>OY288108.1:103630134-105080640 GCA_958431115.1 Syrphus vitripennis | reverse complement strand
TGGCTTTGGGTATTCTTTTACTGAATCGAGAAAGAAAATCGTTGTTCTTTCTGGTGCAGTGGGGTGAACTAATTTCCTGTTACTAGCCGTAATCATTGCATAAGATTATGATAACTTTTTACTTTTTATTACAGTTTTAGATACAAGACGGCATTAAATCAATTTTTTTAAATAGCAGACGTCACTAACAGTCTAAGATAGCAGAACTATACTAAAGGGTCCGCTATCTAGCGTTTTTTTTTCAACTAGTGCTTATTTCGTGAATGGTAACACTTAGCTCCAGTCTGATTTGACAGATAATTAGTTTTATCCTTACGGTATACCTACATTGAAAAGCCGATACACCCAAAACGAGTCACTGTTTGATGCGGATTTCGGTCCACAGGTAGAATTGGGCCATTTTTCTTCGAAAATGAGCAAGGAGTAGCCGTTACAGTCAATGGCGATCGTTATCGGACCATGTTGAATGAATTTTTGTTCGCAAAAGTTGAAGAGGAGGATATTGGCAACATTTGGTTTCAACAGGACGGCGCTACGTGCCACACAGCCGAAGCTACACTCGATGTTTTGCGCCCTGCTTTTGAAGATCGCATTACCAGCCGCAGAGCTGGTGTCGTTTGGCCACCTCGGAGCTGCGATTTGACACCGTTGGGCTATTATTTGTGGTGTGCCGCAAGAGATAAGTGTTACGCCGACAAGCCAGAGACAATTGACGATTTAAAGGACAATATTCATGAAGCCATTGGTGATGCACACAATCGATAATGTGCTTAAAAATTGGACCGATCGTGTAGGCTACTGCATGGCCAGCCGAGGCAGCCATTTGAATGAAATTATATTCCATTACTAACCGGAAGGATTGTACTTTCAAATAAAAAAGAAATTTGAGAAAATATTGTAGTTTATTTTATAGCATTTTCAAAAAAAAGTTGTTTGGCGTTAGTAGGATTTGTTTTTTATGGCTTGGTGAATTTTTTCCATCTTCCAAAATAGGAGACGCCAAAAATTTCCCACTGCTTCTTAGAAGGCCAAATTCGACGTATTGAATTGAATCCCAACATATTCTGAGAGAAATTACGACCATTATTCAAATTCCCAATTTTGGCCTAGTTTTTTTTTGTCATTTTATGAAAGCATTTTGATAAATTATCATCACAAATTTGCCTAATGTTTCTTTGGCACTTAAATTAAATGTTGCCAGATCAATATATTTATCAATGAAACAAAGATTACCATATATAATATTTTTATAAATCTAAGAGAAAATAAATGATTAAATAACAAGTGAATTTATTATGGCACTATACCATCTCAGAAGTAATAATTCATAAAGAAAAGAAACAAGAGCTTCTGTGTGTTAGCAGACGACATAATAATGAAATCATATGATATCCAGCATTCACCCACAATCCATCAAACATTGCAAAAATAAATATCAAAAACGAAGACTGATGAAATCCCCATTCAAAAAGATACCTCAAGCCAATCTACATAAGGATAGATGGTAGTAGAACTTCTTTTTATAGGAAAAACTTCTTTGGTTTGTGCCATAAATAAGCAAACTCTCACACTCCACCATCGCACCGCACAAATAAATAAATAAATAAAAAAAGGAGTGAACTTTCGAATTGAAGGCCATAAATAAAAACCCCAACGTGAACGTCCTGTCGTTAGATAAAAACCTCATCTGAGGATTGAATTATGGGGTGTGTGTTGTGCAGTATGTGTTGCTGGGTGTGTCACACCGTTGTTGATATTTATGATCATGTCAAAATTCTGGCCCAAGACGACTGAAGACCGACGACTACGACGACGACGAGCGACGACTATAGAACGAGAACAACAACGATGGAGCCGATTGGCATTAGGTGATTGCATCAGAATTTATGGCCACCTCGTTCTCGAATCGACTCAATATATACAATACCGGAGAGAAAGAGAGAGCTGGTATGATACCAAAGAACAAACATAGGAATGACACGCTTGATGGACAGATGCATAAATGATTGGAAACACTGCCATTATCAGTCCTTGTGTCAACACATTACCATGCTGTATACTGTACACACATCCATCAAGGTGTGAGAAGGCGGCAGAGGCAAACAAATGAAAATGTCACCATGACAATGAATGATTTCTCTTCATGTGACATCTAAGTGACACGACTGACAGTTGACAGAAATCAAATCTAATTTTGGTTCAAATAAAAAAAGACGAAAATGACTGGAAAAATGGGAAATAACAAAAAAAAAAAAAAAACAAACACACAAAAGGTATAGTGGAATTGTGATGGAGTATAGAAATAAAACGAGAATAAATGAGAAGCAGAAACAAACTGTCAAAGTGACAGCACACTAACACAATCTGACACCATAGTCGGTGGATGTCTGACACTGTCGCTGCTGCTGTAGCTGCTGCTACTGTTCGCCCCACATCATTGTGTCATCGTTATGTTAACCGAAGGTGGAGCAGCACAAATTGCATTTGCTGCTGCTGCTACTGCTGTCCACCATAACCATCGCCATCACCATCACCATTGCCATCACTGCCATGGCTGCCGTGGCACTTCCAGCATTTGACTTGACACAAAATGCACATGCATACACATTTCGTTGGTCGTATATCTGGTGATTGCATGCACTCATGTGGAAAAATCATGGTGTCATCTAGCTGCCACCTAAGTGCGCTGCCATACTCTCACACACCATCCTGCTGTCTCCTGTCTTTTATGTCTCCTGTCCCTGCAGCGTCATTCTCATTGGAAATCGGTAGCGAAAAAATGTGTTTCCCGTTGAATGAAGGGGGTAGGGAGGGATATGGTATTTTCCTTCCCTCTGCGTCCCTATATCTCCATATAAATTGCAAGTGCTGTGTGTGTGTTTGTATGTTTGGAATGCAAATTGACATTTGCATACGACGCCCTAGAGTAGACTTCAACCCTGTTGGCATGTTGACAGCAATGTCAAGTCAAAAGAAATGAATGTACCGCTGCCGTGTGAATCTAGGGATGGTGTCGGCGTCGGGTGTTGGATTTGAGTAAACTCTTTGCT
Source organism: Syrphus vitripennis (assembly GCA_958431115.1). Classification (NCBI taxonomy): domain Eukaryota; kingdom Metazoa; phylum Arthropoda; class Insecta; order Diptera; family Syrphidae; genus Syrphus; species Syrphus vitripennis. The sequence continues at coordinate 105,077,590 of OY288108.1, read as the reverse complement.
CAGAAGGTATACAGCTACAAACAAGGACTCTCCTTGCTCCTTTAACACACACAACTCATTTACACCGAGAGAAATATGCATATAGCCTTGGTTCTTTTTTATTTCTCACAGTGTATGTACCTAGAGGGTGCCCAACATTTATTATGTAGAACACTAAAGGGGAATGAAGAGTTGGAGGGTAGGATGAGGTGGGGAAGGAGGCAAACGGGATGACAGCACCACCAGCGGCAAAATTATATGGGTGGCCATGCAAATGAAATTGCTTACTTTGTACTTTGTATTGGGATTTTGTTGTCTGGTACAGAGACGACTGTCATAATGTCTGATGCCGTCATCGTCGTTGGCGTTGATATGTTTATACGTCGGTGTGTGTGTTATGTATGTATGTTGTGAACAGCATGTGAATAGATGTAAAGTTGACAACTTGACAATGGATTTTTCTTCTCTTTTTTTTATTTTTTTTTTTTTGATTTCTCACATATTGTTAGAGAGCTCAGAATTTTCTATACTATACCCGTTAGCCCAATCTGCATTCCAAGCCAAAAGTGTCACTCAAATGGGATTTGCTTTTATACAGCAAAATTGGAGCAGTGAAATAGTGAGATTTGTGGCACAATAATACGAGAGAATGTATGTACAACATACTTATAGGACACATAAACAGGCGTCAATGTCGATGTTCGGTTCGTTGTTGTGTCGTATTTCTATATATAACGTTGATGATGCTGATATCCTGGAGGGATATTTCAAAATCAATTTTGAAAGATATTTTTGACACTAACGTTGTTAAGTTGATATGTTGTGTTGACTGAAGCACAAGTAAGGGTTATATGGGATGTGATAGGTTTTTCTAAATTGGAATTTTATGTTGTAACTTGTTAGGTTATGTAAAAATGGTAGATCTACATATAATATAATGTTGTTGGTTGTAGCGTTTTTCAAAATCATAATTAAATGTCCACTCTCACACTACTGCTTCACAATAAGGATCCATTTGTGAGGTTCGCCGGGTTGACCTCAGAAAACGTGATTAGGCCTCCCGGTTTTTAATTGCTCCATGTCTTAGGCCAACTAAATGCACGTGTCGTTGCATTTGTTTGATCCATCAGTTATTCCCCGCCTGCCTTTCTTCTGCGGTATGTCGTGTGCCATTTTATTTTTATTTTGTCCTAGATGGTATTTTTGAAGTTTTAGAATCACAAAATTCTTCGCTATTGATCACAGATTTTAATCGTTTAAACTGTTCGCTCTCGGGAAGCACTGTCCTATTCAAATAGATGGCCGAAATAGGCATCTGTGGATCAGAAAATGGCCAGCATAGGTATTTTAATATTATTTGATTTACTCATTTCCCATATTTATATATATAAACATTTTATCGTTCGTGGAGATCTTGTAAGAATTAATAAAATACTCGTACATTTACAGATATTATTTAAAATCATGGAACTTTAAACTAGAATGATGTTTGAAAGACGCCCAGCCAGAACTTACCCGGGCAACACTTATGTACATTTATATCTAATATATAAAATTCTCGTGTCACAGTTTTCGTTGCCATACTCCTCCGAAACGGCTTGACCGATTTTGATGAAATTTTTTGTGCTCATCCGGTATCTATGAGAATCGACCAACATCTATTTTTCATCCCCCTAAATGTTAGGGGGAGATTTCCACGTATAAAGTCATTCATCACGATATCTCTGGAACCATTAGAGCTAAAGACTTGAAATTTGGTAGGAATACTCTTTTCACCGAGTAGAGGTCAGCTAATAACGGATTTTACGAAATTTCACCCCAAGAGGAGTTGCGGGGTGTTAATTAAAAAAAATTCAAATTTTAAAACTACAGCTCTTATAGGTATTATGCAACTTAGTCAAGATATTCTTTTTGGCATGTTTGAATTTACTAAGAACTAATTTTATGATATTCAACCCTAAGAGGGTTGTGCGGGGGCGTTAAAAATTAAAAAAAATTGTATCTTTTAATCTGTAGATTTAAAACTTAGAAACTTGACCAGAATATTTTTTTTGGTATGTTTGAATTTACTGTGGATCTGTGTAAGTCAAAACAATACTTCAATTAAATTTCAAGTCTAGATCTAAAAATACAATTCTATAAAGTGCCCAGCGAAGTGGGCGGGTAACAGCTAGTAAGTATATAAAATTATGAAGGCTTTCTTTTCAAAAATTCTAAATAAGTGAAAAAGATAGAACACACAAAATACCTTAATTCCTTAAATGAAATTTATTTTGCTTCATTAATTATGAATATAGTTCTTCCCGGGCGCCATTTAAGGAAAAAAAAATTGATATTTGCTGTTGTCCTCAAAAATATATATGTATATCACAATTTTTGAGAGATGTTTTAAGAGTTAACATTTATGGCAAAGGTAATCCCCTAAAAAGCTAAAAATTTCAAACCAGATTTTATGTTGACGCGATGTAGATCTTCAAAGGCGTCACTTATTCAGAAACTCATATCCACTGAACTCCACCTCTTTGTAAAGTCTTGAACGTTCAATATTCCAAAAAAATTTTAGAGTATTATTTCGAAGTAAACTTACTTCATACATACATCTCCAATCACAAAAATTCAAAGCCCCCCATCAACATCAGAGGTTTAGCCCCAAGCAAAAGTAAACGAAGCAATTAAAAAAAGCACAAGAAAATAAAATTATGTTGTTGTTTAACTGTAATCCTCGCTGTCATACAAAAATAAACATGAATGATGAAATGAACACATTTGAACTGGCTGATACAAATAACCAAGTCATGGCAATACGACAGGACACACAAAAAATATTCCCTGACAGCCTCGAAGAGGACTGACAGCCAAAGACAGCTGAAAGTGCCATTGCTTAAGTGGATTGTTGTTTTTTTTTAAATTTTATTTTATTTCATTTTATTTTTTAATTTATCTTTCAGTTTCGCGCGCCTTGTTTTTGTGGTGCTAATGATCTCGGCACGCAAAATATATTGCAAATATGCATAATGGTCTCAGCAGGCAGCGGGTCTGTTTTGGATGTTGTGAGAGCAAGATGCAAAACTCTTAAACCCCTCCTGCATTGAACCATCGCACCGCACCGCTCCGCACCATCACAAAAACATCCGGCAAAGGCACGTAAAACTGCCATTAAATACTCGCGGTCTTAATGAATTTATTTGACAATTTAAAACCACATTCGAATTTGTAAGCACATTACGGTGTGTCATTAATTTGACGTTTGTTATTTCACTCGTTTATTTTTGTCTGGCTTTTGGGGTTCTCTTCATTACTCGTATAAACATCATACATTATATTGTATCTGTATGAATGTATGTACAAGTGATTCTGTTTTGGCTAAAAAGGTGGACTCTTGAGTGTTGACAAAAGCGTTGGGTGCAGTGTGCGGTGTTGTGTGTGCGGAGATGGAAACTATACAAAATTGACATTACTGAATGTTGTGTGTATTATGTTTTTGTAGTCAAAGGCTAGCGTGCTGTTAAACTCTTTTAAGAGATGCATATTGTATGTATGTGCATAGATGCGACCTTGCACACAATATTTATTATTATTTATTTATAGTTTTGCCTGGGCCATTTTTTTACTAGCAAAATAAAGTCCCAGTAATATCCATACATTTTTTCCTTAGAACTATATGCTAAGTTAAAGTTTTGATGTGGTAGAGTTTTGTTTGGGCGCCACTTTTTTTTTCAATAAATCGTGAAGCACATCTCACTCTTTGACTGCCAATCAGCCTCTGACTATAACGTGTAGACACCAAAATTGTGCTGTCAACCCCCAGGCTTTGCGAAGCAAAGGGCCAACCAACTAGATGACATCTCCATTTCCACTTCAATTTGTCTGTCAACTCTTGTTGAGTTCAATTTCTTTTGAAATAATGTGCGAAAGGATGAGACTCTGAGCTTTCCAAATGACATGTACGTTGTATGAATGCTTGTTGTTTTTATTTGAGTTTGGTTTCGTTTGACAGAAAGACACAAAAAATTTAAGTTAAAGTAAAGTAAAGTATAAATATCATTCAAAATTATGTAGGTCTGGTACTGTTTGTTGATATAGAGTCTCTTTGAGGTGGTGATGGCGAAGGCGAACAAAAAAAAATAAACAAATAATGACAAACGAATTCGCCCAAAATTGACATGACAGTTTGTTAATCATATAATTAATCAAATATAATCGAGCCGACAGCATATTTGGAATTGTTTATATTTATGCTTTGAAGATTGACAATAATTGACGGCATTTGGTTCTTGGAAAAGAGTTATACATATGTAAGTGGGTATATTTGAATGCGAAAAATTTGTAACACCATGACATTTAGCAAAAAGATAAATAGATGTACATAAATGTTAAATATTTTGAAAAAATATTTGGATTTTTGGGTCGATAATTTAATTGTTTTAAGTTCTTATTTGACAACTGTTAGGAAAGGTTTATGGATGTAAAGGGTGTCCCAACAAGAACGCGAGATTTAAATTTGGCGCCATTCGAAGTGTCATTGTTTGACATTTGAACAATTATAATTGTTTGTTAGTAGAAGGTGTTCACGAACAGAAAGAATAAAAACCTAATACACATTATAATCAAAATGCATACTGAATCTAATCGCGACCTACCTCAAAATAAGTGTAGGTTTTCTATATCATAAACACTATGCGAATACATTCAGTATGCAATAGCAAAATAAAGTTCATTAAACGACAAGAATTCCGGATACTTACTCGAAACATGATACCCAACCAAAAAGAAAATTCACCTTGAACTGCCACTGCAGGTTAACAAACTAATGGTGTAGTAATGGCATGTGTTCCGCGTATACGACATTCGAACCGTCAGTAAATTAATGCATTTTGTCAAACAAGCATAATTTGTATTAGTATCATTTGTAAAATAATTATTGTTAACGTAAACTATTATTAAGTATAAATATTCCCGATTTTGGGGCAATAAATTATTCAATCACGAATCGTTTAATCAATTGGTTTTATTCTATTAGCTATCCCCCCACCCGTGGTAAGGTGGCTAATATTCATCAACTATAATATAATTAGTGAATTGGTACATGCACCAATTTCACCCATAACAAGGTCACGGTATTGTACCCTGGCTAAGTATTCGTAGAGACAAAAGAGTCTCCCCGTTAACATTTGGTGACCCCGACGTGATATAGTGATTGCTTCCCCCCACCAGAGGTAAGGGGCAACACATATACACATTATCTATATATTAATTAATAAAGGCGTTGCCAGGGCTATACACTGGCAAGACCAACTTAAAAGCCATATTATAAAATTTATTCAAGTTTTCTTTAAAGAGCGTTACCAGGGCCACAACACTGGTACAAAATCAAGTTCCAACACTGGTGAAGTTCCGAAAGAGGTTTCACATATAAATAAAGCGGATTTCTAACCAAGTAAAGGGGTTCTTGATAAACTATGGATGAAACAGACATCTCAATCGTCGTGGCACGACAAAAAATCATAGCCGATGAGTTGTCAAAACTCAAAATAAATATAAGCAAAGATAGCGCATCAAGGAAAACGGCTCAGTATAAAGAAGACCGGATTAAGCGAGTTGAGGAGTATTGGACACAGTTCCAAAACAATCACCAGAAAATTGAGGGTGTAATTAAACACGACACACCATATGTCGCAGGAAATACATTCCAGAAGGTTGAAGTTCTTTACAATAATCTGATGACAACGCTTCGGGCGATTAATCCCAAAGAGATTGACGATTTGGAAACAAGCAGTTCCAACAGTAACGGCAACAAAGAGCAAGACCAAAATAAACCAACTCCCATCTTGCGGACTTCCTTGCAACAAGTAGATACCTCAGTTCCCATCTTAAGACGGCAACATGCTGCTATAGCAGGCCTGCAGAGGGCATTAGAGGGTGCTTCAACTTCATTATTGGTAGATCGCTCCTCAGAATTCTATAAAATGAAAATTAAGAACATTGAACGATATTGGGAAGAGGTTCTACACATCCACAATTCCGTGTATGAACAATATGAAGATCCCTCTCTAGAAGGATACAATGTTCAAGAGTTCATAAAAGCTGAAAATGAAACTGAAGAGAAGCTAATTGAGCTAAGCGAATTAGCAAATAAAATTCAACAAGTGCCCACAGCTCAAGTTTCAAACACTTCAAGTTTAAATTTACCTAAAATAACACTGCAGAGATTTGACGGTGATTATTTAAAATGGCGGCAGTTTCACGACTTGTTCGTCCAAATGGTACACAATCAACCTATGGCCAAATGTCAAAAATTGTGGTACCTAAAAACAAACGTATCAGGTGAAGCTGAAAGACTCATTCGACACTACACAACCTCAGACGACAATTATGATGCCGCCTGGAAAACAATAATTGATCGATACGACAACACAAGACTGTTGGTATCTGCTTTAATAAACAAATTAATGAATCAACCAAATGGGTCGTCCGACAAAGGAACAGCAAGTTCCGTTAAGGCTATCCATGATACAACACAAGAATGTCTGATGGGGCTTGCAAATATTGGTATCAACATTGAAAATTGGGATCCAATAATTACACACATTGTGCTGAAGAAATTAGACAGGGATACTCATACCTTATATGAACAATCCCTCGAAAATCCCAGAGAGGTTCAAAAATTAAATAAGTTACTTGATTTCTTGGAAAGGAGATTCCAATCTCTTGAAGCGCTAGGCAACAAGGGAAGATTCGCAGAAGAGCAAAGGCGAGTACACTCGATGAAAAGAATAGCAGCAGCATCAGCTCCAATAACATCATGCATAACTTGCAATGGCAGTCATCCACTATATACTTGTCAAGAGTTTCTACGAATGACACCTGGACATCGGCTGAATCTCGTTAAGAAACATCATAAATGTGTGAATTGTCTCAAAGCAGGTCATCAAGCTTCAAACTGTAATTGGAAAGGATGTACTAAATGCTCTAAGAAACATAACACTTTATTACATTTAGAAACATTAGTACCGAACAATCACAACAAGCCAGTAAAGAATCTCCAACAAACTCCAGACCAGGGTCGAAACCAGACGCCTGCAGTAAGCGCCGCTAGCCAGCACACTCCGGACCAACAGCATAACCAATCACCTGCAGTAAGCTCCACTAGCCATCACACGCTAGATCAGGGGCGTGACCGGACACTCGCATTAAGTGCAGTTAGCCAACATTCTCCATCATACATCCTGTTGGGAACTGTCGGTATCAATTTAGAAGCCAAAAATGGAGAACTTATAAAATGCAGAGCACTATTAGACTCAGGATCCCAAGTAAACTTCATAACGGAGAGGCTAGTCGCAAGGCTAGGTCTTTCATCAAAACACATAACCATGCAGATCCAGGGTATAGGCCATGCGACTCAAAATTCATATAAAAGAGTCAACATCCATCTACACTCCAGAATAAATGAGTTCTCTACTAGGATCGAAGCAATGGTCCTTCCAAAAATTCTATCACAACAACCGACACAATTTATCAATACTTCAAAATGGACCATCCCAAAGAACATCCAGTTGGCTGATCCAAGTTTCAACTATCCCGGTCGCATTGACCTTCTCATAGGCGCAGAGTTATATCATGAACTACTTTCTGTTGGGCAAATAAAATCCAGTGAAGAGATGCCAACATTGCAGAATACAGTTTTCGGTTGGGTCGCAACTGGAAGAGTCGGCTGTCATCCCAGTACAGCATTGTCGTGTGGTATGTGCATTGAGGACGAAAATCTTAACGCACTCATTGAAAAATTCTGGTCAATTGAAGACCCAGAGGACAAACAAAGAACAATAACCACTGCAGAAAAATGGTGTGAAACACATTTTACGGAGACCACACAGCGAGATGCAAACGGTCGTTTTACCGTAAGATTGCCATTTCTAGATGATCCATCAACATTAGGAGAGTCGAAGAATATAGCTTTAAGACGACTGTACTCATTAGAAAGGCGTTTAGCTAACAATACAGAGCTTAAAACCCAGTATCATCAATTCATGGATGAATACATATCACTAGGGCACATGCAAGAAGTACCCGCTCCATTAAGCCAATCACCTCACTATTTTCTACCTCATCATTGCGTTCAAAAACCGGACAGCAGCACGACTAAGTTGAGAGTAGTTTTTGACGCCTCCTCAAAAACATCGTCAAATATATCACTCAACGACATACTACACACTGGCCCAAAAATTCAAGATGACCTGTTCACAATTCTTCTGAGGTTCCGTTTACCACGCTTCGTGTTTACTGCCGATATTCAAAAAATGTATAGGCAGGTGCTGGTGCATGAGGAAGATAGAAAATATCAACTTATTTTATGGAGAAGATCCACGTCAGAACCTATCAAGTGCTATCAGCTAAATACGTTAACATATGGCACATCAGCCGCTCCGTACTTAGCTATCAAATCATTACAGCATCTATCTCAATCATCATTATTATCACATCCAATGGGCAGCAAAATCCTTCAGCAAGATTTCTATGTAGACGATGTAATGACCGGATCAAACAGCCTCTCAACCGCATTAGAAATGCAAGGACAGCTTATTGATGTACTTCAGAAGGCAGGCTTTAAGTTACGAAAATGGTGTGCTAATCATCCGCGTTTACTCCAAAACTTTCTACCAGAGGATAAAGAGATGGAACTTGACTTCAACCTAGACTCAGAAGACAACATAAAAACACTCGGACTAACGTGGCTGCCAAAGGTTGACGACTTTTGCATCAAAACGCTTGGTATTAATGAAACAAAAATTACAAAAAGGATAGTCTCTTCAGAAATAGCCCGACTGTTCGATCCACTTGGGGTTATGGCCCCAGTAGTAATTACAGCAAAAATCTTTCTACAACAATTATGGCAGCTAAAAATGGATTGGGATGCAGCATTACCTCAGGAGCTACATTCCAAATGGCTGAAATTTCGCGATGACATCAAGTTAATAAATCAAATTCGAATACCAAGGCACATATTTGCACAAAAAACACCAGAGAGTATACAGCTTCACATCTTTGCCGATGCTTCAGAAAGTGCTTATGGAGCTTGTATTTACGTACGATCCATTGTCAACCCCGGTTCGATCATAGTGCGTCTGTTATGTGCCAAATCCCGTGTAGCTCCAATTGAAAAGAGCACAGTAAAGAAACCAACAATACCACGGCTAGAATTATGCGCAGCCAAGTTAGCAACCGACCTTGCTAAAAGAGCCAAGAAGGACATAGCATATGAAAATGTCACCACTTACTATTGGACCGATTCTGAAATTGTTTTGGCTTGGATTAACTCAACCTCAAATGCACTCCCAGTCTTCATCGCCAACAGGGTAGCGTCCATCCAAGCTGATACATTAAAACAACAATGGCGTCATGTGAAGTCCAAAGAAAACCCTGCTGATTTATTAACACGGGGTGTATCTCCCGAAAAATTGAAGGAATCGAATTTATGGTTCTACGGGCCTGTTTTTCTTCATGGACAGGAATCAGCATGGCCACAGCCCTATGCCAAACCAGTCATTTCAGCTAGTATTATTGACAATAGTGAATCAGCACACTTCATCTACAAAATTAAACACGGAAACTCGTTTAAGCAGTTGCAGCGGATCACTGCATTTGTGCTAAGATACATCAAATATCTTAAAATTGATGTCGAGAAGAGAAGGCAAGAGAAACTTCAGCCAAATCAACCAATTCAGAACAAGAAGAAGAGCCTGGAGGTTCTTTCCATGGAAAAACTTAGCAAGAAATTCCAAAATGTTGTTCTATCCAGCCAAGAGCTAAATGAAGCACTCAATGCCATAGTACAAGTCATTCAAAAGGACGAATTTAGCACTGATATTTTACAATTAAATAAATATCATGAATGCAGCAAGTCAAGTTCTTTACTCTGCCTTGCTCCATTCTTAGATGACAACAAAATTATACGCGTTGGAGGAAGACTGGAATCATCAACATTAGCATATGAAGCAAAGCATCCTATGCTATTACCCTATGAACACCCTTTTGTAAAGATGATAATGAAGGACATCCATGAAGACAATAAACATGTTGGTCCACAAGCACTTTTGGCCATAACCAGACAACGTTTCTGGCCGCTCAAGGGCAAAACTATTGCGCGTTCAATAGTAAAGGCATGCGTAAGATGTACAAGAGCCAAGCCTCAATTGCTCTCACCAAAAATGGGAAATCTACCATCAACTAGAGTAGAGCCTGCCCGTCCCTTCGTTAATTCAGGTGTGGACTTTTGCGGACCAATTTGGATTCACTATCGAGGCAGAGGAAGTCGACCACAGAAGGGGTACATAGCGGTATTTTGTTGCTTTGCTACAAAAGCAGTCCATCTTGAGGTTGTGAGTGCTCTAACAACAGAAGCATTCTTAGGTGCTTTAAAGCGGTTTACAGGAAGACGAGGTCACGTTAGAAGGCTATATTGCGATAATGCGACAAACTTCGTCGGAGCTAAAAACCAACTCCAGGAACTGAGTCAGTCAGTATACTCCTCTGAAGGAAGTGAAACTATAGTATCATCATGTAGTACAAAAGGCATTGATTTCCATTTCATACCGCCTCGATCCCCACACTTCGGTGGCCTATGGGAGGCCGCCGTGAAATCAGCGAAACATCTTCTATATCGAAGCACATCAACTGCATCATTGACTTATGAAGAATTCGAGACGTTGATAATAGAAATTGAGGCAATTCTAAATTCTCGACCTCTGACGTCTTTGTCTTCCGATCCAAATGACCTTACAGCACTTACACCAGGTCACTTCCTAATTGGCGAGCCATTAACCGCATCGATTGATTCCAATGCCGAAACAACAAAAATGACCCTGCCTACACGATGGAAGTTGGTGACGTATATAAAAAACGAATTCTGGAAAAGGTGGTCGAGAGAATATTTGAATGAATTGCAGCAGAGAAGTAAATGGAAACAAAACAAACAAAATCTTCAACCTGGAGCTATAGTTTTGATTAAAGAAGACAACATCCCACCACTAAGGTGGCCACTGGGTAGAGTCATTAAAACCCATGTAGGTGAAGACGGTACAGCTCGCGTAGCAGATGTGAAAACAGCAACAAATATTTTACGACGAGCAATTCACAAACTTGCTCCTCTTCCCATCAATGATGAAGAACCGAAACAAGATTGTCCTTATATCCGAAAACCAGAGGATTCTTCACTCCAAACCAGTAGCTCATCTAAACGAAAAGCGGAAGATTCAGCATCAGAAACCAGCGGCTCAACTAAACGAAAGGCGGAAGATTCAACATCAGAAGCTAGCACAAGTAACAGCGAACATAAAGAACCAAAAGGAAAACATCGAAAGTTTTACAGTTCGGCAATATTAACAATAATGCTACTATGCTTAGCTTTACCAATAATAAGTGGTCATCCTGTAGAATTCAATCAATTTCCTACTCAACTCGGAATTCACTTTGAATCCCTCGGAACAGTTAATCTGGCATCAAATGACTGGAATTTAGTGGTGTATTATAATCTAGAACCATATTGGGCTGAAAACTCAGAATTTACCAAGGGAATACAATCATTGCGGCAACTTTGCAAATTGATATCTTACAACAGTTCCTGTCTATCAATAATAAATCAATTTGTACAGCTACAGGATGAGTTAAAAGCAGGTAACGAGCTCTTCACTAACAACAATCATAGATCAAGAGAAAAACGGGGTGCCTTTAATATAGTGGGGACCCTAGCTAACTCTTTGTTTGGAATCCTCGATGCAGACTATGCCCAGGAGTTATCAAAAACCATTAACAGCATCAACGGAAATGAAGAATATATTCTACAACTTTTAAAAAACCATACGTCCATCATAGACTCAACAGTAAACATAATTAAAGGAGACCAGAGTTCAATTCGTGAAAAATTTAGAACTTTAAACGAGCAGGTAAATAAAATAATTGATCACACAAATCAAGAAAACTTGCTTAATTTATTCCTGGCCATGTCAATCGAGCTAACATTGATCATTACAAACATACAACGAGTACAAGAATCTTTAAGTGATGTGCTAATAGACACCAATCATGGAAAAATCAATCCACTTCTCCTATTCCCACAACAACTAAGCGAAGAAATGCTGATAATAAGGGGACACATCCCCTCTTCGCTACGATTACCAGTAGAATCATCGGAACCTTTGCAGTTATACAAGCTTATGACTCTAAAAAGTCGGGTGATTAATAACCACGTCATATTCCAAATCAAATTTCCTCTTGTCATGATAGAAGCATTTGACATATTCAGAATGATACCTATACCAATATTTACCAAAGGGTACTTCGAGGCCATCGAACCAGAAACACCATATTTGATAGTCAGTCAACATCGTGATCAATACTATCCATTATCGGATCGAGAGCTGTCAACATGTTTAACAACCGGACCATCAACATACATTTGCGAACAAACAAAACCTCTATACCGTAAGGGAGCCAGTGTATGCATATGCGAAATTTCTTTGCTAAACAACATACCACTTCCATCAAAATGCAAGGTAACGCAATCCTTCAAAAATCAAGTATGGACCCGACTTACACATCCAAATGAATGGATTTATGCACTCAAAAACAAAACTATCATCAATACTGTATGCGGGAATGACATATCCTCAATCAGTTTGGAGGGATCAGGACTTCTTAAAATTCAACCAAATTGTGTCATTAAGCTAGACGAATTAAAGTTTCAAGGGCATACGACTTACACAAGCAATACAAAGGCCTCATACACCAAGCTGAGCAACTTGACAAACCCAGCAGTGGAAAATGACCTTGTTCCAGAAAATTCATCTTTAAAATTTGAAGCAGAGAAAATTTATAAACTAAGTCAGCGAATCAAAAATCAAATACTCGTCGAAGCGTCCCACAAATTAAGCAACCACGACATTCATCAGTATTCTGTAGGATATATAGCACTCATCTTACTGATAGCATGCATCATTATCTGGTACTGGAGAACAAGAAAGTCTACAGATCGCTTGGACTTCAGAAGAACCCCGATACAGAGCCCTATCCCAAGAACACGGACAAACCTAAGTCTGCCTGCCGAACAACATCAAAATTCAACTTTGTAAATTATATCAATTAAAGAACCTGTAATTTTTTTTGTTTGAAAATTAAGTTAAAGTTTAACCTTTAAAATTTCTAAATTTTTTGTTTGTTTTGATAAAATATAATAATTTTTTATAATAATTTAAGTTTCAACATACAATTTCTAAATTAGCTTGTTTTGATCAAATATAAATTAAATATAACGTTTAAAAAAAAAAAAAAAAAAGAGGGTTTTGACAATTCAAATATTTCTCAAGCAACAACATGTATTCAATTTGTAAAACTTAAATATTTTTGTTGAATGTGTTTCATTCAACAAGGGGGAGTATGTTCACGAACAGAAAGAATAAAAACCTAATACACATTATAATCAAAATGCATACTGAATCTAATCGCGACCTACCTCAAAATAAGTGTAGGTTTTCTATATCATAAACACTATGCGAATACATTCAGTATGCAATAGCAAAATAAAGTTCATTAAACGACAAGAATTCCGGATACTTACTCGAAACATGATACCCAACCAAAAAGAAAATTCACCTTGAACTGCCACTGCAGGTTAACAAACTAATGGTGTAGTAATGGCATGTGTTCCGCGTATACGACATTCGAACCGTCAGTAAATTAATGCATTTTGTCAAACAAGCATAATTTGTATTAGTATCATTTGTAAAATAATTATTGTTAACGTAAACTATTATTAAGTATAAATATTCCCGATTTTGGGGCAATAAATTATTCAATCACGAATCGTTTAATCAATTGGTTTTATTCTATTAGCTATCCCCCCACCCGTGGTAAGGTGGCTAATATTCATCAACTATAATATAATTAGTGAATTGGTACATGCACCAATTTCACCCATAACAAGGTCACGGTATTGTACCCTGGCTAAGTATTCGTAGAGACAAAAGAGTCTCCCCGTTAACAGAAGGTATAAGGTTAATAAAAATGGAGGGCTACACGAATGAACAACGCATTCTCATTGTGAAATTGTTTTACCAAAATGGTGAAAGTTTTGCGGCTGCAAACTGCAATCAATCCAAATCCAAAAGAGAACTGTAAAGGAATCAATGGAAAAATTTGCTGAAACTGGGTCTGTCACTGATGTAAAGACAACAACGCGCCTTCGACCAGGTCGATCGACCGAAAATATCGCAGCAGTACGTGATAGTGTCGCTCAAACTCCATCCACCTCAATTCGACACCGAGCTCAGCAAATTGGTGTTTCCAAATTCACTATGCAGCCTAGAATTGAAGAAATGATTGTGGAGGGGATGAGGTTTCAACAAGACGGCACCACATCTCATACAGCCAAAAACAATTCAATTGATGCATCAGTCATTTCCCGGTCGTGTTATTTCGCGTTTTGGAGACCAGCATTGGCCGCCTAGATCGTGCGATTTAACATCATTGGACTTTTTTCTTTAGGGTTTTTTGAAGTCGATGGTTTATGCGAATAAGCCGACGACGACTCAAGCCTTAAAAGAGGAAATTGAACGCTGCATTAATGAAATACCGCAGCATTTATGCAAAACGGTCATTGAAAATTTCATTTAAAGATGGCGTATGTGCCAGCATAGCCATCTGCGGCGGCCATCTGCCCGATGTGTTACTCCATACATAACCTCATCCTGCCTACTTTACGATATAATAAATAATTCGCAATTTTTTTTTTTAATATCTGCGTTTTATTTAAAATTTAAATCTTGCGTTGGGACACCCTTTACATTGTAATCTTACGGTCGTTGATTTTTTTACCTCAAAAAAGAACAGAGGTCAAAGTACTGACAGTGCACGGTCAACGTTCACCGTGTAAACGCATAATGTATTTATTATTTTGATTTTGTGCTGGGACTACTTTGCAATCAGGTATGATTGCAGAGTACACTGAATTCCTCGATGTTGATCCGCAAAGTGAAGTCCACACAGGAAGTTACATTACGGAATCCTGCTTGTTCGGAGTCGAGTATGTCTTCGAGGTGGGCCTTTATTTACTACAGGACGATTCATACTAGTATCTTGAGTGCTGCAGGTAGTTCGCAAATTCATTTCCAGTTTTCGAGCTTCGTAACTTTTCCTTTCCTTGGGAGCTTGACTTTTTTTCCACTTGTCAGGAAAGATTTCTTTGAGTGGACGCAGTAGCTCACTCGATATTGTTATGGCTGCTCGTAAGAGCTCTACGGGAATACCGTCAAATCCAAACGTTTTGTTGGTCTTGTTGATTGCAGTGAAAATTTGTTCTATACTGGAGAGTAGAGTGCGTATTCGGGAAATCGTTAGTTCGGACAAATCATTCGGCGTTGGACTTCACTATCGAAAACGCATGAAAAGTACTTTATACACCTTCGGTGTAGATACTTTTCCGAAACTAGAAACTCTTTTTTACACTTATTTGAACTACTTCGTATACAATATAATTCCAAGCAAACAAAACTATTTAATGAAATAGCTACAAAAGTCTAAGCAACAAGAACAACAACAGCCAACAATGTATAGCGTTAATGTTTTTCGTTTCGGTCTTTAAATTTATATAAACGGACAAAAACTTTAATTAGTATTTGACACGCGGCATGCCACAGACTCTTAAAATTGCAACAAAGTATTTTTTGAAGTTTTATGTTCAATTATTTTAAAACAACAACAAAAAAATTAAATTCAGCCATCAGCGAGAAAAAAGGAAAAACTGACCCAAGTGGACCAAAACGCTAATTCGTTATGGCCAATTGCATTATTTCAACGCAGAGCAGCTGTTGTTTCGCTACATGATTTCAAATGTGTCACAACATACAATGTTCCAACAAAACAACGACGGTGATGATGATGACGACGACACATCGTTTCATGCCTTTGGGCATGAAGCGATTTCATACACAGGCGAGAGGTAGTAAATGGATAAATTTTGGACTTGCAAATTCGTTTTACAGCTTGGCGAATATAATTTTATAGAGATGTCAAAATTTAAAGAAAAAAAAAAACTTACTAATGATTGCGAAATTGACATATTTTTAAGGTCGAACGATTTAAATAAATTTTGTGGTAGACAAATAAAATGCCTTAGGCGGCCACGAGACCGCGAGATGAGACTAGCTTCTAAGCAAACGAGACGAGACTAAAACCTATTTTTTTTTTGGAATAAGACTTACCGAGAGGCTCAGTGGCCTTTCCAAAGAAAAGAAAAGGGCCAGTTTTAAAATCTTGGTTAAGGATCTTTTTTCACTGATTTCTGCGGATTAATTGTGGTTCAAGGTTTTCTCAAGTTTGAAACTGACTTTTATCAAACACTAGAATGTTGAATCAGTCTAAAACCTAAACGAACCTGCTGAATTTGGAATATAAAAGTCTAAATACTTGATGAGCTTCTAGATTCAAATTGTTGTTTCTCCTTTGCTCATCCCACAAAAAAAATGAAGTCTCGTGTCAAGCTCTAATAATTACACTGCTTCATCTTAACAGATTTTAAGCTTTCAAATTGTTGACATTAATGTCAAAGACTGAATAGTAGGGGATAGCGGTAAAGGCAGTATATCTGCAGGTGTGCCGATGTATCAGCATGCTCGCTGCGGCTATATGCTGCTTAATGTAGGTGGTAACGAATCCACGCGTTCGACTCCAGTGGTGCGGTTTGAAGCAGCATATCCTCATAGCATATCTTCAATTTACACGATGCAAGTTGGTCAATCAGATAACTTGGATAACTTCGGATACAGACGGGTGCAGCATATGTTAGGTTGAGGAAGCTGTCAGGAGATCTGACATACTCAGGTCCAAGATTGGCTTATGATACCACATGAATCTAGAGTTCTTGTTAAAGAATTTCGGAGAGTCTATTGATGTCTTTTCAAACAAGATCGTTTTGGTCTCCCAAGTGGAGTCTACATCTTTAAGATAGAGCAGGACAAAGAAGATGACGAACTGTCTCGTCCCCCTTCATAGAGCTTCGGTAGAATTTGTAATCTTTGATGTGTGCGTTAGACTATGCCCTATAATATCACCTATTAATTCGCTAATATGCAACCTGTTTTAGGACAGTTAATACCCTGTAATATCACCTATTAATTCGCTAATATGCAACCTGTTTAAGGACAGTTAATACTTATATCCCATCAGATCTATCGTTTGCCAGAGTCGCCACACGAGTGGTAATGGTATTGCATGGATGAGACATACCCCAATCCGAACACGGTGGGTGCGTTAAAAGCGGCATATACTCATAACAGTGGTGCAACAAATCTGAATGTGACTGGATGCAGGTGGATAGAGTTCGATAAATTCTGATGGATGCGAATGCGATTGGATCTGCCTACAAGTGAATGCTTTGAATGCTTTGAATGCTTGCGATTTGTTGCGATCACACTCTAAACAAATTCGGATGAATTTATTTTCAGCTGATTTATTTGCAATTGTGGATTTCAAAAAGTTTTATGATTTTTATCTTCAGTCTGAAACTCATATTTGACAAATCCCAAATAATAACAAACACTTAAACCGGAAGCTGTCAAAAGTATTTTTCTTTTCCCTAACCCAAGCAAAGCATCGCATCAGTCAAAAATATAAAAACAGTTCAATCATTTCAACAACACAAAACTAATTAATCATTTTTAATGTTTTCCATTCTGAGAGCACTCAAAGTCAAAAATGTCTGACAAAAATTCCCGGGACTGCGGCACAGCCAACAAACACATTTATGTACAAACAAACAAAAGGAACGCTCCAATTATGTGCACAGCAGCATGTGTAAACACTTTGTTACAATTTTTCTTAATCACTTCACTGTCGTCCACGGTCGCGTCTTCTCTGTTGACTCAATCGCTCACTGGCGCATACATACACCATGCAACATATACGACATGCCATAATAATAACCACAGCTCACAACATTGCACACACTGCAGAGTGCTACGGCTCATGACATTCGGCATGGCACGGCAACGGGGAAACGGCAACAGAGCGGCGGCGGCGGCTGTTATGAATAATTCAAAATTTGAATTCTTATATTCGAATAATTCGAGAATCGTGACTAATGGCCGACATTGCGGAAATTCATGTAACGCTCTGTTGCCCATCTGTCGTCTGAGTGCGCGTTGCAATCGCGGGCTCGGGCTTCAAAAAACTACACACAAGCTAACCTTATCCCATTCCACACACTCTGGCCAAGTCTTGACGATGGACGATTACTCAAAACGACCGCAAAACAAATGACCAATTGTCAGTGGTCATTAAGGCGATTCATTTGCAGAGCACCAAAGCCATAGCCTCTGTGAACCCGAGTGAGGCGATTGCGGAGTAGCATTAAGCAAGCAACAGCTAGTCAGAGCCAGCATGTCCGCGTCGCGTCGTTGTTGTTGTCGCGGAATGGACGCAGAAGGGTGCACAGGCATTCTTATAGAGTAGATATGATGACGACGAAGGCGCACACACAACACAAAACAACATAGACCAGCGAACAAGCCAGACAGGCCGCCAAGATATCTCTGATGGATGATTATCTAGAGTAACCACCACTATACGGAATGGATACCCCGACTGTCTCTTAACTAGCTCTCTGTGTGGATGCCTGAGACAAATGTAATAATTAAAATGATAAATTGTCCCATTTAGGTTCAGATGCCAAGATGATGGGGTAATTATTATTTTTATTTTGTGGGCATTTTTCACAGGATTTGCCGATTTGAGAAATGGCAGCAATAAAATTCGTTTGAAGTGGCCATAAAGGAGACCCCTCATGACAATTAGGCGCAAGGTGAAGTCGCTGGAACTTCGGACTCAGCAGACCATTAGGGACATGAATGGCTTTGCCAAGTAGGCTATAAAACTTGGGTTATTAATTAATATGCTTATAAAAATTTCAAATATATTTTTACATTATCTGACCACTCCACTACCTCTTGTCAGAGAAAAGACATCTCTTTGCTTATTGTTGAGAAGAGATATATTATAGCTGCATAACTGATTATGCAAATGTGATAATGAAGTTCAGGTGTTCAAATGGGGGTCATACTGTGTATTTTAAAGCCCTTGTTTTATTCTTTACTAAAATTTATTAGAACACGGAAACTTTCTCATCGTTTCACAACGGAGGGTTCAACTTGTGCTTGATTGATTTTATTTGC
Organism: Syrphus vitripennis; assembly: GCA_958431115.1. Lineage (NCBI taxonomy): Eukaryota > Metazoa > Arthropoda > Insecta > Diptera > Syrphidae > Syrphus > Syrphus vitripennis. The sequence goes on along the minus strand of OY288108.1, from coordinate 105,058,394 downwards.
TAATTGAGTTACCGAAACGTAACAGGACCGAACTTTTTGTATCGAAAATTACGGGAAGTCTCCGCGGTTTAAAATTTAGTTATTATTAAAATTATGACTTCTTTCCGAAAATTAAAGAGCGCGATAGAGAAGAAAAATGAGACAAAAAACAAATTTTCCCGTGGGTCTTAGGGCTGAATGTCATTCCGAAGAAGAATTCGAAGATGAATCATAAGTCATCGCAATAACAAGCAGAGTAAGATAAAAGTAAACCGACTTGTAGTTTACTTCCATTACTCACTATCGTTTAGAGTTTCTGGAGTTAAACTAGCTCTCTGGAACTCTTCCCTAGTTAAGCATATTCTCGTTTTCTGCAAAGTACTTCAAGGTCGGCCAGCTCTTTTGCCTGCCTACGTGAGAGGCACTTGGGCTGCAATGCACTCGTTAATCCTTCTAAGCCAATGGCTTAGAAAGATTCCTAACGTGTTCTCGAATGAAGTTCATCATTGGAAAAACGGTCGGGCCAGTAAATCCTTAAGATGTTAAAGAACTTTTGCGGGTTTCTTATTATCAGAGGTTGTGGCTTTCCAAGTGCTGTATCCACAAAGAAGCACGGTTTCACGTAGTTGTTTCTACATATTTTGGACAGGATTCCGACTGCAGCCTTTGCTCTTCCGATTCGAACGTTTTAAATATAGCTTGGCCATCAATAAAATCCAAAATATTGAAAATTTTCTACCAGTTGTCCAGAAATATCTACTTGAAGAGATGAGGAAGTTCCAAGAATGATCCATTCCGTTTTATCCTTATGATCTTAAGCCCAATGATTTCAGCTTCTCTCCACCCTTTTTGCCATTCGATTGATTGGGTATGTGATAGTAAACATACGTTGACTGCGAAGTCCAAGTGTTTGAGGTATGATTGCAGAGCCCACTGCATTTCCCCAATTCCAGTCGATAAACCTTTGTGCAGTACGTCAATAAACAATACCAACAGGAACAGTATTGGTGACAGTATACCGCCTTGCGTGACCCCTTTGTGGATATCAAACTTCTCTGACAACTTTCCTTTGAACACAACGTGACGACGTTATTTAGATTAGGTAGCCCTGATTAACAATCACTTAAATGGGATGGCCTTCCCGTGCGAAGCGAGTCAGATAAAAAAATCTCTATTTACACTGTCGAACACTTGTAAAGTGATGATCGATATTCAACGTTCCATGACGATTCACTATTATTAATGTGGTCCACACATTAATTAGTCCTTGGACGATTCCTATCTTTCCTACAGCAGTTAGCACACAAATTTCTCTACAGTATTCGCACTAGGTAGTGCTTTGAAAGCTTGACTTAGATTAAGAAGAATTTTGGTAGGACATTTGTGTAAAGTTTTCTGATAGAATCTTCTGCTCACATTAGAACTGAATAATTACAAACAATGTACACAAGCTGACTCAAAGTAATTTTATTATTATTTAATTTGAAAATGGCGGATAAAGGGTCCTCCAATGAAAATGCTATTAAAAAAGCTACTGAATATTTTCTCAAATTTCTTTTTTTATTTGAAAGTACAATCCTTCCGGTTAATAATGGAAAATAATTTCATTCAAATGGCTGCTTCGGCTGGCCATGCAGTAGCTTACATGATCGGTCCAATGTTTAAGTACATTATCGATTCTGTGCAGTTGTATTTCACCAATGGCTTCATGAATATTGTGCTTCGGCTGTGTGGCACGTAGCGCCGTCGTGTTGAAACCAAATGTTGCCAATATCCTCCTCTTCAATTTTTCTGAACAAAAATACGTCCAACATGGCCCGATAACGATCGCCATTGACTGTAACGGCTAATCCTTGCTCATTTTCGAAGAAAAATGGCCCAATTCTGCCTCTGGACCAAAATCCGCACCAAACAGTGACTCGTTTTGGGTGTATCGGCTTTTCAATGTATGCTTGCCGGTTTTCTGTGCCCCAAATGCGACAATTTTGCTTTTTACATACCCGCCAAGATCAAAATGAGCTTCATCTGAAAAGATGATTTTTTTTGGCAAAATCGGGTTCTCTAAGTCGATTGCAGGCCCACTTAGCCAGCGTTGTTCAAGCGTATACACAACAATATTCGTTCAGCGGAAGGATAAAACTAATTATCTGTCAAATCAGACATGAGTTAAGTGTTACCATTCAGGAAATAAACACTAGTTGAAAAAAAACCTTAGATGGCGGACCCATTATAAAATTTGATTCCAAAAACTAAAAATGGCTTCCTCAAAACTAACAATGTAGTTTGTCCCAAAAGTTAATTTAATTTGTTTTTATAAATTTTTTTTTTTTAATTAAATTGTTATATCTTTAAACAATAGCTCTTCATTACTTTTGCACAATTTGACACTATCAAACATGTTTTTAATAGGATTTTCTAATTTTCATCAAACAAAAAAAAATTTGTATTTTATTCCATAAAAGCTCATTTATGTTTGGTGTCAAATGCAATTTGATTTGTTTAGCTAATTAAAATTACGTAACACCTTTTAGATAACACAATGTTTCACATCTAATTAGTTTTTAAGGTTTATCAACACCAATTCTGTTACATTCCATCGCTACATACCAAAAAAAAAACAAAAACCTAATAGATAATAATTATTCTGTTTAAAATATAAACTCAAAACAACGGAAAATCATTTTCTAATTAGTGACATAAATTAATATACTTATCTGTCATAACAACGCTTATACCAACTATAAAATACACTCTGGCGTTGGAATTCACTATTTGACACATTTCTGATTTATTTCAACCAACCAGTAAATTAATTGTTCACATCTTTTGCTCGTTCGTTCATTCGATGAATTTTTTCTTTTTATTATTATTATTTGTATGTTCATATTCATTGATAATAATTTATGGGACTGTCAAAACTGCCATCACAATTTATGAGATGTCAAACCAAAAATGGTTCGTTAAATGAGCGATCAAAGAAAATTAACAACCAAAACGAGTCGTCATGATGCCGGGTTCGGGTAGAGTTTATATTCATAGAGCCAGATACTATATATTCAGAAATGAGAAATGTGGATGCAACAGATCGGCATCGGCTGCAACAACAACACTTTGCCCCATCAAAAAACATAATTTACCGCCATTAGTGAAACACTCCCATGCTTAGCGTGCTCGATTGTCAACTATCAAATAAATTGTCGCCCTTCTTGTCCCGCCAGCTTCGGTTGTGGCCACCCACTTGCGAAGTCTTTTGCGAGCGATGCGCGATACAGTGTGATGCAATAAAAAATATATCTTTGGAGGAAAAGACATAGACAACCATCAACGTTAATCTACCTACGGAGAGCATCAGATCCGGCGGCCATTACATAGAAAATTTATAATATATATCCTATCGTATCCCCGCCCTCACTCTTGTCCTGTGGTGCTCCTTATTTCTGCTGTCACTGTCATACATTGGACTCTGTTGGATGGAGATGATTGCTCTCGACTACGACCCATGGGAAGGGAAAAATTGTATAGTTCAAGTAGATTGCCACTGGTGGTGGTGGTTGGTGATGGTGGAGCTGTTGCTCCTATTAACTAATGACTCTTGTCAAATAATAAATTTACCCAAATCCATTTCGTGTATACACAACGCGACAAAACAAGCAGGAAATCCACACACAGTGTCAAGTTAAGAGTGAGAGCTCGTTGCTGCTGCGCTGCAAACTCCCAGAGATATGAATGTGGAGAGACAAACATTCAGAACATTTTTGCTGTTTCCCCCGTGCGTGGAGCTTGCCGCTAGGCAATTTGTCTTTCCGAGAGCCAACACATTCACATTAACTTAAAATGCTGATTGCACCACGGCGGCGGCGGCGATTGCATCCTTCTGCCATAAATTTCCCTTTCATTCCACATGCCACAAGAACTAACACCGGCATCACAGTATCCTTCTTTTTTTTTTTTTTTTTTCTTCTATAATATTGCTGTATGCTACAACACAGGTCCGTCTTTTAACGACTTTATTACTTTATAATATGTGCCTTCACCTATCCCGATAATGAGCACATGTTATCCAGTTTTGTCGAGCTCAGCTCAAAAGCATGTCCAGAATAAAATTGTTGATTTTAAATTTCGTATATCATTCTCGGCGTAGTAGTAGCCCGTGGTGTAGTGGTTAGTTTGTAGAACTGCCGGGTTTGGTTCGATTCCCAGCAGCGTCCAATTCAATTTGTGTGTTTGAAATATTTGGCATTTCATTGCAGTTCAGCCTTGTGAAGTAAGAAACCCACTTATGGGGTTCGACGGTTTGACATCAGAAATCGTCGACAGGCCTCTCGGTTTTGGTTTGTTCAATCGTTCAAAGTCTGAGGCCAACTAAATGCAGGAAATTATAGAACCAACGTGTGTTTGAACAAGCATCACTAAAAAATACCCCCAAAACTTCAATTTGTACGACCCTGGTCCTCTAATATTCTCGCTTCTTTGATTGCGATTTTGTGGGCCACTTGACAAACGCAGCTTCTTTCAACGATATTATATGACTCTATGGCAAAGAAGAGCAAACGAACGGCACGAAATAAAGATTTCTTTCCTTTGATGTTGTACCGCGCGCCTCGAAATCTCTCTTCTATCATCTACGAGTAAGTATTTAGATTTGGGACCAAAGTGGAACAGCATGTAGAATGAGCTCATAAATTTTAAAGATACACACCATATAGTAATGGCGGTCGGCGTGGCGTGGCGTGGCGGCGGCGGTGTTGGGAAGAGTTGGAGCAAAGCATACAGCATAGCAGAACCACATTGGCGGGAAGATGTAGAATTGTTGTATACTGACTGCCCTTTGATATCGAATGGGTCTCCTGTTGTTGCTGCTACTTTTACCACTGCTTTGTAGCTGTGTTGCAGCTACGTTGCATTTGCACGATCATGGGGATTATGATGAAGTTGAAAATAAATAAATTTGTTTATGCGTGATGAAAAGCATCTCGTAATCGGAATATTTTTCTTGATCGCTCCAGAGCTCACTGCTGTGCACCATTAATTTGTCAAACGAGCAAAAGATATGCAATGCTTCACTTTCAGTTCTTCTCTCTCACTACTCGGTTTTTGTTTTATTTTTTTTTCTACCCATCAGCAATAAACCAACAGCAGGACTATAAATGTGAATAATGACAGTCGGATGGCATACGCGGTGGGTCTAAATTAAGTGCGGTGCGATAAATGGCTTCGTGACGCGAATGATGATTGCGGTGATGAGTAAGTCAGTGTATATTTGATGTTGCACATTAAATAAGGCTATCATCATGAGATATATAAATGAGATGACAGGAAATATCTGAATAAACATGAAGTAACGAATAAAAAGGGTTAAATTTGAGAAAAATTAAACAATGTTTACCACATCACTCCAACTTAGTAAAAATTCTTGGTAAAATAAAAAAAAAAAAAAACATGCCGTAGAATATTATATAATACAATATTATAAATGAGAGGGCTGCTTAAGCAATCACAAGAAAATTTAGGATTTTAGTTTATGTGTAGTACTGCCAGGAATTCAACGTTGAGCGTCACTTTTAATTTTAATACTTTCACTTTTAAGTTCACTACTTTCATTTAAGAATTTCTATCCCTGGAGAAATAATGTTGCTCCAAAGAAACACAAATCTTATATAAATAACGTTTCTTTTGTTCGAAAGTGGTAAAAGTAAAACAATTTAAACCCCACCTTGGGGTGCTGCATTTTGCAGCAATATCTTTTTACGCAACAAATAGATAAGCAATTTTAGACAAAAAAAAAGCAAAAAATGATTTTAAAACGAACATTAGGTTCTACTCCACGTTGGGCGCCAGTTAGTAGCCATATATCTGCACATGCTAAATTATACGAGCATTTCAAAGAAACAATGCAACTATGGTTTGAAAGTAAATTCCTGGCCTCCGTTCGATTAAAACAAATTTTTACTTCCCACGTTGGGCGCCAGTTTGTGTTAATTTCGCTCCAAAAAAAATATATTTTTCGAAATAGTTTAAGCAATTAATGATTTATGAGACGCAATTACATAGAATGTGCTTTTTCGACATAAAAAACACCAAAGACGCTGATGACTTTTCTTAAAAATCAGATTGCATTCCAGCTTAGCAACTATTATAAAGCAGAATCATTGAACTGTCACAGAAAAGTATTTTCAATAGAATAATTAACCTTTTAATTCAAAGCATAGCTTCGTGCATCTTCAAAGAACTTAAAAAAATGTAGATACGCACGTTACAAATTAAAAATGTGATAAGTGCTGTCAATTTGGCAGTTCATATCTGTCATGTCAATTTAAAAAATTTTGACAGATATGTATGTGTACTCAATTTCCAAAGACAGCTCACATGTATTATTGTCCGACCAAAAGTGATGCCAATTGACGCAAAGAAAATTAAACAAAAAAAAAAAAAAAAACAAATCGAAGGAAACACATCATCAACATTTTCGGGTCAAGCGTCAAGCAAGGCGGACATCATTTGAATGCAAACACCATCATAACATCTGACGGGGCTCTCAAGCCTTCTCCACATATCACTGTCATCTACTTGGGGGGAATAATGTCAGTGGAGTGCTTTTTTGTGAACTTGGTTATGAAGCCGTCTATTATGGGGCTCTTGAAAGTTTGCTGAGTGGTTGTGTATGATGTTGCTTTCAAAAGTGATCACTATCATCATCAACGTCGTCGTCATAGTCGTCAGCATCGAGCATCCAGCATCGCCGTCGTCGTAGTTGTTTTTCTTCTTTCCCTTGTCTCGGTAAGAGAGACAATCAGCTCACTTAAGTGCACTGCGGTTTAACTTGTCAGATCTTTATGACTTTACACACATGGTGTGTTCGGTGTATCTAACTAACGACGATGCGGGCTTAAAGGGACGGATCTCTTAATCAGTGTTTACGACTGCGCACCGATTGAGTTGAACCCTTGTCATTTGTTAATATTGCTATAAATTTGATTGTTGAGTTCTCTCTTCTAGCAAGGAGATATACATAAGAGTCACACGGTGTTTGACAGTAATGACAATTTGAACAAAACACACGAGAACACAGCACCACTCTGGTTCGTTTGAAATGCTCTCTCTAATGGCCCTCGTCACTTTACGTCAAAATAAATGAAGAAAAGTGACATTTTAATCAATGTGAATGCGTTCGCTTTATGTGTTATGTTATTATTTTTTTTTTATTGTATATTTTTCATTTTAATAAATTTTTCAATGACCATTCAATGGAGCTGTCTCATGAAAGTGGACACGGGCAAACGGCTCATTTATCTGTATCTCTATACACACTACACACTGAGTGTCTATAGGAGTTGCAAGCAGACACATTTGTCATTTTAAATTGGTCCACACAGTTTTCTATTATTATTCACTTCATTCGTTTTTTTTTTTTTTGTTGTTGAGGTTTAAATAGTGATTTAAAAAAAAAAAAAAAATAATAAAGGAATAATAATAATAAATTGTGACAATTTTATTGTTTTTCATTTTGGTGCTGACATGTGAATTTATTGCAGTCATTTTATGAATATCAAGAGAATTGACACATATATTATTTATTATTGTTATTATTTGTTACGAGAATATAATGAACATGATTTTGATAAAGACATTTGAACTTTGTATTAATTAATTAAATGATTTTAAGACTTAGATAATTTATTCAAAATAAATTTTAAAAACAAACAAACTACAATAGAAAGCTTTTAACTCCAAAGACCTCTGATTGTCACATTTGAAGAAAAATTACTTCCTTTAAATCGGGTTGGATTTGTTACACTTATTTATCGAGATAGCAACTCGAAATCAATGTTAAAAAAAAAAACAGAAAAACAGCTAAACGTCTTTAATAAGATCAACATGAAATTAATGTATAAAACGTTGGGCGCCACCTAATTCTTCTGGCTTTCTGGCTCTTGCGAGAAAATATTAAATTCTCCAAGAGTATCAACTGTCAAGAATGGAATGCCTCTCACCTTCGGATTCGGCATAAGATTGTAGTTGTCCCCTCCATTCCTTCAAACAAACACAGCAATGGTCGAAAGTTAAAAGTCAGTTAGTACCTGGATCTTCAATATTAATTTTTAAATTTTTTGATTTCCGACCATACGCGATTTGAATGTACTTTTATATGCTAAATGTTCCAATGTTTAGAAAAAATTAAAGTTTCAGTAAAAATGTTACTTTAAACACGTTATTCATAAAGTGGCCCATGTTGGGCGCCTGTTTAAAACTAAAAATCTTTTCAACCAAATTTTAGTGTAACTTATGACAAGATACGCTTTATAGTTAATTTTAATCGTTAAGAATTTTCTATTCAGTAAAACGGCTTCACTGGCATAATTGTTCAACGACAAACTAGGGTCAGCGTTGGGCGCCAGTTAAGCATTTTCTTAATTTCTTAAAAGTTAGACAAATTTATAAAAATTTTCTATTATGAATACACTTCAAATAAAATTAATTTGTTCGTTTTTAAATTATGATGGATCTACTCGCTTAACCAGCATTCTCTCCTATTGGTAAGACCCTCATTGATGGCGATAGACAAAGTTATTTCTCAATAATAATAAATAACTATTCAACTTGTCAAACTGTAAGGACCAGCGAATGACAACACAAATCAGCACCAGCACAGTACCCTCAATTAATATAAAATAAACCAAAGACAACAAAAAATACAAAGCATAAAAATAAAACTACAACATTTTTGAACATGAAATTGAAATCGTAACAATAGTGTTTTGTACATTAATTTTAATGAATTGTAATTGCTTGTAGATTGTTTAGAAATGATTTCAATTTCATTTTTGACATTATCACCGAACACGATCGACAGCATGTTCACATGTCAGTAATTCTCTATAATTGTGTGTTTTGTGTCCAATTTATGTTTGTTTTTTTTTTCCATCTGTATACCGTCTGCACAAAACGCTTGCTTGTTTCGTTGGTTGCTCAAACCCTCCTTGTGTCACACACAGTGTGTCATAAATTTACAAATTAAAACTTGTTGTTTAATCAGAGAGTGGCAATCAAAAATCACCAATCAGCACACCCCAATTTACTTCTGTTGATCTGACAATGAAAAAAAAAAAAAAATTGGAGATAATTGAACAAAAATTGTTTGTTTTTGTTGCAATACCCCCTACACACCAACTACTACTGATGATGTTCTACCAATTCAACAGTCTTGTGTCAAACAAGGTTATAAATCAAAAATAAGTTGTTCCACAATTCATTTTTTCTCTGATTTTTTTTGTCTGTTACATCAATGATGCCTTTATGAGAATGACAGTCAAAGTTGTAAATTAATAAAAAAAATCAATTGAGTTGATTGTGGGATTGAGACTTTATAATATCGTCAGAGAAAAAAAGAATACGGGTTTTTTGGTGTGGCCAATGTACATTGTTTTCAATATTTCAACAATTATTATCATAGGTCTTTTGACGCTACTAAATATGGTCTTGCACGTATTTCCTGGGGTTCGATTTATGATAGTGACCAATTCGGTCCTTAATTTAAAGATCAGCTGTAACAAAAAGGCGCAGACTTTCCTCGACCAGTGTTTCAACTAACAAGTGTTCTTTCTGCCAAATCCTTTCCCACAGACCCTAAGCTGGAAGGAAAGCTCTAAACGACAGTTGTCCATCCAGTGGCAGCGTTTACATAATGTTCGCAGGGTTGGACAATGGGCAATGTACAAGAAGTATGAGAGAAAATTTACGGCAACTAAAATGAAGATGTTTCGGATAACGCAAGAGTGACAAAGCGTGATTGAATAAGAAGCCAAAAAATTCGTCGAAAATACCCTCTCGGACAAAATGCAGAATAACCAACTTAGCTTGTACAAATATGTAAAAAGAAGATGTCCTGAAAATGTATTTCAAAAGGCAATACGTAGTACAAAACGTTCTGCTTCAGTTTAGCCGAGCTTTAACTAGGAAAACAGCCCATGAATGTAAATAGCTGGGCCATGTAGAACCGATGGAAACAAATCCTCCGACTCGGAAAATCTTGGAACATTTCTTAGCGAGTCCCATGCAGTTGGGGAAGAACCCCGACCAATATGATGATGATGAGTGATATAAACTAGCGACCGAGCTGTTTGTAATTAGCTCAAGCTTGTGGGAGATTTCGAACTTGTCGTTGAAATTAATGATAACCTTTGAGATTGAGATGGTTGGAAGAATTTTGTTGCTTTAGACTTTGCTCCAACCTAATTGAAGGTTAGTTAATGCAATGAAAAGTTTCTAAAAACTCTTTTATAAAATTGCTGCTGTTTAAAAAATTTAAATGTCTCGCAACGTTTTGGGCACACTGGCTCGTCGTGCAAATCTTTGCCAATTAATGTAAAAGAATGATTGTAGCCTTGATATTGAGAAAATTGTATTAGAAGAACTCGAAATTATCTCTTGAAATTTAAGAATAAATTTCAATCAGGATGAAGGTCGTTACGTCGCGTCGTCGTTTAGTTGGCATAAATTACAATACCAGAATATATAACAACTCATATTCCCACTCAAACAAACAAATTGTGATAAATTGACGCGATAGTAAATTAGATTGGAAATAACTGCGCTGCTTCTGGTACTGAGTGGCGGAAAGACTACTCTTGGTTCTTATAGAAATGTCAGCAAATGAAAATCCCACAAATCAATTTATAGTTAAGGACTTTGCAAACGATGAAGGACCCAAGTCACCATCATCAGCTATACAATCCATTTACAGCCATTAAAATGAAATTCTCGTTGGCTGGTGAGAAAGTTCGTTCTCGGTATTGGCGTGTGAGATGTCATGGGGCAGGAGAAAGAGCGTTGGTGGGATATACGAGTATATCTGTATATGTAAAAAAGAATCCACCCGCGAAAAAAAAGGAACTGAACGATGGACATAAATTCTTTTATCAGTATGTGGAAGACATTAACGTTGATAGAGAGAACATTTTGTATGAGTTTATGGCTCTTTTTCTTTTGTGGGAGGAGGATTCAAAAACGAATGAGAAGACGATAATGGCAAACGAAGTCGTTTATCCGGATTGATTTTATTCTTTTTGGCTGGCGTCTTTTGGGTATCGTTTTTTCGATCATTTTTTTTTTGTAAATTTAAATTAACGACAGTTGAATGTAATTGAAGATATTAAATGCTTGAGATTTATTTTTGTTGTGAAAATTTATTCGAAAAAAAAACTCTTACGAACAATGAAGGGCTAAGAGCTCGCTCTTATTTTTAATTGGGAAGCATGCATCAGGCTGGGTGTATTCTCTGTATGTTCCCTGCTTCTTGCCAAATATGCTTCTTAATGATAAAGTGTGTCATTTCTGCAAACAGCCACGTCAATTTACACACATTAAGCAAGATAGGAGTCGAGTTCACCCCGTTAAATGGGGTGGAATTACTGATTTTCTAAGCAGGATCTTTGTTGTTTATCACCTCTTTGTGCGTAAGCCATCTCAGTGATTCACTAGATGTATTCCACTGTAGTAACCATATAATTATAATTTTAACTTTCTCAATGAACTTCCTAGGATCAATTCATAGTCTACCTAATCAAACCATCATCATCATCATCGGCTCGACAACCGGGGTCCGGTCCTGGCCTCCTTCAACAAGTCTCTCCACCTATCCCGGTCTTGAGCCGACGCCATCCAGTTCGCACCCCAAGACTTCGGGCGTCCTGGTCTACGCCATCTCTCCAGCGCAAGCATGGTCTACCACGCTGCCATCTACCATAGAATGTACCTCAAAGGACTTTCCGAGCCGGTTCCTCTTTACTCATGCGAGCTAGGTGCCCTGCCCACCGGAGTCTACCGAGCTTAATTTTTGTCACTATGTCTGCTTCAAGATAGATTTCATGAATTGTAATTCATGATTGTACCGTCTCCGGAATCGTCCTTGCTCACATATGGGACCAACAATTCTCCTTAAGACTTTTCTCTCGAACGCGGCTAAGAGGTCGGAGTGTCTTTTGCTAAGCATTCAAGTCTCGGATCCATACGTGAGTACTGGCAGGACCATGATCCTGTACAGCTGCAGTTTTGAAGTTATGGTGAGATTTCTGGATTTGAAGAGCTTTGACAGACGGTAGTAGGCTCTGTTGGAATTGCATGACCCAGCTATCTCAAGGGTTCACACCAGGGCCCAACCATCTTCTCCCAGCCAATTTGGTTGAGGTCTATTTACATATGCCTCTCCCACGAGATTCCTCAAGGTTGAATTTTAAAATTTTAGGGGCCAGATAATTGCCCTGAGCATGACCAAGCTATTTCAGTTATTGGAATTGTCAATTGTACGTTTTTGATCTATGCAGACATGACCAAATATCATTTTTCAACAACCACTGAGGTCATGTAGACTGCGGTCTTCTAATTTATCAATTGTCGGTGTAAAATCGAACAATTTGAAGGATCTTTCAAAAATCATACCTCACATAACTATTAATTTCTTACCTACATTGGTTAAAACTGCCAGTCAGTAAGGAGCAGTTCAAATGTGTCACTTTGTATAGCTAAACTCTCCCATCAATTATACCAAACCTCCTCGACCATAAATAAGTCCGTCATTCACGAGTATGTGTTGAGAAAGTAATTGTTGTAAATTTAACAAACCTTAAATAAACAGGCAAAAAAAAAATAATATCCAGAATCCATTTCGGAAGTGGAAAGTCCTGTTGTAGATACATATTATATAACATTCAAAAAGCTTATTCACAAGGAAGTTACACATTTACGAGTTTAAAACGAGACAGCAACCAGCACTCTCTATGCACAGCAAAAACACACAAAAAACACACACTCTATATGATTCAAGAGAGTAATTTATAACCCATATGCGGCATGGTAATTTGTTAAGTACAGTTAAAATAATTGCTCGTATTTATAATTTAAACATTCATGTGGCAATTTATTGCATTGCATACGAACGGAACAAGCAAAATGGCCCCCGTTGAACTAACTAACTTACAAACTGACTGTGTTACGAGTGTTTTTGGTACGAGAGTAGTGAAGTGTGTAGAAAGATATAAATATATAAATGTTATAAATACTCTCTTGTATAACGGTAAGAGGTACCAGGTAACTTTAGCAGAATGAATTATTCTGCGCATTAGAATGAAGGAGGTTTTAGTGTGAAGCGGGAAGAGAGAGAGCGGTGAAAGAAGGGATAGAAAAGAGGATAAAGGATCTTTTTCCTAACGAGGTGGAAAGTTGTTAATAAGTGGTTTGTGCTTTCCATAATCTCAATGAAATTTAACTTTACCGGCAGCGGTGGTGGCGACGAGGGCGTGGCGGTATGGTATGAGATGGAGAAATTAAGAGAATTAGTAAATTTTACTCAGATTACTGCACACCATTATTGTCTCGGTGTTAAAGTGATACTTTTGGAGATTTTACATCTTCCTTGTATCTGTTGGTTATCAGTTTTTTTTGGCTACCTAATTTATCTTTATTACTCTTTTAATTCTTAGAAGTCTTTAATAATAGTTTTTCTCAAGGCGAAGCTTTAAGTCCTTGATGGACTTCAGTCTCAACCAACCGAAGGTCAGATGGATGCCTAGATTGCTGCTCGTTGTTCACACTCCTGCGAGGCACTTACTCACTTAAAGTCAACTCACTCCTAAATCAACAATCCTTTGACTTACTTAGCCCTAGGCTAGTGTGAACTACGGCCTGAACCAATGAGCCCTGACCGGATAAGTCCCTACCAATCGTTCTTTTGTTTTGCATTCCAATCTGGTTAAAATCCTCCTCCACTTGATTGCTCGAACTGTGTCATGGTTTTCTTATATCGCATAGTTCCCTGAGAGAGAACTTGAGAAACGTTCGACAGTGTCTATTGAGAATTTGTCTGGCTCGCTTTGCGGACGAGGGGCATCCCAAGATTAATTGATTGATCAAGGCTTCATAATGATTGATCCAATTGCGTTCCGCATAAAAGAGGTTGTCTGAGGAGTTTAAAAGTGAGGCTACGCAAGGCTGTATACTGCCACCAATACTATTCTTGGTGGTGATTAGTGATGTACTGCACGCACCTTTGTCGACTGAGAATGTGAAATTCGGGGAACTCTGCCATCGTACCTTTAAGACTTGGACTATGCAGACGTCATACTCTTACACCTCATGGATCTTCATCAAATGACAACAAGGGTAGAGAGAGAAGTTGAAAGATCAACACGTCAAAAATAAAGAGGATTAGCCTTGGGAATATTATCAAAGACTTTCATGCCTTGAGCATTAGGTACATATGTGTATACGCAGCTAGGGCGTTGCCATTTTTGTTGTTCTTTAACCATTTTCAGTCTCTGAAATGTCACTGTCGTCATCATATTGAACATTTTTCCGACTTCTTTGATCAATCTATCAAAACATTTGTCTTAACATCAATATTCCGCCTCGCTCTCTCTTAGATATCACTCACAAAAAGATGTGTTAATTGCATCTATCACAACACACAACATTCTCTCGTGTATTAAATCGTCAGACAATTTTACAATAAAACTACATCTTTCACTTCCGTTGCGCGTTGGCTTGGCGATTGCTTGATAAATCAACTGAGTAAAAGTTGTACATGCCTCGAATCTTCTCATCACACCATGCCGTTCCCAGAGTAAGGGGGGTGGTAATTAATTCAATCATTACCACCAGCACGCTCTTACTGCTGTGTATATAGATATAAGAAACCTAGGATTCGTTTGAGAAGCACATTTACACAGACAAAAAAGTTGCATGCAGCAACGAATGAAATGAAATGCAGTGCAGTAATTATCGTTTATACTATGCAACATCAATCCATCTGTCAGTTTGTTCATTGGTTTCTGGCTGAGGAGCGAGAGAGTATTTGCTCTCACAGCCTCAATCCAATCCATCAATCCGACAACAACCGCTCGCTTCTCGTTGCGCGTTGCCATTGCCTTCTTTCTGATGCTCAATGATGGAACTCTGATGGAACCTGTGCGCTGCGCTTCTTTAGCAAGTCATTCACATCGCATCCATTACACATTGCAACGAATACGAATCTGACAATAAACCATTCGAAGCGCCCTTCCGCCCACAGTGCAACCCTGCGTTCGTATGAATATACGCACACAATTATCACTGCACCATCACCGCGCACTACTCCGACCGAACCCCGACACAGCAGAAGCAATATCTAACTTGACGATAGCTTAAGCACCGGCAATACATCGCACTGATAAATTGATGGTCATCCATAAAGCAGTCAGAGCCTGTCGGCCGCCATGTTCCATAAATAAATAAACTCAGTCAGTAATTCACGAAGTTGCACTGTTCCACCTTCCGCTATGGCTTGGTTTCTCTCTCCTTTTTCACTTCACTTCACTCGCTCTGCTCTGCTATTAACCTATCCCTTTATATTATATCAACCTCAGGGACCTTGCATCTCAATCTGCGTTGCAGAGTTGTTGATGGCGTAGACCATGTCCAGAACCAGAACCAGGACGTCGTAGTATATATCGTTTTACTATTTGACTCTTTTGTTTGTAGATGTATCTGTTTATATTGCAGTCTGGCCTAAAGTGATTGTAAAGTTTCGTACAGCCAGCATTTGGACAAACCAATAGCCCAACTGACAGGCTCTTCAATTGAATATGTAATCAAACTATATAGACAAA
The DNA here is from genome assembly GCA_958431115.1 of Syrphus vitripennis. Lineage (NCBI taxonomy): Eukaryota > Metazoa > Arthropoda > Insecta > Diptera > Syrphidae > Syrphus > Syrphus vitripennis. The sequence goes on along the minus strand of OY288108.1, from coordinate 105,042,777 downwards.
CGTATTGAGAGTTTGGTGGCGTAGATTCTTGGCATCAAAAGCATGGTGGTTGGCGGGCCAAGAATCAAGATGTATAAGGAAAAATATGGTCAAAGGAAAGGAAAGTTCTTTTTGAATATTCCGAAATGGAATAAATCGAATATTTTTTTTTTCAAGGTGTAAATTTATATGGTTATAAATGAATTGTTTATTTAACTGGCTCGTTGGTGTAGGGGTATGATTTCCGCTTAGGGTGCGGGAGGTCCCGGGTTCAAATCCCGGACGAGCCCAAAGTTATTTTTTGACAAAAAAAAATCATCCTTTTATAAGATGCACTTTATCCATAAAATGAATAACAAAACATGCGCAGAAATTCTGTCCTTTAGTCAGATTTTCAAACGAGGCATAGACATCCTGTGACAAAAGTATCATTTTCAGAAAGCTTATGTTTATAGGTTAATAATAATTCTGATGAAAATCATGCTATTCTGGAACTGCGAAATGCCAAGAAATGGTGCACGGAGGAGGACAAATTGTCACAACATTCTTTCATCAAAATTTATAAAAAAAATCAAAGCCAACTTCTTGTGGAAGATGACAAAATCACACAGACGGCAACAGTACTGTGAAGGACAGTTTCCGATAACTTACCTACTTTTCCATAGATCCACCTAACAACGAAGAACTCGCCTAGATCACAACCAAAGAAGCTTAGTGCTGTGGTGAAAAACTTCAGAAATGGAAAAGCGATTGGGCCACTTGAGATATCCTGTGAGTTTTAAAAAACATGGAAGCCATCGGGTCTAGATGGCTTATGGTTCTCATCTTCAAACTTATCTGCAGTGACCAAATTCCTGATCAGTAAAGAGAAAGTTACCTTCTTTCAATCTGCAGTAGAAGGTTGATACACGAAATTGCGACAGCTACCGTTCAATCAGAAAGGAAAAATATCGGGATTCCTCAAGAGATTTGCATTTTGTTTTGCTTGATTTTGGTTGTACTTAGGTTACAAGGAGTTCCGGAATTTTAAGTGCAGATAATTATGGACATGTACGAGCAATTTAAAACAAAGGAAAGTGGTCGCCGGAATCACCAATTAAAATAGGTGTGCTCCAGGGAAGCGAATTGAGACCTTTACTCTTTATTGCAGTCCTCGACTTTCTGCTTGAGGAACGACACCCACAGGAATCACCAGGGAAACGTCTTGAGGCCCTTGCTTTTTACTACTCCCTTGACTTTCTTTTAACTGAAGATTATTATGATCTCTATTGAAACCATAACTCCTCCTCTTAACTTCTTCAATACACCGACCGTGGGGCTCGGTGGGTTACTCACTTACTAGGTCTTCGAATCCCCTTGTGGGGCATAGGGTCCTAAGCGCCATCGTGTACGGTTCTTCGACAAGCATTTCAGATCCCTTCAACTCATTCCCAGTTGTGCTGATTCCTCTTCGACCGTTCTTCATCAGCACACGTACATATTTCTCCCTGAATGATGAGTCGTCACGTCGATTGGAACAAGTTTCAACAAATCTATGATCCAAATTCCTGAGACGAAGCTGTTGTGTTTTGTATATCTTATTCATTTTCATTTTAAGATGGGTGCTACTGGATTGTAAAAACAAAAGGTCTTACTTAGGTGTTCACTCTGTTTGTTTTTAATTAATTTTCTGTTTTCTAAATTTGAATGGTCATTAAAATAGTTTCTATATCAATAACAATATTATCCCGAATTGCTTGTGACTCAGCAATGTATGTAAATACAAGCAACCCTACTTCCTTTGTTCATTCTCAATATTCCTTTCATCATTATTAACCCTTAAGACAGAATTATAACTAGCAACTCAAGTTCTCTTTATAAACATTTTCACAAATCACTTTGTAATCCCATCCAAAATGTATATCCCAGCACACATTTCAAAATCATTACTCATTCTTGGACTGATTGCGGTGTTGGTTTGTCCATAATCCCTTTTGTCTTATTTATATAGCCAGCTAGTCCATCATGCAACTTGTATAATGTTTGTATGTAGGTTACGTACTGACTTCATTTGTCATATTTCTAGACAAACCCCAAACTAACAAACGATATAAATATTCTTTGGCCCTTTTGCTTGGTACTTTGGTCGTCGTCGTCGTTGTCGTCTGTCTGTTGGTTTGTTTGCAACTTGTAATCATAGTCCAAACACTATTCCATCATTTGCTACTTAATCTCTCAGCTGTCATAAAACCATTAGTCATCATAAGTCAAACAAATGTTGACACCCAATGGGTAGACACAGAGAGCCTTATGCTTCAACTGTAGATTCTTAGTTTTTATAGAGTTCAAATGGCATTATAGTCTCAACTTGAATAATTGTGTTCGAGTGAGTGTGTTTTTTTTTTTTTCTTTTTGTTAATAAGTATTGGGTATCAGCTGGCAGGGTCCTTTTACTATGAAAGAAGAAAACACCCTCTTTTTCAACGCCGCTAAAACAGTGGGGCAAGGTGGTCTATAAGTATGACTAAATTTAGAAGCTGCACATTTGCGCTCTCATTCTAAAAACCCAATGACAAGACACCTTGTTGACACTCAACTTTTTTTTTATGCTGTGCCAAATAACTTCTTAAACTACATATAACTGAGGTTTAAGTTTGAATGATGCATTGTAAAATCCCACTTTATCGACGAAACTTCATAAGAACTGCCCCACTGTGCATCGATTTCACAGTATATAGCTACTGTCATTATTTCCTAATAAAAATTGATTGATGCTTGATTAAATGGCCGTGCAGTGAGGTAGTTAAGTCGGAATTTCTAACTTCAACCACCAAATATAGTAATCATTTAATCAACCAAGAAAAATAACTGATATTGGTTATATAGGCAGTGGGGGATTTTCGATTAGTCAAAACAAACAATTGCTTATGGGCTCCATTATTTTTGATGTCAAAAATTACGAGGTACGACGAAAAGGGGTTTTAAGTTCACCCTTTATATAAATAAAAACAATTTTTGGCTGCAGGTTTAAATTTTACTTTTTGGGCTATTTATAAGGGTGTCCCAACAAGAACGCAAGACTTAAATTTTAAATAAAACGCTGATATTTAAAAAAAAATCGCGAATTCTTTATTATTTCGTAAAGTAAACAGGATGAGGTTATGTATAGAACAACACATCGGGCAGATGGCCGCCGCGGCTTTGCTGGAACATACGCGATCTTTTAATGAAATTTTCAATGACCGTTTTGCATAAATGCTGCGGTATTTCATTAATGCAGCGTCCAATTTCCTCTTTTAAGGTTTGAGTCGTCGTCGGCTTATTCACATAAACCATCGACTTCAAAAAACCCCAAAGAAAAAAGTCCAATGGTGTTAAATAGCACGATCTAGGCGGCCAATTCTGGTCTCCAAAACGCGAAACAACACGACCGGGAAATGACTCATGCATCAATTGAATTGTTTCTCTGGCTGTATGAGATGTGGCGCCGCCGTCTTGTTGAAACCACATGCCCTCCATACTCATTTCTTCAATTCTAGGCTGCATAGTGGATTTGGAAACACCATTTTGCTGAGCTCGGTGTCGAATTGAGTAGATGGAGTTTGAGCGACATCATCACGTACTGCTGCTATATTTTCGGTCGACCGACCTGGTCGAAGACGCGTTGTTGTCTTTACATCAGTGACAGACCCAGTTTCAGCAAATTTTTCCATTAATCGCTTTACAGTTGACTCTTTTGGAGTATTATTGTAACCCCAAATTGATCGCAATTTGCAAACTGTAGCCGCAAAACTTTCACCATTTTGGTAAAACAATTTCACAAGGAGAATGCGTTCTTCATTTGTGTAGCGCTCCATTTTTATTAACCTTATACCTTCTACTAACAAATAATAATAATTGTTCAAATGTCAAACAATGACACTTCGAATGGCGCCAAATTTAAATCTTGCGTTTTCGTTGGAACCCCCTTTATTTCTGTTTGTTGGAAGAATAAAAGTTTTCATATTCAAATGGATTGAGTGGGAGAGTCGTGGTCTCAGTCACACAGTGAGGAGACTCTGTATCATGGCAACCATCAATTAAAGAAGAAATTGGACGACTGGAGTCTACCGACTTGATTCTAGCTGATAAGTGCTAGCGAATAAATTTAACAGCTGGATGATTTAGCCTCAAGATATTAGGTTGATGTGGGTAGTAAATTACCCGGGTATTTGGGTGTAATCGGTATTACGTGGGTAACCAGGTACCCGGGTATCATCAGCCCTAATATATTTTATTTAATAAATTTTGATCAATGTCTCCAACATCTTGTTGAGACATAAAGTTATTTAGTTCAAATTTGCTTATTTTACAAATGGCTGTGGTTCGCACCCAGTTCCTATTTTTGCTTTCTTTTTTTGCTTTCTTTTTTTTGACTAATTGTCAAAAGTGACTAATTGCAATAGCTTTGATTTCGGTGTTAAGATTCTAACTAACAACCAAGATGTAAGGGCTTTTTTTTAGCGGCAAGGCTCTGATTGAAGTGGGAGATGGCAGAGTTGAGACTCGAGGGACTAAATTCTAAGAGCTAATTGCTGGCGTCTATATTCAATTCTAGCAGACAAGGTGCTAGAGCTGCTTAATAATAGCGACTTTGCTTTAGCGGATTAATACCACAGTTTAGCAGCTAGACGCTAGTGCCTAAATTCCATTTTATATATTCTTAATCATTAAAGCTCTCGTTGGTTGTTGGTAGCTCTCATGTGAATGGGTCTTAAGGCTCCCATAAGGCCAACTCCAGCACCGGACACATGTACATACAATGCATGAACTCTAACAACATACATGGAGTTTGTCAACTTAATCATGTTTGCAGTTACTGTTATTATTATTATATATTTTTTTTACGGCAATTTTATTAGTCGTTGGGTTGTTAAACTTGTAACGATTACAACGAAACAACAAGTTATTTTGGCTGCCCCAGTAAAAGAGTGATTAATTGACTTCTGGACTAAATGTGGCGACGCGCGTCGTTGGTCACCATCAAACAAGGCTACCATCAACTATAACAACCACCATATACCATCGTCATCACCACTGCAACCTTCACCAAAAGCGGTCTGCGTTAATAAATCGTTTTCTTTAAAAATAAAAAAAAATTATCAGTGACAAAATGAGCCGAGAATAGCTTAGACATGGCACAAGCAGTCTTTGGTCATTAAATTCATAAAACTTTCTATTACGATTTGTTATTGTACGTATGACCATTGGACATATGGACTGGACATGTGTTGCACTAAATCACTTTAATTTCAGTTTTTTTTTTTTGTATTTCTTTTAATTCTTTGCGGCAAAACTTGTGAAGGAAAATGGATAAAAAAAACAGCTATTGAAAAATTAATATCACTATGTGACAGGTGACATAGATAGTTTATTTTATACAAATTGACATATTTGGTACACAAACATTTATGTATCTACTGTGATTTAATGGCGTGAAGTTAATTTCACACAAGCGGATTTCGAATAAGGATCTTAAGGCATTTTTGACCATTATACTGACTGGCATAAATATGAATTGGAGAATATAGGTCACTCAATGACTCTATAATACGATGACGTCATATCTATGCGCCAGTGGATTACCAATATTCTTCGAAACGGTTACGATTCCATTGGGAACTAAGCGATGCAGAGAAGGGTTGAATAGGAATCACCACATCTGGGAAAGAGTTGGAAAGGGCTGAAATACATCTCCGGTAACTGGCGTGATTGTCTAATGTCAATTCGCAGAAGTGTGGTCCTCCCAGTCGAGATACGTACTCAAGATTGTCATCTCGCGTCGTGCGTCGGTACAAGAAAAAGAAGAATTCAAATTTATTTTCTATTTTAAATTCTCACTCCATCAAATAAAAACACCCCGTGTTTTTTTTTTCTCATGAAGCAATTAAATTTACTACATCACACAGTTTATTGTGTCTCTAATTAATTTTGTCCTATAAAAGCGATTTAAATTAATAAAGCTAGTCTCACACTATGGCCGAACAATAAAACGCATCACCACACCAACCAACGACCGCCACCGTTGGAAACCATTATGGTGATGCGCGGCAGCAGCAGTAGCACCAGCAATACACTGCATGGTCTAGCTTAGCTAGGAATACAATAAAACCTGATGATCAACCCAATTGTATTCCATAAGGAATAATGGAAACAGCCGAGAAGAGAAGCACCCTGTACATACACATATCTATATAATACAATGCATGCAGCATTATTTTCCCTATAGCTGAAGCTGCATTACCGACTACCGTCAACGTCCGCAACCGAGGCCCCTTACTGGGGGCCGTAAATCATTTCGAATTATTGCCCAAAAGGAGAACACATTGTGAACACACAGGGGGGAGGGGGGATCAGATCGGGCATCGGGGTAGAGTGTATAAATACGCCTGTATGTGTGGACGACGACGGACGTCGACTACGTCTACAACTATACAACGACGTATACTGCACTGGAATTAAAAGTAAATTACAATTTCAGATCGGCTCTTTGATTTATGTGTTAATTAAATCATTTTATGGTCGCACTTAAAGCGATATGTTGCCCTGTGTGTACAACAGAGGGTATGAGTTGTTGCTGCCGAGTGGTTTTATATAGTTTTGGCTTTTGTTGTGCTAGGCTTGGGTTTTAGGTACAATGTACATACATAGGTCAGTATATTATATGAAAATGAATTTTGTGCCGCATTTCCTAGGCGGGAATAGATAAACCGTGCATTTGTGCGTTTTGCTTTTGATACATTGCACTTGGTTGTAGTTTAACAATAATTATTATCCCTGTGGAGAACGAACGAAATGCAAACGATAAAGTACCAACCAGTGCGGCAAATTTCATGGTGACCATATATTATTTTAAAAGACAAAGAGTTAATAAAAAATACATGAAATGTTGAACAAAAAGTATATCTTTTACTAAGAGTTGATGTTGATTGTATGTTGATTTGGATTCATTTTTGATATTCACTTTTGAATTTAATGAAATGGAACATAATTAGAAAGCTGCGTTCATAAAGATTTTGAAACTTATTCAGATTTATCGTGAACAAATTTTCACCCGTAATTTTTCCCTTCTTCGAAAATTAGGAACTTTAATTATGGTCGAAGTGACATTTGGACTTTATGGCAGCAGGAATAAATATTCAAGAAAAAATAGGTTAGCATTTTAATGGTTCAAAGCTAACAAGATACAAAGGGAATGTACTGGCGACTTAAATTTTCGTAAAAAAAGGCTTCAACATTTTTCAATCGATTATTTGGCTGAGTAAAATAAATACCCGCGGTCTTATTTCCATTCCCCTTTGACACAAATTTAGAAATTTAACTTGGACACTTATTGTTTTTTTTTTTTAACTTTCGACATAAAATCAGGATTCAGGAACGGTCACCATAATAGGCAAAAACAACTTTGTATTCAGACACAAGAAACTCATTGAGTTTTCTGTTTCCTCTTGCACTTTGTTTACAATGATAAATATAACCACTTAAGCTTGCATGAAATTTATGAATGAATATTATTTTTTTTTTTTTTTTGAAATTTTTGTTTTTAAGTGAATATTTTAGGTAATAAAAATTCACATGCTATTTTTTTTTTCTAAAAATACTTAGTTTTCAAAAATCCGTTGCAAATTCGTAGGATCCTCCAGATGTGTAGTTTTGTTTCTGAATGTTTAGGGTTCAGTAATAGTACAAAAAGGAATTTTCGGGATGGAAAGCCCCTTATTTGGTTGACTTCTAGGCGCTAGTTCCGTTTAAAGAAAGAAAAAATCTGAAATATTTTCTAAATTTTTTACATTGCACAAAAGTAGGTATATTTCCAAAATATTGACAACACTAAAAAATTATTCTAAAATTTTGGTTTAGTTTACATTTACCTTTTGACACATAGTATAAGATCTTTTTGAATAATTTTATTAGATTCTGATTAAAATCTAATGTTTATCAATAAAAGTGGCAACACTTAAAAGTATTCCAATATGTTAGCCTAGTCTAAACCTTTACTTTGCGTATCCGTTTTGGGTCACGACCAATAGTTTCTAGGTGCGGAATTCCCTTGGGATTTTTTAAATATTTTGGATATTTCGAAATAAGTGTTTCCACTTTCTTTGAATTGTATTTTTTTTTAAATATAAAATAGTGCTCACATTTTGGAGGTTTTGTCATTTCTTAAATATAAATTCGGTAGGGTGCTCTTGGCAGTCAGTGAAAAGCTATCATTCTTTCAAGCTCCATCTGTTTGTTGAACAAAATAAAGCAATTTTGATTAAAACAAAAAATTAAATCAATCTCCATCGATTTGACTTTTTTAATCTCTCAAAATGTCAGGTTTTAAAATTTATTAACAAGAATCTCCCAAAAATAGACGAAATCTCCCCTTCGATGTACAATGTACATATCTGTCAAAAAAAAAAAATAAATAAATAACATAATACCATTTAACAATGCTCAATATATCTCAATTGGCATAAGTCCTTATAAGCGGTAAAATATTTCCCGTTTTTCCACTTAAAGGAATTAAATAAATCCTCGTCGTTTTCCCATAAAGCACCAAGAAGACTGTATGTAGCGAGTTAAGTTAAGAGTTGTATAGGCATATAAAGTACCCCCATATCATAACCCTTTTTGGCTGGCTGCTGATGCTTCTTTTCCGCAATTGCCTTTTTTCCAAATCCGAATCCAAACGAGCTATGTTAGCATATAGTGAGTGAGAGTAGCATGTGTAACATGACTATTAATTTTACCCTGTCATCCCCTTCTTCTTCATCTTGTCCACCACCCTCTTTCCAAAGTTTCAATACGTAAAATATAATAAATGCGGATGTGAGCAATGTAGCCATGTTTATTGCGGCAAGTTGCGTTTTATTACCCTTCCATTACAATCCTACATTATAAAATTTATTTCATATAAGCTCATATAACATATAAGCGAAAGAGAGAGACAGAGAGGTTGTATATTGTATAGAGGGCATATAAAAGTCATAAAATAATTTTTATTACCAACGCTTAATGCCAGGATTTGTGTTTTTTTTCAACCCTCTTTATCGCCATCCCTTTGTCATTATACTCTACCGATCCGAAGCCCACTTCAACGTCCGCCCCCTTACCCCTACCCTTTCTTGATCGTCGTGGTCGTTGTCATAGTCATCGTCGTCAATACCTACCATGAGTAACACAGCAGTAACTCTGTGCATTTCTTGAGAAACAATGAAACAGTTTTTGAAGTTTTATGACAACTGTTTCGATTGTGGGCTGTATTTTTTTTCTTCTCTCTTCTTTTAATGAAATTGAAACCCTAGAATGAAAAACCCCTTTAGCTTGCCTGCCTGCGTGCCATGTTTGTTATTTGTTATTTGTTGGCCTCTGTTTATTTTATTAATGTAATTTTTATTTTTATTATGCACGCTTTAAGTGGCTTTTTTAGAGCCCAAAAACCCGGCCAACACTTGTCATCACAGAAGGGGTTTTTATTATTATTTGTTGAAGGAGGGTTTGCTTGGTGCGACAATAAAAGTCAAAAGTTATGATCCCGAGTAATTACGGAATCGCTGATTCTAGTTAATTCGACAGTGCGATAGCAACGACGGGGGTTCCTTTTATAGCTTAGCTTAGAAATATGTAGGTACTCTTGTTTCTACAAAAAAAAGGGCTGATTCGTCTGTTATCTGTGCCTTAGCATTAAATCATTACCAAACCAAAATAAGAATAAAAGATACAGCATCCTCTAACCATTTATAGAGCATCATGCAATAGGCGATGGTGTGTATAATGGTGGCACAGAAAGCCACTTTATGTTTTTTTTTCTACTAACTGGGGACAGCTATAACTTAAATGGGGATTAATGGGATTTTCAAAGAAGTGATTTACAACCCGCTAGAAGAAGACGTCTTGAGGCGTTCTTTATTCCTTTAGTTATTATATTCAAGTGTGTTGCAGTGCACCCAAGAGATGGGGGTAAAATTGTAAAATTATACACGCTGATGTAGTTGATGATGCGTTTAGGCGAGAAATAATTATACGGCGTGTTATTGTAAGCCAACTAATTCTCTTTTGAAGCTAGAGATTTCTGCTGGGTAAATGCGCGTTGATGTCTGACTTTTTTTTTGTCTTAGGTTTAAATATAAATATTGTTTCTTTCGATTTTGGTATGTATACGAAATAATTAAATTGGAATTGAAAGAATTTTAAGTGAAGTTGAAACATTTTCTTGGTTGAATGAAGAAAGGGGAATTATTTATGATTGAATTTTTTCATCCGAAATAGGGTAGATTATATTGTTCTTAAGATTATTATTATGGAATGAAATATTGTTTTTCAGTTTTATGTTATTTTTTTTTTTGGAATAAAAAAAAATTGGGTTTTGTTTTTAAATACAATATAAAACCCTTTAGTTTTGAAAATAGTTTGGAAACATTTTTGATTGCTACTGAGGGTACTATTATAGGACAAGACTTATGTTATGTATCTTCACATCACTATGATGGGGAAGACGTAAAAAATTCTTTCTGTCTGCTTGACAGGTTTTTATTTGTGTTTTTTTTTTGAAAAATTAATTAGTATTTCGAAAACGGGCTGATTAATTTTTTATACTAGCATTCTAACGGTTTTTAATACTCTCTTAAATGTTTTTGAAAAAAAAATATTTTCTACGTTCAAATTATAATGTAATGTTTAAAAAAAGTTAAAAGAAGTAATAAATTTCTCGAAAGCTCTTGTTTGAGAAGGATTGGTCAATATTTCATACAACTTTAAACAATTTTAATATAAAAACATAATTTTGTTTTATGAATCAATTTTTAGTAGTTTTTTACATAGCAGATCTTTTAAAAAATTATTATTTGGACCTTTCAAAAATATTTGTTTTCAAAATTCGATATTTGATAATTTCGTATTTTTAAATTCAATGGAGACTGTTAATTTTAGATAAATATTGAATATGTGCTACTCATGTGGCATTACTTTCTACTCCATACTCGCTAATCATTGCTCGCTGCTCACTACTCGCTTGTCGTTCCTTGCATCTAATCGATATTCACACTAGTAACACGGTTCCATAAATATTCGTTACTCTAAACTCGCTTCTCATTATTAAGGTAGAACTATAATAGTGGGACGTGGTAGGAAGCTAATGTCAAAACCGAACGAAAATTTGCTTTACGAACACTCAAATAGAGAAGTTAGCCATATTATGTGCTTCCACCATTTTGATTTTTGTATCTATCTGTTCATTCACTTTCGCTGGAGCGGTTGATGAACGCTCTTGCTATCGATAGCGAAAGTTAACGAATCCTATAACGAAAGGCACCCAATCGCAATAATGCGAGCGTCATATAAGTTCCTCGTATTCGCTTCGTTTCTTACGACAACTTCAGCTGACGTTCGACGATTATAGTTCTACCTTTAGAGTGGGGGACCCGTTGCTCGTTAGTTTGTTACTTTTGACTCGCTGCTCACTTACTCGATATTAGCTATTAGATACTTGTTATCGAAGAGAACATTTTTAAACGAGATTGTCCTCAGAAATGTCATGTCCACTGTCTAGCCTGTGTCACTTAAAAACAGAAATGTTGCTTCTTCCTTGAAATTGACATACATTTTTTTTTCCTGGGATAATAAGTTTCATGATTTCTTTAAGAAATTTATAAAAATATCCAAGGTTATAATTAATTGCTGTTATTCTTCTTTAGTATGACGTAACTGACAGCGTAACATTGTAACGCTTCTGTTGTAATTTGAGGCTTTTAAAAAATATAAACAAAAGAGATTTGTCTCAGAGATAACTTTATTATCTTTTTCTAAATTGTGGTTTACCAATTAAATACCTAACAAATAGTTTTACAAATCTTTATATAGGATCTCACCTAACCAAATATTTTTTTTTTTAACAAAATCTTTTTTTCAAAAAGATGCCGCCGCATATAAAATAACTACCAAAAACAAATAAAGATTAAATGCTACAAAATATTTCTTTTGAAGATTGATAAACAAAAAGATTAACATAACATAAATAACCCAAAATAAGTAAGACCAGCATAAATAAGGGAAAAACAAAGAATCCGTACTCAAAAGATTGCAACACGAGATTTTTACTATCCCTGATGGCAGGTAGTTAAAAAAAATATATATAAGTTTATGACATGTTGAATGAAAGCAAATACCTGGCTTAGTGAAGAAAACCCTGCATTTTACCGCGTTTAATTCAAAGAAGATTGATGTTTCACTGGGGTCTTCTCACTTGGAGTCATCAGTTGAAAGGACTCGAAACTGCAAGAACCTTCCATAACAAAGTAGATTAGAAGTAAATGTAATTAAATTCATAAAAATGTTTTTCTTTTCAACATCTTTGTGAGATAACGTGTAGATAATCGACTTCCAGCCACCCAGGTAGCAATTAGGTCGCCCTCTCTGTCAAGTCTCAACTATTAAGTGAAATACTCAACAGTTGAAACACTCAATAAAGAAACAAACAACATTTACATTCTTTTTTAAGTAAACACTCTTTGTGTTTTTGAAATTTAAATAAATCCAGTTAACTGTAGTGCACGACGCGACCGACGCTCGGTTATATACCTCCAACAAAATACAAACATAATGCAAATGAGTTTTCATTTAGAAATATTTTTGTATGACTACCAATAAATTTTCCAAAAAATGACAGCCAAATAAATAAGGGCAACTGTTATGTTATAAAATTGTTATCATTTCGACCAGGAACAATGGGTTATGTCATGACACCGGAAATGGTAACAAATAATAGCTCAGGACAGCGGATGTATTTTTTGTTGGTGTTGTATTAGATATACATACATTTGAACCAAGTGTCAGAAATTTTGTGTTTACGATTAGGTCGATATTTGACAACTATGTACTAACTGTTAAGTGGTCATATAGTCCATACACAAATTTATTTAGTTAAGACCACATTTCAATATGTCGTCTCTGTTTCGGAATTTCGAATTTTGAATAGATTTACAATATATTTTATAGGTTATGTGTTGTTATTTGAAACATTTTACCGGAAATAGAAATGAAATTATTTTGCACACCTATGTAGTGTAGGTATGTTATAATCTCCGTTTTAGACATTTTTGATATAAATCACCACTTGTCATGCATAAGGTATAAATCTATACCTAATCTATGGATAAAATATTTGTGGAACATCTAATTGGATAGGTTCGATGGATGTCGACGATGAATTTAGAGAATAATTCTCTGAAAACTATATAGTCGACATAAATCATTGGGGAAAATATATGATTTACAAGGCTGGCTGATAACAATGCCGTTCCTAGGACTCAGGGGGCACCTGGAGTAAGTTGAGATTACCCGACTTTTATTCTTATATATTCTTAGGTCCAGTTGCACAAATATTTAAACCGTGGTTTAGCACTTTTTATTTTCCAAATTCGGCAGGTAAGTTGAGGTTTAGCTCTGGTTTAATGTTCTAGTGTGTGATAAAAGCCAATTCCATGCTTGAACCAGCGTTGAACCACAGCTAAATAGTTGAAATCGGTGAATTTGAATCCTGAATGAAGGCTGGACCAAGATTGTGTACAATTAACCTTATACACCCAGTTTTTCAGTTTTGAGTTAAAGCACAATTAGTTAACCCTGTAAATTAAATGATCGATGGATTAAGATAAAAAAAACAAACAAACATTTAAAGTTAACCTAAAGTTAACTCAACATAAATGATGAGTTAACTCGGATTAACTTTAATCTTTCACAAAAAAAAACTGGATCTTAAAATTTAATCGCAATCTAAAAAGTAATATTGATAGAACCTCAAAATAATTAAGTAAGGACCTGTTTAATAATATTTAAACTAATCCGCTACAACCTATGGGTTAAAAACTTAAACCAGGTTGAACCGCGTTCATACTGGACCTCAGTGAATCATTTAGAACATGCAAAGTGGTTATAATTTTTTTTTTTTTTTTACACTTCATATTCTTTGCGGTAGTGAGCTTAGAGCAAGCTTTAACTACAGGCAGAGGCTCATCATAAGTGCATGTGTTAGTGGTTAGTAAATATAATGCAAACTAACACATGCAACACATAAAAATATCTAATTACAAAATTAAAAAGTATGCAAAATAAAACAAAATTAAACAAAATTATACAAAATATTCAGGATATCTTTTGTTAAAAATAAAAAAAATATCACGACCGAGGAGCACTGGTTCGAAACGAAGTTTTTAGTCTTAATTTACTCATGTTGAAATCGATAGATAAATTGTTTAAAAAAGCTTGCACAAATGCACATACGGTTCAAAGGTTCATACAAGCCATAGTTGGTTCTATGGAAATCAACGTGTAAAAGTTCAAATCTTCGCATTTTGAAGGACAGTTTGCAGAATGTTTTGTTAAATATTGTTTTTATTTTTAAATTTAACTGCGGTTTGCAAGAAATTTTTTAATAGCTCCATGAAATAACTCGCCAAAAATTTATACTCAAAATGTGTTTTTTTTTTTGGTGTTATTAAGCTCAAAAAACATTACCTATTTCTCTAATTTTTTTTTGTATATTTATTTCTAGGTATTTTAAGAAATAGCTGAATCGCTTTTGAGAGTGAAAAGATATGAGTCGGTGAGTAATCTCACTTTATTCGAAAAAACAGCTAAGCCTCGACACAGGTTCTGGGGTGAAATTGTTAATGTGTATCTACAACTAAGAACTCATTTTAATTAAGAAAATAATAAACCAAAAAAAAAAGTCACTAGCTAGTCCACCCCTGCTGTACATACATTTGTCAAATACTGCATTCACATTTTCTATCCAAAAATTCAATGCACAACAAATTACAATACCTGCCTCTCTATGAACTGTTCGTTCATACCTATATTAATTTGTAGCTATATAGATTTCCAGTAACCCCAAACCACACACCAGATTGCTGGCACTCACTATCGCACTGCATCATCATCATCATCATTATTATCAACATCATCATGACAATCAACCAAAACACAGAATCGTATTTATTCATAAATTCCCAGCGCGCACTATCAGCCAACTGTATCTCGAAAATAGACTTCACATTACATAAATATGCAAAATCCCGTTGTAAATATGCATATAGAGAGCCTCTGACACTAAATATTTTCGATGATTTATATCCACACACAATGTGCTTGTCGAATAAATCTAAAATCCCCTGTGTTGTTTGCCCTCTTAACCCCTTCCTGTGCTCGAGAATATACATATATAGAGAGCTACTAAATGGTCCCTGGTTGGACATTTATCATTGTCACAATGGGTGCTGTTAATGGGCGTTTGATATTTTATATATAGGTATACAGAGGTTCCACGGCGGCGGGAAAGAGAGATGAAGATCTCCGGTTTTTGGGATTTACCCCGCTTAGCTCCTACCCCAACATCAACCTCCAACCTTTTCCCAATCGTTTGCCAGCTACAATAACAAGAATTTTAAAATCGTTTCACTTATAAATCATCGGACTGGGAATAAATTAGCCGACAGTTGGCTCTGTCAGATGGCATAAACAACGACTATATTTCGTTCGCGACTCATTTAGGTATATCATCATGGATGATGAGTTGAGCAGGGTGAAGAAGCCCACACTACTTGAAGACCCCTCTTGGTTTTCCCATCATGATAGTTACATAGTCCCATCCCAATGTCCCAGGTCCATTCGACTCAACTCCAATCTTTCTCACTCACTCATTCTTAATTAATGAGTTTATCGATCTGTTGAGAATCGATCTCTCAATCAGCGATTATGAAGAGGTTGAGCGAACGATGTTGTGCGCCGGTATTAATCAGATCTGTCCGGGCCTCCGGGGTCTGGCCATGCGTTGCAAGAAACATGTCTAATTATAAACTCTGACATTAATCTAAAACTAAATCGAAAGATCACCTTGCATTGCAAAGTCCGTAGAGCTAGTTATTGTCAGTGGTGGATTGTTGATGAGGTGAAAACAAATTGTGTTTAGAGGCCAGATAAACTAGAGGGGCCTTATCAGAAAAGTTATTTGATTAATACTTTTTGAATTTCTGTATGAAAGTTTTAGAAGTTAATGGCTTGTAACATTTCATATTTGAATTTCAATTTTAGGGAATTCGATGTTCCTTGTTGTTAGGTTTCCAAAATCTTTAAAACAAAAGTTTTCGGGATTTTCATTATCATCATCGACAACCGGGGTCCGGTCCTGGCCTCCTTCAACAAGGCTCTCCACATATCCCGGTCTTGAGCCGACGCCATCCAGTTGGGCACCCCAAGACTTCGGGCGTCCTGGTCTACGCCATTTCTCCAGCGCAAGCATGGTCTACCACGCTGCCGTCTACCATAGAATGTACCACAAAGGACTTTCCGAGCAGGTTCCTCTTCACTCATGCGAGCTAGGTGCCCTGCCCACCGGAGTCTACCGAGCCTAATTTTTGTCACTATGTGTGCTTCAAGGTAGATTGCGTACAATTCATGATTGTACCGTTTCCGAAATCAGCCTTCCTCACCTATGGGGCCAACAATTCTTCTTAAGACTTTTCTCTCGAACGCGGTTCAGAGGTTGGAGTGTCTTTTGCTAAGCACCCAAGTCTCGGATCCATACGTGAGTACTGGCAGGACCATAGTCCTGGTCGGGATTCACGTTCACGTTTTTGACATTTGTGGTTTTTGAACATTTTGTTTTATAAGGTTTTATTGGTTTTGTGCTTTTGGAACTTAAAATTTTCAAAGCTTTATGTTTCCTAGCATTCAATTTTTCTTGATCTAAGGTTTTGGAACTTGGATTTTGTATTTATTCTTGATTTCGGGATTTGGAATTTTGGCTTTTTGTTACTTTTTTTATACAGAACTTCGAGGTTCAAATTTATGGATATTACTGTTTCTAGGTAAAGAGTGTTTTAAGTTTTCAAAACTAAGTTTTTTTTTTGGATTTCACACTTCAAGGCCATTCCGTAAAACTGAAACGAAAAAACTATCCTTTTCCCGTGAGGCCTTCCCTCAGATGACCTAATGCGCTCCTGTGATTTCCTTATGAAAATTCTAGCTGGGGTGAGTTTGAAGATCATTAATTATAGTCGTTGCGAGGATCCCTCTGTGTGTGCTGTATACAGTGGGGGTCTCTGCATGTGACAAGCCCTTTTCCGGGGGTAATTAGAGAACATTTCAGCGTTCTTTTACCGCCAGCCATCGCCACTTCTATACGAAACGGACGACGACGCGACGAACGAACGCATCCAACCAGGCGAAATGATTTATTTACCCTGTACTATTGTGATATCTTATTTCAAAAAAATAACCCAAAGACATATCCAGAGCCAAGAGATTGGATCTTATAACTGAGACCCAAGAAGATACTCCTCACCACCACCATGATGGTGTTCTTTTTCTGTTCTTTTATTTTTTTTTTCCTGCTGCTTCCTCCTGTGATTGTAATTTCTTTTTGTTGATTATCTGCGAGTGAAAAATTGTCATGTTCACAATGTCGCCTTTGCCCGCCAATGATGATGACAACCCACAGATGGTTTGGTCGTAAATTCTTGTATCTTTTTCGTTTTCGTATTAAAAAAAAAAAACGGTGAGATATTATCGAAGTGAAAATTGAAATATCTTTCGTTCGAAAAAAAAATAACAGAATATATACATATCTACAAATTAATGTGCTGAGAGCAAAAACAGCTTTAATGATGGCGGGTCTTTCTGTCTGTGTTATGTGTGGTTTTATAGGAGCCACCTTATAGATGGCCAATAATAATATTTATATATATTTTTTTTTTATTTTGGTTGAGAAAAAAGGTGCCGATAAGCATCCGTTGATGTTATTTATGCGTACGTTTTTATTAATTTGGTCATTAATATTGTGTGTTTCGGGGATGGTAAATGGTAGACATGATTTTCAGTTGCTACTAATAAGCACAGACAGGTTAAATTTACAACAACAAATATATAAATATAAATGACTTCGTCTTGGTTCTGGGATAAGATAAATTATATTAATGGCCAAATGTCAAAAATGAAAAACAATTTCATATCTGAATGGTTAATTTTTTTTTTTTTTGAATTTACCTCAGAAAATATGATCGTAGCTGTATAATTTTGGAATTTTGATAATATTTATGAAGTCCAGACGATTGTCCAAGCTAATAGGTTCTATTAATATATGTGTCCATTTTGTAGAGATTTCAGATCTATAAAAATATATGATTCCTGTCACTTTATCTTATGGACAAAATGTTAAAAATTGGATAAAATTAACATCAACCCAATAAAAGTAACATTTTTCCATTTTGACGGGAAAAAATAGAATCTCAATCCTTTCCATTATCGTTAAACTCTCTTTCCTCTGATACGCAAACCTCTGATGTTAAAAAATTGGACAAACGATTATGAAGTGGAAATTGCCTTCTTTGGCCTACATGTTACACAGAGTGCAAAATTGATTGAAGCTGCTTATAGGTGAACTCATCTTGAGAGTAGTTGCTACCCGAGAGGTTATTCTCCAACTGGGAGTAAAAGATTCTGCTTTCAGATTGGAGTGCTTCCCCGATTAGCTCGGCTTTTAATGTTTTTCTTATTCAGGGTTAAGTTTTCGGGATTCTTCGGTTTAGATTTGAGTAAACTTTTTTAAACTGGGTCGTTGGTCTCTGGGTGTTTGATTCCTACTTAAATTACCACTGAAGGTCCTGAGCAATGTTCTCTTTTTATGGTCTACAGTGCTGCAGTCCGGTAAAGTTTCCAGGATCAACTAGTAAGCTTCTTCAATCCCGCTCGACCTCTGCCTATGTATCGCAAGTTTGGCACGCCATGCTCATTAAGTTCCTCTTTCATGTTGCAGAGGTAGGCTAACTGATTTTCGGTACAACGATCTTACAGCTAGAAAACGATGATAGCTTTTCTTGTCACAATCACGTCCCGTTTTCTTGTAGCATTGTAAAAAGGGAATAAAGTTCTAACGATCACAGATAAACAAAAAGCTTTAGTATGACTGTTGCTTTTAACTGACAATGTTCTAACCACTTTTAACGTTTATATAAATTCTGTTTTTCTTCAAAAAGACTACTTAGGGTCGTCCGGGATTTGAACCCGGGACCTCCCGCACCCTAAGCGGAAATCATACCCCTAGACCAACGACCCAACTGACGATTTTTTAATAAAATTAAATCAAATGACAAAAGCTCGAATTAACCTAATCAACGAACATTAGGTAATCTGCCTTCAACTCATTAATATTTTCTGAAACTTTTGTGAGCTTCAGCTGTTCAAACAATACACAAAAATATATTCGAAAAATTGTTATAGGCTAAGAGCTGCTGACAATATAAACACAATCATGTTCGAAAACTGTAGTTAAGTTGAAAAGGCGCGCCTTGTCTCTCGTCAGCCCTAGGTTATTGAACTGACAATTGATGTAGTTATCGTCACGCTTAGATCAATGTAGATCCATTGTGTTACCCTTGAGTGTAATCACTCTTTTCTGATAAAAACCTATGTGTTCTATAGTCAATCGAGCCCATTTGAGGCTTTGATGAAGTTCAATATGTGGATTTCTGGAATATTGGATAGATCTTCCAGATTATCAAAGAAGTATCTACCAAGGAATTTCCTTGGCAGAGCGCAGGGCAGTGACAGAGAAAATGCGATGTGTCTTCGTGCACCTCCTCGTGGCCACATCCCCTGCATAAGTCTTCAGTACTGAGTTTTATTTTAAATTTATGATATCTCAGTAAAATATGTCCGGTAGTTATGCTCGTAAGAAAGCGAAGGGACTTCTTACTGAATTGCATAATTTTGTCTGTCTTCTGCTTATTAAAGTAGGGCCAACTTTTCCTAGTAGTATATCACAGGTGTCAAGTAGACTCCACCTTTCATTGGATTTCTCTAGAATTAAGTCTGAAATTTTCTTTTTAATATTCCAGGGTGGGATTTTGACCGGCTCTGCTTGACTGGCGTCAACCGCTGATCCTTGTCTTGCTAACTCATCGGCTTTTTCATTACCCGGTATCTCGCTGTGCCCCGGGACCCAGCAGAGTCTAATATTATGCTGCGTGCCAAGAACCCTGAGCTCTTCGCCGCAGCAAGAAACAAGCTTCGATTTAATAACATTAGCAGAAATCGCTTGTATCGCTTCTCGTCAGCCCTAGTCACAACAAGTAAACAACAACATTGAGATCTACTGACAGTGCAGTCTTAATGAAGATCCAGCTTACAACTAAAAAAGATGTAAGACGCATATTCATAGTCGTCTGACGAGTTATTTTTTTTATCTCTACTAAGCTAACTTGGAGTTTATGTTATTCATAGAAAATTTAGACCCGGGTCCAAGAGATAAACTGGAGCTCAATGCTTAAAAACGGTTGACTCTTTGACTAAGTTGTTTTTTTCTATCTGTCAAAAAAAAAAAACAAGAAACGTCAAAAAACAAGAAACAGTTCTGTTCCTTAGATCTTTTTATG
Organism: Syrphus vitripennis; assembly: GCA_958431115.1. Classification (NCBI taxonomy): domain Eukaryota; kingdom Metazoa; phylum Arthropoda; class Insecta; order Diptera; family Syrphidae; genus Syrphus; species Syrphus vitripennis. The sequence continues at coordinate 105,022,366 of OY288108.1, read as the reverse complement.
TTTTCCTTATTACATTCATTTTTGTACTTCTATAATATATTTATTAATGTCAAAATTAACCCTGTTTTTGTTTCGCCAAAAATTATTTCCGCACCCGCATAACCAAAACAGTCCCATTATAAAGTACAGCGATTAAGTACAACAAGACTGTGGAATGCTTAAACCTGACTTTATTTTCCCTCAATTCTATATTCACAACTTCAAAACCAATGAGTGTTAACGAGGAGATACCGGTATCTCCTCGTTAACCCTTCCTTTTTTTCTTATGATTCACTCTGTGTTGAACCATCATATAAAGGTTAAAGCTTTATCCCCATAACATTAAGTCTAAATTTTACCATCAAATTCTGTAAATATTTGAAAACATAAGTAGTGTTTTTGTAAAAATAGATCACTATTAGGGTCGTCCGGGATTTGAACCCGGGACCTCCCGCACCCTAAGCGGAAATCATACCCCTAGACCAACGACCCAACTGACAATTTTTTAGTTATGTAAAAACATAAAGTCGAAATAATTCAATCATCTAATCTTGGGTAGGTATCTACCTTTTAATATTTTCTGAAGGAAGCTTTTGTGAGCTGCTGTTCAAATAATAAACAAAAAATATCACATTCATACCAAATTTAAAATGTGAAAAAATTGGTAGTAGAATTCATTTCACTTGTTTATAATGGCGGCGAGGTGATCACAGATCGAACTTCGTTATCAAAACAACTGAACCATTTCATCTAGGCGGCTAAGAAAAAAAGTAGCCAATTACTTAAGACCCAAAATCATTTATTGATCAATGGATGATTGTTGTGATCATCAAAAGACCGTTTATAGAATAAGAGTTTTTAAGTTTTCTCCTAGTCCGTGTGTTCTGTTCATTCATGAGATTGAAATTTTCAATTTATCACTAGCATACATATATGGATTACCTACCCCTCAATGCTAACTACTCATTTTAAGATTAGTTATGAAGAACCTGACTATGTTTATCACAAAGTGATGAATATTTAATATATCGTCGGTTTTGAGTTCATAAGACCTCACAAAAGTGGATGGATAACCACCAACAGCTAATAACTCGCTTTTGTTTATTTTTGGAGATATTTAAACTTTTTCCTCTTGAACATTCATATGAACATGTGGTAGATATTCTGTTTTGAGTAAATGAAGCTTCTGTAGGACCCTTTAATAACAACAGCTAATACCTCTATTTTGGTCCAATAAGAAGTGTCCTAAGATACTTACTTTTGGAGGTTTTTGAATATTTTCTAATTATAAACTGCGTAAAGATATATTACATCTTTATTTTTGGTACAAATTTATATACTATTTAAATAGGTTTGTAAGTGGATTATACTGTTTTAACATACAAATTTGAATAACGCTTTTTATCATCACTATATATGTATATGTATATATTTTTGGTTAATGTCAACGAAAAACACATTTATTTACATTTACAAAGTCATGATTTTATGGCTTTCAGCTGTCTTATTTCAGAATTAAGCTAACATCTAAATAAGCTTCACAATTTTTCATGCTCCATACACATTTATACTTTCCAGCAAAAGAACAAAAAAATAATAATATTTCAACTTGAGTCACTTTTATAGCCGAATAGACATAAAGATGGTAGAAAATAGCGTCTATCATAAATAACCCTCTTAACTGCTTTTTCTCACTATAGCAAACGAACGCACCAAGAACACACAGAATATAACAACGTCAGCTCGCTAACGCCATTATAGGAGCGTTTTATATGAGTGGAGTATGTACGAGTATGCGGTGCAACAAATATTCCAGACAATAAACATTCTCGCTCACATTCGAAACAACTAAACTGCTTGAGTAATGTGCGCTATTTACCCTTTTGATAGGCGCGGATATTACTCGAGGGTTGATTTAGAGGGAATAGCTCTTCCTCCCATTCCTATTCTTTACCCATCGCGACGAGGTGAACGCGATGCGATGGGGGAAAAAAAAGAAAGGTTCTTCTCTTTATGCGATTATGAAAATTATTTGCTGCCACACGCAATTGAATAACAACTTCAAACTCGATTTTGGCATTTTAACTTTGCGCAAATAGAGAGAAAATTATTATAGAAGAGATACCTCCTCGTAGCTCAATATAAAGCTCCCATCAGCCATCTCATCCCTAGGCCCATCACCATCACACAAAAATAATATTCCCTTGCAATGATAAACAGAAAGTTCCGTATCCTTTTACATTTCCGCTTTTCCGCCATTCCACAGAGCGCAGCGCGCTCGACGAACATTAAGAACAAATTTATTGCTCGAACGTTACTCAAATAAACGGTTTTAAAATAAAATGTTCTCAAATTAGCTCAGACCTTAGGTCGTTTCGTTCGTGCGGTGCGCGGTGGTGCTAGGGTTGGGAGTGGAGAACTGGGTTTGGACTGCCGCGTTCGCATTTAAGCATATACGTTACGAGGCCATTTATCCTTCAGTGGCGCGCTGTCTTGCACCTCTCGTTGGGTGTGAATGTGAATATGGCCGACGGAAATATTGGCGTTGTTTCTATGGTTTAATTTGGATTGGATTTAGTTGGCTAGTGCTGCATAGCATAGCACATACTCGTATACCGAGAGTAATCGTTCTTTGGTTTAAATTTACGATCGAATATCAAAGATATGGAAGAACTTTTTTGGTAGAAAGGTTCCCAAATGAAGTGTAGGTTTCTTTCTCCTATCTCTTTATAATATCCTTGATTTTTGTGTTGGAATTGGTTTTGGGGGGGTTGCGAGGATTGTAAATTACATTTTGGTTTGGTATGGCAGAACGGGAAAGGGTTCGTTCGTTTGGTGGTGTTATTTCTAAATTGACTTCCGGGAGTTAACGTTTGAGAGTCATTTGTTATGTAGAGTGAGGTTTGATAGCAAGGAGGCTTTTCAAAGGATTTAACTACAATTGGATTTGAAAGTTATTTGAGATTGTTTTGATTTTTTTTATTGAATTCATTTGTTACGGGTAAAATGGTATGTTTGTGTATAGACCTCTTTGTTGGTACTCAAAGAGAAATTTCCAAAAGACTCTATTTATATTGTGTAGAATGAAATGCTAAATGAGTTATAAAATGTTCGAAAATAAGTGCTAATGAAAAAGCATTCAAATAGACAACCACGAGATTGGACATGGGTTAGCCTTAGGTTGCGAGCAGTGCAGACAGTGTACGTTCAAATAATAAAAAAAGGGGGTAGATACTGCGCATGAGCCACCGAAAAGTTTCTACTTAAAGTAAGTGTGCACCAGGGAAGTGTCTTGGGGCCTTTATTCTTTATGAACTCTTTCACTTTCTGCTTGAAGACAAAGCGACGGACCCTAAAGTGAATCAATTAAACATTTAGCCTTGGTGCGAAGGAGACATCGCAAATGAAGATACACAGGTATGTTGCGTACACTTTAATTGAAAGCAACAGTACTTCGCAAGTGCCAAAAGTTTAAAATGTATCTATGATCAAAAGCGAAGCATCTTGTGATGAAATCGTTGAGTAGAAAAACTCTTATATATTATCTTTGAATAAAGAATACCCCTAAATAGAAATAAGCTTTCAATTTTGATATGTTTATTATTTTAACAGCAGCTCACAAAAAAGTTTCTTTATTTGTTCAGAACATATAGGTATTCAATGGTTAAGCTAAAGTTGTTGTTTTTTTTTTTTTTTTTTAAAATACGATTAAAGTTAATTAAAAAATTGTCAGTTGGGTCGTTGGTCTAGGGGTATGATTTCCGCTTAGGGTGCGGGAGGTCCCGGGTTCAAATCCCGGACGACCCTAATAGTGATCTATTTTGACAAAAACACTAACTATGTGTTAAAATCTTTACTGGAACTGACTGTTATATTTATATTTAAGATACCGTCTAAGATTCAGATTCTGAACCAGGTTCTTAATTAGGCTTTGAATAAGCTTTAGCTATTTCCTACTAGTTCCGCAAATGCTTAGATGTTTGCGATTACGGATGGAAACGGTTTGTACTTAATAATACGTTCAAAGTATGGCTACTGAAGCGCGACTGTTTCGGTTAAATTGTTTAAGGCCGGAAATGCCGAAAGATAAACATATTTCTTGTCTTTTATCGCAAGCTTTCTTTAAATTTCACTTCTAATTGCATAGATCTTCATCTAGACCAAATGCTTCGCACTGTCAGTAGATCGGAATATTGTTGTTTACATGTGAAGACTAGGGATAACGAGAGACAAATCGAGGCTTTTGAAGTCAACATGATTTTATTTATATCGTCAGCAGCTACCTAGTCTGTTACAATTTTGTGTTAACAATTTGACTATATTTTTGTTTATTATTTGAGCAGCTGCAGCCCACAAAAGTTTCGCTTTTTTCTGAATATATTACTTGAAGATGAGTTTACTTCTTTATCATGTAGTTTAATTTTATTAAAAAATAGTCAGTCGGGTCGTTGGTCTAGGGGTATGATTTCCGCTTAGGGTGCGGGAGGTCCCGGGTTCAAATCCCGGACGACCCTAAAAGTGTCCTTTTTGAAAAAAAAAACACTACTTTACTCTTAACACATTTACGGAATATTATTCAGATTTTATCTTTGACATTGAATGGAAGACACAGCTTCTAAAACGAGTCACAAATATCACAAAACTTATTCTGCCAATTTTTAGAAATTTTGTTATAAATATTTGTTGGTAAAAAAAACAAATGGTTCCAGGACTTTAAACAGTAGGTCGTTAGATCTATGGTGGGGTATAATTTATGGTTGAAGTTTCCCTCCGAATTTTTTCGTATCGGGATTGTTCAGAGAACAAGAAAAATATTGGCAAAATTCCTGTGAAAATGTTGTTTCCCATAGCCATAATTACGGACTTAGGCCTTGAGATGACACCGAGATAAAATCGATACTTTTATTATCTTGTAATCAGCCTGTGGCATGGAACTGAATGCATTTTTGTTTAACTTCTATGGCCTGAAACGAGACATTTTTAATTCTTTTCTAGGTTACTAAAGTCTGCATACATAACTTTACTCATTTCGTCCGCAGCTACTTAAATTATCACAATGTTTTCATCGATTTGAATAAGGTTCGAATTTGGTATATTTTTGTGTTCCTACTATTTGAACAGCAGCTTACAACAAAAGCCTCTTTGTTTCTTCATAAAGCTTAGATTACTGTTTTGTCTTGCAGTTTAATTTAATTAAAAAAATTGTCAGTTGGGTCGTTGGTCTAGGGGTATTATTTCCGCTTAGGGTGCGGGAGGTCCCGGGTTCAAATCCCGGACGACCCTAATGCGGATCTATTTTGACAAAAACACTATTTATGTTTTGAAATATTTACACAATTTGATGATAGAATTTAGACTTAATGTTATGGGAATAAAGCTTTAACCTTTATATGATGGTTCAACACAGAGTGAACCATAAGTAAAAGAAAGAAGGGTTAACGAGGAGACACCGGTGCACATTGGTTTTGAAGTTGTGAATATTGAATTGAGGGAAAATAAAGCCATTAAGCATTACTTAATCTCTGTACTTAATAAAGCGTCCAAAGTTGAGCTCAAGGGTAAACTGGTGTGCACTCTTGAAAGCGCGAGTGTTACAGTCAAATTGTTCAAGGCGGCGGATAATGCCGAAAAGTCAAACACATTGGGGCATATTCAGAGTCAAACTTTAGACCCCAGTCCAAAAGGCCTAGAGTCTAAAGTTAACACCCAGGTTAGAAACAGCTGCTCAGCTTCATAAAGAATTTGGCAGCTCTTTTTTGTAAAAACAAGATTGAAGGTATATTCTACTAATGGGACAGTTTTGGTTATGCGGGTGCGGAAATAATTTTTGGCGAAACAAAAACAGGGTTAGTATTAACATTCATAAACATATTTTAGAAGTACAAAAAACATACAAATCAAATATATTATTGTAGATGAATGTTAATAATGAAAACCTAAAAAGATCCAGGGAGCAGAACTGTTTCTTGTTTTTTTTTTTGTGAGCTTAGTCAAAGAGTCAACCGTTTTTAAGGATTGAGCTCCAGTTTATCTTTTGGACCCGGGTCTAAATTGTCTATGAATAACATAAACTCCAAGTTAGCTTAGTAGAGATAAAAAAAATAACTCGTCAGACGACTATGAATATGCGTCTTACATCTTTTTTAGTTGTAAGCTGGATCTTCATTAAGACTGCACTGTCAGTAGATCTCAATGTTGTTGTTTACTTGTTGTGACTAGGGCTGACGAGAAGCGATACAAGCGATTTCTGCTAATGTTATTAAATCGAAGCTTGTTTCTTGCTGCGGCGAAGAGCTCAGGGTTCTTGGCACGCAGCATAATATTAGACTCTGCTGGGTCCCGGGGCACAGCGAGATACCGGGTAATGAAAAAGCCGATGAGTTAGCAAGACAAGGATCAGCGGTTGACGCCAGTCAAGCAGAGCCGGTCAAAATCCCACCCTGGAATATTAAAAAGAAAATTTCAGACTTAATTCTAGAGAAATCCAATGAAAGGTGGAGTCTACTTGACACCTGTGATATACTACTAGGAAAAGTTGGCCCTACTTTAATAAGCAGAAGACAGACAAAATTATGCAATTCAGTAAGAAGTCCCTTCGCTTTCTTACGAGCATAACTACCGGACATATTTTACTGAGATATCATAAATTTAAAATAAAACTCAGTACTGAAGACTTATGCAGGGGATGTGGCCACGAGGAGGTGCACGAAGACACATCGCATTTTCTCTGTCACTGCCCTGCGCTCTGCCAAGGAAATTCCTTGGTAGATACTTCTTTGATAATCTGGAAGATCTATCCAATATTCCAGAAATCCACATATTGAACTTCATCAAAGCCTCAAATGGGCTCGATTGACTATAGAACACATAGGTTTTTATCAGAAAAGAGTGATTACACTCAAGGGTAACACAATGGATCTACATTGATCTAAGTGTGACGATAACTACATCAATTGTCAGCCCAATAACCTAGGGCTGACGAGAGGCAAGGCGCGTCTTTTCAACTCAACTACAGTTTTCGAACATGATTTTGTTTATATCGTCAGCAGCTACTTAGCCTATAACAATTTTTTTAATATATTTTTGTGTACTGTTTGAACAGCTGAAGCTCACAAAAGTTTCAGAAAATATTAATGAGTTGAAGGCAGATTACCTAATGTTCGTTGATTAGGTTAATTCGAGCTTTTGTCATTTGATTTAATTTTATTAAAAAATCGTCAGTTGGGTCGTTGGTCTAGGGGTATGATTTCCGCTTAGGGTGCGGGAGGTCCCGGGTTCAAATCCCGGACGACCCTCATAGTGTTCTATTTTGATCAAAACACGTTTTACTTTTGACTCCTATGCCTCGCGAGAACCATAACAATTCTTAACTATTAACATTCAAGGCTGCTAAGTGGCATCTTCTTTCTATCCTCTCCATTTACGATCACACAGCTTGTCGTAGATCTTGTATCAACTAAAGTAAGGGTCCTTCCGGTGGAATATGGACTTTTTTGGCTTCATCCATTAAACGTTTTTGCATTTTCTGAAGAAAGATTGTTTTGATAATTTCTATGCTTGTCATATCCAATCGGGTAAAAAAATTACCTGCGAGTTAAAAAACAAATATGGATTTGATCACAGATCACTCTCATTTTTGATCACTCCAATTTAAGCCAACAACAAAAAATAACACTATGTATGTATTAGGGTCGTCCGGGATTTGAACCCGGGACCTCCCGCACCCTAAGCGGAAATCATACCCCTAGACCAACGACCCAATTGACAATTTTTAAATAAAATCAAAAAAAGTAATGATTTTACTTCTAACTCGAATCAACCAGTTGATTAACATTTTTTCAGCTGCTAAACAGCAGCTAACAAAAAATATCAAAATTGAAACATTATTCAAATTTTTAAACAAGTTGGTTAACCATATAGATCTTGGTGTTAGTAGGAGTTTGGGAATGGAAAAGTCTGGCATTCTAGGTTATTTTTCAAACTGTTTCCCAATACACCATGTGTTCACCTCTTAGCATTCTTACCCAAAATCATTTTGAATTTACTTAAAACCATATTAATAATTAAAACCCCATTGCAATTTACATTCTCAACTCTGTGAAACAGAAACATTCAATCACTCAACAAAATAAAAACTCATTCCACTTTTGCAAAAAAAGTTAGCTATCGCCTGCTGTCGGACTGCTATTTACTCATAATTTTTCAAAAAGCATAAAATGGAAAAATTATTAATATATTCTCAAACAAAATGACAGACAGCCCTCCAGGGAATCAATATTATATCTATCATCTGCAATCACACACAATGGCCCCACCACGCAAACAAGTCAACGCAATGCGCCCGGACAGGCAGGCCAGGCAGTCAGGCAAGCTCCCTCAGACTCTTTTACTTTAGTAGAACGCAAAGTGAAAAATTAGCACTGTCAAGCGGGTCATCTTTATGATTGATTGTGACATTCTTCACTTGCTTATTCGTTCAAATGACACTTCAGTGGGTTTCCTTAGTCATGTCGAACATAGTGGGGTATTTCGTTTTAAAAAATGGCATAGATTTGGAAAAGTTTGAAGATGGAATTTCTTCTTTTTTGGGATTTAATTTCCGCAGTAGTTTACCACATTGGCAGACGTTTTAATTTTGAAAATATGTCTTGTGAAATCATGTAAGCGTTTATTTATTTTTATTTATTTATTTATTTTATTTTTCTCCAAAAAATATAGTATTTCTCAATCAATATGTATACCAAAAGTGGCAACGACTACAATTTACGGAAATATTCCCTTATTCAGGACTCTTTTTATAAATTGCCAATATTTTCGTGTCGCACCTTTAACTAAACTTGTTCATTCCAAAAAATCGTCAAGGGCATCTGAGAAAAAAAAACATTTCCAGAAAAGTGTCAGCACTGACTGTTCACAGGGATGTCAACTTATTCAAACAGTAAAGTATTATAAAATGACACTTCAAACCCTTCAAAATAAATAAATCAAAATGGTTTCATATTTTTATGCTAACTGTCCCACTGTTACGTGAGTTATTTGGTTGGCTATGTTTATAAGTTGACTAGATTTTGATATGGCAGCAGAAAACTCGTTGGGTTCGTCCGTCAGCTTGATGAAAATGAATGACGTAATTACGCACCCAGCAGTACGATGCAATGACACCAGAAATAATTCAGCCACAACGATAGATTACATTACATGTCATGTTGTGGCATAGAAACGTTTCGTCGTCGTCGTCTTCTTCGTCATCATCATCATGCGAGTATACCTACCTACCTAACTACCTTACCTACTTTTCGTGGCATAGACTTGGACAGGAACAGCACAACCGCCACAGCTGAAATTGAAGTTGAAGCTGCTGCTGCTGCTGCTGTTCATGTCACAAAGTGACAGCTCTTTGTCTGTGATTAATTTGACTATTCGTGGTGAAAATAACTTGCAGACGGCACACGGTTGATGTATTATATTTATACGCTTTTGGGTTTCCACTTTAGTAAGAAAAACTGACGTAGTTAGTTTAAGTCGAAGGAATGGTTAATTTTTTTTTTCTTGCGCTATCATGGCCTGATCAATGGAAAACGTGTAGTTATCCTTGATCCTATTACAGCATTAATTTCTGTCATTATTTAAATGAAATGAAAAAAATATAAGAATTTCACCTGGAATATGAATTATTCCACTTTATTCAGCGGGGAAATTTTACATTTTGCACTCAATATTTTGTGGCTTAAAATAGAAGCTCTGAGAATGACAACGATGTTTTGAAAACATTTAATTAGTTTGCTTGGAAAAATACAAAATAAATGATCGTAGAAGTTTGTGGAACGTAAATATGTATTTCCTTTTTCACCCTGTGAACTTGCAATTATTTGGAACGCAAATTGCTATGGTGATCAAGCTCTTAGAAGAAAATATAGAAGTAAATATATCGGTAAAAATATTTAAATGATTTAAAAACACAAATGGGTCATTGTAAGTGCTGCGGGTAAGCCCCGATTTCAACAAAACGTGTCCATTGTATATAAATTTGCATAGTACTCTCATGAATACGTTCCACACGACGGCCCCCAAGCGATCACACACCTAACTAACTTTTTGGTTCTTGTTTCTGTTTGTAAACAAGTGCGCCCTCAAACGACCACACAACAAAGCTGTGTGGAACGTGCGGATGAGAGTACCTACTATAGATTTCATATGCAATGCCCATATCTCTAGAACAAGACATTTTTAAGAAACATTTTTTTTAGAAAATTTAATCATTCATTGTTTTGTCAAGTATTCTTTCATAGAATTTCTACTTTCAAAGTTAACTTCTACATTGGTTATTTCACGAGAGTTTTTTAAAATGAATACGTTCCACAATATTATAGGTACAAGTCAACATAGAATTTCTTCTTCCGCAAGAAATGAGTTATAAACGTAAGCTAGTTTTAACCACTTGCAATAAAAAAAAAACGAAAACTTGTTCAAATTGACTCTTTGAACCTCTGTGCCATTTATAAAATATCATCTTCCTTCTGAAATTCACCTTCTATTTGACAATGACGTATGGATAGAATGGAAATTTCCAACTCAAAATGAGTTTCGTGATCCTCAGCTATATAAGACCTAGGCTATTTAGCCACTCCCAACAAGATACTCCTTCTTTCCTTGATTGCTGCTCCGTTTGCGCAATTTATACAACAATAAAATAAATATTTATCATGGATCGTGTCGAAAACCTCCTCCTGCTGCCATCGCATAAAAAAGCCACACCAATCTTTGGCTAAGTTGCCCATTGTTGTCCAAAAGATATCTCAATTTAAAATACGAAGGAATTCCCATGCCTGACTTCAGGCTTTACATCAGCTTGCAAAAAATAAAAAAAAAATAAAAACCCAGAGAGACCAGGTGAGCTTATGACAGCGACCAATTAATAATAGCACCTTTATTGTTACTTGCTTGCGCAAAAGTCATGCCATAAGGCTCTCCTGGAAATATGTATACCTACTTTGGATATTGTACCTACAGCAAGCCTTCAACAATCGATTTAGTTAGTTGCAGCAAGGAAAAATCACGAGACTTGGAAGACTCTCAAAAAGGTCTGCAATTAAGTGCTCAGAGGGTACTACTTTGACTATATGATTACGACGATTTTGTATAGTTCGTTGTGGTTGTTGGAATGGCTGGGCTGGCTGGCTGAAGAAAAATGAGCACCATCTCCAGGAGTCCTTATCTCTGATCCTAATATTCATATTTTATTTTTTTTTCCTTTTGGGGAATTATGTTTGGCTGAGTGTCTTTTTTTTTCTAAAAAGAATAATAATGGAATGATGTGCACTTGCAGCTAAGTTATTTGCCAGTGGGTGGGAAAAAGATGCTTCAAGCTCAAATTAAGCTGTGAAGATTGCAAGATAGAGATAAGCTTTAAGAGGAGTTGTTCTTTTTTTTTTTGCAAAAGGTTGGGGAATTACTGTGAAATAAAATGTTAATAGTAATAAAGTTGCTTTTAAGAATGCTAAGCCGATTAATAATGAAATAAATTTCAACTGAAATGGGGACCTTAATGCTCTTTTAGATTAGAAAGTAGGTTGGAAGGTTTGTGTTTTTATTTTTAGAAACTGTTGGAAAATGTTGAAGTTTGTTTTATTAGAAACGAATTTGACCTCGAAATGCATAAAAATTATCAGATCTTGAATTTAAATTGAGTTGAAATAATTTAGTTTTGTTTTTGGTTCTAGCCTTTTTGGTTGAAGCTATCTGATCTCAGAAATTAATAAATAATTTTTAGTCCTTTTTAGATATGTATCAAAGACCTTAAAGTGATTTCAAGTGAATTTTGAGCTTCAGACACCATTAAAATTTTGATCAACGAACGATTTAGTTTAATTATCTAAACGCCGAAGTAGCTCCAAAGTCCTATTCATTGAGCTGCGATCTGCTTTTGCGAATTGCGAATGGTCGCCGAATTTGACATTGTCTTCACATAATTGGTCGCAGAGAACTTCAAAGTAAAGCAGGCAAACAACTTTTTTTGAGGTTAAATTCGTGACAAGTATTTGTTCGCAACTCTGTGGAATGCATCCTGGTTTTAGTTCGCTGGTCGCAATTGTTGGTCGCAGGGGATATATTGAAATGTGTTTTTTTTTGTAGTTTTAACTATTTATATAATAAACAATTAAAATAAGAATAAGTCGATTTTGCTTAAGAAAATGCTTTAAAAGAATTATTCGCAGAAGCAGGTCGCAGCTCATATGAATGGCACTTACGGGCCAGTTGCGTAAAGCGGTTCAAAATTTGATGCATGGTCTTTGCATATGAAATCTATAGTACTCTCATGAGCACGTTCCACACAGCTGTGTTGTAAGGTCGTTTGAGGGCGCACTTGTATATAAACAGAAACAGAAACCAGAAAATTAGTTAGGTGTGTGATCGCTTGGGGGCCGACGCACGCACGTGTGGAACGTGTTCATGAGAGTACTATGCATTATGCAAATTTATATACAATGGGGAATATTCATAGTCGTCTGACAAGTTGTTTCTTTTTTTCTTCTAAGCTAACCAGGAGTTTATGTTATTCATAAACAATTTAGACCCGGGTCCAAAAGACAAACTGGAGCACAATCATTAAAAACGGTTGACTCTTTCACTAAGTTTTTTTTTCTATCTGTCAAAAAATGGATTGGATTTCAATGGATTGACAGGCAATAGTAATAAAATTGTAGTAGAATTCTGTTTTTTACTCAGCAGAGCTGCCAAATTCTTTATGAATAGCAGCTGTTTCTAACCTGTGTGTTAACTTTAGACTCGAGGCCAGATGGACTCGATTCTAAAGTTTGACTATGAATATGCCCCAATGTGCATGGTTCAGCAAGTTCACTTACTGAGGATTATAGATTCAAATTTGTTAATTTCACATAAATAAACCTTGAACGTAAGTAAATCCATGAAAATCGTTGATTTAAAATTGTTTAACGACAGATCAAAATTTTATCTGTCATTTTGTGATTTGCTATTGGACCTTGAACCATTGTTGAACCCGTGAGTTGAATTTGGTGAACCACGGATCAAATTTGTGCCAACATTGAAAAAGTGACCCGAACGACCAGACAAACATGGTTCAAATTTTTATCGATATTTCGTATTTGTAGTTGCTGATTTTGGCGTATTCACTGAAGTTCAACTAAAGTTCGAGGCTAAAGTAAGTTAGAGTAGTAAATTAAATGCTTGAGCAATCATTGATTCGCCCGAGTCCGTGAGTTTACGTTACATAAAATCAGCAAATCTCAAATCACAGATTCATTGATTTAAATCTCTCAAATCGGAACGAAACTTAAGGACCTCCCAGACCGACGCTATTCTGCCACAAAGACGATGGCATGGCGATCTGTCAATCGCGGCCTTAAATACATCCATTTTTGTAATGTTAGACATCTTTAGAACCGAGTAGACCGCGCAATTTATTTGATTTTTCAAACGCACAACACCCTCTGCCACTTTTCCAAAATGCGTTCCGGAGGCCCTAGGCTATTTAGCTCTACAGCAATTTTTTCCCACTTGGAATTTGCTGCAGCTTTGGAACAAAATCCCTTGGCGAGTTCCACGTTCTCTTTCATCAACTGGACCAATCTGCATAGCTGTTGTAACTACATTTTCAAAATGAAATAAGGTCGTTTTTGCGCTACACAATATCAATTGTGATCTTATTTCAGATTCCCTAACCCGACGTTAACTCGAACGCGGCCATTTATAAATACACACTGCGATGTGCAAGCCCATCACTTTTAAACCCTGAAGTTTGAGCTTTTTATTGCAGTTGAAAGAACATGAAAAAAACTAAGTTTCTATTCACTCCCCTCCCACTCTGCTTGCTTTTGAATGGCATTGATTGTCGTTCAGTTCCAATGGTTAATTTCAAATGCTTAAAGTTATCGTGTACATATTGCATTGTAATGAAAAACATATTAAATTTTGTTTTAAGTAATAAATTCCAATTTATGGTTATGGTAAGTGAAAATATTTTTAAATTAACTAAAAATTTTCTTGTGAAAAAGAGGAGAGGAACTTCGGGGACGTTAAAAAATCTTATGACTGAATTTTTTTTATTTTTGTGTTTCGGCTCGGGTCGTGTAGTATTAACTAATTTTGTATTTGATTAGACTTGGTATGTAAACCATCTATTTGTTTACAGTGAAGATTCATATAGAATAAATCCTTACCTGTATCTGCTATTGTAAGTTCCAAAATGAGGATTTAGATTTTTGTATTTCATTCGGGGTATATACTATTGAAAGTGCTTTTTGTTCTTAATTATTTTGGACATGCGGATTAGTTTTTTTTCGGATCTCGAATTATTTCTTTTGAGATCTTTAAAATCTAAAATAACACTTTTACTTTCAAAACGAAATACAGAGCAGTGTCCGTGGTCCCTGGTAAAAATGAAATTTTCAGGGTGAAAAGTATAATGCGTTCATTTTTGTATCTAATTACTTTTTCCAGCTTAGTTAGATTATCCTCTATTGTGATATATTGAATGTCAACTTGTTCCTCAAGTAAATGAATTGCATTTGCAATTTTCCTTGAGGTTCCTAATATATCTACAAATCAATTTAGCTCTCAAGTACAAGACAGTTAACTCTAAAATAACTAATACCCATTTAACCCCTCGAACAATAAGTAAATAATTTATCAAAACCTCTCATGATAAATCTAAGTTTTTTTTTCCTTTGCAAATATAATTTATACAACATTCTATAGAGAATTGAAAAAAAAAATAAGAAGATTAACATCGACTTCCTTCGCTACAAAGTCCTGACCTTTTGCTTCAACTATTTTCATTCCATTCCCACAAATCCCTCTGATAATCTTTTATGGCCAACGAACCACTCTATCTTTGATATGACAATAGTAACGCGGTATACCTAATAGGATAGGCATACGGCATACCCGACATTCATATACCTACCAGCTACCTGATGGACTTGATAAATAATAGACTGCTGTTATCCCTTGGCAAGCGGGTGATTAGTCATCATTGTCTCATCGTCGCTGTAGTCGTCGTCGTTTTCGTCGTCATCATCATCATTGGATGATTCCCAGGAGCTATCAAGTGATCCGCTACTGTTTGACAGCTGCATGACATTTTCGTCTGATATATATAATTGATTTACACACCTCACTCAAGTCGAAAGTCGTCCCATCCCTCTTCTTCGATTTGGTCGGTTCGGCTTGAGGCAATGTCTATAAGGTAGATGCGATTTAAATTCAATATCCATATGAATTGATTTCATTATACGGCTGATTGCTGACAAATCCGTCATTCCAAGAGACAAGGCAAGGAACAGTGGTACAATTTATAGTGTAAGTTGGAGTTGGACAGAAAATTCAAACTTCTATTTCTATTAAAAATTTATAATCTTAAATAGCTGTCATATTTAATATATCTGTTTTCCTTTCAAGCTCGCTCATTTCTCAAAAATAGAAATTTGGGCATTTTATATAAGGCCCCTATTATGACTCGCGAGTCGAACGTTCGTCTTAAGTCGAACGATTTAGCGAATTACTCTAGTCGAGGTATTGCTAAAAGCGAGCTTCAACATTCGCCTTTCAAAGTCACATAGAATTGCAGTTCGACTGATTTTGACAGATAAAGGCGAACATTCGCTAAAGATAATAGAATGACTTTTCAATTCGCCAAATTTTTTGACATTTGAGGCGAATGTGATTAG
This sequence comes from Syrphus vitripennis, assembly GCA_958431115.1. Lineage (NCBI taxonomy): Eukaryota > Metazoa > Arthropoda > Insecta > Diptera > Syrphidae > Syrphus > Syrphus vitripennis. The sequence goes on along the minus strand of OY288108.1, from coordinate 105,006,680 downwards.
GCGAGTCGCAAACGGTAATGCCAAAAAGTCACATTCGACACATTTTTCGCGCGACTCGCGAGTCATAATAGGGGCCTAAATTTGCATAGTACTCTCATGAACACGTTCCACATGTCGCCCCCAAGCGATCATGCACCTAACTAATTTCTTTTTGTTCTAGTTTATAAACAAGTGCGCCCTCAAACGACCACACAACAAAGCTGTGTGGAACTCATTTAATTAACATTTTAATCGAGCACTTGGAGTAATCTCGATTGTTAAAAGTATTCTTTCTTAAACAAGCTAAAAATTTAAGCAAAAATTAAATCGGCCTACATTATAAAAAAAGCTTGCCAGCCTAAGGAAGACATTTTTAAATTACATTCCACATATGTTTGAATTATACTAACATTTTTTCTTTGAAGTCGCAAGCTGCGAAATTATGGGCGTGAGAAAATTGTGGATCTGGTCTGGTTCTTTATTTGTACTTCACTATAGACCCTTTTCCCAGTTGCAGTGCAACAAATGAAAATTTAAATTTCACAGTGTAACTAGTTTATTTTTCATATCAATCATTTTTTGAAGTGGAATTGATTTTCGAACGTATTTTTTTCCAAAATAGCTTGACTTTGTCAACTTATTTTAATTTGATAACAGGACGTTGCTCGCAGGGTACCAAAGAAAACCAAATCAAGATTAAAAAATTACATTCCACAACTTTATTATTTGAAACAATCCAAATCTAATTCAATATTAGGTAATTTTTAGCTTTGTCAAATTTTTCATGTAAGGAAAAAGCCCCAAATTTAAATATTAAGCGGGTAAAGATTGCGTATTGCAGAAAACAATTTAAAAATAATATAAAGTGTCCTACTGTCCCGCGGCGGTGGCGGCGTCATCGATATAGGGTGGATAGAGATACTGGATAGTGTGTATTAAGAAGAGAAACAATTTGTATTTGACTTTGACAAGTATGGCGTCAGACAGTAAGCTGATTAATTCCTGCCGTAATAAAGGCAAATTATTATTAACTGAATAAATAAAATGGACAGCAGAGAGGACGAAAAATTATATGCGGCATTTAATCAGATTAAAAACTCCCGACCGCCATCACGATATGAACATGAGTTGGGGTCTTGAGTAGTACATAGGTACACATTAATATCGAACGACTCGATGAAGTGCATTATTATTATTTTGTTTTTACTTTGACGTTTAATGTTACAGTCTATGTATGTTAAGGGTCGTCTTATTAAGACGCTATTTTTTTTTTTATTTATTTATTGAAGAGGTGTCAAATTCTGGCGCCAAATGGATTTCAGTAGCGCTTAGCGCATATTGATGGAGTGCCAGAGTGTTGTTGAATTTATAAAAAAAAAATTTGTATAAAAAACCATAAAAATGTTTGAGTGATTAGGATTGATTCGTTTTAAAAATGAACGATTAGCTTTGAAATTATTACATTGGCATGGAGTAGTCATAGTCATTGTGCGATTGACAAGAAGATTGATTCGAGATAAAAGATTTCATCATTATGTGTTAGGTATAGGTAAGGTACACCTCGTTGGAACTTTTTCTTTCTTTGAAACGAAGCGCTGCGGTGTAGTTTTTTTTTTTAAATAATATTATTTATCTTTTTGAAGAATTTCTCTTTTTCGGAATAAATCAACGAAATTCAACAACACTATTAATCATTTGAACACTCAACATGAACACACCAACAAAAATATTCGGTGAAAATTGTGTTAAATAAAATATTGCTGAAAACTTTTGATCATTATTCAAGTTAATCAATCAAACTATTTTATTTGTTTTTATTGATTGGGGTAAAGGGTTTGATGTTGTTGAAGAAATTGATCGAAAATTATGTCAATTGTAGCCATTTTGAAAGAGAAGATTTTTTTTTGAACCAGTCAGCGGTGAAAATATTTGAAAGCTATTTTTTTTTAAATGTAAGAAGTTGAAAGTAACCAAAATTGTATGATATTTTTGAATTTGAAAAATCAAATTTTTTTCAAAAAGTGCCAAATTTTAGAAGGCATGGAGGGCGTGAGTAAAAATTCCCACGGAATTTCTTTATCTTCTAAAATTGGAAATGCGTACAATTTTCAACTATTTCTAATAAGCTGAGGCAATTGTCACGGAATATTAATTTTCGAAGCCAATAAATTTCACGAAAAACTGCGACCCAACAATTCACGTACTCATTTTTCGACGGTAGGAAAAACTCTATGGAAACGTAAGTGTCACTGGAGTCAAGCAAATCATTGGAACCCTCTCACACAGGCAGACTGACGAGCGGGTCCAGCTAGAAGTATTTGGCGAAAAACGGTCGAAGATGATTAATCATACGAAAAATGATTTGCGAGATAAAATAGTTTGTGAAAAATATCACAAAGGAAAAATATGATACGAGGAAAAAATGAAGAGTGAAAATTGTCAGGTAGGATAAAAAAATATTATGCTGAAAATATATGTATCACTCTAGAAAAATATTATGGAAAAAAATATATTGGGAACCTATCGCGAAACAATTTTTTCCCGAGAAATGTGTCCCTTCATTAAATACGGGAACGTTCCATAAGCTTTTGGGGTGCGCAACTGGATGGCGTCGGCTCAAGACCGGGATAGGTGGAGAGACTTGTTGAATGTTGAAGGAGGCCAGGACCGGACCCCGGTTGACGAGCCGATGATGATGATGTTCCATAAGCTTCCCTCGCAATTTATTTGCATCGGGAATAATTTTTCCTTAATAATTAAGCCTTCCTTTCATATGATTTTTGTTCGAGAGAAATTTACAGCCCGATTGTGGCAAACCTCACAAGGTGAGGTAAATATAATTTTGTGAGGTTTTTCGTTTTCGTGTGAGCATCACAAGAACTATCGATATTGTGATCTCCTTCAGAATACATCATAGCTCACAAATTACTAGAGTTTTATTATATTTGACGTTCGATATATTTTATGAAAAAAAAAAAAAGAATTGAAATTTTAATTCACATTACACGAAAAAAATGGAAATAGAATTAGTTCTGGTGCATCTTATTGCAAATGAAAAGTAAGATTTTTTCAATTGCTATTATATTTTTTCTAATTAACTTATTGTATTGGTTAGAGACACGAATGATCTTAGTACTTGGTCCAAAACTGTTTGGCTGTTCTTATTGCCTTTTATATTTTTATAAGAAAGAGGAACGGCAAACTCTGGAAATTTTTTGGCTGATGGTGGGCTTGGTGGAACCATTTCTGTTTGGTTCAAACCTTTCTGGGCTGAATTAAGATATTCAACAAACGACTCAGATTCAAGATATTCTACATTTGTTTCATCATCCTGAAATACATTTATAAATAATAATTATTTTTGGTTCAAATTAAACATACAACTATTATGGATATGTGTTTTTGTATATAATCAGCTGTTAAATTCGAAATAAAAAAATTCACCTTTACTGTGGTGAATTTGTTGTGAGGTTCCTTGTGAGGATTGTGTGAGAATACCAAAAATGTTATCGATCACAAAAACCTCACAAGAAATCAACCTCACAAGAGCTTGTGACTTGTGAGTCCTCAAAACGCCAGAATCGGGCTGTTACATACATATTTCGTGGAAGATTCACGATTGGTGAATGCAAATTTTCGGGGGAAACACAATTCCCCTCTAGATTGCCGGTAGTCCCCATTGTGAGAAAAAAAGAAGTTTCAGAAGTACAATAAAGTATATGTACAAGTACATAATATGTGTTTGACTTTAAAGTTTTCTGTTTTGAATATTATTTAGATTTAATTTAAGGCTTACATTTCTAAGTTTATATGTTTTTAAAAGATGATATGTTTAATGTATTATAATTATAATATTTTCTTCTTTTTCAGATATAGTCTGTTTCTTCTTGGGTAAGTGATTTAACTATTTCATCAATTGCTTGAAATATAATCCGCACCCGGTCTCCGGTTTATCATAAATATACCATGGCCATACTTAAAATTTGATTATCTAAACATTGAGTAAATGTAAACCCTACCTAGCTACTGGGCTTATGTATGTCTCCTATTTGTGACTCTTAAACTCATACTCAATCATTATGAGTATTTGTATATTGACGTTGCCCTAATAAACGAACGAAGTTGTTTTCCAGGCATATTTTAATGTTTGAATAGATAAGAATATGATATGCAGAACTCGATATCAATATTTGTAACTTCCTGAGAAACAAACATTTCATAAAAAGGTCTTTAAGACATTTAAATTCCCATTCGGGCGCCATTTAAACAATCAACCCCATACGGGAAGATGTCATTCCAAAAACTAACTGACATTGAGTAAATATAGCTACCGGTCTATTTAACCAGTCTACTTCTATTTAATATCCACACAAAGCTATCCTATATCTCTATTTGTGTGCATTTATTAAACGCAACTATATTACAAAAATGATTTTCATTTCATATTACATTTTCCCTATGGTAAGTTGTCATTTTCTTATTTAAATTGACAAAACGTTTGTGTTATTTGCTTTACTTCAAACTACACGTCTGGTGTTGTATATATCAAAATATGTTTTTGTTAGCAGAAGGGAAAAAAAAAATATATAACTTGATTGATAGACACACGGATAGACAAGTGAAATTGACATGTAATTGAAGAGAACCCAAAATATTGACAGCTCCACGCGGCTTTTTGTTGTGGTGTTATGTGGTAGTGATGAGTTTTCTGTGTTTGTCAATTTTGAGGGAAATATTTTTTTTTTTTTTTACGATATCACTTGAAGGGCGGTTAATGATTGATTGATTAGTTTGTGGGTTGTTTGATGACGTGTGACATGGGACGAATTTTAACGTTCAAATAGTGTAGCCAAACTTTCCCTACTTCAATTTTATAAAACTAAAGATTTCTAACCGTGTACTTTGCCATGCAGTAGTAATCAACGATAATTATCTTTTAAGCAAAAAAATATAAATCTGATTAAAAAAACCCTGACATCAACATGACGTTTCATGACCTTGTATCTCAACTTTGGAGACAACAGAAGAAAAAAAAAAAATGATTTACGCGAATTCCATATCCAGACACGTCCGCAACATAGCCGCCCATTTATGGGCATTACTCAGAACATCATCATCATGGTCGGTCGTCCTGGAGAGTCGAGTGCGAGTCTATGGACCCGTGACAAAAAGAATAATGAATAAATTAATTACGGTGCCGCGAATTCCATCAAAGCAATCAGATAGCGATGTGAAATTTATTAAACTTTGGCCAGCAGGAGACCGCAATCATGATGGGGCTACCATGGAGTGACGTCTTTTCCGTTTCCATGTACATACATATATATGAACGAGTATACCGAAATGCCAAATGCCAATAACCATTGCAAAATAATGGTGGATGATGGTCCGACCCAGCACCACCGGCATGGCAGCACTGGCACTGTAATTATGAAAACTCGCAACGACAACGATGAAGAGTGATGACGAGGACAAAGCATCAGGCGAGGCTGTGGTGATGGTTGATGTTTCTCTGCATGATGATGATGATGGTGATGTCCGTCGTCGTTGCTGCCATGATAAACGTCCTCGGCGACGACACACCATAACCGCAGAAAGTGCCGAGGGCGGCAGATATCGTCAGTGACGACTACGACGACGATTTTGTCAGTTTTGTTCGTGCTACTGATGATGATGGTGATGGGGCATGGGCACATGGAGATGACGATCGGGAATGATTATGTGATGATGGGTGATGGCGGTGTGGCTCGATACACGCACTTGCATCCGGAAGACACAGTACAGCAACACAACTCTCTGTCAGGCAGTCATCCAGTTGAACATCCGACATCTGACAAGAGTTCTCGTTGCTGTTCGTCAGTCATCCTCAGCCGATTATGCGATGCGAAATGCAACTCGATTACCGCATGCAACTGCCGTGATGTGCGTTTTTCTTATTTTTTTTTGTTTGCTTTTGCTGCTGCTGCTGCATGCTCGTCTGTCAAAGTGGCAGTGGTGATGGCGGGCTGTTGGAGCAGTGGTGTAGCGTTTGGCTTGTCATTTATCTTATGCATGAACTGGAGATAGCGGCTTGGTGTTTTTTTTTTATGCCTCTGCCGTCTGGCTCTTCCTTCCATAGCAGCTGAACGTCGGCGGCGGCAACAGCATACGTGTTTATAATGTGTTCGCATAATTACTGCGCGCTCTAGAAGTGTTGACTTCCTTGGACATGTTTCGTTTAATGTGAGAACAAAATTACAGATCTCTATCAGCGCGTCATCGTTGGATGGTCACCATCGTTTTTCCTTCGAATTTGTTCGTTGGTTCTTCTTTTTTTTGTTGTTTTTTTTTTTGCTGTCCTATTTCTGACGCTTGGGTCTGACGAATCTAGATTAATCACATCAATCTGAAGGAACGAGAATGGGAGGAAAGATTGTGTAAAGATATGTTAAGATTGGCAACATTCCTTTTATGACTACTCAACAAAGTTGAGATGGATGGAGGCTGGTGGTCTGAATCAGGTGCAACATGCTCATTTAAGATTGAAACAACACGCATTATAGTATGTAAATAATAATAAACAGGCAAAGCAGTTTATAAGGATGGTTGCATGTGGGAATGCTTTTGATTGAAAATTCATTTTAATTTGAATAATTTTTTTAAAGACTCACAGTTTTAGAAAAGCTAATCACCACTTTAGAATGAAATGTATATAATATGATATTCGAGTGTATGTAAATTATTATTATTATTTTTGATGTGAATGCTTTCTCGGATATTCTCGCTTCTTATTCGATCACGCTATGCCACTCCTACTTTCATGTGAATTGTGAAACATCTTCATTTCAGCTGCTGTCAATTTATTCTCATACTTTTTGTATATTGTTCAAAACTGTAAACCGTATCTAAGCGCAGGACAAACAATTGCCGTGAAAGGGGAATTTCGCGATCACAGAAGATGACATTTTCCTCGCCACTTCGTCCACCCTATGCTTACTAGATGTTGTCGCTATTATTCGTGGATGTCCTGTTTGGATACCTATATATGAAGTGCTCGTGGCAAGGGACCTTCACTTACGATAGCTCCTTCGTGAAAAATTATGCCTAGAATGTTTATATGTTTATATAAAAATTATAATGAAATGAAATATTTTCCCCTAATTTCTTCCAAGTGAAAACTTGAACTTTATTTTGTGCATCTTTAAATTTATCTATGGACTTCAATATTTTATTTTTTTTTCCTTCCCTGGTAATGTGAAATAAACGGCAGCGTGAAAAATTATTGTGGGACATAGTGAAATCAAATATTTTCACTTAAAATCTTTGAAGCGAAATATCCTCATCTTCTTGTCTACGGAAATTGAATTTTTTTTTCATCATTGACACTGTTAATACTAATAAATGAAAATTATAAGTGGAACATAATAGAACGAAATATTTTCACCCGAAAATGTAAAAACTTCTGTTTCAGTGTCGCCATCTCTGAACTCGGATGTTATGGTTGCATTGTGAAGTGAAATTTTAAGAGAAGTACATTTTTTTGTATAACTTGTTTCTCATGATTGGAAGATCAACATTGAAATGGAATATCAAAGAATACGTTCCACATTTTGATGTGAAATTTTAAAGAGTATAATTAATAAATGAAATATCAAAAATATGTTCCTAGGAAAAGCTGAGTGAAATTTTGAAAACAAGTTATGTTTTGTGGAATTTAATTTTCATAATTGGAAAACCAAAAGTTTCAATGTCCTACAAGTTTTCACGACATAAATATGAGTAAGTGAAAACTTTGAAATTTACTCGATTTATTTGAAATTTTGAAAGACAAAATTGAAAGTTTCACATTCAGTCGCCTTTAAAATATTCTTGTTTTTTCTCAATCAAATAATTCTATATGGAAATAGAGCTGTTAAATATACAACGCATTTAGCTGAATTATAGAGAGTTTATTATATTTTCTAGCCACGATTTATCTTATCGTGAGTAGGCAAGGTATACGTGCCACTGCCCAGACCTACACTTATATCTTCAGAAAAATAAAAATAATAATATTGTGTCACTCATGTCAGAAAACCCCCGTGACAGCCAAGCTAGTCATAGACCTGGATGTTTATTATTTTTGCCGGGTTTGGTTGGTGTTGTTTGTTGGTTAGACATATGCAAACAATTCGCCGTAATCCATTGACATGTCAAAAAAATTTCAATTGCCCGATGATTGATGGCGGCTGTCATAGTCATAGTCGTTGTCGTCGTCGTTGCGTTACAGACAACAATCACTTTGAGTTTTTTAACCCAAGCCTCTGCGATAAGCAAACCAAAACAAAAAAAAAAATAACAAACACTCAGCAAACACAGCACAAAAAATGCCCTCACACTCATCAATCCCCACACTTTGTGAATAAAAAATAAAAAGAACACAAGTCTTCTGAATGGTTTTCTGCCATGGCATGGTGGTGGTCAAAGCCAATGAGATTTTGTATTCCTATCACCCTTTGATGTTCCAAAAATAAATTCACTCACGATTTATAAAGAATCCGTTAGAGATAAAAAGACTTTGTGCATAGAGATTCTATATATTTTTTTTTTGGTTGTTGTTTCTAGCTTGCTATTTTTACACATCAACATCAATTAGAGCTTTGAAATGCCAACTATTTGAGCGTTGTAAACTTGCATAGCATCGATTCATCAATCACTCGCTAGCCGAGACCGACATTCCATTTTATTACTTTTGGCTCAGAAGTGGGATCACCTTTTTGGCTGACAGATAGACAGACGAAGAGTTGACATGTGAGATACATTTTTCTGCGAGGAGCAAACTTGTTGTAGTTTTTGTTCTTTTCGGCAGCCTTTTTCGTCAACGAGAGTGTTGTATGGCAGAGCACATACATCAGTCAGTGCGGCTTGCAGGGAGTGTGAAATGAATTCTGGCACCAGTAGCAGTCACACATATGTGTCACTTGTATGAGAACCCCTCCAATTAAGAGCTGTCAACGAAGAACATCGTGCTTTAAATATTTCAAATTTTCATTTTCATCAGACGAGGATGAGGTCTACGAACAACGAATGGTGTGACGGTAGTGATGCAACTCGACGCGAGGAAACTCGCGATGCACATATAAATATACTTAGGAAGAAGTATGCACCACGAGCGAATTCTTGATAGCTCAGCTACATAGGATCGTATATGCAAAATGGTAAATGAGTGTGTTGGAATTGAAAGATGTTTTTTAGGGAACTGAAATGCTTTGATACAAAAATTCCACAAATCCCATGTTGGCTGCTGCTGTGCAGTTCAGGTTTAGTTAGGTGGTTGTGACGTTGGTTGTTGTTAAGGAATTTGAAAGGAAAGTCAGAACAGCTTTGTGAATGTCGTATATGTCGCATTTAAATTGGGCTTTTATTTGAGAAACTTCATGTTCAGCCCTAAAAGCGATAATTTTACACTGTTCATTTAAGATACATTTTTTGAATTTAAATCTATTATTTATTTATTCTGAAACAATAAACGTTTTAAACTGTTTAGGTATAAGTTTTAAATCCAAAATAATCTTTCCAAAAACTTCATACAACTCTTCAAGTTCTAACTTAGACCTTTCATCAAAAATAAAATGTTAGTGCTGCCACTTTCCTAAAAATCATTTTTGTTTTGCATAGTATTGATATTTTTTTTAAAAACAATATATTCCTCAAAGTGGAAGCTAAACATGTGAGTTAAAAAAGATTAACGATATATTTTTTTATATTGGAATATTTTGCAGTGTTGCCACTTTTCTGAAAACATGTTTTACCACAATTTTATCAAAACATAAATTCGTTCTTCAAGCCTATCTGCGTAAATTGAAAAGGCAAGGCAAGGCTTAAGTTAGACCAAGATGTATTAGGCTTCCATTTTTGTAAATTTTCTGAAAACATACTTTTTTGCAGTGGTGCCTTAATTCTGAAGGTATAAGTTCTATAAAAAAATGTTGTATACAAAAGAAGAAAGATAATTAAATTCAATATTGAAAGAATAAAAGAGTACCTACAAATTTCTCGTACGGTGAGCCTTTCTCATGATGAGGATTAAAACTAGTTTTTCAAAATGGACGCCAACGCACAATACTTCCAGATGCACCATTTAATTTTTAAACTCTTGGTCATCATTGCAATCATGAACTTTAAGCTGAGTATTTTTGCAATAAAAAAATACTCTGCCGACTTGGCTATTAAAAAAATAAAAAACTATCAGGAAAATAATTTCCCAAGTATAAATCCATGAACTTATATATTTCCCAATGACTTATTTTCCTCTAATGGTCTCCGAGGAGGAATACCCATCAATTTCTCCGTTTTATACATAAATAATTTTTTTTATAAGATCCCGTACCTCTATCCTATTTATAGTATGTGCTTTAAAATTATTAATACCCTCATAAATCGTCTTTCCAATATGTATCCAGCCTTTCAGCAATACATCATGAGCTGAAGTAACAACAATAAAATTAATAACAATAAATAACAAATCATAACTCAATTGTTTTCTGTCATGCATTCCACATACACACTTGCCGGGCTGAACTGGCCAGCTAACCGCCACCACCACTGGCATCTAAGACTCTATATATCTCTATAGGTCTATAAGTCTCCGAGCTTGGCCGGCTCCGAGAGTCCAAAAACGACCACAACCAACCATCACACACTACCACCAACTGTGGCAGCGACATTTTAAGGCGGCAATTTACGATTTGTAATCAGCAGCAACAGCGGCTTGACTTTGGAAAATCCTTTCATCTGACTCCGTCAGAGAGTGGACGCTAACGCGCATACAACAGCGTCTTAGCCACTACACCATCAGTCGATGAATCGAAGCCCATATCTCATTTGGTACTCCGCCCTCCGCCACCACGCCTCCTTCTGTCTCCTTCGACACAAGAGAAATGTAACATCGTTAGGGGCAATTTATTATAAAACAACATTAAGCCCTGTGCTGGCTGTGTTGCGCACTCAAACAGCCCACGTAGTGAGTTACGTCGGCTGCTGCGATTGCTGTGCGATCGGTGCTCACAGAATTATGACCATAGACAGGATATGAGGTCGGAATCAAAGTGAGATTGGTACTGGAGAGTGGTACGCTTGCGCCGTTTCGGTCGCGTCGCACCACACCGCGGTGCTCCTCAACAAACTCTGCCACACACCAACCAACCATCAGAAGAGTTAAAGCAATCATTGCTGGGATTTAACAAAAGGCTCGTTGAGTTTAGGCTCTATCCAAATGAAGTTGTTGGCTTGCCCAAGGAAGTGACTTTGAGTAATGCGTTGATTCCGAACAATAAGAAGGCGCGCACAGGGATCGCGGTTTGGATCGGAATGGAATGGGTTACGGGACGTGCAAGTCTTTAAAGCTTACTTTGACTTCGACTCTGAGACTTCATCCAATCTCAACGACGACGACGATGACGACGGACGCGACGAATCAATTTATGTCCATAGCGTGTTTTGCCATCGTAAACGTTTGTGGCCGCTCGTTTGCACACTGGGGCGTTTGGTTCGGCTGTCGGCTCGCCCGCGTCTTGTTTACGATGTCAGGTGAAATAATAAATAATAAAATTTGATGTTGGCCGGATTCGCCTGGTCTGGGTCGGCTGCTGCTGCTGCTGCGACTGCGAATGGTAATATTTTCCTGGTGTGTGTAACTTCAATTTAGACAGAAATTGAAGATAAAATCGTTTAAACATTTTTTTATAATTTACATCACCATCATGCCAAGGAAACGCGCAATGTGTCATAACTACATAGGCAGAAATGGTCAGATTATACGAGGTATGGCCTGGGCCAGTTGGATGCCTGAAGAGGTCAAAAATGATGGTGATGCTGATGGAATAAACTCCAAAAACTTTGTTTACTTGATTCTGATAGGAAATGTTAGAAAATTGTTTTGAAACAATAGACGGGATAGTTTTGATTCACAGTAATTTTCACGCCACATTTTTAAATTGAGTTCAGTTCTACTTCCTAATGTTTTTTAGAGACTTCAAATAAAATTTCGATTTCACTTGAAAAATATTATGTTCCACAATCCATACTTTCAGTTTAGACTGAATTCTTTTAGACAATTCCTAGAAAGTAGTTTTTACAAATGAAAATGGAAAGAAAAAGCAAAAACTAACCTATACATCATTCACGTGAAAATCTTCGATTGCATTTGAAAATTATTATGTTCCACAATAATTGCCACTCCACAATTTTAAATTCATTTCAGTTCAGTATTGCTTCATAAATCTTTGTAAGAGAGTACGAAGTGAAAATTTTGATTTCACTTGAAAAATATTACGTTCCACAATCCTTCTCACGGCATAGTCCGAGAAAGTACTCTGTACAAATGAAAATGGAAATAAATAGCAAAAAGTGTAAATACGTCATTCATGTGGAAACTTCGATTTCACATTAAAAATATTTTGTTTCGCAATAATTCCCAGGAAAAAGTTTTCATTTTCCTTCAGTTCAATTCTGTATCATATAGCCAAAGTGTGAGGGTAAAAATAAAAAAAAAAAATATGAAATTCACTTGAAAATTTTGATTTCGCTTGAAAAATCCTTTTCACGGTATATTTTAATTTGCCCTGAGTTCTCCTATATTGAATAAAAACTATTTCAAAAATATACTCTGCTACATAAACAGTAAAATTAATGCCATTTTGTCAAAAATAAAAATGAGAAAAAAATAAATAACTTTCATGTTACGGGTATTTCAATTTAATTATTAACTTGGCGATAATAATCAAGAAATTCTTAAAAATATCACATAACTCATAAACAAGATTAATTATTCAAAATTACATCATGTGTACAACTACGCTTACTTAAACTTCAACCCAAAAACAAAAAAATAAAAAATATATAATTGAAATTTCCATGCACACCTCGCCTCCTCTTTCTCTTATGGTCAACGATGCAGAATTGATTTATTCATCTCCTTTATGATAAAATGTAAATTTTTCCGGGGCCAGAGCCAAGAGCTTACGTTCACTAAATCAAAATATTTATAAATATAAAAATTATTATACTGTAAGGTGCTTTACGAAATCAGCAGAGTCACGGACAACGAAGCAGTTCAACATAAAAAGTTACACCCAAGCTGTAACGAAATAAAAGGATGGCATGTTGGTACGTAACTACACTGAACGAAAAAGTACTGAACCTTAAAGAAAAGCAAACAAAGATTTCGGTTCAAACTTCCGGAAATAAAACCCAAATGCCGTAATAAGCAAAAATCAGAGAAAACAAAAACCCAAAGTCCAAATATCGAAATATCGAAATTCAGGAAAATCTTAAAATATTAACAATAATGGTTTCGGAATTTTGGACTTTCTTGAATCTTGGTTTTTAAAATACATGGATAGCATATCCACAAATTTCAAAATATCCTTGTATTCATATTCATTTGGACAAATGCAGAACGTAATTTGGACATCGAAAAGTGGCTAGATCCACTAATCCAATTGGTATATTGTGAGATATTTTTCTCAGTGTAAATATGCAATATAATTTAAATTGAAAACGGTCCAACATTATTATTTTTTTTTTCGTTTTCTTTTACTTCTTTTCTGTCTTTACCCTGAGGTTGACTCTGATTTTTGAAATTTTCGCTGTCGAAAAATATACATTTAGCCCAACTGTCCTTCTCCATCAAAATCATGTTCCCTGCTCCTCCCCCCACCCCTCACATTCTTTTACCATACCCCTTTAGATGAGGCGAAAGCTATCACAAGAGTTATATATATATTTTTTTTTTGCACAAATCAGCTTTGGTTCGTTGGGCGCCTGTCACTCGGCGCGCACTTTACACTCAGTGGAATTTGTCATTTTAATTAATGTCGACTTTTCGCTCGGACTTAATTGAGGCTGTCACTATGAAGTCGTTTACATGAAGGCAATAATAAGTTTGTTCGTTCAGTCGTTTGGTTCGTTCGCGTTCATCAGTCTGAATATAGAGTGTGCTATAATTTGGTTGTTGGTTGGGACATCAATGCAGGCAGGACACGACAAACTCAGAGGGAAAGTACACCAAAAAAAAAAAAAAAAAAAAAAAACAGAGACCTGCTGCCGCTGTCGCTGATGCTGCTGGTGTATGACTATGCTGTTGCTGTCACCATCAGACACAAGCAAAAAAAAACTTGCCAAATTATTTATTTTGACAGGTGGAAATGAGAAAACGCTCGAGGACAATGGGTGCAGCACTAAATTGTGTTACAATGTTAGATGATTTGTGTGACTACGGCAACAAAATAATTGGAACGAATTTTTTAAGCTTTTTATTTTGTTGTTGTTTTTGACTTTAGTTTTGGTATTTCATGATTTGCATAATATATAATTTATATAACGTTCAACATGTGTACAACATATTCCGTGAAAAGCCACTTTTAATCATAAAACTCACACTTTCGTTTTTTTTTCTGTGCATTTGACGTTTGTACGTCAGTGATTAATTAATTTTCTTTGTGTAGCCAACTTGAAACAGTTCGACTGAAAATGAAATGTGAATGATAAAAAATATATTGTTTGCGAAATGACCCAGTTTTTCCCGAACAAAAATTTACCGGGAAATATTTCCCTTCCTCAAATATGGAAATTTAAATGAAACTCAACAGTTTCCCGTGGAATTTTTTGGTATCGGGGATAAATTGGGAGATTCACGATAGGTGGAAAATAAAAATCAAAATGCTACCGCGATTGTCAAGCTAAAATATGAAAATATCGGAGCATATTCATAATCAAACCTTAGGCCCGAGTCCAACTCGAGTCTAAAGTTAACACACAGGTTAGAAACAGCTGCTATTCATAAAGAAATTCGCAGCTCTGTTTAGTAAAAAACGGAATTCTACTACAATTTAGTACTATTGCGTGTCAATCCATTGAAATCCAATCCATTTTTTGACAGATAGAAAAAAACAACTTAGTCAAAGAGTCAGTCGTTTTTAAAGTTTGAGCTCCAGTTTGTCTTTTGAACCAGAGCATTGTATATTAATTTGCATAGCACTCTCATGAACACGTTCCAGACGTCGTCGGCCCCCCAGCGATCACACACCTAACTAATTTTCTGGTTATTTAATTTCCTGGGGCTGGCCAGGAGACCGAGACGAGACTAAGTCCTAGACATATGAAGCGAGATCGAGATGAGAACGTATTTTTGGGACCGAGTCTTTCCAATGTTGTTCCTCAACTTTCACACAAAACACAAAAATGAGACCGAAAAGATGGCGAGTGGTTACCAATATAAAATCGAGATGAGACTTAGTTTTACCAGACGGAGACAAGTTCCAGACGACACTGATTTTTTTTTATTTTGACGAGATCAAGACGAAACTTCAAAAGTCTCGTCTCGGCTACGTCTCATGTCGCCCTAGTAAGATATACTATCCTTATTTTTCTTTGCAAATTAATTCAAATTATGAAAAAAGAATATAAATTCAATGGTTTAACATATTCATTCAATGATAAAGCATCAACATCGTCCTTGCAACGGCACCCTCTTGTAGTGAGGAGCAAAGAGAGAGGAACAAAAAAAAACATACACCCCACCATCATCATCATCAGCTCGTCGTCGTCGTTGTCGTAGTTCGGTCGTATATAAAGAAAAGAAAGCACTGAACGTGACAGTGGAACATAAAGACATCACATAACTCAGCGTGATTAACGTCTTCTGCTAGGGACATAGATAAAAGGACTCCCACAAACCCCACCCATATATACAGCACAGTACAGACACACTACACACATCTCCAACATAATATAGAGGAGAGGAAGTCGTTGTCATCAACAACAGGCAGCGCATGACACACTAAGGACGCACCACCAAACGAAACTTATTGTTCTATACAATCAGGATGGTTTCCTGCACCCGGTTTGGTTTTCTGGAAAATGCACACGATAGGACAGTGCAGTTTATTATGGGCGCCTGGCTGAAGGGATATCCAGAACACTTGACAGTACGAGCATCTGAAACTGTGCTGTCTGTGGTGGGGAATGGGATTGGAACTGGAAGTACCCTGTCTCAACCTCGCACTCTGGACTATCTATGGTTGGATGCTCCTTCGCTGCAGCAACATTAGCAAGGAACTGGATTCTTGCATCACAAGCAGAGGAACACACACAAGTTTCATACGTTCTGAGTCAGATGTCAGCCTGGGCGGATCGGATAGGAAGGCGAAAGAGATAGATTCGAATTTCAAGCAAGTACACAGTGAGTGTGTGTAATGTGTATGGCTGTGGATGCTAGAGGATACTTCCTGCGGAGTTTTGTGGCAGTTTGTTTTGGGGCTAATAACAAATGGTTGCACATAATAGATGGCGCTTACTAAACACACATTTTCTTTTCCCAACAAATTTAGTGCACTAGACGATGTATGGCTGATGTGTTGGATATAGTACACAACTTGGCTGGAGAGCTGGAGCTGCTCTTCCACACCGGATGGAGAAGGATATACTGTCCTGATTCGTGACGCTGACTGCTAGCTGCTGGCGTTGCTTGCAGAATATGAATGTCACACACATAAACGAGCAACACCCGAGAGAGAAGGGGGGCATTGACAAGATTTAGAGCTGCATATAGGGGATTTAAATGCTCAATGTCGTTGACAGTATACAATACATTCCTATTTGTAGCATCGCCATCAAGATGAATGAAATGTCTTTTATTGTTTTTTTTTTTTCATTTGCTGTTGTTTTGTTTTGTGATGTGGATGCAACGTTTGTTGATGGCTTAAGCTCTCTCTTCAAAAGTTATGTGATGATTGTAGGTGCAGGTTATTTTTATTTTTAGTTTTCGTTGTTTATGTTCAACTAGTATTATTACATTTTGAAAGTTTTTTAATTAATTTAGACCAATTTTAAGGAAATGTCAGGTTTTGGGCTGTCAAACTTTTCAAACTGGAAGAGTGGTGAATTTCACGAGTAACTTTTCAACATTTTTGATTTAAATTGGTAATACGGACCGCAATTGCAAATATAATTTTTTTTTTTAAATTTCGTGAATGCTGATCTTACTTGGATTGTGTACCTACCTATATGTATGTCCCGAATTTTTCAATTTTAGGAGCTGGGAGAAATGTTCCTAAGTGCCGTGTACGGTTACTGGATGGTAGAGCTGCTATACAATAATTACCAAATTTTTTTGATTCCTCTTCAACTGTTCCTCGCTTTCATCGTTAATGGTGATCTTACCTGTTTTTCGGAATACGTTCCACAAAACTCAAAACTTAGGCAATTGAAAACTAAATACGTTCCACCTTTCCTCATTCCAGTTAATTTTCTCAACAAAGCCAAAAGTTTCTTAAAAACTTCAATCCGAGCGATGTCCTTAAGGTCTCTCAATCTAAACGACAGTATTGTTTCCCTTGTAAAAGAGATGCATTATTTCAAATAAATTACTTCAACACACCGTTGCGGTGGTGAATCTTTTTTTTTTGTCATCTTTATGATCAGCACAAAAAAATAATAATAATATACCTAAAAGTAATTTTTGATTGATTACCAACCATATACATCATACTCGTTAATTGTGGTAATGTTTCCGCAATCAAAATCACATCGTGCTGATGTATCATCAAATATGGCGAATCATTATACTCGGCTAACTAACGTCTAGAGCTGTTGTTTTGTGTTAAAAGAAAAAGAAGCAGAAGGAATATGAAGAAGTGCTGATGATTATGATGATCAATCACATCTTATCTCATCAATTTTAGTCCGACCTCAATTTCATATGAACACACATATACTCTCGAACACCCATAGACAATGATGATGGACAGGCAGAAATATGGCTGTGGTGGCGGCATATTACACAGTGGAACAGAAGTGGTAAATAACCAGAAATAATTTCCTGAACGAATTTTTTTTTTTTTCAAAATTGCCGACAATTTTGGATGGGGACTACCGAGATGGCTGGAAGAAATTCGTTGGTCGTGCAACTAGACGTGCGTGCTTTGTTCCGGTGACTTTTTTCAGAGCCATTAAGGCCATCAAATCAGCCACATCTACCTCAGTACTTGTCCAGCAATGTCGGGATGAACTATCGAGTCACTCCGAGTCACTCTCATTTGGTTGCAGATCATAGTGACTTAGAGGGTAATGAATGGGCCGGCGAGTTGGCTCGACAAGGCTCGGCCCTTCATAGCTCATTAGCGGTAAACGTAAACATCCCTCTTGGTGCTGTGAAGTGATAAATTTTCTCGATTTTTCTCAATGAATCCAACCTTAGGTGGAACAGTCTCACAAATTGTGTCCTATCAAGAAAGATATGGCCTACCTACAACAACACACGTTCTAACGATCTTTTATGTAGACCCAGGCACGAGCTGAATTTGAGGACCTCTGGCTCCCCAACTAATTCATAATGAAATTCTTTGACTTCCTTAACGAACTTTCGGAAATGAAGAAACGTGACGAGGTGGCGAGTTCTGTGACAAAACCCTGTAACTTTTTCTCGTCGAAGTGAAGTTCGCAAGCTTATGAAATTCGGGTTGATAAGAGCTCAGTATCCTCTTACAACCACTCTCAATTTAAGAGTTAAAGGAGTTTATGATACCAAAATGGAACTTGTGGTTGGCATTTCCGTGGTAAATCTCCAGAAAGTAATTTCTGGTAGATCCTTTTCCCTGAGCTTGCCCTTCGGGACATATTGCCTCAACTACTCCTATACGCCATCGTGCTCGGTTCCTTGAGATCTGTTTCAGCTCTATTCAACTGTTCCCAGTTGCTCTTGGACCGTTTTCCCCCTGGTACTTTTAGGTTCATCTGATCTTGTGTGAGTTGAATGCGTTTGGGATCCCTTTGCTTGTTCGAGTCAATGTCGGCTCTTCGTTACGATATCCATCGTGGATATCTGTTGAAAAAACAGGATTCCCGAATGTCTCGTCTTGCCTTAAACTCATGCATGTAGACCAATAGCTACTCTTTCTACCTTACAATACAACATGAATTTATTCCATAAACTGTCCCACTGTCGTTTTGCAGTGCATGTGTTATACCAGACACACATCAATCAAAAAATTTCAACAGCTATTATTATTATTAATATTCACTGGGATTCTCCTTCTTATACATGGTTGCCCCTTATTTCAAAGACAACACCATTCAGCAGCCATATCTACTTCGACTCCACTCACCGTTGTTGAATGACAGTCAAGGAAGCAACCAACAACACCCAGTACCCAGCAACATCATCAGGTATCAGGAGCAGAAGAAACTCGCTCTTTTACATCAAAACTCTCAAATCTCAATCCAAGAACCACCATCAGGAGTTACCGCGAGAAGATAGAATAAAAATCAACCACATTTCTCATGCTTCAAACTTCTATGTGTGTCTGTGCCTTTTGAATTTCTGTGTGTGTTTTGATTCATCGCCGCTACAAATCTGTCAGGGATGACAGGAATCAGGTCCAGAGCCACACGGTTCGTTCGCTCATATAGTGGTAGATTGAAGATCCCCGGATCCAGGGGCTGGCGCTGGATTACAACAGTCGGGTGATTAATGAGTTTATTATTACTCCGCAAAAAAAAAAAAGGAGTGTGGTGATGGTTGATGGTGCTGTTGCTGTTACTAGTGTTCGTGTCTCCTTGCTCTTTCTGCTGGCTGTCCATCGCGCCCTGACGTGCAATTTATCTTCCTCTCTAGAGAACTCTGAAGGGAGAACGTTGCCATTGCGTTGCTCTGTTCTGATGTGAAAAGGAACACAGGGTGGTTGTGTTTGGTTTCCCTTATTTTTTTTTAAGCACAATATTTCAAAAAACGCAAATCAGAAAGGAGGACAAGTGAGAGACGAGACGAGACGACAGCGACGACGTTGATGATGGAAATGATGAAGAAGTATAAAAGCACAGGGAACCAGCCATAACCAGAATCAGACCAGTGCCAGTGCCAGTGTGCTGTGTTATGCTGAATAAGAAAAATAAGAATGATCATTGTTCATTTTGAAAACTGTCTAAAATGATAGATGATTTACCAGGGCCAGGTACTTATAAATGTAGATATACCTACCACACCTCCCCTTAGACAGGGAGATTAAAATGAGTTTGATACTATATACAGCCGAAGCCGAAGAACAATATAATGAGCCAACAACAACAACCAAAGGACAATACTCAATGCCTGCTAAAACAACTATAGAACCTCGTACGCCAAATATCAGCAGTGTCATCGAATTTATTACCAGGGAAATCCATTTATGGCAAACTAACTAATGAGTTCACTTTTTGGGCGACAGATGGTAGCACGTAGATTAATTGACAACTAGACAACAAAACAAGCTGACATTTGGAAATTCCACTTGGAATGACAGTGCATGGATGGCGTGGCTGTGCTAGTACTAGGCTGTGGCTGTCATGGCTCGCGGCAATGATGGCTGCCGTGCCGATGTCGCCCCCTGGCTCTGCTTTGCGCTAGAATTGATTGAGTATACTTATAGAAGTATACACTCTCTAATCCCCAATTTAACAAATTATCTAATGACGTTTCGTGTCGGTGTCGACCGTGATAAGTGACTCCATCAATCACGTTGATTAGTGTCCACTGTCGCGCGCGGCGGCCAGCGGTGGCTGTTAGAAAGAGGGGCCGCCAATGCTCCATCAGTTTCAGTTTGAAGGTATAGCAAGGAGAGAGAGAGAGAGGTGTTTGTAACTAGCTAGCTAGCTCCATTGAGTATGAATAATGATCTAAGTAAATTGTTTTCTGTGTTTGTTCGTTTTTTTTCTTCTGTTTTGCTGTTTCGCTGTTTTAGTTGTTCATTTGTTTTGTATCCCGCACCCCCATACCGGTATCGGCTACAATTGGAAAGGTAGATAACTGATGAATATTTTTGAAGCTCTTTCTATCTCCTTGTTTGCTATCAGTTGAAATTGATGGACTTTTTGAATAATCGACCGGAATGGTGTGTACCTATATCTTGCTGTGTATATTATGTAGTTGAGCCATTTTGATGAGTTGCATCTGGATTCATTTGTTTTGCTGTCAAATTGAACTAAATGGTTTTTTGTAATGATTTAAGTGAGTAGGTGTATAACAAGGTTTGTTGTTGTTTTTTTTTTTGTTATTTGTGGAACTAGAAAAGGCTTCAGAACGTGTCGTTGATAGGTTCCACTGAAGTTATTTAGGAAGTGATTCAATTTGATAGGGCGTTAGCTGGATGCAATTTGCATTCAGTGACATCGATCTAATATAATTCTGAGGTAGTTGAGTTATGTATAATGATGGATACCATTGCTGCGGGCTGAAAGTCTTGGCACCTAGTTATGGGGTATGGCGTATCAAAAATAAAATTATTAAGTTGGCACATGCAGAGAAAGAGGACCTCAACCACCTTGCCAATCAAAACTGTGGAAAACCCATCTAAGTTAAGCTCCGAAACTGACTTGCTTTAGCTTTCTGGGTGAGGCCTTGAACCATACTAGGATCATAGGCAACTTTAAGTACATTCTTTCTTATAGTTCGGAGTACAGAAGAAAATGACTAACCTGGTACTAGAAATAACTGAGCTCAGGAGAATGCATTACCACTCATGTACATGGGTAGTTTGGCAAATTTCTAGTCATATGACTGTACACTTTACAGTACTGAAGTATTAATATTTTATCGAGGACATCTGATCCAATTTTGTACTCATCGTAAACCCTTAAATTTCAAAACACAGAAGAACTTAAAGTGGTTGAATAAGCTACTGCACAGATGGAGAAACTTAAGAATAGAAAATGGAATGATTGTCAAGCTCCCAAAAAAAAGGTTACCTACCTGATGCCAAGATAACAGCAAAAATGGGCCTGGAGCGAATAAAATATCACCTCGAAGACACATTCGATGCAGAACAAGTTGGTTTCCGCATTGGACCTTCCTGTGTCGACCACATTAACACCTTGCAACATCATCGAACGGTGGATACTCATTGATTTGAGGAAACTAAACCTGGTTAAAAAAAAAAATACTTCCAGTTTTCAGTGACGCCTTTTTTTGTCTCAAAGTCAGAAAGCAATATTCCTGCGATGTAGCGTTTGGTTTCAGAAGCTGTAGGTGGCCCAGCTACAGAAAAATAAAATGAGTTAGCAAAAAGCTTATACATCAGTGACGTCTTTTCTGTACTATGCCTATTTTTTTCAAAATCAAAAGTCACTAGTGATATCACTTTGCCATTGCGTAATGTCACATTCAAAGCCACTTTTTTTAAAGATCAAAAGTGACCTAATTTTCTTATGATATACATAAATTTATTTAAAAATTTTAAAAGCCTGAAAATACTTGTTCAACCATCAAAATAAGTATCCTACAAAAATATTTTCATTACTTAAGTTCAACCAATTACTCATTTCTACAAAATTTATTCGAGTATTGTTTCTTAAGATTACAACATTCCGCAAAATCACTTGATCTTTGCTCCTTGGGGCCAGATTAGCCAGCAAATCAAAATTCAAAATAGTTGTCTAGAGTGTTGTCTTTGCCTGTCTACAACTTCATTTATACCATACCATACCATACCACATCCATAGATACTTTCTTCACCCACAAAAATATATACAAACACACAAAATCTAATCCGGCTGACATTTCTCTCTCTTGGCCTGGCCATAATCCGACATTTTACTTTGTTTGTACGTAACATTACATCGTATATATCTCTCGACCATCGACCGATGAAGGAATCCGAATCTGAAAACACATTATTTCATTGCTTCTCCTAAATTAAACCAGAGAGTGGAGTGTGTCTGCCTTAAAAAGTTGTAATTCATGGAAAATCCATGATAATTTTCTACTGCTTGGCAATTTTGGATAAAGTTGTAAGGGTCGGCATGGTGGTTGGTGGTGGTTGCCTGGAAAGTCAAAACCAATCCTTTTTGCCACATTCTCCGATTCCATCCAATTGCTCATCGGAAGTTATTTAACCAAGACAGCAGACATGGATATAGAGCTACTTCCTACTCTTCTCTACATTTATAGCAAACGTGGTGCTTATGCGGAAGAAGATGGTTTTGTGCTGGGTGGTGTAACAACTGTATAAGGAGCAGTAGCAGTAGTTTCATAAATATTGGTAAATACCAAGCAAAACCAAAAAGGGTACTTCATACCTTTAACCCAACCTATCTACCTTCACAAAATTTCCACACCAGTTCATTAAGCTATTTACAGTTATAACTTTGAGGTTATTCTGATTTTTTTTTATATTTTATTTTATTTTTGTTATGTTTGCTCGTTTCACCCCAAAAACATTGTTGTTATAGAGAAATCGTTTTCGAGTTTATCCTACACTCGTCGTCGCCGCCGTCGGTCGTCCGGCAGGAGTCTTTGTGTATGCACACCTTTCTGCTGATGGGTTTTAACCCCTTTTCATCCATTTACTTTTAGAGTAGGAAAGAGGATAACAAGTTTTTAGATGCCGTGTATATTTGTTTGGTTTTGGAATTGCAGTAGGAAAAAGGTTATGGACGACAAGGTGATGTCGAGGGTTAACCAGTTTTAGATGATGTGGTTTGTCGATGATGGTGTAAGAAATAACATGAAACTGTATCTTTGGCAGAGAATATTTGCAAGTGAAGTGAACTTCTATATATTGAGTAAACTACTATCTACGTACTATGGCTATATCAAACGACAAAGTATTAAGGACTAGTATTATGGTAACGATGAATTCTAAAGGACAATCGAAATGATGATGGCAATGACGATGGGTTGTGGTTATGTTGATAACCAGCTTCCATTTTTGCACATTTAGGATTGCCATGTAAACTACTTTTTTTTTTTTGAGTGTGAAAAATTAATAGTATCTGTTTTGAAAATTGTAATAAAATATACCCACTTAACTGTTTGGCTTAAATAGTCTAGCTGGTATAAATAGTAAAAACTCTTCTTCTGAACAGTCTTGAATTTAGATAGTAACAGTGGTCTGGAGTGTGGATTGTCTAAATAGTTTGAATAGTTTAAACTTTAAATCGTCCAGGTGGTATTTATATTCCAGATGGTCTAAATATATGTATATGGTCAAGATAATCCAGATCTAGATGGCCTAGACTCTTTAAATAATTTAGATGGTTAGTATAGGTTTTTTAGATGATCTAAAAGTTCGTTTAGATCAGTCGAGATATACTAGACGATCAAGGATCTAGATAATCTTAATATCACGGGTTAAAAATAAAAAAAACCCGTACTTTCCTATTTGGTCTAAATAGTCTTAACAAACTGGATGGTATAAATAGTAAAAAATCTTCATATTCTGAACAGTATAGAATTTATATATAGTCTAAATGATCTACAATGTAGATTGACTAAATAGACTGAATTGTTCAAACTTTAGATCGGTCAGGTGGTATAAACTTTCCAGATAGTCTAAACATGTATATGATGGTCTAGATAGTCCAGACAGCCTAGACGCTTTAAATAATTTAAATCTTCTTGATATTTTAGATGGTCTTAATAATCTAGATGGTCTAGGTTCAGATGTTCTTAGTATTTATAGACGATCTAAATAGTCTCAAATGGTCTAAACAGTCTAGATGGTCTAAATAGTCTGGATGGTCAAGATTCTAGATGGTGTTAATAATCTAAATGGTATAAATAGTTTGTTTAGATAAGTCTATATGGTCTAATAGTCTATAAAAAAGTGTACGAGGTATAATTAGGTTAGGCAGTCTAAATAATATAGCTGGTTCAATATGACGAATAAATCTCAAGTTCTGGCAACACTGTTAAGCCCTGAGAAAAGTAGTATAGTAATATAATTGTGCAATAGCGATACGATAAGATATTTCTAAATGCCTTTGACTAGATTGTTCAACAACCACTGCCATGGCATGTACACATGTTTAAATGTGGTAATTTTCGACGATGACAGAGATTTGGTTACAGGATATAAGCTCTTATACGGATTGGTATACATACAGTATCACCGGATAGAGAACACTTTTG
The DNA here is from genome assembly GCA_958431115.1 of Syrphus vitripennis. NCBI lineage: Eukaryota > Metazoa > Arthropoda > Insecta > Diptera > Syrphidae > Syrphus > Syrphus vitripennis. Next base: position 104,981,800 of record OY288108.1, on the reverse strand, counting down.
CAAAAAGGAATTTCCGGCAATATTAAAATGAATATCATGCCAAAAAGGTTACAAAACAAGACCAACATGACCTCCTTCTCTCTCTGTCTCGTTCAAAAAGAAATGATATCGTCCGATGATGGTGCTCGAAATAAAAGGTTATAGTATGAGAGAGGGTTGAAGGTACTCTCTTCATATGTAGGTACAATGTGGCAAATTTACAGGATTAAATGGAATAACTTTTTTGGTAACGTTAAAAATAATAGTTTCCTGGGTGATAGTGAGAATGGCATACCCATTCAAATTTTGAAACGAAAGTTAACCGCCGCTGCCGCTGCCTAATAGAAATCCCTTTACATTTTTCCTCTTTTTCATTGCAACAAAGTTCACACGTCGCGTCACGTCCTCATAGTCATCGTCGTCGCCTTTATTATGTAGGAAGTAAAGGAATTCAAATGAGCAATGAGTAGCGAACAATGAACATGAATCGCGACATAGTTTTGCGTGAGCACGCAACTTAAATCGATCAACCACTTTGACAGACAACTCAGACTCAGACAACAAAAAAAAAATAACAAACAAACATTCATCAGTTTATTATTATTATTAGCCATAACAGCAAAAACAAGAAAGGAAGACCGGGACCGCTTTTAGCCAGCAACACACAAAAGTGTCACAAACACACAAACTCACAAACGCTTTTAATGACACAAACTGTCATTCTGTCCAGCTTGTCTCTAAGCCTGTCAATCTTTTCAACAAAATGATTTATTTGACCGCCATTGCTCATTAATACCTGTCACTCTGTATACCCGACGGTGTCAATCTGTTTAACTTGGAAGTCGGCTTTAAAGAAAAGCTATAGCTTCGTAGATATAATAATAAAACATTCACAGTGTTGTTGCGCTGTTATGTCTCTCTGTCTGTCTGTCTTTCATTCCACATGCAACTACCTATGGTATAGTTATAATAATCAAGGGTTACATCTTGTGTCATGAAGTTAGTTTTTTTTTTTGTTTTGTTCTTTTCCTTATTACTTGCGATCATGTTTTGACTTTATTGATGTGCAGCAAGCACATTTTCTGAGTCATGCAATATCTCTCACTATCTCGGGGCTCAGGCTCAGGGGGACCTGTCAGAAAGTGATGAAAATGGAAAAGGAGAATTATTATTAAAAAAAAAAAAAACAGAACGAATAAACTCGATCAATCAACACATGTAACACACAATGAAAATGAACCTGAACAGCAGTAGCAATAAGACGAGAGAGTGAACAAAGGCTTGATGGAAGTTTTGTTATACGACTTATAAATCAGGAAAAAAGCAGCTGCTGTAGTATGTCATATGTCAAAGTTATTTTAGCATAAATTTGACATTTCAGATAAACATGAAACTTTTTAGCTTTGACATAAATTTCACGAATTTGCTTTAGAAAATGTCTTGTGTTGAATTTAATTCTCTTGGATTTGTCTAGGCTTTATGTAAGTCTTGAAACTTTGACAGTTGTTTTGCAGCCGGCGAGTGAATTATGTTTCATTGCACAAAAATCACTTATCAATGACGGAACTGCTTGTGGTTTTTGATTTTTAAATAGAATAATTTCCTGCTCTATAGATCTTGTCAATGAATGATGAAAACGCTTTGGAATTTTTGGTCCCATCTTGTTAGATAGTGTAGGAAATGATATACATAATAATGAACTCTCTTTAGGTAATGCCAAATAAATACCATGGATTCTGCAAGCAAAATATTGCTTGTGTTTTCGAAGAAGAGTCGGTAGCTCTGTAGAAGAAACCCGCAACTAAGTGGCGCACCCAGGTGGAAGAAAAACTCAACCAATTTGGATTATAAGACTGCTAGAAAAGAACCGAACTGACTGAAGGGAGCTTGTTGTTTGAGCCCAACCCTAATCTAATCTTACGCAGTGCGAGATAAATGTACGCGTGCTTCCTGCTGTGACTAACGTCAGAATCTTTCTGAAGCGAACAAAAGAACATCTCGAAGGGGCACTCGACACCGAACAAACAGAATTCCGAACTAAGTCTTCTTGAGTAGACGAAATTAGCACCTTTTGGATCCTGCTGTTCATCTATTTCGAAAAAGCCGCAAGAAAGTTTCCTCTATAGCAAGAAAGTAGAAGAGCTGGTCGACCTAGAAGTACTTGGGTAAGATAGTTCAAATAGAAATCAGCACAAATGCAGAAGAGTTGGGGAGTGGTGAAGTCCTATGCCCAGCAAATAGGCCCGAAAATCTAAGGAAGTAGTGTTCGGATCATAGAAGGTTCTAGTATGGCGTGATCCTTCCTCATTTTGGCGAGCTAAGCAGAGCTTTTCTTTCAGGCCGCGTCCTCCGAAATTGATAATTCTACCAAAAAGGTTTTCCAAATCTTTCCCACCTTTTTCTCTAGCCCTACTTTTGTACAACCCAACCAAACTTATTAAATGACGATAAAATCCTGATGAACGTTCTATGTTTCCCGCCCCAGGGCACCCTTGGGAAAGGTGTCTTGATTTTTTTTTACATCGAACACTTTAGAGCTGGAAATTTCTGAAGTCATCCCGGCGAGCACGATAGTTGAGCAACGAAGTGGGAGAGTTCTAGATTTCTATCAGAATTTGTATTTTCAAGACTTTCTATACCTTATTAGAAATGTTAATATAAAAAACAAAATATTATTAACAATGTCCCAATCCTATATGAAAACTTGGTTATTCATCGCTATCATAAGCATGTTGTCATAAATATATTTTCTTCTTTACGTAAATTTCCATTTTATATACAAAAAGAAGTAGCAATAACTGTCATAACAATCCAGAGCCACCAGTAACTTTCAAGAAAATGAGGCCAAATAAAATTTGTTTCAGTGGGAAAATAATCTAAATTTATGAGAAGTCGTAAAGTAACATTTAATGTGACTGCCGCAAAAACTCTTTGTATATACCTTCGTAAGATGGTTTAAATCCACCACCTCGACGCGATCTAAGAAAATATTTTTAGACCAACAATTGCTTTGCACACCTCATAAAAAATCCACCTTGCAAGAATTTCATACAAAAAAAAAAAACGGCGCAGGGACATAAGTCCCGAACTTAGTTTGGGCCCCAAAAAAAAAATTTGGGCGTTATGACCCAGATTGAATATATGTACATACATATATGTAAGTTAATTTTATTTTCTCGTGTTATTCTACATTTATGTTTAGTCGCCTGCCTGGCAAGTTAAAAACCTGAGACACGCTAAGCGGGCGACCCAAGGAAGTTTTAAACAAAAAAACTGTTGGCATTGGCGCCTGCCTGGCGACCTAACATACCCTAAGTGGAGCGACAAAGTCGCGTGGGCGGATGTCCCCCCGAAAAAGGGAGTTAAAATCTTGAGGACCCCCGAAGCGGGCCACCCAAGGTACTTTCAATGCAAAAAATCTATTTTTTACAGCTTTTAAAGAATTTGGGGTTTATGACCCACTTTTAGCAAAAATATTTGGGGCTTATGTCCCACGTAGGTGGAAAAAAACGCCCAAATTAAATTTGGAGCTTATGTCCCAGTAAAGTGGGACATAAGTCGCCCAAAAAAAATTTGGAACTTATGTCCCTGCGCCAAAAAAACAACCCTGATTCAACCACCGCCCTTATGAGGTAGGGTGTAAATATATCTATTTTTGACATTCAGAACTTACGAATGCCACTTTGCACTTTGGGATAGCAAAATAATTATGGTAGGGAGTTTTTTTTTTATTGAAACCAAAATATCATCACTTTACATACCCACTTTACTATGTCTTTTCTCGAATTTTGTTTTTGGGAGAGTTCAGACTCGATTTCCTCCCTTTTTCATTTCTTTGATAGCATTCCTCTGTTCATCCATAATTCTAACATTTTGCAAAGCATTCTTTTTATGGGCAGTAAAAATGCCACCACTTTTAGCCATGACAATGACATAACTACGGGGACTTGTGCTACCCCATTTTTTGGACTTGCAATCTAGAAAAAAGAAAATACTGAGGGAAGAAATTGTTATTACGAGGCATTTATTTGGCACTCAGTTTGATCCACAGGGACTGTAGAAGATGATGTCAATTTGTAATAAAAATCCAAAAGGCCGATGATAAAGTGACTGCTGGTAACGTTCATCGTAAAAAAAAGGTTAATAGGAAATATCACTTAAAAGAGCTTTTATTTCGTTTAAACGTTTAAGGTACATTTCATTAGCGTAACAAATACTGCCCGACGCGATGCTTGACGTTCTACCTCTATGTGCTGCTTCACACCTCGGAAGCGCTGCTTGATAAGCTGATTGCTTTGCTTGCTACAAAACTTTACATGCAGCTTGATGAGCTCCTTGACTTCCAGCTTGAAGCTCTGCTCAACAGTTAGCTTAACGCGCTTCTTGATAAAGTGCTGGTTTCAACAAAACTCGGCGAGCTGCTTGAAGCGCAGCTTGACACTGCTCGACTAGTTGCTTGAATACTACGTTTTACGTGCTGCTTGACTGGGTGCTCGACGTGATGCATGATGTGCTACTCGACATTATTTTTCTTAACGCACTGCTTGACGCTAGGCTCCTATTTAACACAAACCTCGATATACCTCGATATATTTCACTGGACAAAGATTCCGAGTCACTGCCACCCATTTTATTTCATCTAGGCTAAAAGTTCCCTACTTTAAGGTTTTATTTTTTAAAACAAACAATCAAATAGTAGCTCCGAACATAACAAAGCTCAATGCACGTATTTATGGCTCCGCTAGTCTTTTATTTCCCCAAAAATAAAAGAAAGAAAATCGTGTTATTAAGTCATATCAATTATTTTCTTGTGCCAATAGGGATATCCCATCACGCATAGGATAATTGGAAGAATATATAAAAAAAAAGAATGCAGCACAAAAGACAGAATTCATGTCCTTAATGATCCTTGATGATAGTTTGCCCATTTTCTTTGGTGCTTCGTTTGCCATTGTTTAAGTTGCGGGAGGATAAATTATTATAAATACCTTGGAGGTTTTGAATCATCATCGAAATTATTCCTGTGCATAGCATGATTTGTGTGTGTTTGTGTGTGAACGTTGGCCATAAAGTATATTATATCCTTGTGAAAGAATAATGACTGTTCTGCCATCTCGTGGCAAATAACCATTCATCAAGCATTCCAAATTACAGACATTTCACTTTGACTTGCACGCTCTGGCTGCGACTAAGCGGCTGTTTGGCTGCTTTGACTATGGCTGTATATGGACTTGGACCTTGTATATATTCTCGAATGGTTGAGAGAGAGAAACCAAAAGCCAAATCCTTCTCACACACAAAATGCCAACAACCAAATTTGTTTGCACCAATTTCATGGCGAATATGGTAAGGCGAGGCGGCAACCGACGCCAGTTGTGTGTTCTGCGTTGCATCGTAAATAATCGGGCAATTCTGCAAAATTTTCGCCCTCCGTATATTTCTCTGCTGCCTCCTGCTGCCCATCTAGAGAAACTGAAATATAATAATTCTATAGGGAGAGACCAGGGGCGGGAAAAGTGTTCATTTTCGAATGCCATGACTATAATTCTTGCATTTCGCATTTATATATCCTTAAGGGGGGCTTTTTGGAAAATTTATAGGTTATGGTTATGAAGTCGCTTTATTTTTTGCTGCATCGTCGTGCTGTCTGTCGCATCGTTTTCTCTTCTCGTTCTCTCTCTCTCTGTTTTCTTATGGGTGCGCACGTTCTGATGTTGGAGCTGGAGCTTGAGAGCTGTCTTGTAAGTAAGAATTATGTGCCATTTAACGTTTTTATTTGATCGCTGATTGCCTCAGCCTAAAGGTCTCTCATTAACGTATCCTTAATTTAGTAGTCTCTTTTTCGGTTAGGGTAGGTATAAAGTATAGAACCAGAGCATAAATTAGGTTACAAAATGAAAAATTGTCTCCATGATGTTGCTCAATCTGTCACGGAGAGTTAAACACTGGTTGGCTGACGTGTTTTCTGAAGAAAAAAAAATACATGTGTTATTGTGTAGCCTTGAGGAACCCCATTTTATCTTTATATTTATTTGCATCCATCTATCTATTTCATTCACTTTCTCGTTGCTATGCCAGGATGGTTTGACAGGAATCGTGTATCATTGTGACATGTGTGTTAATTGCCCAACAATTTAAAGCACCCACCATTTTTGCTCTGGCGTACATCAGTTACCCAAATACCTAACATCCAACCCTCATTCGCTCGTTCGCTCGCTCATGCCAAACAACAACCCATAGAAAACGCCTTCTCTTTGCTTTAGTATCCTGTGCTGTTTGCAGTTAATCAAAATATCAAATTAACTGTCGTGTCTATGGGGCATAAATCAGCACTCTCTGAAGTTGGAGTTTAAATTTATGCATATGTCAAATTGTTGAACAAGTTCGTCGGTTGTGTGTTGTGCTTGTTGGTATGAAAAAGGTATAATATAATAATAACGAATTGAAGTGGCTTTTTGTGCGAGTGTTTTCCAATTTGAAAATAAAAATCATACAGTGAGTGTTAGGAGTTTAAAGACATTTTTCTGATATTAAGACTATTATCTAAACTTAATGCAGATTCAATAAAAAAGTTTATAAACTATTACGTGCTATGGATCTACAGATTCTTAGATCACCAAATTTATAATTTGGTGATCTAAATCTTGGAAAACCTTAAACTTTTTGAAATATACACATTCTGTCAGAATACTGAGCAAAAGTAGTTTTTTTCTCGGCGCCCCAATTTTCAAAACGAAACAGTAGTAGGCAATTCTTTTTATTATTTGAATAAGCTTCTAAGGTTTGAACAGCTGTTATTGTTTTCTTTATTAATAGTTCGGTGTACCCAATTTGTTGGCTTAATTCATGTTCCAATTGGAGTCGTATTTTTTATTTGTTTGATTGAATTTAATAAACTTTCAGTTGGGTCGTTGGTCTAGGGGTATGATTTCCGCTTAGGGTGCGGGAGGTCCCGGGTTCAAATCCCGGACGACCCTAAGAGTTTTCTATTTTTGAGGAAACCAAAATTTCTTGTTACAATTTTCTTGGGGTACAGAGTTAATCAAAATCAATATAACCATCTTTAAAAAAGTATGAATATAGAGCAAGTCTTGCTTTCATAAAAATATTTTAGATTCGAGATTTTGATCAATCTATTGTAGGGCAGACGAAAAAGTATTTACAAGTATTTATTTCTGTTAGTTTGTCAGTCCATCAGTCTGTCAGTCTCAGTCTGTCGGACGGAGGCAATCTATCAATCTGTGTGTTTCTCCGTCTGTCATCGGGTCTATCAGTCTGTCTTAAACATGCAACATCATAGGTTTGTCGACAGAGGTATCCTTCTTAATTTTTTCTCAAAAAAAAAAAAAAAAACATTGCTGGTCCTATGATACTTCCTTGTGGTACATCCTATAATTAATATTTATTTTCAATGGCTTTTTGATTTCTAAAGAAGTCTGTGAGGGATCATGAATAGTTAATACTAGTAAAAAATGTTCGACTAACATGCTTAGGCTCGTCCGGGATTTGAACCCGGGACCTCCCGCACCCTAAGCGGAAATCATACCCCTAGACCAACGAGCCAGTTGTGAATTATTTTTGAAAAATTATCGATTTACAATTAAAATTTAGGTTCTAACAAAAAAAATTCAATCGCACTTCCAGGTCGAATATTATAGCGTTAGTCCCAACATTTAACAAAAACCAATTGAGTAAATATTGACTTTTTTTGTGAGTTAAATTCGAATAACTTAGACCCGAACAACTTGCCATGCTTAACAAAAAAGTTAAACATATATGCATTATTAATGAATTTTTCAGCTGCCGTTCGTGCGTTCACAAACATGTTGAAAGATTTAAGGTAATTATGACGGGGTATCTTAAAATACATAAATTCAGTTCATATCTGGGATCTCATTTGTGTTTTTTTTTTTTAGATTTTCCTAACGCACTAAATTAAACCAACTATAAAATTACGCACGCAAACAAACAGACCGCAACGATTACCTTTAATCCGGATTAAAATAAATCAATCATATTTTTTTTTCGTTTGCTTCATGAAATGCTAATTTATTCAAAAAACCATCCGAAGCGCATCAATTCAGTTGTTCGAAAACTTTCCACACACAACTGTGTTTTGTGTTTTTTTTTTGTTTTACACTAATAACCTTCCCCCAACCCAACAACCATCAAGCAACCAGCTTTTCAGCCATTTATCAAATCATAAATTTCTCGGCGCTGAATTGAATTGGCCTGGGCCCATTGTTTCGTGCGATAATCTGCATGCATTTATAATTTTTCTCTTTGGCAGAATTATGACGACAGCTCGAAAAGCCTCGAAGACTCTTGTGCAGAGTAATATACGAAAAGATACAAATCTATCCATATACGTATTGGAGCTACTATATGTTTATATAGAAGAAACTCATGATGTATTGATGTTATGTGTGGAGCTTGAGGAGGTTGAGAAGGTGGCTGTGGAAAACAGGATGAAGACGAGGAAGAATTATGATGCAGCCAACGCACATTCAACGTCCAACGTGCCATTAATCGTATCCATCACTCCTCGGGCAATATGCATAAATTCCAAATCACAATCGAGCACGCACTTGCGAGAAGAAAGAGAGAAGGAGCAGCAGCAATATAGCCATGCAAGTGAGATTCCATATTCATTCACCAAAGTTCCCCCCCCCCGCTCTTGCTTCGTTGTCGGTCGTCTTTGCTGTTTCTGGCTCCAACAACAACAACAACAACTACTCAAGTCCAAAATCCAAAGCCATAGCTCTCCTAACAGCAAATGCAATTTCCGCTTGAAGAGTTGGGCTACAAAATCCATGCTGCTAATGCTGGCTTAAATAATTGACAGTGCATTTGCAACATGCTGAAGGTGTGCAGCAGTAAGAGGGAGGGAGATACTTGGATAGAGTCGGAAAGTTGGGGGGGGGGGGGAGATTTCTGTGAAGTTGGACAAGCATTATAATAAATTAATTATGCTATTCCATGTGTGGCTCTTAAGCGCTAAGAAGGAGAACTGCCTATCCATCAACGTTGTGCTGTGTGTTGCAAGTGGAGCGTTTGATGGATTCATTATGAAAGCCATGCAATCTCAGGGACGTTCTAGTATGCCATGCTTTTGCCAAAGCCTCTTTTCGGCGAATGAACAATACTTTGTCTTATACCTTTGTACGTCGTCACTCGTCAGCTACTGTGTGCAAAGTGTAGCTTAGATCTATTGTCTAGATAAATGGCATCTATTTATTCATTAAAGAAACAGGGGTGAACTTAGTTAAGAATTCAGAGGGCGCAATTATTGTAATGGAGATTAATCACGAGGCTGCTTAAGGGGCGCTCGAATAAAAAAGAAACGAATATAAGAAATAAAATAAAATGCAAAACAATGCAATACAATACAATTAATTACAGTACAATGCAATGCGAGACAAAATAAGACAATACAAGGCAAGGCAAGGCAATACAATATAATATAATACAATACAATACAATACAATATAGTAGATGGAACTATCTTATTCCCAAATCTATACCATATTCCCAAAAAATATCGCCCTATAAATGTCTTACCAAATCCACCCCTCTGTAACGAGGTGTAATATTCATGTATACGCGCGATTTTTTAATTAGTTTTCTTGGAAATTAAATTGTTTAACTAATGGCTTATTTTCATAACAATGCCGACCATCGCAGAGTGTGTGGTGTTGGTGGTGGTGGTGGTTACCTTCTCCTCATCCATAAAGAAGACTTTTGGTGCATTGTTGACTATAGTTTACCCGCGTTGCAGTGAACACTCTGCTTAAATAATTTTCAAACAATGTATACAGACGTACACATGCGATGTATATGTACATATAATAGTTATTAAATAGGCAGACATTGCAGTTTGTCTGGGGTACGCGCGTTCCTTGAAAAATTAAATTCCAGCGAAATAATGTTTATGGCCATTTGCACAAACTTACAATAATTTATTATTATTTTTTTTTTATTGTTCTGCTAGTACTATTTTTTTTTTTCTTCTTAACCATAAACTAACATTATTATTGTTGATTTATGGGCGTTGCATGTACATATGTATACAACTAGTTTGTTTATTACATTTATGTGGGTGCTTGTGCCGATGCCAACGATGGGTAGGTTTGGTTTTCGTTTCAATTTTTTATTTTGTTAGAAGCCAAGAATATTGCATTGTGCTATATTTGGAGAAAATTCACGGAAGAGATGGTATTCTTTGGAAATTTAAAACCATTAAATTTGAATATAACACAATGAATGAATGTTAAAGACTTTTGAAAAAAGTTGGTTTTGAAGAACTATTAAAAAAAAATAATAATATTGCTTAAGTACGTCGGTGATTAAATTGAGAAATTATTCTCTTGGCCAAAATAATGTTCCGCCATAAGCACAGACAGTACTTCCATGAAATTTTCTAGCATCCGAACTAGTTGTCCAGGAATATCTATCTCAACAGATGAGGGAGTTCCAAGACTAATCATTTTTGTTTTTGCAGTATAGTCTGAATTAGGTCGATGATCTTATAAGAGAGAAGGTTCATGTCGTCTGCGTCGTTCAGGTGTTTAAGATATGATTGAAGAGTCGGTTGAATTCCTCCATTTTCAGTCGACAAAACTGCGTGCAGTACATCACTTATCACCAACGGGAAAAGTGTTGGTGACAGTATACAGCCTTGCCTAACCCAAAATTGTTCCAAGATCGTCCTATCAGGAAATCGTCGAATCATGAAGAGAGTTCCAATTATGAATTAACAACTCATTAAGTTCCAATTTATTTAACGCCCAATTCAGTCTTGAATCGATTCTTTATTTGAAGATACTGACACCAAACTTAACTTCAACTTCCTTTATCAGAAAAAACAAATCCTGACAAAAAAAAATATCATTAATTTCAACCTCTGATTATCCATCCATCTATTTTTGGTGCCAAAGATGTTTCCTATAATTAACGGTCGTTCATAAAATACTAAGTTTCAAGGATATCCTTATCGGGACATGCATACATACAAAGAACAGGAAAACTTTTTTTTTTATTTTCATCGAATTTGATATCTACGTATGGTTGGTTGGTAATACTTGTGCGGTCGGTTGAGTCCTTCGTCTTAAATGAACTTATCCCAAAGTCATTTGGGTCATTAATTTTCCAGGACCTCACACCCACCCAAAAAAGTCATAAGGTATATACACACGTACCCAAGAAAGAACCTGTATATAACCCAGAACATGCAAGTCACTTCAAAATTCATTAATCATTTCGAGGTTTGAGCTTGTCGTTCACCCTTAAATGGATTCCACTCGCTTCTCTCCTAACTATATGGAATCATAAAACTCAAATAACGTCCGTAAATGACGGGCCATCAATAACCTTGTTTCCCCGGCGCACATAGTTGATTTCCTTACATTTTTTTCCAGTCTCTTTTCGTGTTTTCTTATGGTGCGCTGGTGGTTATGGGTGGTTGTTGCGGAATTGGTTTTGGGACGATATGATGCCAACGGCGACGACGACGACGACGCGGACGTAGACGAATGAAGAAAGGAAGTTAAACTATCAACACATCGATCAAAGCAAAAGTCAAATAGAAACCAACACTACGAAGTACATGACTGTTTCAATATTTTTGAACCAAAGGGACATAGAGGGGCAGAAAAAGGGTATCACATAACCAACAAGTATAACAACAAAGTTACCATCCACACTTTGAAGTGGCGGTGTAACACTACACAGTAGATTTGTTGGTCGGAATAATTTTGCAACAAAATTAATTTTTGGTTAAACAGAAATCAGTAGCAAAATTGTAAATAAGAAGTGAAAGTGAAAGTGTGGAACGTATTCATTTTTCATCTCACAAAACAAAAATGAATACGTTCCACAATTTGTTGACTTCATATTTTCAGTGCGAAAGCTTCCGGCCTTATCGAATTCACAATATCATGTGGACTATTTTCATTCATTGAAGAATTATTATTTTTTTTTCATAAATAAATCCAAAAGAATCCTCTGTACCTTCAGCAATGGCTCAATAGAATGTAGCTTAAGAGGACGACAACGCCAACGACGACGTGACGTCCAATTCGCATTGGTATTGTTGATTCACTCCTGTATTGGTATTGTTGTACGCATATAGACATGTATAAATAGGACACAAACTTTCCCTTCTCGTGCCACGACCCACGACACGACACGACCTTTCATTGCCTCACATTGTGTATCGCAGAAAAGTTGTCTTGACGAAGAAATAGAGCCAGGGGCTGTATTCCGATACAATATAGCAGAACTTGTAACAACTTGTCATCTGTTGAGTGGTGGTGTTGTCAGGCATATTGAGTAAAAGTTAAAGGAAGAAGAGAATTTGTGGTATTAGGAAAAGGATCAATAGCTTCCATAAGATTGGTTGGTGTGGTTTTTTTAAGAATTGAAATTTTAAGTTTGGAATCACTCAATAGCAATATTTAAATTGACTTAATGATTTTTCTGGTTACAATAAATTGATGATGAAGATTATCAAAAATTACACTGCTCAAAAAATGTATTTTGTTTTTGTCTTCATCTGAAACCAGTCAATACATTTTCGAATGTTTTTGATGCGCTGCATTCGAATCTTATGACATTATTTTTCCACAAATTGTTTTAGAGAAGCATACTTAAGAGTTTTTAGAGGTATTTAATTGGTGAAGTAAGAAGATCTTTTAATGATCAAGACGGAACTGGTAGGACAGAACTTACACTCGTTGTTACTAATTGTAGATAGAGCTTGCGAGCTTAAAGTCCAGCTCTCGGGAAAGCTTGCTTCTGTTCATAAGTGGTTTATTCTTTGTTGTCCGCTAAAGTTCTGACCCTATCACTACTTTTAGGTAAGGTGAACAATTATTTTCCCAAAAATTAAAATCCTTTATATGCTGATCTATTAAAATGAAAACACAATTCCTCGATAAATTTCAATTCCGTCACTTCAAACATAATTATATACTCGTAATTCAATTTAGCAATTTTCAAAGGCGGGAGAAATTGAAAATTTACTAGCAATAGTTTCATATATGAAGAGTTGGTAAAGCATCTTGAGCCATTTTTTTTTGTTTGCTAATCCTTCCTCTTCTATTTTGCGCTATGGAACTGGTTTTTCATTAAGTCGAGGTGGGCTCTAGCATGCTACCAAATGAAAACCTGCTTAAACGCCCTCCTTCCAGGTGACTAAGACTCCCTCACTCTTTTGAAGAATCTATGTTCCTTTCTTACACAGCCAGTTGGGAGCTCTGGAAAGAGAAAAATATCTTGCAGTATAAATTCTCCAATTCACTATCTGTAGTTTTGCTCAGGTGTTCTCGGGAGAATGCGCAACTCCAGGCTTTCTTTTTTAAAAGGCAGTCGAACTGATCTGTAACTTATTATACTTAAATAAATGAATGATCAAATCGAAGTTTGCTATTCAAGATGTACGTTCGTTGATTCATTAAAGATTTATGTTACGTACATTGCTGATGGATGCTGGCAATCCCGTGAATCCTGCAAGGAGAAGACCGCGGGGTTCACGGGACTTTTCTCAGAGAATGTGAACAAATCTTCCGGTTTTGAATCTGTCTATATCTGAGACCAGTTCTGCTTCACCTTAAAGCTCCACTTGTGAGGCTCTTTGGGATTAATAGATGGCCTGTTAGGATCAGAAAATAGGCCGCACAAGTATTCGGTCTCTGTTGCTCTGATTTGCTATCCTCCTTAACTTCCGCCCTTACTTAAAGTGCTCGCTTCATTCATCGTCAGGAAGGAAACTGATTCTTTTTCGGGTTCATCAACTTATCTTCAAACAAAAAGTCAACAAAAGGACTCGAGCCGCTGTACACCCTTGTGTACACTAATTTTGATTTAGGAGCTCTTTAGTGACATCATCTTGGTAGAACGTTAGCAACTGCAATATCTTGGACGCACGATCGATTTGGTTCGATCATCTGGAACATTGTTGGATTATACGGAAGTTACCAATATGGATTTGAGCTCGACAGAATTCTAAACAATTTATTTTTTTTATTGTGAATCCTTAACTAACCCTCGCAGAGTGCCTTAATCGTCACAAAATAAGTTAAAAGTCTTAATTTGAAAACACGCCAGCCCGTTTCCATATTTTATCCAATATGGAAAAGATGAATTAAAAGAAATATATATACCTACTCATGCTAACTTGACTTGATATCTATAAAACTGATGGTTGGCTGTCAAATGGAACAAGATTAATGGACTCCGATTTAATAATTTCCAAGTAAATTCCCAATCGGCAGCGGCAGTGGTGGCAGTCAGGCAGTGATGGCGGTATAATGGTTTTTGTAGAAAGACGCAATCAACTACACAACTAGAAGCTCAAAGTTGTGTGTTGTTGTAATATGTGTTACTGATCAGAAGTTGCATGTTTCGCGCACTCGACTCCATTAAAGGTGGCACACCATCGCCTTTGCGGCATAGCAATCAATACCACTAGACCACGCAAACTCTATTTTCTATAAAAGAACAACAACAACAACTAAAAAAGCGTTGATTGATATTGGTTACCTGGAATTGGCAGTACGAACTAGTAGTAGCACACAGTGCTGGTAGTCTGATGCCTCTAACCAACCAACCATGCATCCATCCATCCATCCATCCATCTATCTATCAGTCATGTGGCGTAGACTGATGGAGTGATGACTTCTAATTACAGTACGTGCGTATGGTTCCACAGCCAGCAAACAGTAGCTGATGTAGAGCTGGAACTGGAACTAGAGCTCCAAGCCACAAAGCCGAAGTCTGATCTCTGATAATGATGTGCGATGTCAGAGTCATGCTATGCCAATAGAAGTCCATGTTTCTCTATGAAGGCATTCGACCGTTGCGTCATGTCAGACCAACGAACGAACACACAACATTATATCGTTCCCGTTTCCCGATACACCAATGCCAAAGCAGTTGATGATGATGATGATGATGATGATGGTTGATGGTGGTGAGATGAAACAATGCTTTCGAGCACACAAAGAACACCCAATAACATCCAAAGACCCATGCGATGTGTGTGCTATTAGTTTTGATTGACATGTTATGGTATCCGGAATAATGGAACCGGGAACTAGAGACTCTCGAATTGAATATCGACACCACACAGCAGGAGGCTGAAGCTGCAACATTTTGCGTTCTTTGTGATGCAACAAGGTAAAAAGGTACTATGAGTAGGTTTATTTTTCTTTTGTTTTCTCCATAACTACTCAGGGAGTTTTTTTTTGTTTTTGTGTTTGCTTTTTGAAAAATTGGACCTGCATGCTTTTGTTGGTTGGCTGGTTAGCTGGTTACAGTGTGTTGTGTTGCTTCAAGCTGTCAGTTTATGTTGTGGTTAGTGCAAATGCCTTCCAGTGTTACGCGTTTCTTGATGTTGGGTGCTGATTACAATGAAATTATGATCCATTATTCACAAATGGCAATTCAAAGAAGAAGCCATTTTTTTCTGTATTTTATTCGCAGAAGATCTTAAATTACTTACAATAGTTTACCACAGCTCAAGTACATACATATATTGTTAAGTTATATTGCAATTGAATAAGAGTTGCACGCATCAAGATACACGATTTTGTGTGTTAAAAAATGTAGGTTGTTACAATTTTTTCTATCGAGTATCGAGAAAAGAAGAAGCTTAAACTAAAAACTTAAGATGCAAGACATCAGGTTTTTCAAAATTTTCAAAAACCCATATCAATACTTAAACTAAGATTTTTTCAAAATTTGTATAAATGAGTTTAATCTTGAAAATATGACATTATGAAAAATGTGAGTTTAATTTGTGTAAACATTGGTTAGCCGTGGCGCGATGGTATGCGTGGTCGCCTGTCAACCTCACAGGTCACAGGTTCGATCCCTGCCGTAGTTCTATGTCATGTTTTTATTCCATTATCATTGATCATTGTTGGGTCGCTGGTGACAATGAACAAAATAATGCGAATTATAAAGGGACATTGATATAAAACACGACATTTTCTCCGCTTTAGCCTAGCCGCCAACCCTCTAGATAATATCTGAGACAACCACCACCTTCAGTCTCAGTACCTCGCGCCACATACCTTTCCGTACACCCATCCCTATCTTTCAAGCCCGCGCTGTTTTGAAAAACATATAAAGGGTACCCCTGCTCGCGCAAATTATAAAAAAAAAAATTGAATTTTTGAATTTTGAATATTTTTTATATCAGTATTGGAATATTCTACTTCCGATTTCCACATTCGAGTTGTTTTTTGGAAAAAAATCTTATTTAGTCCTTCTCAGCGTTATAGAAGCTTTTGGCTTTCAGTTATCACACTATGAAAGAAGCTGGTAGTATTTGTTTCAATAGTTAATGGTTATTGGAGCTAACGCTGATATAAACCATTCCTCAGATATTTTCTGTAGCATATTATATCAGCGTTATTGGAGTGTTTTATTTATTACTCTACGTAATTATAATCACACAAATAAAACAGAACTTTGAAAATGACTTGATATATTGTTTCATCAAAATTATTTTAAACGTTGACTAATAATAATCTCCTCCTATCTATTTCTAAAAACAAAAATTATTCAACCTCAAAATTGATTCATCAATCAATATGTTTTTGGCTGGTCAAACATCGTTTATTAACTCTTCAATCATAAAAATTACCCTCAAACTACCAAAACAGTATATATCAATTTCAACATAAATATACAATAATTTTTGTGTCCATTTGCGAATATATCAAAAAAACAATCGCCCCCATCAACTGATATATATGTATTTTGAAATTAATTTGTCATCGTTTGCAAGCCTCCTCGCTGACAGATATATGCCCATGCGACGACGACTACAATAACAACAACGTTAACAAAGCTGACGACAACCAACGACGATATCACAACCCCAGAGCCAAAACCAAACAATGGTCGTATAACTCTATACGTAAATAAATGTGAATAATAAATCAAGACCGCACTGGACATGGGTGACAAGTATATGTTTTATATGGGCCGTAGGTTTTAAGGAAACTTCAGGAGAGGGTCGGAGTTGTGATTTTTAATACAGAATAGTAAAAATTCTTTTTGACCAAAATTTAGTATGCATTTAAAATTTCTCTATGTGCAGAATATAAACCATAGTAAACCTCCAAAATTTTAGTTCATAATCATTAAATACAAAATGGAGTACTTTTACATCTCATTACATTTCACGGCTGATTTAATGCATACAGGTTACTGAGAAGATGGGTGGAGGCCACGCCCTCGAATGAAAAATTTCAATTTTTATTTTTGTATTCGCTTTAAATCCTATGGCTCTTTTATTTTTAACAATTATAACGCAATCGGAGGTACACCACATAATTGTTAAGTGGGTTGATACCACGCCCCCTTAATGAGAAACCAGAAATATTCGACTTTCTCATTTGTATCCACATCAACACCTATCGCTGTCCCATATTTCAACTTTCTACTCGTAGATTTATCGGAAGTGCTTCATAAAATTGATAAGAAATCTGAGAAATTGGGCGGATGCCACGCCCCCTCAATGCAAAACTTCAGTTATTGTTTTTTTTTCCTTTGTGCCCACCATTGTGCAAAATTACAAGATTCTACAATGTTAGAAAGTGCTGAATAAATTTGTTCAGTCCGCTAGTCATTCAGCTACGGGTTTTTAATTTTTAAGGCCATATGTATATCTCAGGTATTATAAATGCTAAAAATATGAAAATTGGTGGGGCGCCTATTCTTATTCAACTTAAAAATATTCGAATTTTAGAAAATGTTTTGAAAGTTTGGCAGCCATGAAAATTCCTCTTTGTTTAGGTGAGAAAAGTATTAAAAATATCTCCTGTCATTTTCAGCATTTCTGTCAGTTTTGACAGAACATCACCAATCATGACATTTCTTCGGCATATTTGTCGTCAATTTTTGGCCGATCTTTTGTGTTCATATACTTTATGATATATTATAAAAAACATTACGTTATTTTGAAAATAGAACAATTGGCCCTTTTTAGATTTTGTCTCCTTGGGCCCTGCTAGCTAACGTTCCAACCCTGATGTTCATATCCTTTGAAAATACCCCCGAAGACACAGGCAAGCAACAACAATAATAATAATCATTGACATGAAAAATTACTTCGCAAGAGTTGAATGCTTGAACAAAATAATCGATTTCACGTCACATAGTCATCAATCTAGCAGCATAGCACAAAGATAGTAGAGTAATAATTAGTAGGTCGGTCTTCGGCAAACAGAAATAACAGAGGCGCAGGCTGTTGTGCTATCTCGGTATTGTTTTTGTGTTGCCTTCCAATCAATTGTATATAGGTAACGGAGAATTGATCATAATATGTAATTATTATTAATACATTATACCTACTGTACATAAAAATGAAACGAAGAGCTATCCTTGAAGCTTGTAATAAAATATCATCATAGCTATTAATCAAGTAGACATAAACGAATTTGTTTTCGTGGTTGAGTACAATATTGAAGAGCAAGCCTACACATCTACCCTTAAGACTTGACACCCTAAACTACTTTGGAGTTAAGGGGCTTATTAAACAATGAAGGTTATGATTTTATCAGAAAGAATATGGGGTCTGATTTTCATAAGGTCTGACGAAAAAGTCTAGAGCGTTGTGAGTATTGTCTACTGACGGCAGAACTGAACCCAATATTCATAGCCAAATCGGGAAAACAAAGGCTGCGTCCGAAATGCTGTCCAAAATATGGAGAAACAACTATAAGCTTAAAGACCAAGCTTGTTCTGCAATGTTGAATCTATACGGAACTGCAAATGTTCTAAAATAGATGTCCTGAGGGTTTTCTGGCCCAACCATATCTCTTATGATGAAATTCATACGAGTCAGGATCCCATTGACGTAAATGGCGGTAGATTGGCCATACGCTTCGAAGGGCAACGAGTGCATTGCGAGCCAAGAAATGCAATACAACCTACTCACGCAGACAGACGAAAGATCAAAGAGGAATCAGAACAACTGGGAAAGATTTGGGGAGAGCTAAAATACATATCTCCAGGAACCGTACAAGATATCAAGTAGTGGTAGTGGAGTACGTATGGCCCACTAGAGGGCGAAAAGGTCCGAGAATCTTAAGTGCTAATAAACTTATGACCGCTTGGTGAACACCGACCTCTGAAAATTCTGAAAGTTTACATTTCTTTCCTTCAATATTTGACAGTGGTGAAATTCTATTGAAATCTCATGAAATAACTGGCCAAATGTAATATGTTAGTTTAGATTTTTTTATGTGACGACAGAATACAATTTACCTTCACTTAATCCACTTTCAATATTAATTCCATAAGTTAGAAGATGTACCTAAATAAATTCATTCCTGTCGCCGTTGCTGTGGATTTCCACCCATTAATTCGTTTATCTTCAGATAACTCGGAATTGAAATATTCTTAGGGAATCTTTATTAAGCAGGGTCATCCTTTTTATCAGACCCTTAAGACCCACACGCACACACAAATAAAACAAAACAAAAAAAAATAACCTCCGAAAAAAGAGAAGAAATGACTTCAAAGAAACATCGGCTACCTAATTTTATACCAAAATTTATCGTCTGGTCGATAAATCTCCTTTAAGCAATTCACTTTATCAGTTGTCGACCAATAACTAACAATCGCTGAGGAAAAATAGAAATTCGAAGGCGACGAAAGGACATGACACACAAACTATACCGGACACACTCTCTATGTATATTGTGTAAGGAATCTGCTTCTGCTGGATAAGGAGTAGGTCTGGGTCTAGGGGACGTATAGGGAGGGCCTTGTGAAGAAACGACAACGATAGGAAAAATGGCTTCACTTAAACAGTGAGAGAGAGAATTAATTTCGCCCGCCAACTCTGTGAAGATTTATGAGAACATAATTTAAGATCTTCCCGAGATCACATAGAAGGACATTCATTCCAATTTCTCTATATCTTCCCCCAAATTCCCCCCCATCGGGCTTTATACAAGGAGAGAGAGAGAGAGAGAGCAAACAAACAAGCACTAGTGCTATTTTTCACATCCTTCTACATTTATCGGAAGTCCTCGCACTTTACGAGCAAAGAGCCAACAAGAAATGGAAGATTTATTTAGCACAGTTAAGTTAAGGAAGAAACTCACCACTCTCTGACTACCACACAGAATACAGGACAGAGTAGAGCGCTTAGTTTTGAACTCTTCACATCCTTTTCCCATCGTTAAATATATTTTTTTTTGTTTGTATTGTGGCAAAGTGGAGTGTGCAAGTGTGGTGTTTCAGCACATCCCAATCTCAATAAATATCCTTCTATATTCTATTCTAGAGCTATCACAGTTTATTCTACCTCCCTCTCACTCGGTCCCCCTCTCTTCCCTTCTGCCTTCCCAAGTCGATTTAGTGGGTAGAAGGATATGGTCGGCAGGACCGAAAGTTGTGATAGTCGAGAAAATAAATCAGGTTGTTGCCAGTGATCACTAGAGAGGAGGGTTTTTTGGGGGCTGTGCCATCTGTCGCAACTTGCCTGACATAAATTCTCCTCGAGCCCCAGCAAGTGACATTGAAAGTAAAACGACGACAAAAGCCTCGGAGTTCCGTGTGCACACAGAAGTGAAAAGGTGAGGCGCCACTCCAATTATTACTCTATGGCTGCTGCTTGTGCTGTTGTGTTGATGGGACACCAGGATGTCGGATGCAAAAATGTCAACGAAAGTGAATGAGAGTGACAGGAAGTCGTGGGTGGTAAATTTATATTTCCCCCTTTTTTTCTTCTTGTATACTCAATACTCATATACCCTTAACTGACACAGCTTTCGGGGAAAATGACAAAGCGTTAGGTAATTAAGCTGTCAGTTAGGTTTCATGAAGGATTTGTTTTGTGGTGCCGATGTGGAAAGTCCTTGTTGTATTTATGCCTTAGATATAACATTTTTTTTTTTCTGTTTAATATAAAAAAAATATATATTCGTGTCTGTAGGTCTTTTGCGAAATGTCATTGTATTTTATTTTGATAGAGGAAATATTTATTGTCTGTGGGTGGATTAGTTTTGACATTTCAAGGAAATTTTCTTTTTAAAAAGCTCATGTCTATATTGAAGGAATGAGTTTTGAATGATTTGTCAAAACAAATCAAATGCAAAATATTTATTATTTTGTTTTTCATAAAATTTATTGAAAGTTCGATTTTTAGAGAGAAAAATCACATCACGTGGCAAATTTGTATAAAAATCAACAAGAAGATTCGGTTAAAAGAGCAATCGACTTCGAATATCACTTTTACCATTGTTTTAATTTATTATTATTATTTTTATTGAAAAAGAAAACCTTTTAAAAAGCCACAGATATCTACAAAAGATTCCAGTTCGATAAAAAATATTATATTAAATACATTTTTTTTTATAAGACTTACAAACTTACATTCCACAGCTTGTATACAGTTGTGGAACATTTTGGATTTATTATATTCCACATGAATTTCAAGAAGAAAACTCAAGTAATACACACAAAATTTCATTAGCATTCAGTTGGAGTGAAAATAGCATTTAAAAATTGTGTAAAACATAAAAACTTACATTCCACAGCTTCTAAATTCAAATAAAATTAACAAAATCGTAGATTTGAGACGCTTCATTGTATATGAATTTGAATAGTACTCTCATGAACACATTCCATACGTCCGCCCCCAAGCGGTCACACACCTAACTAATTCTTTGGTTACTGTTTCTGTTTATATATCAGTGCGCCCTCTAACGACCACACAACAAAGCTGTGTGGAACGTGCTGATGAGAGTACAATGCAATGGACGCTTCAAATTCAATGCAGTTATTGTCCTTGTAAATATATATAGGTACTAGGAAAGTATTAGAATCCACTTCGAGTAAAATTATCTTTTATTTAAAAAAAAATTTGTAAAGCACCCGAAATTACATTCCACAAGTTCTTAATTCAAAACAAATTTGCGAATTCGTAAAACTCAAACTATTAGATTTAAAACACAATAAAAACTTCTAGTGGTTGACATCTTGAGTATCTTGAACATTTGTCGTCTTGGGTGTCTTCGGGGGAATGTCTTGGTTGTCTTGAGCGTCTTAGTTGTCTTGAGCGTCTTGGGTGTCTTGAGGGTCTTAGACGCCTTCAAACTACACGGTTCATTCATCTCCTTCGCCCATGCTTCTTCTCACTTTGTGCATGGCCGATAAAATGCGGTATATTGAATTCCAATTCTATACTCACTACAGTATTCACCTGGTTGACACACAATCAGCTTGATTTAAAGAATCTCTTTAAAAAAGAAAAATACAAAATGGTCGTTGCAATCACAACCACAAAATAACAAGAATTCTCTTTATTCTACTCAAACTGACATCATCAACTTTGCAGATGAGGTTCATAAACGGCATAACGAATCTTGTTAAAGTCAATTCGCTCCAAGTCGTAATTTGCAGCTTATTTGCATTCGCGCTCACCTTTTGCATAACTGGTCTTTCTTTCTGACTGAATCAAGCCGAACCGAAGAGACCAGCTATAAGCGGACAGTAATTCTTTGCGAGAGCCTGCTAAAATCCTGCCAACTGGCAGGCATTAACGTTAACTTAACTTCTGAGTTCTGATGTTAAATTAATATCATCTCTCGCTCTCTCTTTAAACTCTCTGCGCCTGCCGAAGACAGTTAGTTTGACCATCACTTTAGAATGCGCGTTTTGCGTGTCTTTGGCTTCTTTCGGTGAGTCTTTCTTTTGTTATTTTTTATATATTGAAAGTCTGACATAGAAGTAGTGAGGTTCACTGTACAATGAGTAAAATACTTAATATTGTGGAAATAAATCCAAATATTCAGTGACGTAGACACATAGGGGGCGCTTGTAAAGAACATCTCCTTATTCTGTGAATACATTGTGAAATTAAATTTTTCGTACAAAATCTTCCAAGTGAAATTTTGATTCTTACAATCCACAGTTTATATCTTAAACCAAGACTAATTACTTGACAAATATTAAACTATTCTACTATGCAGACGATTTTGCTTTTATTTCATACTAAAAATATTATAAAATGGCCATTGGTGAATGCGTTCCACATTTAAAAAAAAAAGTACTATGTGTGTAGGCATGTACATAGGTACTACTATGTATGTTTAATCAGTTTGAAATCTCTCAATTCACACAAATTGTAAGTAAATGAAATTAAAATTAAAATTATTGTCATTTTTTATTTTTAAGTGTACACTTGTACATAGAATGTCAGTTTATTAGACTTGACCATTCTTTATTCCGTCAATTTCATTGAATTTTTGTGAACAACAACAACAACTCGAAGTAATGCATGGAGAAAAAAATGGAGGCGGAACAAGATAGCATACTTTAAGGCGCTTATAAAAATGCTGTGACTCCAAATGCATTTGATGAACAAGTACGACATCTGGACATGTAGCATCAGTGGTCTGAAGTGGTGTAGTGCGTAAGTGCACATGACTACAAAGACTGAGCAATCTGATTTGCGTGGGTTCGAATCCTACAAGTGTTCTTCAAATAAAATTGGATTATCGCTCAGCACCACTAAGGAGTCTGATGATTGCCTGGCAAGAATGAAATAGCTATAACTCCGGCCAAAAAAAAAATAAAATATAAATGAATTAATTAATATAAAAAATTAATTCATACAAAAACAATTGGTGGTAGTGCCTTTAAGTTGTTGTTGTTGTTCACAAAAATTAAATGAAATTATTGTCATTGATGCGTTCCACCATTTGTAAGAAGTCATTTTTTTTTTTATTAAAAAGCATGACGTGATCACTGGGGAAAAAGGAAGACTAATAGCCGGTTGCACGAAACGCTTTTAAATATTTGTTGCTTCGATAATTTTTTTAAAATGAAACATCCTCTATTTGCTCTGGAATGGATATTTGCTAATATGTTCAACCTCACATATTTAGCTCTACTTTGAAGACACATTTTTTTTATCGTTTCAAAAATCACTGTGTAACATTTTCATTAATTTTTTGATTTTCATGGAGAGTGGAAGCTGTGGAATGTAAGTTTTTTTTTTATCTAAACGACATTTTTCTCAATATTAATTCGGCTGAACAGTCTTTAAACAACATTTTGTTTAATTGTCTTTCAAGTACTTTAGAGTTTTTAGAAACCATAGGTTTCTCTTAATACCCTAACTACACCTCTGTTCTTTTAGTATCCCCCTTTTTTTAAAGCTCAGCACACCATTGACTGTTGTTGTTGTTGTTGATATATTAAGGTACATTCTGATGAACTAAAGGATGATGTTGGGTTGGTTCTTTTTTCTGCTCTGACATCCATAATAAACATGACGGACTTAAATGCTAAATAATATAATATTCTGTCCGTCTGCCTGTCCAGCTGTCTGGCATGTCTGTCTGTTGGCCTGTCTATTTGTCCGCATCCACATCAAAGCTCTGGATTATTCCGTCCAATTAATCCAGGTGAGATGCACACACAATGTGTACCTACTTCTACTACTCCCATCGGTTTTTGCGCCACCACCACTCACTTACTTACCTGTACAAAATTCAGTTCTCCCCGAAGAAGAAGAAGAGATGGGTTTGGGTTGTTATTGTTTCGGGGAGGAAATGCGCCATCTTATGCGTGTGCTTGACTTGACTAAGCTGTTCCGAAGGTACCTTTAGGTAGGTACTTTGCCCTTCATTCGCCACCATATCGCCTGACCATATAAGAACCATCAGGCAAACAGAGCGAGAGAAGAGATAGATCCTTGTGAATGGATCTGTCCAGTGTGGATTTTGGATTTGGATTTGGGTTTGCTTTTGTGGTCTTGGCCTTTTGTCAGTTTTCAAATATATCTTTCATTTCACCATATCATTGGTCATGTCCGTTCACATTAGCCTGTCATGCTGCGTTTGTGCGTCCAGTTCCTTTTGGCAGAGAACGTGAAGGCTCTGTTCTTCGGTCTTGGAATATATGGTTGGGTTGGTTTGGTTGCTGGCTGTCATGGTGTGTTGTTTGTGCTGATGTTGCTGTTGCTGTGGCAATCAGTGTGCCAGAGGTTTCAGATATATTAAATGAAATTGTCGGCATCACCTGGGTAGACAGATAAATCAATTTCGGGTCTTGTATGGTCAGGTTCTTGACTCTATCTATCTCTGTTTCTCTTTCTCATCCCATTGATGCTTGTTTTTGGTTCGGTTCAGTTCAATTCAGTTTGGTTCGGCTTCTTTAGTTGTTGTTGATGATGTTAAAGCTGCGAGCAATGCGGCGGCGGCGGCGATGGGTTTGGGGATAAAGATTGTGTATATGAAAATGGAAATGGAGATGATGGAGCGGCAACTTGTTCTGTTGGTAAGAAGATGCCGAGATGAAGTTTACAACAAGATATTTTCTGTATTTCTGACAGTTTGACATTTATCTTAATGATAAATGACGCACAAATTCGGTAGCTCTATAAATGGGATTTTAATTGTGTTGTGTTCTGGATGGTAGATTCTTTTTCTCATTTTTTTTTTATATTCATCTATCTTTATATTTATCGTTTTTAGATTTGGGTCGGGTTGGGGATTTTTTTTTGCACTTTGAAGAGAAAATGGATTTCTTAGGGTCAAGGAGAATATTTTATGTTCTCTCCGACGAATTAGTTTTTCATTGAGTTGTTATAAAATATTGATGTTTTGTTTTTGCATATTTTATGTTTCGACAACGAAAAAAGATTTAGAAAGGGTAAAAGTAAAGTGCACGACTAGACAGAGTATTGATGGCAAGCCAAATAAGGATTTATAAGAAAGATAATGTAAGGCCAACTGTATTTGAATTTGGTTTAATGTCGTGTTCGATTTGGTGAGCAGTTAAGTTTTGATAAAGTAACTATTTTAAAATTTAATGTCATATCTTCAAATTATTTTATATAGCATATAGAAAGACCCTAATTTCAATAACACCAAATTTTCTATTCTGCCCAAAACTTACAAAACAATGCTTTTTCGAATGACATCCCAATCTAAAAATATTGAATTTTAAATATATTTTTTTAACACATTTTTCAAAAAATTTTTGCAAAATAAAATACATTTTGCGCCACGCTAATGTCAAATTTATTTTTTTTCTTAAATATTAAGTAAATTTTTACATTCTGTCCAAAAACGTAGAAGGACGTTTTTTAAGGAGCACGCTGGTGTAAAAATATTAAACTTAAAAAAAAAAAAATTGTATTAAAATTTTTTTTGCATCCATTTTTTTATAAACTGCAAAATAATTTTTTTTTAACAAAAACTCGTTTTAATCCTTAATTCCAGAACTACTCATCGTATAACAATCGGACAAGCTAGGGAGATTAAGGTAAAATAAAAATAGAACACATAATACAGTAAACTTTTAATCGTTAAAATCTTAAATTAAAGTTCTATAAAAAAAATAAAGTAAATTTGGGTAATATAGACCACCAGTCATATTTTTGCTAACAAAACACAAACGGTGTAAGTTTTCTGAAATGTATTTTTTGCCAAAAAATATCAGTCCATTTTTATTAAAAAAGTTGCAACCAAAACATTAATTCACTTTATAAAAAAAAAACAAAAAAAAACTAAAATAACTCAAAAACGTAACAAACAAAAAGTGGAGGGTAATATGGCTCACCCACAATTTTCGACGTCCTTGATAAGCCTTCTGTTAACTTCTTCTGCAGTTTTTTCTTGTTCTTGCCTAAGAAATAAAAGGTTTCAAGTTAAATATTTGAAGTATGGACCACTAGTGAACATAAGCTCCCCTATTGTGGTCCATATTACCTACAGCATACTTTTGGAAAAAATGCTATTATGATACAAAACGAGATTCTTTACAATAGTTTTTTTTTTTAAATAAAAAACCTTAAAACACATATTCACCTCAAAAAAAATTTTCCATCCGGATAACTTCGGGTGCGTCCCTCCTGACTGCTCAAACTACACAGAAGTAAATTTAAGCTGTTCACGCACAATCGCAACCAATCGTCACCTCGATTGCATTTGTGTGAGGTGAAAACAGCTGGTGGTCCATGTTAGCCGAGTGGTCCACACTATAATTATACTTTGTATATGAAAACTATAGTACTCTCATGGCGAGTTTTTTTTAGGGTTGCCCGGATCCTGGTGGTGGCGCTGCAAAATGTGAGGTGTAAAATTCGATTTGGTGAGTCTTTAAGCGTAGAAAATTGGTGGTAGGAGCAAGAGGAGACTATTTTTTGGATAATTGCATCCAAAAAATATCAATAAATATCATTTAAAACCTCCATAAGCTCTCCGCAAAAAAAAAGAGTAAGGGTTGCATAGGTAAATTAGATGTCGCCCCATTCGACTTCCACCATGATAGTACTATAGTTTATATATACAAAGATGTCAGTCGCCCCATTCGACTATTCTACCATGATAGTACTGTTTTCCATATACAAAGTTTATCTATTTTTATGCCCCTAAAATTATGTAAGAAAACAACTGACAGTTTGACAATCTTTGAACATGTCTAGTAAATACCAGAACCCAAATTGAATTTTCAACCGATTCAATTCTAAATTGGTTTGTGTACGCACTTAAATAATTTAGTGGGTTGAGAACTTTGATAGTTTCGTTAAATTTAACGAAAATTACGTGTACCAACTTAAACGAATGTTGTAGTTCGCACTTTCAAATATAGGTGTGAAATATTAAATAAATCTTCAGTTTGAATTTCAAAAAAAAAAAGAGTGAGTAGCCGTTAGCTATCGCGACAAGATGGTTTAAAATGGAAGTGAACGAAAAGATTTGAACCTAAGTTTGGGGTACTTCAATCCACTCAACTTATAATCCATGAAAAATCTAAATTGAAGAATCTCGAAAACCCAAATCAAGTTCTGTAATTCTCTTTTGATTAAAAAAAACAACAACCTTATTAAAAAATCAACAAAGTAGCTTTGTATATGAAAAACATAGTACTATCATGGTGTCAGTTTAATAAGGCGACATCTAAAGTATCGGGGCAACCCTTATTAATTTTTTTTTGCTGAGAGCTAATGGAGGTTTTAATTGATACTTATTGATATTTTTTGGTTATGGCGATCGAAATAATAGTCTCCTCTTGCTCCTACTCCCAATTTTCGTGCTTGAAAGATTCCACAAATCAAATTCTACAGCTTAAAAAACGCAGCGCCACCACAAGGGTCGGGGAAACATTAAAAATACGCGCCATGAAATGCTTTTCATATACAAGGAAATTAGGTGTTCTAAAATTATATTAAAATTAAATCATTAACCTCCAAATATGAAGTATAATTTTCCAAAAATTTTAATTTTAATTTTAAATTGCTGAAATGCAATTTATTCGAATCTTTTTGAAATATTTGACCAAAAAGTGGAGCATTCAAAAATTTCAAATAAAACTTATAAAACTGATTTTAACAACAAATAGAATCATTCTCTGAAATTCAATTTTTTGGGCAATTTTTTTTTTCCAGATTTCAAAAAATAAGATTTTGGAATGTGGCTCTAAAAATCCAACTAAATACTTAATTATCGATTAAAACCTTTATATTGAATACGAAATATTTGTATCCACGTACATCATGCAAAATTAAAATACCTAATGCAAATTCAATAACCCCAAAAAAGTGGGATTATGCAAAAATTGAAAATTTAGTGACAGATTTCCGCTTCCGACTCCTACCACATTAGAAATGAATGTACCAATACAAAACTAGGGGTATACGGTAACCATTATTAAGGTTATGAAAGACGAAAATTTTGAAAATTTTAATCTGCGATGATTAGCTGTTAAACAAAAAATATTAACTTCAATGAATTTAAACTATCATCTTAGCCACACATTAACTTATGCTGGTACCTGAATAAATTTTCTTTTATGCAACAATGTCCATAAATGTAAACCTACCCGAGTTCAATTAAATTTCAATGATAAATCTCTAAACTCTATACTCATTCTCACTTTTGCTATGCTCAAAGTGTGTCTAGCTGGTGCATTTCGAAACCAGGATATGCAGTATAACGATCCACCTCTTTTGCCACATCAGCGATCTAGAGAAACACTGCTGGATAGTATTAGCCCAACCTATCTGTACCGCCTCCAGCAAAGGAACAAACAAAAAAATATAATAATCCTCTAACATTGTTTGGGCTATTGGATGGGAATCACCCATCAAAGAGTGTGCCACAGTTTCACAAATTGTAGCACTTTGCCACCGAAATCAATTGAAGCCGCTGCGCAGTGGCTGAGTTAGAGTACCTCCCCGAAGCAAATTGCTAGCTTGCTTGATGCAGCGTTTTCTATTTATTTATTTCAGGTCCCAAACCAGCGCAATGGTCAAAACATCGAATAGTAGTTCAAGTCAACAGTGGCAGAGCAGACAGTGTGGTCAATTTAATTGAATTTTATGTTACTGGCAAAAACGATAATAATAATAAAAGCTCTCGTTCGCGTGCAGAACTGTGTCTTCTAGCTTCAGCATCGGCTTTGGCATAACTTGGCTTAGCACCATACTTTGCCTCATCATAATCGATGAGGGCGGAGAATACTAACCAACATTGAAATTGGATCACCACCTCACTATAAAAGAAAACAACAACAAGAAAACTAAAGTAAGGTGGATTCGAAATAGGAACTTGCATAGCTTGTTGCGCTGCGGCTGTGCTGTGATCCATTAAAGAAATTGGCCAAATACCCAGAAGATTATAGCCGATTTAGTATCGTTGGTTGTTTCTTTATTTTTTTTTTTATGATTCAAAATTAGTACTTGTTGTTTTGATCTACTTTTTTGGAAAATTGTTTTTCCCTCATAAAAAAAAGTTGCACAATTCATAACGCGCGCGCAAAAGAAAACGTAGGTGGTTGTTTGTTGGTTTTTTTTTGACGACTTTAAATTCAATGAGAAAAAGTGTGCCAATGGCTTTTGACTTTTGGCCAAGTGCAGGTATCAATTTTAAACAACAACAAAAGATATAAGTTTTTATTTTAGGGAGGTTTCTATCTACTAGGTTAGGTTTATATTTCTAACTTCAACCTGCTGCGCATTTTGGTCTAGTTTAATTATACACAACGATCACTGGCTTATAGGTAAAAGTTTTGATTGATTTTGCCGTAAATATTTATGGAAACCTATTAACCATTTCAAAAACAAATCTTTGAGGCCTAATTAAATTTTGTGTATTTACGAGCGAAGGGGCTATGGCGTATTATTATTGGAAAATAATAATTTTATTCTTATTTGAGGTTTTCTAAAGAGAAAACAAAATCAAAGGTAAATAAGTTATGGGTTTTATGATTTTTTTTAAGTTTAAGAAAAAAATATATAAAAAATACAAAGGTAATATAAATATAAAATAACGGTTCGAATTGTTTTTGAAAATCCCACTACGTTTGGCAAAGTAAACCAACAAAAATGATTTATTTAAAAGAATTGATAAATAAGAGTTTATTCAAAATTTACGCCTAAATCCCCTTAAAAAAAACCATCTTGATTCAAATTATATATATATTTGTATATGAATGATGGGTTTTGTGATTTTTCCGAAACACCTATTTCTTTTTTATATTTAGCGCGCACTAAAGGGGATTTTGTGTACCCTTTATATGTCAGAGAGACAGTGCGAGCTTTAGGTAAGTAGGAGGAGATTTGAAAGAAGATTTCGGTGAACATTAGTCTTGAATTTCAGTTCATCACAAAGAGAGGGAAAGACAGAGCGTAGAAGAGTATTCCCACATTCGCGTAGTGCGGCTAAAAAACGAATCCCTGTACTTCATAGTACGACCGAAATTAGGTTCAAGAGTAAACTGATGAGCATTCCTGGAAGCGTGAGTATTGCGGTTGAATCGTTTAAGGGGAGGAATGCAACTGGCTATTTCATTTGAGCACTTACAGTAAAAGTAATGATAAAAGAGTGAGAGACAGGAAACTTTACGCCGGTGTTCAAATGACGTAAAAGTATCGATGATGTTCCTCTCTCCGATCATTTTGAAGGCTCGTCTTTGTATACTGTCCAAGAGGCTTAAGTAAGTTGCTGGAGCACCAGCCCAGAGATGGGAGTTATACTCAAGCTTTGGACGTATATAACTTTTATAGATAAGAGCCAGATCAGAAGGGGAAAAGAATTTCTTGCATCTCAAAAGGAAACCTAAACATCTTGCGTCATTTTTTGAGAAAATTTTCGAAAATCCCATTTTTGGGATTTCATTGTTTCATTTCCTAAAAATAATTAACCATCGCATAAAAAGGTATTTATATGTGATGAATACATGAAAATCTAAAATTTTCGAAAATCTCTCTTCTTGCGTTTTCATAATTTTTGTTTTCTTTTAAAATATTTCATCTCATAGGTGACCACGTTGGTTTGAAGAATAAATTTTGTTTATTTTGCCAACAAATTTAAAACCCCCTTTTCTTAAAGGATTTCTTGAATCCCATTTCCATGATAAATAGAAATAGAACTTATAAACAACACAACAAAAAAAAAAAAGAATATCCCAAGACCACCCACTGGTGGCTCTAATGCACAGTTCATTGAACGTTTGCTGTTTAAAAAAATTAAAATGCAAGTTAGTGTTCATTCTGTGGCTAGAAGATATGCCAATGCTGATTCTGGCCTCCACCTGAACGACCACCACCTGACCATCACGCACTCAAGTAAACACAACAACAATAAAAAAAAAAAAAATAAGAATATAAAAGGTGTGAAGACCGCTTTGCATATAATACGCTTACATACCAATCGGCACCCTTCCTTTATTCTGCACTGCAGCCGCAATATTTAAGCCAAATCATCAGTATATTGCTAATAAAAGATCACCATGAGAATGCACTGGCAAAGAGAACCTCAAGGGCAAACCAAACCACATCGTGCCGCAAAGATGATGGACACTGTACACAATAACGTGCGTCGGTCGTCATCAGCAATGCGTCGCGCCGCCATCCATGCCGACTAAAGCACCATTTGGTCAATAATGATGATGATTGGAGGAAGGAGTTATTTCAGCCCATTCAATATATGCGTAAAAGTGACAAACTTCTAATCGCCCAGGGTGGTATATTTGGTATATCGTACAGCAAGCACGTAATTAAAAATGACTTTTATCTGCCCGATGCGATGGCAGAGACACCTGTGAGTATACTTATTATATGCCATGAATGTCAAATTCCTCAACTTACAAATGAACTGTGTGTCGCTGGGTTTCTGTTTTCTTGTGCAATCAATTTGAATTAAGTTGAAAGTTTTGTTAAAATGACACTTCTTATCATAAACTTTGACAAGTGACAGATTCAGCAATTTTATACCATTTGTCAAAATGACACTTCTTGTCATAGAATCTGGCAATTGTCAGATCAAGCGACTTTATATTATTTGTACCTTATGGAATTTTAAAGAAGCTTCTAATGTTCGGTTAGACTAATATTTGACAGGCTTCTAAAATGACGTATTTTGTTAAATTATTAAAAGAATAATATTTATCTGTCAAACATATACTTTTGAATTATGTCATCACAATTCACAAGTCCACATAAGTATATTCAAATAAACTCAAAGAAATTAAAAGCCCTTCTACTTTAAATTAATTTTCATGGTCAACAAAGCATAAAATTGCGTGGATTTGGCCAAACAAGCTCAACAACACAACACTCAGTATGATTGACTGCGCTGCTGGCCCAAACTCACTCATCACTCCACTTTGAATTTAGCTAGAGAGGAGCTCCTTTTTTTATCATCATTCTGCTCTGGCACATCTATAATGTCAGGAAATGCAATTCCTTTATAATGCGGTTGCTGCGCGCTTGATAACAATCAAAAGAGGGCGTTATACATGTCTTTGATGCTTGAAGGAAGTTTATTCTCCTCTGGGTTGGCATGATTTATGAGCGTGTTCCGTGTCAGAAATTATGGTTGGTTGGATGGTTAGTTAGGTAGGTACGTACGTACGTGAATCTCTTCTTCCTAATTATTATGCCATCATTCATATGGAAAAACATGTCAGAATTTTTTGCATACAATCCAGTCAGAGAATTTGCCTTGGAAAATAAAACACAAATAAAATATAGAAAGTAGACAAAGAGGGCGCTGAGTACGAATAATAATCCCTTTATGTTAATTACTGTGCTGTCGAATCTTAAAGAGTAGTAACAACTGTTTGTTGCTGTTACGGAATTTGATCTCGCATTGAAAAATACTCAATTCAAAACTGATAATATATCAGTAAATAAACTTCGAGCTTTAATTAAATGAAAAATATTTGTCAATTCATAATTTGGGTTCAACTTTGCAAGTAGATTGATCTCGTGATGAAAATCAGTTTATTAGGTTAACTCTAAGTTAACTTGAGATGTCTGTGTAGTCTACTCGTTTAAATACGTAAGAAGGTTAATCAGGCTTTAAAAAACACTTTATTCACAATTAACTAACTCAGGCTTTTTATTGAGTTAACTTGTGATTTGATTTGAAAGTAGACACTAACAGTCATCAGTTAATCCAAAACTATTTCATAGCGAACTCAAAAATTTCAGAAATAAATTCCGTGTTAAATCCAGATTTTATTTGACAGAAAAACGTGTTTCTCTGACCAACAGTGGATTAAGTCTGGAAGTAAGATTATCTTTAAAAGTTTACTCTAAACTAAACCTCAATGGCTTAACCACCACTATTTTAGCTTGTAGAAGATATTTCTACCACTAATTCAAAGTAAATCCGCGCTTAAGTCAGATTTAAATTGACTAGACCAAATATTTCATTAATCTTATATTAAACAATTCTTTAGGTTTCTAATTGACTTTTTACTTGGACTCGTACATCTAATCCTCAGATATTTTATACAACCCTTTTCTCGTATGAAAAAAGTAGCAATATATATTCCTGAAGAAGTAACTACGTACTCAACTACACTTTCCACAGCACTGACTTAACAATTGGTTTATTATGCTTGATTGATTTCGATTAATTTTATGTGTCCAGGAAATCGAAACTTAATGACAGGCCCTACTGTTATGGTTATGTTATGTATAGTTGTGGAATGCAAAAATTGCCATGTGCTATGGCCCGCGTCTATCTTCAAGGCATCAGCTTCAGTTCCAGCTATTACTTTGCCATACCTACCTCCTATAGTTTGAGCTTCTGTATCTTTTTTACACCACCGTGCACCGTGTGCATTAACAATGAAATTTGAGATGCTGGCTGGTTGCCTGGCTCTTGACTGAATATAGCTTCCCGGTTGAAAAATCATTACAAACAACACTCGTAACTTCAACAGAAATGTGATGTTTGCTTCAAGAACTTTGACTTCTCGTAGGTACCTACAACTACATATAGGAGCATCATCATCATCATCAGCCATGGATGATGGTCTCTCGTGTGTACGTCATTTGGATTGAAGGCAAATTGCCAATGGGGCGTTGATTATGATGACGGTCCGTGATGGGCTATAACACAGTAGATGTGGGCTGTGTGGCATTTGAATTGTGCATTTTTGATATCAAACTCGCGTTGAGGTGAAAATTTAAATTTAATTGTCTGAATACTGCCACTGAATGGTTGGAATGAGTAACAGTAGCAAAGGGTAATAAAAAGGTACGATTAGTATTTTTTTTCTGTGCTGGTTACTGGGCAGAGACAGAAAGTCGATTAATTGATTCATATGGGAATTCAATTCTCAATTGAAAATGAGGGAGCTATTTCTACTGTAGGTTTTGTCTGTTTGTTTTTTTTCGGGTGTTATTAAGACGCCATTTTGAAAACGCTGTCAGTTGATTGCAATCTTTTTAAAGTAATCTTTCTGAGACAAAAGAATGCTGATTGCATAGTTTGAGTCGCAGCCTTAAAAAAAAGAACGAATGATTGGAATATTTAAGAAGCATTTAATTGAAGAATGTTAAAGATTAAAAGATTGCAATCTTTTGCAATTTTTTAATTCGAATTTTTCACGCTTATTTTTGAGATTAAAATAGTGCTGAGGAAAAAATTAAAAATCGAAAAAAATAAGGTTAGTTGAGATATATGTATTTCTTTAAGAAAATGTTCATGAAATTTGTCTGCTCCTCCCAGATATTTGGTGCCATTGAATTTAGTAAATTTCTACTTTCTTGTTAGCCAACAGTAAATATATCTAAAGAAAACATAAATTTCCATTGCCCTAAGGGAAGACATTTTCTCTAAGTCCTACTTGTTTTTTTTTCTACAATTGACTTCAATGTCAATTTAACTTTTAAATTATATCCTGCGGCCATTTTAATTTCCTTTCATTAAAACTGATTCCATTTCTGTAACCCACATCCCGCAATGTGCTAGGTTTTTGTTTTCATTACTCTTTTTTGTTGTTTGCTGAAATAAAATATCGCCTTTTAATGGACTGCCAACACAAAATGTCAAAATTAAGAACTAGCATTAATTTTATAGTTCGACTTCTTAATATTTTGCCAGAGGCACTTTTTCAGAATAACAAAAAAAAAAAATAACTTGACTTCGACTAGAAATATATGCAGAGCACAACTAATTGGAGCACCTACATCCACTTGAAAGAACTAAAAAAGACTGCTGCTGTCATCCTTGCTTCAAGTGTACGAAAGAAAATAATAAATATACATATGTACTGTACGTATACACAAGTTTTGAACCAAAATGGATACAGTCATCTAGCTTCGACCTGAATTCTCTTTCTACCCATATAACATACCTAGATGTTCTACCTACCGTCATCATTATCGTCGTCGGTGTCGGTCTTTGGGTCTGTTTGGTCTCGTCAGGAAGTTAATCTAGGGACGCGCTATACACAACACAACACTTGGACACGTCCATTGCTCAAAAAAACCAATGACATTTATGGGTGAAACTCCATTAATCCACTTCCAAGTTTTCTAGTTTCTTGTTGCTGATGGTGGTGCTGGATGTTGCTCCTTTTTGCTGCGGCAGGCTGATGATGTTAAGCGCGTAGGAGAACGCGATGCCATAAAGAAGAAAACTCAGAGAACTCCTTAAGGGCATTGTGTTAGTAATGAAAATTCCACGTTGGACAGGTATTTGACCCAGTCAAGACACTTTTATATAGCCGCGTCATCATCATCAAGCATCAGTAGAAGTAACATCAGCAGAAGTAGCAACAGCAACAGCAGAACAGCAGAAGCTGCATGCATTGCAATTCGCGGTCTTAATTACCCCGGCAGGCGTTTAACTAATTACCAACAATATTATGTTCTTTAAGCTTGTACAAGTATATAACGGCAAGCTGGGTGTATGATGTGCAAATGATCTGACTATATGTAGTTGGGAAGCTTCTATAGTGATGGGACACGAATCTAACTTATCGCGCATTTCCTGGCTCTGGCCCCCAAGGTGTGAGACATGTGTTTCGTGTTTAAAGTTTGCTATACAACAGAAAACACTTAAGAAATAGTCAATTGTACGAGTAGAGGGTGTTCCAAATATTAATTTAAATAGTACCTCCCGAAAATCACAAATCAAAATCCGGAAACAAAATTCCCGAAAACCGAAATGCTGAAAACCGAAAATTCAAAAACCCTTAAGCCCGGAAAACCCATAATATTTGAAGTCGGTTGGCTTAGATTTCGATGGATTAAAATAAAATGACTTTGAAAAACCCAGATTTTCGCTCTGAAAACTCGAACATTTTTCTAAATTAATTTTTTGATCAATGCTTTAGTTATTCTTGGGCTTGAGGCTATTTGGAACGAACTATTATATTTGCGTCAAAATACAGTTTTTTGCCCATCTATAGAGCCATAAACTGGCAGATTCCATTTTAGGATGGCAAAAATCTCAACCTACCATAAATCCAGACCAAAATCGAAGTAAGTATCTTAAATTTAATTCTTAGCTCTGAGCTTTCGTGTTTTTTTTTTAGAATCAAATATACGTGCTAACCCTCTCAGGTGTAATTCAAATCTAACCCATTACTTAACAATGAGCACTAAAGTCAGTCGAAGAAAAGTATTCGAATTTTGAACGCTGCCCTCATATCAACGATAGAAAGAATGGCCCATCTAAAACTCATGTAAAAACGTCAACAATTTTGTCTCTCATTTAAATGTTTTTCAATTTTAATCCGATGGCGAACCAAGTTTGTCATACTTGGCATTTGTTTCTCTTTCTAAGTTGACTTTTATTTTCATCTTAAACACCCTATTAAGGTGGCACACATGAAACACCTATAACACTTTACCAACTACCATATTAGTTAAGTGTCTTTTGAGTTTTGTTGCGATGCGTTCTTTCTGTGTGATATATGGGTCAATTAAATGACCGTTACAAGTGTTGGGCGCATCTATGACCCTCATTTTTTTTTTGTCTATCTGAAGTGTTTTTATTTTTTTGTTCGTTTAACATTGTAATCGTTTTTTTTTTTGTTGCTGCTTCCTAACAATATTGTAGAGGGCACCTTTGACAATTACCGCGCCACTGTGCTAAGACATATTAGTTAGAAAGTATGCTATGTGCTATGCGGCCGCACCTGCGTTAAATGATTAAATGACATGAGCAATAGGTTATTTCAAACTGGGATGAGAAATGACAGTATTTTTCACTTGACAAGACTTTTGGTGAAATAAAACAATAGTTTGGGGGACAATATTTAAAAATGGTACAAGTGGTCGAAATTAAAACAGTCAACTTATTGACTCTTTGACGTCATAATGGAAAATTGGAAATTAGACCGCGATAGAAAAATGAAATAAGACCGCGATTGAAAATTGAAACAAGGCCGCAATCGAAAATTGAGATTAGACCGCACTGTTAAAAAAGGAGGATTGAAAAAGTACAATATATTTCATTAACATTGCCGCTCCATACAAAATCACTTATTTCACTCAGCCACTGAGAGTGTCTGTCAGCGTTCACCGAGTCAGAGCCTTAATCATCAAAACGAATGACGCAAGTGCGGCAAATTTCCCAAAATACGTTGACAAACTTTGTGTCAACGAGAATAGAATAAAATATTCTAGTTATTTACTTGAAAATATAGTACGTCACCTATCTGTCAAGTCATGAACTGTCAAATTCTATTGAGGAATAGTTACAATCTCCATGGATTACAAAATGCACCAAAACTCAGGTCAACTAACATTTTGAACAAATTTCTCGAAAGATTTCTGATAGGGTATAATAATGTTTAAAATGAAAATCAACTCATTGATTCTTAAAACCCTGTTATCGGAAGTGTCAGCGCTGTTGTTATCAATGCAGAAAGGCGACGGAATTTTATTGGGTTATAACAACTACTTTAATAACTATTATAACTACTTCAAAAGATGTTCGATTGACAGGTTCGTCCTACGCAGCTGCTCTTCCAAGACTGATTCAACATAGTATTCCCTTTGAATGCTATTCGTCGTCTGAACTGTAATTTTCAAAGGGCATTGTTCTTGGTAATTTCTCATTCTTCCTTATTCTTGAATTTCCACCTAGATCCTCCAGCACAGGTCACTACAGGACCATTAACTTTAATATCCCGTTTCGCAACTGCAGTCGGGAAGTTCTTTGAATCAATCAAGATGTATATGTATATAAGCTTAAGGCCTTCTTTCATCGAGCTTTGGTGTGTCACAGCGAGCTTTCATTGTATTATCTTTCAATATGTATTCAAATATTTTATTTAAAGAAATTTTAATAAAAAAAATATCAATTCAAGCATTTTATTATTTACCTTTTTTTCAGTGTAGTGGACCTAGCTCCAGAACCTCATGCAAATCATGCACATCTTTTAT
This sequence comes from Syrphus vitripennis, assembly GCA_958431115.1. Classification (NCBI taxonomy): domain Eukaryota; kingdom Metazoa; phylum Arthropoda; class Insecta; order Diptera; family Syrphidae; genus Syrphus; species Syrphus vitripennis. The sequence goes on along the minus strand of OY288108.1, from coordinate 104,943,144 downwards.
TTGATTTCTCTTTTCTTAACAACTCAAATTCAATTAACCAAAATGTTGTTACTATTACTTAAAAGCATAATTAACTGACGTCAGTCTGGGCATTGCAAAGAAATCCTAATGAACCTTGCCAGTGAAATCATTGTCATATCTCATAATTTCTGACGCAATAAATTAAAATCCTTATAATACACGTGTGCTAACTTCTCTGCTCTTTTATAATCAATTCACAAAGAATGTTGCTGTTGGCCCAACCAGCAACAAAAACAACTTAAAGACTCCAAAGGGAATTATAAGGACCCAGCATCATCCAGACAAGCTCTATTCAAAAACGGGACGCGTGCATATATTCTGCTGCGCACACAGGAACCCATTAAAAAGAATGATGGTGGAGATTTTTATCGAGCACTTTTCTAATTTTCACGGCCATGGTCAAGCCATGGTTACACTCTACACACGGCCAAAGGGACAATTCATGGAAAATATAAATTGTCCGGGGAGAGTGTGGTTGGTCGTCGTCAAGACAAGAAATACAAGAAGCAATGTAGGTACTTCATAATCTTGCCCTCGCCATCGTTCCCAAAAGGGAGTCTACATTCTACAATCCTATATACCTATAGGTGACTTGATCAGCCACATGTGACAGCCTTCGGGAGTGCATCAATTTTTCTTCAACGTAATGACAGGACCAAGATGTGGTGTGTGAGCTGTGTGAGTAGGTGTACGTTTTAATTACGCTCATACTAAAAGCCCAAACAATTTCGGACCAGTTTTATATATTATAGTTTGAACGTTATATATCTAATAGCAGGGGCGGTATATTCACTGGAAAAACCTTTGATAAGCCAAATTGAAAGAGGCTTCCTTTTGCGCACAAAAAAAAAGGTCGATGAACGGCATCGCCGGGTATAGATTTTCCAGCAAGAGCGTTCAGAGCGATGATTGGAGTTGATGGGGCTTCATTTTATTTTGATCAAAATATGTAGAGGTGGGTGGGAGATCAAGTACTGGACTCTTGATAGGAAGTTGTATATCACTCAAATGAAAAAAATGTAGGTGGAAACCAGGAAATTGTTGTTGATGCGAGGGAATTATTTTGAACAATCAAATGGCAGTGATTGAAAAATACGACCAATCCAATATTAAAGCGAGAGCGGACATAAATAATCTTAAATTCTATCGGAGGGTCCGAAATATATGAGACTTAACATTAAACGAAATCCTGGAAAAAAAGCGGTGCACTATTGAAAAGCAAGTGATTTTTGAAAAAGTTCGAACAGTACCTACTACCAGCTCAGTTTTAGTCCAATTGGAAGCACTTGGCGAAGGGGAATCAGTACATATAATTGTGGAAGAGTTGGAGAGAGCTGAAATATATTTCCAGGAAACGTACATTTTGGCGCTTAGGATTTTTTGATGCCCTATGCCCCGCAAAGGGAAACTCACGGACATAATTAGAACCGAGGACCTAAGTAAGTATAATTAAAGATCCAATATCTTTGCAACGAGCACTTCCAGCATGGGGTGATGTTCTGGAGGGGTGACAGTAGATGAAATGAAGAACGGGCAGAAGGTAAAAATCTGCAGAAATGAGAAAAAATGCGCAAAAAGATGTCCTAAGAATCAGTTCAACAAGCAATCATTATTCGCCATTCCAACACCACCCAGCTCTATCCAATTACTTCCAAAAAACAAACGCAGCATCATCTGGATTAAGTTGGCTACGGACATGGAGTATTGTAAAACCGTGAAGCCTTTCGACGTTTTTTTTTTGGTCAACCCAGCAAACCCTACATTTGGAGTCTTATGGTGAATCAGTGAACTGGATATTTGTCCCATTCGAGATCATAACAATCAAAAAGAATTTCCACTAATCACGTGAAATCAATTTCACTGCAAAATTTAACTTTTTTTTCTAATACACCGACATGCCGTGACTGGCACTGCCACACTTAGCTTAGAGTAGTTCGTCTAAAGAATGTCAAGTTCGAAAAATTGAAAGTCACTTTTAATTGTCGGTCGATGAGAAAGGTCGATCGGTTCTACAGCCATCCGTCGTCGTCTTCGGCGGGAGCCGACACAATCCCAATCACCCCAGTATCTCTTCCACAATCTGAATCTCAAACCTTTTTTTTTTTTTTAATCCAGGTCACCTATTGCCCCTGAGAGATAGAAAGAATATTTATTCACCATCAGCACATATCGTCTATGTATGTCGGCTTTTTCATGGGGGCTTAATCTTCAATATATACGATCTTCAATTAGACCCTGCATATATGCATCGATATCGAACAAAAAACAAAAAAAACCAACAACAAATTTCCCTTTTTTTCAACAGAGACAGAGTTTTTTTTTCATTTTATTTTATTTGCAATGTCATTGTTTACCGAGCTTCGACTGTATATAGATGGCTCCCGATTGCCAGTCAGTGATAAGGACAATGCTCCAATTCCTATTGGGGAATCCATGCTATTGTCTTCGTTTGTGCTGTGTTTGTTTTGTTTAGCTAAACAAAACAGAAAAAAGATTAGCCTTCCTCAAAAAAATTCACTGTCACAATCGAAGAAATATAAATCGGTAGTGCAAGTGATAAATCTTGTTCCAATGCAGAGGATCATCTGGTAGAGTGTCTCTGAACACGAGTTCCAATCTTTTTCGAACATCTGTGCATCAGCACCAAGTAGCAATCGAACTACCACTGGGTAGTAAGCAATGGAACTGTCAGCAACTCTAGAGCAGCAGTATATGAAAAATCAAAGAACTTGCAAGACTGACAATAGAGTTTTCTTTTTTATACTGGATCACGGTCTGGTGCCAATATGTTCAGTACACCAATGCGTTGTGGCAAGGAATACTTACTGGAAATGAGATTTATGTGGTGCTGTGCAGACTTATTGTTCCAGTTCTGTAAAAGCAAATTCTTTTTCTTCTTCTACTTTAACCGACGTACAGCCGGCGGCGGCGGTCATGATCCAGAACCTCATGTCTGCTCCACACTAAGGGGCTCCATCGCCATGTTGACGTCAGGAAACCTCGAAAGTCCTCCCGATTTCCGTATCAGGAAAATCTCATTATGAAATTTTCCTCAACTGAAGAAATTCACCTTTCGTTTTCGAAAAATATGCACAATATTGCTGCATGCGAATTAATATACATAAGTAACTCTCTTCCGGTCAAGTTGCTAACTGTGCCAAGTGAATACAGTAATAAAAAAAATCCTCCTGAATTTTTGCCACCTTCTTCTTCTCTCTGCTGCTACTTCCACATTTCTTGTACCATCAACAACAACTTCCAACCTCACTGCAATAATAATTCCATAAGTTTAATGATCGATCGAGGAAGTTTTCTGCATCACATCAGATCCAATTGGTTTAATTCGCGCGCTCGATCGCTTTGCTTTAATTAAAGAGGGGGTCTCGATCTAATTGGGAGGTTAATCGGCTTTCGTGTATACTATGTGTGGATGTTTTTATTTAACAAAAAAAAAATTGATCTGCTTAACTGTGAAAGCGGGCATTATTCAAGTGCAAGTCGTGCCTCAAAACAAAAATTCCTGCTTAATTTGCTGTGTGCTTTCTTCCGGCTCTACATACCGATATCGATACCATACCATACCTGCCTCCTAGAATTCGATCAATCTTTTTATCGCAATCGTAAAACTAGTTGTAACACATTCATGGAAACCTTTATCTTCTTCTCTGGGTTTGTTTTTATTCTCTCCTCTACCAACCGCCATGATTGATGTCATAAAATTATTTTCAACTTACTATTAAGCCAAATCGAGTATTTTTTATGATTTTTTTTTGCATTTGTAAATAAATAGGTATTTTTTATCTCTTTCATTTAATTAATTTTAATCGATAAATTTTGAGAAATTAAAAAAAGAACTAGCACACAAAAAAGAAAATATATACGTAAAGTGCTAACTGAAAGATTGTGTTGTATTAGCCACCAGGTATAGCAGTACTGACTACTGCAACTACACAACGGCCACAGTGGTTCGAATTGGATGCAGGGATGACCAAAAAACTACATTAATTGAATTTTTGTTCAGGGCAAAATCATTTCTTTTTTATTTGAAATTTTTAAGTTTTCTTATTTCAAATTCAAAATCAATTTTTTTTTTTAATTTCAAAAGCTGATATTTTATGGTATAAGAAATTGCGCGAGCTTGTACGGTTATTGTATCACAATTTCTATCTAAATTTTTGAAAAGCGTGATAAAAAAATCGCGAGAAATAAGTCGAAACACAAAAATTTGGCTCCATTTTTATTTTGAAAACGTACTAAAACCATTTTTTTTAAAATTTGGTTTTATTTCCCTTTGGCTTTTGGTATTAATCACTTCAGTATGGATTATGAAATAAAGCCGAATTGTTATTTCATTTTAAAAACGAAATAAGACCAAATTTCAAATTTATTGTTCTTTCATTTGGATTTATTTTACAACACCGAGGTACAGTCAGACATCATCGTAATGTAAGGTCTGATAAATATCTCGAGTTTTTTTTCCGAATCTAAAACTTATTTTATTATACAAAAAAAATGCCACATTCTTAAGAAAGACCTTCCACTGTGTTTCATAATTATGTAGAACACTATAACCATATCGCTGTGGTAATGATGCTGTGACTCAGGTTCTGAAGAAATAATTTCTCCAAATAGTATAGAAGTTCTTGGGAGTGGGTATTTAGACATAAAATTGCAATTTGATTGATTTATTATAATGACATTTACTTCTATGGCATGCTTAACACGCTCGTGCCATCACGGTGAACAAAAAAAAACTCATCAGCTGTTTCTTTTGAGTTAAGGAGATGGCGGCAGACAATTTATTTGTAGAATATTTTTCAATTGCATAGAATTATTAAAAACAAAAAAAAAATTGTTTGACCTTTCGTTTATCTTTGATTTTAATTTTTGTAAAATATATCGGTTACTGTTGTTTCTACAGAAAAAAAATAACACAAAGGGCCATATGCATAAAGGGTAGTAAATGCTTTTACTGGCAACTTTTTATAGTATTTACTAAAAGTCATATGCATAAAATCATAGTAAATACTTGAAAACTAGTATTTACTGGAAGAAAAAGTATTTACTTGCCTCGGATGAATTTTTCTAGTAAATACTTTGATTGGTATGCATAAAAACTTTTTCTTTCTAGTATTTACTTGAAAATTTTCAAGTTAGTAAAAACCAACATGAAAATTTTATAGTAAATATTTTGATCGTTAAAAATCAAAACGTATTCACATTTTTGAGTCTAATTTCCAAGTATTTAGTCCACTTTAATAATTCTTAATTGCAGCGTTTTTATTTATTAGCTCAGAAAAAGTTTACAAGGAGCGAAGAGTGCCCGCAATCAATACTTTTAAAATGCTTTATCGTTATAAAAGAGAAAACTTTGAGTGCTTAAGTGATCATTTTATGTAAAAGTTATTGAATTATTTACCTGCACTGACTATAAAATCAAAAGGTTGAGATATGTTGGTGATCCAGGATTTCAAGTGGGAGTTGGAGAAGACACAGAATTTCATCAGAGTACTGTTTGCAGAACAGTGCACTATGTAGCAAGACTTATTATCCAGAAATCATTACTTTGGATAATGTTTCACAAGTAATGTTTAAATATGTAATGTTTCAAAAGAGTTAACAAACAAAAAAATATGGTTTAACGGATATAATAAAGTTTCCAATTTAACGTAAAAACACATTTTTATAGTATATACTGGTATTTTTGGATGAATTGATAGTATTTACTAGGATGAATCCAGTATTTACTACTAGTTTATGGTTACTAGTATAAACTTTTTTTTTTGCATACGAAAAGAAGTAAATACTAGAAATTTAACCTTTTACTAGAAGTTAAAGTATTTACTAGAAACTTTTACTTCTAGTAAGTACTTTCTTTTTATGCATATGGCCCAAAATGTGAAGAGAAATAAATTTCCTATTTCTTATGGTAAGATAATTTTGCGATATTGGGCCATATGCATAAAAAGAAAGTACTTACTAGAAGTAAAAGTTTCTAGTAAATACTTTAACTTCTAGTAAAAGGTTAAATTTCCAGTATTTACTTCTTTTCGTATGCAAAAAAAAAAGTGTATACTAGTAACCATAAACTAGTAGTAAATACTGGATTCATCGTAGTTAATACTATCAATTCATCCAACAATACCAGTATATACTATAGAAATGTGTTTTTACGTTAAATTGGAAACTTTATTATATCCGTTAAACTGTATTTTTTTGTTTGTTAACACTTTTGAATGCCTGCCCTCCTACCAACAAAATAAATGTTATTTTTACACACTTGTGAATGATTGATATATTGGTAGATCTTCGTAATTTGAAGGAAACTTCATCCAAAGGGATGATTTTTGGACAATAAGTTTTGCTGCATAGTGCTCTGTTTTGCAAACAGTATACTCTGATGAAATTCTATGTCTTCTCCAACGCCCACTCCTCATCCACATCCTGGATCACCAACATATCTCTTTTCTTCAGGGTAAGTTGCTCCACCCCTTTTTTCAGTATGAGTACCTTTTAATTTTATAGTCAGTACAGATAAATAATTTAATAATTTTTACATAACATGCACATAACCACTCAAAGTTTTCTCTTTCAAAACGATAATGCATTTTAAGACTACCTATTGCTTGCGGGCCTCTTTGCTCCTTGTAAACTTTTTCTGAGCTAATAAATAAAAACGCTGCAATTAAGAATTATTAAAGTGGACTGAATACTTGGAAATTAGACTCAAAAATGTGAATATGTTTTGATTTTTAACGATCAAAATATTTACTATAAAATTTTCATGTTGGTTTTTACTAACTTGAAAATTTCCCAGTAAATACTAGAAAGAAAAAGTTTTTTATGCATACCATTCAAAGTATTTACTAGATAAATTCATCCGAAGCAAGTAAATACTATTTCTTCCAGTAAATACTAGTTTTCGAGCATTTACTATGATTTTATGCATATGACTTTTAGTAAATACTATAAAAATTTACCAGTAAAAGTATTTACTACCTTTTATGCATATGGCCCATTGTTAGATAAAAATAAAAAATTACAAGCCAACAAAATAAAATATTTCCGATAAATGTTGCTAATTGTTTTATAAAAGGTAGGAAATTTAATTCTCTACAATTTGGTTATTTTTGATTTTAGGGCCAACGTGAACCTAGATACTTCATAAATATCAAAATTCAAGATGGTGGTCGAAAGATGAAGATGGAGTGCGAAAAATAAGATTAATATTATTTAATTTATTTTCTTTTGATTTTTTGAATCAAGGAAAAAAATGGAGGCCTCAAAAACTGCTGGGTCATTCATACAGTGTGTTCATAAATGGAATGGAATTATTATAATTTCAAGCGACACAAGGTTTCGTTCCATTTGATCACAGAATTTAATCATAAAAATTCTTGAGGAAAAATATTTTAAAAAAAAAAAAAAAAACTGTCAAAAGAAAAATCTTCCCACGAACGAGACGAAATTTCAGTCTCGGAATACAGAATTTCTTCGATTACATTTTTTTTTTATTTAATTTCAAATTCCATAAACAACATAAATTCAACATAAATTAATAATAATTCCAATAAATAAAAAAAACTTTTACAGACTACTTTTGAATTTACTCAAGGCATCACAAACCCAAACAAGCCTCGATTAATATTGTTTAAAAGTTTAAGACAAGTACTCTACTTATTCAATAAAAATTACAATTTCACACTTCAATCGAAAGCCAAAGTTGTACACAATCAATTTATTCGACACGTTGATCTTCAAGTTTAAAAACATCCTTTTAACTTGATCTTGTACGATGCACACACTATGTGCACCTCATATACAATATCTCCAAAACAGATCAATTGATCACTCACGCTGCTCGCAGCTCAGCTCCAGGGTCAAATACTTCGATAGCCTTCATTTGCCATCCATTCGAATCCATTGACCCCTTTTCCAATCACAGTAATTAATAAGAAAAAAAAAAAAACTTGATCAAAGTCTGATCGCACAACAACTGTGTCGCCCTCCCAGATGGCCATGATGTTTGCCCATTTGTCTGCCACAAATGCTGGACACAGTCGACAACACCACTTCCAGCTCTATATAGCTTCTGCACTCCTGCCATAGCCATCGCCATCGCATAACCGCAAAACAATCGAAATCATAAATCAAAATTCTAATTTTCTGTTCCAGAGAGTATCATCTGGTCTACTAGCATTGGCTTCGATGATGGAGGCGAAGGCGGCTGCATCAGCAGTACTGATGTGGCTAGTCTCTCTGTCCTGATATGGCTAACGAGCTGGGAACTGGTAACTCCTCCCAGAGATATGCGGGAAAAAAAGAACTTACTAAGCTGCTAACAGCATGCAATAGCAATTTGGAGCGAAATGGTTACCCTTCTGAAGAACATGCAGCATTATCTCGCAGGAATAAGACGTTGAAGTGCAAGTCAAGTCGTCCCCAGAGAGAAAGAGAGAGTGCCGCTGCAGTGCCGCCGTCGTCCTCCCCCACCAAGAGACATAATACCTCGACAAGCTATATACACTTGTTCATGAAGTATGAACCTCCTCTAAAAACCCAAAGCGGTAGATCTATCTTCCTCGCGCCTGCTCTATGGTGTGTTACCATCATGCTTCTTATCTGGACACACAGTGTTGCGGTGGCGGTCTGACGACGAAGCGACGGTCATTGCTCAATCTAGAAATCGAAAATGATAGTCTTTGATGGGCAAAGAGGGCTCTAGCACCATCTCCACCATCATCATCATCATCATCCATGAAACAATAACAACTATACTCTATGGGTATAAACCTGCAACAGACCCTTCTTCACTCTGACTGGAATAATAAATAAAAATGTTATCTGCGATGATGGCTTCCTTAGGTCGACAAACACCAATGCAAAGGACGGCTGGTTTGCTGGACTACGCTGCACTGCGCTGGCTGGCAGCACACGATGCTAAAGAGGACGCTTTCTAGTCCCTTGGAATAAATCGTTAGCCCCCAATATACAATAAACGCAACAACAACAAGAAAAAAAAAAGGAAAACAAAAATCTGTGTAATCTTGCACTAGAGTGGAATGTAATCGATACGCGATTAATGATGACAAGGATTTGGAAGGAAAAACGGGGAACGTCTCGCTTTGGTAGTACCTAGTTGCCTTGCCTCGGCTCTGACTGCGAATTAATGATGAGCAATTTTTGCTTCTGAGAGTTTATTTTTTTTTTTCAAGTTGGTACCTAGGTGCTCTTAGAGCCAGTAGGCCACTAAATAAGATCAAATCTATTGAAATAGAAATTGAGTGACTGAGTTGTCAGAAGGCTAATGAAGCATTCATTAATATTCCCAGTTAATCGAACTAATTTTAATTAATTTTTTCTTACAGCCTGTTTCAGGAGTTATTTTTAGTTTGGAGTGCTTGAATTGCTTGTTTGTTTTGTAACGAACTGGGGCTTTCCAGGTGGTCAAACTCTCAAGATAGACAAATTCAAATATTTGGGAAATATATCTTGTTCCTAAAGAAAAGATTATTTTAGGGCTTTTTGAAGAATACAGTGTGGGTTTGTTTCAGGTAAACGACAACAAATGCAATGTGAAAAAAATGTTCAACAAATTTTCATATTGTGTTACTTGATTCTGGAAAAGCATTGGATAGATAACCTCGATATCTTTTTTGGGCTGCCTTTAAACATGAACAAAATATACAAGCATGTCAAGATAAAGGTTATCTGCCCGTAGGGGTCACCGTAAAGTTCCCAATCACAGTTGGTGTCCCCCAGGGGAGTGTATTTGGGCCTTTTCTCTTTATTTCACTTCTTATTTTTGTCACCAAAAAGCAACAACCAATATGTACAAACTTGACTTGTAGTACATATTAATATTCTATAAAATATATATCGAGAAAGTTTGAAAGGGTCCGGAAGAATTCAAAGCTTGATTCGAGTAATTTCGACTCACCTATAAAACAAACGGCCCCAATAAACTAACTTCCAAATGAATGAACTACCTCCCACCGAAAATTTGTTTTGGATTTAATTCATAAATGGGATATTTGTGACAGATATGTCCGTTTCAACTTTTGATTTAAGTAAGTAAATAAAAATAAAAGACAATAGAAGTAGAAGTTCCGCATAAATAAAAGATCGGGGAAACAAGAAACCGAATATAAGAAACTAAAACACGAAATTAAAAGAACTTAAGAACTCTAAGAAATTATAAATATGAGTAATGATTTTTTAGATAGAAACAATCAAAAAGAAAAGAGGTTGTACATTTTATAACGTTATGTAAATTTATGTTTTTATGTGTATTCTTATGAATTGTCCAGATTTGAACATTTACGTTTTGCGCATACATCTAACGAACGCACATATAAATATGTAAGTGAACATAATAGAATTTGTTATTTGTTAAGCCTAATAGCTGATTAAACAAATAGAATGCTTAAATGCTGTGTGGTAGCTTAAATGCTGGAAGCTCAAGTGCTGCATTATTAAAAAAAAATAAAGTGTGTGTTTCATTGAAAGAAATTTTTATTTGGTTTTGATATTATTCGACCATTGGGTCTTAAAATTCGAGAATTTGATTATTCTGTTGGAATTGAATGACAGAAATGGTTACGTTCTTTCGAAACTATGATTCGAGAAAGTCGTATCTGTGACGAAAATTAGATATAGTGTATCTTCTACTGACAAGGTCGCCACATCCCTCCTATATTTTTAAGCTTTAGCTTCAACCCAGAATACTTCAGTTCGGTGGTCTCTTCAACGTCGTCTTCATTTTATCTTCATTTTTTGTTATTTTGATTTCAGTCTGAACCAGCAGTGGTATTTTCTTCACATGATGTAAACTTCGCCTAAAAATTCTGCCGTCATCTCCACCACTGCTAATTCAAGGACCATAATCGTGGTCGGCTTTGAGAGACGGAAACGATAAATGAAGTCATGGTCGTCCCATTTATCTATTCCAATACGTGGAAACATTTTGAACTCCAGTTTAAGAAATAAATTTTCCTCCTCTGCATCCTCTTCGCTATTCAAAGGAGATAGCCAATTAATTAGCACGGAACTTGTTTGTTTGAATTTTATGATTTAAAGGACTGTACTTGTATTTGTTATGTGATTATTTTATTTAAATTTTTGAATTTCTTAAGTCGAGAAAAGCCAAACACAACTTCACTGATTGATGAACAGAAGTGAAGAAAAATCCCAAGTTTCCTCACTAAATTCTACTTTTTCGGGGAGTTGAACAAGTCAAAAGTTGACCAACTCTACAGTTGTAAATCCAAAGTTGAAATTGTTAATTTCGAGTAAATAAAAACAATTTCTCAAGTTGAAAATAAAAATCCCCGAGTTATATTCAACTTTGACTGAATAAATTGAGCCTTAGCTCGCTACAAAATAAATACCAATGACTGAAATCATAAAATAAAAAAGTAGAAGTTAGTTAATTTATAATAATTTAATATAAATTAATTCAAAGTTTCTTTCAGATTCCTTAAATGCAAAAGTGAGGTACTTATGTACTCCACTACTAGGACTTAGTTAATTTTCATTTTGGGGCTTAGTTCAGTTTCTATTGATAGTTAGTTCCAAAAATAATGGGTCTTGCTTCACCAAATCCAAATTTTATATTGGAGTTAGTTTGCAGGGCCAAAAAAAATTATTTTCGCATGGCACTCTCGTAGAAACAAGTATTTTCGACCGGTATAATAGACTTTTCCATTTGTTAAAAATAATTTCATTTAAAAATCTTGACTTGGATTGTTTCAGATTGGCCTATTTATTGTAAATTATTCCTTTACGTTATTAGTGAAAGTACATTTCATTGCAAGACTGTAGAAACCTATTAAAACAAAAACGAACCATTTAATACTCATTAAAAAAAAAAAACATAACTACTATGTGCTTTGTGCTACCTATTTTGATTAACCTAGAAAAAGTCTACTTACAAATGTTTATTTTTTAAGAACACGTTAAATACTTTATGTGCATATTATAATCTTTGCAACACGCAATGAAAATAAATAAACCATGCCGAATGTTGTTGTGATAGAGCAAAATTTATCTACAAGAAAGCAAAAATAAAATATTTAACATACATTTACAGAATCAGAATCACCTCAATCAGGTAATTAATTTGTCGAAATAGGAGCTTAAATTAAAAATATAAATTCGATCTTTCAAATAGACTAGATTTGATTGATGAGAAATAATTTAGGGATAAGAATTGTACAGACAAGAACTTATAAATGTTAAGGTCCTATATTGGCGATTACAGATAATGGTTTAGAAATGAAACAAAAAATTGGATTTTCGTAACAAGATTGCAATTTTTCTAAACGGAGATTTTTGAACGTTCCTTCAGAAGACTTTATTAAGGTTCTTCTTCTAGGTTGATAATTCTGGTCTTCAAAATTCTATACAAAAATTCGGTTTTTCCAATTTTTAGTTTGCACTCTGTTCTGAGATATTCTATATTTCTAAATTATGCATTCTTATTGAAATATTTTATTGAGCTTATTCTGTTATTTTTTTGGCACTTTGAATACATACTTTGTCATAACATACATATTTTATTAAAATAAATTTTGATTCTTATTGTTATTTTGGTCAAAGAGGTTTAAAATTTGCAACACCAAAACAAAAATACATCGAATCACCTTTTGGATAATGAACGATTTAAGAATTAAAATTTTGACACAAATACAGTTATGTACTCCCAAAACTGAAAAATATTTTTTAAAGTTTGAATACAGGAATTTAAAAGTTAATATGAATAATTTTATTGTTAAAGTTATATACATATATCGTATCGCACAGCATTGTGAATGAAGCCGTTGATTTCAAATAATTTTTTTTTCCATTTTAAGTCAGTTTTTTCGAAAATTGCCCCTCCCGGCTAAACGGAGGGGAATAGACCCCCCTCCTCTATACGATTTTTTTCTTGTCTCAACGCAACCTACACGACAAAATGCTGTCGCACTGCTCGTGACTCACCCTGTATAACGAACGGTTCACATCAATTTTTTTAAAACACGAATAGGAATTTTTTTTTAAAACAAAAATAAGGTACATGACCAATTTTGGGAGTAACTGTATTGTTACTTTTGGAAACTTTTATTTTATTATCTCCTTTGAATTAATTAATATTCCGGTTACATATTGAGCCAAATTTCACAACAACTACACAAGAATTGGATCGTTTTTGAGAAGCCAAATTTGAAAACACATATATTTAAGTCATTTTAAAAGCAGTGAACAGAACTTGAAAATCGTCAGAGCGAAATTTTAATTTTATATATGTACATAGTTATACTAACTTTTTGAAAAATCGTTCCTTTTGAAAGTTCATACAAAATGTTGAAAATTACAGATTTTCTTTTTCCGCAGAGGAGAAATTGAATATTTTTATCTCGAAACGACTCTAACGATTTTGATGAAATTTTTTAGTGGGCTTTTGTAAAGTGGATATAATTGTTCAAAAAATATTTTTCAAAACGCTGTTCTTTGATACCAGGCCATAGGTCCGGATTTGTATTTTTTTTGCTTATCAAAATTTCTTTTTTTGGTTTTTGGAAAACAAATCAATGTTTTTTTTTTTCGAAAACTAAAATCTTGCATATTTATTTTCTAGGGTCTCGGAAAACATAAATGAGAGTTTTCTCACCATTCGCCGAAAAACACATCTTACCTAGTCACATAGACAAACAAAACAAAAGTGAAATCGGGGTATCTTTGCATTTTTCACTCACTCAAAGCCGGCTGAAGATATAGACAAAGTCTTCATTCAAAAATTAAACGGCGCACTAAAGTGACATTCGAAATAAACAAAATAAGTTTATTAAAGTTATTTCATGGTCAACTAATTTTACTTATCGCATATTCCTGAAATAGGATCTTCGATTTAGAATATGTTGGTATTCTGAGAACATATAGATAGAAGACTCTCCTCCTCCTGATGGCCGAGGCCCAATAGCCACACATTTTCATAACTTATTACCAATTAAAGTGTAGACGGGATATTTTTTTCGTCCCTCTCCCGATAGTCTTATAATGCCTATTCTCAGATTCTAGGCCATTGGATATGTTCGACCTTCGGATAACTTTGGTCCTTTGATCAATATTAACTTCAGCATGGTGCTCATTCTGGTGACCATTAAAATAGGTTGAACATAGGGAGAGACCACTTATATGCACATACATATGTGACGGGGTTATAAAATCGAATGTTGTATCGTTGAAAGGCGCTCTAGAAGGCGTCGCAAAATAAATTTAGGTATGTTTATGTGAGTAGGTATTTTCTTGGTAATTTTTTTTGCATGAACGCAGGGCTCTTAGCACCATGTGAGTAAAATTTACATTTTAATTCAATGGCTTTTGAAGTAAAAAACTGGTGGAATGATTGCAAAACCCTGTTCTGTGTAAACGATTAATATACAAAGTTAGAATATAAAGTATCAAGAGCATAAACACAGAGTTGATGATGCTCGTTGACAAGCTGGATTAATTTCGATTATTAAAAGGGAAAGGAAATGAAACCGGTATGCAAATTGCACAATCCCTTACGATTCAATAAATATATCAAAACAACATAAATGTATTAAATTTCAAAGTTCGCTTTGTACGTATGTGTGTATGTATATGCCTTCAAATTTATAAGAAATCCCTGTAATTTGTGTACAGTCGACACATTTTATTTTGATTCTATTACAAATACAAAACCCTATTTCAATTCAATTCAAATTCAATTCAAATTCAATTCAAATTCAATTCAAATTCAATTCAAATTCAATTCAAATTCAATTCAAATTCAATTCAAATTAAATTCAAATTCAATTCAAATTCAATTCAAATTCAATTCAAATTCAAATTCAAATTCAATTCAAATTCAATTCAAATTCAATTCAAATTCAATTCAAATTCAATTCAAATTCAATTCAAATTCAATTCAAATTCAATTCAAATTCAATTCAAATTCAATTCAAATTCAATTCAAATTCAATTCAACCAAGTTGATTCGAGAAGTATATCTCCTTCTACTGATTCTTCATACATAGCAAGCAAATGAGCGTTATCTTCTTAAGAAACAAGAAAGTTTATGTCGTGCATAAACTTTAATTCGCCAATTTGGTCCCTTTTCGTCGACAAAAAAGTATTAAATGTACGTTCGCCGTCGTACAGTGGATAAGTTTACAAAAAATAAATGAGATTTTAATTTTTTTTTATTTTTTGGGTTTAGACCGCGATTATGGCGAAGGCCATTTGTTGACTGGCTTTGGCTAAAAAAGGGGTTTTATCCTGGCTTACTTGAGCGAATTACTGAAGTTAGCCGTAAATGCGGCCTTAACTGTTATTTTTTTTTTCTTCAAAATAATAACAATAATAAATTTCAATAAAAAATTGTTTGATTTGATTCGAAAACAAAGCTGTGAAATGACAAGTTGCAAAAAATTCCAATTTCTTGCAAATTGTCTTTTGACTTAAATGCACAAAAATATGAAAATAGACACCATTTGCTTCATCTGTCATAAAGTTAGTATTTTGTTTCCAATTCCATCGGTCATTTGGATCCACTGTTAGTTTGCAAAGCTTGCAAACCAAAGTCCTTATTCGATTGAAACAGGAACTACAGCATTGTTCTTGTTTTCTTTTCCTATACACATATATGAAAGTTTTTTTCTTTTTCATTTGTGATTTTTTTTTTGTACACGCGTATAATTTTTTGTATGCAATAAAAAGCGACACGCGTGTTTCGATTATCGCCAACAGTTTATCTCAGCGCGATCTGTGCGAGAGACTATACAATTTTGGTTGTCCTTGAGTCGCTCTTCGAAATTGTTGGGATGGTAAAATGGTGGTGGTAGTTATAGCCTGCGAACGGGTTAACTGGTCTGTAAAAACAAAAACAAAATAAGGGTCCCCGTCCCAAGTTTTTTTTTTTTTTTGCCTTCTCAAGATATTTATGATTATATGAAACAAAATTAACAAAAACAAAGATAACAAAAAAAACAAATCAAGCTCGATCCATTCACATATCCCGCATTTTGTCTTTCGAGTCGTTTAACGACGCGTCCTCCTTGTTGTCGTAGTTAATTTACATTGCGCTTTTGTTAATCAACTAAAGGAGTTTTGCGCCTGTGCGCATGCATCCCCCTCGCCTTAAAAAAAAAAAAAAACTACGAACCCTAGAGGACCAATTGAGAAGATGACCATCAGATGAAGTTTCCTGTTTTCCTCGTCGACGTCGCGTATCGTCGTCGTCGTTGGTCGGTCGTGTCGTCTCACACATAATAACAGACTCGATGAGTGAATCTTAATGGAGGGTTATTCCTGCAGATTCAGACAACACATATATGCACTTTACATATCTTCTCAAAAACAGCACTGCCAGCTCAAAGAAGATCTTCGAAACATGTATTTTTAACTAATTAAAGTAATTTTGATTTTTACGGTTATGTTGTCAAAAAAATTAGTACATTTTTACTGCCCACGGAGTTAGCTCCCGAAACTATGATGAAATAAAAGCATTGGACAGTAATGCTTTTACTGGAATAGTTTTTAAGTAAAACATAATTTATTTTAAATTAAAATTAGTCCAATTGTAAATACTAAAGTCCAACACCAATCCGTTCAACTGCATTTTATCCATCAATTCGCTGCAAAATTTAAAAAAACAAATCGCGGTTAAGTTTCTATATTATTTGTAGTGAAATGGCAACATTGATCCATGGTCTTATGGTGCACCAGGACTCGAACCAAAAATCCACTTATCAATTTTTTTTTTTTTTTTTATTTTTTGTATTTATTAATTGCAGGTGGTTTTGAATTTTTTTTCAAGATTCCCTTGATTTTGTTTATACGAAAATTAATGTCTTGCGGCATAAATGTTTTTGTCTGAGCATATAAGAAATAAAAAGAGAAGATGGTATAGTAGATAAGAAAACAGAGGGACGTCATCATATACTGAAGCAGCATCCATATGAGCACCAATTTTATGTCACATCGTTTAAATAACTAATAACATCAATTGTTTAATGCGATATTAAATCTTCTTTATTTCAAAAAGGACTAAACTCACGGGATATCAAATTCAATTCGACTAAAAAGAATTTTTGGGAAAATTCGAAATTATTAAATTTAAATTTAATTGAAGTGGATTCAAAAGAATTCGAGTTAGTCGACCTATGTACATAATGTAGATATTTTTCATTGAACAGCCGAACAGGAAATTGCCGGAAATATGCATCCGGCTCGAAGGACCAAAAAAATGTGCGGGTGCGAATTGACCCTGATGCGCTGGTTCACTATGAAAAATTACACAAATTAAATTAAAAACGTTGTTGTTAGCTTGAGGTTGAAAAAACGAAAAACGAAATTTTATTTTACAGAAAAAATAATAAACAAAATAAATACATAGCAACGAAACATAAAGAAGTAAAAGTAAATTAAAATGAAAATAAACAAGTAGATATAAATTAAAGTGTTTTAGATACAAATAAAATTGATAGGAGAAATCAAATCTGCCGTAAACAACCTACGTTCATGAAAAATCAGTTTTTTCGTGGGAAAACATACTTGCAGTCAGTTAGATTGCAAAGCTTTCTCACCATCATATTAAAGTTTTTTTTTTTTAAATAAACCAACAAAACTTGGGTGAGCTTTCATAAAGATTTTATAGGCTGGAGTTATATCAATTTCACGACAGTCCTGTCTGACCATCAGACTCCTTTTAGTTGTGCTTTTTATTTAATTATTCAATTTTAATTATAAATATATTGCGCAGCGAGGACTTGAACCCTGAACGAGCACGCCCTCTTAGCCATATGCACTACGCTTTGCGCTACCAAGGTCACGTGATCAGGTGGATCCCAGATTAGGTTTTATTGTTTAACAATCGCATTTACCAATCGATTGAAATATTGGCAGAAACTTATACACCAGTTCCATAAGAATTTTCCCCAAGATACAAGTAAATGTGTTTATTTCATTATGACTATGGGACTTCTTTTTCTGCCACTCCTGCCAAAACAACAATTTAATTTGAAAGTTAGCGATCCAATTAGATGGTGCGCCTTATCTTAGCTTTTTATATCCTTCTATTTTCTCTTTCTGATGGAATGAAACTCAATTTATTTAGAACCCACTGTGAGCATCACACCGCCGAATTGGCATCTTCCATACCCCATTTCAAATTCAACTATCTCTAAACAAGTCAATAAATCATTTTGCTTTTTCATTTTATTGCTCCCAGTAAAAATGCCAACTTTAACGAATCACTGGTTATAAAAGGGACATCATATCCATATCGAAAATTAATTACTTACACGCCTAACATCGCACATCGTTCCACAGTAAGTGTGCTTCTTCCCAATCTGGGCCATTTATGAAACTATGATCTATTTGCTTGGAATTGGCATTGGCATTTTTCTTGGCGCCCAATTCATACATGTACTGACTTGGCAATGAGAAAGCGTAACAAAACTGTCACCAAAAGGCGTAGCACATTCACGCCACGCAGTCAAAAGAACTAACGTCACACTTTGAAAAATTAACAAAAAAAAAAAAAATGCTTACAATATATCTTGTAGATCGTGTTGTGCCAGATGACCACCACACTACTTGTGGACCAACTTATCAAAATGTCCATTTCGGCGGAAGGAAACTAGAAACGTCGAAAAAACGCGTCTTCGGCCATGTATTCATCTCGCGGTGAGACGCTGCCTGCAGCAATTGCGTGTGATGTGTAGGGAAATGGTCCCCGAGAGAAGAGTAACGTATTGGCATACACGCTCCGATGCGTTAGTAGGGCGTCAAAGTGGGATTTGGTGTTAGAAGTGAAATTGTATACACTATCCTTGAGCTCGCGGTTCTTGGGTTGGTGTCTATTTATAAGATTTTTTTTTTTTTTATTTAAACCGCATTTATAGAGGAAGAGATTCAGACTAGCGCAATGGCCTTTCTTTTCCCGCGATGCAATTAAAATAAGTTTTTTTTTGTAATCTCAAAGACTCTCTAACAATCTTACAAATGTTTTGTAAGTGAATTCCTTGATTTTATAGAATGACCAAGAAACAACTTTTGGCATGTTTCATTTCTTTTTTTTAAGAAGTTTGTTCGACAAGACATTTTAATTTACTCCAAGAAAAGAAAGATATCTATAGGTGCATCGCTGCTGATAATGAAATCCCTTTTTTAATTGACTTGCCTAAACTCAATCCTGTTAGACGAATGTAGCAGTACAAGCAAAAAAAAAAGAATTGAATTTTTTTACTCTGTAAAACTGTCGAATTTGCAACATCGTTCTTGAGCACAATTGTTTTGATGAAGAAAAAAAAATTAACTAAAATTTGAAGGTATAATTTTATATGTATACTTGCTGTTGTATTCAAGCCCCATTCAAGAAAATGCGATAGTTTGAGAGTAATAAGCAAAAAACGGAAAAAAAAACATTCTGAATGTTTTCTAGCCTTTTTCCCTCAAAAAAGTTGTTGGGAAACAGCACATTCCAAATCAGCACGCCCAAAAGCATTAAAAGTATAATTTCATCTGACTTTTCAACGACAATTTCGTATTTTTAAGAACAGCACATGTTCTTAAAGTTAGCTTTTTTTAAATGCGGTCAAGATTTTGCAAACTAACATAACGAAATAAAAACTTGTCAACAAATTAAATACGAAATGTTTAAATTGCAAAATAAGAAATTGCGAAGTAAAAAACGGCCAACAAAATTTTGACAAATGTTTCGCTAAGCTTTTTTCGAAATTCTGTTTCATTCCTCCTTTTGCGTAGCTTTAAAGTGTAGACCAACCCGAAACGACTTTTTTTGAGCAAAATTATGTCATTGCTATTATTTTGTGCAAAAATGGAGTTTGACATATTATTTTTTTTTTTTTGGTGAAAATAATAGAAAAAAAACTGTGTGTAGATATTAGGTTTTAAATGAATTTACTTCAAATATGTATATATATTTACGAGTTATTCGTCTTGCAAACTTTGTGTTTTAAACTTGTGACGGAAGTTTTTTTTGTCAGCTGGCAAAATTAAAATAAACCGCAAAATAATTGCAGTCATTTAGAAAAAAAAAATCTTAAAAACCATGCACACACAAATAGTAGTCAAAAGACTTCAAAGTTTCAAAATTTAATGCTTCCATGGCCGTGACCCACTCCTTAAATTAGAACTTTCAATTGAATTGAATTGAAAAGTTGATCGGCCGCAGTAGAAACTTTGGCGAGAATCAAAGAAAGAAAACACCTAACCATAATAAATTGACTATTGCATTTAAGAAAATTCTGCCGTAATCAACAATCGCTTGTTTCTCTTACTGTAAAAGTGCAAATAAAAACTTACGAAATTCTCCTCCCTCTAACCAGCTGAAAACATTTTATGCACGACAGAATTATTTGAAGGAGTCAAAAATATTTGCTAACAAAAAAATCTCACTTCAAAAAGTCTCTGATCAGCTCAAACTCAAAGCGTTTCTTAAAAACAAAGAAAAAGAACGCGACACAATTTTACGTAACTCATCAAACCACATATGAGTCATCCCTCATTTGCCTTTTTTTCTCATTCGCACCATCACATAATCAAACCATAGTTCAATCCTTGTCATAATTTTAGCAATTTTTTGCTTAGACCTTTGACTATGAAAAATGCACAGAGCTCAAATTTGGAACGCAGTTGCGATCGAGAGTCGAAGTTGATTAGACAATCAGCACTTCATTGAACTTCATGTTCATGTTGATTCAAGTTTCAACCTAAAACTTTCTTTGCTTCGCAATTTTTGTTTTGTGTGCAAAATTAACAAAGAATAATACGGTGATTTTCCAGAATTTTTTTTTGCTGAAAAGGTAAATATTTTTAAAAATAAGTTTTTAGGCTGTAAGTGCGGATTCGCTTGGTTTTACTTTTTGGCGGGAAGGCAGTGCGAACTGAAGTCGATTGTCAGTCAGAAGAAAAAAGCACATGAACAAAAAGTTAATTTCGATCAGTAGCCATTTGTTTTTTGTGAATTGCGAGAAGTGAAAGTTATTGAATTTTCGTATCGTATAAGATTTCAAAGTGAAGTTTAATAAAATATATTAAATTAATAAATAATTATTGTTTATCAAGATGAAGTTTACACCAGTGAGTTTCTTTAAAATGAAATCCAATTTGATTGATAGATAAGGTGAATGTTGTTTTTTTATTTAAACTTTTTAGCTTTTTACAAAGGTAATTCATAAAAAAAAAAAAACTGAATGAATTTGCTAGAGCTAGAGCAAGATGCCCAGTCTCCGTCAGCTGAAAATAGTTAGTTCTTGACCAATTTTATTGCGACGTGGACTTTAGGCGGCAATTTGTTTTAGTGAAATGGAAGTATAAATTATATAATATTAAAAATTCTTAATGATACCAATGTAACTAAAAATTGATTCCAAAATATTTTTTTTTTGTTTCAAAGTGTAACATAACCAATTTAAAAATAAATCCTTTGACCAAAGTCCAATTTCTGCTAACAAGCATGACGGGTGAGTTTTTTTCTTTTTTTGAGAATAAATCCAGAAGTAGTCATGTGTATATCGTTAGTTGCGTCTTCATCCTCTGGACTGAAATAACAACGGAAACACATAAATTTCGCATCGGAAAAAGATACAATTATCGAATTTGGCCAGACATCTTCAGACAAAACAGGACAGGCCGAAGTGTATTTTTCATGTTCAACAGACGCTTTCAAGTGACGTGAAGAATTTTTTTTTTTTCGTTTTGTGTAAACTGAATTACCAAAGGAACATATATCTTTCTTAGCCTTTGACTGCCCAAAAATGAAAAACTCTGACAAGAGGGGAGATGTCGAGAGATCGAATAAGTTATGTATTTGAAAAATCACATACCAATTTACTATAAAGAGGAGCATCTACTGCATCTGAGCGGACAGGGCGGGATGGAGCGTGCGTTGGTTTGACCAAAAAAAAAAGGTGGACTTCACGATTCACGAATCAATTTGGCAATTATAATTCTTTTTGGCTGAATGATTTTTGGATATTTTTTTGTTGCTGTTAAAAATTTGATTTGTGATGAATTTTGCAGTAGAATCTTATACGAGTGGGAGTTTTTGTTTGATGTTTTGTTTTTTTTGTATGATTTCGATGAAAAATATCCAATCAATACAATTATAATTTTGATTCATTGTGCGGTTATAATTCAACGAGTCTACATTAAATTGGGGTCATCGTTCTTTTATGAACCTTTACTACATCCTTTCATTTGCGTTTTCAAATGACCATTTCTGAGTTCAAGGAAGTTGTGCTACAGAATCTTGAGTCTTACATAAATGCTCTGCCAACACTGACCACATTATAACCGTCAAGCTATTCGAAAATTAAACACATTATGATCGTATCTATTATGTGTTGTTTATATTTATCGCTACAATTTAAAAATGTCACGCGAATCAAAGCTGCACTTTCTTTACCTATCTTGGCTTTTTAACGTTGGATGGTAAATTGTAGAGATCATGAAGTAAAGATATCCAAAATGCACCATCAAATGTGGATAGAGCAAAGTAACGTTTAATTATTATATGGTAGCTTCTATACAATAATCATATGGTAAACGTAAAGTCTAAAAGTCATAAAAAATTTAATTCTTGTTGTTGTTGTTGTTGTTTGGAATTCTAACGAGATAATATCGCACGTAATAAACACTACACAACATCCCGCTTTTATTTATTTAAATTTCTTGCTAGCGCACGCGTTGTACAAGCGCAACGAATCAGCGGTAGCTGCAATGCTCAACGAGATGACCCCAGCATTCCGGTAGTAAAATGCTCAGGTAATGAAAAAAAAAAAACAAAGTCAAAACTATCTGGCATAATGCTCGCGGTTACTAATAAGAAAATACAAAAAAAAAAACAAAGAATTTTAAGATAACTATCTCTAGAACACACACTTTTGTTCCATAGGAGAGATGAGGACAAGGAGGAGTTGCTTATTATTTTTTTTTAGAAAACAAAATAACGACTACGAAGCTATATATCAAGCTTTTTTAAAAGGTCAAAATAGTAAAATTCATTGAAGTCATTTTGAAGATAACTTTCTTCATAGCTTCAAAGAAAGCTTTTACTGTGCCAGAGAAAAATTAATTTAAGATGTACAAATTTTACAAAAGATAAAAGTTTTTCTTAAAAATCTCCTTATTTAATTTCTTATAGACCTAGTTTTTCAGTGCAGTTTTAAAGTTAACTTCAAGTTAAGTCACCTCATATATTGAGTTAGCCCTCGACTATCCTTACAATCTTTGTTTTATGAGCTTTTTAGATCCTTTTGCATTCATCCACCATTAAAAAACATATTGAGGATTTAGTTATCGACCATTTAACTTGCAGGATTTAATAACTCTGGTTTAACTCAGCACTGAATGATTATGTCTAAGTAACGATAAATTCATGAATCTTATTTTGAAAGATAGTTTTGAAAAATAATTTCAAAATTATACAAATCTTAATATCATAGTCGAATGTTAAAACTAGCCCCATTTTACCCTAACTAACTTAGCCATTGAAATTTAAACACAACACTTACAGCAAATTAACTGTAGAAAAGTGTTAATTTGTTGGTCATTATGGTTGTTTCTCCTTGTGTTTTGTGTTTATCTATGTAGCTTTAGTTTTAAATACTGCTGGGATGCTTTTCTATTTTTTGACAGCCAGCAGCTGACAAGTAACAGGCTTTACTAAGAAAAACAATAAATGTTCAACTTGATGTACATAACTAACATTAGTCTCGTACAAAATGGTCGTAAAGATTTTTTGACGTTTTTTTTTTTTCATTAACGATTGCGTAAGGTCTGGTCCCTTTGGGTGCTTCTATTTTTTAACTTTGGAAAAAAAGCTGCTTCAAATCCTTTACTCGTATTCACTTCGATCAATATGAACATTTTTACTTGGAACTTAAGGCTTTTTGATGATGATTCCCCAGGGATGAAATAGAAATTTTTCACCACCACCAAACTTTGAGAAACGTCTAAGGCAAGGCAAGTTGTTACCATTCAACGCATTTAATACCGAACTTGAAACCAACAGTTGTCGCACTCAAGTGCAAACGAACTTTTTGAGCTGTAAAGCGTCCTCGACGTATGTACCTACTAAAGTGAAAACGAGCTTTTTTAGCTGTAGAGCGTCATGGAAGTTATTAAAAAGCTGAATATTACAGCGGATGAGATAGCTGGGCCACGTGGAGGATATTGGACAATGGTTCCATGAACCATTGCATGGCCTCCCAGCAGTTGGGGCACTCAAGTGAAATGAGCGTAGTTGACGTAGTCAAAAAGCCTAATATGTGGAGGATAAGATGGCTGGGACACGTGGAATATACGGACATCGACGTCTTAGCTCGATGAAACAGAGCAAGATCTGTCAACCCTTGTCCCTTCAAGTGAAAACCAATAAAAAATAAAGTTTGATGGCTGCGGAAACAGCGTTCTTCGTTTATAATAACGTCCAATTCCCCAGTTTTTACTCAGCCATTTTGCATAGAGGAAGTTTATTTCCTCCATCAATACGCAAATTCAAAATAACTGAACTGCTTTACAATTACGCATCACGATTGACGAAGATCTTCTTGTCGTCATCATCATTCTGGTGATCGTATGGAAAGCGAGCATCACCACATCCATGGCCCACCATATAGAAGTACATCTCAAAAATATAAGCATCCGTCTCCGTCTTCGTCGAGCGACGTCAAAAGGACAACGATCGAAAATGACGATCGGATGTCGTGAGTAGTAATTTTCATTATTGGAGCAGTAAATGACGAGGCGTACTATGAGCAACATGTGTTGGCCATTGAATCTGATTGCATTTTTGTTATGGCCGTTAATGTAGCGAAGAGACCTGGCCGATTCGACTGGATGGATTTCTCTCCAATCTTCAGCGTATGCGTTTCCTTTAGAATTTGATGCGTTTTTCGATGTTGTTATTGCATCAATTACCATCAACACAATAACCATCATGATGCACAATGTGCATCACTTCGAGAATCTTCTGAAATTCCCATAAGGAACCAATTCATGTGACCATATGAGTTTTTGTCACCCCAATAATTTATAAGCAGAAACTAGTACTTGTCGAGTTTTTTGTCATTTATACATTTCAAGAATTTTCTCATATAACAGGTTGTCAGCACGTCAGAAAATTGTGGAACAAAACTTCCACTAAAATTTAAGAAAAAAAACTCAATTTTGAAGTGCGAAAATCAAGAAAAATTAAAAATGGGAAAAATATTAACTTCAAATCCAAAAGCTGTGGAGTGTAAATCTTTGAATACGTTCCATAATCCTTTTTCCAGAATAAAAAAAATGATACATACATTTCAACCTTTCTAAAAATCTGGAAAATTGCTGAAGAAAATCTTTTAAGTGCTGGTGTATCATTGATTGGGAATTTGATTGATCTCCATAAACAGAGGTTATTATCCATCCCAAGAGTCCTACTCGCTTCCTCCACGCAATCCACACACACACACACAATGCACATTTTTTATTTGCTTCTGAGCGGCTTAATCTTTGTTTAGGCTTGTGAATTGAAGTGAGAGAGAGAAGAATCTGGAATTTGTGAATGGCCTGGTTCTCAACTATACACGCATCAGTCGAGCGAACTCGCGCATTTTCATCAATTTGAGTTCAAAATAATTTCAAATAATTACCCTCACGTTGGAATAGTAGTTTGTTAGATATGTTTTTTTTTTTTGTTTTGTTAGAGCTATGTGAAGAAACGCAAAAGCATCAACTGCCAGTGTATACAATGCGCGGCGTGCGGAACGCAGATTTGAGTGCATGTTTGATTCCCATGTTATCGACGACAAGATCATCAGTGATCAGAATGAAAGAAGACCAATCGAAGTTATAGGTTGTTAAGTAGATATATGTATAGGAATATATACACATAGATAGATAGATGGGATAGCGCCCCATGTGTTACAACCATGTCCATGTTCCAGAGACCACCGGAAAATTGGTGCAGTGAGCGCCGCCGCCGTGCCGAGGCGCAAGGTAAAAGGAAGAATTTGCAATTTGATTTGAAATAAATTGGCTTGGCAGAGCGGCGGCGCGGCGGCGGACAGGTTTAGCGGGTCTTGTGGTTTGCTCCTGATTTGGTTCACCTCGTTCGTTGATTGCATGCGATTTGTGTTTCGATTCATTGTCCTCGTACACTGAAAGAAAATAAGGCAATGTGAGTCGAAATATCTTCACTCAGTTTTTTTTCCTTTATACAGGGTGATTTGCATTAACTTACGGTTCGATCGTGGGTTGGCACCGAACACTACTCAATATGAACATATGCGGCCAAGTTAAGCATACCTTACAATACTTACTTTCAAAGCTGTGGGAACCAGATAAAAATTACTTCCTCCGTAAATTTCCTGTCCTAGCCAGAATGAACCCAACTCACTAAGAATGAATTTCTTTAACGATCTCAACGAATAAGGATCAAGGTGACGAGGTGGCTTGAAAAGGAACCTCAACGACATCTGTAACTTCTGTCAACTTCGAATGGAGGGGAGCTCATTAACCTCTTAAATCCCTCAAATGAGTTTATGATATCAAAATGGCGGACTCTAACACTAATTGGAGAACCGAGCTAGTTTTTTTTTTGTTCTTTTCTCTCAGTGTACCTTATGCCAAAAACAAAAATGTTTCGGTGAAGGTTCGGATTTGTTTCTAATAATGTGCGACCACGTACAAGAACATCGAAGGAAGAATTCCAAAAGATTGTTATTCTTGATAGAGTGGCTGCTGTATGGGAATGATTGTTGTTTTGTATTTAAAAAAAAAAAAAAACACGAAACAACATCTATGATGTGTGTATAGTTTTTTTGTGAAACATCTGACCGTTTGGCCTCATATTGAGATTTAATTTTTGATTTGTTGATCTATTTAGATTGTATATTTAATACTCGTTTATATTACGCAGTGCATAATATAACAGATGTTAAGGAAGTTCATCATATAACCCTTCAAAGGTGTACTGATGGATACGAGCATTGGTTTTTATAGATTCTCTTTATTTTTTCTTGGAAACAGTTTATGGGTCCTTGTTTTTGGAACAGTTGGTTAAATTATATTTGTTAAAAGATTAAAAGATAACTTTTGAGTGGGTTTACTCCCAACCTTACTGTAAGGTTAGCAATACATGCCCTTTCCCCAAACAAATTGCAGTTCAAGAAAACATAAATTTGGGATTTTGAAGTTCTACAAAAATCATATTTCACTGCTAAGTAAAATAAAGCTTCAGATTTTCTGTTTTTAGTGTTTTTTAAAATCAATTCAAATTTTGAAGTCGTTAGTTAAAAGAAAATTCCATAAATTTATCATAAAATGCGTTTTTATCAGCACTCTTCATATTTTGCAGTTTATTTATTTGTTAAAGAAATTATTCCTCTAAAATAAATAATATTTCACCCCGACTTCACTGTGAAGTTAGCAGTCCACGAAATTTTCTCAGTAACCTATTGAGCCAGGAAATAAGGCGGTTTTATCAGCACTCTTCAAATAAAGCTCTAAATTTGCAGTTAATTTGGTAGTTGAACAAAATTAGTAGTTCAATTTTTGAAGTCCTCTTAAAATAAACCAGAAAAAACACGTTTACGATGGTTAGATGGCAACTTCATAGTATTTATAATGTTTTCCTTAAACCCAGAAATCGTTTTTCTGCCCAATTCCCTCTAAAATTAGTATTCAACATTGAATCCCACACTGATAACTATGTACATCCACCAAGCCCCGCAATCAAAAAGTTAAATGCTTGATCTTAAATAAAACAAGACGTCGATACTACATATATTTATGA
The DNA here is from genome assembly GCA_958431115.1 of Syrphus vitripennis. NCBI lineage: Eukaryota > Metazoa > Arthropoda > Insecta > Diptera > Syrphidae > Syrphus > Syrphus vitripennis. The sequence continues at coordinate 104,915,312 of OY288108.1, read as the reverse complement.
AGTCTAATCAAAAATTCGATTTTTTACTTAATTATATTTTATGAGACTACATGTCCGACGCAAATGTAACCAGAACCACAATATTTCATAAAAACCAAACACCTAATACGATTTTTCTCTATATTTGTTTCCTCAACAACAAAAAAATGATCCTTGACACATAATGAAGGAGTGCCACCTTAAGTGAAAGATTTTTCATGTTGAGCAAGTATTTTATTTTTTGTGTGTTAAGGAACTTAAAAAAGTAAATTCCCATTAGAAACCCCACATGACGTTCATTACATCAAAATTCCACTCCTGTCTTGTGTTATTTTTTCAAACCTGACCTAAACTTACCTTACCCTAGCCATACCACACCCCATCCATCTCACAACCATTCCAACCATTATATTAGACACTTCATAATGTATGTTCCTATACACAAAACTAAAAAAAAAAAAACAACAGAGCTAGATCCAAATTCAATTTGTACATCATTAGTTCCGCCTTTCGCTACGCACTTTCACAAAACCTGTGCCCCAATCGTCATGGGGAGCCTGATTGTGGCTGCTTGCAATGCCTTGCTGCATCTATCTACCACAAGGAAATCACGTCGTCCTCCTTCTTTTTAAGACGTATGAAGCTGTGTGGTTGTTTGTCAGAGTCAGATCTCTAATCAGGTTTGTAGCGCCATCAAAAATTAACTCCAACTCGAACCACTTTAACGCGCTGTTACCACCGCCGCCGCCGTCGCCACGTCGCTATTCCACCATGCCACCACCATCGCACTCGCACAACATCGTGGATCTAAGAAATGCCAAATAAAACCAAACCAATTGGGTGAAGGTGAAAATATCAATTAGCGGGGCGACGAACTTCAAATGCGGTCTCCCAGCGGTACCCCAATAAGTGAGTACCGGGCATTGCGGCGAATTAGTACCATCACACCATTTAGTAAATAAGTTGCTGCAGCGTCTCGCACAGCTGCAGATTCTATACCATCTACCATCATCAAGAAACGCAACGCATCTACGCTGAGCAAAAGAAAAGGATCCAAAGAAGTATGTACTCGGAATAGTGCCTGCCATCATCATGGATGTAGTACTCCTCTGTGCTGTGCGTGCAACTGCTGCTAGATGGGGCGCAATGCGATGTGGTGCGCGTGTCCTAATGCAACATAATTTCCAATCAATTAAACGAGTCCCAAGAATATGTGCTGTTTGCTGTACAGTGTACATGTCGTGCCGCAGCAATTTTACCATCAGAATGAAAGCATACTTAAATACATTTAAATACTTGCAACAAAATAACAGAAAATGAAATTACAAAAACAAAAACAACAACTACTGAAACTTCCATAATTGCAGAAATTTTGCATTTCCTGTTTTTGATGATGGTAATGCTGCAGTGACTGCGACAGTTGATGCCGCAATAATAATGAAAACTTTGACATTTTAACTGACAAATCTCAGCGTGTTTGCGAGTGCTTCAAACTTCAGTTAATCCCATCAAGTTGTTGCTACAGCAACATTGGCTGGTAATAAAAAAAAGTCATAAGGATATAATTTAGTTATAATTTGTTGTTTAATCGAAACAAGTTAGAAATGGATTTACATCTTGTTAAATAAAAAGTGATATTAAAAACAACTCCACCACAGCCAATCGTCTGCCAATTTTCTCGATGTCTGCAAATTCTACAAAAATAATTTTTTAATGTTTCTTTATCATTCAATCCAGATTTTAAATTTGCATAGTGTATTGGTTGAATTTGAAATAATACCTCTAAAGATAAAAACGAGCTTTGATATGGGTTGCACACTTAAGAAACCAGGAGCTCTGGACGGATGATCATGGATATATATACTAGTAAGTTAAAACAAACGTAAGATGCCCTGCAGGGTAGGTGTGCAGTTGTGCACCAGGAAAGAGGTTTGAGGAGCCTCTTTACAGTCCTCGACTTTCGGTTTTAGGATAAGGTTACAGAACGCAATCATTCTTTGCTGAGAATAGAGATACTTTAAGTGATGATCTTTCATCCTCACTTTCATACACCATGACCAACTCGAATAGAAGATTTCATGAGAACCCAGTTCAAAAGGCAATAGCATAAAAAGTGTCAGTATCCTCATTCAAAAATGTTTGCTTGACCGAAGGTTAGGTTAGGTTTAATATGGCTGTCGGGCAAGAGACCCAACACACTTAGACCTTTATGGGTCCATTGTGATACCATGAAACTAGCAAGATAGGATCTCACTAGCCGAAATACTCGGAGCTTCTACTAATGAATAGGGACAGACTTTTAACTAGACTATCACTAGATAACTAGTGTCCTCATAGAAGAATTCTCCTAGATGGAGTTTCCTTCTAGCTGAGAGAGCAGCGCAGGTGCACAGAAGATGTTGAATAGTTTCCTCTTCTTCGTCCATGCAGCTCCTGCAGAAATCGTTGGAGAACACGCCCATACATACGGCGTGTCTACCTATCAAACAGTGTCCTGTAAGAACACCTATGGTGGAACTAATATGCAGTCGATTTAAATTTAGCAACCCCTTTGAACGTTTCAAGTCTATACTAGGCCATATTGAGTTGCCAGGCTTGTATTACTCTGAGTTCATCTGAGGTTTGTTTGCTTTAAAGCTTCCTGCTTTAGCATGAGTTTACATGTAGCGATAGGTATACCTATGTATGTTGTTCTTTTATGGGCCGTAAAGGAGTGATTGTTCCTTGTTTGGCGAGTTCGTCCGCCCTACAATTGCCCAGAATGTCACTATGTCCCGGCACCCATATAAGGTGAATGTCAAACTGTTCAGACATCTCCCTCAGAGATGTTTGGTAGTCTAGAACCGTGATTGATTTCGTAGTGACAGAGGCAAGAGATTTAATAGCCGCTTGGCCATCTGAGAAGATCCGAATAACCGTGTTGGTTATTACGTTTTCTCTAAGCCAAGAGAGAACTTCCTTAATCGCCAGAATTTCCGCTTGGAACACGCTACAATGGTCAGGTAGGCAGAAGAAAAGACTGAGATTCAGTTTTTCCGAAAATATGCCACTTCCTACGTCATCGTAGGTTTTTGAACCAACAGTGTAGAAGTGTAAAGATTCATTGTCCAGAATGCTCCGGTCCTCCCATAAAGTTCTGGATGGAATAGAGGTTTGGAAATTATTTTCGAACACCAATTGAAGTGTGATGTAGTCTAAGCGATCCGGAATAAAACCAAATTTGGTAGGGCCAATATGATTACTGGTCCACTGTAAGGTTGCTTTTAAACGCGTAGCTGAGTTTGCCGCTACTTGTTTGCTTAAGATGTCTAGGGGTGTAAGATTAAGTATTATGACGAAGGCGTCCGAAGGGGTTGACCTAAACGATCCGCTTATACAAACACTAGTTGACCTTTGGACTTTGATAAGCTTACTTAAGTTTGTCTTTATGTCAATACATACCCCTCATGTGAGTATTGGTCTAATGACCGAGGTGCACAACCATTGTGCAATGATAGGAGAGAAACCCCATTTGCCACCAATGGCCTTTTTGCATGAAAAGAGTGCCACGTTGGCTTGACCGAAGATGTTTAGTCAATATCGGAGCAGATACCAGTGTAAGTCTAGTCTCAGTCCCGTCAAAACTCTAAAATATTAATCTTGTCTCTGTATCGGTCTCCTAAAACTAATTCTCGTTTCAGTCCCGTCTCTGTTCCGAATCAGAATCTTTTCAATCTTGTCTTTGTTTGAGGGGAAATAGTTATAATTTGAGCCTTGTCGCTGCATTTATAATAAAATATTCTTGTGGCAAGCCCTAATCTCGGCAACCAAGCCTTGCAGACAATTTGAGCTTTCACAAGGAAGTGCCTCTCTTATTTACATACATATGTCGTATATAACTTTCGAAAATATTACCAAAGGTTAAAGCAAAATAAAAGAAACTTAACGATAGTTTTCTGAATAATTATGTTAATAAAATTCGTTTCACATGATAAGGTTATACTTAACCAATGATCCAAAACAAAATCATATTTTTCTTTGACCCCATTATTAGCGCCCTCAAATTAATTTCATAGCTTTCCATCAAAAATTCATTTCTCTCTTTTTATGTTTTTTTTTCAGTATGAAGCCCTTTCTAGATGTTCCATAAACCATCACGTCCCGCAACAAATGTCCTAGAAAGAATAAAATTAATATTAAACAAAAAATAAAAAAAAAAAACACAGAAGCAATTGTCGGAAGCCGTATACAGTCAGGAGTAATTACACGTGAATTCAAAGCTATACAATTTTACTTCACCGACAAAGAGATGAAAAGTCGATCACAAGAGTCAAAAGAAATTACCTATGGACACAGCCAGCAAACTACTCTCCTCTGCGCGTGGCCCCTGACCGGAATAAATGTGCAATATACCTAGAGAGTAGTGTGGTGGAAGCATTGGAACTTTATTAGATGCCCATCACAGACAAATTGAATGCTGCTAACTATACACTGATCGAAAAAAATAATGTGAATAAGGAAATTATCGAAAACGCTCGAGCAACGTGGAAACAAAATAAAGTAACTGTGGTATGTATTTAAATGTTTATTTCAAACCAAATTATTACAATCCACATTTTTTTCTATAGATTCAACAAGGAATACCAATTGATCCAATATACAAATTTACGCTCTACAAAGGAAAACACTGGATCTACGTAGCAGCTGTGGAATGAATTTCATTCTACAATTTTTTTGTTCAGGTGGAGCAAAGTAGAAAAAAATACTAAGAGAAGAGAAAACACTGCACCTACGTATACATAGATGTGGAATGTATATTATGAATCGCTAATGTGACGTCATAAAATACAAGATCGATATGTTCATCATTTTTTGTATAGGTAACATAAATAAAATTGTTGCATCAACATGCAAAATAAAATGGACAAGCACTGGAGCAACGAATATATTAAAAAGCTGTGAAATTTTATGTAGCTGACAAATGTAAAAATGGATAATTTCATATCGAATTTGCAGTAATGTAGAAAAAAAAAACAGCAGGTCTAAAATGTATGTTTTTTACACTAAGCCAGATTAATACATTTCACCATCTTTTATTTTAAGGTACCAGAAGGAAAAAAAAATTAGATCAACATAAAAAATGGAAGCAACTAAAATCTTATCCACACCAAAAGGGGAAAACACTTGAGACCACGTAGACAGAAATATAATGGAAAACTGAGATAAAAAAAATAGCATGGTCCACAGGCTTGTTCAAACCTAAAACGCCGAAAAAGTAGCCTTGAAATTTATAAAAAAAAATAATTTCATAAAAAATTTAAAAAAAAAATCATAATACATTCCAAAATTTATATTAAAGGTTCAACAAGGAAAGATATAAAAACAAGAATCGGAATTAATACGTTCTACCTATAATCTTATTTACACCACGATGTACAATTTTGGAGCAATGTAGAAAGAAAAGAGGCAGGTATGGAGTAGCTTGATTTTACACCACCCAAATTTATACGTTTCGTGATCTTTTCATTTTAGGTACCAGAAGTAAATAACTAGGTCAGCATAAAAAGTTGGAAGCTGTGTAATGTATAAATTTACAAGCTTCGTGCTACCGCCTGCCACAATACTATTTACATACATCACAAGGGAAATTGATTTAGCAACGTGGGAATGTAAAACTACAGCTGCGAAAGGTACGACATGCTAATTTCACGTCGAAATAATGAATTGCATAATACTTTCCATCATTTGTTAGAAATAGGTATCGCTAAGGAAAATTTTTGATCAACGTACCAAAAGCGACATTTTTGTTATTTTTATGAAAAGACAAGGAACTTAAAATTTGTTCTTTATTTTCCTTCTGTCTTTCGCTAGTTATTTTTTATCAGTGTAAATTGCCCTAAGCTCTGTTGTAGAAATATCAAGACCAGGGAGGAGACTACATCGCTTTTGCCCGTTGCCATACTGGCCGCTGCCGCGCACCAAGACAGCCTGTTTTGACTCCTGCTATTGTCACGGAGGAAAGTAGTGATTAACAATTAGAGAAGAGTCGTGATCTATGACGATTGCTCCACCACCTCCACCTGGGGGGCCTAATTTTCATTTGAAAATCAGAATCACTTGAGTCAGGTAGCTACGGATTAGCGTTTGACTAATAAATTGCCACATAAAAAAAAAATAGAGAGAGATAGAAAGAGATGGCAAAAACAAAAGACAGATGAATCATTTTTTAGAAATAGAAATTAATTAGGTTGATGAAATAGAGATGATGCACAATACAGGGATTCCATGGGATTTTATTGGTTTTCCATGATATGGTTCTTCCCATCATCCACCTGTTTAGCATTCAAGTCTTGTAGCCTCTGGAGTTGGATTTCACTTGAAAATCACAAGAACAAGTCCCGGACAATAGATATTTCTAGGAAAATACAAAACTTCGCGTATTTGTTAGATGCATAACAGGCAGTAGCCTGTGACCATAGTTGGACATCATGCTGGACGCAGAACAGAAAGCAACCTCTCTAGACACAGTGTTGTATTGGATGCATGTGAGGTCGTGTACATGGGCGGAACATGCAATCGAAAGTAAGGCGGTCAGTTGATAGTTGTTGTTGTTGCTTGTTGTTGATGGGGTAGAGTTTTGTTATACATTATGTTCATCTTCAGACCAGGACCATAGAAAACCTAGTCTCTTTTGGTTTTCTTTGATTCGAAGTGGGCAGAAGCAAAAACAAGTGATATTTTGTTCTTATAGCAAAAAAAAAAAAAAAACTCATGTTGAGTACTTGTTGTTTTGTATACCCATGCTTTGTGTGTGATAATGATGGATCAGTAGACTTTCAACCGATGAAGACTTATAGATTTCATGGATGTTTAATTCATATCGAGTACGTCATCGGTGTTTCCAAGTTGGCTGGAGTAGAAAATTTCTCATCCATGTTGCGCGCGGTAATGTTTTTTTTTTTTTTGTTATTTGCTTTGTATACTTATACCCACTGAACATATTATGGTAAAGGGGAAAAAATGTAGATATAACAATTCTATAAATTCATACGTGTAATATGTCTACTTTGTATTTCAAGTCGGTAAAAATAAATACCTCACTTTCGTCAACAGAATATTTTTTACGAAATCCTTTTAGGTTTACAAGAAAAACTTTACTAAATCATTTCCTGATTGAACAACCACACATTTATAACGATAGCACAGTTGTTCACTCGGGCGTATACATATTTTAATTTTCGTTCTTGCACGTTACGCCCGTGTTTGGGCGAAAGAAAATATTTTGTTTTGTCTAAAATCTAATATTTAAAGTTATCCACACACCAGGAGCAACTGCGAAGCGGACACTCCATAATCAGCATGGTTCAATGTATTGTTAAAATCATTTGACAATTTGACTGAATAAATTTTAAATTTCATCATAAATCTATAAGATACTAAATATATGTGTTGAAGATAGGCCAGTTGAAGGTCCAGCTTGGCATCTAACAATCGTACTATTATTTTCCTGCAAGAAATACAAATTAAATACTGATTAAATCGGCATACATTAATACGAGAAACATTTATTCTTGTTAACTTTATTTCGTTTTTAAATTATTTATGCTTTTCGATCAATCTTTCTTTGGCCTTATGAAATCGCTAGCCGTACCTCTATGTTGTTATGAAAATTGAATACAAAACCGCAATTTGCCATCTCATTTACAACTGGCTCGTTGGTCTAGGGGTATGATTTCCGCTTAGGGTGCGGGAGGTCCCGGGTTCAAATCCCGGACGAGCCCAAGTAAAAGTTTTTTTTCTTTTATTTTTTAGCAGTGAAATTTATCTTTCTTATTCATTTTGAGCTAGGGTGTTACAGAATTTTGGGCATACGTATGTATTATTAATTATTACACTAGGGCATTGTATATAAAACCTATAGCACTATCACCACGATGATTTTTGAGTTGTGTTGTGTGGTCGTCTGGGGGCGCACTTGTATATACACAGAACGGGCAACCAGAAAATTAGTTAGTTGTGTGATCGCCAGGGGGCCGACACGTGTGGAACGTGCTGATGATAGTACTATCTAAATTCATATACAATGACTAGGGTCACATTTGTTATCTGTTGGCACAATCATTCTTCAATTAAAATAAACATTTTATCTTACAATGACTTAGATTTGGAGCCCAGTTTGGTGGAAGACTACCTAACTCTTGTTTATCTCACCACTGAAAAACAACTGGACCTAAAATATAACACCATCTTCTCGATCAACTCAAAATTACTTAGTTCACATTCTATCATAATTCCAAAAATTAATGTAATATTAAATTACGTCATCAAACTTCTTCAAAATCGGGTTAGGTTTATCGTTCTCACTTTTAGCTTATTATCGTTTACAGGCCATGGTTGTTGTTTCTACTCTTTCTGTGTGTTGCAATGGCGCCCAAGTGACAATAATTGACTCTAATTTTGACCTATACAGTTTAAGCGCATCGTCTAACTTTTTTCTTATGCCAATGGCTAACAAACTATACAACAACTATTATACAAGTTCACACAAAATAAAAGTGGACGCTAGCTATACGTTGGCTGGTTGGACTGTATGTGGAAATGCAAAATATTCCCATACCTCTAATGCTCTCGGTCTCGAGAAAGAAGCTAAAGTCAAAAGTAAAAATCTTCACATATAGGTATCTATAGAATAGATAGATACTTCCTAGTTGACCTTATAAAAGTGCACGTCTGGCGATGGCGCTGAGTACAGTGATGTCGATTGCTATATTTGTTGCTAAAATCATAAACTGCTGATTGCGATGGGCTGAGGTGAACGTTATGTATTGATTAAGTTGGCCCTACATTTTTCGAACGCGTGCTTGTATCTTCCCTTACGGCTGCTTTGGCGTCCACGCTTATAACTATGCTGGCTTCACATCCTTGCTTGCGCCCATGCTTATGTCTCTGCTCACATCTGTTCTGGCGTCTGCGCCAAGGTTGGGGCTTGCAGACATAACTAAGCAAGGTATATCTTTGTATATGAAAACTATAGTACTATCATGGTGGAAGTCGAATGGGGCGACATCTAATTTACCTATGCAACCCTTACTCTTTTTTTTTGCGGAGAGCTTATGGAGGTTTTAAATGAAATTTATTGATATTTTTTGGATGCAATAATCCAAAAAATAGTCTACTCTTGCCCCTACCACCAATTTTCGACGCTTAAAGACTCCCCAAATCGAATTTTACACCTTACATTTTGCAGCGCCACCACCAGGACCTCTGCAACCCTAAAAAAAACTCGCCATGATAGTACTATAGTTTTCATATACAAAGGGTATATCTGTACCTTAGTTCGAAAAGAGTTAGATACTTCGAATTATGTTTCATTTTTATAATATTGAAAAAAAATAGTTTTGGTCTTATTTTTAAATTGTTTGGTACTACAGTCTATAATGCTTATCTATGTAGAGTTGAAACAGCTATATATGTAAAAACAACGATATTGCAATGAATGCACACAGCACAGTATGGTGTTCATATTGGGGAGCATCCTTTGATAAATCACGTCTTGCACCTTAGACATCGTATCACTGACAGAGAGACTATGAGGCAAACCGGCAGCGAACACTGTAATGCGGCAGAAGAATCATTACATGTAAGACTTTCGGTGGGTTTGGGTTCGGCAGCGGCAGCGAACGGCGACGAAGACGGCGGCGGCGCTGTGCGATGAGATCATCTGCTTTTGCGGAAACTTTTTTTTAGGTTATTTTAGGTCAAAGTGGATGTTTTTTTTTTCTTCTTCTTCTGGAGTTCCTCTTTAAGACTCCAATTCCAATTCAATTTCTCTTCGATTTTTTTTGTGTGTGTAATGCAGCACTAAATGAAGAGCTGGGAAGATGATGTAATATTCACTTTGAGTAGGTATTATAGTATATCTTCATCAATCACATTTTTGAGGAGGGTATGGTACATTGCTTTGCCTGACAGTAATTATATTAAAGAACTTTTTGTTTCTATGAGATTCCATTCAGAATACTGTATCTATGAAGAAACTGCTCTCTTAAGGTCTGGGAAGCTGAACTCACTGGAGTTCCAAATTTTAATTTCAGGATAAATTTTGTATAAATAAAATCAAGACCTAGTCGGAAATTCTGGTCTTATAGCTTTTTCAAAATTCTGCGTTTTTCCATTCTGTTTTGCAAATTCTGTGTTCCTGACAATTCATTTTGAATCAATAAAAAAAAGGGAATCGAAGATGAGATATGTTTTTGCATACCAGCCAAAATCTCAAGGCTTCTAGGCATGTATTCAACTTCCTACATTTTTTAAATACAAAGTATGTATTAGCAAAAAACATTTATCATTTAAATCTTCACGATGTCGTTTGAGTCGTAAGCAACATTGTAATCATATAGTGTCTTCCAAAACAAGCTAACGTTTCTTCAAAAATCTAAAATCTTTTATGCCCCCAGAGGTGACCCAACAACATCTTCATTGTACTCTACTCAGAGGCTATAATAATCTAAACATGATCTTAACATTTCCTTTCTTCTTCTTCATATCTTCATAGTCTCATCGCGATACTGAGCGCCCCCAAAGGAACTCTTTTTTGTTTTTTTTTTTTTACCAATCGTTGAATTAATTAAGGTCGCTTGGTGCAATTAACCGCTAACTTAATGAGCCTTTCCGCACATTCTCACAACACACAAGTAGTGAAGATACTTTCTTCTCCCAACCATGATAAAACATGGCGTTTCGTTCATTTTAATTGTTATGAATTCTTCTTCTTCTCCATGACAAAAAAAAGCATCACAAGGAAAAATAGAATGTACCCATGAAGCTACCCAGGAGACCATCTACAGAGGAAAGGTGGAGAGAAGTCGCAACACGAAGATCTCGACCAACGTTGTTACCTCTGTGGCCAATTAGGTGACCATTTAATTTGCTTTGCGACAATTAATAATTAAATTCCATTTGGCATAAATTTGTTTGCGATAATCGTAGATAGGTAGCTAGCTGGTTTTACATAGTAGTCGGTGATTGGACGACCAACTAAATGTCTCCACTGCAAAAAGATCTGGTTTTTTAAGGACCCCAACTAAGCCCTTGGACAGAAACAAATGAATGCTTTTGTAGAATAACACCACATTTATATATAGTACATACATTATATTAACATAGGAGCTTGTTCAAAATGGCCCCTATCGATCTTTGAGATTTAGATACCTATCTAATTAGCAAATGCGGGAAGTGAGCACATTTGAATAGTAGCATAATAAATGTAGAGGTAAGTATAAAGCATAAGCCTTAAAAAAAAGCCGAATTTATTTATGGCCTGTGAGAATTACCACCAATGTCCCAGGGAGTTATTTAATTTTTGAGTGTTAATATAAGCTACTACTTATAAATGAATCATTTGACCGACAGAAATCACCTGGCTCGTTGGTCTAGGGGTATGATTTCCGCTTAGGGTGCGGGAGGTCCCGGGTTCAAATCCCGGACGAGCCCAAGTCTTCTTTTTTTTTTATATTTAATTTAGAAAACAATTGCTAATTTAATTCGACTAGTTTTATGATTTTTTTTGTCTTGTTTTTCTTGCAGATTTGGCGGAAAATATTATTGGAATTGAGATATCTTAATTAACTGCTTAAGGAACCGATTTTACTTCCACTTTATCCGCTCGTAATAATGTCAACATTACATGGACACTGCTCCAGCTGAAGGCTCGATCTGTTTGCCGATAATAAATAATAAATAACACATAATTCTGTATTGTAATAAATGTAAATCCATGTAAATTAAAAAAAAATTATATATTTTTGTAAAATATGCATTGGCTATCCACATTGAAGAAATTATTAAAAAAAAAATGAAGAACAACTAACCTAAATATGCATTTTTATTGTTGAGGGACTAAGATAATATTTAACTAGGCCAAACCCTTAATACATTACAAAATAACTAGGCCACGCCCCAAATAGCTTAAAATTAACTAGGTCGTCCTAAACATTAAAAAAAAAAAATAAACCACACCCCCAATATATACAATTTATCGAAGACACGCCCTAAAATAGACCACGCCTTTTATGGGCGTGGTCTCGTTAATTTTCACATATTTAGGCGTGGCGTTGTTAATTTTCAAATATTTGGGGCGTGGTTAATTTTTAGAAATGGTCTACGGCATTTTTGTCGCTTTTCAAATAACTTGTTTTGATAGACTGATTTCCTAAATTTTTTCATGATTTCGCATTAAAAAAATCTTTAAACCTGTTTATTGAAGCTTGTGGGCGAGGTACGTTAATTTTTTATATACCAAAACAACCGTTTATTGTTCAAGATTAAAATAAAAAAGGAAATTTGAAAATCCGTTAAAAAATGAACATAAAAACTACCATTTTCTCGAAAACTTCCGATTTTACCTATTGAAGGCCTTAAAACCGTTATTTCGTATAGAAACCAATGATTTTTTTATGACTTTTTTATTGTGCTTAATCTGTCTTTCCAATGACACCTTATTCATAAAGATCGAGGCAGTAGTTCTCGAGATATAACGGATTTTGTGCGGAAAATGTGTACTTTTTTTAGTTTTCCTTACGTTTACCTTGGATTTTTTTAATACGAAAAAGTGTATATTATATTTTCTATATCTATGTAAATATCTATGGCTTAGTTAATTTTTAAATATTTGGGGCGTGGTAATGTTAATTTTTATATATTGGGGGTGTGGTCTAGATAAAGAAAATAAATTGTACACTTTTTTGTATCAAAAACATGCACAAAAAAAATCCAAGGAAAACGTAAGGAAAACTAAAAAAAGTACACATTTTCCGCACAAAATCCGTTATATCTCGAGAACTACTGGCTCGATCTTTATAAACAAGGTGTCTATGGAAAGGCAAATTCAGCACAATAATAATGTCATTAAAAAGTGATTGGTTTCTTTGCAAAATAACGGTTTTAAGGCCTTCAACAGGTAAAATCGGAAGTTTTCGAGAAAATGCTAATTTTTATGTTCATTTTTTAACGGAATTTAAAAATTTTCATTTCATTTCAATCTTGAACAGTTAACGGTCGTTTTGGTATATAAAAAATTGACGTATCTCATCCACAAGCTTCAAAAAGCAGGTTTAAAGATTTTTTAGTGCAAAATCTTGAAAAATTCTAGGAAATCAGTAGATCAAATAAGTTGTTTGAAAAAGCGGCAAAAATGTCATAAACCACTTACATATTCAAAAATTAACATAGCCACGTCCCAAATATTTTAAAGTTAGCTAAGCCACGCCTCCAATTAAGTTTGGAGAAGAAATCGGATTTATGGGCGTGGTCTTAATAACGTTTAACAATTTGGGGCGTGGATAAGTTAATTTTAGAATATTTGGGGCGTGGCCTAGATTATTATTTAATATTTTGGGAGTGGCTTAGCTGTTTTATGAGTGTGGTTTACGGTTTTCGGTGATAAATAAAAACGCTTTATATTTTTTTTTTTCAATATAACTTTTTAATTCATAAAATAAATGATTTTCTCTTTTCCATCATTTTTTCTTTTAAGAGAAAAAAAAAACAAATGAAATAGAATTGAGGGTTAACAAAACAAATAAAACTAAAAAAAAACATACACTAAATAAAAACATGCACTACTTTTTAAAGATGTATTTGTATATATACTTTTAATATTAATATTATTATATGCATTTTTATAAAGATATTTTTGTTTTTTTTTTTATAATTTCTTTCTAATTAATAGATAATAACTAACACATCATAAAAGAATAGTTTTATTTTTGTTCCAAAATTTTATTTAGATACATTTTAAGGAAATAGAAGAAGAAAATATGATTACAAAATGATGATACTATACAATAAATTATACATATAATTTTTTTTTTAACATACAATAAAAAACATTGCAGATTTTATGTTTTAAACAAAATATAATAAAGAAAACAATCAAGATGATAAGGGATGATTACAAATTATTTTGTTTTGGTTGTTGGTAAGTTTTGAATTTCATTTATTTTTTTCATACTTCAACAATTATTGCTGATTTTTTGTTTTATATTTCCAACTCAAATCTTCTCAAGTGTGAGGTCGCATGATGATGCTCAATGTCCTTCCCATTTAAGGGAGGGGGTGAGCATAGCTTACCATTAAAATTTGACGTTGAATGCTTTTTCTTGATGGTCGTTGGTGCCTCCCCTGATGTCATTGACGTCGCTGCACTGGACTCATTGAAGGCACCTTTACAAACGCTCCTTGCCACTCTATCATTCTCATCATCATCGGTGCTGCTGCTGTTGCTACTGCTACTGTGATCATCACCCCTGCTCTTTTGCATCACCACCGCCGCTTTCATTGGTTCATTACCACCAAAAGCATCACTAGATGGCGTTGTTTTGCGAATTATATCGCTAAAACTGCCCAAGCTTATTGCAATCTTATTTTGGACACCACCTCCGCTGCTGCCACCACTACGATGATCTGATCGACTGAAGATGCGCTTGTTGTTATTGTTGTTGATTATGCTACTATTACTAGATGATGTATCATCCATAATACTACTATTATTATTACTATTTTTATTTATAAGATTATTACAACTTAATCTAAGATTATTATTATTATTAACTAATTTTAATTGAGTTGAATTTGGATTTAGATTTTTTAATAAATTAATGTTCTTTGGTTGTTCCACTGGTTTGGTCGTCGTTGTTTTTGTTGATGTCGTTGCTGTTGTCGTCATCATCATCGGTTTCAATGTCGATATGATATTTTTTTGTTGATGGGGATATTGGTGCTGATTGTGGTGGTGGGTTAATGCTTTGGTTAACGATAATTGTTTTTGTTGTTGTTTATTACTTCCACTTTGCAGTGTTATGGAAGCGCTAGTGGTAGTGAAAGATTTTTGTTGGGAGGAGGGTGATGACCTGATGTTACGTTGTAAATCAATGTTCTTGCTGTTGTTGAACATAGGGCTCGATGATGATTTTTTTAAACCTATAAAAATAAACAAAAAATTAATCAGTTAAGATAAATAATTCCTAAGATTGATATGGCTTTTAAAAATAAAACAAAAAAAGCATTTGATAAATACTTATATGTATGTGTATCCAGTACAGGCGATAGAGATTTCATTACGCAACAGAAATCTGAGCAAATTATTATTGGTGCCTACCCGGCAATTTCGAGGGGAATTTTGTTTCACAGGAAAATTTGTATTGCTAAGAAATGTTTCCATTTTTTTTTCTTTTTCATTCCCAATGTTTGAGGAAGGAAAACATTCTCTCGGATTTTTTTTTAGTTTTCCATAAAAATTAGTTTATGAGCGAAAGTTTACTTGGCATATCGCATTCAAAAATTTGTTCAGATTGAAGAAGTCATCTTTTTTTAAAAAAAAAGTTGTGGTTGAACAAGTTGAACGATTTAGCGAATAACTCTAATCGAGATATTGCTAAAAGCGAGCTTCGGCATTTTTCGCCTCTGAAAGTCACATAGAATTATAATTCGACTGATTTTGACAGATAAAGGCGAACATTCGCTAAAGGTAATAAAATGACTTTTCAATTCGCCAACTTTTTGACATTTGAGGCGAATCTTGTTAGGCGAGTCGCAAACGGTCATGTCAAAAAGTCACATTCGTTCGACACATTTTTCGCGCGACTGGCGAATCATAACAGGGGCCTTAATAACCGAATCCAATAAAAAAATGTATTGATTTTCTGTTGCATTATTTCTTTCTCTAATAACGGGGTGAAAAAAAATGAATGAAAAATTATTATTATAATGGAAGTGAAATAATGAAAATGGTTAGTGGGAATGCTGTTATTGACACAAAAAAAATCTTAACAATTTATAAACAAATAAAAACAAATTATGTGCTTGTGCAATTATTATAATGAAAAACAACCAAATAATACTTGTTTGTGCTTTTTTCCCTTTAAAATATTACAAAACTGGATTAACATTAAAATATACATAATATCAGGCATATCGTGAGTAACTTGAAAGAAATTCCATACGAAAAATATTTGTGCATCCTTAATTTTATCAATGGGAAATCCCTAAATGGACCCCATAAGTTGATAACGTTAAAGTGAATATAATTTTATTTATAAATGATTTTTCTTTTGTATGGCAATAAACAAAAGCAAAACAAAAGGATACATGTGACAGGACAAAGACGTTGTGGTGGGTAAAAAAAAAAACAATTCAAAATTCTCAAGGTGAAAAATTGAAAAAAAAGGTTCGTTCCGCACTCAAATGAAGCAGTAAGCAATTAGGTTTAGTTTGAGCTTAGAAAATTTTATTTCAATGGTGCAATTATCCTGAAGGAAAAGCTCAAATACCGATTTTTTGTTTATAAATAAGGCATGCTGTCCTACAACGTTGACAGGCCTCCCGCGCTATTGCCTCTTGAACTAGGTTCTCAAAGCTTCTTCTTCTTTTTACATGACAGTACCAGCTAATTTGGTCAAGCTGTTCCCTCTATGCTTCAGATTGAAGTTAAAATGAAAGTCTGATGATATCGAATATCATAGACGAAATAACAAGCACCAAAAATGATTCAATAAAACTAGCTTTCGAATTGATGTTGAAGTCATTATTTCACCCACTCAGTTATGCCAAATAATTTTCAAGCGACGAAAATATTTGATTTTTCAGCTGACAAATGCGTAGCTATGTATTACTTTAAATGGTGCGATCTGCGTACTAGACTTCAACAAATAAATTTTTCACTTTGAGCATTAGAAATTTAAATTCTTTACCCATACAATAATCCTGTTTAGATTGGAAAGATTTAGTGTAGCCTGCTAAGACTTAATGGTGCAAAATTTTAAAGTAAGCACGATACCAAAGCAAATAATATGATGCTCAAAGAAATTTGGTGAGGAAAATGTCTTGTATCATATTTATGTCGTTTTCAATTGGCAATCCGGAATTGGCTTTAGATTCGGAATCCCAATTGAACAGTTTTTTTCGATTCTGAAAAATTTGAAGTTTGGTGTGACTGTATTAGTATTCCAACAATCACTTCACAGTTCGCACAATTTGTAAATTTAAAAAAAAATATGTCATTTATCAAGCGTGACATTTAAATCTTTGCATGTGTGAGTGATTTTGTTTTTGCTTCTGATTTCAAATCCAGAAGAGAAATTCTCTTTTTTTAGAATCAGAACTGTCACTTTTGCCCAATTGAACGCATTTTTTCTGCTTCCAGAATGCCAATTGAAAACCACATTAAATTGTTTCAGTATCGTATTAACTTGTTTAAAATTTTGCGTTTTCGTTTTTAAATGAGAAACGCCAAAATACCATCCATATTCAATTAAAGAACAAATTTTGTGTGGCACTCTCCAATCCAAAAGGGTGTAATAGACGACATACAAGAAAGACAGACAGATTTAAGGTAAAAAAAAGATAAGAATAACCCCAAGACAAGTCTCTTCACTTTTTTTTTTTGTTTACCTTCAATAGAGTTCCTCGGGTTATATTCAAATGCACCATTCATCTTATAGCACGGATCATAGCAACAATTTAAATCGTCTTCAAAATTGATTCTACCACCAGATTGTATGCCATCGCCGATAGATAAGGATTGCTCTGGTTGTGTTGTTGACTTAGTGTTATCTGGGTGTGCTTGTTGTGTTGTGTAACTAACTTCAAGCGCATGCTGTTTTTGTATTGTTTTTAGTATTTGATAATATGATACAAAATTTTATTGTTTAATAAATGAAAATAAAATTATTTTTGTTTTTAGTAAGGAAATCAAAATTTAAAATCTATATTATTTTTTTTTTTTTGTGAAATCATATACAAATGAGTGAGCTTTTAAAATTTTTTGTTTGGATAACTTAGAATAATAGGTAGGGTAGATTATGGTTTTTAAGTATCTACTTACCTCGCTATCTGGACATGGCAATTCATCTTTGGATGACGTTAGTCCTTGCACGAAATTTACATCACTTAATGGATCCTCAGATGCTAAATGTGCACGGAACTGTTTATTTCTATTCCGAAAAAAATAAATAAAAAAACATAAAATGAGAATAATAAATTAACAGTAAAATAAAATAAGATAAAATAAATAAATAAACAAAATGAATGAACTAAATGAAACATATAAAATTAATTAAATGAAGAAAATTTATGAAATAAATCAAATAAACAAAATACATAAATGAATGAATGGATGAAATTAATGAAATGAAAGGAACTGTGTAAATTGAATGAAATAAAATTAACAACTTCCGCTTGTGGTTCAACAAAAAAAAGTTTTAAACTACGGAAAGCTTAAATTTTACCTTGCTTTATTGAATCCCAAACTTCTTAACTGTTGGGGGCTATCGGGAATAAAATTTCCCAAGGAATTTCTCTCATCTTCCAAAACTAGAAATGCCATAAATTTTCCACTGATCCTTGCGGTCCCAGTGGCCGTGGAATATTCATATTTGATGCCGATAAATTGCGAGAGAAACTGCGAAGTACGTTTCCAGTTTTCGACGATAGGAAAAATTCCGTTGGAAAATTTATTCACCATAGCTCCCATTCATTTTTTAGAATTTATTTTGTCTTACATACCTCAACTCAATTTGTTGCATTTGTTGAAAATGTTTCAATTTTTGATTCGCCGAACGCAGTTTTTCTTCGAGGGCTGCATTTTCAACGCACTTAATCGAGTATTTCTCAGAAAATGACAAAATTTCTAGTCTTAATTCTTCGAGTTCCTCTCTATAGAAAAAATTATATGAATATTACAAACTAAATTTATTTTTTTTAATACTTACTCATTAATTTTGGTGTTATCAATTGAGTGTTCACCCTTTTGAAATTGCCTAAGAAATTCCTGCTTGAAACGTGCTACCTCTCGTTGAACTTCACTTTGGTGTGCCTTACGCATTGCATCTAAAGCAGCCAGAGTTGCCTTTGAAACAAAAAAAAAATATCATAAGAAATATTCTAAAATCAATCTCTTTAATCAATCTTTACCTGAGTTTCTTCGGCTAAAGCTGTCTCCTTCTCCATAAGTAACCTATCGATTTCTTGTCGATGTTTATCTTCTAAGTCATTAATTATTCGACGATGTGATGATTCCATTGCTGTCAGACCTTTCTCGCAGAGTGTCTTAGAAAGAAAGTAAAGAAACTAGTAAGACTCAATTTTACAAAAAAAAGGAACACCAAATACTCACTCTTAGCTGTTCGATCTCTTGTTGATATCGCTGACGGAAACTCTCCTCATCAGCAATATTTGTAAAATCTGAGCAATGCGAAAGAATCTGGTCACGGTATGCCTCCTGTAGACATTCCAATTGCTTGCCATGTTCTACTTCCAGCATTTCCAAGCGTCGCTCCATTCGCCTACAACGTTCACGTTCCTTATTCAGTTCGGCTTGAATGAAGTCACGTTCTTGTAGCAGAACTGCATACTCCTCGTCCTGTCGCGAACACTTGCCCTCTAAACTTTCTCTATCACTCTGATAATTGTGAATTTTTTCCGTTTGATCCTCCAATCGATCCATCAGATCGAGGTTATCATTCTCCTTGCGATGGCACTCTTCTTCTTTGGACTTCAATTTCATGGTTAATGTGGCCAGTTCACGTTCGTGATCTTCCACCAAATTTGACTGCTGATGGATTTCGTTCACCAGGGAATTACGTTCCCTTTCTAGAGATTCCAGGTCATGACGTTGACTGTCAACTTGCTGCATTAGCATCGATATATTTTTGGCATGATCTTGCTGAAGTCGCATTAGTTGGGACTCGTGCTGCACGTGTAAATCACAGATAGTGTCTTGTAATTGGGAGCAACTGGAACATGAAGCTGTTAGATTTTGGACATCATCGAGGAGACCATCAGTTTGAGCTCGAAGGTCACAACATTTCTGACAGACATCCGCAAGAGTGTTAAGCTCGATGGTGCTGGGTTCGATAAAAGCATTTGGATGGATAGCACGCTTTAGATTGCCGATGGACTGTTCTAATTGACTAAGGAAGTTAGCAATATCTTTTAGGACAGCCCGATCACTGATGAAGTCTATCGTTCGATTTTTATAGACAAATTCAAAGTCAGCTTCGGCGAGGATGTCATTGGGGTTGGAGATCTGCAGATCATTCGACAGTTCTTCGAACAGATTCTCATACTTTTGCAAGCTCGACACACTAAATGTATTTCCCGAGTCCATGGTAGCAAGCTGAGCTGAATTTTCCGCCGCTGTGGTGTAATCTCCCCGTAGAACTGCTATTCTTGCATCTACCAGCGCCTTATGAGCAACGATGTCAGCGAACTCCGACAGTAGTTGCCGTCCCTCACTGGCTTTTCGTTCTTGCTCCAGATGCATTCTCCACTGGCCACGTTTCATTTTCTGCAATGCTTCATCATAACACTGGGAAAGCTGTTCGATTGCATTGTCCATTTCTTTACGCAGACTCTCATGAACAGCATCCGCGAATGACTCGAAAGTTATTCGTTCCTCAGCTGTTAACGTGTACCCGAAAGAAGGTGTGATTGAAGTCTCAAAACGTTCAGCATTTCTTATCATTATGTGGGCGATCTCTGATTGCACTAATTCGGCATTCACAGTCTCTTGTGCTTGTCGCCAAGCCTCTTGAACGGCTCCCTGCACAAGATCATTGGAACTTATGTAGCTGAGCGTCTCCGCGGCCAGTCCAGAGGCCAGGTTTTCCATTGCATTGTTTTTGTACCGTTTTGCGATCAGGTTGATCTCGTTTTGTTGACGAAGAAGTTCTTCGAGAATCTTTGGTTCGACAGGATCCATTTCGGGCACTTTTGTTTTGTCCTTACGAAACGAGGAGAGAATAAGACGTCGCGCTAGCACTCCTGCTAGAACGTCGAGACTTCCACTGGGTTTGAACGCACATTTACCACCGAGCTTTGCCTTCAACATAGACATCAGCTGGGAGGTTTCGGCGATTTCAGCACGGGTTTGTCGCTGTCCGAAGAGTTCGGGATTCTCAGCACGATTGATGGACTCCCGAAGTTTTCCAAAGCAAACACTTTCGAAAGCTATCCTCTCAGCAAGCAGCTCAAGATCCTTGCGAGCAGTCAGCTCATTACGTTCCCTAAGCACTCTTCTTTGCTTTAGAAGATCACCGAGCTTACCACGAAGTTGGGCTTCTAGCTGTATCAAGGCGATTTTAATCGGATTTGTTTCAGGCAGCAGGATCAGTCCGGGTCCTGTGAGGTCTTGACTAACTACACACGTCTCACATGACTCCCGAATCAGCTTGACTACTTCGACAAGACAACGTTCTACAAATCTGTACGAGTCTTTACGATCAGTAATGGGTGACACCGATCGACGCGTTCGAGACGTTGACCTCAGGGCCTGAAGTTGATGTAAACTTTGTTCGAGGCGATCTTTACTGCAAATCAACACTCCCTCCAGACATTTCAGACGCTCGATAAGATGCTCAGACATTTTTGGACTAGACGAGCTCCGTTTAACATCGATTGTCGGTGCCGCCGACAGTTGTGATGAGGTAAAGCATTCGAAACGTTTCTCAAGATCATTGACTCGAATCATAAATTGCAGTGAATCTGTACTGGCCGAACTTTCGAGGGATCGTCTGCGAGCTGATTTTTTTACTGAACCCGATGACGACGCTGATGGTGCTCTCAATGGCTGACTTGGTGACTTCTTTTCCAAATCATCGATCTTTGACTCAAGTTCGGTAACTTTTATTTCGAGTTCCTTCGACACTGTCAACTGTTCCTTGCCTTTTAGTGAAAGTGAACGTCTACGCTCGGACTTGGCCAATTTCTGTTTCAAAGTTCGGACTTGTCTTTCCGAGCCACTGTATTTGAGTGTAAGATCTTGAATTCGCTCAGCCATCATTTGTAGCTGCGAGCGATCTTCAATTTGCTGACGATCAAGGTCTTGTTTCAGAGATGCATACGATATTTCCAAAGTATCGAACTGATTTTGTGATTCTTTGAGTTCCCGTTTCATGGCTTTGATCTCACTAACTGCCTTTTCAAATCTCGATCGAAGTTCATTGTATTCATCGGCCAGCATGTCACGATCCAAGCAATACGGATCAATGTCACTGATTTGGGTAAGGTCACTCAATGAATCCATTCTTTTCAGCTTGTGTCGATTGAGATTGCTGAAACTCGAGGGGCTGCAGCTCTCAAGCTCACGCAATTTTTTGTAGAGCGTTTCGTTTTCCTCGATGCCCCGTGATAGGCGGTCTTCGAGGTTTTTGATTTTCTTATGACTCTCACCTACTTCGATTGTTAAGCGGTCGACGATTTTCTCTGCATTACGCTTGGCTTCGTCCAGCTGACTTGAGAGATTATCTCGAGCTTCTTCCATTTCCCTAATTCGAGCGTTCAATTCTTGTTCGGTTCGCTCTAAGGTTGTTAGAAGTTCTGACATTCGTGCCTCACGTTCTTGGGCTTCATTGCGCAGCACATCTCTCTCTTTTTCGGCTGCTCCAAGTCGGAATTGAAGCTCTTTGTCAATATTGAGTTCCTCTTGAACCGAGTGAATCACTGGCAATTCATCAGAACCCACGCTATCAACTGTACTCCTTCTCGAGCTTGGCGGCGACGATCTGCTACGCTTGTGCAGCCTAGGGCAGTTTCCTGGCCGCGATCGCATTCGTTCTTTGGCCCTTAGCAATGCAATCGGTATGGGAGGCGATGGCGACAAGGGAGATCCCCAGTCAACACTATCTCTACGGCCACCCTCAGAAGCTGTTCGATATTCTTCGTCCGAGGAAAACATTGTGTTCTTTGGAGTCAAAGGGGTGACTGGAGTGGTGACTGCTTTTTGAACAATCACTGGGCTTGGATCTTGAGCAATCTTAGTGCCAAGATTGTTATTGTTACAGATTAACTCCTGATTTCTTTGAGCCTTGATGAAATCCTTTTCTATTTCACTCTTAATATCATCGCTCGTATTATCTTTGATTATCAGTTCTGTTGCCAGAATACATTCGTTCTCGACTTTTGGCTCTGGCTGAAGACCAGCTGCATTTTTCAAAACTGTCATCCAACTATTGCGGGAATTCGCCGATAAACTCGACAAAACTAGTCTTCGTTTATCCCAAGTGGACAGTTGAAAGGCGTAATTTCTTGACGCATTCACCTCCGTGACACTAGTCAAGCTATTCACATCCAGCACACCGTCCAACACACCACGTTCCTCTGACACCGGATCACGATAATAAAACAAAGCTGCTCCACTTAGCGTAAACCAATGTTTCGTCCATTCACCCGTTCGGCCATCTTGCTTCATCAGCCAGCCCTTTTTCGAATTCAAAATTTCCTCCGCTGGCAAATTGACTCTCAACTCCGAGGTTTTGGCCAAATAGTTCGTCGACAGATCATCTAAATTACATCCACCATCTGGATCACCTCGCTCATGTGACTGAGATTGTTTGTGTTGTTGCTGTTGAAGCAAGCGCAACTGTTGCTGTAATCTGGGACTAGATTTATTAAGATTATTATTACCACCACCACTGCCGGTAGCTTGTTCCAGAACGGGCGGAATTTTCTTGACTATGGCTGACACAATGGCCGGCGTTGAATTGGATGCCAGAGGCAATGACTTTGGTCTTAAATTGACAACAGTTGTGTGGGCAGGTCGATAATGGGCAAAATCAGTTTCATCACGGGTAGGTTTCTCGTCGTTTAAACCCTGCGTCTGACTGTTTAGGGCGTTGTTGTTGCTCACCGTTGTAACTGAAACGTTGATCTTACCTACACCAGATGTACTCCACCGATTAGAAGTTTGACTTAGATTGGTAATTGTGTTGGCTATGTCCTTGAGCTTTTCATCACGACGCGCATCTTCGATAAGCAAACAGGGCGGAACTGCTGTAATGGGAAAAAGATATTTTTTGTTAAAGTTTTTGTTTTCGAAAAGAAAGGGCTTTGAAACGTTGAAATACATAAAAACGCACTTATCACAATTTATTATCTGAACAGAAGGTAAAGGAGTTGGAATAAACTGGACAGAATAAAAAACATTTTTGTCAAAAAAAAAAATTATCTGTCAAACTCCATTTATTTAGCATAAAACAATAGGTGAGTTCAGTCGACGAAGGGACTGCAAGCCAAAGGCAATTTTCTTGTCTCTGATTGGCCAGCTGTCAAAAAGTTTCCTGCAAATGCAGGTGACTTTTGACTGGATAGTAAGGGAAGAAAAATCTCCCTTCATTTCAATTGCAGTCCCTTAATTCTCCTGAACGTACCCAATGACAGTGCAGTGACTTTATTTTATATAGGACTGGTTCACAGTACGAAAAAAAAATGCAAACCTACAAAGTGGCGTTGGCGTTCACGATAACAAATTGGATGAAATGTTATTTCAATTCGTTTTCGATCAAAACATCGAACGTAAAGCGCTCTATTCACGATACAATTATTGTACCGATTATCGTACAGCAGTTGAATCGCATGCGATTATTGTATCGTGTGTGTAAACCAAAGTATCCGCTGTACTGAAATCGCACCTAGCGTCGAATGCTCTCGAGTGAAAACGAGAGATTGCATACGACGGCTGTGATGGAAATCGTACCGTGTGTTGTATGTGACGGACAATCCAAAAATAATAACTTTATGAAAGAATGGGAGATGAAAATGAGGAATTTTTTTAACAGTTGATGAAATCGTGAGTTAGTCGTATGGTGTGTGTGCCCACTTTCGATATCGCAACCGATATCGGTGCAACATAAGTCGGTACGACAGATTGCACCGTGTATAGAGCGCCTAAGGGTAATTGCAGGTATACCTAATAAAATACATACCTACCAGTATTTAAAAAATAGCTTAATCAGTGTTAGTAGCAACAAACCGAAATTTTTGAAGTTTGTCAAAACTAGAGACAAACAAGACCATCGAAATTATTCAAGTTCATACAAATTATTCGAATATCTATCTACCCAAAATGCACGCGTAACCAATATCATTAATTTCCTTAAAGTGTTATTTAATGACATTATAAATAAATTTTGTATTTATCTAAAACACAGCTCATTAAACAACACTGTATAAATATTATTGACATTGTAAATAATATACATATGAAGTCAGTCAGTTGAAAATAATACATTAGTCAAATAATGGTGATTGTTTTCTTCTTAATCATAAATATAACACTGTTTTTTTTTTTTTTTAATTCCAAACAATCATCGTTGAGCTCGAACCCAACCTTGAACTCTGACAAGAAACATTAAAGTCAATAAAAACATAAGTTTTTAAATAAAAACACAAAAGGTAGGTATAACATTAACATCAACCACAGATATTTTTTTCACTTTCTGATCCTCAACCTTTTTTTTTTTGTTTGGAAGTAATTTCGAATAATTTGTTTTGCCTCTTCGTTTGTAATAAAGAGGGGAAACACTAAACACAGTTAAAGCCCTCTAAATTGACTGATGGTTGATTTTTTTGTAAACATTTTTTTCTCGGTGTAGAATGTTGAGAAATTGTGTAGACTATTTATCAAAGTTTTTTTGGTGACTCTCCAGTGTGTTTGGAGAGTTTTTAAAGACTCCTAAGCTCTAGGCGATTTCAAACCTGAATGCTATTGATGACTTTTAAGAGTTGATGCTGAAGGTGTTTCTACCAACTCTCCAAGTAAATGTGCTTTGTGGAGTTCAAGAGCCTTTAAACTGCATTAGGTTCCAGGGTGATCTCAATCGTAGTAGTACATTAATTAATTATTTTAAAATTGTTACGATTTTTGCTAGACTCTCCAAAAGAAGTTCATTTTGTAGAGTTTGAAAATCCTTTCAAGTAGACTATTTTAAAGCGTTTTGAAGCTGCTCGTAAGTAGAATGAGGCTCCTTAAGACAGAGACAGAAACTATTGTATTTTTTTTAATTTAATGTAATTTGGAAAGATTCAAACCCTCAAAGGTTTCAAAGTGGTTTCAATTTGAACTGTTTTTACAAATCATACTGAAATTGTGCTCTGTACAAAAATCAATTTAAACAATTTTCTCTGGATTTTTTTAAATCTCCTTTCATCCATTATTTTCTTATCCCAAACTCCCAATCTGCAAGTACCTATATTTTTAAAAGCACACAAAAAAATAAGATAAATAAGTGCTAAACACGATCGGGATATAAATTTGCCCAATGTACAATCTGAACACAAATTTAATTAAGTCATTCGAAGAGAAGATAAAGAACATCCTGTGCCCCTCCTACTCAATCAAATGCACTCTCCAATCGACTACGTACATAACTACAAGAAGTCTCTATATAAAAAGCCGAGGCTAACTGATGGACGGATGCTTATTATATGATTGGCTTTTGGCTGGAAAAAGTAGTTAGCAACAGATTTGTTTTTGAAAAGATTCGTACTTGAAAGATAAAAGCGAAATTATTGTTTTCTCGTGTTAATGGGCTTCAATTTGTATGAAAATTATAGTCAAAGACCGAAGTGCAGGCTGGGGTTGGAATGCAAATTTAGGAAAAAAAAAAACATTGGCCTGGTCTTAAGAACTCGTTCCTGAAGTGGTATGTTTCCCCTGAGAAAATAATAGGATTGAGTGTAAAAGTGTTCTTGGTCCACTACTGTTCGTTGCATTTTTTAAAATCGCTATAAGAGTACTTCAATAATCTATATATTAATCCAGTTTCTCTGTAGTTACCATTTGCTGTTGATACAGCAGTTTTTCTGAAGTTCTACATTGTGGTCAAAACCCGATGTGTAACTGTCTTTCAAGCAACAAATTCTCAAAGTTTGCTAAAAATTTCTTATCTGACAGTTTAAAAATCCGTAATGTGTCAAAATAAAGAACTTTGTGTCTAAAATTTTGATATTTTGACATGTTGAAATCGATTAAAGTTTAATGCTGGATTTACACGAAATGACAGATAAAATTTGGCATCAATTTCTGCTATTAAAATGGCATTTTATAAACAATGTGATGATGTCGAAATGATGCCATTTTTGATAAGAAAATAAATGGTCATTCTTTATTGGCAGATATAATGCCCATTTTTTGAACTCGTGTAAACACACTTTTTTGCAAATGTATTTATGCATCATTTTGACAGTTTTCTGACAGAAATATAAACTGAGAACCACAGACTTAGGAGTTGTAACCAGCAAAGTTGGTGCAGGGCACTAAAAACAGGGTGTAGCGAATTGTCATAATTTTGTTTGAATGCAAATCTGTATTTGGATATTACTGTGAACACTGTTTTTTTAAGTACTCAAAAACATAACAGACTTAAGGGCATTGAGTTCGACCAATAAAAAAAAATATTATTGACTTCTCTTTATACAAAATAAAATAAATTTAGGGGTTTTATCTTTTAAGTGATTCTTTTGATGGGCTCTCTCTGCCCCGCCTATTTTAGACTCAAGACAAAATATTCTAGATTCAAAAAAAAAAAAAAAAATGTAAACGTTACAGTCATTTTGTGGTGTGTAATGTAATAAGCCAACTTAATTGAGGTATATGATGGAACTAAATTACAAAAATAAAAAAGTAAGAAAATGATTGTGTGTGCCCCACGCTGACTTTGAGATACTTTTTTTTATGAGTTTTGTCAAAGTGGGTGATTATTTATCTAAAGTCAAGGTCAGACAAAATTGACTGACATGAAAACAATAACAACAAAACACTTGACATTTTAAACTGTTCTAAAATGTATTTAATTGGAAGACAAATTTTGGACTTTGGGTTATGTGCACAATACATATATGAGTTGATTTATTGCAGAACTGAGAACTCCTCGGATGAGCTAAAGTGACAGTTTCAATTATTTTCAAAACATTTGGTATTACCAAATCCGACGAAAGAAAGTTAAACGAATGTCGGTAACATTCCTTGCACCACCAATATTTTGTTCAATTTATCTGATATTACTGAAACCGCATGATAGTCGCACTCCGTACAATTTCAATGCTTTATTATTCGTGCCAATTTCGAGACGAATTAAACAAGTGGATTTTTAATTGAACCAAAATAAACAATAGAAAGCGCAAAACTGTGAGTTAACATTTTTTTTTTATAGAAAACGGACAACTAATAGGATTCAATTTAGAGAAATGGTTGAATTTATGAAGACTCTACCGGACGGCTCTGAGAAATTAGGCTCCAGGAAATAAGGCTAAGGCCCCAAAAGAAAAAATTAAATAAGGCCCCAAATTGGGGTATTTTTTCATAATGAAACTTTGCCCTAATGAAATAAAGCCCCACTGAAATGAAAAAATGCCCCAAAAAATGAATTAAGGCCCCAACTTGTTTTGATTTTTTTTTAGAAAAATGAAATAAAGCCCCAATTTACATAGTGTTTCATATTTAAGTTTATTTTCGAAAATGAAATTACACCCCAAAGTCCAAACCATCAAACAAATACTTGGATTGTATCCTACACAATTTCCTTGCAAAAACAACACTTGTAATTATCATGTCCTTCAGCAATACAAACTCTTAAGATCTCGCGATTTTTTTCAGCTATTCTGTTACTCCCTGACGGTTTTCAACACGATCCTTACATTTAAGTATTAAAAAATCATATCACACATCATATCGGCTTAACATTGAAACATTATTGCTGGCACCACACTAAGCGAGTTTTAAGAATCGACAATGTAGATCATTCGGCGAATTTCATAATTAAATTTTACAACAAAAGCGCGGTCAATCTGATTCATAGCGAGTAAAATTCTAAAAGTTCTGTAATCGACATGAATATATCGGAAACCTTTTGGAAACCATATTTATTTTTTTTATTGACTTCTATGACGTATGTCAGAAACTGACAACCAAAAATTGTAAGGTTGTTTTAGAAACTTACAGTGTAATTCATCCGGCGAATTTCATAATTCTGTTTTACAACAGACGCGAAGTGACAGTGTTTTTTTTTGCAACAACACGAAATTCAATTCTCAGAATAAATATTGTAAGGATCAATTACTGTCATTCCGTATAATATGTAAAAAGATAAATGGAGCCCCAAGAAGAGATAAGTTTTCTAGATTCACTGTGACTATGAGTCATTTCTGTTAAAAAGAAAAAAAAAAAACGAAAATCTCCTCAGGTGAGATCATAACTTGCAACAAAGTCTCCTCTCATACCAAAGAGTAAAAATGATAAATTTTTATAATCATTATCCTCACTTTATTTGAGCGAGCTGCTGTTAGATAGACCTCCACCTATACCTTTCAAATCTTTGCTCCTTGAATAAACCTCTCTAAAGCAGTATTAGCATTATCTTTGCAGGAGCCCTATTTCTATAACCACCAACAACAACAACAAAAAGAATCAACAAGCCCCTTTGGAATCTAATTGAAGAACCTATCTCACATGGTAAATTCTATCAATGTTATAATTTTCCAAAGCCAACAACCAACCGAACCGACACAATTCATTTTCAAAGATGATCCTCCACAGTTCTTCTCTTTTAAGTTTGTGTTGTTGTTGTTTGTACTTTTATAATATTTAATCGGGGATCCGCTTCAGGAGCAATTGCCTTCTGTCAGATTTTAGTTAGAATCCTTAACTATCTTGCCTCGATTCCTTCGAGTGGTCTGATGGACTACATACTCAAAGCTCCTTTGCTAGTCTTTAATGCGGATGGAACCTTAAGTTTTTTTTTTTGTGACGGAACGTGTGGTTGCAGTATAGTAGTATTTCGTACCTGCATGTAGCTTGGATCACGTCATCGGCGGGCATTGGTCTTCGCATAGCTTGGTCGGTCGTGGCTTATTTATGCCACGATCAACGCAACGCATCGATGTCGATGGCCCTGAGGTGTAAATGGCGACGATAACAACGACGGAAGATCAGTCCTTTGGATTGTGGATATTCCAATGGATTGGCTGCAATTTATATTCGATTTACCCCCAAGAAGTTATTTCCTTATACACTTGGAGAAAAGATAACTTTAATCTTAATTCAAATTTTTTCGATACCTTTTAGCACTAACTAAAATGTGTACTAAAAATGTACTAAAATCAAGAAAATCCTGTTCTAAGTTGTGTACCAAAATTTAATTCGAAATAAGAAAAAGATGTTCTAAAATGTGTACTAATAATGCACTAAAATTAAGAAAGCGGTGTTCTAAAATTAGTAGTAATGTACTAAAATTAAGAAAATGGATCTAAAACTTGATTTTGTTCGTGATGCTGTGTGTTTTTATTTCTATCAGTGTATAATCGTCTTCCTGCTGCCACTTCCAATCGAAAAGAAAAGTGTGAAGACCTGAGACCAATCGTTGGCGTTAGACGCCACCGCCGCGCTGCGCCGCAAAACCGCTTGCATTCTCCTCCACCCGCCTTCACATCATCCTCAAACTAAGAAGAGATTGGTGAGACACGAAGACGTGCAAAATTTAATTCCAAACTAAAATATCCTCTAGCCAGATTCTTCGATGATGTTAATCCAACAAGTGGGAGACTCAGGTGAGGTGGTTAGTAGAAGAAGAAGAAAAGAGGTGGTGATATGTCGTCTGTACTATTTGAAAGACTCCTCGCGATATTATAAAAGACTTGGAGCGCGAGGTTGAGAGACTTTTTCACAGAGGTGAAGACAGGGCAGAATAATAAATTGGCTCATTTAAAGGGCCATTTCGATTATTGATTGAAGGTAATTAGTCACTGCCAAGTGCATGCAGTATACATTTATACGGCGAGATCTATGAAAATTAATTCCACCCATTCTTGCCCCGTGGCTGATGATGGCATCCAGATTCTACAGAGGGCCTATACAGGCACAGGTCAGGGATATCTATATAGAGAAGTAGTATATCAGTTGCGACGAATCTTCGTGTTAGTTTTTTTTTTTTGCATTTTGGATTGTTAGCACTTTATATTGTAGGTAAGAGAGTATAATCGCTTCCAAGAAATAAAAACAAACAAAAAAAAATAAAGGTGGGCCTGGATAAATTACGATCACGATTGCACGACATTCTTTCGACTTTTTTTTTTATAGTACATGCTCCTTAGGTTAATCATCCAGGTTCGTCGTCATCGTCATCATCATCGTCACAAATAAAATAAAAATACAAAAAATATAATTTCATTTCGAAATGTTTGCAATTATTAATTAATTATAATTAACAATAAGATTGAGTATGTTTTTTTTGCTCTCGTTTTTTTTTCAGCTTAATTGCAAGGCCCCATAAAATTTATCATTGTGAATCATTTCTGTGGGGATGTTAAATTGATAGAGAATTTTAATTAGTTCATGTGGAATGTGAATTATAAATCTTCAAAGTGCTTTCTGTGTCCTAAGGCAATAGCAGTGGCAGCGACCACGCCAGGTGGGCAATAAATGATTATGGTCAGATAAATTCCAAAGGGTTATTAATAATATAGATACCTAGAGACTTCTTGAGAATAGTATAGGTATAGGAATAGGGTGTATGCCTACCTATCTTAGCGGCGACATGATATTCAACTTCAATGACACAGACAAATTGGAAATGATTGCAAATTTTAATATGAAAATTAGTACAGTAAATTCTTTGTAACAAGTTTTGGTATGAATTTTTAAAGATCGGAATTCTGGTTTCATAAGTTCTGCTTTTGTTCTTCGAATTGTTGTAAATGCTATTTAAAAATTTTGCGAATGTCTTGTAAAAGATAAATCTTTTTGATAATTGAAAAAAGTGCGCACTTAACTTTAGAGTTGTTCAAAATTTAATAAAGAAGTTATTAAATTTGCTTTAAAAATTAAATGTACCGCATTTGTACTAAATATAAGAGCCAAAGTTCCAAATTAACCTAAGAATGTACTAAAAAGTATTGTAGGACTAGGATTTATATTGGAATTTTACTAAAAGAATGAAATTCTAAAACCAACAACTCAAGAAAATTTTGTGTATTTTTGTTAAAAATAAGCATACGTACTAAAAAAAAGTGTTGTTAAACTAGGGAACTGCTTAATCTGTTTCTTAATAATAAGAATAATCTTTCTTAAATCTTAGGGCTGTATACTAAATTTAAGTAAATTTTTCTTAAATATGGTCTAATTTGTTTGAATGCACATTTTAAACTCAAGAATGACGTCTATATTATTACAATGAATTGAAGCAATTTGTACTAAATTAAAGAAAATTGTTCTAAAGTACACAAAAAATGTGTGTTTTTTTTAAATAAGTTAATTCGTTCAAATCCACTTCGTATTTATTCATATTAAATATGACAAAATATAATACTCCAGGCGAAGTGCAAAAGGAGTTTCCAACAACCACCGACATTAGTGTCTTATTTTACATTTTTAGTACATATGTACTAAATCTAAGGGAAGTGTTATAAAATTGAGGATATAAAATAATTTTTTTTGATCTCGAAATAATCTATGAAAAAAGAATCTTCAAAAGACATGAATTTCTATCGAAGGTAAAGGAAAAAGTGAAAAAGGGGAAACAAAGCCCTTCAATTTCATCACGATCTGATGAAGATTAATTTCGATTATTTTCAATGATTCCAATTTTTTTTTGTTTGATTCTAAAAACAAAACAAAACTCTTTTCTCTCAAGAATGCCTTCTATAACAGTGAAATGAAATAGGAAGACAATGAATCAACGGCCATCGATAATGCCAATAATGATTAGGTACACTCTTATAGTCTAGAACACGACTCAAGAAAGTATTTTTTTTTTTTTGTGTTATACAAGGACTCATCTCATAGTACGAGTATAGTGTGTTGTGTGTTGCTTCCGCACTGTCAATGCGCCGCCCTTTTCCCACGAATAGTTTTCATTTTCTATAACCTTCTGTAGCAGGTTGTATGCGATGCTCTCAGGTAATTCATCAATTTCTTTTTTTTTTTTTTCTTTGCTTCTTCTTCCTTATTAGATTGGGAATTGTACAACTTCTAGAGGAAGTTGTTTTGCAAGCAGTTAGAATGAAATTATAGTCTTAAAGATTATGGACAATTTGTTGGAAATCATTTTTTATTTTATTTTGAATAGTACGATATAATTGAATTTTTGATAATATGAAGCGTCATTAGAATGATATAATTTGTAGTCAGCAAAAGTAGAATATCGAATTCGAGTCCATCTTTGTTCTTCGATAGTAGGGGAGAACATCACGAAAATTCTTCGGGTAGCGTACTCGTACTGCACCCAATTTGTTGAAAGACCTTTTCCGAAAAGTGCAAGAAGTGGATGATTTTCAAACTCGCAAAGAAAGGAGACCTAACGTAGTGTAAAAGTGGGAAGGACTTTCTCGAACATTTTGAGGATTTAGGATCTGGAGATATCTCCAATCATGCACTTCGTACGATAGCAAGTCAGGAACCCATTGGCTCTATCAAACGAGAAGTAAGTGGCTGAGCGATGGAGACCTCCTCCTACGCAGGCAGATGAGCGGACCGACCTAGAAGAACTTGGCGAAGAAAGGTCGAAGATAAATCAGTAAAACTGGGGAAGAGTTGAAGACCAGCAGAGAGCGGAAAACCCTTATTAGAGGAAGGGGATTTCACCCTGCTTTGACCGTTTGAAACTGAAGACACTTGTAAGGATCGAATTGACCACACTCATCAGTGTTCACTACCTTAGATAAATAAGTGAGAATCAACAAGAACAAAAATTTGTGTGAAGAATATCAATCCAGCAAATCAATGCCAGCAATTTTATCACTTTTTGTCGCATTGAGCATTACCATGACGTGCCTATAATTTTTATTGAAAATTAAAACGTTTGAAGGAAAATGGCATATAACTAGACAAAGTCTTTCTCTACCGATAATTTTTTTTTTTTTAATTCTTAAGGCTACATCACATTTTTTTGCGGTTTATGATACTTCGGAAAGAGATTCTGGGTAAGTCAACAGAGTTGTGCCGCTGGCTAGCTATGGCAAAAATCAAAAAGCATACAATGTTGTATGTCTCCAATACATTATTCACCTCACATGACATATTTTTGTATCCATTAGTTTGTAATTTGGTATCTAATAGAATAAAGACACATATAGCCAACAAAATAATGTTGATGCTGATAGATTCTTATTGTTTGCTGTGGGGCTCTCCAATACTCTATCTATATGAGCACATATTTCTTATTTTTTCACTGTCTTAATACCACAATCATCAATTACACTAAAGCTGCTATATAGTTTTATTTTTCTAGCTCAAGGCTGCCCAGTGCACTCAAAAAAAAAAAAAATCCAAAGAGACGGGGTCGGTCGATCGACAATTTATAATTCACTTGTAAAATGAAAATATATATGAAGATAAGACAAACGACAACGAAAAAATAAATCTCATAAAGAACCAACATTCTAAGCTGTATTTCTTGCTCGTTTTCTCACATACATATATGTTCGGCGGTCGGCGGTAAACACACTCCGGGTTCGCATAAAAGCCTCAACAAACCAATTATTCATGATGCTAAATGAGACCTTAATTAAGCCTAATGTGCGATGGAATTGCAAATTTATTTGGTTTAATGGCAGCTGAAAGTCGTCGGTCGCGTCGCGTTCGTTGGAGCTTATAATAATGTGTGATGGCAATGAATGTTGGTTGGTGGTGGTGGGAGACTGCGTCGTGATGCAGAAAATTTGTCTTGAGATTTTTTTTTTTTTTGTTTGAAGAAGATTTGCATAATTCAGGTGCAGCTACTAAGTGGTTGTTAGGAGGAGATTTAGGTTTTTTTTTTTTAATTTGTAATAGAAGAAAATATAAATTGATGAAATCAATTGTGATGACATTTTTTTTTCTGAAGAAGTTCTTTTTTAAGGTCTTTTTAAAGACAGTGAGAATAAGAAGATTTTTTTCTTTTATTTTATATTAGATTAAATATCTTGTTTTTTTTTTTTCTTATTTTGCTGGAAAACGAACTGTATCTTAGCAGTTTTCTATTTGCTATTTTCTAACTGCTAAAAGTAGAAAATAAGACGCCTGAGATGAGGCGAAGGGACAGGGACGTATCCCCGGACGAGCCTTCTAATCAACCCTTAATTAATAAAGTATAAAATGCATACCATTTTGGGTACAATAAGCAAGTGAATTGCAATAAACACCAAAACCAGGCAGAGGTAAACGCCCTAGGAAAATGTACCAAAAGAAATCTGGAGAGAAAATATCGCATTTAGGATATTAAGACATTGCTACCATGTTGGGGATCCAAGCTACATTTAAGATTTTAATTGCCAATGCCATTACTACTTCCAAACTAGTATGGGAGTGTGTGGCCAATTAAATAAACTTGGCATTTTATTCTTAGAGCAAGAGTGCTTGGGCCCAACTCGATGGGATGTAAAGCAAACATCAATCATCTGATTTGAATTTAATAGAGGATTTCTCAAACAAACGCAACGACATCCACATTTAGTTGGCCTCAGATATGTAACAATTAAAACCCTGGAGCCTGGAAGACTGTCTACGTTTTCTGAGATCAACCCAACTAACCCCACAAGTGGAATCTTATGGTGAAAGAGTGGAGTGGGAGAGTTGTGGTCCGGATACAGATCGTAACAATAGTAAATGAAGAAAAAAAAATGGGTCTCGTCTCGGAGTATCGAAACAAAACCGAGACGAGATTTATTCCAAAAAATGCGGGGCAAATCCAAAATTTTGGGACCTACGAATTGGATAATTTGACATTTTGTTGTCACACAGCGATGATCCGATGATCATCCTAAATCGTTTTTTATCCAAAGGTATAACGAGCTGTGGTATGAACTCAAGCGCCAAATTCATTAACAAATTCCGGTCACTAGCAACTTTTCTCCAGCCATTAAGCATTTTTCAAAAGAATATGCCAAGTGAAGTACGATCATTGCATAAAAGAAATAGAATCCCTTAACAAGAGGTGATAGACTACCTGAAACTTTCAAAAGAAAAATAGACAGTCCTACGGGGCATCACGCATGCCGCCGAATGTACTAATTGGTTATTTTTATTAATTCAAAATAGGTCTCTCAACAAATTCTAAACACTCCGTGCTGATTGTGAACATTTCCCAAACTGAGCACTTTGATTAATTTTTGAAAGAAACTTCATGAGCGATCATTTTTGATATTTGGCATTTCAGAGCTGTAATAGAACGTACTATAAGCTAAAACAGAAACGCCATTTTTTTTGACAGTTCAGGCCCTGCCACCAATAAAGAAAAACACCCTCAGTCTTAGTGTCGACCAAAGAAATTTTGACTTTTGTTCAACTCCCTATACATTACAACATACCATTCCAAATTCACTGACCATAAGGGATATCTATCCGTTCTCTTTTATATCCCATATGTTCATTAATTCAAACTACACCTTCGGACTTACGACCACAAAGCCCAATACCAACATTTTTATTTTGTTCCCATACATTTTCAATCGATAAAAAAACCCAAAAACCAATAAATCGATTGGAATTCAATTTATTAGATATGAATAAAAAAAAGCGCAAAAAAACCAAGCTGATAATTTTTCTATTGTTCATTTGTTCATGCACTAACTCTTAACCTGTGTGAAAAAAATTCCGACCATAAATTGGTCAAAAAATTATTTACATACATCATAGTAGCCAGGCCGACAAAAGCAAAAACTATTTCGCACCACCCGAATCAATATTTTATAGTCGTTAAATGCCGCCACATAGAAAACCCCTCAACGAACGAAACCGCAATTTCAGTTAAACCTTAGCCAATTGGGCAACACCACCACCTGTATCTGCCTGGAACAATACGAATTTCTTAGGTATGTTGCATGCCATTTCTGTTGTATAACACACAGAGACTTGCTGCTACTTCGATAAAATATATATAAAACTGATATCGTGCCACTGATTAAACTATAGGTACTCTCCACCGCCCCTGCGAACCCAAAAGCCCCATGAACTACCAATTAAATTTCATAAATTTCCCCCCTTCTGGTGCAAACCACGAAATCAACCTCTAACCAACCTACTTAGCAAGAAGTTCGATTCTCCCCAAAAAAAAAAAAAAAAGAAACAATAAAGCTTTACCAATGATAAATTGATTTATGTCCGTTAAGACTCTTGTTGTCTTGTCCTCAATGAAACCGCAGCGCGGCGGCGCGGCGCAGCGGTGCGGTGTAATGCAACTCAGTGGTGCCTTACAGGTAATAAACGAAAACACTCGAGACCCGACACTGAAAAACTGGAATGACGCAACACCTGTTCCACCCGGTAAATTCAGTTCATACAGCGCCATCATCGTGCAGTTTCCCTCCATCCAACTCAAAATCAGCTTGGAATACAACATTCTTCCAATTCTGTTGCGACATAGTTCGATGAATTAATATAGCTCTCTTTGCGCCGGAACGGGATATGAACACATTGCAATATCTACCGAACATAATATTAACGGCTCACTATATGGACATCAATCATATCTCTGAGCAGAGTGCTGAGGAGGAGGCTGATACTCAGGGTCATCAGCCAGGTCATCGTTGATGGTTGGGTGTTTGGGATTTTACCGAAAAGAGCATTCATTCTGTAAGTTGCAACTACTGTTAAATGGCGTGGCATATTTGGGGGAAGGATGGATGGATTGCTAATATTTTTCATTTCTTCAAACGTTTCTATCAAACGATGATGATCAATTGAATTTTGTTAGATTTTCGATTTTGAAAAAAAAAAAAAAAAATTCATTTCCCACGCTTGTTGATTGATTTTTTTTTTTTGCTTTTTTGATAGATGAGTTACAGCAATAGGTACGAGTACATCAGGAGGCTTATTATTGCAAGTCTTTCTTAGCTTCGTGAAACTGTGAAAAGTTGCATTAAAAATGTGGCATTTTTGGTTTGTTATTGTTGTATTATTTAAGGGGAAACGTGGAATGTTAGTTGTTGTTTAGCTATATTGTCTTTTGAAAGACAACTTGAATCCAGCCGGTAAGGTAGTTAGCGAAGGTACTTTTATAGTGTGCCATGTCGCTTTGTGGAGATTATGTAATCCTGATGGGTTGCATTTTGAGACTTGTTGGGAAGTTGCATTGTTGCTTTTTTTTGTGAAATTGTTTACGAGAGATAAAAAGGTAGCATAGTTGTGTTAATTAGGTTAATTGTTACATTTTTTTGTTGTTGTTAGGGAATAAATAGAAACAATTGAAATACTGTGAATAGCGAACTGGATTTATTGCATTTTCAAAAAAAAAAATTAATAGAATCTTTGGGAAAAATAGAGGAGAAGTTGTAGCTTCGGAAAAACTTAGTTTGAGTTAGTGTTTCAGTTTCTATAAAACTTCGTAGTGTCATAGAAAATGGTAAAGGGCATAGCACCTTTAAAAAAAAAACTTAAGACACACTCGTAATCAAAACCTGTTTTTGAATAGATTTGTTAGTTTTCAGAGAATATTAAAGAGAAGTCGGAGTATCTATAAAACCTGCTGAGTTATTTTGTTCAAACGTTTCGTCTTATTTTTTTTTTGGACTAATGGCCGTCAAAGGCTGTTTAAAATCAAATATTATTTTATTCAGGCTGTAATAGATTGCCTACCTAAAAGCTAGTTGTGTTTCAGAGTTTGAAAAGGGTAAAACTTTATAGAAAACCACTCAACTTCAATTGATATAATTTTTCGAAGTTAATATTTTTTAACCAAAATATCAAGCTTCAGACAAATAAAAGTTAAGTAAGGGACGAAGCCGTAAATTATAAAAAAACATTGAATTTTGCATTGTAATAAATTTTGCAGTGACATAAGTAACAGCTTCTATAAAGCTTCCATACATATGTTTTCTTTGGCATTCCCATAATTTTTTTTATCGAAAAAAAAGTAAAAAACAGCTTTGAACAAGAAGTTGAAAGTCAATTAGGTTATTTTGTGGAAGTTTATCTTACTTAACTAGAAATTGATTCTCTCTGAAAGCAGATCAACAAAGGAAAATTAAAAGGTGTTACAGATTTTTATTTGTATTTTAAAGTTGTATATTCATTACAACGAATTTTGACATGGAATATTAAAAACGAAATTACATACAATCTTCTTTTAGAAAAAAAAAAGTAAAAAAAAAAATATAAATTTTAAAAAATATAAAAATCGATCGATCATTCCTGAAAAGTGAAGAAAAAACTTCAAGCCAAGAAACCACCGTAGCTCAAAAAGAATTTTGTATGCTCCACTTGACTGAGCGCGCAACACATCTCAAGTATATACGAGAAGGTACGAACCCATAATTTAATCATCAACGCTAAATAGAATTTAATTTTTCTTTTTACAACAAAAAAAAAAAAAGAAAACTTATAAAAATAAAAAAGGAAGGAGGCACAGAGTAGAGATACATATATATCCTGGGGCAGGGCAGTATTCTATCGCACGCATCTTTGACGAGCTCCACATCATACTACGACGACGAGTATGCAACAATTCGAAACGCAGCTCGCACAGAGACCGACCCAGCCCACCATCACAATGATGGAACAACTCTTCATCATCACTATACTAAAGGCAACTTTGCTTGTGCCAGCTATATAGAAAGAACCTTGCTTGTTGGACGAACTGACTTGACTATAATGTGCGTCTATTGAACTTGAAAATAGATTTCCAAGAATGCTCCAGATAATAATAGGCCCATGCAATTTCAACCTCAACACAAGTACCTCATACCACATCCATGACGATGACGATGATGATGGTCTATAAAGGTACAAAAGATGCACTTCGTCTTCTGTCTTCTTCGTCATCATCATCATCATCATCTTCATGGCTGAATGAATAGAGAGTCCGCTTCTTCGCTTTGATGTTTCAACCTCGATATGTGTATGCATATACGAACGAAGAAGGTCCTGTCTGTGATGAAACGCATATTTCTTTTGACATATTGCATGCAACGATCGCAAAATGTGTGAGACGAATTTGCAAAAAAAAAAAAAACTGGCCTAATAGCGCAATGGATGTAGTTGTTGGTTGATACATGATCAGATGAATAAGTGTGTAAAAATATAAATTGATGTATTCGCAGCAGATAAAGAGGCATGTTAATGCAACAACAACAGTCTGTTGCGAAAAAAAAATTATACACATGTTGATAAAAACAAAAATAGAGCACTTGCTCAGAGCAGATGCTAAAAAAAAAAAAAATTCCAGTGGTTAAAAATGCGGGTGTTCAACAATTGTACAAGAATTGATACCAATCCACACACTAAATCAGAAATACAGCACTTACTCAGAGCAGATGCTCAACTAAGCTACTCAAAACGAAGCACTTATTATTATTTATTGTTTCAATAAATGTACAAAAAAAGATGTAGATATAAATTGGGTGATTTAAGCAAAAATAAAGCACTTCCTAAGAGGAGATGCTCAACTGAACCAAAAAAGCATAAGCTATGGGTTGTATTGAAATAAAATGGAGCACAAGCTCTATCAATTCACGAAAATTCATACACATTGAGGCATATTTACTCATAACTTTTGTAATAAAACTTTAGACAGCTGCCTAAATAACTCTAAAGTATATTTTCAAATTAAAGTATTTGAAATTATTTAAACACGGACTAACTATAATCACTCATCTTAGATAATAGGAAAACCAATCTTTTCCCACCTGACTGTGTAAAAATCACATACATACAACTCTTGGAAAAAAGAACAATAAAAATACCTAATACAAAATAAAAAAAAAAGAAAACATCTATTTCACACTTACCCGACTCAGAGTCATCCTGTTGCACCTGAATTGATGATGGTGCAGTCCGATTGCGATTTCTTATGCGAACTTGAGCCTTCGTTTCGGGATGAATT
The DNA here is from genome assembly GCA_958431115.1 of Syrphus vitripennis. Lineage (NCBI taxonomy): Eukaryota > Metazoa > Arthropoda > Insecta > Diptera > Syrphidae > Syrphus > Syrphus vitripennis. The sequence goes on along the minus strand of OY288108.1, from coordinate 104,874,732 downwards.
TTATCGCGTGTGGGTGGTGACTTCGATGAGACTGGCTGATCTGTGTAAACTAAAAAAAAAATATAAATTTTATAAAATATTGTTTTGTTAAGTTAAACCGAATATGAGTGTTATTGGAAGTGATAGCTGATCCTAGATGAAAAATGAAAAAAAAGTTGGTGCAAGTAATTCTCGTTTTTTTCATTCTTATGATTAAAATCAGAAATATCCTGGAAAGAACCGATTTTATTTGTTCGAAGAGTTATTTGACCATCAAGTTCTGAAGAAATATTTTTTGAATAAAACTTTAAAGGAATCTTTATGTAAAAGAGACAATTTTCTATTTGACGTTATAAGCTTTTCTAAAGAAATACTTTAAATTTCAAAAAGGGCTGAAGTTTTTCGGCGAAGTGAATGGATGGACAAATATTAGAAAACTACAAACTACAAGATTTCCATTTGCTTCAGTATTTACTGGTAGATTTATTAGCACAGAAATTCAAAAATTTTAATCAGTCGAAGTATTTGCGAATAAATAGGTAAAACTACTCCAATGAACGAACCAAACATTCAAACAACTTCTTTCAATCCAATATTTTGACATATCTGTTGATAAATCCCTCCAGATTTACGAACGTGTCGCGAATGTTACTTCTAATTAATGCTAATCTTCTTTCTAGATACTAATCATTCATGTTCAATAAGATTCGCATACGGAAATTGTTTCAGTTAATTCAATGTGGATTCCTCATTTTGTTACGTGATTTCCCCTTATCAATATTTTGCGGAAATTGTTTCTGAGTTTCAAGCTATTAAGTAAGAAGTTGGTGTTAACAAAATATGTTATTAATTAATTAATTAATGTTTTCGACAAAACGTCGGTTTAGCTTTCTGACGCACTGTTTACCAAAACTCGAAATGCGTTCACACGGGACATTAACCTTGGACATTTCGATTTTATTTGACAACGGGTGGCATGGCGTGTTTCGTTCGCATCGTTCTGAGTTAACACTTTACTAAACCTAAAATCGTCACATATCTGCTCCATCTTTTTAGCATCATGCTAAACGTCACTTTGACGTTTCTATATGTCAAGAAAAGGGTACGTTCTCTAATGAACCTTCACTGTTTTAGGAGTACATATTCGGTTTGATTTTAGTATGAAAATTATGTGAGCATGATGTTATTTATTTATTGGTCATGATGAGGCTTTCTACATTTGTGTAGTGTGACTAACAAACAAAAATCTGTTTGCCTACTTAAATAGACCTTGGGAATGAAAAGAGAAAATTGTTTGCTGTCAAATTAAAAAAAATGCGATTACATATATCTTTTCGGTTATTGGCACCATATTCTTTTTTAAATCAGAAGGTTAAATTAAATAAAGAATTCAAAATTTGTGTGTCACAAATTCCGCAAATCACAAGACCACATGAATTTTTTGAAAAATTAAAAATGGCAACGCTTCATGCAAATAGAAAATTCAAGTTTGACACTTAGGTATTAAGTTTAAAATATCAAAATCTTGAATTGGTCTTAAGTTTGCAAATTTTAATCGAGATCTTTGTAGAATTTCAGAATAACATCAAGCCGTCAAGCTACAAAAATAAAAGTCCAAAAAATACGTAAATATTTACATATTCTTAAGGATTGAATAAATTATTAACAATCGATTGCTACAGGGGTATGCAAAATCAACATTTCAAAATTCCAACAGACAGACAGGATGGGACATATGGTTGAGCGGTTTTAAAAAATTAACATATTTACAAAACAATTTGTAATTACAATAAAAGGCTTACCTTCATTTTTATTCTTGACTCAAGTAAAAACAAAACAAAAGAAAAAAAAAACTTTTTACAAAAAATCAAACCGAATTCATGAATAATTCAAATACCTATAACCTTCTGGGTGCCCGGCCCCCTGGTAGATATTGCAGTACAAGACTTGAAGCCTTTTTTTTTCTTTTGATGGAAATCACTTTTCTTTCAGTTTTTTGTCTTATGATTTCTTACAAAACGACAGTTTTTTTTTTATTGGAATATCTTCATGTGCGGTAAAATGAAAAAAAAAATGTTTAATAAATTCAGTTGCACAATAACAACAACAGCAACAAACAACAAAACGATTACATGCCAAATGAAAACGAGAGTAAACTCAAAGAAACAACGAACTCACGTTATGTAGCGTGTGACCTTTTTTATGTCGGTTTTTTTTTTTTTTTTTTAATTTGTCGAAGTTACACACAAATTATAGGTCAATTATGTGTAGCGTAATAGCGTGAGAGGGGGACGTTTGCCTTGCAAGAATCTTGTCTTTTATGACTGGCGTGAGAATTTAAAAAAAATATGTATAATTATAACCTACTTGTATTAACTTATGTCTTGCAAGAATTTTGAAATAAACACGCAACAACTATTGAATGAACTACCTTAGAATATTATAGTCTCAGTTTTTTTTATCAATTTTGAATTTTATATTCATATACTAAATGATTCATGATTAAGTGAAAGGAAGGGGAAATTATTTCTGTCTTGCCGAAAGACGGACAGAATTCCAAAATCCAAAAAACCTTAATTTCTTAAAACCCAAAACCTCAAACAATTTAAACATTTTCCGGATTTTTCTTTCGAGATTTTTGATCTTTGGATTTTCAGAATTTTTAGTTTGAGTGTTTTTTGAGATTTGGGATTTTTAAGATTTTAGGTTTTGAAGCTTTCTGAATTTAAGGATTTTTGGTTATTTGGATTTTGCGATTTTTTGGATTTTCGAATTTTTTTGAAAAAAATTTGTAGACAAAAAGAAAGATAATAAAGAGTGTATGATGAGTCTTTCGCGAGATGAGGATTAAAAAGCGTTTTTGCAAATGGCCAATGCATAACACTTCCAGATGCACCATTTTGTCTATAAACTCTAAGTCCATCAATTTTTCCAGTCCAATCATAAACTTTGAGACAATTATTTTTGCAAAACAAAAAATCTTCTACCGACTGGCCTAATAGAAAAGCCTTATGAAAAATACAAAAAGCTTCAACCTTCAAATTGTAACAATCGCATCAAATTTTTGTCTTCTTCTTTAAAAAAAAAAATATATCGCTATTAGGACTCGCCATTAAAAAGTCGTTCACTTGTACATATATCGATATCATTATTTTAACCTCATCTGTATCTTCAATTAACCTTCGCCAGTAGAGCTCTGAACTGTTTTTTTTTTTTTTGATTAATGGATGGTTTTTGTTGACCATTGACACTTGACAGCAGCTCACAATTGCCCATTACCCAAACTAATAACAATGAGAGAGTGACCGGGTTAAGTGTAAGCTGATGGATCCATGGACAAAAGAAGTTAGTTGTTGTTATTTTTTTTTTTTTCAAGGACTGAAATTGGTTTGAGGTCTTATTTTTACAATTAAAAAAAGTACTTGAACTTGAGTCTTGACAGATTGTTGTAAAAATACAAAATTGATGTTTTGATCATTATTAGCTGTATGAGGAACGCATCTGGATGTTTTTAAAAGTTTCGAAAAGAGACGGGAGACAAAACACAGCCCTGAGGCACCTCAGCATTTATTTTATGGAAACTAGACGCTTTCATCTCGGATGTCTAGGAATTAGTTTAATCTCGGTCTCGTGTATAATTCAAGTGAATTAGTAAATTTAGCAAAAAATTCTTCAAAACATAAAATACGCATTGAAACAAAAGACAAATGGAAGAAATTATTTTTGAAAAACTTGAGCAAGAAGTCATACTAGTAATGTTTTTAGTGGAGACAAGTATTGAATCATATTCTTAATGTCTTACCTCGATTTGTGATCTCATTTCCAGCATTTTTATTATTTTCATCTTGTCCATCATTTGATGTTTGATGATGATTACGATCCATGCCACTTACTCCATCATCATCATCATCATTGATTTCATCTTCTTCATCTTCATCATCGTCGTCTTCCATATCATTGGCATCATTATTTGTTGGATCCCAAGTATCAACACCACCATTACCAGAATTTACCATTCCACTAAGTGTGTCCTTATTATTATGATATGAATTATGGCGATTACGTGTTCCAACAACAACCCCACCACAACCTGTGATGATTGTAGTACCGCTCGATTGTTGTTGTTGTTGTAATATTGTTGTTGCTTGCCCACCAGGAAATGTTGCATTTCGTTTGTGTCGGCCTTTTGATTTGGGAAATGCAGCCAATATATTCAACCACCATTTGGATTCTTCGGGGCAGGTGCCTTTAATAAAGGTGACACGATCTGGCGCTGTGATGGCAACTGAATTTGTATGGCCGGTAACATCTTCGGCAGTAGTGACTTCGATGACTTTTGTCATATCGATAGATGCTTGCGGGACTGTTTCGGGCTAGAAAAGATAAAAAAAAAAAATATGAATACAAATATGTTAAATAAATTATTCAAAAAAAAAAATCCGAAACCGCAAAATTCACAAAAGCTTCTTTTAGGGTTTTTAGTCACAAAACCCTCAAATTCAAAATTCACAAATCCAAAACTCTACAATTTCAAAATTCACAAAATGAAAATCCCGAAGAACTCACAAACCCAAAATATCCAAGTCACATAATCCCCGAACTAAATTCAAAATATTTCAAATCTCCATTTTAGGAGATTTATGCACAAAATCTTCAAAGCAAAAATTCAGAATCTCAAAATTCTAAATAAAATTCCGATTTAGGGAGGTTTAAAAATCCTAAAATTTACAAAATAGCCAAAATGCACAAATTCTACAAATCCAAATTTCACAAAGTAAAAATTCCCAAGCCAGAATTCACAAGTCGAATATACCCAAGTTGAGAATTCACAAGTCCAGAAATTCAAAATCTCCAAGCCCGAAATTCACGAAAAAAGTAGTATTTTGGTTTTCTGATTTTTGAATTTAAAATTCTGATTTCTGGAAAATCCCTAATGCAAAACTCCCAACATGAAAAAAAAAAATTGTTACAGATGACGGGATTTTTATCAAAGCCTTCGTAAAACGAAATGTACGTTACAAAAATCTTTTTTTAAGATAGACAGTTGTTGAGTGAGAAAATGCTCAAAATGAAAAATTCTCTATTAAAGGTTTTTAGTCACCAAAACAAAGTCCAAAAATTGAAAATCTCCACGACAAAAAGACCATTTAAGGAATTTAGTTTTCAAGTTTGTGGATTTAAAACTTTGGTTTGTGGAAAATCTTGAATCCAAAACTCACAAATTACAAATCTTCGTTGCTGAATGGGCGAAATACCCAATTTACGTAGTGAAAATCTCCATTCATGGAATTTCGATAAATGTTTGTGCAAACATCCAAATGCAAAGTTCACAAAATGAAAAATATCCATTAAGGGTTTTTATTCTCAAAAGCCCCAAACCAAAATACACAAAGGTCAAATATCTAGACAATTTCGATATTAGGAACTATTTCATGCTAAATATTCCCTTTAAATGCCTTCAAAGCTTAAAACCCATTCCACCTACCTACATATTTGTGAAAATCAAAATTCTTCACAGGATCTTCACACTCAGCTACAACAACCTTCGGCCCTAAGGGACTATGTTGTGTTATTCATGTTTTTCCTTTCGAGAAAATAATACCTTCAAGAGTAAAGTGCATCCCTCTACTAGAATATCTAGACCTTAAAATCTTATATCAAATATCCACAAGATAATAATCATCGTCATCGGCCGGCCGGTCGGTGGCGTTGAGTGGAAAAATTATGAAAATCCCATTTGGTCAGGCGAGGAGAGCTAAGACCAGCAATTTATTTCCATCTCGATGGTATTCCATAACTTGGTTGGTGTAAACACAAATAACATGGACAGTTCCATGACAGCGTAGCCAGTAGGGTGCCAATTAGTGACAAAAAAAAAAACATCCTTGTTCTAAATATCCTCCATCGCATCGTCGAAAAAGTTTATAGGTGGATGTTTTTAGATATCTTTTGAGAGAATAAGGTTTGGTGTCGTGTAAAATATCGCATGTTTAGCTTGTTCTATTCATTTTTTTTGGTGGGAAAACATAAAAAATGTATCATAGCCACTCCTTAATTTTTTTTTTTGACATGTGCGAAATTATTACGACACGGGACGCGACGATGTTATAATTCATAAAGTGTCAATATTACGTGGCTTATTTTATTTCGTTTTTTTTTTCATACTTAAAGATAACTACCCGTTTTTTTTTTTTTTGGTTTTGAAGAAAATTAAAAGAAACCAGCCAGTTTTGTGAAGCTCAGAAATGAAATTCAAGCCACCAGCCCAGATATTTATCGCATGTTTAAATACCTGGGTGCAAGATCCGTCGCACAGTGCCAAACCAAACCAGAGAGCCTAGGCCAGCCAGGCAGCAAGCCAGCTGCTGCTCGAATTCACTTGTACCTACCTAAAGTAAGTCTCCAAAGAATCGAAAGTGGTCAGCAAAAATCTTGATCTCCTTGCTGTAAAACGGGTAGTTGTTAGTCGAAGTAAGTAAAAAAGATTGCACACGCGAATTAAAAATTAAATTTTTTTTTGATTTTGGAATTCAGGCTTTTTTCACTGCGGCTAAGAGGTTAAGAGAGGAAAAGGGCTATAGTTTGAATGATGGGGCTATAATTTGACAGGAAGACTTTAATACTTAAAGCGGTGAATTTTTAATATATGAATAGCTGTGACTTACGATCACAAGTAAGAAATTTACCGCTGCGGTAAATTGTTTTAATTAAAGAGCAGAATAAATGAAGAAAAAAAAATCCCATAACAGGTGTAGTGTATTCCATGTATAGAGTAGTTCAGGGATGCCAAACATGTATGGGAAACAAATTAGGAAAGTTTTGCACCGAAAGGCCAATTAGTTTGGAGCTTTTTTGAAAAATATTAATTTATGCCTACGATAAATGTGGGAAAAGGTTTTAACTAAAAATAATTTGAATACCTTTTTGTATCAAAAGTAAAATTGCGAAATTTATTGTTTGCCCTAAATAATTTCACCCTATTATTTTTTGGCTTACCCCAGAAAAAAAATTCTATGCAATTAAGAAATTCAAGTGGTACCACATGAATGTGGAACAAATTAAATGACTCTATTTTTCGCTACCATTTTAAAATTCAAAACCATAGGTACCAATAAATCTGTGCCTATATTATAATTCAAAAAATATGGTACTTACGTGTTCGTCCACGGAATATGTTAGCTCGCCATCGTCGTACAACACAAACCACCTTCGTTGCCATCTCTGTAAGAAAAACAAAAATACACAATTATTGACAAAAATTTTTAACTCAGTTTATATTAATTAGTACAAATGTTCTTGTGGCTTAAATTCAGATAAAAATAAACAGCCCAATTATAAGAGAGGTTGCTAAGCTGATTTACACTCCACTATAGAAGTCAGTGCGTGTACTTGCAAATGGATAAAGATTTTTTTCGAATATATATGTAGGTCCTAATATACATAGCACTTAAGTTTACCATACATTTTTTAGTTAAATTTCCTCATTACGAAAACCGTTTGGATGTGATCTACTCAGTGATAACAAAAATTTAAATCGTTTAGCAACGGCCAAATTTCTTTGGTAGCCCAGTACCATAGAATAAAAGTGGTGAGAGGATCCCACCCTGTGGCTTGCCTTTAGTGGAAAAGCATCTCACAGTCAACAGCTGATGGCCCTATTTCCCAACATAAGTTCTATCAACCGAATGCTGTTGCAATCCCAAGGTTGCTGATATCATAATCATCATCATAATGGTCTTGACATTTTGGTCATGGAAATTTTTTTGACCATCAAATCCAAAAACAATAGTCTACAACTTTGGTTCGGTCGATTAGAACTTTTTTTTTAATTATTTAAAATTAAAAATATGACCCAAGTCTCCGTCATTTTGGTAGCTTATGGTCTGGTCATCAACTTTTTTTACCCTAAAGTAATAGGACGACAAATACGTACATGGTTAGTTTTCGGGGTACTAGGAACTTATTTGAAAAACCTCCGAGTTTAAGACAAAAAAAAATCTTATCTAATAAATATCTATATCAAATGCTTTGTTTTTTTGTTTAAGAACGTCATTTTATAATCTCTCTGTCTCTTTCGCAATATATGCGGTTCAATTACCCAACCTTGAGGTCAGAACATATATTTAAAAAAAAACTAGACTACCTACAAATGATTGACACTTCTCCTCATTACACAAAATGGAACACCAGTGGCATTCGGTCGGATCTTCTTCCAACTGTCTCCTAACCTATGCACAAGTATACCTACGACAGCTACTGCATAACAAGACTTAATTATTATAGACTCTATTATGTACTCTTTTGCTATAAAGCTTGACGTTATGTTTTGTCTTCTGTTCTTTAGAACTTAGTCTTTTTGTTCTGTAATGAACTATGGTTGTAGCTTCGCTAATCTAATTACGTCGTCCGTCATATTTGTTCTACATCTATCTACAAATGTATATTGGATGTACCTAGGTACATAAGTTCATTATACATATGTGTGTCTATAATACGAAAATGCTTTCCTAATGAGATTTTCTTTTGTCACTTTTAAGTATATAATTTTTTTTTCTTCATAATCCTAGGAAAGAAGAATAAACAAAAAAAAAAAAGCAAAATCTAACTACCACCAGCCCGAGACATTCTGACATGCAAGTTGCAACGATGCGAAATTTTTTCTTGTCAAATGATGTTTTTTTTTCTTTCTTTTTGTGTCATTTCAAAGTCTACGAATATAACTACGTGATTTACGTGAATCTCCGTGTCGGTATTCATTTCACATGTAGAGTTTACCTCATCCAGGAATAAAAAAAAAACAACAGCAAAAATATGATTCTATAATCACAGACTTGGGTAGATATGGAAACATAGAGTGTTTCAGTAATGAATAATATGGTGATTTATACTAAACTAAACTCCTCCATTTCCAGTCGGCTGCGTGCTATACATCACCAACAAGAAAAGTATCGGTGACAGTACACAGCCCTGCCGAGCTCCACTTTAAATTTCAAGTAGAACGTGACATTTGGATCCATTATAATAATAGCCATCAATTTATCTGGGATCCCCCTCCTGCGCAAAGCAAGCGAGATGAATTCCCTATTGACACTGTCAAACGCTTTTTCGAAGGCAACGAACAGCAGGTGAAGTGCTGATTAAAATTCAAGGTACTGTTTGATGATGATCATAAGCAGACCCAGGGAGGAATCCTGCTTGCTCGGCGTCGATTGTACCTTCGAAGAGGTCTTTTCTTCGGTCCTACAGTTTTCGCACTGCATAAGGTCTCATTTCTTTCGGAGCTTGACAATCGTTCTTTTTTTTCACTCTTCCCCAAAGCTAACTCAATGAGTGGGTGCAACAGCTCACTCGCTGCTTCCAACCGATTTGTTGTTTATCAGTGCTTTGATTGCAGTAAAGATTTCTTCTCATTTCAGGAAATGGTTACTTCGGACGGATCATTGGGGCCCTGGGCTCACTTCATTGGCGAAAACGCAACAAAATTGTTCCTTCCACTTTCCACTGGTCCTCATCGGAAACTACCAGTGATCAATCTGTGTCTTTTACCAGGTGTTGTTGCATAGTCAGATTTTTTTGATTTAAATCCTGAAACACCCTGTGTATTGATATCTGCTATCGCAATGTGCGCGTAATTATTAAAAAAAAAAATAATTATGCCTGCCACCGCACAAATTCGTTGTGAGGTATAAAGAAAATTACTTTTCCGTCTTTGTTTTTTTTTTTCACTTTTCTACTTCCTTTGGGAGTTTCATTTGGTTTATAGTTTTCACCGGGAAATAAATCCATGGAAGAAAATTCTTCAAACCGCAGACAGTTAGGAGTGGGTCTCTATGGTGCGATGCGACACGTCGTCGATGAGTATTTCACATATTATGAAAAGCTATAGTTAAGTCGACGGGAACTGGGATTCATAATAGGTATTAATGCACAACCAACCATCTTAGTAGTTAGGGTTTGTAATTGAATATGCGACAATATACAACTAGGTATAGTGAATTTAAGTACAAACATAGACAGATAGTCACTCCTAGGTTGGCGGCTTTTGGGGGTATCTCGTTACCCCATCATCAGCTTATAGAACACCACATATTATTTCATAATCAAATACATATAAAGATATCTACATCAAAATAGATTTGTTGATAATAACAATACTCTTTACCTTAAGTACATTATAAGAAAAACTAAAGTTTTTTCAATTGCGCACTCTTTAAAATATCCATACCTCAACGATTTTGTAATTAAGAAGAAAGTTAAGTGGTTTATGGGTTTTTATGGTTAGAAGCCATTTAAAATAATATCAAATATCGACGACTTTATTATTAAACCATATACGAGTAGGTACCTACCCTAAAATAGTGGAAATGGAAAACCAAGTGCTTTTAAAAGTTTCAAGCATCACAGAGAGTTGATCAAACTTATGAAGCAAAACGATAAAAAAAAAACATTTTTTTATTGATAAATAAAAATAAAATACAAAATTTATTTGTGGGTTAGAAAAACACGTACTAAACGTCCATATGTGCAAATGGACATATGGATTTTATTTTTTTTTCATTTTCATTTCCATATGCACACATATTTACAATTTAAATTGCCAATAAATTTAGGTCAATAAAATGTGAATTTTTTTTTCTATGTGATTTATTGATAGGTCTTCAATTAAGGCTGTTGTTAGACGTTTTTATTAAAATAATTTGCAGTACTTTAATAAAAATGTGTCAGCAGACAGATTTGAAATATTAACAATTTTCGCTATGATAAAATGTGCAAAATGTTTTTTATGAGAATGTATTTTTTTTGTTTGGTTTATTTTTCCTATAATGAAAATGTAAAACGTTAATCAAGTAGGATAGGGATTTTAAAAGTCTTTCGATTTGAAGTCTTCATTAAAAAAAAATGTAAGCTAATCACAGTGAAGTGAAGAAAGTCCTTTAAAAGCAACCGATCCATGCGGTAACTTGCAAATTGTTTCCAGTTGAAGAAAATATAAATTTAAATGAACATTTACTGCTGATTTTTCGGTGAAGTAATTTATAATATACGATTTTTTTCAAATGACTTCAAATGTATACTAACTTCTTTCTTAAAGTACATACATGAAAAACTGCATATTTGGCGGTTTCAAGTTTCTAGCTTTTTTAATTCCTGAGGAGGGGGTATGTTAACTTAAAAGTGAAGTTGGGGTTAACAAATATTTTTTTTTTATAAAAGGACTTCAAAATTTGGGCTACATTTTTTTTTGAAATGCAAAATAAACTGCAAATTTGAAAGCATAGAGATTGCTGAGAAGAGGATATTTTATGCTATGTACATCATTGTGAAGTTAACGATGAAGTATGATTTTTTCACGACTTCAAAATTATAGATGTTTTTTTCTGAAAGTGGATGCAATACTGCAAATTTGAAGCCCAATTTCAATAGGTTGCTAAGAAAGGGGTATGTACTGCCAACTTCAGAGTGAAGTCAGGTGTTAAATGTGATTTTTGGATATTCAACCTTAAGAAGTTAATAAGAAAAGGGCCTTCACTGCTAACTTTACAGTGAACTTAGCAGTACAGGCTACACCAACTTTTTGATGAACTGCAAAATCGGGAATAGAAATGCAAAGAGAATACAAAAAAACTACAAATTTCTGTCAAGATACCGTTAGTCTAAGTTAAAAATGTAACTTTACAGAAATTTCATCAACTACTTCACAGAAGTTGTAAATATGACTGACTACATGATTCAATTTGTTCAAAAACCCGTTTTTAATTTTTGCACACTTTTTTACCACTTTTGGATCCAAAACAAACATTTTTATAGTAAAACAAATGCAGAACCAATTTGTTTTGTTATAAAACGAATGTCAATCATTCTTTTGCCAAGAACTCAAAGAAATTAATTTCCACTTCCCACTTATGCAATCAGGCACAAGATGAGTATTTTGAGTGCTGACCTAGTCAGCATATTTTTTCATATCTTCTTAAGCCATCGATCAAGAACACGATCCTGAAGTCTTTAATATGCCCTAATTTTTCATTTTTTTTTATGACTCTACAGTGGTTGAGACCCATGAATCATTCCATCACTTAAGATGAACATTAAACTCACATCGCACAACATGTTGTGAATGCTTGAGTGTCCTAATTTATCTGACATAGTCTTCAAAATAAATGTATTTAATTTACCATTTTGCAACAAAATAAATACACAAAAAAAAGTGACAAGAAGCAGAAAATTAGTTTTTGTTTAAATTGGATTTTAAACAGGGGTACCTTCTGAAATTATGAAATTTAAGTCTCTGGAAACTCTATGTGTTTAAACAACTTTGACAATTTTGATTTATCTGGAGCATTCCACTCTAAGTTAATTGTTTTATTAAAAGTTTCAAACGGTAACCCTGCTTTTTTTTGTTTTGAGGGATTCTGACTGAAAAGATTGTTATAATATGTTTGCATTGCACTCAGAGGCATGCAAAATTGCAATTTGTTTTGTTAAGCTAATTAAATGCATTTCTTGATTTGTTTTTTTTTTTATTTTTTGTTCTGAGAAATAAATTATGCATATGATTGGTTTACGAGGTTAAACGATGCGGGTGATTTTTTCAAGTACCTACCTACATATGTGGAGATGGTTTTCTTTATTTGAAGGTAACTAAATTGAATTGAAAATTAAGCTTTCAATTAGTTATGATGGCTTTTAAGCGGTAATGCAAATGGGAAAAAATTATTTAGAATACACAAAGCACACTCACTGTGCTACCTTGTGGCAGCTGAGGTAATAACAAGGATCGTCCTGGATATATTAAAAGACACACTCGACGCCGAACAAGCCGGATTTCGTACTTAATCTTCCTGTGTGGACCACATTGAATATCGATCACCACTTCATTTGCTATTCATCGACTTCGGAATGTAGTTCGACCATATCAACAGGGAATTTATATGACACAGGCTGCATATATAATGGATCCAAATAATATCATTAAGGAACTTTGTCAGAGTAGTTAAAAATCCAAAGTGGGTTAACGCAGGGCTGTATACTTTCACCATCATTATTCTTCTCGGTGATTATGGATGTACTGTACGCAACTTTGTCGAATGCAAATGGAGGAATTTAGTGGACTCTGGAATCAAACACCTGGACAGAAGACTAATGCTTACTCTCGTATAAAATTTCTAAGAGCATTCAACAATCGTAATCGGAAGGCTACCGTAAATTTTTGTTTGTGTTCTATTTTTTGTTAATTGAGAAATAAAAAAAAGGAAAGCTCCACAAAACCTTTTTCAACACTGATCATCAAAAGAAGCCACATCATATATAGGTAGATCATAAAATATCTAATCCCAGCATGAAGCATATAGTTATGTGATGTAAGTCGTCAAAATGTGATGCGCTAATTGAATTTAACACGCATTAATTGAATGGGACTTTAATAACAGGTATACACCTACAACTTTTGAGCCGAGTATCTTTTAGAGAGCTTTGAATACATAGCAGCTATAAACATCCATAGGCAATAAATTTGTGAAAAGACGTACAAAACCAACCCACAAGCAACAACCGACAATCGCGCGCGAAGATTCGATGAATGGCTATAGCGACTATTGTTAAAAAAAAAAAACTTCAACATCAGCCAAACTCAATGCTAAACATCTTCCATTGTTCAATAGGTGTTTCCTATTTTTTGTAAGTAGAGATGGAATTTAATTTAAAATTTTATTTGAGACCTATGAGTTTCTCATAATATTAAACAGTTAGCTAGTTGGTGTGTGGTTTCGAAGAAAGATTTTTGATTTATAGTCGCCTTTTATGAGTTTAAATTTAGAATACAATCAACTTTTAAAGGTGGTATTCACGAACTCAGCGGCCAGTTCAATTAAATTGACCTTTGGAAATAGCTATTTGAAGTGGTGATAGTCGAAGTTTATACTTCAAAAGGTCATTGATTGTTTTGACAATGAGAAACGTTTATGGAAGAATGGAAATTGGATACGGTTTGAGAACAAGAGTTGTACAACTTTACATTAAACAAGTTATATTTTTTTTGGGAGGCTACTTAGGACATTTTATGTCCGCTGGCTTTCGTTTACACGGCATAGAGTCTCTACTACTCATAAACGCTATCGTGCACGGTTCATAGAGATGCATTTCAGCTCTATCCAACTCTTCACTAGTTTTTCTGATTTATATTCGCCAAATATATCTATATCGGACTACTCGTAATTCAGGTGCTCCTCCATTTGCATTCGACAAAGCTGCGTGCAGTACATCACCAACAGGAAAAGTATTGGTGACAGTATTCAACCTTGCATGTGCCCACTTTGAATATCAAATTGTTCTGACAATCTTTCTTAATGCACTTGATACATGACAATTAAATGTAGCCTGCACAAAGCAAGCCAGATTAATGTCCTGTGGATACTGACGAACGGCTTTTCGAAGTCGACGAACAGATGGTGATCGATATTTAACGGACTGTGCTCTCTAAATAAGTGAGGGCAGTAACTCACTTAATGATGTCGGTGCTGTCCAAAAAAGCTATAAAAGAATACTATCAAGTTCAAATCTTTTGTTGGTTTTGAGTGCTTTGATTGAGGTACAGACTCTTCACTGGTAAAGACTTGCTTTTTCTAATTCCACCTTTTTAATGTTTCGCTTTCAAAAATCAGAATTTTCAAAAACGTTTACGCAATGAAGATCAATATTCTGTTCAAGCTTTTTAAAGTCAATATTTCGAAATGCATGATGCAATGCAAATTTGTACACTGATTTAAAAATCCAGTAAAACCCTTGAGTCTATTTGATGTCACTGTTTATTTTTTCTAAACAAATTATAGGTTGAGCTCTATTAAAAAAAAAAGAAAGAAAGGTGACATGTTTAAATACTTGCTTTGATTTGGTTCGCTGTGCTGTTGCATAAATCAGCTTGGGTCTTAACTCTTAAAACACCATTGGAGATGCTAATTTCGCATCCTTGAATACTCCTTTGTCGCAATAATAACACTCAGAGAGAGAGCAAAATGCAGCACACACTTAACATTCTGGGCAAACAAAAATATACACAATTTTTTCTTCCAACTTCTATGCCAACCAACCAACCAACGCCCTAAAAAATGCAAAAATTCCATAATAATAGTATTCTGTCTGTCTGTCCGTGTGTATCTGTTTGTCTGTCCGTGCCATGTCACTTACACTAACTTCGGTGTGGTTTTTAATGTTTGCCATCTGTCTCAAAGCTTGAAAGGCCTGAATGCATGATTTATGCCCACCTTCGGTCGTCCATCTCTCTTAAGGCGCGTGCGCGCCCGTGTGTAGTTATAGCTAGCCAAGCTAGCGCTCACTTATCGCGAACTAATTCAAACAAATGTCTTAGCAAACACTCGTTCATCCGATCCAGAGTGGCAGATCTATTTTGTTCGATCGAGTTCATGTTTCAGCGATGCATCTACATGTGACATACAAAAAATACACAGTGGGGTCATATTTCCTTAAAATTGGACAAAATTTTAATTTTAATCCCAAAACAAATTTTGACGTCAAACTTTCTTATGACAATAGACTCCAAATTTTAATCAACTGTGAAAAATAACACAGTTAACGTGCATAACGGATGAGGACCAACTCAAAAGGTAGAAGAAGCGATTTTCGGCGGTTTTAAATCGCTTTTTCGCCAGTGAAGGGAGTCTAACCCCCAATGATCCATTCGAAGTAACATTTCCAGAATACAAGATTTAAATTTGGCGCCATTCGAAGTGTCATTGTTTGATATTTGAACAATTATTATTGTTTGTTAGTAGAAGGTATAAGGTTAATAAAAATGGAGGGCTATACGAATGAACAACGCAAGTTTTGCGTCTACAATTCGCAAATTGCGATCAATTTGGGGCTACAATAATGCTCCAAAAGAGTCAACTGTAAAGAGATTAATGGAAAAATTTGCTGAAACTGGGTCTGTCACTGGTGTAAAGACAACAACGCGCCTTCGACCAGGTCGATCGACCGAAAATATCGCAGCAGTACGTGATTATGTCGCTCAAACTTCATCAACCTCAATTCGACACCGAGCTCAGCAAATTGGTTTTTCCAAATCCACTATGCAGCGAATTTTGACGAAATATTTGCATCTTCATGCATACAAAGTTTAATTGACTCAGGAACTGAAGCCAGCTGACCATGCACAGCGAAGGGAGTTCGTTAATTGGGTATTAGAGAGACAATGAAAATGCTGATTTTGCCGATAAAATCATCTTTAGTGACGAGGCCCATTTCCATCTTGATGGCTTCGTCAAAAGGCAGAATTGTCGCATTTGGGGCGAGGAAAATCCTCGAGTGATTCACGAGAAGCAAATGCATCCTCAACGTGTCACTGTGTGTTGTGGATTTTGGGCTGGTGGAATCATTGGACCTTTTTTTATGAACATGAGTAAGGTCAAGCGCAAACAGTCAACGGTGTTCGGTATCGTGAAATGATAACCAATTTTTTCGTGCCTAGAATTGAAGAAATGAATGTGGAGGGGATGTGGTTTCAACAAGACGGCGCGGCGCCACATCTCATACAGCCAGAGAAACAATTCAATTGCTGCATCAGTCATTTCCCGGTCGTGTTATTTCGCGTCATTCTTTGGGGTTTTTTGAAGTCGATGGTTTATGCGAATAAGCCGACGACGACTTAAGCCTTAAAAGAGGAAATTGGATACGCTGCATTAATGAAATACCGCAGCATTTATGCAAAACGGTCATTGAAAATTTCATTAAAAGATCGCGTATGTGCCAGCAAAGCCGCGGCGGCCATCTGCCCGAGTGTTGTTCCATACATAACCTCATCCTGTCTACTTTACGAAATAATAAAGAATTCGCGATTTTTTTTAAATATCTGCGTTTTATTTAAAATTTGCGTTCTTGTTGGGACACCCTTAAGAAGAAATCCTTACTGCAATCAAAGCTCTGAGAAACAACAAAGTTGTTGGACTTTTTGGTATGCCCGCAGAACTGTCCCACTGTACAATGACGAAAATATGTATATTATTTCACTAAACAAAAAAAATAATTATAAAGGTGTGTGGTGTGACCGACGGCTTTCTACTTATGTCCCATCGCACTATTATCGTTGGTCTTTTTTTTCGCTAATAAATTAGCATATCCAGAAAAATGCAAATATGTCAGGTGAATAATGCGGTGGGATGTGTCTTGTTGTTGGTCTCTTGTCTTGATATTTTGAGTTGTTGCACATCCATCAGATGCAGAGATAGCTGATCGCTGATACTGAAATGATGATGATGGGTTTTTATGTTTTTTTTTTTTTTTAAGTTAAAGAGATGCACATTGTGAGCCTAAGGTGTGTACCTCCTATAGGGTCGACCCGAGACATGTGTTGGCGCATAGTGCAACCATTACAAATAATGCAACGATGCGCTGCAAGATGTCGACTGCGACAGCGACATAGAGATGATGGTATAATTAAGTACCCTATACACCTATACTGAACTTGGTCTGCCCACCTTCGGGTAAAATTATTGTGCGGGGTAAATTGTTTGTTCCACTATTTTAATAGGCATATAAATGCCAGTCACGAAATATTTGATAAATTCAGTTCAAATTTTTTAGGGCTCTATTTTTTTTTTAGGGGCGCACATCTTTGAGATCTAAAATCATCAAAATTGTGCTTCTAAGTCCTCACTTAAACTTTTTTTAAAATTTTTATTGAAATCCAAAAAAGAAAAAATCTAGAACTTCGATTACTGAAAAGTCATAATTCTAAAAACCCAGGATCCTGAAATCCCTAAATTCTGAAAACTTGAGTTTTGAAAACCCATAATACTAAAACCGAATATGGGCCGCACGTACATATATCAGTGCTGAAATCTTCCAAATTGTGTTTCTTACAATTTCTCTAAAACTTTTGGCAACCATTGAAATCTTAAATCCAGAAAATTATAAATGCTGAAAACCCATAATTCAGAAAAAACCAAAATACAGAAAACTGATAGTTCTTACGCCCAAACTATTTAAAATTCGAAATTCTTATAGTTCTGAAAACCCATAATAAAGAACCCAATATCGTGCTAGCATATTTAAGTGTGAAATGATCAATATTGTGCTTCTCACGTCCTCAATTAAACATATGTCTTAAAAACCCAAAATTCCTGAAACTCAAAGTATGGAAAACCCAAAATTCGGAAAACCATTTCATCTCAAATTCAAAATGCCAATAAACAAGGTTATGAGGTTTTCTCTTTGTTAAATTGAGCTGAAACCCCCTCTTTTAGGGGTAGCAGTAGTTTTTTTTAAAAAGTTAATGTTACGGGAAACGTTTTTGGGTTTATTACCCGCCATATTATGTTTAAGTTGCAAGGCCATACATTTAAAAACTAGTAAATGCCTGCTCCAAAATATTTCTAGGGGACATTTTTCGGCAGCCGTTTTCCCCTCCTTTATTTATTTTTTTTTTTTTTTAATTTTCGAATTGATTTTAATCGCAAATATATTTTTGAAAGAGGACAACTTGTCTTAAAAAAATTAAATTGGAAGGTTAAAGGCCCCAATATATTTTGTGTCCCCAGCAAAGGATTTCTACAAACATTAATCCACCCCTGATCCATTCATTATAAGGTTGCAGTATAAGTATAATATTAGCACCATCTTTGTTGCTCTTGGAATTATGGATGAAGTTTTTTTTTATATAAATTTATGAGAACTGATCTCAATTCGTTTCGAGAATAACTTATCACGAGCGTATAGATAGAGCAAGAGATTAATTGAGAAGAAGCAGGAGGATGGGTGTGTGTTGCGATGATTTGCATATCAATTAGAGGGAAATCTGATTTGAATGCATTTCATGGAAGTTATAAGTACATAGGTATACATTACATTATATCTAATCTGGAATCTAGTGTAGGAGCGGAAGTTGTGATAAATTTGTCAAGATTATTAATAGATAATGAATATTTCAAAATAAAAGTCAAGCTAAATTATTTACGATATGTGTCTACTTTGATAAGATCAAAAATTCATTTATGAAGCTTTTGTAATATTTGCAATTAACAAAATAGAAGATTTACACATTAAATAAAGTGACTTAAGTTTTCTGATATTTTTTGGAGGGATTTAGTTTTATAGCATTTTTGTCACATGAATTGTTGAAGTATCTTCAATAAAATTTTTAAAGACTGAAAAACTATTTTTTTGCAAATTACTCGAAAACGTCAAGTTATTCCGCTCAAAAAAGATTGAGACTTTGAAACATGAAAAATTCCAAGGGATAAGCCTGTGGCCGTGTTATTCTTATAGGGGATCTACAATTTTATGCCGAATCCAAACGGCTAGGGTGAGAGGCACTCTGTTCTTGACAAGCGATACTCTTGGAGAATTTGTCGGTTGGTTTGCCCATGAAAAAAGCATTCCTTTGTTTTTAGATGGACGAGGCTGGGACTCGAACCCAGAACTCCGGGATCACAGCCCTACGCACTAACCATTACGCCACGAGCTAATAGCAAAACTAGGAAACCGAATTTTAAAGTAATGAACGAGATCAAATTTTGGCTCTAACCCGTTACTTGTGCTTTTTAATCTTAATAAGTCAAAAAATTAAGTTAACATTTGTTTTTAAAAAAATGTTTTTATGATTGCATCTTTCGATCAAAATTTAGCTAAACATTTCAGATAGTAACTAATTTTTTTTTATATTTTTTAGATATATTAAACATGCCATGAAAATATTAGAATCCGTCACAATTTGGACACCAAATTGGACTCGAGAATCGTACCAAATAGAACAAAAGGAAAGATATTTTTAAAAGAATAAAATCATTTCATTCTTTTTTTTAAATATCTTTTATTTAAAAAATCAGAAATTTAGAACAATTGCCGAATTTGGGGTCAAAATTTAATATTTATTATTATTTATATTTAATATTTGAATTAATGCGTCAACATTTTAAATTTCAAAATATTGTCATACAATTATGATACGCCACATAGTTTCCCACACTCTTAATTCTACTTCCAAAGAATTGTCATCAACAATTCTTTGAAAACAATCAGTTAAATATAATTTCTAAAGAATTGTCTCCAATTCTTTTAAAGTCAAATCATTTAGAAAAACAAACTTCTCAAATTTAATTTTAATTTCCGAAGAATTGTCTTCAACAATTCTTCGACAAACAAAACGATCAAATTTCGTTCTAGAGAATTGTCTAAGCCAATTCTCTATCATACACCTAGTGCACTATGCATGTGCATCTGCAAGAAAGAATCCGCATACTATTTAAGCTCTAGACAAATCCATAATCAGGGCAGATTGTATTAATATCTCCAACGAACAGAACGCTGAAGTTCGGTAAATAAAAAACATAAACCTAAACGTGTTTTATTATTGGCGCAGTCGGTACTCGTTCCCGTTAGTAAAGGCAATGAGTTAAAAAAAAAAAAAAAAAAAAAAAAAAAATTTTTAAGAAAATTCAGAAAAAAAAAATTTTGAAGGAAATTCGAAAAAAAATCGAAATAAATAATTTCCGTTTCCTTGTTAAGTGATAAGTGACTACTTACTGTGGTCTTTGAAAAAAATAATTTTAACAACCTTATACCAAATTATAAAAAAAAATTTTTATAAAAAAAATTTTATTAAAAAACCCAAATAAATAAGTATCGCGTCTTACGAATAAAGATCGCAGACGTGGACAAGTCGGAATCGAAAAAAAATTATACGTAAATGACAACACTTAAATAATAATTACACCGGTAAACCAATATAAGTGTAAAGAAAATAAGTGTTACGTCCTTCTTAATTAATGTGGCAAGAGTTATATCGAAATCGAAAGAACCTTATCAACACATTGGACAACGACGACACAGTGGACTTCTTTACAACATCCGAAGAGAATCATCATCGGAAAAAGATCCAAATCCAAAAATACTATGAACATTGTTCTGATGGAAGATAAGTTTTTTAATTATTATTAATCTTTTATTTTATTTATAAAAATTACATTTTATACTATTAAATTTATACGAAACTTTTTGTGTTCTACAAAAAAAAATTTTTAAAAAAATAATAAGAAATCAAAAACTTTCACATATTGTAACAAGCACTTCTGAAAAAAAAAATTTTTAATATCGCAATATTGCTTTTAAAACCTAAAATCAATCAAAATTCGCGTGTTCATCGTTTTGTAAAGTTCTGTTTACATAAAATTTTTTTTAAATCTGTTTTATTTTAACAAAATGGAGCAGCTAGAAATAAATGCAAGATTCAAATTAGTTACTAATACCCTAAGTCGAATGACACCATTTGACGGCGATAGGGATGCTTTAGCAAATTTCATCAGTCAGGTAGAAATATTTTTACCAATTTTCAATACCTTCGATAATATCTACAAGCAATTAATAATGTCAACCATCAAAGACAAAATAATTGGTAACGCGAGAAAAACCCTATTGATACATAGTCATCTCACAACGTGGGAAGATATTAAACTTGTTCTGATCAAAACTCATGGGGAAAAAGAATCGGTTGATGAAATTATAGATAAAATAAGGGCTTGTCGGTGCGACACGACTATAAATAATTTTTATAAAAAATTAAATGATTTGCTTTGTAGACTAAACTGTGCTCATTTGATAGGACCAAACGTAAGTAACGAAGTTGCAAGCAACATAAGAATTGCTCTTCATACCTTTAAATACGGATTACCAGAACCTGTACGTAGTGTAATTGTTAGTCGAAACCCTTCAAATTTGCACGACGCATATGAAATCATTAGAACAAACGGTTATTTGAATTACACTCATAAAAATATAACCAAAAACAATTTTTCAACAACTAACTACTATAAACCTGGGCCCCAAAATCAAAATACGAATTCATTTTCAAAAAATGAATACAGGCAGAACAGGAATTTTGTGAACCAACAACATTTAAGCCGACCATATAACCAGAATTCTTATAACTATGAAAATTCTAGACAGACGAATCTAAACTCAAATAATTCAAGGAATAATTTTAGAAATAAACAATTTAACCAAAGTAATACTAACTCAGGAACTTCACGAAATACACAAAGAGGGGGTTATAACTCAACCAACTCCCAAAACGTTAGTAATTCTTATCCTGAACCTATGGATATATCAGTAAATGCAGAAGAAAATCAACCAAATTTTCATATATCAGGCCCAAACAACTACCCTATATAGTAATTGACACTCCAGTAAGAAAACTTAGGTTTATTATAGATTCAGGAGCTGAATTTAGTATAATAAACCCTAATATTTGCAATCCAAAATGGAAAACAAATAACGATACGCGTACGCTAAGAGTTTTAAATCGAAATGTTCAAACAAATATCCAATATAGATTTCCTTTATTTAAAGAATTCAAAAAACCAAACTTTTTAATTAATTTCTTAGAATTCAATTTCCATGAATATTTCGATGGCATTATAGGAAACAACATTTTAGTAGCCTTAGAAGCCGTTATAGATTACAAAAATAGATCGCTAATCACAAAAGAATCTAATATTTCAATATTTTTAAATAAAGATGAAGAATCTTATCTAGAAAACCTTTTGACACATTATTCTGTAGAATTACTAATCAATGAAGAACACAAGCATTTTAATGACACTTTTGCTTCTCATCTTAATTCTGAGGACACCTTCAAACTGAAAAATTTAATCAATTCATTCAAAGATTTATTTTATGAGGAGGGTGATATTTTGACATGTACAAATCTAACCAAACATAGGATTGTACTGAAAAACGAATCACCAGTATATAGCAAATTGTATAGGTATCCCGAGGCATTTCGCGAAGAAGTAGACAAACAAGTTGAAGAAATGCTTCATCAAGGAATAATAAAACCTAGCAATAGTCCGTTCAACTCTCCACTTTGGGTGGTGCCGAAAAAAAGTGGTGATGGTAATAAAAAATGGCGGCTAGTCATTGATTATCGTAAATTAAATGAACAAACGATTGATGACAAGTTCCCTCTTCCTAACATGGAAGAACTTTTTGACAAACTGGGTAAATGTAACTATTTTACCACATTAGATCTTGTAAAAGGATTCCACCAAATACAAGTGGATCCAAGAGACCAGGCGAAAACTGCGTTCTCGACTAGACATGGGCATTTTGAATTTACAAGAATGCCATTTGGGCTTAAAAATGCCCCAGCCACCTTCCAGCGGCTAGTTAACGAAGTCCTTAAGGAATTAATAAATAAAATATGCGTAGTTTATTTGGACGACATATTAATATTTTCGACTAGCTTCGAAGAACATCTACTTTCCATTAAGAAAGTTTTGAGCAAATTAAGGGAGTCCAATTTAAAAATTCAAACTGAAAAATGTAGCTTTGCCGATCTGTCCACAAGATTTTTAGGGCACATTATAACAAATAATGGGACAAAGCCAGATGGTGACAAAATAAAAGCTATAAGTGAAATGAAAATCCCCACTAATACCAAAGAGATAAAACAATTTTTAGGTATCAGTGGTTATTATAGAAAATTCGTAAGGGACTACGCAAAAGTGGTCTATCCTATGGTTAAATATTTGAAAAAAAATACAAAGATCAATTTAAAAGATAAGGAATATATCGAAGCTTTTGAAAAACTTAAGCACTTGCTAATAAGTGATCCCATTTTAAAATCGCCTGATTTTACGAAACCATTCGTGCTTACAACCGACGCATCAAAATTTGCAATCGGAGCAGTTTTAAGCCAAAATGGTCACCCAGTGTGTTATGCGTCTCGCACACTCAACGACCATGAACAGAAATACGCTACTATTGAACAAGAACTCCTGGCGATAGTTTGGTCTGTTAAGTACTTCCGTACATATCTTTACGGTAGGAAGTTTCTAATACGCACTGACCATAAACCACTCGTATGGCTACACAACCTGAAGGAGCCAAATATGAAGCTTCAGAGATGGAAGATAGTGTTAAACGAATATGATTTCGAAATTAATTATTTAAAAGGCAAGGAAAACATCGTAGCGGATGGACTTAGTAGGTACATTAATACCGAAAGGCAAAAAGATAATAAAAGTTTTAATGAAATCTTTTATAACGATGGCGATAATACTAGCATGGACGTCGAAGTCATGTCTACTGATGATACAATTCATAGCGGAGTTGAAGACTCTATTAATTACATAGGTATAACCGAAAAATGTATTAATCTTTATAAAAATCAAATATACTTAAAGTATGGCGGAAAAGAGAAAGTAGTGACAAAAATTATAAATAAAAAATGTCAAAACCATATAACACTTACTAAAGATTCAAACTTACTTGAAATAATGAAGCGGGTCATAATAGATAAAGGAATAATGTGTATTTACTGTGAAGAAGATGAAATTTTTCTTAAATTTCAAGATAATTACGTCAAATATTTTCCAAATACTACTTTAACACTTATTAAATCTAATACTAGATTAATTGATATTTCAGATAAAAATGAAATACTAAATATAATTAAGAGTGAACATCTTAATAAGAACCATCGTGGTATAAACGAAGTGTTTCTTGAACTAAAGCAGCAATACTTCTATCCAAATCTCTTTAAACTTGTTACAAAGTTAATAAATAATTGCGAAACATGTCAACTTGCTAAATATGACAGGCATCCAGTTAAAATTCCTTTCGATATAAGTGAGACTGCTTCTAAATTTAACGAAATTGTCCACATGGATATTTGGTTTCCATGCAGAAATATAATGTATCTTACAACAATAGATAAGTTCTCAAAATATGCAACTATACACAAGCTAAATGATAGAACATGGATATCTATTTTAGATTCTATTAAAGAGAGAATTAGATTCTTAGGGAAAATGAGTAAAATAATATTTGACAATGAAAGATGTATGCTGCATAGTGCGGTAGAACTTTTCTTAAAAGAAAATAAAATTATTATTCATAGGACAACAGCTCATAATAAAACCGGGAATGCAGATATTGAAAGACTACACGGTACTTTGAATGAACACCTGCGAATAATGGAAATAGATAAAATTAACAAAACTCAGAGTTTAGACGATAAAATACATAACGTCATAACAATTTACAATAACACTATACATACAACAACAAAATTAAGACCTAGTGATTTTATAACAAAAAATTATGACCGTAGGGATATTGAAACTTTATTCGAAAAATATAAGCAAGACAAAATCAATCGAATTAATAAAATTAATCAATCAAAGGATAGAAATTATGAGTTGACCAATAACATAGTTAGAAATAGGGAAATCGCCAAAATTAAACCTAAATATAAAAAGTTAAATCAGTTTAGAGTAGAAGATAATTACGTTATAGATACTAGTAATAAAAGAAATACAAAATACTCACGAAATCAAATGAAAAGAAAAAATGCTTATCAAAATAATTAATTTACATTCCAGAATGTTGATTATGTGGGTAATTTTTCTGGCCTTTTTGATTCAGAAAACACAAACACAGGAAATAACCATCACACCAATCAACACGGAGTATGGGTTCACCATTTTAAAACAACAAAGAGTAAATATTGTTAAGGACTACACTAAAATTCTTCATGTTTGTAATTTAACGGAATATAAGAATATTTTGATAAAATTAGAAAATAATTTGAATGTTTTAAATAAGGTTAAAAGTAGTGATTATGACTTTTTATATCAGGAAATAATATTAGCTAAACACAAGTTAAGTCTTATTATTCCTTCCATTTACAAAGACAAAAGACTTAAGCGGGGTCTAATAAATATCGGAGGCAAAGCCTTGAAATTTTTATTTGGGAATATGGACAGCGATGACGCCGAAGAAATTTATAATCATTTAAGGAACCTTGAATCAAATAACAAACTTTTAATAAAAGAATCCAATGCTCAAGTTCAAATAAATAATGATTTGATAAAAAACTTGAAAATGGTCGTGGATCACGTTAACAACCAACAATCGAATTTGAAAAACTATCTCGACCAAATAACAAACAAAATTAACAAAGTAGTTTCTTTTCCGGAAAAATTTCAATTGACATTTCAACTATACGCTGATATAAATCTAATAAATAGGCAATTAGAAAAACTAATCGATGTTTTACTAGCAAGCAGACTTAACGTCTTACCTCATGATATCCTAACTGAACAAGAGAAAGATGCCTACAACATAACATTAGAGCATTTATCGTACATGAAAACAAGCGTTTTGTTCTCTTCAGAAACTCTAATTTTAGTAATTTTTGTTCCTAATTTCTCTTCCCTTATTTTTGAAAAGGCTTTAGTAATTCCATTCCCTAATGAACAATTTCAAGAATTAGATCATCCAATAGAAGAAGTAATATTACAGGGGAATAAAGTATACGAAGCTAATAATCAATTTCAAGTGAAAAAAATACGTGAACACAAAAATGAATGCATTAGAAACGCTTTTAAAGAAAGTAATATTTGTAATCTAAGAACTAATAAAATGATTGCTATAGAAGAAATTACAGAAGGGCTTGTGGTTACCAAAAATATAGAATTTACAGAAATAATTCAAAATTGTCATTCAGAAAAAATGTTTATAAAAAATAACAACATAATTAAATTCGCAAATTGTAACTTGAAAATAAAAAACTTAAATTTTGAAAACAGAGAGCGAAATTTTACAAATAATGTTATTGCTCCAATTGTTCATGTAAATTTTACTAAGAACTTTATTAATGAAATATCTTTAAAAAATATTCAAATGGAAAACATAAAAAATAGAGATAAAATCGAGTACATACAATTTCAAAATAATGTCACTACAAGTTTTTTCAGTTTATCTGTAATAATAATAATTGTTGGAATTTTATTTATACTTTGTTGTAAACTCAAAGAAAAGAAAAATGTTGTAACAACAAAAATTCAATTAACAAATTTAAAAGATCCTTTTTCTATTTCAAAAAATGAAGTAAATTCCACAACTGTGTAAAATAGAATAAGAAAATATGTGTAAATAATGAAAAATTTAAAAGTTATATTGTAATAACCTAAATAATGAAAAATAACAGTATGTAAAACTTTAATGTCATATTGTAACAATGGAACTGTCTTGAGTTTAAGTAAGTGAATTGCAGGGACTGCACACTTTGAAAGGGGGGAGGTGTCATACAATTATGATACGCCACATAGTTTCCCACACTCTTAATTCTACTTCCAAAGAATTGTCATCAACAATTCTTTGAAAACAATCAGTCAAATATAATTTCTAAAGAATTGTCTCCAATTCTTTTAAAGTCAAATCATTTAGAAAAACAAACTTCTCAAATTTAATTTTAATTTCCGAAGAATTGTCTTCAACAATTCTTCGACAAACAAAACGATCAAATTTCGTTCTAGAGAATTGTCTAAGCCAATTCTCTATCATACACCTAGTGCACTATGCATGTGCATCTGCAAGAAAGAATCCGCATACTATTTAAGCTCTAGACAAATCCATAATCAGGGCAGATTGTATTAATATCTCCAACGAACAGAACGCTGAAGTTCGGTAAATAAAAAACATAAACCTAAACGTGTTTTATTATTATATGGATAAAAAAAAATTTAAACTGAGAATTATAAAATAAATATTTTTAACTTACTCAAACAATCGTGTTAAACATACATACCTGCAAAAATAAAGAGAGAAAAATTAGTAAAAAAAAAAATAAATAAATAACAAAATTAACATAATTTTGTATTTGTTTGTATATAAATAAAATATCCATAACCACAACCATTAACTAAGTTATCTGTGTCAGCTATATACACGAGAATAAAGAGCGTTTCAAACCGCATTAAAATCATTTCATGTAAGAGATAAAGACAACCATTAAATGCAGCTTATAGATTTTCAATCATAATAAAAAAAATTTCCAACCCGCATTAAATCTATACGAACGTTACACCAGCCTATACCACAAATGGTGGTAGTTTATATCTCTGAGAAATAATTTAAATTTTTACACAAAAAAAAAACTCTATGTGTAAACAAATTTAATAGCATTTTTATGGTATTTTTTTTTTCTTAAATATTTGTTCAATAAACATTAACCAACCGAATCGTATTGATATTTTTTTTTTCTATAGGTACCTATAAAAGTGAAGGGTTTTTAAAATAACACTTTTAAATGGTAGTTATTTACATCGCGCACTCTATATTTCCATTGAAGAACTTTTTCAAGGATTTTTCAATTGTGTGTGCAGCACCACAGTTTAATGACCATAAAATCAAGATGAATAATTTTTGTTCAGCCGAAGAAGAATATAATCTTTGGAAATTAGGTTATGTCTGGATTTTATAGGGTAGAAGATAATTTGTGTAATAAAAATACCCTCTATCGGCAATTGGAATCAAATTTTTATATTAACTGTGTAATGGAGTTCTGGGATTCATTTTAAGTTAAAAGTCGTTAAATGAGTTGAATATAAAGTTTAAATGAAGAGAAAGGACTACTAGAGAGAGAATGGTACATTATATTAAGCATGAATCATAAAAGGTTTTGTGTACAGTTTGCAGGTGCTAAATGTATTGTTCTGCACGAAGGTGAGTCATAAACTCATAACAATTGGTTTGAAAATGGGGTTCCGCAAGGGTGTCTCTTAGAACCTATACTGCTTAGAAAAATCTAGCGAAATGCTATTCAAACTGTTATTATTTTTATCACGATTTCACTAATCGTTATCTATACATTATTTAAGTCGGTGGTGCCGAGCTAGCTTTGCCATCGAAATAGTAGTTAAATTATTAAAGTTAAGTTTATTTATAGACACAAGAAAATGAGTACACACTTCAACAACTATTCCATTTTACTATTTCCATTTAAGTTTTCTAACCAGAAGTGTAAAATGTCAATATTCCAGAATAACTTGTCTCAATCGGGTGCAAAAATATAGAAAAACAAAAACTCCTATCAATATATGATGCCCACCATTCGTTTGCTTGCTGATCCCCGGTCTCTCTCTTAGCCTTCTCCTCTCTTACGTCAGCAATATAGCGTTTGCCATTCCGACAGCAGCACAGCACCACCACTAAATCTATGTCAATTGCAATCAACTATGCATCTCATCATTAATAAACAATTTTCCACTTCGGTTAAAAAATAAAAAATAAATTGAAACAAAAAAAACAAGAGGAACATTATTTTTCTCCTCCTACAAGTATATATGAAGTTGGCGCAAAAGTTGATTAAAGTAACACGCGCCAGAACAAACTCTAGCTCCATCAGCAGCCAGCACCAACTTGGCCAGTCAGCCGGGCAACCTGCTTCCTGAAATCTCGTTTCTTTAAACACCTCAACAAGATTATCTTCAGCTTCTGCTCTTCGCGGTTCCCTCTCTTCGTCGCTTCATCTTGGCGTAACCAATTTTGCTGCAGTGCGCATTTTTAGCTTCCAGTTTTCTGCGTTAGGTTAGATTCTCGTCATAGAACCATATGTCCGTCCGTCCACTTCGTCGTCATCATCATAGTCCAGACCTTGTACAACATTTCACTTATGTATTCCGGGCGCACAATCTCAAAACATTGATTCACTATTTTAGAAAAACCTTAAGGCTATATAGCGCTCTGCATCGACTTTGGTGCTCGGTGATGGTGGTGCTGTGTGGTGATCGGTGATGACAGAAGTGCTGGACGAACTTGTTGTTGTTGTTGTTAACTGGCTGATTGTTACAGCTGCTTTGGATGCTGCTGGTTTACCTTAGAGTTTTGTGCTAAAACAAGTGCGCTTCTGCATCGGAAAACTATCTGAAGTAATAATAATAATAACAAAGTATAATAGCAGTGATGCCATCAGTGGTCTTTAAAACTTTGAACAACAACACGTCGTCTATATTATGATGGAAGGAGTATTTCAAAAGAGGGACATTCTACAGGAATTCCCTGGGCTATAGTTGGTAGCGAGTTTGTAACATATTGATGGACAACGTGCTTTGTTTCGAATGATAATTGCAGAAAATATATCATCATAAACAACAGGGCTGGATTTCGTTGGGAGAAACAAGATTGTAATCTTTGCGAATGCATTCTTTAACAATCTATTGAAGATACATTCTTTAACCCTAGAAAGATTGCAATCGCTAATTCTTAAACTATACAAAAGACTAAAAACAAAAAATTTCAATTCAAAAGAATGCAAATATTCAATGAATGGAAAAACTCAAAGAATGTAATCAGTTAATTGCAATCTTTTTAATTGAAAAATTGGCAATCTTTCTAAGTTAAAAGAATGCTGATTGCATATTTTTAAGTCGCTCCAAAGAAGAATAAATGGTGGTTCAAAAATTGCATTCCAAAAAGATTGCAATCTGTTAGATTGTCAATTCGATTCTTTTTTTAGACAAATTTAAATTTGAATTATTTCAAGGCGCTACCCATAGTCCTTTTAATAAGTCTTCCCCAGTATTTGTCAGCTCAGATTGATTCTCTGATCTAAAGTTAAGAAAGCAATAAACTAAACTCTCAACAAAATGATGAGGTACTGTAGTGCCCCACACATCTATTTTATTAACAACTCTTTGCAGTTCATAATTTATAAACTAAACTATCTCTTTTACTATAACAATTGAGCTTTGTGGCATAAATAAAGCATCAGCCAGTGACGGCAACAGGGGAAAAAATACAAGTTAGATTGTATGTTTCTAAGTGCATATGGGCATAACTGATTGTTACACACGATTGAAGATGCAATTCGTTCTGTATATTTCTATGATGAAGCTTGTGCAATGCGATTGCTATAGCAAGTTTTCCGTTTTAGTACAAATTTTTTTCAAATAAATCTTACACCAATAATTATTGGCAACACTTCCAATTTTACCACACCCCAACAAAAATTGTTTCTTGCACAAAATCAATAAGATATTTATATGAACTGAAAAGCACAAAATAGGGTTACCATTTTCATCGGATAATTTGTAAAGATATTTTTTTGTTAGTCTTATATAAACGATTGGAGTAGCGGAGATTGTAGTAGAAGGTTTTTTTAGAAGGATTATGACTGTGAAATCTTCCTTTTGAAATCTTAGGTCAAATGAGTTATGTATGGTATCAAAACGGCGCACTACAGCGCCCATTGGCTAGGTTGCCTTGTGATCCCCATTTCTACCTACCTAAAAAATGGCAGATGGTCACCCTAAATTATAAAGACCAATGTAAAACATTTGAATATGCTACTATAGTACATTCATATTTATTTTCTTGCACTTTTAAGTGCATCACATCGTCGACGACGTCGACGACCGACAAGCAGCGCAGCGACGACACGATATAATGCAGGAAATTGGACATCGGCCAAGTTAACTGAAATATAAGGCTGTTCAACTCGGTCCGTTGTTGTAAACGATAATATTTTGTTATTTTTGGGTCTAAAATACTACATGTTTAGTTTTTTTATTTTTAGTCCACAAACTTACTGAATTTTTGTTGAATGTATCATGATGTTTTTTTTTTATTTATGGCTTAAACTAATCGGTTGACCATTTGACCGAGTGAATTAATGCAATTTAATGACAAAGAATTTGTAAGAAATCCTATTTGGATGAACGCCTAACTTTTGTGAGGTAGTAATGCAGATTTGTAATGAAACTTTTTTTTGTATTATTGTTTGGGTATTTTAATGAAAAAAGTTTATTTTAAGATAATTTTAATTATTTTTGAAAAAAAAGGGGCAATGTAGCTTTTAAATTCTTCAACTAAACTGTGTTACATTAAAATTTCGATAACTCAAGAATTATTAGATAAATTCTTATCCTGTTCATTATAATACGAGAATCGATATAACATATGATTGATGACATACAGTGTTCGATAGATGTCGATAATGAATTTTGAAAAAAAATTCTTGAAAAAGAACAATGAATAATTAAAGACGCAATAGAAGTGATATTTCCAAACACACCTGTTATCGATAAATTTTATGGAATCTCCAGGTGCCTTAACAAACACTTCTGATGTGGACGGCGCGATCTTCGGGAAAGAAATGGCGTTTCCGTAACTTTACATAGGTAAAGTCCCGAAAAATTTCTGAGCATGTCGATGCTCCGATGGGCTAAGTTTTTGTTGCAATTAATTTAAATTTCGATGGAAAGTTTTCTTTTTTTTTTTAAACCAAAAAAATCAATATCTTCGATTTTGAAGGATTTTAATATTTCGTAATAAAATATTTTTCATAAGAACCTTTTGTTTTAATTTGAATGATTCTTTGGTCCCAACTTTACATTCCACGAATAGCAGAAACCGGATTCTATGATTTTCTGGTCCCTATCGAAAATCGAATATCAATATTATTCTATGCAATTACTTGAAAATGAATACAATCTTAATAATTGGTGTCCACTTTTTGTTGACACGATTAAAAAATATTCTTCTACAATTGATTTTTTTCCCATTGGGACATTCAAATATCTTTGGCAGCTCAACAAGTAGCCATCAACGTTATGCATATCGTGTGCATTTAGTATGCTTGTGAACTCCAAGTGTCTGTTTTTACAAGTACAATGTCAGAAATTTGTTCCAAAGACATGATGACATTTCAATATATGAGAGCACATATGTAGTTGCCCTAGCATTAATACCGCTATGTACCACCTAACACCATGATTTTGCGGCATTATTACAATCGCCTCTGGTGGTGGAGAAGAATCCCAATAAGATTATTCCTCAAACCACACTAGATTTCCATTTGTTGTAGAATCATCATCATCATCATAACAATCATCATGTTCTTCATCATCATCATCATCTTCATCCAGAAACCATTAAATACCGTTATCTTTTGATTACACAACACGCCGCGCATTGCTATAACAGTTGTGAGAGTTGGTAGTGGGCACCACACCACACCAAAGTCAAAGGATTGATTCAATGACCGTCTTTGGTTTTGTCCATCCGTCGGCGGCGTCGTCTCTTAATATAACCCCAACCTAACTTAACCATCCATCCACGAAGCACTGCATCATCAAGCACAAAAGGTGCAAAAATAGATACACCAAGTCTAAGGCTTTAAACTGAAGTACAACAACAATAATGCAACTACACGACAAAACGCCCGACACCGGCAATGGTGCTGGCGACGACTTGTAGTACACTCGATTGGAATTTCAACAAGTTACGTTCTAGACATTGCCATCCACGCCTTTGGACTTCACAGAAAATTTCTTCTATAGTAGATGAGTAGGTAACCAGGCACTTTAAGGCTTAAAGGTATATTACGTTCCTGGAATGCCAAATACTAGGTGAGTTCTAGAGAACAGAACCATCATCAACAAACAGAAAGAAAAAAAAACTTGACAAGTTGTAGCCTAGCCAAGCCAGTCGCTGAGGAAATGCTCTCTCTCTCTCTCTTTCTTAGAGGTTATACAATTTGAAACCAACGAACTATTTGACAGGCGGAATTATTAACCAAAAAATTGCAAATGGATGATTCTATATATTGACGAAATTATTATTTTGATTATAAAAATATTTTATTCAAATCCGCTTCTAGTTCGTTATTTATGATTCGTGATCTTTTTGAGGGAACCGAAAGACGCAGGAATTTTGCATTGAGGAAATACTCTCTGTCTCTTTGTTTTATTTGTCAAAATCATAGTGTCTGGTGTAATATTACATCAAGAGTCATGTGAGTGCATTGTTAATACAAATTTAAGCAAACATCACTTTCTCCATAACATAACAATAGAGTTATCTATATCTGCTGGCTATGTAGTGCAGCATGCAATACAAAAATTCAAATCAGGCTTGGTTTTCACATCAAAAAAAAAAAAAAAAAAAACTCACGCAATATATTATATCGCGTCAAAGATGTACACACAACACAAAATATTATTACATACCTACTTTGGTTAAACTTCCGTGTAATTTGATTTTAAACGCAAGCACATGCTCAGCATATAACAAAAGCTTATTTAGGTATAAACAAAAACAATCACACACCTGAAGTTAAACAAATTGTAAAATAATCCCAAGTCGGGGTCAAAAGGCGGCAAAATATATGTTTTGTATGAGAGGCTTAAATCCGATTAAGAGTATATATCTAAATGGGAAAATACTGCAAAGCTAACAATGCAGACGACATAATACTCATGCTTAAAACGTGCGCGTAATGTATTACGATGTGAACAGTAGGAAATTAAACGAAAAGCTTATCTAAGAATTCCGCACAGTAGAGGAACACAGCGACTCAGGTAATGCAAGAAAGTGAAAGAGAACAGCAGGCTGGCTACCGAGTTCGCTGGAAGAAGCTCGTTGGTTTAAGCCCTAGTCCACTGCAAATGCAAACTGTAGAGCAACCTTAAGAAGATATAGTTTACTTTATAAATTTACGAGTACTATGCTTAGGGTTGCTCAATGAACTAACACAAGTTAGTGAAAGAAGACTTCAAGCAGCAGTAACCTAAGCACCGAGCTCGTTTAAAGAAGTTCGTTAGTTTAGTCCCTAGTCCACTGGAAAGCTTAAGTATAATTTACTCTGCCAAGTTTACTATGTTTAGGGTTGCTCAAGTCTTATATAGACTGCGGTAATGTACGCAATTGAAAGATTTCAACTTGACCCAGCAGCAAACTGGGGACTGAACTCGTTGGAAGAAACTAATTGGCTCGCTGAAAAAAGTAAGTTGCTTTAGGCCCTTATCCACTGAAAACTATAGAGCAACCTTAATTAAACTTTACTTGACCTAAAGAAGACTTTAACTTAGGGCAGCAGGAAACTCGTTAATTTAGGCACTAGTCCAACTTTCTACCCGCTTTCACTTTAGACATTTTTCCCAGGGGCCAACGAGTGGATGCATCTTCTTTTTGACAAATGGGCAATTACTTCCGAGATAAAAGGAATTTTCTTAAACTCAAAACTTTTTCTGACTTTTCATAAAATCATTCCCACTGTTTAACTAACGTAATTCTAAATATCAACTTAGGCACGACTTGGTACCACCATCAGCCATCACCCTGAATCAACACTTTTTCTTCTTCAAATCAAAATCAAACTTAAAGAAGACGACGACCACGACGACTACTATGCGGATGACGATGCAATCGAAATGTATATGCCGGTATTTTATATGCAGGTAAGTTAGGTGTCGTCTCTTCCATTTGGCACTAGTCCGCAAAATTTAACAAATACAAAAAAAAAAATTTAATAACAAACAAAATTGAATGACATAATTTTTCGTTGCGACATTTTTGTTTTGTTGTTGTTCAACAACAAACTCTGTGAGATATTCGTTTCAAATATCTCAGCTGTAGAAATACATAGGTAAGTACTTTTAACGGAACAATGAAGATCACCCACAAGTTTTAAACATGGTTGGTTGGATTTTAAGAAAATAAAAAGTTGGAACGTCTACATAAAAGGGGAGTGTTGGAGAAGATATAACAAGGAAAATGTATGCAGGGACAAAGACCTAGCCAAATAAAAACAGGAATCAACAACTTACGACAGGGCCCTAATTTCATAAACTACAAGACTTATCATTTTTGCGAATCACTTGTTGCTCAAATTTATTTGGGGAATTTCTGTGAAAGGAGGAATTCGAAATGTGTTTTTTAGATACTTCCAATTCTGTATGTCGTCTTGTAGTTTAAAGAAATAGGGCCCAAGTGAGTACATACAAATCGACCCTGAAGAATTGGCCCGGTAGACCAAGGCGCATGTAAGTCGGAGCGATTAGGAGTACAAAACTCGAAATAACGAGCTAGGCATCCCTGCTGTTTGCAAGTTTGTTGATTGAGACCCAGAGTGAGCTGCAAACTCGAGTGGGACACTCTGCTGCAATAGGAACTCAGCCAAATTGTAGAAACTGGACAGAGTTTACTATAGGGACTTGTTAGAAGAAACTTGTTAATTAGGGAAGTAGTTCAAATAGAATATAAGCAACAGGCGCCAAACAAAATTCATTGACTATTGTCCAATCATCCCACCGCATTAAACAGGAATGTTTTCAATGTTATTTTTTTAATTTGTTTCTTAAAGTCCGCAGTCTTCTTCTTCTTTAAACGACGCACGGTTGTCATGATCCAGTCTCCTGACTGGGAGACTGGGACTCCCACTCCATTGATTCACCCTAATAGCCTGCACTAGTAGGTTTCGCCTTGCTGACCTTAGGAAACGTCAACCTCCCAATTTTGGATTGCTCTATGTCTGAGGCCAACTAAATGCAGGTATCGTTGCATTCGTTTGATTTAGGAGTTTTTGATCCTGTCTTCCTTCCACAGTCTGCTTCTAACCATTTCTTCAACATTTGAACATCGACTGCAAATAGTCATTAGACACTTGACTCTCAGTGAATCTACAACATCAGTACCTAAGAATGTGTCATTGGTTTTCAGTAGCAATAATTCAAATGATCAAAAATGGAACTTTTTTGATTTTTGCTTCCTTAGAACACTACTTCCTGCGGGCGCCATGAATAAATTCCAAACAGCAATTCAAGAAACAAAGTCAACATTTTGCTTGCAAAATGACGACGTTTATCTATCTCTTTTATAAGCCTACGTGCCTACGCTCTCACAGCCAAAGCCCGTTGACATGACAGATTAATATGAATTAAATATCAATGACACCGTTAAGATAAATGGCTAAAACGACTTAATTCCTGTCAAATGCGAAGTCAGTTCGTCATTATTTATGATCTTATTGTTATATTGTTGCAACAATGCAACAAAAGTTTGTATGCTTCAATAATGTATGTATATGAAATAGCACGCCTTATATTGTTGTCGCCTTTCTGTCATATATATATATATATTTTTTTTAATGTGTGTCTTTGTCATCGACGAGAGTTGTTGCTGCTCTTCTCAAAACTCACGTTTCTTGATTTAAAAAAAAAAATAAAAAACAATTTCTTCATCGCCAACATCTCATCAGAGAAAAAAAAATTATTAAAGTCTCACCCAATCGGAGGCTTTAGATTTTGAGTGACATTAAAGAAAGAAAAAAAAAACTATCTTAGATGTCATTTGATGTCTCTTATAGTAAGTTATAATGCAATTCCACTGTAAGGTTAGGTTAAGTTTTTTTTATTTTTTTATTTTTGACAAATGTGTTGTGCCACTTTTTTTTCAAAATAGGTTTGGTACTTGTTTTCAGAGTGTGGGCTTTAAAGTTTGATGCTAATGATGAGTAGTTTGGTTAGTAGACTCATTATGATGTGAAGAAGCAAGCAAAATAGAGATAGGTATTTAAGAAATGTGGAAATATTTGTCAAGCTTAAATGATGACAAAGTGGTTTTAAGATAAATAAAATAGTAAATAGTGATATTATATTGATTAAGATTAAGATTAGACAAATGGATTTTTAATTTTTGTTGTTTATTTATTTTTACTTTTTTTTCTTTGGTGGATTTGGAATTTTAGCAAAAGACCTCGATTAGTTATAGTTTGCCTTCAGAATTCCAGATTCCAATGGAACTTAAAATTAATGTTTGTTTAATGAAGAAAGAGGACAAGACTGATTTTGAATGAATTGTTTTGGTGTCGTAAATTTTGAATACAGATTCGTACAGACACTCGGGTTACCCGTTATTCAAATTCCATCATTGCATCTAATTGAGAAACTGGAGACTTTTTGAAGACTCGTTGTCCGTTCTTCCATCCATTGGCATTGGCACCATTCTAACGTTGGGGTACCGCTTTTTTATTAAAAAAAAATTGTATCCTTTGATTTTCCACATAATGCCGCTGAAGTCCCTTTGGCATTCTTCTATAACACGCGTATAGAGTATAATTGAATTTCTATATAGCAAAAACTTTTTCGTTGATCCCATAAATTTAACAAGATCTACACAAACCCACTCACACACGACGCGCCACACACAAGTCCATGATTTAATTTGATATAAATATCCTTTGGCTATGGCTTAAGCGGTTCGGCGCGCGGCTAGATTCGTTCTTTTTTTTCCTTAAAAGAAAATAATTTTCAATTAAATTCCATTTGTCGTCTGAGAGCTGTAGATTTTTTTTTAAAGACATTTTTGTTGCCATTGCATGGGCGAGAATCCCTTCGCCTTTCGTGAGCGCCTGGTTCATAACGTCAAAAGACGTCAGATTTCAAAATGCAAATATATACTCCATTGTACAGAAAAATAGTGAAACACACATACTAACAAACAAGCAATGTCCCCTGGAGCATTTATGAAGCGAGCTCCATTGAAAAATCATTATGTAAAGAATTATTTATAAAAACAAGGTTGGATTTTAGTTGAAAGCAAACTGATAGTTCAAATGGGCGCGAAAGGCTTTGTAAGGGGCCTTCGTGTGTTATGAGTGTTTTGTCTATTATTAATTAAAGATTGTTCAGCCAAGCCAACTCTAGTGAAGATTTTGAAGGGATTGAGAGTTCAAAGAGCAGCAGATGACTTCAAACACTTTGCGTAAGAAATGCAGGCGCAAGAACCCCTGGATCAAACAAATGAAACGACACCTGCACTTAGTTGGTTTCAGACATCGAATAATTCAATCGACCAAGTGGGACCTTAGGGTGGCGAGTTATGGTCCTAGTCTCCTAATCAGGAGACTATGGATCATTCCAACCGTCGCGTCGGTTATAGAAAACGTAGAAAACCTAAATTATCCAACAATTAGCTTTTTTACTAGACTATATGAATTTTCGTATAAATTTAAAAAAATATCGTGCACTTTTTCTAAGCCCTTAAATGTTAATTTCATAAGGGCCCTTCAAAAAGTCAATCCTACCCTTTTCACAGAGTTCAAAAAAATTTAAAGAATCAGAAGGGAATAAAAATTCAAAAAAAAAACTAATGCAATCAACTCAAACGAAAGTCGAGCAAAAATTGAATGAATGATTTACGAGTAAGTATCTGCGGTGGCTTCAGAGATTTGCGCCTGGGCATTCTATGCACAGCTCGTGCGGTGTCTGCGTTTTCATGTTTTCGTTTAGTTTATTAATTTATTTGAGATTCTTCTAAGAAACGCTTGTAGTTTTTTTTTTTTTTTTTTTTTTTTTTTTTTTTTTTTTTTTTTTTTTTTTTTTAAGTTCAAAACTGCTTACCGACCATCAACAAAAACAGCACACTACAGTATGGTTAGTTACTCTACATCGCCCCTGGAAGAAATTAGTTTGCTCAGATTGGAAGGGAAAAATCACGTGGGCAAGCAACAAAAATAAGGATGGGTCTCATTCAAAAAAAATATGAATGCCTCCTCTTTCAACAAGGGATTTGAGCAAAAAAAAAATGAAACTGAAAAAAAAAAATCTTCTGAGATTTCTTTGGGAGGAATTTTCATCCTTCTGGAGGGTTATACGTACTCAGGGAAAATTTTATGTGGGAAGCGGTGAGCCCCCTTTATTAGTGTGTCTGTCAAAATTTGGAAATGTAAAATTAAGTAGTAAAATGAAATACGGAGGTACTCGATATGATTTGTCTAGGACGATGTATTGAATTTTGAATGTAGATGCTTTGCACGACAGCATAAGTGACAATGCGCGATCGAAAAAAAATCGAGCAAGTCCTCAAGTCAAAAATACCATCAGCATGTACATTTTAGCTAGTCCTGGCAAGCAAAAAGAAGATGCCATCAAAGAAAAACTAAACTTGATTATTTAACAAAAAAAAAACAAAATTGAAGAATACATTTTTGGTGTAAGAATTCAGTCAAATAAGATTCTTGGAAAATGAACTTATAAATTTAAATTTAGATGTTTGCATAAGATTTAATAAATTTCACGTATAGTAAATTATAAAATTCGTTCAACGAAAGCAAACAAAAATGATTAAATCATTATTTTATTCGCTTTACATACATACCACGGCACGATACAAATTTAAAAAAAAACAAACAAAAATAAAAAAAAATTCCTTGATTTTCACAAAGAGTTTTAAAATACTTTAACAATAATTATAAGAACTAAACAAGAAAAGACACAAGACACTTCAATCGATTTTCTATGATGCGAAATAAAATTTAATTAAATTTCGAATTTGAATATAACGAAACTTTTTTTAACGGCTAAAGCGCACTAAACGATTACCCCTAGCAGCACCAACGACGACGACGGTGACGGTGATGACGGACTCGTCAAAAACTACATACATCCGACGCCATGTTGGAATAAAAATAAATTCAATTTAATTTTTGGAGAAAAAAATACCATTTAGGTATCAAAGA
Source organism: Syrphus vitripennis (assembly GCA_958431115.1). NCBI lineage: Eukaryota > Metazoa > Arthropoda > Insecta > Diptera > Syrphidae > Syrphus > Syrphus vitripennis. The sequence goes on along the minus strand of OY288108.1, from coordinate 104,834,660 downwards.
AATCTAACAACTTTTTTTTGCAACAAATAATTTTCCCATATTGAAAAAAAATTTAATAATAATTTAACAACCGAATATTAAGAATATTTATACGATTGCGGAGCTGACTGAATATGAAATTTCTTTAAGGAAAACTGACAGGAATTGTAAATTAAATTTGCAGCAAAGAAAAAAAGAAGAGATGTTGAACTCCGATACTCTATGGGTTAATTTTTGTTGAGTACATATTACGTGGGGTAGGTACATTAGGTTGCACTTTGCAAATAAGTGGCAAGCCAAAAGTATTCGAACGCTTTTCAACTAAAATTTTTTTTCTATGTACAAAAAAAATAAACAAAAAAAACTTCAAAACAAAAAAAGGATAAAAAAGCAGCCTACGTGAATTTGAGTTAATTTATTTACTGAATCAAAATTTAAACTAAAAGTGAAATTAAATAAAAATCGTAACTTAATTTAAAGGCTAGTTTTGTGTTTTTTGGGTTTAATTGATTTAAAAATATTTTAGGAGTGGTTATAATTCGAAAGTAAGCAAAGTGTTTGTAAAAAAAGTATTCATGTAGCAATTTCAGCCTACACAAATTATGAATTTTTCTTGAATTACTGAGTACGCAAATAATTTCTAAGAACAACAACAACAAACCCATGTATATTATGCCATTTTTAGCTAAAGTGCTAAATTTTCTAGTAAAATGACATTGAGTTAAACACACAATAGAAATTAACAAACTGAATCGACAAAGTATAATAACACTTTGCAGAATTGTTTGTTTTTCTTTTGTCAAAATATCAAACATAAAGAAAAAAAAAGTCACACCTAAATATAATTAGCAATCTATTGTTAATATTGCAGACTTCGGTTATTGCAAATCAAACTAAACAGCCAAAAGTTATTTACCTATTTTTTTTCTTATTCACATTCCAGAGTTACCTATAGCAGATTTTCTTCGTCACTTATAATGACCATGTTTTTTTTTTGGAATCAAAATATTATAAACTAAAAAAAACATTTATGTAAGTAGGTGAATGAAGAAAACATTTAATCATAGAAATAGTATTCTTTGTTAAATTTAGGGCCATACAAAAATACCCGATTTTTTTTCCGTGTTCGGCATATTTCCATTCTTATTTCTAGACAAGCAATATGAATACTTACTGCAAGTTGTACAAAAGTGGATCATCATCGGATTAAAATTTGAAGTCAGCTAACTAAGAGCCATTTTATAGAAAAAAAAATTAATAGACATTAACAAATAAAGTAAATCGTGTCAAAAATATCAATCCGAAACTTTGGTGTAATGTAAGTTTAACTCCCGAAAAATAAAAACCAAACGCAACACGACTTTAGTTCCTAAAAAAAATCTGATTGTATTGCGACGTAGGTTCGATAATATTGAAAATTCACTGATAGATATCGATATTTCTTGTTGACGTTTTTACATGAGTCTAGATGGGCCATTCTCCGTCGTTCATATGAGGGCCGCGTTCAAGTATTAAATACTTTTTTCCAACTATAACTTCAGTGTTAAGTAACGAGTTAGATTACAACAGAGATGGTTGTAATTAAACTTGTTTGTTTTATTTATTAATTTCCTCTTATTTCTTTTATTCAACTTCCAGTTTAGAAATCAAATATAATAACACAAATGCATGCATATTTTAAACCAATTTATCAGCTAAACCTTATTATTTCAAAAATAAATAATGAAGAAATTCTGGAGCAAAAAATTAAGTTTAAAAAAATTAGATATTATAAATTAGGATATTTCAGAGATAATCCACCAAAGTCGTTACTAAGGAATTTAACTGTCCACAAACTATATTTTGACTCAAATATAATATTTCTTCTCAAATAAGGCCTCAAAAATTTCGATTTTCAAAAACAATCCAATATTTTTACGAAACTTCGAAACATTGGGTAATATTTCTGTGACAAATCACTTTTGTGAGAATTGCAAAATAATAATAAAAAAATTAGGTTTGTATTAAACAAGGTATACATACTCAATTCCACTTTTAGTACTTTAAAGGTAAAGGTAGGTTAGCTACTTAAACAAACACCTCCTTTCAATTTGGGTCTGTTGCAAACTGAAACCACAATTTCTTATCTTTATTTATTTAATTTTTTGTAATTAAATTCAATTTAAAACTTCATTCCACTTACAAGCCCTCGTAATAACCCAATTAACTGCAACTTATATAAACGTTCCAAACACTTAAATTCTTAAGAAAAGATAATTCTCCACTTTTGAATGCAAATAATAAAAATAAAAAAAAAATACACAGCAACAAGAAAACCAATTGAACAGAACAACAACAGCAACGACTACAAAAAAAATGATGGCGACATCGAAATAACTTCCTGGTTCTTTCAGTGTTCTCTTCTTAGGCTAATAAAACTCTTGACGACCAACGACGACGACGACGATATCCAGAGCTTTGTATATATATATGAAGATGGTTTGGACATCTTCAGTTCATCCTCCTTCTCTCACAATCGAGAGGTTCATTTTCACTATTATCTCCTTTCGAATAATTTAATTCATAAGATATAAAAAGCAATTTGCGCGGTTGGCTAAAGCAATGATTTTCATCCGTATATGATCATCATCAAAGAACAGGAGCACATTTACATACATTTGTACATAGCTTAGGTGCCATCTCAGCCCCGGACAACAACTCTATCTATAGCCGGATGATTCTGCCACATAAGTTGAAGATTTTCATTTAGCCAAATGACACTAAATTATGATAAACTCATCGCTAAAGCAAATTACCCAGCGATTAAATTGTCAATGAAGGAAGAAAAAAAAAATAAAAAAAAATTATTGACCATAGTACCGCAAATAATAGTAATGGTGATTCTAATGCGCTAAGTTTAACGAGTTCAGGTGGTGGTTGGTGGTTATAGGAGGTACAAAATGATGTGAAGTGGAAAGCGGTGTTTCGTTTTTGTTTTGTTTGATATGTCGGTCGTCTTGAATCAATATCTAGAGTGCCCAGTTGTAGGGGGGGAGACTCCATTTGAATTAAACATACCATACCAGTTCTGTGGATAGTAAGTACTCTATCTACTTTAATAGATAACATACGAAAAAAAGAATTGCTTGTTTTGGTATTAAGGCTTTAAGTTAGATTTAAGAAAATCTAATTTGAAAATTTTCTGAAATTGATACTTCCTCAGAACTTCAATTCAGCTGGTGCATCGAAGCAGCCGATTTCAAAATAAAAATAGCTTTGGCAATTTGAAAAGGAAAATATCTTTGGAAATTCATAACTTCGATGAAGAAACTGAACACAAGCTCTAACGAAGTACCTATTTCTGAAAATTTAAAATTTGTCTTTTTAGTCAACATTTTTTTAATTTTTTTCTTTCTCCTTCTTCTTTAAAACCAGCAATAGAAGAAATTGAAAGTTTAAAACAAGCTTTGATAAAAAGAATTTCATTGACTTTGATAAAGTTTTCAGAAAGCTGGGAATTATATAACTCCACAATGGAGTTGGCTTAACCTTTCCTAACGAACACCTTAAATAACAAATTATTTTTTTATGTTTTGGCAAACAAGAGGCCAAGATCTAAAATATTCGATAAGCCTTATGAACCAAATTACAATGGAATGGTGAATTAAATCCAATTTCCCGAGTACGTCCCCAATAGAGACGTAATCTTAGCCGCAATCAAGGGGGCACTTAAGAACAACAAAGCCGTTGAACTTGACGGTATTTACGTGCTCTTACGAGCGCACCAACAACATAGAGTAAACTGCTACAAACACTCATTGAGAGAGTTTGTGAAACAAAGGACTTTCCTCAAGAGTTGTAAAAAGGAAAGATTGTCAAGCTCCTGAAAAAAAAGATCTTACGCGAACCGTCTTGAAGGGAATAAAAAAACCACCTCGAAAATATATTCGACGCCGAACAAACAGGATTCCGCACTGGACCTTCCTGTGATTGTCATCATTGAAAATTGGAAACCACTCTACCCACATCTAATCGACTTCGGGAAGACAGACGAGCGCTCCGACCTAATAGCAGTTAGCGAAGAATAGTCGAAGAGGAAACAGCACAACTGGAGAAGAATTGCCGAGAATCGGTTTCCTTCAATTTCAATTTGTGGTCTAAACTGAACGAAAGCATAAATAAGACTTCTAACTTTCATCAATGGGATACAAAAGCATGTGGAACTCAATCTTAGGATGACTTTACTTCAAGTGTAGGTACCATTTGCGGTCCAAACCTCAATTCATTAAAATTGCAAAATAGTCCAAGCAGAAAAAAAAACTTTGTTTTATTTCAAACTTTCAAAGAATGAAAAAAAAAAGAAAGAAAGATATTAAAAAAAAAAAACTTCTTTAAGTACTCTCACTTTCTTAACTAAAATGTGCATTGAATGTGCTTAAACAAAAAAGTGCGTCATCAAATGCTGTTTTATATATTTTGTTTTCTTTTAATTCTTTTTTTTTTGTTTATTTCGAAAGCAAATAGCCATTACCTCTATACCACCGTTTGTTGTTTATAAAACTACCACTTTCACTTTGCACATTGCATTCATTGCATGACCAACGTCCAAATGTCCAAGTGTTCCAAGACAACAAAAAAAAAAATAAATAAAAAAAAAAAAGCTTGGGGTCCGCAACAACCATTCAAGCGAGTTATCGACTCTCTCATTTGCTAGCCTAGCCATTAGCTATAACTCAGTTTGTTATAGAAGCGCCCCATAAAGTGCATTGAACGCACCCATATGTTTGTCTATCGCTCTGTTTGTTTTTATTACTCAATTAAACAAAGAAAAAATAAAAAAAACACAAATGTTGTTACTCCCCTTTCAGCCAATTCCATTAGAGAGAAGTAAAAAAAAAATATGTATAAAAAGTGGAGGTCCAAATTGGATGCCTTGTGTGTTGTGACAACACAACAGACAAAAATTCCAGCTCTCTTTCGCATGACAGATAAATGTCGTCTATGCTGCTATAAGCAATGCTTTTCTATTATCCATACGACATATTCTAAAACTACATTTGAAAACCCAATTGTATGTAGGTACACTGAGAAAAGTTTTAATTTAAAATCTTTTTTTGACAATGAAATGATATACTATTTAGATGGAAAGAAATGTTAGTTGTAAGAAATAAAGATGGAAAGAGATTAATCTCCTGAAAAATCGAGGCGATATAATTTTGATTTCTAGATTGGTAGTCTCGCCAACTCTCACGAAAAACACTACTTCCATACTTTTCTTTCAGTGTAGGCTGTAAAGTTTAGACTTAAGTTAGGTCTTGGACGCATTGTAAAAATTCCCCACAGATGTAGCCTAATCAACTTTAGCTGGAACAATTTCCCCACATAACTCTGTTGGTGGACTGTTTACTATTTCATCTGATCGCTGTCCGGCGACTTGTAGTTTTTTTTTATTTAGAGTGGACAGATAAAAATTTAAGTCTTTAAATTAGTGTTATTATATCGAAACTACAAATTACTTAAGCAATTATATAGAGATAATTGCAGAGCACCCGTTTTTTTTTTGATTTGTTGCCTTTGTTGTCAAAACATTCATAAATTTAAAAATGAAATACTTCGTTTTGATATTTAAAGTGGGGGAGTTGAAATATACTATAATATGGAAGCAAGACTTTGATCTCCAGCAAAACACTTCTAAATTAGGTATAGACACTAGAAATATCTTAAGTGAAGACAAACAGTTATGTTTGAGAAAAAAAAGAGAATTAGACGACTAATGGTGGTTTGGTTCTTCGGTTAAATCAACCGAGTATACGATGCAAAAATATCGAGTTTACTAAGGAGATTTGCATTTTGCATTGGTTAATTTTGATGAACCAAAAATTCTATGGAAGTTTACTTGCGGGTGATCAAGAACTTGTACGTGCAAATCAAAAGAAAGGAAAGATGCACTATACGAAGAGTTCCTACTCAAAGTTGGTGTGCCCCAGGGAAGCGTCTTTAGTCCCTTACTCTTTATTAAAGTAATTGACCCTGCTTGATTATAGTCACAGCCCCGAAATGAATCAGTCAACGAAGTAGCTTTCTGATCACTGAAATGGAGAAGTCAGTGATTTCTCTCCAATGTATCAGTTAACATTCGCAGGGGCCTTAAATTGCCGATCTTGCTATCGATAGCGAAAGTTAACGAAGACTTACCGAAAATATCAAAATTGCAATAATGGATGGGTCATTTAAATTCCTTGAAGAACCATAGAAACATTACCCAGATGTCGCAGCTTCTTAGAAGAAGGTGTCAAAAAATTTTAATATAACTTTTCAATTTTTTTTTCCTGGTCAGTTATTGCACAATCTTGTGACAGTTTTTTCTTAGGAGTTCTGTGATAGAACTTTTGCAAAAGTTAGAACCATAAAGAGCAAATAATTTAAATCTGCAAAATTTTCCAGTGGTCTCTTCTAAGTTATCATTAAAACAGAATAAGGTTTATTCCAAAAATTATCGCCCATATCGTTCGTAACAAGTTACAAACGACGACGCACAAACGGATGCAACGTTCTAAGCATATCCATGAGGGAATTTATTAATATATTCCCCTGCCCATAAGAAACACCTAAATCCCTATCATCAATGCTTATGCTCATGTTCGCCATAGAAATATTTACTCAAATAACCAAACATTCCATTTTGTATCTTTCTATCGAAACATGATGACGTCGATGGACGGCGGCGACAACGACGACGATGAGGTAGTCGCGTCATGGCGGCCTGCATGCATCCGCACAGACAACACAGAGTGCGATATGTTAACATTGCATTGCTGCTCGTCGGTCGTTCGACGACGCCAAGTCTTCGGTAGCAATCACCTACCTGTACAAAACGATATGACGGGATTTAAGTGGAGCCAAGCCAAGCCAAGCCAAGACTGTGTCGGAGCTTCATCGAGAATACTTTTTTATTACCATCTTTAGATCATAATTTTATTAACGCATTTTATATGAAGATAAGTTAGATAGCCAAGCCAGGATTGTGCCTCCTGCTGGTGAAACACGGAAGTCAGTGCGAAAATTGCGTGATTATAAACTTGGAGGTGCAGACATTTTGTCCGGCGCGCGTCGCTACGTCGCGATCGGTCGGCCGTCTTGTCAATAAAAGTTAAGGAGAAAATTTATTATAGTTCCGCAAGGAGTTTTTTATTTGTATACTTTTAATTAGAAATCGTTTACTGCATTTTATTTGGTAATAAATTTTGAAGAAAAAAAATTAAATGTAAGTAATTAATGAACGATGAACAACAAGCTGTTTGTTTTGCATGTATTCTACTGTTAAATTGAAAACCCCAAAATCTAATTGGGATATATTTAAAAAACATAGGAAACGATCTTCAAAACATTTTTGGCTTGTAACTATTTCGATAGTAATAACCTCAAAAAAATTATTTAACACAAAAAAACTTTAAAAAAACTAGTGTGTTCAAAAAATTATTAATTAAATAAAAACTAAAATTTAAGATGGCGGTCAAAAGGTGAAATTAAAATTGACAAATGAACTGGCACTAAAAACCGTATTTCTTAAGGTGATGTGTGTGATGCACCACAGAAGAGTTCATTGACTATGTTGAATTTATTGACCGAGCTTTCACTCACTGCATGCACCCAGCTCTAACTCAAACCCAACAACTGTCAAATTAACTTAGTCTCCGTTAGGTATAGCGCGGATAAAAAACACAACTGACATGTTTTGCGCTATGTCATGTGTTTTATTTTTCAATCTAACGGCACTGAAGGACATAAAATCCCATGAGTATAGATAACATGCGGGAAGGATTTTCTGGGACAAACCACATGAGATATTTGACAGTGCATAAGAAAAAAAACTTTAAGGTCAGACTAGAGTGTAGAATCGTCGAGTCGCCGCGAAATCATAGCCGCCACCACATGTGTGGTAAAACTAAGTTTTTTTAGACGCGCCGTGCCGCCGCCGCCGGCCGCCGCATAGTCGCGGCCATCAATAAACAGTGAAACATGTCATAAGGAAAAATTGGAAAAAATTGATGGTAGAATAGAAAAAGGATTGAATGTTATTAATAAATGAATATCAAACATGAATTATCTTTGGTCACTAAATTAAGTTTAAGAATTTACAATAAGTAGTGTTAAAAAAAGTTAATTTAGCATCACTGTTCAATTTTTTTTAACTCGGATTTTGGTGGATTAGCTAAGGACTACTGTCCGAAAATAGAATATAATAAGCTTAAGCCAGCTTTAAACTTTGATTAAATTTGCTGAAATTAGTTAGCTAGAATCTTGATTGAAGGTTAAATAATTTTCACAGTTAAATAATCCATGATTTCTAAATTGCAAATCTTCTTATTTTTCAAAACATGGCAAAATAAGCTTAAACCAGTGTTGAACCCTGATTAATTTGGTAATATCAACAAGTCACTATCTTGAAGTAAACCATTTCAATCCAATTTTTTGAAATTCTATTTCCCACTGTGCTAACACAACAGCCATGGTCGCCCATGTTGTTTAAAAGATATTTTTGACATTAATCTTGGAATGTGTGCGGTTTAAAAATTACTGTCGGCTCAATAGACATCACCTCCAGCGAAATTCACAAACGGAAAAGTGATGATCAAAACATGAGGTGGTGTGAAAAAGGAGGTGAGCTAGTTGGTCCACAACAGCAAGCTAAAGTTTGGCTCGTGGGTGAGAAATAAATACAAAACAGAAAGAAAAATAAACGGCTTATTGTGATATTTGCAACATTGTTGTGGCTATATAAGACCGCATTGGCATTATATTATTCTGGTTTGGAATCTTTGCACCAGATCAAGTCAAGAAGCAAATAAATTACAAAACGAATAAATTACAAAAAAACAACACTGTTTTTTTTTTTTTTTTTTTTGAGTTCAGTTTTATAAAACTTGGAACTGATTAAAGTTAAAGTGCAACGAGAATATTTTAATTTGTTTTTAATATTTTGAATCTCTTAGGTGCAGTTTTTTTTACTGCTAAGCTAAGCCAGAGTTAGTCAATTCTTAAAATAATGATCAAAAGCTAACTCCTAAAATAGAGAAAAAACAAAACTTTTGAGGTTAATCCTGGGTTAACATAACACATTTGTGGAGTTAACTTTGCTCATTTTCTTCAGTGATGAATTAACTTTAGTAAATCATGCACAGTTTTAACCAGAGTTAACTCAGAAATGGTTTTTAGGCAGAGGATTAACTTTTAACTTTTTTTTTTTAAATTAAGATTTGTCTTAGACTTAAAAGTTTATGATATGAAAAAGTTAACGACTTACCTTAGTTCTGTAGAGTGGATTGTTAAAATCCCAATCCGGTGCGACAAACAAGTATCCACACTTTGACACCTTTCGTGATGCCTAAAATTAAATAAAAATAAAAAGTTAGTTTTTTTTGTAAATTAAATTTTGTATTTTTAACTAAAATGAATAAAACTTAAATGACTCTAAATTAGCTTTAGATACTTAATAATTATTGACAGCACTATGAGCCAATGCTTTTCTAAATGAATAAATTTAAAATATGAATTTTTAGCAATTTTAAATATTATTCGATCACTAAAAATATTTTTGTACAAAAAAAAAACAATACAGGCTTGTCTTTAGCCTCAAGACTTTAACTAAAAAATTATTCAAAAATTTACCAATGAAAGTAAATAAAATCATAAAAGGCTTGCCAAAGCAGTCATTAAGTTTGTATGCTCCAATAAAAGCACTTTGTGCTAAATAACTAAATAAATATTAAATCAATCAATCTTTCAAAAATTAAAAAAGCGTTCCCATTTACAGTCTATTTTTCTACAGTAGAAAATAGCAACAATAAATTAGCTACTTATAACTGTCTCATTGAGTTTTCATTGCAAATTATGTGTTTAATGGCGCCCTAAAAGGTTGCAATTACCAATAATCAAAATCCAATCAACTTGTCACTTAAAAAAAAAAAAAACAAGAACACGAAGAGCTTGAAATAGCCCCAGTTTTATAAAATTAGAATTCTCCAGACATTCAACCAAAGCAAAAAAAACAAATAAAAACACTATACTATTAGAATTGAGCAAAACCTATTGGGGCCATTTAAATTCCCATAAATCACCATTAAATGGAATTGTTTTTTTTTTTGGTTTTGTTGTTCTAATAGATTCGGATACGGATCATTATACACAAGAGGCTCAAAATTACAACATGCCGACTGCCACTTGGGGGCGATCAAATTTTGTGTTGCTACTGCACAACGCCATCGCCATCGCCACCGCTGCGCTGCGCTGCTGAGAGGCTGTCAGACTGGACACGATATAGGAGTAGTATAGTCACAAGCATCAGCCAGCCACCTACCATGTGTCCCATTTTAAATTGGCAGACAATTTTAGTTTGAAGAAATAAAAAGTTGCACTGACTGACTATTGTGTATGCAAAGATAATGATGATGATGATGACTCATTTAGTCACGACTTCTTCGAACTGATTTCGCATAAAAAATTGTTCGTGTATAATAGAACAAACAAACTAGCAACAAACTCTGGCTGATCTCGATGCTAATGTGGAACAAATTGAATAATAAGATTGCTAAACAATGCAATGTAAAATAAAACTCTAGTAAATAATGTTTCTATACATTTTAAAGAAAAGTTGCATCAACATTTCAAAAAAAAAAAACACATTTCTAGCATTTTATTTAAAATTTTTACTCAAGAATTTGAAACAATTACATTTCACTATTCCAGTTTAATGATAAATGCGATGAAAAGTTTCTTTCAATGATAAGTCTGAATTTTGCGATTCTGGTTCTGTGATAATAATTTACATGCATTTTATGTGAATAAAGTTCTTGTGAGTTTCTAAAACGTCAAACAAAATATTTTTGCTATTAACCAAGTGTACTTACAAGAGTAAGAGGCAAAATTACCGGCTAGACATGTAAAAGTATAGATATAAAATTTATTATTAATAATAACATTCAATAAATACATTTTATTATTTAAATAATTTGATGTTTTGCGAAAAAAGATTTTAAAGAATAAATTGATGCTCAGGATTGTCAGGACTACCCAGGCTCTTAGACGCCAAACACGGTACCAAGATTCTCAAGACTTTGAAAACCCTCACGTAGCCTAAGAAGTCCCAGGCACTGAAGCCTATCAGGACACAAAGAAGACAAACAAGCTCAAGACGTCTAGGTCACTGAAGGTGCTCGAAAACGTAAAGGACGCTCAAACCAACCGCTCCACGTTCATCCAAAATGTTCAACACTCTCAAAATGCTTAAGACGCTCTAACGCTAAAAAATCCTCAGATGCTTGAGACGCTTCAGACGTTCAAGATTTAAAAGACCCCGAAACGCCAAAGACGCGCAAAAAAAGAATGTTCAAATAAATAAATCGAGCCTAGCTCCACCTACATAAAAATTAAATCCTATTCAAAATAAAACTATGAATTTGCAACTTATGTAGTACTCTGCAAATATTTTTAATCACTAAAATGACTAAACAACATTCTCTTGCGTCATTAGGCCTTTACATTTCTGTACCGGCATCAGCTTAAGCCATATTGTTCATTATTGTCTTATGGTACAAAAGCGCTTCACAGAAAACTTGGCTTCCGTTGCTGGGATGGTTCATTTAATGATGTTTTTTTTTTATATTTTGAGCAAAACATAAAGCAGCGCACAACATTGAAATGTCAAAGAAGTCACGACATGAGAGAGGACAATTATTATTACCGTTGGACCGGTTTAATGTCATCCTGACGAGCGAGCTTCTTCCTTTTCCCTTTTCATTCTGTTGATGTTTTGTTTTGTTTTTTACTCAATTTTAGCTGCAATTTTTTTAAACTTATTTTTCCTATAGCCGCATCTTTATCTTCTTTTTCTAAGGTTCGTTTGGTGCGGCTTAGAGAAGAGCTTGAAAAAAAAAAAATAATCAGGGTTTGGTTATGTGTGTGGGAATGATCGTCAACATTTTACAGCGAGCACATGAAGAGTCAATGAAGATAACGATGACAAGACAACGGGAAGAAGAAAAACGAAGAAGACGACGACTATTGACAAAGTTTATTGATTAGACAAAGTGATTTTACCGTTTTCGCTTTTTTTTATTATTTCTATATCGTAGGTAAAGGTTTCTACACTTTGAAATGTCACTGGTAGTTTCTGATTAATAAAAATAAAATAAGAAGAGAACAAAAAAAAAATTAAATATGAAATTGGAATGGGTTGGGTTGTCATGTCGTGTTGAGATTTTCGAGAAAAGACAAAGAAGCATGAATTGAAAATAATAATCAATATCCGTTGAAGAAGTTCAAAGAAGATTGCATGCAATTAAGGTTTTTTTTGCTCAAATAATGACGCTCTTGAACTTTTGAGAAACCACATTTGAAAAAAACCAAAATTGCTACGTTTTGCTGTTAATTAGTTAACTGGACACCACAGTTTTCTTGCTTTGAACAAAAATATATTTTACACAAAAATTTTGTTTTAGAAATTTTCAATTTCAATATCTCAAAAACATGAGCAATTCTAAAATCGAATTTAGTACATCAAAAACCTGTACAAAAATATATTTAGGTTCGAAGCAGGAACATTTGGGACAATTTGAGAAAAAATCGATGTTTTCTACGTTTTTTAAAAAAATCTTTTCCAAGATAATTTCAGGTCAACAAAAAAATTTTAGAACTTATAAAAAAAAATTATTACCTGCTTCATAAATTTTCCATCAACTATCCCTTAATTTGTTATGGTACCTATTTCATAATATTTTTCGATATTTTTTTTTTGTAATTGGTTATAGATGTTAAACTTAGTTTCAGTTTCATTACTTCTTTTCTATCATTTTTTCTTACAAAAACCTCTATAAACTTAATATAAATTTTGAAAAACACAAAAAAAAAACACAAAAAAAAACACAAAAAAAAACACACAAAAAAAACATAGAAAACATTAACGACTATTTAGGGGCCAGTTGTAACGTAATTAGCCTACATAAAAAAAAAAATTGATTAAAAAAAAAACATCGCATGAAAAAAAACTTGAAAATGTCCCTAACGACTAAGTAACTTTAAAAAAAAACATAGAATAAGAAATTTTAAAATGGAACAGCTAATTAAAAGCAAAAAACTAACCATTCTTTTTGAAAAGGCTGGCAGTCATTTTTAGAGGACGGTTCGCTAAATTGATACCACTTCGAAAATCAAAAAGAGGCTGGGTGCGACCCACACTGATAACTTCCCATTTGTGATCTTGAAAACTTTATATTTAGTTTTTTTTTTTCAAATAACCAAATTTTCTGCGAAACAAACTTTAGCTGTTAAATTCAAACAATCATTATTTTAAGATTGAAAAGTATTTTAATTATTTAAAGAGATTTACGAAATGCACATATATTATAGAGATTAAATACCTAATGGCAAAGTCAATATCATTGCTCGTTCTCAGGATATTCGAGCTGAAATACAATTGTAACTACTTTACTTTAGAATTTTTAACAGTTTTTGATTTTTTGTTAAAAAACTGCCCATTCAATATTTGTCAAAATTTTATCAGTTGCTAACAATTATGTTATGTAGAAAATAAAATAAACAAGAAGTCAATATCGTTTCCCGTTTTTGAGAAATTTGAGTCAAAAGACAATTTATACCAATTTTTGGTAGAATTTTTTTGAAATTTTCACAAATAGTCAAAAACAACATTTTTCGTAAAATAAAATTATTTTAAAGTTAATATCGTTTTTCCATCTAAGGATATTCGAGTTATAAATTTTTTTTTTAGTTTTTTTGATTTTAAAAAATAACGGTATATTGATTTTTTTTCAAACTCATATCAAATTTGTATGACGTCATAATGTGTCGAATAAAATTTATTTCAAGTCAATAGCATTATTTGTTCGTGAGATATTTGAGCCCAACCAAAATTTTCACTTCTTTTTTAAACTGCTATAGTAAAAAAGCAACTGATTGAATATTAATAAACGCCCTTTCAGCTTCTTTCGAAGTTATTATCTGTAAAACAAAATTTATTTCAAGTCGATATCTCTACTCGTTCTTGAGATATCGACGACGAAAAATGGTACCAGAACGTACGGACGTACGGACGTTCGAACGTACGAACGTACGTACACACGCACACACGGACATCTCTCTAAAAATGATTGATATAGGCTCTAGGGACCTTGAAACGTCGAGAACTGTCAAAAATTTCAATTTGACAAATCGGACCGATTACAATAACTCCCTATGGGAAGTTAAAAATAAACATAGAAAATATCGCATAAAAAAAGTCAAAATGCAACAACTAATTAATAACTATTTCACGGTATATCACTATTTATTCACTGTGCAAAAAAATTTAACCCCCTTGATAACTAGATTCAATCTTAGCAAAGAGGTAAAAAGTAAAATAGAAAACATCGAATGCAAAATTCTTAAATGTAGTATCTAATTTAGCGGCAAATTGATGCCTTATAAATAAACTAGTAAAACTGTTTCATAATATTTCACTAACTTGAGATCGTCTTCGAAAAGCGGAAAGAAACACAGAAAACATCGAATGAACGATGCCAAAGTGTTACAACTAATTAATAGAAAATTTATCAAACTTTTAATTTCTTGATCTAAGTGTGGTTCCGCTAATTTGACAATAATTATTTGAACTGTTACTCATTTACAAAAATGAGTTACTCATGATGTCCCATTTTTTTTTTCAATAATAACCCCTTATCGTTACAATTTCCTCAACATGTTGAGTTTTAGTAAGCTCCAACGAACCAAAAGATTCCAATCAAAATTCCTCCGGGACAACGAGTTAAGCGCCACAATTTGCAAAGCTTCCCTTGTCTTCGTCGGTCGTTCGTCGTTCGTAGAGAACATCATGCATGCAATTCCGAAAAATTCAATAAAATATATAAAGATATTTACCAAAAATATTCGTGTTCCTTTTTTTGTGTATAATCTTATTTCGATGTTGATCAGATTCAAAAAAAAAAAACTAAAGAATCCAATTTAACCAGTTTTCGTAGATTCCGATGCTTGATGTGGTTGATGTTGGTTCCGTTTCGTGTTCCTTGATGAGAAAAAATTCACTTGTCCACTTTCATTTTCTCACAACTCTCCCACCTCCTTTGCGCCGCCGCCGCAGCACATCCGAAATATTTCATCGTTTGCTTCTTTGTGCCGTCGTCGGTCGCGTCATCGATAAAAGATAAAGAAAGTTGAACAAATATTTACCGCCGAGGTGCGGTGTGCAGTGTGCACTTTGCAGTGCAGTATTAAGAGAGATAAGATTGCAATGCGATGTCGCTGAAATTCAGAACACAACATTCAACCGCCAAAAATGTCTTCTGACAAAGTCCTCGACATTTTTCTTATGTTAATCATCATCTTTATGCTATAAGGTTGGTGCAGCGTGTGCAGAAGCAATAATCTTGATCAAAACTCTCTGTGACTGGGTTAATGAATGAATGAAATGAGAAAATCCATTCTGAAAGCTGCAGTAGGTATCTTCCGCTAAAGCAATCGGTATATCTGTTTCCCGTATTGCAAACAGTGGTGGTCAGCACAGCAAACATTTCGCAGATGAATGTTGAACCGGAAAGCGATCAGCCAGTGCCGCCATCATCACCAATAACCGTCATCCTCATCATATGGCTCTCTGTTTGATTGCACTTTTCGTTTTTCACATTGTTATTTGGCGAAATGATTTATCGCGATGAGTAGGTCAGGTGGACACAGAATGATTTTACGCATTCATGCGTCGTACAGTGGACTGTTTTGATAAACGAATACCTTATTTAACACTCGTAAAAAAAATTGGAAAAAATGAGTCAAAGCAAGCATATGGTCTACTTAAGAAGGTGAGCAAATGCCATGAAAATGCGAATAAACGAAGATTTGCAAATGCGAGCATTTACTCATGCTCATAAATAGTAGTATTGATTTGCTAGTTTTTGAAATTTCCAGAGTAAAAAACAGCCCAAAGCGAGTTGAAAGCTCAGTAAAGACACACTCATTAAACTTAAGTATATGTTTAAAATCGAGCATTTACTCAAACTCATAGTGGATCGAGCATGAGTAAATGCTAGTTTCTACGATTACCAGATTATACTTCACCAAATAAGTTCGAAATTTTCTCATCATTATGTAGACAATTATTTTATTTTTATTAACTCATTTAATGGTCACGATTTTAATTCAATCCAGTCCACTGTTATTTAGTCCGAAATGATTGGATGTCGTGCTGGTATTCGATCTTTATAAGTTGGTTGTTTTAGAGCAGCCACAATGACGGCAGCGGCCGGCGCGGCAAATATTTCTTTTTTTTCCACGTCAGATTTAATGCGTTCCAAAAATTAAGATAATAAGCACTGAAGTGATTTTGGAACTTTTGCATTCACGTTTTGAGCAAAAACAAAACAAAAAATATAAATACGTTTGGTACAAAAACGGAAATAAAAAGAATAACAATCGAAAGGTAGGTAGTGATTAGCGAAGAACAACGGGCTATTAAACAGCTTTTTTTTCTGACAGTTATGTTTTATGTATATCAAGAGCAATCTTTTTAAGCAGATTAGCAGTGAATATGCGCACTGAATGACTTGAAAATCTGTGTTGAGAGAGCACAATCATTGTTATAATTATATTGCTTTCTTTCAAGAAGTTTCAATCAAAATTACTTGTTGTTAAGATATCTTCAAGACGATGGATTGAAATACTCGTTTTTTTATCACAGATTTTTTTTAATGGATCATAAGGAGTTTTGTTTCACGAGTGCATACTTTCCTTTTCAGTAAAAAAAATAATTTGAATTATTACATCACCAATTTTTTTAAGTTTACTGGAGTTAAAGACCGATTTCTGTGAAATAAATGAATATAAATCTCAATTTTCCAAAGCTCTGCAGAAGGTGCAATTGTAGGGTTTCACGCCCACTTAATTTGTATTTTTCAACAAGCAAACAAATAGTTTTCGACATTTAAAGACTTGTGAAGGTGGAATTTTACATTCATATTCATATTTTCTTTTTTCTTCGAAAACAGTCATTACAATATGAAATACATTAAATTAAATAAATATTGATAATTACCACGCCCACTTTTATTATATCTTTGTCACAAGAAAACGGTTCCAACGATTTGGATACAATTTAAGGAGTTGGCTCTTGCGCAACAAAGTTCGCCCACCAAAATAAGCCGCCATCTAATTAAGAGAGCTCTTCCTAAACATCACTTTCATTCGAATTATCACTTCTTCAAAAATATCACCAATAGACATTCGATTTCTGTTAGCTTGAAGTTTGAAAATGTCTCCATTCGTTCTGGCTCCTTGCAATTCTTCACATTTCCTTTCAATTTCATTTATAAGACTTTCGCTTACTTTAACCCACTGATATCTTGTGATTCCAAAAAAAAAAAAGTAACATCTCTTCTTGTTTTCAGCTGGGAAAATGAAGATCGTGCAATCGAAAGGAGATTGTTTTTTGTTTTGATTTTGTTGTTATTGTGAATTTGGTCCTCGCTCTGTACTTTGTCACTAAGTTAAGTAGGTATTATCGTTAAGAGTTTGTCGTTATACCCAGCTGGTAATGAATTTTCCATTAATTCATTAGTCAACAGTTAAAACAAAATTGAATGTCATGCCAATGCCCAATTGATCAAGAGTACTGATACTGTTTTAGAGACCAAAACGTAAGAGATAGATCCCATCCATCCATCCATACATCGATTGATCGTGCCCTTGTGTGTCAAATTGATCATGAAATGTCATTGTCATTTGAACTTTTGACTTTGTCTAACTAACTAACTTAAACTGCACTAACTGGGGAAGAAGCGCAAGCCACATACTTGTGGAAAAGTTGTTTTCGTTTTTGTTGTTGAAGTTTAATATCTTTCTCTTTCATTGCAATCCATCGACGGTGGTGATGAGTTGAACTGATTGGGTTGTTTCTTTCGTATGTTTGACATTACAATTGCAGATAATATAGCAAATGCCTCTTTGTCGTCCCGTCGTTGTCGTCGTCGTTTGATGAATTCTTGATGAATTTATTTTGTGACATTTTGAAGACTTGTCACGGGATATAATAATGTTTGACTTTATTTCTTTTCTTTTTGTAATTGTTGTCCTTTCATTTTCATTGATCAAAAAAAAAGTCCTGAGTGAAAGTCCAAATGAAAACTATTTTCAAATCAGATTAGTTTTCGAGATTGAATAATGAGAAAATGGTGTCAATATTAGACTTTGAAATTTTTAAAAGGGAGATTTAATGCTAACGATAGCAGAGAAATATTGTTGTTGTTGTTTGATTTATGTCAGTTTACTTAAAAACTTTCCAAAACAACCGGAGGGCCTTAAATATGGTACAGTTATGAAAAAAAGCTGAATTATTTTTGTTGATTGGCAAGCAAATATGTATTAGGATAAATAAGTAGAAAGAAAACCTTCAATATTTGGAGTCTTTCTCGCAATGTATCAATGACCCGCTAGAACAACCATCCAGTCATCAAGTGCTCGTTGTAAGGCTCTAGGATCTTCACTTATTATGGCTTCTCATAGTCACCAAAGAATAACTGATTCACCTTATCCTAGAAACTGAAATTCAAGGAATGTAATAAAAAGAAAAGGACTCAAGACCCTTCCCTGGGGCACACCTACTCCAATTGGGAACTCTTCGGTATCGAACTTAAACTAATATTGAATTGAATTGAATCGTT
Source organism: Syrphus vitripennis (assembly GCA_958431115.1). NCBI lineage: Eukaryota > Metazoa > Arthropoda > Insecta > Diptera > Syrphidae > Syrphus > Syrphus vitripennis. The sequence goes on along the minus strand of OY288108.1, from coordinate 104,815,986 downwards.
TGATCCGATTGTTGAAAATAAAAGAACTATCTAACAAAACAAATGTTAAATGGCGCCCAACGCGCCACTACTAACTAAAAACAAATCCCTCTTTATGAATTTAAGAATCCATTCATAATTTTTTTTTAATTGTATTCAAAATGCATGCATAATTACTGCATCTCTTTTTTTCTTGATTTTTTTCGTTTAAAGAAAACCACAAAAGAATTCCACTAAAACTTAATAGTCTTTTCTATATGCGACAAAAACTTCAATAACAAAAAAATATATTTTTGTTTTAATGAGATTCATGATGTGTCAAAAACCTTTAAAAATATTCAAAACCCCATCATACCAACATAATCCAATAACCAACCATCTCACGTTAATAGTCTTCAAGAAAGATACAAAAAAAAAGCAAAATAGATTTATCTTAAGACAAAAAAAAACACCTGTAACCGAAGAAATGAGAAAGTTGACACCTACCTACCTTTTAATCTCTGCACTCTCCATCAAAGACACAGCCATGCAGCTCTAGCAATGAATTCCTCGTCTAAACAATCGACATTAGCATTAACCATTGACCACGAGTCTTTTAAAGAGTCTTGTGGGTCTAGGTTTTTGAGAGGAGTCTTTGGAGAGTGCCTGTGAGTGTGGTGTTTGTGTTTTCAAATTAAATGGCCCCCTCGATAGACAGAAAGTGGAAAAAGTCTTTCTTTTTCGTTTTGTTCGTTCGTTCGTTCGTTTTGTCTTCCGCCAAAAGCAAGGTGGAGTTCGTTGCATGCATCGAATCCGATCGACAACTTCCTTCCTTCCTATACAACACAGTTGGTTACTGCTGTTGTTCGGTGCATCATCCAAGAAAACGGTTCGATGGTTTCATAAGCTAGCTAAGTCCACCATCATCATCCATACCTAGTATTTGCCTAGTTTGGGCCTACACACGTGCAATCATTAAAACAGATCCAAACCTTATAACCAGCAGCATCAGCAACTATTATACATGCCGCAATGTGTATCGCACATTTAATAGTTTGTTTGGTGAAATAGGAAAGAAGAGTTACAGAAATGAAGAAAAAAAAAAGTGACCAAACAACTTTCCATCATCAACATCTCATCTTCTTCAATAGCTTGAATGTTTAGATTCCTAAACTCTTCGTCTGGGTTGTTTTTTTTTTTCGTCTTTTACTCGTCGCAGTCATCTTCTTTGGCATCACAACGCCTTAAGTGCAACTTCCCATGCCCATGATGATGATGATGATAATGATGATGGCGGTGGACAAGTGAAATCTTTGTTTGACATTGTTTGGCTTTGGGGGGCTTCTAATAAAGCTTCTGAATTTATGGCATGCTTGCTTATGGAATTTTGAATTCCAGATGCCTTCACTCTCTGGATGGCATGCATTCGTTTTTGTGGAATTTTAACAACCAATTAAATTTTTCTTGTTTTTGTCTGTTAACTCCAATTTGCAATCAGCTTTTTATAGTCTATAGAGACATGAGATTTAAAAAAAAATTTAAGTTTTATTACTCATACTTCCTGTAAAACGAAAAGAAGTTTACTTAAATCCATACAAAGTTTCACACATTTGCCAATTGATTAAGAGTTTATGTGGAAAGTTGTTGAAGCAGATTTTGAAAAAAGTTTAGATACATTTTGTCAATCAAAATTGATTCCAAAGTGAGTGTTGAGAAAGGTACATTTCAAAATAACACTTGTTATTTGAATTAAAGAATCAACTTTAAGTGAGAGTTATCTAAACACACATTCAGATTCTTTTAGAGAAGTTTTGGGCTACATTTAACATCTCGAATGCATCCAAAACAACAATCCAGAACTGGGAGGCGTGTCGAAATTTTCTGGGGTCAATCCGACGAAGCCCACAAGTAGAGCCTTATTTTTAAATAAGGGTCAAAGTTCACTAATTGAGTGCTTATTTTTAAAAATAGGCACTCGCAATTTTAAGTCTGATAGAAAGAAAATTCAAAATTTCAAATACGAAAATTAAAGGGTCAAGCCAGCGAACCCCACAATTAAGTTACCAAGTAGTGATCAGTGCTTCGACCCCCCTACTCTACTGCTTCACCCTAAAGCGCCAATTGCAGGGTTCACCAGGTGGAAAGCGTTATTGAATATCACTGAAATTCAATCAAACCCATATAAGTCAAAAATCATTCCTTCACTTATTTAATTGGATAAAATATGATTTTCTTAAATGGCGCCCGGGTGAGACACTTCCATTGATTTCAAGAAATGTTTATTTTTCTATTAAGTTGAGTGAAAGTGGGTGATTGAGAATTCCTTTTGAACCAAATTCAATTAGAAATACTACTTGAAGCAACAACAGTCAAGACTACAAGCCTTAAAAATCAATAAAGGTTTAAAAAAAATTTGACTTACTATACTTTTTCATGAATAGCAAAAAAAATATTTCTGATCACGAAATCCTAGATAAATAAACACAAAACACCTTTGCACCCATTCTAGCTATATATTGCAAAAATAAACTTTCACTTACATGTGAATTGTCTTTTTTTTCGTTTTTTTTTTTTCTGTTTGTTTTCTATTGGATCTGCAATTATCACCGACATACTAATGAAAAAAAAAATTAAATTAAAAAAAAAATCCCAACAGCGAAAAACAATCTAAAGATACAAATTGTTTTCATCTGACCGCACAGATATGTGCGCACACGCAAGACTTTTATCAATGTAACACACATGTGTGGTCAGGGTTGAATTTGGTACGAGTAGGAGAGAAAACTTAATTATTAATCCCGAATAGGTTTAATTTATATTTAGAGCGTCGATTCTTTTGGGTTTTTCCAAGACTCGTCCTTTACATAATTAAAAAATTCTAAGTCAAAGATGATGATGATTCCCCGAATTTAATTCAAGGGGCCCGGTCATGGGAAAATTGATAGGCTCTCTAAAAGCTTCTTAATTGGAGATATAATTTCATAAAGAATTTGTTTTCAACTAGTTATTCCCTTAAATAGGGCGCCTGGTTGGTTCTTAAGCCACAAATTGTCTGTTGCATTCTTTTTGTTTAACCTTCATTTCTTATATCAATTTTTAAGTTGTGTATCTTCAGAAGTAACAATTTTAATTCAAAACTGGTGCAGTAACCCCATAAATGCAAAGAATTTCTTCAACTCCATCCCTGTTCAACAACAACAAAAAAAACTTTCATTTATTATATCAATTTTTAAGGAGAATCTTGGGCCTTTACCTCATCAATGCTTTGCTCTTCCTCAAATCCAACCCTGTTCAATTTGTGTGCACTTAAGTTTTCACTCTCGTATATACTCTGGCACATAAATGTTTGTTCAATTTTCTGTGTATGTAGGTAAATTGTATCTACAAGTAATAAATGGCGAACACACAAAGAGCAAAAATAAAATCTAATTGAGTTCATAAATATTACTATTTTTTTTTCCTCACATTTAAAAAAAAAATATTCACATAGATATGCCTAACTCTAGTATAAATTTATGAAGAAATATTTCACTTTAAATAAAAAAATAAAAAAATTATTGCACGAATAGTTAGACGTGTAATAATCGTGATTTTATCAAGATCCATTCAGTCAGTCAGTCAAGACACCAAGACTATCCGCACTACACACAGCAATTACCATCGTCGTCGTGTCGATGCGTTGATGCCAGTTCATTCTGTCAAAATGGTTAAGAATTTTATAAAAATAGACTGAATGCGTGCGAAATGCCAATTAAGCATTTAATTTACGTAGATTTCAATTTAAAAGTTCATCTCGATTTTATTTGATTAAATTGGCCTTTTTTGTGTGTTTCGTTTTATTGTAATTAGAATGTTGACGGCGAAAGTGATGATGAATGATTTTGTGCTTACCTGGAAAGAGAAAAAAAAAAACAGCATAAGTATTGAATATAAAATTTATTGGAGAATTTTTGATATTTATCAAGTAAAAATAGGAATCATACTTTTTGGTCAAAGTAAAATAAACTGGAGTTCCACAGGGCTGTATACAATCGCCAATACTGTTTCTATTGGTGGTGTACTACAAGCAGCTTTGTGTACTCGAAATAAAGAAATTCAGACTCTCTGATCAAAGTAAAATATAAAAAATAGCTTCAAAATAAAAAGTAACTTTACTCGGACGCCATTTCAATGAAATTCAAACTGCAGTTCGGCAGGGTTGTATACAATCGCCAATACTGTTTCTATGTGTGGTGTACATAGAAAGCTTTGTGTACCCGAAATAAAGAAATTCAGACTTTTTGATCAAAGCAAAATATAAAAAATAGCTTTAAAATAAAAAGTGACTTTACGCGGGCGCCATTTCAATGAAATTCAAACTGGAGTTCCGCAGGGCTGTATACAATCGCCAATACTGTTTCTATTAGTGGTGTACTACAAGCAGCTTTGTGTACTCGAAACAAAGAAATTCAGACTTTTTGATCAAAGTAAAATATAAAAAATAGCTTCAAAATAAAATGTGACTTTACTCGGACGCCATTTCAATGAAATTCAAACTGGAGTTCCGCAGGGCTGTACACAATCACCAATACTGTTTCTATTGGTGGTGTACTACAAGCAGTTTTGTGTACCTACTCGAAATAAAGAAATTCACACTTTTTGATCAAAGTAAAATATAAAAAATTGCTTCAAAATAAAAAGTGACTTTACTCGGACGCCATTTCAATGAAATTCAAACTGGAGTTCCGCAGGGCTGTATACAATCGCCAACACTGTTTCTATTGGTGGTGTACTACAAACAGCTTTGTATACTCCAAATGATGAAATTCAGTCAGAATCCGGCTCCGCTCGCCAGCCTGACGAAGAACGTTGGAATAACAACTGGAGAGTTGGCGCGTAGGAAGCCCTATGACCAGCAAAGGAAATCTGACGATCATAATAGGTCCAGGCCCATATGTAAATAATATCCAAAAAAAATGGAGTATTGCAGTAAGAAAAGTTCACTGGGAGCCATTTCAAAAATTCTATATCAGAAATGTTTTATGAAAAGATATAGCAAAACTCAGAGTCTGAAATAAAACCATTATTTATCATGATTAACTAAACGCTGTAACTTCCATGTGGTTGATGGAAGGGTAGGTAAATTCTAAACATAAACAAAGTTTGTCAAAAACGTCTGTCACCTGCCAATTTAGTTCAATGATGTCTTTCTTTCTACTACACCTAAAAACACTCGATATCGAAACTGTCAGAATTGGTGCTGATGCCAAGAAGTGCAAAATAATGTGTTACATATCATGTTTTGAAAGATATAATATGTATATTACTCCATGTTTGTTATTGGCAGAACTCTGACTTCTTTAACCTTATTTGTCATTGTTAAACAAGACCAAGAACTATATCGTTTTTCATTGCAAACAAAAAAAAAAACTAAGCCAAGATAAAAAAAAAAACTAAAAACTTAACATCTGTTCATTAAACGCAACTTCAACTTCATCTATGGTCTACTACAATAGCAACCCAATCGCCATTCATAAAACACACTCTTGGCGCGGCACAACTCCATTCATTGGATATAAAACAACAACAACTGCCAAATACAACATTTTCCTGCTTTACCATAATCCATAATGCCTCACGCGGCAATTCCTCTTTGCTTAAAGTGTCATTTGTTCCACTTAAGAATTAAGTTGGAAACCAACGACTTCGACGGGACTTCATTTTTCGCAAACTCCAGAGGAGAGTTTAGTCATTCTACACATATACATATATCAACACACTCTTAACTGATTATAGAAAGTGTAGGGTACACAAAGATCCATTTCCTGGACAAAAAGATGCAGAAAAGAAGATTGACCTAGCCTTATAGCCGGCCTCTTTACACTCTGTCACTTTATCATTGTTGAGTGTTACAAATTTTAGAAAAACATGTCACGTGTAGACACGCATTCATTATACTTTAGCAAACCATTTCCCCACGAAGAAGCTTTATCCGATATAAAAAAAAATAAATGAGAAATTGGATCAGAAGCTTCTTGGTGCGTAGTAGTCGCTTCGTTCCGTCGTCGTCCCCCTGCTTGCTGATCTTCTGATGATATTGTGGTTTGTTGGGATTGGGTTGGTTATTTCATTCATGATGCGTTTATACTACTAACCATTCCTTGTTCTTCCACCTAATCACTGATGCTATGTATATTGTGACTCTTATACCTGATTCATGTCACAACCATACCATAGCGACCGTAGTCGCAATTCCGTTTTGGAGAAGAAACTTACATGCCAGCCGCCATCATCATCAACGCGCACTTATACACTCCTTAGAAAAAGCGGTGAACCAGTAAACAGTTATTATTGTCTTATACAGTTCGGCTTTGGCTATCTAAGATGTATACGCAAGACAATGGACAATAAAAATTGTGTGTCTTATAAGCTCTGTTCCTTCTGCAACAAGCAGCAATTCAAAAACTTTCCTGGGCCGGATTAGTTTGAGAATAGGGGCCCAGATGAAAACCTTGGGGAATGTATTTAAGGACACTCATTTTTAAGTCTACGAATCTACGTTCCACAGTTCATGGAAAGCATCATCAAGTTATATTTAATATGTGGAACGATATTATTTTTAATTTCCAAACAAAACTACATATCTTAATGAAGTCCACAAGTTTACATTCAAACATTATCATGTTCTCATATTTCTTTAGAATGTGGAACTTATGTGGAACATAATTATTTCTTATTTTAGAAAGAAGTACAGAGTTTACTTCAGCATTCAATGTCATAATTTAAACATGTGTGGAATGTATTGGACATATTTTGGATTTGTGATATTGATTGTAAAACTATTTGCTGTCACCAGGATTCGAACCGATAGGAAGCCAGCAAACAGCTTGATGCACTACGTTAACACCCATTGTCTGGTCTTCCATCATAATAAAATGTGCGAATGCTAGATATTGAAATAAATGGATTTTTTCGTGAGACCTGTTTGGAGTGTAAGTTTTTAACGTCACAGAGAACAAATAAAAATATTAGATTGAAACAAACTGTTTGAACCCATATAAAGCTACCCTTCTTTTTCAATAATAGGCCTTAAAAGAATTGTCTTAAATGTTTTGTTCTTTTTTTTAAAATACGTCCCTGAAATCTATAGTATCTCTTATTTTTGAGTTTATTAAAATACCAAAAGAGATACTTATAAGATCTATATGGAAACCTAAGCTAGCTCCGTCGTTGTTGGTCGTCTCGTCGTCGTCGACTACGACGAGCTGGTTGAATGGTTAATCATTGTCGGGCAGTGGGTTTTTGGGATACAAAATATCCCGTACTTCACGTATGAGTAACGATCTTTTGTTTAGTTGTTTGGGATAGTCGTGACCTACCTAAAAAACAAAAACAAAACAAAAAAACGCAAACTAAAAAGTATAGTACCCTATAGACCAACTGGGAATTGGTGCGGCACCGTTGTTGCCGCCATAACCATACCGCGTGTGCTATGACTGCAAATTAGATTGACCACCAGAAGTGTATATAGTGCACGTACGCTCTCACAAAACTAACGACACATGGTTTAAGGTGCGGGGCTTGAGATTAGGTTATGGAATGTGGGATAAAAGAGTTTTTTTTTTTGGTAATGGTATTTCGTGGAATGTTGAAAAGATTCGGTAGCTCTTTTTATTTGTGGGGAGAATAAATATGGTTCACTGAATTTGAGTGGTTTAATAATGGTTTTGTTAATTTCAAAACTAGTGTTAAGTTTTTGTTTGCAATGAAGAATTAAATGCAAGGAAAACAAGGTGTTAGGCGAAAGTTTAAATGAGTTGGAAACACTTTTAGCAGCCGAACCAAATTTTGGGTTGATCAAAAAATAGACCAAAATTATAGATCAGATAGCCAAATTTTGCCATGTATGTAGGTGCTATCGTAGCGCAAGGAATTCTTCGCTGGCTTCCTATGCCATCTAGTCTCGGTTCAAATCCTGGTGAAGGCAAAGCTTTCCCACTTCACTGTTTCACCCTAAGGCTCCTCTTGTTGGGTTCTGATTGAAGATATCAGAATACTTCAACATGCCCCTCGATTTTGAACCAGAAGTTTCTGCGCAATCATGAATTGTACGCAATCTCCCTTGAAGTGGGCAGGGCACCCAGCTCGCATGAGCGAAGAGGAACCGGCTCGGAAAGTCCTTTGTGGTACATTTTATGGTAGACGGCAGCGTGGTAGATCATGCTTGCAATCGAGAGATGGAGTAGACCAGGACACCCGAAGCCTTAGGGTGCGCAACTGGATGGCGTCGGCTCGAGACCGGGATAGGTGGAGAGACTTGTTGAAGGATGATGAGTTTCTGCTCTTGCTTTTCTTTCGCGATATTGTTGGAACTTCATGTGGTATTGCCTTTTGAACTTGCAGAATACTGAGAGCGTAAAAAGGGGGTGTTTCAATCAATTCAAAGTAAATACCATGAGCTCGAAAAAAAATACCAAGTTTGAAAGGTAGAATACTCGTATAAGTCTGGGAAGATCAGAAACCAACTTTCAGATCCATCGTTGCATCCGCGGTCTACCAGCAACAGGAAATGCCGAATTTGGTGGTTTGATGAACTTTTCGCTAGATTGAGTGCTTCAGCACTCCTGAGGAAGATCTAATTTGTTTCGCAAAACTTATTGTGTAGCGTTATGCCGCTGTTACGGCTAACGCTATTCGGCTAGTTCAGGCCAGTTAGACACCACGGTTTTGTAACTGACTTAAGAAAGAAAACAGTGGTTTCTTACTTGCGCAGATAAAACAGAAAGATCAATATGTCTTCATAGTTAAAAAAAAAATTCCCATCATTAACTAACCCACCACCAAACCATTCCCGTCAGTTAGGCATTACGAACCCTCTTATCAAAATTGTATACCCTATACTGCCTCTTTCATCTATCACTTAACCCTCATAGAACATTCCATGTCTCCGTTTAGAAACATTATTTGAAGTCAAGGTACCTTAACCTATACACTTTTTTTGTTATCCAAAGATCTCTCTAATTGAATCTCCACCAAATCTAAAGTGGATCACATAAGTTGCTTTTGTTGTCTCCTTGAGTATAGATGCTGCGTCTTTCCTATTTCGGTATCACTAGAGATTTAAACCAACAAAACCAAACAAAAAAAAAAACGCATTCATTTGCCAATTGAGGAGATGTGTAGCCAGCGCACTTCTAAAGGAAATCTCTCCGCTTAACCCCTGTGATGTTCTGTTCTGTTCTGTTCTTCATTTGAAAGCTAACTCACAATTTGTTGTAGGCTGTTTCGGTAGAGATTTCTTGAAATGATGTTGTGAAACCTTTATAAGCCAAGCGGGAATGTTTGTGTGTGTGTGTGTGTGTGTGTTTTTTTTTTTTTGTTACTTGTCCGGTACCGGTACCCGGTTAAAAAGTTCTTCTTCCACAAATGCACAAATACCTTAAAGAACGACAACGAGAGACAACAACGACGACAAAGACGTGAAAACCAGGAAAGATAAAATAGATTTTAAATTATGCACACGGAAGCGTATCCATGGAAGATTAGTTCTTTTGCTGCGTTTATATGTACGTTCATCTGCCACAATGATCCGCGCGAGAGCTATGCGTCGCGTCTACCTTTTCTTCTCCTCCTCGTTCCTTCACACACACACCTTCCTGATGATGCGCAACTTACTGTATCTATCTAGGGATACTTAACATTGTTGCTTTTGGTCGATTGCAGCTCAACATATTGTTGCAAATGTCTATAGCTGTTGTGCGTTCCATTCCTGGATGGATGCGCACTTCTGGAGGCTGTTACTTCAGCGGCAGCGGTGCGGCGCGGTGGCGGCGGTGGTGGTGTGGTGTGGTGGCGGTCTGCAACCGAACCGGCGATCGAGATTCACAATCCCTACTCCTGTTTGCCCATTTTTGAAAATGCCGTCTTAGCCATATTCGGGAAGAATTGGGTAGACTCTGTTGTTGTGGTATAGAGTAAATCTCTATAAGACGTCAACTTCGATGTAATGCGAATGCAATGCAACTCGAAAGATGCGACCACGGCGACGACGACGACAATGACGACGCATCCGTTAACCGGTCGGTTGCAAGCAAATCCATATTAAAATGGCAAACTTCCCATATGTGCCCAGGGCCACATACCGACTTGTCAATCAATCTCTTTTCTCGGTGATTGTCGATCGATCGTGCAGCTTACACTAGCTTCACCAGAGCTCCATGATGCTTGGTTTTCATGATATCATCGTTGTGATTTTTGTGTGTTTGAAACATCAGAATCAGGAGTGGATTTGATATTTCACAGATGAAGTGATTATTTTTCAAAATTTTACTTGAGGGACTAGTGGATGCATAACTGCATGATCCAGGAATGAGTCAATAACTGCTCAAAATTCCTGAGAGCAAAAATGAGTGAAAAAGAAATTTTTTACTGCCATCATTGTTTTAAGAAAAAGAACATGGGAAGAAATACTTTATGACGTCACTAGAATGGCGTCAATTCAAATCTCAGCAACCCATTTTGTTTGTTTTCTTATAGCTTTCAGTTTCGAGAGCTCTCTAACATCGCATATCGAAATTGGAAATTGAACACTCAAGTCACTGAAAATTAAAAAATTACTTGTTTTTTTGCTTATCAAGGCTCCAAAGTAATAAAGTACATCCCCGAAGCATGAGTGTGTTGAACAGGAGAAGGACGACCATGGAAGACGTTTATATGGTCAAAGAGTGGAATCTCTTATTGACCATTTTTGGTATAGGTAAGGAGAAAAATGGAAATTCTTATATATTTTTTTTTTTGCTATTGAAACGGGAAAATGAAAAAAAAGGAAAAGAAACAAACAAAAAAAAATCAACTAAAACCCCCAAGAAGGATGCGTGAAGAAAATCTTCCACAAAAATGCTTCCCTATAACCACAAAGAGTATCTACTCCAATAAATATGTCAAATTCAGTTAAATGCATTTGACTCGTCATTGTGTGTGCTCTCGGCTCGAACAACAACCAATATCACCTCGGAAACGGGACAGGAATAGATATTCTAGGAGGGAATCCTGTCGTTGGTCGGCGCGGCCGCGGTCGATTAGTAGCCACATCAGCTTCCTCATCAATCTCTCCCCCCCTCTAGGGGAGGTTTCCTTTGTTTTCGACGATTGCAACGGACGGCAGAAGGCTCCGCGCGGGTAAATAGAAAAAAAAAACCTTCTGTGTCATTGAGCGCAGTGCGGTGCGCTCCTACTTCAACATCAACGTAGTAGTATATATCGCGCAATGGATAACGTTATGCGTTTATTTTATTGCAATGACCATTTTGTTGGTCAGTGTTACTGTTATACCGTAAAGAGTTTGCTACTTCTGCTCCTTTAAGACGTTCGTTTGCTGAAAATTATCCAAAACAGTTAAATGGTGCAGTATTGAAATTTATTTCTCAGAGATAGAATAAGAACTGAGATTCTAGGCTTCACTCACAGTTGAGTTGTAGCAATGGCACTGATGGGCCAATACATATGATCAGAATTACTTTTAAGTTTGAGATTCGAGACTACTCGAGACTATCTTATGGATGCACTTTAGTTTGGACACGAAAAATACTACCATCACACAGTCCGCGCGATACGATACCAAGTGGAACGGTAAAATGTGTGTGTTGTAAATTTTATATAGCAGATATCTACAGAAAATACTTTTCACTGAGTTTATGGGAATTTTATACAATTTTCAAGATTGAAGTCAGTTTAGAACTTCAACAGTGAGTGATTTGAACCACATGAGATCTTTAAAGGAATATTTTATTGATTTGGATTTATGGGGAATTTTTAGATGATGGTGCTTTTTTGTGTCAAGCTGGAAAATGAAACGGAAGTTAAAAAATTTTAGCACTTTGAACGTCAACTATAGAAATCCGTAGACTAAAGGCTGAATAAACTTTTACTTATTTCCTAATTTTCAGGACTTGTAAAGGAACGAAGAAACTTGGGCAGGTTTCTCAAAACTCGCATTGCACTTACTCCAACAGCAGGGAGAAACGAGATACACAGGACCTTGTACAGAATTGCCAAAGAAGTGAACCCAACCCAATGACCCGTCCAAAGAAACATTTTACCGAGAACAGACATTTCAAGCTCGGACGATCGACAAAATGGTACAACTTAGTGGTATTCCCGCAGCGCTTTTGGGAGCAGCGCCATTAACAGTAAGCTACTGCAGCAACTCATTCAGAGAGCTTGGGAAACAGAGCGCTTTCTTAAACCTTACGGAGTGCAAAATCTGGTGAGGAGTTTACTTGCTACTAACAGTAGCCAAGATTCCTGAAACGAATAAAATACCACCAGAGTTCCTCAATGGACCTTCCAGTGTAGAGCACATAACCACATTGAGGATCATCACCGAAGTGCATCGAATATAGATCAGCACCTCACCTGCTGTTCATCGACTTCAAAAAGGTGTTCGACAGTGTCAATAGATAATTTATCTGGCTTTCTTTGTGCAGGAGGGGTATCCTAGATAAATTGATTGCCATTATCAAAGCTTCATATGACGCATAAAGGAAGGCTCCCTTTATGTCAGCGGAGTTTGAAATTCCAAGTGGGTCAAGGCAAGGCTGTATACTGTCACCAATAATGTTTCTGAGGGTGATTAGTGATGTACAAAATGCAACTTTGTCAACTGGAAATGGAGGAATTCAGTGCACTCTGCAACTATACCTCAAACACCTGGACTACGCATGGATCTCCATCAAATTACATCAAAGGTGGAGAGAGAAGCTGAAATCGTTACTTAGCGACCGACCGGCGGCGGCGCGCGGGCCGCTCTAGAAGCACTTAAAGCACGTTTGAAAAGGAATCAGCACAACCGAGGAAATACATCTCAAGGAACTGTACATTATGGTGCATAGAAGTAGTCGAGGATATATGTCCCGCAAGAGTAACTCACGGACATATGTAATTAGTTTGGAAGACCTAAGTAAGTAAAATTTGAATTGTTCCTCTTTTGATTGTTAACGTGATCGATTTTTTTGTAAATGAGCGATTTATAATCCTGATTATGTGACTATTAACTTATTTCTGCTTTCTGATATTTAATCTTAACCCAGCCCTTGAAAACGTTGATATATATAAAAAAATAAAACTACCGAGCACGAAATAAAACACCTTATAACGAAATCGTGATTCATCTTAAAGATATTAAAAAAAAAAAAAAGTTGGTCTATCCCCGCCAAAGAAAAAATAGAAAATACCCAGCAGGTTTTTCTCAGACTCAGCGTGATGATGACTGATACTGAACGAACACACATAGTCCCTAGAGTCCAGGCTCCAGGTCTCTCCCAGACCCTGGCAATCTTCCAATGCAATCAATGAGATCACACAAATTTCGTGGCGCACTTCATGCCGCCATAAAAAAAAAAATAAACAAATTAGAAAAAAACTCTAACTTGACGAGAGATCCCGAGCGGGCTGGTAGGTAAAGCAGCTCTGTTGAAGTATATTGACTCTATGGCATGTGCGCTTTTCCTTTGTTTAAGCCCGTTGCAGCAGCAACTTTGTTGTTGTCGAAGTTGTCTGGGCAATCTAAGATTTGCATGAGGATAAAAGTGCTTAGCATGTGTGTGTCGTCGCTTGCACTGCCAATTGCTTCGTATCTTTTTTTTTATCATCAAATGTGTATCTATTGCTTGAAAAAAATGTATCTTTACTTTCATATCACTTCGATGAACCGTGCGCCGCGCCGCCGCCGCCACCGCAATTGCCATTGAACGGAAATTGGCTACAATTTTGTGGTTTTCCTTAAACTCGACAAAGAGATACCAACAACGAGTACTGCACTATTAATCTGAAAATACACACATGGAACTCTGCCAATTTCCCTCTACTTTACCGTTATAATTTTTCTATCCAGCAGCAAAAAAAAAAAAGGAGGAAGATATTTTTGAGAGGTGGGCAGGGAGAGAGTCACTGCACTGTGTGGTTGGTTATTCCACAAGATTTAAGATAGAAAACATAAAAGAGTTTCCTTTTCTATGCAAATTTTTCGTGATTTTCACATAAGAATTTTGATAATATGCGCGCGCACCTTCTCTCTGCATAAAAATATATAAATTGAAGGGCATACCATCGAGCTCAATTGTAAAGAGAGAGAGAGAGAGGTTGAGGTCTTGCGAGGTAAAGTGTATCTATGCGGCAATTATGATGATGGTGTGTTGTGAAATTTGCACCAAACAATGGGAATCTCACATGAAAACGAAGATATAAAAAATTTTAATAAAAATCCCGATGATGCTAATAGAAATGATTCCCAAATGATGCTGAAAGTTTTTTTTTTTTTTTTAATTTTTGTTTGCGCGCATTCACTCGAATTTTATGATTTTTTTTTCTTCCTCTGGTATAGTGATGGCAAATTTAAATGCAATTTTGCAATTCATTATGCAAATTTCCGTTAGAAAGTAAATTTTATATAAAAATGAATTTATACAACACGTCTGAAGTTATGAGCATTCCATGCAAACGATGTGTGTGTGTGTTTATGAAAATTGATGGATTTTAAGCTATTTAAGGAAAATGAAAGGTTGGAATTTGCAAAAGAATGTGAGAAATAGAAAACAACATTCGATTTTCTTGCGAATAAATTATAAAACCCTTTAAAAATCATCTGGAAAAAATATGGACAGATCCGAGTGAGCCCAATGATCCGTCCGAGATAAAATTTCCCCAAGAAATGTTCAGTTCCCCAGGATTTCGCATTGGATCTTCCTGTGTGTACGATAACACCTTGCGGTTCATCATCCAACTACATATTATGCGTTGAGTAGGTATCAAATATCAATCACTACTTAACCTGCTGTTCATCGACTTCGAAAAAGGTGTTCGGTAGAATCAATACGGAATTTATCTGGAACCCATTGACTCTATCATACGACGACGTAAGTGGTTGTGGATTGGTCATACGCTTCGAAATGGTTCGAGTGCATTGTATCAATGTGATGCAATGGAATCCTGTCACGATGACAGGCAGACGAGCGGGTCGACCGTCCTAGAAGCACTTGGCAAAGAACGCTCGAAGAGAAATCAGCACAGCTTAGAAAGAGTTGAAGAGAGCTGAAATATATATCCAGGAACACTACAAACCAAAAATTAACCACTTGCTTTTAAAGAAACCTATGATGTGTATGAGTTGGGAGCCTGATCTCCAGGTAAACTTGAAAAAAGTGAGATTTCAGCAATTGACCCAATGAACAGCCCACAATTATTCATCGGATATTCAATAGCAAACAAATTCAGCTCGAATCAAAAGGAGAGTCAAGCTTTATTTTGAAGAGAATCTCGAACTTTGCTCCTCACACAATCAACTGCATTAGCAACTATTACTTTCATGCCAGGAAATACCGCAGCAATTCAGAAAGTTTACCATGTAAGGGCCATTGGAGAGCTTTTATCTTTTTGAAATGAAATCATCCCAGGCAGAAAGTTAGGCTTTCGGAAACAGTACTCGAGCTTTTACGAAATAAGCAAATTATCCTCTACCAACATAACTGCGGGTATTGAGAACCCTGGACATTGGATAACAAAGTAATCGCAATAGACCACGTGGAAACAAATTATTTTACACCGTTCCATAAGAGTGCGAACTGGGGAACCCAGGATGACCACTATTTGACCAACACAGTTATACCCTAGAAAAGGCACCGTAAAGGTAGACTATGACTCAGGTGACCTATGCCATTGCAAAGTGTCTCAACGAACTTACAATTTTTCGAAACTGCTTGGAAAAAACTGGTGGAGGCCGTGGTCCACTGGACCACTGGAAGGGTAGTAAGGGAAAAGATAAATAATAACGAACTTTAAGCGCAATGCAAAAATACTGATCATACAACAAAAAGCAAAAGCCCAAGAGTTTTTAAGTCAATTACCAAAGAATGATGCGATTCAGGGTCCACAAATAAATGTAATAAGAACGCAACCATCTAAGCGTGCGAATCTGGAGACAGCTAGCTGGTTCGGACAACTTCTTCAAATCAACTGATGGAAGAACCCCAATATGAATTTCCAAGTGCGTCGAGCAGGACCTAAGCTGTCACAAAATGTGTAGCTACAACCTAACATAACTGATGTTTTATACAGACATGTATTTATTGACAGCTGTCTTACTTACAGTTTTGCTGTAATTCAAACTCAATAACCCTTTACAAACAACAAGTTCTTTGATACAAGTTATTTAAATAATAAATTGGTTTCCCAGATCCCTCATATTTGAATTTCAATCTTGTTTCCATATAATCCCGTAAATGCAACTTATTTGATGTCGACTTTTCTCAAAACCAGAGCTACATCTCGTTTAATTTTAATGTTGTCAAATCAAAAACAGACTAAGTGCATACTTCTGTCTCTTTCCAACTCTCTTTTTCTTTCTATAAAAGAAAAATCTAATCGTTATTAACTACTAGCCAAGTGTCCTATCCTCCTGTTAGCCATCATCATGTTCCTTACATCATAGTCATTCATGTTATCTTATCTGTCAGATAAATTAAAAAAAAAAAAAATACTACAAGAAGGAAGTGATTGCAGCTCACACATGCCTGCACTCACCATTCAACATCACAACAACTTATATATTCTGTACACGCTGCTCTGCAAAGCAAATGCGCTCAAACCGCCATCGCCACAGAGATAGAATTCCAAAATTCTTATGTACCACAACTTATGACCGCGGTAAGAAAATTATGATTACCATCGCAAAGTTGCAACGGCCGGCTGTGGCACTGGAACGAAAAAAAAAAACAAGAGAGGAGGACAAGTTGCGACACCATGTCCAACGAGATCCACACAGGAAAGGGACGAAACAGGATGAGAGATTAAATACACCGAGCCCAGTTCATTGAGCAGCAGCAGCAGCAGCAACAGCCATCATCTGATGGAAGCAACCCGTGAATAGGAAGAGGATGCAAATGCAAATCTTTTTTCTTCCCATAGCCAGATGAGTTTTCTGTAACGCGCGCAGCAGTATGACCTTCTGCTTTGCGCGACACATACCCAAAACCAAAACTGAAACCATCAAGAAGAAAAACACGGAACAAGTGTTCCTCAACTGACCAGTCAACGGCGGCAAGGCGCAGCCAGCAGCAGCATTATGGAGTGTCCCGCTCTCCTGGGAATGATATTAATTTTCTAACGCTCCTCTAGAGGATGCGAGGAAATTTAATGATGATGATGATGACGATGATTCCAAATGCTGATGTGTGCATTCATGACTCTTCGTCTTCATAGCTCTCTAACTCTCTAGCTGTGGAGCGATTAATTTGAGCTTCCCCCAGAGGAGTGTATAGATCTGTGGCTGCTGTGGTATCATCATACTCGTAGAAAAGAAGAAGGCTCTACTTGAACACCGGTGCAGCGTGTATTTATATATTATTTTTTTTTTCCTGTTGTCTCCTTCCCTCTTTGGTTTCAATCTTGATTATGATTACGGTATAATGTTAGAATTTCGCCATTTCGGACGCGAGCTTACGGAACCTGCTTTTACGGGCATCCCAGTCCCAGCACCACACGTTAGTTGTTTATGTGCACCATGGAGCCATCTCTAACATCATGTTGTGTGCGCTGCGCTGCGCTGTGTGCTGCTCGCTGATGTTGCAATGATGTGCTGGTGCTGTTACTGTTGCTGGTTAGTTGCTGATGGTTTATGTTGATGCTGGTTTTACCTATTGAACGAGCAAGAGGCAGAGGTGGACTTTGAGCGAAGACAAAAAGGAGTGCCTGGTGGTGCTGGAATGCATGTAGATATGTGCGAAGCCTTGAAATTGAGGTCATATGCAAAGAATTTTTACTGCTTTGGTGAGCTTGCTGAGCGTTCAAAAAAAAAACAAAAAAAAAAGATGCTGGTAGGAGGAGGAGGAGGATATAGATCGTTTTGTGTGTGATGTGTTTTGGTTCTATTTTCTTGTTCTCTTTTTTTTCGTTGTGGGTAGATTAGAGGCGCCTTTTTTGGGTACAATGTTGCTAGAAGAATTTATTTCATCTAATCGGAATTCTCATAGAGGAGTTATGTAGATTGGAACATGTTTTTTCGCACATGTTTTATGTTTGTAAAATGTAACTATATCAAATGGCCTTTTAGATTATTTCTGTCATGGCGATTTAAAGAGGTTAAGGGAATTTAGTCAAGTTAAGGAGTGATCGAGAAACCACTGAATTAACACAAATTGACTTATTGCAAATTAATCAACTGCGATGTTTCCAGTCTTTTTCTATTTGTGCAGTCGTAATCGATTAAATAAACTCAATTAAAATTGATGTGCATTTGTACATCTTATTTAATTGATGGATAGGGGTTGCTGTCCAACAAATAGTATAGAAGCCATATCCAAGGTTTGGTTTAAGGGTTAGTTCTTGATGCTGATGTAGGTTAAAGTATTGCGAGCGAAATCCTATTCTTTGTCTTGTTTAAAATAAATTATTACGTAATTGTTATCGGATAGCTTATCTCGTTTATAAGAAAAAACTGTGAACATTTTAGTGAAGTCTTAAAGTTTTTTTTTTTTAATTAATTTTATTTAATTTAAAAAAAAAACACGATAATGTATGTGATAAAATGTATTTCTTATGGGGCTTCTAACCATTGCCCAATTAAAATAAAAGAAAGAAATGACCTACAACGCATTTTTTCCTTAATGTGGAATTTGATAGAGAGAGCTAATTGTGATAACTTAGAGGTTTAACAATTTCCTGTCCCCAAGTTTAGATTTCAGGAAGTTGAGCTTCCATGCAAACACAGTCGCCGGAACATGGGAATACTATATGATTATGAAGAATTAAGATTTAATTAGTTAAAAAAAGTAATATTAAGCTGCCAGCTATTTTTGAGATCCCAAATTGCAACATAGTATTGAATCTATTCTTTTAAATCATGGCTCGAAGAAATGTTCTTGAAAAAAAATAAAAAAAATGATAAAGGTAGACAAATATTTTTTAATAAAAAATAAACAATTGATGCAAACATAGTTCTATTTTTTTTTTTTTTTTTTTTTTTTGTTATCATGCAATTTCATTACTTTCTAATATTGGAAAATTTTTTGAAAGAGTTCTGTCAGATCACATGAATAGCTTCACTGAAGAAGCAAATATTGTTCCAAACAACCAATTTGGTTTCAAAAAAGGTCACTCTACTGAGCATGCCTTACTCGTTATTCAAAACAAGGTTATCGAAAATTTAAAGAATAAAAATTGCACAGTGAGCTTGGATATTGACCTTGAAAAGGCTTTCGACTCCATATGGCACGATGGACTTATATTTAAACTTTTAAACTTAAGATACCCGATTTGGCTTATAAAAATGATATATAGTTTCCTCACTAGTCGTACTACGGTAATATCAATCAAATCTGAACCTTTTTCTATACTTTCGGGTGTCCCACAGGGATCAATCCTTGGACCTTCTTTATTCAATATTTACCTTCAAGACTTCCCTTTATCAGACCCTATAACAGAAGAACCAGGATCTATTCACTATGCTGATGATACCACTATTTTAGCTAGCCATCCACGTCCAAATGTTGCGTTGAATAAAATAAAGCAAAAACTTTCACATGTTGAAAACTATTTTAAAAAATGGAGACTCAAAATAAATACCCATAAATGCGGATTAACATGCTTTAGAAACTCTAGTGGTAAAGGACATTATCTGGCGGTCAAAAAGAGTGAAGCACTTTCTTTGAAAATAAATGAAAACCCAATAGCATTACGAAGTGAAACAATGTACTTAGGTATAAATTTTCATAATAGATTTTTATTTAACAAACATGCAAGAACAATTTTAAATAGAGCTAAAATGGTTTCAGTGATGTTAAAGCCATTACCTAACTCCAAGCAAGTGTCGAGTAAAACAAAAACTCTTATGTATAAAACCTTAATAAGACCCATACTTTCGTATGGTTTTCCTATTTGGTTTACAATTTCACCTTCCGTAGCCAAGGAAATGGAAATCTTCGAAAGAAAACTCTTGAGATTCTGTTTTGGAAAATTTAGGAAACCTGATCAAAAATACTACTCTAACAAATTCATATATGAAACAACAAACATAACACCCCTGATGGTCTACCAATTCGAACTCTTATTTAAAAAAATGGAACGAATCAGTTTACACCCCAATCCTATAGTTAGATCTTTAACAGATTCTCATATCAACCTGAATTTGAATGATAATTATTATTTATCACCACTTAATCTGCTGAATGCACAATCTTTACCTCTATTGAGACCCTCTCCGTACCGTTTTACCAAAAAGCATCCTCACTAAATTTTAGGGGATGATATTGATTAAAAATATATATATTCACATAAACCTTTGATTGCAACGCACCAGTTTTATGAGTATTCTTTGGATAATATAACAATTTATATTTTCTTTAAGAATATCTAAAACTCGTGCTTCTTGTTTATGTATGATTTAGATAACTATTTCATACTTTGTAAATAAATAAGGTTATCCTTCTTATTTTTATTCTAGTTTTAAGTATTTAGTTTTAAGTTCTAGTCATAAGTTCGAAAGCCTTAAAGGCAAAGTCGATATTGTACGCCGGGAGCAAGTGTACACTTTAATATTAATTGAATTTATTTCATATTGAACCAAATAATTCAAATGTTGTGTACATTTATTAAAATATAATAAAGTCAGACATATCTTTAAGTCGACAAAATTTGTTAATCCTAGTTTTTAAGCAATAAATATACTGATAATAAATGCCTCAAAAAAAAAAAAAAAAATCATGCAACGGCGGAAAACTCAAACCTTAGAAACCAAATAATTTTATCTCCGCAGAAACGAAACTGTCAAAATTTGTATGAGAAAAATATTCTGCAAAGCAGATAAATTTATCTCACATATTTGATGTAGAAAGAGAAGAAATAAACCTCACAAAGGTTCGAGAAGTAATTTGTGACGTTTAGTTGTGACAGCTGATTTTTCTCACATTTATGCAAGAATTTTTATGGGGTACTCATGCAAACGTCAAGCGGAAAATTATATCTTTCTGCAAAAGGGGAAATTATATCTTTGCATGAATACCCTTATTGTGTTTTTTTTTTTAATATTTTGCATATGTATAATTGCTGACCTATTCAATAAATATTAAAATTTTGAAGTAGGTACTTCAGAAATGCAAAACTTAAGAAACGTTTTCGTTTCTAAGTCAGCAGAATTTTGAAAATACTTGCAAAGTCAGCCATTTAATTAACTTTTCAAGAACAACTAAAATTTTATGTAAGAAAAATTACCTGAATTACAATTTCACTATCTACTGCACTGTATGGTTCGAACTAAAGATTTCCTTTCGCCACTGAGACTTCAAGTATATAAGGTACCCATTAAAAGGGCGTCAAAGGAATGTTAATTGACTTTAATCATAAATCCCCTCGCACTTAATCGAGCAATTAAATCTTTAATTGTTTTTTATTTTATATAAATTTATTACTTTACAATTAACATAAACATTAGATACAAATCACATCAAAAGGGTAATTTTTCTTCAAAAACCCTATAAGCTTATATGCAGAAACTTCTACAGCTTTTTAATTGCCTATATATACAAACCTTAAGAGGTAATAAGCCCCACCATCAAAATAAGAAAAAAGAACTGCCCATAACTCATTCAAATTAACCCGGAGACAGCAAAGCACATTAATGGGCGTAGTTGGTTGGTTGTCAGCCATGTCGTCACTGGATGCATCTTGCCAGCCTCTTTTTTTCGCATTATTAAATTTGTCAATATTAACACTTTAACCATAAATAAGCAAATAACTCTACGGGTAATAAAGATTCCTCATTAAAGTCTGCTGGCATTAAAAAGAATGACCAGGCAATGGGTTATTTTCCGCGGCTCGGCTGCCAATGAGTTACGCTCGTAATATAAAATGGTCACAAAAAAAGCGGGTCACGTGCTTTAAGTGTTATGGTATCGTACCTACCAAAATGTTTACTGTACAGTGAGACAGCAGAAATTAATTTAAATAAAAAAAAGATTTTTCATTTGAAAAGTTTTGATTATTTCTTAAGAAATTGACTTTATGACTTACAATTTTTTTGTGTTAACTAAAACTTAACGTAGGAAAAGCCCAAATTTAAAAAAGATCTACGAAACATGTATGTATCTCTTTTTGTATTTGGCAATACCTAATTTTTTTTATACGGAACAAAAGTACCAAATTTTTTTTCGCAAAGTTTGCGAAATTAAAAGAAAAAATGATAATTTACAAAATACATGTGATTTTTTAGTTTTCATGAAAAAATTAAATTTTTGCAAAATTGCAAAATTAAATTAAAAAATTCAAATCGTTTTGCAAAATCTGAAATAAAATAAAATGATTTGTATTTAAAATGTTTTCATTTTTATTTTAACATGGTAGCATACATTTAGCTCAGAGTTCAACTATTTAAAATTTATGAAAATTTCAATTTGCAACCCTCGCAAAATTTATGTTCGACCAAGAATTTAGCAAAATGCTGATATCTATTTCTCTCTTTTGTGTTTAAAAGTGCCAATCTACAGGTAAAGTAAAAAAAAAACACTTTTTTGAAATCATAAGTAAGAAACTTATATTTCGCAAACTTGCAAAATCAGGGAAAAATTAATCTTTCGCAAAAATTTGTTATTTTTCTTTGAGGTACATGACAAGTATACAAGTTTATTTCAGAAAATCGAAAATGGCGACTTTAACTTCTCGTTTCGGAAAGTACAATTTCAGGCATAAAATTAAATTTACAAATTCGCGAAATTTGAAACAAGAATAGATTTTTATGAAACATGGTTGTAACTTACAGGACGACAAGCTTATTTTAGAAAATCAAAAATGCCGATGCTATTCGTCTCGCAAAATAAATTTCAGCAATAAAATTTGCAAATCAAAAATTGAGCTAAAATCAACATGATTAGAATTTTTCGGAAAATCAAACGAGAAAGAAATGATTCGTTCGAAAAATTAGCATATTTGCGAATTTTAAAAAAATAACATTTTTTTCTAAAGGCTGATTTCTCTGTTTGAAACGAGTCTTAAAAATACACAAAGATAATAAAATAATAAAATTTATTCCAATACTCAAACAATGATGTCCCACTGTTCTATATATTTTGTGGAATGATGTTGATTGCACTTTGTTGCCCTCATATAGTGACCGCGTAACCAAACAATCGACTAACCAACCGGGTGCAAAATAATACAAAATATGTGCCACACACAAAATATTGAAGAGGACCCCCAAAAAACAACCGAAAACTCTTAATTCGGAATTTAGTACGCAACAAGAAGAAAATTTATTTCATTATTTTTATGAAGACGTTTTTATATCCCCTTGAGTTAAGTGAACGAAGAAAGGTGGAGAATGGATTTCTGGGTATAAAGAATGACACTGCCGAATGGCAACCGTTATTTGGACACCTTTATACCTCGATTCAGGGCAATCATTGTTCGTGGATTCCAACATAAAAAAAAAAATAAGGCTGACATTCAAAGTGGCCACCAAAAGAAGAAACAAAAACAAAAAAAAAACAACCGGGACCAAGACGAAGACCAAATGGCCTTTTACGTTTAAATTAGTCTCTCTGCGCTGAAGTCCATTCATTATTACTTAACTGGGTATACGGTAAGTTTTATTTCTTTTTTCTTTTTCTCAGTGTAGTAGGAATATAATGCCCAAGTGAAATGATTGGCAGATTTATGGGATTTCGAAAGCTTGGGGCCAGAGATACCCTATTGACCGCAGAGTTTGCATATAAACACATAAATACAATAATAAACGAGGAGGCTGATGCGATGGGCGACTTGGCCGTAACTTATAAGAGCGCGGAACGTGTGCCTTTTATAATTCCTTTTTTTATTTTTTTTTTTTTTTATATTTGATTGTTATAAAGTGAATCGTCGCAGTCTTCGTTGGACAGTTTTGCAATTGTCCATGCGGTCAAGAGGTCAAATTGAAGAATATTTTTTTTTTTTATTTTACTTGTTGCCCCTTGAGGAGCTTAAAGGCTAACTGCTCTGTGATATAAATCTGATGTTAAACTGGAAGAAGAGGAAAATTGTAAAATGACGATGCCGCGCGAAAGGTTCAGAGAGTACATGATGTAGTTATTTTAGTTATTTAAAATCCAAGAAGAAGACGACAATCAGCATGCCGCGAAGATGAAGACCCTTGAGGACATTAAGTGATTGTCTTAATTTTTTTTTCAAGAAATCAATGTTATTAGGGATTATTGTCGTGAAATCGAAATTTTTGTGGGAATATTTTTATTTTACTTGGAATCATGAGAATAAAACTTGTGAAATTGTTAACACGACATTAAAAAATTGTTTCACGAAATAGGTCTCGATGATTTTTGGCACCATGTTTAGAGCATTGACATTGGAATCTTTGACAAAAAATGGCAATTTGGAGAGAAAACGTTGATTTCAGTAATTTAACTTTCAAGGAGTTTTCGGGGAAATCGAAGATGTCTCAAGTTCAATGAATGAATGACATTGGTTCGTGAACGGTATAGATAAATAGATTTATTGTAGAAAACCCTTTCCTTTTAGCTTCATTTTTGGTAATATAATTTCTTTGAACTTAATTAAATTCTCAAGGCAATGGTTTCTCAGAATTAATTGCTATTTTTGGAAAATATTTGAATTTGTTTCGGAAGTTTCGGATGTTTGAAATTTAAGTAATACGCCAGTCAGCAGAGTCAAAAATGGATTTCAATAATGCAAAGTGACTTATCTTTGTGAGTGTTGTGCGTTGGTTGCCATAAAAAAACGGTTCATTTTAAAAAGAATTTTTTCAACATTATTTTTGTTGAAAATTCAAATATCTTTTTTTTGTGTACCTGCATCTTCTTTATAGGACTTATACTCTCGGAGGTAAAGCGCCTAAAAGTCTGATTTTTGCTTTTTATAGTATAATTTAAGGCGCTTTAACAATGAAAGCAAAAGCCCTTTGTATATGAAAACTATAGTATATAGTATCATGGTGGAAGTCGAATGGGGCGACATCTAAAGTGTGCCGGCAACCCTTACTCTTTTTTTTACGGAGAGCTTATGGAGGTTTTCATTGATATTTATTGATATTTTTTGGTTGCAATAATCCAAAAAATAGTCTCCTCTTGTCCCTACCACCAATTTCCGACGCTTAAAGACTTCCAAAATCGAATTTTACACAAGGTTCGGAACAACATTAAAAAAAACTCGCCATGATATAGTACTATAGTTTTCATATACAAAGAAAAGTCCTATCAAAAAAGAAAGATAATTAAATTCTTCATCAAAAAAGTGCCTACAAATTTTTTGTACGATGAGCCGTTTTTTTTTAAATGGCGTTTTTGTAGACAAAAATCTTCTACCGACTGACCTAACCTTTGATCCAATGATGATGATTATTTTTTTAACGCATAATATCTGATAATCTTATCAGAAGGAGAAAGTTTGTTGATATTGAACCGAAATGTCGAAGAAATTAAAAAATAAAAATTATAAATGCATCTTCAAGATGCACCTCGATTTAACAAAAAAAAAAACTGAATCGATATAAAAATCAAAGGCGTTTCCAACTTTACGAATAACTATACAATATGTGTTTATTATTTTTTATCCATTTAATGAAGGCATTTATGCATAGAAAAAAAATCAAAAATTCCAATCTAATCTTTTATTGTTCATCGCACAGTGGAACAATATGTTTTATAAATTTGGAAAAAAAAATTTACTTAAAACCTTTAAGCCATAATTTTCCCTCAAACTAAAGATTTCAGGTGGCAGAGTTATGTACGTGCATCGTATGTATGTTTATTCAATGTCGTATACAATATATACAACTCTGTAGTATAACTTCTTAGATTTAAGTATATTTATTTATATTTCTTTTTATTTATAAATATCCTAAATATTGTCAAAATTAAAAACAAATTGAATCGTTTTTGTAATTAATTAAAATTTAATTCAAAATATTATTTAACACTTTTTCGAGATCAACTTAAAATTCCAATTTAAAACCAATTTTATCTCACTGTTTATCATGGTTCATTCGCTCTGGCTTATATATTCAAATCTCAAACCGATTTAAAAATAAAAATTAAATTATGGTAATTTGTATCTTGCACAGCAGCGCACAGGTTATTGTCCGCAAGGCATCATTTTCTTTTAGGCCAAACTTTAAAACCAAATAATTTATTCACTTGCATTGATTTCAATTAGGTAGATTAGATGCGGAGAGGTTTTTTTTTTATAGAATTAAATGAGAAAGGGTATTAAATTAAAAAATAAAAATAAAATGGAAAAAAACACACACAAAACTGAATAAGTTTTAAGTAGTCATTAAAAAAAGAAGGCAAATCGATTAAATGTTGTTATTTATAAGGTTCGGTGACTTAAAAACAGATCAATGTATGAATATTTATAGCTAATTTATATTCGCTCTAAATTACTAGTGTATAGTTTAAATTTAGCTTGCCTGAAATTGTTTCAAATTGTGACGTTTTGAAAGCAAAAACAAATTAAAAAGAAAAAAAAAACTTGACAGACTTGAATTTCAATGAAAATCTAGACTAACTGTCGTCGTTTATGAAATTTAATCAATTTATCAAGCTCTAACAACTAACAAGCGCTTAAAAAAAAATGATAAGAAAAAAATAGGGTATTGATGCAATTTTCGAGAAGACCTGGCAGGTTTACCAAGTTAGCCCCGAGAATTGTATCGCAAAAGCGAAGATCACTATTTACTTATATTCGTTGCTCGTGGCGCGATGGCTTGCGTGGTCGCCTGTCAACCTCATGGTCACAGGTTCGATCCCTGCCGTAGTCTATGTAATGTTTTTATTCCATTATAATCTCTGTTAATTATCATTGTTTACCCATAACATGTTGTTCAGGCATAACACTAACAACATGTGATTGAGTAAACACTAGTATGCCCAACAAATATGACAACGAACAAAATAAAGTGAATTATATAAGACACGGCATTTCTCCGCTTTAGTCCAGCCGCCAACCCTGGAGATAAAATCTGAGACAACCACCACCTTCAGTCTCAGTACCTCGCATCACACACCTTTCCATACACCTTTCCCTTCCCTTCCCATCCTAACCTATCCTTCACGCCCGCGCTGTGTTGAAACATATAAAGGGTACACTAAAAATTCCCTTGAGCGCGCGCAAATTATAAAAAAAAAATAACTTAAATATATCTCATTTATATATCATTGAGCTTTTTAAAAGATTCAACAGATTTCTGTTGCAACATGTATCTTGGGACAAACCATTGAGTTTTTTTTAAAAGATTCAACAAAAATGTACCTCATTCTCCACACTGTACTCCTAGTTTCTTGTTGCAATAAGTGGCTTAAGATATTACAAACAAATCATCGCGATTTTTAAATGATTCTACAGACAATTTAACAAAAATGTGTCTAGGTTTTTAATCCAAAGCAACATACAACATGTTTCAACAACATTTTTCGGAAACTAATTTGAAAGATTTTTCCTTAAAATCAATTGTTCTAAAATATTTTGTTTAAATATTTCAAAGATCTTATCCGATGATGTATAATAAAATGAAATGTTTTGAAAATGTGAATAATTTTTTAAGAAATTTGTTGAAACTAGAAATGTTTCTGATCTTTTTTTCCTCTTGAATATAAGTATGGATATACTCATAAATTCATCGCAACATTGCCTTTATAGATTGTTATACAAATACCAATTTCTATTGTCTCAAGCTGCATTCATTATGTTCGTGACATCACCTGTAGTATTAGCACTTCCTTATCAAACTGCAAATATCTAATACATGATGTTACAATAACGACTATAATTACAACAATGTACCTCAACATTTTATAAGTAATTAAATTCACTCGAAAGCCTTCCCACATTCTTTATACAAAACAACTTTTACGTTTATTGTTACTAGGTAACTCAGACAACAACAAAAAAAAAACCCTGCTGATTGTTTTTTCAAGCGAAAGAAGGAAAAAAAAAATAAAATTCATCAGCAACAACTTAATAACACATGACTCGATAATTAGATACAATTGCATCTGCATTACTTACATAAAATAGATTGTCAGAAAGGAAAAAAAAATATCTCCGTTTATTTTGCATTCATATTTCTTTTCTTGTCTTTTTTAATTAATTAATTATTCAAAACACTCTTGACGTTTGGCTATGAAAATTGACATTACCATCAAGCCAATCGACTACGCGACGCGACGCGACGGTGTCTAGAGTTTTTTTTTTACTGTATATAGCCATAGGGATGTGATGACCTCGGTAGAAGTTCCATGGTAGTGTTACTATTGCAAGTGCAAATGTTTTTAACACTTAAGACTGATGGCAAACAACAACGTTTTGAAGGTGACCAAGATTATTAGAAAAATCACATTTTTGTTTACAAATTAAAAAAGAGAAAGAAACTTGTATTTTTACTTTTTGATATTCTTGTTTGTCAATAAAAATTCTAAAATATTAAAATATATTTGAGCTACATATGTGTTAAGATATTAAACAGAAGAATTAAAAAGAAAACTATTTTCGAAAAATTTCCCTCCGAGTTTTTTCCTTCTTCGAATAGTGAACAATACTTACCTTCGGAATTTATTGACATCGAGAATAATGAATTGACTATTATTTTAATAGTGTTCTCTAAGAACACATGTTGCAGAAGAGTACCCAGCCAGGAAGATTTATTTTAAAGTACCTACATCATTTAGAATGGAATAAGAAAACAAATTATTTACCTATGTTTTGTAAATGTGAAACATTATTCGGAAAATGGTATTTGTATCTCATTACTTCTGCATAATTGGACATGCATAATTAAAAAACTTGAAAATTTTTGATTGAAATTTCAGAAATGTTTCGGAAACACGTTGAAAACATTGGAAAATTGGTAGTAGCATTACAAAAACATTTGAGAATAATTGTATCTAAACATGACTTCTGAAGCATTACAAACATACGTAATTTAAAACCTAAGTTTTAAAAAAAGATTTCAAAAATGTTTCAGAAACACATAAGAAACAATTGACAATATTGGTATGTATCTGAAACATTGAGAATATATATGTGCATTATACAAAACTCGGAGAATTTCGATTTACATATATTGCAAATGTTTCAGAAACACATTGGAAACATATTTGTATATAAACATTACTTGTGAAACAAAAAAAAAACATGCATAGTTAGAAAACTTCAGAAATATTTCAGAAACATATTGAAAACATTTTCAAGTAACTTCTCAACAATCTCAAATAAATATTTCCGAAACATTTTTGAAATCATTGAAATAACAAAGAAACATTTCAACAATAGTTTTTTTCTTAAACTTTTTCATTTGAATATTTCATAATAGAATTCTCAAATTCATTCTAAACTATACCACGCTATAAATGAAATGACACAACTCATCTCTATTTCCACCACAAATTTTTTTGTAAAAGGGTAACCTCTTTTCAATACAATACAGCTCCTATAAAAGATGAAAAAGATTATCATTTTCAAATGAAAATGTTGCTTCTTAATACAATAAAGAAGACAACAACAACAAACAAAAAAAAAAGCCGAAGAACAAACAAAATTGATCAACAACTTCTACCTATAGCTACTAAGCAATAATAAGTATCTAGATAGAAACACATCAATGGCATCAGAAGCACCACCAGCAACGGATGTGTCCATATAGATACTTACTTACGATACTTAATCCCATCATAGTAAATATTTTTTTTTTTTTCTAAGCAACATTTTTTATGGTCAAACAACTGGAAGCAGTAATTTCATTCCATTCCATACACCAAAAGCCTGCTTACTGCTGCTACTCTATACGCGAATATCTTGTTTTCTGTTATTTCCACACAATAGATATTTACCAAAAAAACTTTGAGTAACTTCTTTAGGTTTGTTGGTGAAATCCCAGAGTTTTATAATAACAAAAAAAAAAAAACTTCAAACTTTATAAACCTATCAACGAATTGAAATCGCATAATACTCTGTGCACACTTAGAGTATGATGCCTTATAGGTTGAAGATATAGAGATGGACATGAAAAGATACGAATCCAAACAAAAAAACCAAAAAATTGGTACCCCCAAAACCAATTGAATAGCTCAGCTGGTGGAAAAGGTTAACAACGAAGACGAAAAAAAAAATCAACTACAACATCAAGAAAAAAACTTCGATTTCGGTAGAAAAATTGTGCAAGAAGATTGCAGCAGCATCAACTATGCAGAGATCCAACAACATTCAGTGTTAGTCTCTTAGCAAAGCAATAGATTACGAAAAGATTATAGGTACTGACTTCATCTCCCTTCTTATCATCCAACTATCTTTCCCACAATTAGAAAAATAAAGGTTAACCAAAACAACAACAAAAAGTTTTTGAATGAAAGATAGATACTATGAAATGCACTTTGGAGGAGTGCCCGTGCCGCGCACAACTTGGGGTCATTCTCTGCTCATATAACAACACTTGAAGCTCAGGCATGTTGTATTGTGTATCCATGTCATCAGTAATTACCAACCTAAGGTTTTTACACACCGACTTAGAGACTGCGAATTCACCGGCGTCATTTTGACGAACATGGGTATAAAAGACGAAGTAGTGTCTTACTTAACACCTGACTTAGCATCCAACACGGATGCATGGGATGCCAAGTTTCATAGAAATATGGTGCCGCAGGTGATTCCCCATTTTTCAGCTGATCAACCGGACATGACCATCATTGATAATATACAAAAAAGGCGTAGATAATTTTGTTCTCTTCCCATTTCTTCACGTGCCCTCATCAGACGTTTGAATCTTTTAGGATGTTGATATGTATGTTTGCTATTTGGCAAATTAAACGCCTTACCAAATGTCAAATATGAATTGCCCACTACACAAAACATATGAAGGCCAAAAATAGAATTGGGTATGAAATGGATCCGAAATAAACGATTTAAATTGAAAAAGGTTCCAGCCATGTCACGCTGCTGGCTGGCCGCCGAAGCCAAAGATAAATGCAAATAACTGACATTCGTTGAATCTTGGATCTATAGTCTTCGTCTCTCATTTGTTGGTTTACATTTAGATACACAATCTGAATTTCTTTATACACTGATAAAAAAAATTGTAAGTACTTTCTTTAAAAAGCAGATTAGAAAATTTGAGAGCGAATGGACTTGAATGCTTTTACTGGGAAAGAACTTGAATCAACTTCCGAGTGATGGGAGAATAGAGAATCAATACAAATTAGGGCCGATGGTCGAGGACTAGTTCGCTGGGAACAGAGTTGTCTGGCTGGGGATGGAAGAGAACATCATCCAACTTGGGAAAATGGAAACAGTTTGCTGGGAATCGAGCTATCTAAAAGAAGCTCGTTGTTTGAGATCCTGGTTTGCTCTGGAATTCAGCTCCACTTCACAGATCCAAACAGTGATTCAGCTGGTAGATGAATATTTCGTTTG
This sequence comes from Syrphus vitripennis, assembly GCA_958431115.1. NCBI lineage: Eukaryota > Metazoa > Arthropoda > Insecta > Diptera > Syrphidae > Syrphus > Syrphus vitripennis. The sequence goes on along the minus strand of OY288108.1, from coordinate 104,784,597 downwards.
GTACAAAGTTGGCTAGGAGCATATTGTTTGCTTCAGGCCCTTGTCAGCTCAAGCTGTAACGCAACATCATGGCATTTATCTGGCAGATGAAAGCTAAAGAAGACCAAAATCGTTAAGCCAATGAAATTGGAAACACTAGGCTAGGAACGGAACTCGCTGAAATGAGCTTGTTGTTTAAGATCTTAATCCACTGCAACTTAACTGGCACAACCAGTATGCAGAATCCCCCTAGAAACTAGACAAAACTTAACAGCTAGCTAGGCATCGAGGTGGATGGAAGAAGCTCTTTGGTTGGTCTGCACCACTTGAACTACGAAACTTTGAACGACATGCCTAAGGACTCAGCTTGATCAAGTTCCTATTCCACTGCAACTCATGTGGCACATGCAGTTCAAAGAAGACCTATAGAAACTAAACAAAATTTAAGACACTTGGCACCGAGCTGGATGATAGAAGCTCTTTGGTTGATCTGCGAAACTGGAAACACAATCTTAAAAAAACGAGCTCGCTGGAATAAGCTTGTTGTTTGAGCTCTTGGTTCACTGCAACTCAAGTGGCAGTTCGAGGAAGACGTCTAAAAACTAAGCAAAACTTAAGACAGCTAGGCTATAGGCACCCAGCTGGATGGAAGAAACTCTGTGAACTTGAGCGTCTTTTAAAGTGCCTAACTATTTCTACCAGTGTATAGGAAAATAAAGATTGGATCATTTTTCTATTATATAGAAACTTTAGATGGAATGATTGCATTATGGATGATTGTGGTTTTACATCAAAATGCCCCGTATACTCGTAGCATCGATCTGAGCTTGGTTGTTCGGTAGCTTCGCTGGCATTTTTTTTTTTTTTTTTTGTACTATAATTATTTTTTGTTGCAGAAGAGATTTGAAAGAAGGACCCATCATCTAAAGAGAAGACGAATGAAACGATGCACAGCACACATAGGAGATGACTTCGCATCCATCAAACTCACTTTTCAAACCACCCGAGTTGGTATTGTGGATGATATGTTGGGTTTTGTTTAGTTGGTTGCACATATGCAAATGTTGCAAGATGAATCTGCTTTATCATCGTTTGGGACAGCTTCTGTGGGAGATGCCATCACAGTGGTGGGTCATTTTTTTTTTTTTTGTCTTCTTCTTCTACTTCTTGAGACAATGATTCAATTCGATGAGTTTCTTTACATTACGATTTTTGAAATTTGAAAATTTGGAACGTTTACCGAACTGCTTAACTAATTTTTAATGGTTTTTTAAGGTTCAGAAAAATACTTAAAAGATAAAACGACGGATGGAAAGTAAACTTAAACAATTATGATTATGAAATTGAAGTTTGCAAAGTATGTATCCAGCTAGCCGATTTGACTGAAGTCACCTATTAATTAAGTAAAAGTCACCTGTTAATAAAAAATCTCCGTTAATAATGCAAAGGCACACAACACCATCGCGCAGAAAGGCAGGCGCTTAGGTTGGCCTCAAACACGGAACAATCCAAAACCGGGAGGAGTAAAGTGAAAGAATTGTTGTCCCAGTATCCCAGGCAGAAAACTCTGGACCATGACCAACTTCGCGTCGGTTTAAATAGAAAAGGATATTTTCTAAACAATTCGTCGTACAAAGAGGTGTAAAAACCGAAATTTTAGACACTTGTCTCGTCTATAAAAGTTATATACGTCAAAGCTTGAGTATAACTCCCATCTTTGGGCTGGTGCTCCAGCAACTTACTTGAGTCTCTTGGACAGTATACAGAGACGAGCCTTCAAAATGATCGGAGACAGGAACATCATCGATACTTTTACGTCACTCGAACACCGGCGGCGGCGTAACGTTTCCTGTCTCTCACTCTTTTATCGTTACTTTTACGGTAAGTGCACAAATGAAATAGCCAGTTGCATTCCTCCCCTTAAACGATTCAACCGTAATACTCGCGCTTCCAGGAATGCTCATCAGTTTACTCTTGAACCCAATTTCGGTCGTACTGTGAAGTACAGGGATTCGTTCTTTAGCCGTACTACGCGAATGTGGAATACTCTTCCAAGCTCTGTCTTTCCCTCTCATTGTGATGAACTGAAATTCAAGACTAATGTTCACCGACATTTCCCCCTCCCACTTACCTAAAGTTCGCACTGTGTCTCTGGCATATAAAGGGTACAAAAAAACCCCTTGGGTGCGCGCTAATTATTAAAAAAAAAATTCCTTAGAAGTTAAAATATATTACATTATGAACTCAAACTGTAAGACAATTGACTCAAATATTTTTATTTTTAGGGTAAATTTTAAATTTTAACATGTTCATGTTAACTTAAAATTTTTTGAGTTGTTAGCTATTTTCGGTTGTAAGCACTATTCAACCCCATCCTTCTAAAATTGTATCAGTAACTTAACCTGACTGTGAACAAACTGACCATTAATCTTAAAACTTTTGTTGCAAGATCAACTTGATCAAGAACTTGGCATCGAAAAAGAACTATCAAACTTTCTGTAGATTCCAAAGTAATGTACAAGTTTCATAAAAAAAAAATACATTCCGTTTACATACCTGCATTTCAATTGACTAGTTTCTATAAATATTTAAATATGTTTATAAAAAGATAGTCATGACCACATAACTATCCATCGATTTAACCAATAGAACTGCTTCTTACCTGCAATTAAAGAAAAAAAAAAAAAAAAATTATGATCATGTTAAAAAAATAATGTTCAATATTTATATGTGTAGGCGTACAAAATACTTCACAAATATGTTAACATAATTTTTACATAAATAACAACAATTTATTTTGTTGTAGATACATTTGCATATATGTATGTACGAATAGGTACATAGAAACTTCATTAAGCTGTCATATTTAAACATAGAATTTACTAATGAATCGCAACAATGAATAATAAGTAGTAAGGAATTTAGTGTATAATAGAAATGTTTAAACGAGAAGTCTGCAAGCACAAAGTTAGAAACTTGTTAAACTCTCTTGATTTGCACAGGGCTGGATTTGATGAAAAACTCACAATTGAGAAAGTTTAGATTTTAATACAAAAACAATTTTTGATTTGGGTATAAGATAGATTATCTTTATTTTAAGCAAGCTGAAACGTTATTCTGGTTCTGTGATAAAATGAAATGATAAGAATTTTTTATCACCTGATTTTCAAATTACTCCATTTTATTTTATTTCACCCGAAATGATTACTCTCGTTCCACAAACACTTATCTATGATGTTTAACATTCTCTAATAAGTTTTGACAGAACTTTCTACTTATAGATGGCACTAGAATCGCAAAATGAAGATTTACTATTTGAAAAAGAACTTGCATTTATCATCCAACCGGAATAGCCCCCATGTAAACGATTACAGTTTTTTGTAAATATCAATATTTTCATCAGAAAGTTTTAACAACTTAAAGGCCCCAAGTTAACAAATAAGTATTGACTTGGTTAAAATCCACCCATGTTTCGGCTGTAAATCAAACTATTTCCAGTTCGAAAGAGGACCATTACACAAATCAACGAGAGAAAAGAATTTTTTGTTTTCTTTTTCATTTGATCATTAAAACATTTTTCAACGTGATAATTTTATAATTAATTCATTTTATAATATGCATAGAATTAAATGACATATTTTCGAAGCATACATATAAAATACATAGTTTTATTTTATTATTATCATTTCTTTTTTGTAAATTAAGTTATTCAAGGCTCGTTAGACAGAGTTGAAGGCACGCACAACATGATGATAATGATGATGATTAGCTTTAGTTAAGAACTTATCTTTGTACTTTGTTATGTGAAATCAAAGGTAGTTTTCTTTGAGTGCATTGCACTCGTTGGTTGGTAATAAGTACAGCTTATAAGCTTAAAAAAGAAATAAAGAAACATTAACTTTCTGGGTATATGTACTTAGTTCCAGTGATTTGATTTTTTAGTAAGTTTTAGGTGGTATAGGAAGTATAAACCTAGCAAAATGACGTATGAGTTTAATTTGAAACTAATTATAGTAATTTCCGGTTTGTTATTAATAATGAAAAAGAGACCATGCTTAGTGAAACAAAAAATGCAATTTGGTTTATTCGAATTTTTAAATTACATTTTTTTATCCGGATACATATTTCAATGCCCAACGCCTGCTTCTTCCTGGCGCAGAAGATTTACGGGAACTAACAAAATAAATTTTGAAACTTTTCCGAACAAAGAATGCATGAACTCCCAAAAGATTGCAATCACTTGAACGAAAAACATTTCTGTTTTCATATAGACGAGGATGGGACTCGAACCAAGACCTTCGGCATGACAGCCCTGCGCACTGCACTTACCATTAATCCACGGGCTACTGCTTAACTTATACATATTTTTTTTTAGTATCAACTTAATCTTTCGAATAGGATCAGATAGTAAAAATAATCGAAAACATAAAATAAATATTTGTGCAAACGATGATGTATGTTTGTCCTTTTGTGGGATTTTGGATTGAACGTTATGTAAACAGTTGCAAATATTAACTAGCAATGAAAAGAACACCCTGTAAAAAGTATCGATTTTCATATTTGTTTTTCCTTCTTTTTTTGGTTCTAATCTTGAAGACAATTTCATGTCTGTCGTCTGGGTCTTTATTGGACGCTCTCTGTTAACGCAATCATAATAAATTAATTATTTATTCCAAAAACAGAGCAATAACTCGATTAAGACTCGACGGGGTTCATTTTCAATTCAATTTTACAGCTCACAACACAGTGGTGGACTAAATAGGAGGATTTTTAAGGGGCGCCATAAAAAGAGTTACTGAACATTTTACTTTCTACAACTTTGCATAGTTTCCAATGTAAGATATAATAGATAAGTCAGTAATTTTTTTAACTGAGTAAAAAATATAATTAATATGATTTAAAAAAGCTACCTATTAAAAAAATGTATAATGTTTTCAAAATAATTAAATGGCGCCTCACTATTAGAATTTCGAAAAGTATATTTTAAACAAGATCCCTAATTTTTGTGATTTGAAATGCACTCTGATTTGCATGCTCTTTTATTCTTATCAAGCCAAACCAAAATTTATATAGAAAAGTACAGGGCGCCCTGACAGGGATGTCATAGTATAATCCAGCAATTGTCTTAAAGAAAATCATTTAGCTTAATGCCTATGATGCTTCGTTTGATCTTAAAAGAAAAAAAAAAAGGAAAAACCAGATTCAGCTAACACAATGAAAATTAATAGCATTCCAAAAAAAATTTATAGAAAAGAAAAACCATTAAAAGACATCAGGCACAACATTAAAAATGGGCCCCATATTTATATTTCCCTTGTGACCCAAATGAAACAAGATTGTGATGTGACAGTAGGATAATACAGCTTCTATAAAAATAGTAGCCATAGCTCCTATGAAAACAAAAAAAAAAAAAAAACAACAAAAATAAATTAAAATAAAATGAGAGATAATTATAAATCGGTTGTATTTGAAATTGATAATAAAAATTCAGTATAAGTAAATGGAATTAAATGTATCTTCATTGATTGATTGATTTGTATCAAAAAAATAAGATTTTTTTTAAATCGTTGCCACTCATGACAAAGTCATCAGATTTAATGAGTCTTGATAAGAACAAGAAATTTTTTTTTGTTGTTGTTGGGTATTTATCAATATTGAAAGTTGGTAGTGTTATTTTTTTTTTCTTTGTTTTTATTTTCAGTAAAATAAATTGGGGTAGAATAGGGTTTTGTCGATTTAGTTATAGATATGTAAGATAGGAAATTATTTATGAATAGGCCCCCAGTTTATTGACATCAGGTAAAGATTAGAAAGCTTATCACATTTTTTATTCAAGTTCTGACGAAATAAAAGATTTGATATTGAAGATATAACAAATATTTTTATGAATTCTTTGAATTTTTTTGATAAAAAGTTGTAAATAAATATTAAAAAGACTGAAGTTATCATTAATGAAACATATTTCCGCTGTCAATGGAATTTTTTCTGCTGTCTGTTGGCATATATCGATTTTGTTTTCTTCTGCAATAAACAAATTACTGAACCTGTGTCGTTATTTTGGACATACTATTACGTATCAAACTTTTGGGATTTTAGTTCAATTTGGCTTCAACTGGGCGATCGAATCTCAAGGTAACTGCTACTTCAGCCTTAAATGAGTATTTGATGAAATGTTACACTACTTTCACTCCCAATTTAAAATTTATAAAATCATCAACTTGGCAACTTTGAAACAGTCTGAAATTAAAACCCAAAACTTGGTTGTAAAACGCATGAGCTGTAACTATTTATTTCCCCTTCTAGAAATCTTTTGGGACATGAATTTTTGCATTCTTTTGCACTCTCTGAACTTTTTGCAATTTTTTAACTCTTTTGAATTGAAAAAAAAATTGGAACTAGTTGAGTGCAATCTTTTGCAATATTGCAATCAATTAATTGCAATATTTTAAAGTTAAGAGAATTGCCTGATTGATAGATGGAAGTCGCAGTCTTCAAAAAAAGGACAATTTATGGATGCATTGGTAAAGATTGCAATCTATTTTAAGTCTGCCTTCAAACGCTTTATAAGGAAATCGAAAATGCATTTGCAAATATTTTAATCTTTTACATATCTGACGTTTTAAAAATTTCTAAAGAAATTTTTTTTTTAATTTTTTCATATCCGTTATTTTGATTCTAGAAATTCTCCCAAAAAAAAGAAAGGTACAAAGTACTCGGAAAGTAAGAAATCTAAAATTTAATCTACCACCATCCACCGATATTTTTTTTACCTGTCTGATAACTCATCATCCAAAACAAAATCACTATTTTTTGAATTTATTGGTTCCTACCATTGTAGTATGTACTCGAGCATGGTACCCCAAGCGGAATAACTTTCCTGTCAATTATTTACTTCCTGAGTTGTCTAAACTCTAAATTAACATTTATTTAGGTCAAATCTTCCCAATCCACAATATATTTATAAAATCCCCAGACAATGTCTATTTTAACTTCGCTTTTATTTTTAAGAAATATTATAGAATGACAGCTGTTTATTCGATTTCTACAATCAAAATAAGCAACGTTCAACTATTTATAGGTACTCGTATGTACTATAACTTGCTTCCTTTTTTTTTTGTTTCTGTGGGTTTAATTTTCATATAAATGTAGTATACGAGTGTAATTCCGCCTGTCTCTCTGTCTCTCTGTCAGTTTGTCTTGTCTTCTAGTGCGTGCGCGCTTTCAAATGAGACTAGATCTTCCCTGAGAAAGATAAGAATAATTGTTCTTTGAACTTTTATTTCAATATAAAATCTTAAAATAAAAAAAAAACATTTGTATAACTAGGTCAGGTCTCCAGACTCATCAGTCAGTCATATCTTATACAGAATTTTTGAACTTTTAACTTTCATTTGATTGATGTTCAGAAATAATCAAAACTGGGAGAAAAAAAGTGAACACTTTAGTGATTGGTGATTGTTCGGTAAATGTGTTAGAACACTTTATACCAATTAATTGAAAATTAATCTGAAATTAGCAAACAACTAATATGATAATTAATAGTTTTGTAATTTTATACCAATTGTTTCATAAAACAGCATACTGAAACCATTAACTGGTATAAAACGAAAGAAAGCGCCATTTTCAAGGGCCATCACTATAAACCATCAATTTCAACGCCAAATTGTTAATTTTAAATGATATGAAGGTAATAAGTTCTTACGTTTTATACCAATCAGGACCGAATAGTAACAATAATTTGGATAAAATGACAAAAAGAGAAATGCCATTCTGTCACTCGAATAAATGCGACATTATTAAGTTTTAAATGTTAAAAACAACATCAGTTTTGCTTTTTTATACCAATCATGACAAACTAATGCTATTTTTTTTTTGTTGAAAATATTACAGGTTTCTTACAAAATAAGAAACAACAGAGCTTCAGAGTCAGAGACATTTTTTCAGATGCCGCATCTAAACATTGATAAAATGACAAAATTTTTGCAATTTATTCCAATCGTCTTTCATAATTTGGTTTAATGAAAAATAATTGGTATAAAAATTAAAGCTTTTTCATATTTTGTCACTCGTATACATTCAGTAAAATATATTTATATACTTTAAAGAAAATGAGTAGAATTTTACTCGTAATCAGTATTTGCGCCTGATTGGTATAAACAACAATTCTGACTATTTACACCAAAACTGTTTTTGTTATGTATGATTTATTGTAAATTTTAATATTAATTATTTTATTTTTGTAAATTTTAATATTCTTTAAGGAAATGAATTTTCTTTATATTTATCCATTCATTGCATTTGGTCTTAACTGGTCTAAAGAAATTACAGCAATTAATTGTATTTTTTTATTTTACTGCAATTCAAAATTTTCCTTAAACTTTTTCCAAATACCTACATAATGGGCGACTTTTTATTAGTTAAACAAACTACACATTCAATGTCATTAAACTCGGAACAGAAAGTATAACACATATAGGTTTCGCTTTATTAAAACAAGTTGGAGACAAATTAGACGAAGAGAAAAAAAAAATTTCCAAAAAAAACTTCACAAAGATACAAATTCAAACTCGCTGTCTGCGTGCGCATCTATAAATGCAAATCTTTTTCTTTCCCAAAAAGGTGTCATAAATTCTTCGTTTTTGTTCTTTTATTCTTTATTAGTTTGTAAAGATTAAAATACCTTTTGGTCCATTATGTGAGATTGAGAAGAAGCTTATGGTTATTAATTTTCTCCACTCCAATGTATTTTTATTCAAGTTTTTTTTTTTTCTTTCATTATGGTTGTTTTGTGTCCCTAAATACCCTACAAGGCATAAAATATCGTATCAAGACAGTTAGATTCTTTAGTAAAAAAAAAAAGAAAAAGAAAATAAATAAATAAGAAATTAATTCAGAGATAAAAAGCTGACGGTTTTTTGAACTTACGGAAAAAGTTGTTTTATATTTTTTAGAAAGAATGTGGAAATGCATTCTGGTTTTGTTTGTTGTTGTTGTTGTTGGAAGTATTTTCCATGAAATTAAGTCAAATATGTGGGCAGTTAAAATACGTTCAAATAAATTTTTATGAATTCTTTACTTTATAAAAGTAATAAAAAACAATATGGCTGACAAGTTGAAATTTTTTTGTGAATTCTAGCTTTCAAAAACAGATAAATAATGTCCCAACTTTTTCAAGGTTGTAACCAACCAATGATTAAATTGACAGCGTGATTTGGGCGTTTAGCAAATTGAAATTATTTTATTTCATATTGTTTTGTAAGTAAGAAATCAGTGGGTGGGTTTCACCGAACAAAATTCAGGTCAACAATCCAAGCTTTATCATAAAAAGGAAAGTTTTAAAAATCCAAAACATCAAATCTTCCATGTTGAATCTTTAGAACTTCTCTATAGCCCATATAAGTACCTTACCTACCAACTCGCACATTTATCATTTCATTGTTCCTAATGAGCAGATATTCAATTTTTTGGGTTTCATCGTTCTTTCAAATCAAATATAAATTTAATTTATAAAGCCTAACCTTAATTTCCGTTGTCAATATATATTTTTTTTTGGGAATATTTAATTGAATATTCAAACAAATATTATTTTTGCTCCCACTTGTAAGTACCTACTCGTTTTTTTTTTAACCTGCGTGTGTTTTATATACTCTGCTGTACTATCAATCAAAAATTTGGGTCAGCTTAAGTTGCCTCCTCATCCGTTTTTTAGCTTCCATATACACTAGGTACTCTCTGCACACTGCACAACATTCATTCACAAACAAAAATCACAATATACAAAGACTCATAAGTGAAGATCTCTTGAAACAAAATTGAATACGAAAAAAAAAAAATATTTGAAATAAAAGATTTTTATCAATCACAAGACTGCGGTGGAAGGTAACCGGAGTGTCAGTATAAATCCACCTTCGGAAAGAGGTAAACTAATAATAAAAAAAAAACAACAAATCATTGCAGCATTGTACGAACAACACTCAATGTGTTCTGTATTCTTTTTCCGGGGGGTGAACAAAAGGAGGGCGCAATGAGCACATCTTCATCAATCTTGTATGAACTTCCAGGGACGGATTAGCTCAGATGAAGTAGGTCTTAAGTTGACATGTACACCCTTAAACATTGAAAACTGAAAAATTTCCTAAAATCTACACAAATATTTTTAAAGTAATAAATTTCATAAAAAAATTAGAGAAAACCTTGAAGAACTTAAAGACTTAAATGTACTTATTTCAACAACACTGGCAAAAAACTTCCCAAAAATGTAAGCATATCAAAATCGATAACAAACTAGTGTTTTAAATGATTTGGCCCCTCTGAAAACCTATGGAGCCCATATTCACTTGTCTATTTGCTCAATAAAAAGTTCGTCCCTGATTTATGTGTTGTATCTGCTCAAAACAATACGCTCATCGGCACGATTTTTATTTCTATTTTGTTTTTTCTTTATTGTTTAAAGATTTATTTTTTTTTTTTTTGCAAGAAGTGAGAATATTATTGGAGATCTTTACACATTGTTCTTGGCGAAGATGATGATGATGGTGAAAAAAAAGAAAGAATACGAAAAAATAAAAACAACAAAGAATGAAGATTTGCTGAATTCTTCATCGTCTTGGTGGTTGGTGGATGTTGTAGTAGAGAGGTCGTCACACTTAAGGACAGGTCATTCCATCCATCGCCATCTCGTTGTTCCAAGCGAGAGATGCCATGCCATGATGGCCTTTTCTTATAGATAATAATAACTTAAATTTTTGCTGCTTTTACGAGGCAAATTGTTATATTGGTGATGGGTTGCCTGGTTATTTTTTTGAGAGAATAAATGAAGATGAAAATGATGATGATTATATCTTTTTTAAACGAGACATTGAGCTTACGATCTGTGAGAACTTAACAATAGGAGTAAAACCGTTAAATGAACAAATAAACAATTGTTTTTTTTTTTTTTGGTTATTTTGTGGTTAGTTTTTTTTTGTGAATTTTAAATTTGAGTTTGGTCGGTTCTCAATAGCCAATTATTTTTTGAGTTTTGTTTAACATCTAATTTCCGTGAGTTTTTGAAGGATGCGCCTTTATGAGTAATTTTATTTACTTTTAGGTTAGAATTGTTAAAGGTTATTTTTGAATATTTTTGTTTGTCGCTTTACATAGAATCGAATGTACTTGTAGATTTGTACAAATTAATTTAATTATAAATATGACTTCAAATACATTCTATTCAGGTGGCAGCTCATGAAGTTTGTGGCTATGCTCTTTGATCAATATTCAAGGCTGAATTAATAATCATAATCTATAATAATGTTCGGTGTTGTATTTATATTTGAAAATTGAAGGAATCTATTTCAATTATTGCTTTTTTATTCATATCTCCGAACTAAAATGGGAACTTCGCATGCCTTTGAAAATTTTCATTTTACTCAAACTTCACCGAATACTTATTTCATGAATTTCTGTCAATTTTTTTCAAATTTCAAGTCTTAGAACGAAATTAAAAAGCTAATGCAATGTGCAAAAAAATCATTATCCACAACTTATTATCCATGACAACTTTTTTATTGCACTGCGGACGTGAAAAAAGTGAAAGAGTTGACAAAATTAAAAAAAAATTAAGCATTCCAAAATCAATCAACTTCGGATTAATATAGAAGTTGCATGCTTAAAATTTCATGGTGATGCTTTTATCTTCCTTTTTTTTAATTTTCACGTGAAAAATGTAATGAATACATTTTAGTGACTAAAAATTTTGTTGTGATTTTTGTCTTCGCCATTTTTCTGATAACTCACAGAAAATATATCATAGCATGTGATATCAAGAATTTTACTATTTTTTTTTTTTTTTTTTTTAATTTAGCGCGCACTCAGGGGATATGACTACTCTTAAAATGTTTTAACACAGTACGAGCGTTTAGGGAAATGGGATAGGAGTTAAAAGGAGATACCGATGCACATTGGTTTTGAATGTCTGAGTATCAAAATGGGTAGGAAAAATCGAGCCGGGTAAAGCATTCCACATTCGAGTGGTGCGGCTAAAGAAAGATTCTCTGTACTTAACAGTGCGTCCGAAGTTGGGCTCAAGGGTGAACTCATGGGCATTCCTTGCGGTGCGAGTATTACGGTGGAATTGCTTAAGGGGAGGAATGCAACTGGCTATTTCGCTAGAACAATGCTTATGGAAGAAGCGGTAAAAAAGTGAAAGACAAGAAACGTTACGACGATGTTCCAAGGAACGGAACGTTTCTGTTATGCTTCTTTCACCTATCATTTTCATCGCTCTATTTTGTATTCTGTCCAAAAGATTTAGATGTGTAATTGGAGCACCCGCCCAGATATGCGAGTTGTACTCAAGCTTTGGGCGAATGAAGGCTTTATAGATAATAGCCAGATCAGAATGGGAGAAATATTTCTTACATCGACGAAGGAACCCTAAAAACTTAGCTGCGTTTTTGGCGACATCGAATATGTGATCATTCCACAAAAGATGGTCTGTGATGCACATACCGAGAACTGAAAGGTGTTCAGTTTCCTCGATGCAAGTGCCACTCATGGATAGCGGCATGCGAGGTTGTTTTCGCTTTAACGACAGTAAGCAGCATTGAGTTTTGGAGGAATTAAATTCTACGAGTTTTTTGATTCCCCATTGGACAATTAAAAAATTACTATTAAAATTTTATAATGCAAGTGAAATGAAAAAAATTCATATTCCATAGAAAGAATGTTGAACATATGTGGAAAAGTTCCGCAAGAAGCTGTGCGGAATCTAGAAATTTAAATTTCACACTGTGGATTTTGTTTTAATATTTAATTAACTTGAGTGTATAATTTAAGTAATAACAATAACAACTGAAAACAGAATTATTTGCTGGCCAAGGACCTCAACAGTTTTACTATAAAATTTTCATGTATCAAGAACTTATTTCATGGTGTATAAAAATGAAAAACAGTATAGTTATGGAACACATTACATTTTTCTATATTATGTTTCTTTTGTCAATTTTTTTTCATGATTTTCCCTTTCAGCTATTTTCGCAAACCTCTAGAGGTACCTACTAAATTTTGTAAAATGTGGGATATATCCAACTGAAGTGAAATGAAATATGAACACGTTCCACACTCGTTTCCGCTTATTATTTTCAGTTTTTCAAGGTAGATCTGTAGTAAGTATATTTTTAATGACGAATTCGAAAACGCAGAAGTTTTTTATTATTATTTATTGTTTATTATTCTTAATTCTCGACGGTAAACATCCTTATTATTTTTAATTTGCAACATAAACATCCGAACAAAACAGGCTTCTGCTAAATTCCATTCCTATATATACTCGTATAAATAAATAAATGACTCTTGGTTTATTTTTGTTTGTTTTGTTGCGATTTAACAATCTGTTATGTAATGTAAAACTAAAACCATATGCCGTTTTTATATTGCAATAAAAAATAAAAATAAAACTCTGAACTCCTTTTGCTTTGACACAAGCTGCTGCTGCTGTTGCTGTTGCTGCTACAATCGTAAAGCAGAAAATATCTGGAATTGTAAAGTATCGAAATTATTAAAGCATATTCGCGCATTCGTACATGAAATAGTTTTTTTTTTATTATTATTATTTTTATAGAGATAGATACAAGCGAGTAGGTATCTCAAAGTCTCCATCAACCTTAATAACGTTTGGAAAATAAAAACAAAACAAAAAAAAAATTATAATACACCAAGTAAACATGGTTTAAATGGCGAACAAGTTTTTCTAGTCAAAGACACTCTGTGGCAAGTATCACTCGCTTATACTATGTACATTATAATGTAGTACCTTCCATCGGCATCGCTCACATTGAATGCTTTCGATCATAGACGACGACCGACCGACAAACCAAAGACTGAACTGAACCGTTCAAGACTACCCACCCGCCACCCTCGAGCCATCACTTTCGAACGGTGTGTGGTGTACACGGTCGGTCGGTGGTGGTGGTGCACTTATTCAACAAAACCCAACCAACAGTCATCATTATCATGTTTTGTGTGTCTCATTCTGTTTCTGTTTCATTTTCACCCTGAGTGTATTCTACACTCAAGTGCAAAACAAAACATTAATCTGAAACATTCTTTTTGAATTCTTTAAATTTATTTTCTTAGACTCAGTTTTTCAGTGCGAGATTAAAGTTAGGCCAGAGTTAATCCTGGATTAATTTAATTTTCTTTTGATTTGACTCTTTTTCTAACAAGTTTTTGGGATCCTGGATTAAGCACTTATGCTTTCATAGTTCCACTTTTCCACAAAAAAAAAAAAAAAAAAAAAAGGGATATTCAATTTTTTTTGCACCTGATTAGAAGAACAAATAAAACATAAATAAACATCATCTATATTTTGTCTTTATACGTAGGTACTATGTGTTCATCATTATATTATTTTTGCGCGCAATTGCAATCTGTGTAACCTCTGTCCAGAGAGTAGGACGAGGGGAAAGGCAAATGCGTGACCAACCATCCGACGAAGGAAAAAAAATACAAAATAAAAACAAAACCTGACAATTGTTGTTTTTCTCCAACAACAAAACAAATTATATAAAAATTGTATCCAGAGAAACAAAAGTCGTCATTAGCTAGAAAAATACAAAAAAAAATAATAATAATAATACTAGAAGTGAGAATGTTGTAGGTATCTGTCTAAAACAAGTATCTAGCAAAGAGTGATGAAGGTTAAAAAAAAATATAGTTTAGCGAGGCAACTAAGAACCGCCAAACTCACGCATGCATAAAGTTGTTTTTTTTTTTTTTGCAACACGTAGGTATGATATAACTGTTTCATGTGCTTAAATAATGTGTGTAGGTACTTATATAAGTATGATGCCACCTACACCTACCGGCTAACGGATGTCGTAATAAAATTTGGAGCTATGACTCTTTGACGGATATTTTACATCAATAATTTGTCAATTTTCCACGCCGCGCCGCGCCATCTCGAAAGCAACCTACTCAAAATATCAATTATTTAATAGCTTAGGAAATAAAGTTGTATAGTTTTTGAGAAGTTTACTTCGTTTATTTTTTATTGTTGAAAACTCAATATGTATTTAGAAAACGGATATGATCTAAAAAAAAAAACATGCCTCAATGAGACTTTTTATTTTCCAAAAAAAAAATAGTAAGCACTTCAATATTTTCAAATGTTTTTTTTTTTCGATGGCTAAATAAAATTGTTCTATTTTTTGTTGTTGATACCAGTTTTGTTTAGGCTCTTTTAAGGGTCATTAACCTTGCTGTATCCTTTCTAATTGCGCCAACAACTTGAGGTTAATATTTTAAATTCATTCTATCAGATAAACACAGATATAATCAATAGTAACATCACTTCACCTCAACGAACCGCCAGAGACTTTTCAAGCACTTCAAAAATAAAAGAAAACAACAGTATGTAGGCATGCACTTTTAATAAAAACAATTTTCATGGTTTCTTAGAGAAAAGTTACTTCACACTCGAGTTCATTTGAATAGGTTTATGTTTTTTATTTTTATACGATGAATGTTCCTATACATTCATCATGTAGAGTTTTGTATGCAATGCATTTACTTTTTTTTTGTTAAAATATTCATTTTGTCATGAAATTCAGAATCTAATTCAATACTAACAGACTACGTACGAAACTTCAACCAATTTTTTTCTGACAAACCTCTGTAAATGCAATTAATGGAAGTACGATTTCTATAAAGCTTGTATTAATTTACTTTATAGAAAAAGTTCGTTACAAAGTCTTACAGAGTACTTAACGTGTGAGACTTGTGTAACGAACCTCTGAAACTTACTTTTGCAAAACGGATGAGTCAATGTCGACAATCTCTATAGAAGTCATAGGTTTGATAAAAGTTTCTGTAAAAACAATAATAATAAGAAACAGAAGTTTCACCGAGCTACTACATAATATATTTTTTAATGATAAATCTATATACATGGAATTATAGAAAGTACAGCTTCTATAAAGCTTGTATTAATTTACTTTATGGAAAAAGCTGCCAGGTTTTCGTTACAAAGCCTTACGGAGTACTTCAGCGAGACTTGTGTAACGAACCTTTGAAACTTACTTTTTCAAAAAGGATAAGTCGATGTCGACAATCTGTATAGAAGTAATAGGTTCGATAACAGTTTCTGTAAAAACAGTAACAAGAAACAGAAGTTTAACCGAGCTTTTTTATGATAAATCTCTATACATGAAATTATAGAAAGTACAATTTGTATGAAGCTTGTATTGATTTACTTTATAGAAAAAATCTGCCAAGAGGGCGTCTAGAAGCCTTAAGTAGTACTTCGGTAAGACTGGTGAGATTTTTCTATCGAACCTTAGAAGAAAATTTTCGACTGCTTTCCCAACGCGAGCGATGTCACATGGAAAAATATAGTTTGTTTTGTTTGTTAATTTTTCAAAATCAGTATTATTTGTAAAATCACTGTAAAGGAAGCATTAAAACTTCTGTTACCGCTTTAATAAAAGTTTTAAAAAGCATCAATTAATTTTATTAATTTTTCGAAACTCTAAATGTTTTGGTGAAATGAAACATTTGTTTTTACTGATTTTTTTTTGAATACTTTCGTATTTTTTTTTTTCTTTGCGCATTATTGTATTTAGGTATGTACCTATTCCAATGATGTGGATAGTACATCTCAGGCTAAAGGCATCTCCCAAAATGCAACATTCAAAATATAAATCTCTGCTTCCAAAAACATCTACAGTAAACACAGAATAAAGAAAAAAATTAAATCATACAACCAATTAGTTTTTGAATGTGTACTCAAGTCTCAAGTCCATATCGGCGCTGTGACGCGACGCAGTGATACAACAGCAGCGGCGCGGCGCAGCGGCTAAGGCTATATGGCCATGATGGTGGCATGCTGACTTTCTGGCATGTAGCGTATACGGTGTTAACCCCTGTTAACTTCTTCCTTGTTTTTGGTGTATCTTTGCTTGTTTTGTATGTTGTTTCAGAGAGATTAACCGAAAAATAATTAACAATTTTACAAAAAACAACATCCAGAAAACACAAGACACACACACAGAACCCAATCAAAAAGAAACACTGAAGAAAAAAAACTTCTGAAAACATGCAATCGAAGGGTTTGTTGCCTTTTTTGTAAGCTGTGAGATGAGATTATAAGGAGAAGAAGGAAGGAGTTACCTCTTGTGTATACCTGTCACTTTGTGATATGAAAAATCACATCTGCACATCAGACATTGCATCAGACAGGTAAAAGGAAGGTCGGTTCTCGGTTCGGTTGTTTGGGGAAAAAAAAAATAACATTGCAAGATTGCAATTGCATCAGCATCAGCATCAAGCCTTTGCCAATGTACCTCTTCCTATGTCGAAAGTATGTTTGTTTGTCGGAACGTTGAAAATCTTCAAGATACAAGAATACATGTGTACAACTTTGTTGTTTTTGTTCTTATGGGTCGTTTACACGAGTCACTTTTTTCGTTTCCTCAGAATTTGAAATTTAAAACATAAATTGTTGCTGGATGAAGACGAAATTCAAACATCAACAACAACAACAAAAAAAAGTGTTAGCCTCGAGCCAAAGTCAAGGAATTCATTTTTTGTTTTTTGTTTTTTCAAAGACAACAATCTGGGGAACGAGAAAGGGCACACTTCATACTTAAATTATGGTCTTCAATGTGTTATATTTTTTTTTTTTTTTTGTTTACTGTCCCAAAGAAATTTTTATGCAAATGGATGTTTTTTATGCTGTTGATAGTGAGGAATTTGTTTGAAAAATTAACTCAATTCCGATCGTAAATTATTGTGGTAAGAAAAAAAAAATGAGCGAAAGGTGTGACCAGATCATGCTTAAATCTTAAAATGACAAAAAAAGGGAGTGGAGTATTGTTTCGTAATGTAGGTATTTCAGAATTCTGGAAGACAATTTTTACGAACAGTTTTAAGGTTTTTCTCAGTAAAGTGAACCCAACCCCCAAATGATCCATCTGAAATAACAATTTCCTGAATACGTACTACATCTCCCAGTAGAGTATTAATTTTTACAGCAATCCAAGCCCTCAAAAAAAAAAAGCAGTTGGGCTTGATGGTATTCCCGCAGAGCTCTTACGACCACTCATGGAGAGACTTCCTGAAAAGTGGAAAAAGGAATGATTCTCAAAGTCTCAAAGAAAGTAGATCTAATAATGCAGTATGAAAGCTGGAGGGGCATTATCATCCTGAATTGCAAAATGGCATTGATTTCACGTAGCCAAGGAGACGAATAGATCGATCTAGAAGAATTTGGTGAAGAATTGTCGTAAAGGAATAAGCACAGCAGGGAAAAAATTGGAAAGAACTGATATACATCATCATCATCATCGGCTCGACAACCGGGGTCTGGTCCTGGCCTCCTTCAACAAGTCTCTCCACCTATCCCGACGCCATCCAGTTGCGCACCCCAAGGCTTCGAGCGTCCTGGTCTACGCGCAAGCATGGTCTACCACGCTGCCGTCTACCATAGAATGTACCACAAAGGACTTTCCGGTCCGGTTCCTCTTCACTCATGCGAGCTAGGTGCCCTGCCCACCGGAGTCTACCGAGCTTAATTTATGTTACTATGTCTGCTTCAAGGTAAATTGCGTACAATTCATGATTGTACCGTCTCCGGAATCGTCCTTCCTCACATATGGGGCCAACAATTCTCCTTAAGACTTTTCTCTCGAACGCGGCTACGAGGTCGGTTTGCTAAGCACCCAAGTCTCGGATCCATACGTGAGTACTGGCAGGACCATGGTCCTGTACAGCAGCAGTTTTGAAGTTATGGTGAGATTTCTGGATTTGAAGAGCTTTGACAGACTATAGTAGGCTCTATTGGCTGATATACTCGTTTATCTATCGTGCACTATACATGGGGGTAGTGGAGGCCCTATGGTCCACAAAATCAGAATTAATAGGTCCTAAATAATTTAAAGAATCAAAGTTTTTCAGCCGAAATCTGGCGCTAATGCGGTATCCATAGAACCTCCACCAGAACATCAAGTGCTCGTTGCAAGGATATTTGATCTTCACTAATGATGGCTCATTATGAGCAAAGAACAACTGAGTCATTATGTTGAAAACCTTATTTTCGATTATTTTCAACTTGACTTGCAAAAATGTGCTCCAATGAAAAAAATAACACTAAAGCTGTTCAATACTTTTTTTTCATTTAGTTCCAAATTCAATGACTCATTTTTCCAATAATAAAATTCTTCCACATCACAAAGTCTCAATCGATGCGAATAAAAAAAAATAACGAACAACAAAAAAAAAACTAAAGAAATGAAAACTAACCCAAGAAATACTTTCAAGGTTAAACATTCCACTCCATAGATTTTTCATGGCTATGATGGCAATCCTCATCATATCCAGCTAAACCTCTTCAATTGAGTGCAAAGTGTGATGGAAGTTCGCTTGGGTATCTCCTGATGCGGCAATGTGAGATTTAAGGCGGTACAAGAATCAGAGATACCTCTTCCATTTGACTCGCAATCCACCATACCACCAGCAACCCGTCTTCATCTTCAAAGTAGAAACCTACATACTTAGACCAAAAGAAGTTACATCAGAGAAATCCCATGATCATTGTTGTGTGGCATAGAATCCCAAGCCTCAAGCCAGCAACACTTGCTCTATACTATAGGTATAGACAACAACAACAACAAAAAAAATATAATTTCATACCAAAAAACCCTAATAATGAATTTTACCCTATAAATATGGATGTGCCTTGTTCTTGGCCTCTCGTTCATCATCTCTCTTGAAGAACAATCATCATAATCCTCCATCTTCAGCTTCAGTCCCATCTTCATATCCTGTGCCCTGCCGACTAGACTAGCAGAACGTGATGGTCTGAGGGGTCCTCCTAGTTGGTGTTGTTGTGTGTTTGTCTATTTGTGGTATCGCAGCCGAAGATCGATCGAATTTGTATGTGATCAAGATCTGTGTGAGAGATCGTCTTGTCTTATGAAGAGTTTCTATACCCAAGTCTAAGTCTTAATCCTCATCTCATAGGTTTTCCTTTAGAACTTACGCTTATCTTGGAAGAAGGAGAGAAAATAAGAAATGAAAAAAAAAATGCAACGTCAGGAGAAGATCAGTTTGTGTGTCTGGGACACTGGCAGTGGGATAAGTAGCCAGATTGAGATGGGAATTCGCAGAGGGAATTCATTTTTGTTGCTTCATTTAGTAAAAGGTTTTAAGGGATTTTCTATGCAATCCGACGACGACGCGACGCTACGAACACGGAGACGATGAAGTGCACTGCAATGGATGCAGTACGGATGGTGCTTGATGATGATGATGGCCAGTTTAAATGGCAGAATTGCAAAGGGGATTCCTTTTGTCTGACTGAATTACATGCGTACTAGTCTTACAAATCTTTATAGTTCGCAGATCTGAGATTTTTTTTGAATAAAAATAAATGTCTGGGAATTATCTTAGTCATGCACCTTTAGCAGGGGATTATTAGCAAGCAATAAAATTAAAATCTTTACTGATACTGATCAAAATTATTCAAGATAAAGACATGAACCCCACTTATTGGCAAACTAAAAAAAAATAAAAAAACGGTTAACCTAGACATGTTCGAATATTTGAACATTTTTTAGAATTTTTTTTTCAAAATTTTGAGTTCGAAAATTAATTTCTCAAAAACAATGTATCCCCATTGACTCGAAAATGACCGAATATCTATGCCCATTTTCTAATGCACATAGGCTTACTGTGGACATTTATTTGAATGTAACAGTGCTAGTGCTAAAATTTTCAATATCTTGGATGCTTCGCAAGCAAGAAAAGAAAATTCGAGGAAGTCTTTGCGCCAAAAATAGAAGATTCCCTGAAAAACCAATTCAAAAGACAAGGTCACACGATGCGTCAGGTGTGAAGTGGTAGAATTGTGGTCCCAGTCTCCCTGACAGATGGCTCTAAACAATGACCACAAAGAAGTCGGTTAAAGTAGAAGAACTAAACTTGATTATGCTCAAAAACAAAATTGAAGACAAAATGTTTGGTTTTTAAAATTTCACAAGATAAAATGGAATGAAGAAAATATTGACTTTTTTTAAAGGTTGTTGGAATAATAGATTCAATAAAATATGAATTAAACAAACTTGATATCGAATATAACAAACTTTTTTTAATGACCACGAACAAATGATCTTCACATATTAAAAAATATTTTAATAATAATTTTACAACCGAATATCAAAAATTTTTTAGAGAAAATAAATATTTTAATTTATACTGGGCGTTTTTTGAACGTGTTACACATCACCAGCTGTCACCTTTTTCAATTGTCATTCATAGTTGTCATTTCCCGTGTTCAGCTTTTGAATTCCGTCTCCTTTTATTCTGAGCTCTGAACATGTCCAGAGCGAAAAAAAGAAATACAAAATTGAAGCTCTGAATTCTCTGAGCTAAAAAAGAAACACTTTTTTTTTGGCATTTCAGTCTCCAGTTTCGCACTACATTCGAAATTCACTTTAGAAAAAGTTTAAAGTGAATTTGCAGCGAAAAAAAGAGATTAACCGATTAAGATTCGGTACTCGATGGTTTTATTTGTGAGGGATGATGTTTTGTTATTGCATATTGGTTTGCAAAGAGAAGAGTGCGCTTTAAAAAATTTAATGGAGAAAACATTATTTAGGGATACGTGGGTAGGTAGGTACTTCAGGTTGCAAATAAGTGACACTTTCGAATTTTTTTTTTTTTTTCTTATAATTTGTGCGCGCTTACGGGGATGGTGTACCCTTTATATGTTGTTCAACACAGCGCGGGCGTGAAGGATAGGGATGGGAAGGGAAAGGTGTATGAAAAGGTATGTGGCGCGAGCTTTGTATATGAAAACTATAGTACTATCATAGCGAGTTTTTTTTAGGGTTGCGCGGACCCTTGTGGTGGCGCTGCAAAATTCGAGGTGTAAAATTCGATTTGGTGAGTCTTTAAGCATTGGAAATTGTTCCTAGGGGCAAGAGTAGACTATTTTTTGGATTATTGCATCCAAAAAATATAAATATCAATTAAAACCTCCATAAGCTCTCCGCAAAAAAAAAAGAGTAAGGGTTGCAGGCATACCTTAGATGTCGCCCCATTCGACGAGGTACTGAGACTGAAGGTGGTGGTTGTCTCAGATTTTATCTCCAGGGTTGGCGGCTGGGCTAAAGCGGAGAAATGGCGTGTCTTATATCAATGTCCCTTTATAATTCGCATTATTTTGTTCATTGTCATATTTGTTGGGCATACTAGTACACATTTACTCAATCACATGTTGTTAGGGTTATGCCTGAACAACATGTAATGAGTAAACCAGCGGCCCAACAATGATCAATGATAATGGAATAAAAACATGACATAACTACGCCAGGGATCGAACCTGTGACCTGTGAGGTTGACAGGCGACCACGCGTGCCACCGCGCCACGGCCAACCCCCAATTTAAAAATAAAAACGCAAAATTCTCTTTTAGTCAAATATTCTATTCGACGCGTCGCGACGCTCTAGGCTTAGATTAACCTTCTCTTCAAATCATTTTCAATGATGCGAAGTTTCTCCATTTTTTTTTTTAATAGAATTTTCAGTGTTCGTTATTAACGCGTGGCTTAAAATGGAAGCGCTATTTGTCAAAAGATAGACCTGGATTATGACCACTTTCTAAAATCAATTTCAGTGTTGCAATGTTTCTACACATATTTTTCTTTTAAACAAAACAAAAATGCTGAACATATTTTTCAGAAAGACAATTCATAAAAATTTCTTTAAATGCTATTTACTGAACAATAGGCAACTTTATTTAGTCCATTCCAAAAACATACCTCTGAAATTTTATTTTTCATCTACGTAACTTACCCTCGTGGTGCAAAAAATTAATTCGAAATTTTGTATTGACGTCAATGATATTTAATTGTATTAAATAAATTTTGGTGTACATACCTGGAAAGAAACAAGAAACAGATATTTATATAAATAGGTATATATGTACATAGCAAAAAAAAAATTTGTTAAAACGAAAAATATTTAAAAATTATAAAATTATTATTTACAGAATATTAAACAAATAAATGTATCTACGTTTCATTTAGAGACACACAAGCCTGTAAGTAAACATTGAATGGAATATAATTTTGTATATTGAAAACAAAAAGAGGTCTGTTTTTTTTTTTTTTTTTTTTTTGAATAAATATACAAATATTTAACATTGAACAAAAAATTACTTTTACAGCCTTTTCCATGAATTTATTTTGTGCAATTTTAAACAATGTTGGCTATCCTCTATGTCAAAAAGTTTTTTTTTTATTTTTAATCAATTACACATTTCAGATCGAATTATTTATCAGATGTCAAATTTTTTAGTGACTTTTACAGTCAGGGAAACCAAATTAAAGTCATTTTTTTTTTTTTTATCAACTGTCGAATCGAGGATGCAAAGTTCTAAAATTGAATCCGTGATTTTTGACAAGCATTAGGAAAGTCACAAGAAAACTGCAACCCTTCATTAATAGGTGTCTTCGCTATTTCTTGAGAATTTTCTGGACAAACCGTATATCTAATGATGAACTTTATAAGCAACGATTAAAAGGGATTTGACTGTGTGCTTTTCAATAAAAAGAAGCATAGCATTTTACAAAAATGTGAACACTCCACTCACTCGATTTTGTTTAATAAATGATAATTTTGTACAAAAACAATATCCATTTATATATGGAACATAGGAACAAGCAATTAAACTGAACAAGTGTTTCTTTTTTTCATCTTTTTTGAAATCCAGAACACGAACGAAAACTTCCACTACTCTTGCTGCCTTGCTTGGTAATTATTTCAATTATCATCTGCTTGTCAGTCTGTAAACGAAAATAAAAAAAAAAAACGTTTTCTCTAAATTGCAAAAACAAAATACTTTGATACACAAAACCATTGCTTCCTCTCACATTCTTAGAATCTGAGTTAAATCTTTTAATTTCGATTCAAATTTCGCTACTGACAAAAATGTGAGAATTCGTAAGAAATTCAATATTAAAAGTGCTTACGAACAACGAAAAAAAAAAACAAAAAACAAAGCAAAAAAAAAAACATCTGAAGCAGCTTATTTCCTGCCACAAAACAGCTCTGGGCTAGGTGGTGGCAACTGGCAACTTTAACTCAAATATCTGGGTTTTTAGGTGAATTTTTTTTTGTTTTTGTAAAGTGTACGAGTATTAAGCAAAAAAAAAATTATTTCGTTTTTTTTTTTTTTTTGATTAGTTTGGGGTATGAAATGCAATTAAATTTCGCACAAATCGCATGTGTTCTAGAATGACACACAGGTGCTTTATTCGTGTTTAGTCTTTTGAAAGACTTTTCAATTGTGTTTTGGCTGGCATTATAAAAATTGCTTTGCGCATTTTATTTTTTATATTTTTTTTTTTCTAATTGGCGAACTTAAAATCTGATTCTCATAAAACTGTCTACATACATTGAATTGGCTTTAAATTGTCAGTTAGACATGTGCACATTCAACAACAACAACAACAAAAAAAAATACCCGTGTGACAAATAACGATTGCGACTTTTGAGCTAATTTCTAAAATTAAGCTTCTAATGGGGTTTTCTTGGGTCGTATTTAATCGGTCGCGTTATGGTTGAATGGAAGACTATTTTGTCGCCGCGGAGGGAAGTTATATCAAGTTTTTTTTTTTTCTGTGGGAAATAAAATTATCGCTATAATCGTATAACTTGTTGCTATTTAAGTTTTTTTCTTTGACTTCCAGTTACATAATATCATGTTTTTTTTGCCGAGAAATTTGTTGCAGTTTTTTTTTCTGCGAAAAAATATAGAAATTACGGTTTCTAATTAGAGGAAAGGTGAAATTTTAAATAGGTAGCTTAAATGTATTCTAAAAACTAGGTAGCCAATATGAGTTACTGTAGAAAGCTTGAAGCTTGCGTCGAGTTGAAATGTGCTAAGCTTTGACTTGATTGTGGTTCTTCAGTGGAGTTTTGCAGAAAGTTTAGGTTAGGTGAGGTGAGTAGGCTGACAGGTGATCGATAAATCCTTAAGCCCAAAATGTGGAAGAATTGAGTCAAGTTAATGGAATCAAGAAGGGTTTGTCCATAATCACCGGGTTGAAGTGGGTTTAACTCATCTTCTCTATACGTCCCCTGCTCTATCCCAAAGAAGTAGACTCCACTTGTGAGAATACTATTTTAACGATTCTACCGATCTTGTTAACATAGACAAGTAATCAATAGTCACACTTCATAAGGAGTTCTAGATGGATGGCGTGTTGCTCCATGCAACGTCTAGTGGATGGGTTTCAAACAGGGCGGCGGAAAAAGATGTGTCTATTTGACGTCCCAGTAACGTTCCAATAGCATACGATCCAAAACATCTCTTTAGCCTGAAGTTTTTGTCTTGGTCCCTTGGACAGCTCTTCGCATTATTCTGGCGACGGCGGCGTTGGTTCTTTGAGCGTACACTTCCATAGAGAAGTTGTTGATATCAGTAATCTTCATGTTCTTGCCTTTTAACTTTCCATGTACGCCATCTTTGTATTGAGCATGCGTCGTTCTAATCTTTGATGTTCATTTCACAGAGAAAACCCTCCAACGAACTTCGAGGCATCCTACTGCTTCCTATGACTTCTAAGACAATTTAGAAGTCGATGTCAGTAAAAATTCTCTTTATATATTCAGAAAAACTTTGATAGTTTTAACTAAGCCAGGACTGTGCTGGTCCAGTAGTTCGATATTCCAGTCGAAGGAAGTCTGCTAAGTTCTTGTTTGAATTTCGTTAGACAACCTATGTATGTTTGCCATCAATCAATTATAACTGAACTATATTTGTGGAAATCTTTATTCTCTTTAGAAGAAATTTGCTTTTGTGCCAATTTTCTTCCCACGATTTTGGTGACCTAACCAGGAAAGTGTTTCCGGTATTCATGCAGCTTTCAGTACTTCGCAGCCTTTTGACCTTCTACAGTCTCCTCAATTAACTCCCGATCTCTTATAAATAGTAATTTACCAATTGTTCGAGATATTCTGATATTTTGTAATATATTTTCTAGAGCGTTCCAAGTTATTCCGAAGAAAAATAAAAACTTAGAAATTCAGCTTAAATGAGACAATAAAGTTCAAACTAACAAAACCTTTGCAATCGAACTCTGCGAAAAAAATATTTAAATTATAACAAAATTTTTAAAATTTGAAATGACATAGAAATGAATTGTTGAGTCAAATATGTTGGTAGTTGATTTGTCTGTGATGTGGCCTTCGAAATTATTTGCAACTAATGTCATGACCTAATCAGCATACTGAATGGCATGAACAATATAATAACCATTCATTTCTTCATCATACAAAAATTCTCCAAAAATTATATTAATTTTTATTTTTTTTTTTTAAGAAAATAAATATCAGTCTGCAACACACAATTATTATTGTTTTTTTTTTTGTTCCTTCTTTATTTTTGAAAAAAAAAAAAAAAAAAATTATGACATTGATTCATCCAAATGATTCTCATCTTCATCATGATTAAGAACAAAGGAACACCCTCCCAAAAAAAAAAAAATACACATCAGCCGGCATATGAAAATTAATTATACTTTTTTTTATTGTTATGGATGATGATGCTTTTTCATGTTCATTTTTTTTTTTTTTGAAGAACTCAAAAGCAATAATAATGAGGGACTATGATTCAAAGTTAAAAGGGGTGTTTTATAGGATACTAAAAATTTTATGAGTTTTGATTTAAGGTTGCATTGAAAAAAAAAAATTTTATTAATGAAACTCAATTAAAGTTGATTTTTACTCTTATACTATCCAAAAAATGATTGAAAGATTCAAATTGTTTTAAATAATACTGAAAATATATTTCAGATGAAGCCATTTTTGTAGTTATTTCAGGTGATTTATCAATTGAGTGGAAGAACTTAGAAGTCTTGGAAAAAATTTCCTTGACAACAAACGGACAGTCATTAAACACACTTGGAAGAAATTAAAAACACATATCAAAGAAAAACATTTTTCGAAGCGAAGCGCCTTGTAATAGGTGGAATAACCGGACACTGTCTTATAGGCAGACGAGCAGGACGATTTGGTGTCCATGCGAACGATTTCTGCAGAAGCTACAAATATGGGCGAAGAAGGGAATGAAACAATCCCTCAGCTTTTCTGGACATGCCCTGGTCTTTACTTAAGACTTGGGAGACTTCTTCTACGGTGATCCTATTGATCTAGCAAGTATGACATTCCGAACTAGCTCTCAAATGAATAAACTACCACTACCAAAATGAACTACACTTCCATCAGAAATTTTGTTGGGACTTAAATCATAAATTTGGGAGATGGTCACTTGGAAATTAGTGGAATATGAAATTAATCTTAATGAACTAGATCCCATATTAAAAAAAGTGTCAGTTAGTTCATTTGTTGATAGTTGAAATTCCACTGATGTGACTTTGTTCAATTTGTATCGGGAGTTAGTTTCTAAAAATCAAGGGGGTTAGTTCATAATGAACCTAATCCCAATTTTTTTAGAAGTTAGTTTATTGGGAATAAGTTGATTGGGTAATATGGCCAGCGCACATATTACTAATTTTGTGTTGTCTAGTTCCCAGTTCTCTGCGACCACTCAATTGATTGAAATGTCAAATTCGCAATTTCCACACGGAGATCGTAGGTCATATGAATGACACTTAAGTGAATCAGCTATTCATTGATAACAAAACCAAAGAATTCAAACAGAATTCCATTGAATCTTGAATTTACTTTACTTACTATAAAAGAATTGCGCAAATTTAAAATTAATAACGTTAGATATTTTCACATTCATTCTACATCTTACTGTCTGATGTGCCAAACTTACACTCGAAGATAACGTCACCCACAACACACAACAGAATAACGTAATAATCCTTCAGTTGACCTTATACGCGGCCAGTTAGTCACATTCTCATTTTGAAGGGAAAAAAAATTAAGATAAATATTCAAAAAAAACTTCTTAAGGTCTTCATCACAGAGGGGAGCCTCCATATAGCCTCAACCATTTCAAGTCTGAACTTAAACAATAACATAAACAATTTTGCACAGTCATGACTCTATTCTCGAATAATTTCTTCTCTTCCTCCTCTTTTCCTGCTTTATGCCCTACACCACCCTTTCACCATTCCTCCAAAGATCTTTGGTCTTTGGAAGTTGATTTAAATAAAAAAGAGTTCCATTGTTAGTGGAGTAGGTACCTATACTCAAAACAGCAAAGAGTTTGTCCATGACGATGAAGATGATGATACTGATGATGATGTCTGGATCTTTGGTGAAATGGTGCCTGGACGTCTGCTGGAACTTTGTTCATATTGTAACAGACATACATATACAAAAAAAATCGACAAAAACTAAACTGTTCTTCTGCAAAATCATTCCTCAGCCAGTTCTCCAATAAAGTTCCAAAGTTGAAAAGAAAAAAAAATATGTATACGAAAAACTATAAAATGTATCTTATGACTGCATTGGACCTTTATTATTGGAAGGCGCTCGGCTCGGCATTCTCTCATGTAACTCGAGAAGAAGATACTATTTTTATTTTTTTATAAAGCATATAACCAGCATCCAGAGCGATATATTTATGGGGGTTTTCGAGTAAAAGAAGTTATTTTAAGTTTTTTTTTTTTTTTTATTTGTAACTTTGCTGTTTGCCCTTTTGATTGGATATTTGATATCGCGCCAATGGGGACACAGTTTTCCTGTCTCATTGACCACAAATTTACCTCCGAGCCTTTGGGGTAGACATTTATATATGAGCATTTCTTGCGGCACAGGGTTAACCTAATGAACCGCACCTCATTCGATCGATAGACAACGACAACGACAGCAACGACGATGATGACAACGCCAACGGCAAAGGCAACAACTTTGATGTTGATGATGATGGCTTTTTGTGGATGGCACTTTGGTGCTTGTAAATGTATGGATAAGTGGTAATTGGAATCCTTTTATTAGCCAACAAAAAAAAAGCAACAACGTTAATTTATTGAGTGGTTAACAACTGGATGACCTCTATAAATTTTATTTTTATTTATTTTTAATTTTTCATGAGTGAAAACATAAATGATAGTAATCGTCGAAAGTCGTCAGATTGAAATATGTATGTACAACGATCTCTTCTTCCCGTTCTTCTATTTTGAAAGAAAATTTATTTTTTGATATGTAATTATTTTTAATTCGTATGCATCGACTTTTTCACCAATGGAAAATTAAATTGAAAATATGACATAAATCGTGGAACGCATTCAAATACTATTTTATGGAAATCAATGCCGTAAGTGAAATTCTTAAAAACTGTGGAACTCATGCATGGTTTTATACTCTTAGGTTCCAAAAGGATTGATTGATTAGAAAACGAATATAAAATGTCAATAAGGAAAATTTAAACTGAACACGTTCCACAGATATTTGAATATCGTATTTTGAGTTTCACAGCTGATGAGACCTTTTTTTTATTTTGGTTAACTTTAATTCAGTATTTTAATAAAAAATGAAACAACTATGCCGCACAATTTTTTCATGATTCACTTCGTGGTCAATTTAATTTTTGCTCAAATGAAACATAGATAAATAAGTTCTCTATTTCTTTACTTCTTGAGTCATATTTTTTTCCAGATCTTGTGTACTCAGAGGAAAAAAAAAATGTGGCAGTGGAAAAAAAAGCAAATTTTAGCAAGAAGGCGCAATGTGGAACGTATTCGATAGAAGGAAGTTTTATATTAAAGTCCTCGCACAAGACGGAGCCGAGCTCCTTCGGTTCAGTAGGGCTGTGTCCAAACGGGACCGAAGAGATAGGGTGAAGCAGGGGAACCAGTTTTGGTGGCTTCAAGCTGCATTTTATAATGGGTAGTCGGTTTGGGTTGTTTTGGAGCCCTAGACGGCTTACATACTTGTTTTATGTTTTAGGGTTTAGTTTTAAGTAGATGGTGGTGGCACAAAAAAAAAAAAAAAAAAATTATGTACATATGTATGTATGTATATAAAATATTGATCATTTAATTTTTTGCCGCTGTGGGTGTTCTAGTTTGTAAGTAGTTTTTAGGTAGATTAGGTTTTTAAATATTTTTCTAACAATTAAAAAATAAATAAATTCATTAAAATAAAATAAAATTAAATTAAATAAATAAAATAGTTCATAGGCCGAAAGGCATAAGTTTTAAGTCTATCATGTTTTACTTAGAGCGCCCCAATGGGGCCAATAAGTTATATTTAAGTCTTAGTTAAGCACGCTAGTTTAAGATTCATTGTCTAGTTTTAGTTAGGTTAAGAAGATTGAATAAAATGAATTTAAAAAAAAAAGTTTTATTTTAAATATTCAGCAACACAAGGAAAAATAATAATAATAAAATCCTAAATAAGGACACGTAAGTTACAAAATATTTTGTGGAACCTATTCAGTACATTATGATGAGATAATAAAAAGTAAAAATTTGGAAATTTTGAACTGGAAAGTTGGATGAAGTAATTCCACAAAATTTTTTACCACGTATTTTTTTTTTAATTTTTAGTGAGTTATTTAGCAATGGAAGCTATTTACAATTCAAAACCTTTTCAAATATATTTGCTCAAACAGCATATATAAAGCTCAAACTAAAAAAAATAAATACATAGTTCAAATTCAAAATTTATTATTAATAAATTTATTCAGGCGACCTTAAGTTAATTTGTCATCCTCTTTAAGATATAGTAATTCTACACATCTTTCCGGATCCGTTTTTTTTTTGTTTGTTCTTGTTTTAAATATAGATTCCATCTAAAATAATCACTTTTAATGATGGATAAACAAAACAAACTGAAAAAGGGATCATCATCATTGCAGCTCATTGAAAATATCTAATTTTAGAACCCCCAGAGATAAAGGCACTCTGCTAAACTGATGGCGACACAAGTTAATTTTTTTTTTTTTTTTAAGAACTCCCAACGCAAGAGCAAACATAAATAAACTTTCCTCAAAACTATAAGACACACATTTATTAAGATTGTCCCTTAAAATGCAAGTCCCGGCAGCGGAAATGTGCATTGGACCGAAAATTAATGTGAATCTATAACCAACTTGCCTTCTTATTGGACTGGGAAAAAAAATGACAAGAAAAACAGAACGTGTGTCGAACCGGCCGGCATGCTGCTGCATTGCATCAAACCGCATCTAGAACAGTATTCGACGACGATGCCGCGACATTCTTAAAGATTTACAAAAAAAAAAAGTCTTTCGATGCTCCACTACGAGAAGTAGGCAGAGATTTTGGGATCATTTGTGATGTTATTCTTTTTGAAATATTTTCCCGGGGAGGATTTTGGAATTTACGATCCAACTCGCATTTCAACCAAATAAAAAAAAAAAAACAGTCTTCACAGTACAGTGGGCCAGATTGGTATTAAATTGAAAAAAAAAAATTAATTAAAATACTTGCGACTTGATAAAATTTTAAGTGAACCCCAAAAATCAAAATCCTGAAAAATCAAAATCACAAAACTTATTTATTACCCATTCTAAGATTTCTAAAACTCGACATCAAAATCATATTTGCAAATAAACTTTAACTAAATCTCAATCTCAAACTGATAAATCCCAGAAACTTAAATTGGTTTTTACGAATTTTGGGATTTTGCTCAACTTTCGGAAAATATCCGTTACTGGGGATCGGAAACTCTTCTTCAAAAATTGAATATATACCTATCCCATAACCTAAAATTCGAAAGTCTAAAATTTAGCCCACTTTTTATATAAAATAAAGTTAATACAATTTCCATAATTTTTTTTTGGGATTTGATTTCGGGGATTTAAGATTTGACAACTTTTCAAGTATCTCCTCCCCACTGTTTGACGCTTACATATTTTCACTTTGTTCAGGCCGATTTCTCGCGGTGGTGGTGAGTTAAATTTTCATTCGTTTCATTTAAACAGAAAATCGGAATGTTTATGTTCTTTGGGGCGGAATGAAATTTGTGCATCACAAAAAAAAATATAAAGTAGGTTCTGCTGCTCCATCCCATATACAACATGCTCAACACACAACACACCCTGGTTAAAGAGACAAAATGAGGATTCTAATTTTAGACAAAAAAAAATTAAAAAAAAAAAAAAAACACCACTTGGTGCTTGTGCAACGTGTGATCCTTACAGAATCCAGAGAGATCCAGGCCTCTTGGTCAATCACACACATTATTATTTTTATGCTTTCTGCTTGCTTTTGATGGTGGTAATGGGGAGCTGACTGTGGTGCAATTGCAATAAAAATGATGATCCCCTTTCGTTCCAATGATGATGATCATCATCATCATCATTGGAATCATGTTGATGATCAGCAATACCCAAAGAGAGTCTGCTTTGGAACGGGGAGTCGTCTCGTCTCATGTCAAACCAACCATCAGGCTTTGTTGCACATATTGCTCCAAGAACGTTGAGGTATATGAAATTTAAGTTTTTATGTCCCTGTCCTCTGGCTATCTCGTGGTGCTGTATTTCCACATGATGATGGTGCACACTGTATAGTGCACATATTGGTCCATTATTTGTTATAAAAGTTTTTAGCTCAGGGCATTTTGTGTGTGTGTCTTGGGTTAAATTATATTTGTGTTACTTTTATTAATGCAAACATTTTTATACCCGACCGACAAGAGTGAGTGAGTGAGTCATGGTTAATGTGAGTGGGGGCTGTATTTAAAGCTATTAGGGATTGTACAGTTTGGGTTTCTCGATTAGACATATTTTAATTTAATGAATTACCAAAGTAGGTAAGGTAAAGTAAAATTTGTCAAGAAAAAGATCCCAAATCTCAAACTCCAGGAATCTAAAATCTTAAAACTCTTAACAACATTACAATTCTAAAAACCCAAAAAACTTTAAAATATAAATGTAAAATATCTTAGTTCACAACATGTAATGAACCAAAATTCCTTAAACTAAAAACAAAAACAAAACTCCAAACATGCTTTAAAATCCCACTCAAACAAAAAAAAACTCAAAACTCCAAAAATCCTTTAAAATCCTACTAAAACTCAAAAACAACAAATCCCGAAATCCCATCAACAAAAATTAAACGGCCCTCATTTTAAAATCCAGAGAGATTTTCTTAAGAGCTTAGATACAAGGAAAAAAATTGAAAAATCATTTAAATTCGAAAACCCAAAAATTAAACTCGAAACCCTAAAAATACAAAAAACCTCGTTCGCGGAAAAAAAACACTACAACGCAAAATCCAAAGTTATCGAACACTCATTTTTAATACACTCCAACACAAAGATCCCGAAACCTCAAAGTTTCAAAATAGTTAAGACCCAAACAAACAGGTTCGGTATTATAAGAAAACCAAATTTAACAATCCCGCAACCAGAAATCCCAAAAACCAAGACTTTGACAAATAACCCAAGGTATCTGAGTTTAAAGTACATAATCTAAGTTCAAAGCGTCTTAGGACCCAAGATCCCTAAAACAAGATCGGGAAAACACAAAATCCCAAAAACGAAAACCGAAAACGCAAACTTCCAAGCACTTAATTTAACTACATAAACTTAAAAACAATTAAATCCCGAAACTTCCGAATTTCAAAATAATTTATTTGAACCCCAAATCGCGAAATCAAAAAGCTCAAAACTCTCAAAAATTCAGTCTTTATCAAATAAGTCAACAATTTTTGGAAAATATGTAAGTTTAAAACATCTTATGACCCAAGATAACTTAAACTGAAATCAAAAAAAAAAACTCAAATCAAAAAAAAAAAACTCAAATCAAAAAAAAAACTCAAATCAAAAAAAAAAAAAAAAACCAAAAATCCTTACTATCCTATTAACCGAAATCGAGAAAACTAAATCTCAAAAACCGAAATTCCCAAGCTTCCAAGCACTTATTTTAACTTCAAAAACCCAAGGAAAAAAGTATAAGACCACAAGCATCCAGGTTGGGGTTTAAGCCCCAGAACCGAAAATCGTGAAACCTTAAACCCAAACAATAAAACGTACTTCATTTAAAAACCGAGAATACTTAAAAGGCCTGATGACATAATTTCTTTAAAAGGTTGCATCCAGAAACTCAAAAAAAATATTTAATATCCCGCTAGCCAATATCTAATCATAGATATCAAAACCATAGCGCCCTATTCTTTCAAAATCCCTACAACCCTAAATTAATAAATAAATTTTAAATCTCAAAAACCAAAAAATAAATACTATCTAAAATTTTCCGTTTTGGAAGTTTTCGGGCTTTAGGTTACGTATTTGAATTTTTATTTACAGATTTCAAATGTGGCGGATTCTTTCATCTCACAAAATATGGTTTTTTGGGTTGTGAAAAAACGTTTGGAGAATTCTGACAAGAATCACAAAAATAATACCTAGAATCAAATCAGATTTTGCTTAAATAGAATATTAATTATTTATAAACATTGCCTTTGAATTAATAAACTCTACCTAAAAAATTGTCATAGAAAATCATCTCATCTTTTGTATATAATTTATTAGAAAAACCTCAATAAGATATTGGTTTTCATATTTTTCCATAGATATCATTTAATTTATTAGCAAACAGATAATCTCAACAAACCAAATCACAATTAATTTAAAAAAAAATAATAAGCTTAACTAAGTTTCTGATTTTATCGAAATGAATCATTAAATCTTTGTGTTTGCTCGTATATCCACTTTAATATAAAAAAGCAATTCAACCAACCAGATATGAAGATAATTATAATCCAATTTAAATGCAAAAAGGAAAATATAAATTTTGCTTAGGCATCACGTTTTTCCATTTAATTGCAATTAAAATCTATAAAAGGAAATTAGTTTGCCAGATGAATTTATCTAGATATTTGCAATATAATTTGTTTCTGGTGACACTACTCTCTTAACTGGGATAGAGATAGAGATATGAATTTGTAGAAATTTGTTGGATATTATTTTTTATTTTTTTTAATTACGACCGAAAAATTATTATGCAATCAGTTTGTGAATATAGGAAGGGAAAGGAGTTTTATTTTAAAAAAATGAACAAAAATATAAGATCTTAAAGAGGAGGGAAAAAGAAAAAAGAAAAGAGGCAACACTGACAGGTTTTTATTGCGCCAACGAAAAACAAGTGTAAAGCCATATTTAGCCAACTCAAGGTGTGTTTATGTGAAATTAGCAAAGTTTTATACTCATTAATCGAACCCACGTAATAAAAAAAAAAAAACATTAAACCAGAAATACAAAAAAGTCTTGAGTTAATGGTTATGTCCAAGTTGTATCTTGATAAATCCAACTACAGCTTAGTACTTCATAGTACGAGTAGATATCTCATTACCAGAGATTAACCTTGTCTTTAATTGTTTATAGTCAATTTGTTTATGAGATGGCCAAAACACCAAAATTGATACAAACAAAATATATAAATAAAATAAAGAGCACGACAATGTCGACCTTAACGGGTCTTAAGCGTTTTGTTTTTTTTTTAAGGATTTAAATTTGTAAAACTGAAAATTAAACGGATAGACTGAATATTGGGGAATATTTTGACTAAAAATATGTAATCAAATATTCCTCAAGAAATTTTCGGTACACATTTACTAAAATCCGCTTTCCCACACTATTCTACGTTAGTTTTATTTTTTCTTATCTGATTTACGCCCTTGGTAAAATAACATAAACTCATTTAAATATGTTAATAAACTGAAATCCCTAACTCTGGTAAAGAGTACAGAAAAGAAAAAATAAAGTTTGCAAAAAGAAACATAGAAAATAATTTTCACCCACTTTTTTAAAACTAGTTTAAATTACCAGTTCCTTAAATAGACATCCCAATTTAAAAAGTTAACCAACAAAAAAAAAAAAAACAATCAATAATTGATACCTACATAATATGTTATGTAAAAGAAAGAAAAAAAATTCTTAGGTGTGACTTGCACGTGAATTATTTATAATGACATCAGCCAACGTGTAACATGTCAATAAACTATACTAACTTCTTTTAATTTTCATTTGAATTTTAAAAATGTAAATGTAAAAATGTTAAGATAAGTAAAAACATGATTTGTATCTGGATCAATGAATACATCGAGCACGTTTTTCAAGTTTTAAATGATTTTTCGAAATCACTAAAACTTAAGTGAGAACAAAAGAACAGCTAAATAGTGCCGACCAATCCTAGCACCATCGTAACGTCCACCGAAGCCACGTATAGTAGTAAAATTTTGATGAAACTAGACCCAAAAACGAAATGAAAATTTAAGCTGCTAAACAAAATTTGGATTACGTTTTTTGTACTACAAACATATTTATTTTTACATTATGTGACCACGAACATTTTTTTCTTACTACAAACAATTTAATTTTTGCATTTTGTGGGCAATTTTTTTTTTTTTAATTGGATAACTAATTTTTTGGAATGAGATAAAGATCAGGATTATAAATTTGCGAGATTTAATTTTACGAGAAATGTTAGCTTTCGTTATTCGAGATTTCGCTATACAAGGTATCTTAGCGCTTCCAATCCATCAAATTATTCCCATTCACTCAAATAAGGGGTTATTTATTTTTGAAAAATTTTTAATGTTTTGTTTCAATCATTATATCGCCTTAATAATATGTCAACTTTTATGATATTATACTCCACTGTGTGACGACTGCAACACAATAGCCTTAATCAAAATCACGACAAATCAAAATGAGTGGCATATATTTTGCGCGTAGGTGGACAGAATAATTAGGTTGCAAATTCTTTTCTTGTTTCTTTTTATTTTTTCTTCATCTTTTATTATTTTAACTTGTTTTTTTTTTTTTTTTTTTTGTGGTGTTACTTTACAATGAATTTGCGCGCAAAATATGTAGAGGACCTCAGTTGATAAAATAAATGAAACTTAATACACCAAATAAAGTAAAAAATATAAAAAAAAATATCAAACATAAAATGAAAAAAATTCGAACTCAACAAAAAATATGAAGATAAAGAATATTAAAATTATTTTTAGTGAAAAGTTTTTAGATAAAGTAGAGAATTCGAAAAAAAACTTACTATACCCAGTGAAATAAACTAAACAAAAATAAATTATATATTTGAAAATAATAAAAAAAACTGCGATTTTATTCTTACTGATTTATCACAAAACAATCTTCGACTTGAGTGCTCTTTAGTTAAAAGACGTGTTCTTTGTAAGCCCTGTTTTGAGAAAAAAATGTCAAAGTGGAATGTGTTATATGATTTCATTTCAACTAACTACACGTAATATAAAAAATATGGTCCCGACGCACTACAAATTGTGGAGTTGGTTCAATTGGGGCATAGTTAATTATGAAATAAATCCCAATGAACTAAATTCCGAACTGAAAAGTGTCAGAGTTAGTTCATTTTTTAATAATGGAATATGGAGTAAGATTTTACGATAAACTCCAAGTTTCTTAGTTCACTTTCATTTTGGGTTTAGTTCGTTTTATATTGGGAGTTAGTTCCAAAAATAATGGGTCTTAGTTCATAATAAACCAAATCAAAACTTGATTGGGAGTTAGTTCATTGCAAATTAGTTAAATTGGGAGTTAGTTCAATTAGGAGTCAATTAAGTTAAGAGTTAGTTCAATTGGTAGCAAGTTAAATAAGAAGTCAGTTAAGTTAGAAGTTAGTTCAAATGGAAGTTAGTTAAATTGAGAGTTAGTTCAATTGGGAGTTAGTTCAATTGGGAGTCAGTTGAGTTAGAAGTTAGTTCAAATAGGAGTTAGTTAAGTTAGAAGTTAGTTAAATTGGGAGTTAATTCGTAGAGCTAAAATATGTACCCCAAAGTACAAGGGATTTGAAAAAAAACTCCTCACAAATAAACTTGGAGAAAATTCTAATTCCATCACATCTGCTAAATGTTCAAACAATCTGACATCACAAATACGGCTCTTTGTATGTCAAATGTAATACTTGTAATTGTAAGAGTCATTAGTAAAATTGCTAAGTAACCTAATGATCTCTAATCTTGTATTTTGTGTTTTTTTTTATTTTATTTTATATTTGTTTATTTCTCAATCGCATTAAAAGCCTATAATTTGACAAATTCCGTCACTTTGTTGATCATATCCCATTAGAAAAAAAAAATAAAAAAAACTTTGTAATAAGTAGAAAATACATTAATATTGTGAAATTCATGATCATACATCTAACTCCATCAAATTACTTAACCTGGTGATTAAGACATACATACCTAATAAAACTTACAAAAACAATTTGAAGGGAAACTTGAAGTTACAAACATATATAGATTTAAATTGAAGGAAGGGTCATTTTGTGTTTTATTTAAGTGAAATTATTTTGTTGTTGTATTCTTCGCTCTATCAACTACCAAATGATTTTTCTATAAAATTACGTTGACAAAATTCGTCACCACCATCTATCACTTTAATTTTTTTTTTCTGACGTCAAATTTATGAAAGATTAGATTACAATTAGATATCTACCTGCTGAAGCATCCAACAAACTGTATCTCAAAACAAAAACATTTACCAAAAATAGTAAATTATTTCAAGCGTTTCATGTCCAAAAATGCAACCAACCTTGAAACATTTTAAAAAAATTGTCTCGATGCCTTTAAATGTGTCGTTACTTACCTATTCTTTTATTTTAAATAGACTATTGCAACAATGTATCTAACACCTAACGATGTTCTTACATTTCGATTAGATAAGATGCGGCACGCTGTTTCAAAGAGAGATATAACAAGAAAAAAAAAAGAGAAGATATTATTTTATTTATTTTTATCTTTTTCCAAAAAAGGATTAGAAATAGAAAAAAAAAGAAGAAAAGATAAATTCAAGTTTGTTTAAAAAACGTCACTTCTGTTTTTGTTTTATTTGTATTTAATGCACTCAGAAAAATGCATAAGATGATCATAAAAACGGAGCTGGTATGTATGTAGTATGTACGTTCTATAATGTGGAACCTGCTTAAGGCACATAGTTAATTACAAAAATCGGACAATGTTTGGTTCTGACTTTGGCGGAAAGGTTTAGTTGTAAAGTCACAAACAAGTTCCGTTTTTTGGTATATCCAAGCTTCAAAGCATTATTTAAATCGTTTGAAAAAAAAAATTAATTTAAAATAAAATCAATTATGTACTAATTTTAAATTAATTAGTATAAAATTACAGGTCATTAAGAATAGTTTTGGATTATTGTACCGTTATAAAAGGTGGGTAATATTTTTTTATAGTCTAGGAATGATTTGTGTCTAAAATATTTAAGATGTCAAAAAATCGCTTGGCGCCGAAAAACGAAATTATGTACCCAATGTTGAAAGAAACAGACTTTTTCAAAAAATTGATGAGAATTGAATAAAAATAATAAATTTATTTTTTTGTCGTTCAATTTTTTGGGGGTACTGCCCCTCATGCAACTCTGTTGCTACGGTCGCCAGTCGCCAGTCGCCATCAAAAAATATATTGTGAGGAAAAGGTATTTTCAAAAAGAAAATTAAAATGGTCACAAAAAAAACATGGAAAAACAAATTGCCAACAAATTGAAGAAAAAGTTTTTGCGAAAAAAATGAAAACTAAAAAAAAAATTGGAAAAAATTGTGTCGATAAAAATTTTCGTTCAACAAAAATTGTTTCTTAAAATAAATTTTGTCAAATAAATGCAGGAAAAAAAATTGGACAAAACATTCATTTTTTTCAAAAAATAAAAATTGGTAAAAAAAACATGTCCCTCAAGTTAGCAGAACCAGGTCAGGAGAAGAAACTTTTTTGATGGCATTAATTAGTGCTTATAATTAATGCTTTTAAGTGTTCCAATAGGTCAAAAATAATACAATAAACTAGGGTTCAAGTTAGCAGAATAATTTGCGAAAAACGGTTAAAAAAAATACAAAGAAAAAAATAATAAGTGTCCAAAGAACGCTGGTACCAAGTTTGAAACAAATCTAAGCACTGTAGCGTACAAAGAGCCATTAGGATATTCATTCAAGATATTGCCTCAAAAAAAAAATGAAATAGAAAAAATACAATTCAAAAGGTCCCAAAATAGTTTTTCAAAATAAATGGTCAAGACTATGATCGGGAACAAATTTGATCGGGAATTTCCCTTCTTCAAAAATGTTATATCGCCAATAATTTTTCACAGTTTTTTGCTAGTTCGAATTTGATTATTTAACATATTTCACTATCCCAATTTTCGAAGATGGGAAAATTTCCAAAAGAAATTTTATTTTTCTCCAAATGCATCTCTAATTATTAACTCATACTTTAATAATATAGTAATATAGATGTAGGCATTTATGTCGACCATAATTAGATGCCTGAGTATATATTATTTGATTAGCATTTATTATTATCTATGGAAGTACAAACAAAAAATGCATA
This sequence comes from Syrphus vitripennis, assembly GCA_958431115.1. Lineage (NCBI taxonomy): Eukaryota > Metazoa > Arthropoda > Insecta > Diptera > Syrphidae > Syrphus > Syrphus vitripennis. The sequence goes on along the minus strand of OY288108.1, from coordinate 104,744,318 downwards.
AGATTAATTTTCAAGTCAAACACACATAGATAGGATAGGAGACTGCAATCAGAGTTGGCTATTCAAATATTGAAAAAAAAGCCAACAACAACAACAACAAAACATTGGATGACGAATGTGACCTTAATATATTTACATAGAAACAACATCTCGCATCAATGGAGAAACGGGTGATAGCTGTATCTAAGCAAGTTTACCTACCAATGTGTGTGATCTTGTAAATAAAGTTATAAAAAAAAATCTAGATCTATTATAAGTTTCGAATGTTGTTTTTTTTTCATTTCATTTTTTATTTTTTACCAAGTAAATCCATTAGCCCCTTAGGGCGACAGTTTTTTTTTCTTCTAGTTCTATTCATTCGCATCTTGAAGCTATCATAATATTTGAAAAGACACACTTCAAAATCTTAAAATCAGATAAGAATAGATTTAGGTACCTACCTCTAGATTTATTTAGATCAAGAGAAGCATCAGCTTCAAACAAACAAATAAAATCACGCAAACGCTTAACATACTATACAGAGAATTGAATTATGAATTCTCGGAATTTGTTCTTAATTTATATTTATTTTTTTTGTTGAACTGAATTCTGATTGGCGAAAGTATGATTAGGATTTAAGAGAAAATATAATAAGATTACCTTTTTCTAGGAATTCTACCAAACAACATTTTTTTTAAAAACGTTCAATTAACCTTTCAAAGTTTGTTTTAAATAAATCAAATGTGATGCCAGGGGCTGAAAATATTTTTGCTCAAGTATTAAAAACGATTATTATGAACTAATGATTCTCTGAATGTTTAGGTTGCTGCTTGTGGTTTTCACTTTTAAGGGGAGAGAAATGTTAGTGGGGTCCGGAAATAAGCAAAACTTACTGGAACCACAAAAATTCCTGCTTCTCATAACTGCACATGGTTTTTATCATTGCGGTTTTTAGCTTCTAGCTATCAGCTACTGGTTTAAGTTAGACTTAAAAGCTAAGTTATTCCTGAATCCATTTTTGACAAAGGTAATAGTCATTCCATTCGTATTGCACTAGTGAACTCTGTACAAACTGAAATTAAGAAAAGTTTCCTACAAAAAAACAATGCGTATGCGCCCAAGTGTACCATTCTGTTTCTTCCTAATAATTCTTTTTTTTCTAATATAATCTAAACTTAAATTCCTAATAATTTTCTTGTTCCAATGAGATTAATGTTTGCCTGAAATTTTGGGAACAGGTTATAACCCTTTTAAAATGAGGTTTCTCTATATTTACCCTGGATGGGCACATAATCATTTTTTTTTTATAATAATAAAAACGAATTAATTCTCAGTGAAGTCCTTATTCCAGTTCTATGATAAAATAATATGATAAGTTTTTTTCTATCATCTAAATTTTTAAACAGTCTTATTTCATATCATGTAACCCAAAATGTTAATTGTCGTTACAAAAAAAAAATAGCATTTCAGCTAATATGTAAGTTTTTCGAAAGAAGTTTCCACGTTTACGAAGAAACAGAATCGTAAATTCAGACTGGGCCAGCATGTTTGAAAAAGAAAAATTGTTCTTAAAGGAACAGTGGATGTGGTTGAGCTTTCGTTCAACTTTTTAACTCGTCCATTTCATAGAATTAGCTGCGGTTCAGCGCTGGTTCAGACATAATGCCCATTAGACTTTATGACCAGGTCAAAGTGCTAATACACCTTATATCCGCATACCTTATGTAGGCATACCTATTTTCTATCTCAGAATGACAAAATGTCCATTTGGACATTATTTCACTTTCCAGCATCCCTCATAGTCCATTCAAAAGAGATATAATGATGTTTATAAATTTAATTTTAAACTTGCATATTGACTCATTTTTCTAAAAATACTTTTCCTCATGTTAAAGGAGCCCATCTTTAGCTCCATAATTGTGTTCAAATTAAATGTGACAGCTCTGATTTACACGCACCCTACAAAAACAACAAACCTATCTTCAGAACAAATTAAAAAAAAAAAAAAAACCAAAAGAAAAGAATCCCTCCCTGTTCTATTGTTCGTTCGTGTCCATAAGATTGAGAACAAAAACACTCAAACAAGATTTCTAAAATCACACATTTTTTGTTTTCTATAAAAAAAAGAGAAAAACAATACAAAATCCATCAATAACAAACAAGAAAAAAAACTTACCCTATTGCATTCCAAAGCAGCAGCACTATGTTCCTCCCGCTGTCTAAAGCAGTGGCTGCACTTGCTCTTGTTAAAGATGTTTGGTGAAAATTTTCGACAATCCGTTGTCCGGGTTCCCATTTTTGTGAAGTGTAAATTTACCAATTGAAAAAAATGTTTTCAAATTTAAATAATGGCTATTAATTTATTTTATTTATTTTTTTTTTAATTCCGTCCAGATGGTTGGATTGGAAATTGAAGGAAAACAAAAATAATTGAAAAAAAAACTTTGTCGATTTATGAGAACAACAAAAACAAAGCCTAATCCGATATATTTTTACTAAACACAAAAAACAAGTTTATGTGGCACATTTTTTGGCTTTTTTGTAAATTTGGGGCAATTCTTTTTTTTTTTTTGAAAAAAAAAAGCTCTGCCAGTATGGAATTCCAGTTGTTTTGCTTTTTTTCTTATTTTTTTTTTTTTTTTTAATTTAATTTATGTTGGAATTATGCAAATTAATTCGTAGCTGGCCATATTCCCCGCGATACCCGCAGGCACAACACTCGCTCACTTAACTCTCAAACTCAAAAACAACGACACTTGTCGTTTTTTTTTTTAATTTATTTTTTTTTTCTTCGTTTGGTATTTTCGTATATTTCACTTTAGCTCAAGTGGAGCGGTGGTGAAGGGCACGTTTTACTTCACTACAGGGACAGGCAGTAGACACTCCACGTTACGTTCCACGACGACGAACGGAATTTTCATAAAAAAAAAAAAAACCGAAGCAACGCGCTGAAGGACGGTGACGGTGAGGTGGTAGGTTAGGTATGGCTGGCTGTTTACAGAACAGACCCAGCCAGAGCAACAAATCAAGAATCGCGAACTCAAAAAAAAAAAAAAAAAAAATCGAAAAACAACAACCGACAGACAGACAGACAAAAAAAAACTAAACCAAAAAACAACACAAGCCGACAGAGAGGGGCGAGAAGGGTGAATGCACGTTTAATTCGGTTTTTATTTTCGCGTTACCGGGACAGATAAACCGAATTTCAGTTCAAAAATCCACCACTTACGACTCGATAAAAGCTTAAACTACGATTCAAACTTTTGTTGTCGTTGTTGTTTCTCTGAGTATTTTTGACAGTTTTTGTTTCTGTCTTCACTTTTGTTGTTTTGTTTTCGTCGAAATGTCAATTTTTGTTTCGGATAAACAGTAAATATTCAGCAAATAGAAATACCTAACTGTTGTTGTTAGGGCATGAGAATAATAATGCAAATATTATACCTAATTGTATCGATCAGGAGCGGTTAAGAGTTATTAGTCATACAACTTATTTCTTTTTTTTTTTATTTCGTACGAAAAATAATGTGAGATGAAGGGAAAAAATATATAAAATTAATAATGATGAATTGAATGAATATTAAAAAAAAAAAAATTTCTCTTCTTTTATCTCATAAGGTATTATTTTATAGTTCGTCACACACACACGTCACGTGATAACAATATTTTTACTTAAAACGCACAAGCAGCCACTTTTCAACTCGAGTGTATCCACGGTACTGAATTGCGGCCGAACGGTAATTCAGCGATGATGTCAATTTGACTCAATTTAGTTGAACTGTTGAACATTTTGTTTTGTTTGTTGTTGTTGGGTTTGTTTCGATTTTGTCGTGGTGCGAGAGAGAAATGAACTTGTTCGATGTGGTTTGAGATAAAATTGACTCTCTCAAACCCGAGTCGAACTTAAGTGAGACCAGGAGATAATTGTTAGCACATTTTGAAATAATTTTTTGATGATGACATTTATTAGTTGAGATTGAGGTTAATATTCTTAAGGGTAAGTTTTAAATGAGTTAAATATAATTCTATATTTTAATAAGACTTTAAATTCCGATGTTAAGCTGAAACAATCAAAATGGGGTTGTCCAGGGGGATATAAAATGTCTTTGCCTTTAAAAACGGTTTAAATATTTATTGCTTCGATAAAAATAAAAAATAAAAAATAAAAAATGATGTTCCATAAACGTCAGTTGCTTTTAAATATTTAAAAGTTTCTTTCTACAACATATATTATTTTAAAATTTAAAAGCCAGTTAAACTAAAATGTCATTTTCTAATAAATAATTTTTGAAAGCGGGTTTTAACGAAAATGTACCATCGCTCAGTTTGAACAACAGATAATAAAATCCAGGGATGGTTTGCAAACAGTGAAGGATATTGTTGCAAAGCAGACAAAACCATCAGACCATTAAATTCTTTAAGAATTTTAGCAAAAATTGATTTTAGTGGATTCAGGGGATAACTTTCCTGAATGCCCGAAACGGTTTTAAAAAATGATTGCTTCGATAATTTTTAAAATGACAATTTTCGGTTGCACCAAACAATTTTTGTTCTAAAAACCAAGAAACGAACCAGTAAACCAAAATGCTATTTATTTTCTTGCAGATTAATACACAAATACACTACACCATCCAACTGAGTATTGACATTGTTGGGCGGTTTGGGAGACTTTTCGGTGAAGTTTGACATTTCTCATTTTGCTATATAACTTGCACGGCAGAAACTTTTTCGTTCTAAAAATGGTTTGCAAACATTCAAGGACATTGGTGAAAATCAGACAAATTTCTCAGACGGATACATTTATATAAAAGCATTTTAGCTAAAACTAGTCAACTTTAGACTTTCAAGGTCTAAAGGACCAATCAACTTGGCGGAATTTTCTCCTCGTGCTTGATCTTAGCCTAGAGTGTCTATCAATATTAGTACGTCTGGCATCTAAGCCGTGTCTATTGAAAAAGGTGTTAAAAACATTATTAAACCAGTATCAAGTTTTGAAAAGCTGACTTAAAACGTTTGATTAGAAGAAGTTTTCCATTAGAAAATCTCTCGAAACTTTTCTAAAACTTTCGCCTTTAGAAATCCATACAAATTTGTAAAGCTTTCCACTTCATTGCTATCAAATCAAATGCCCTCAAAATCAACAAACAATGACATGGTAATTGCATTCGAAAAAAGTCCCATTGATATCATTGTATCAATTGATACAAATTTTGTTCTGGTTGTTGCCTGCAATGACGCTCCCCTCGATCAACTCTACTACTGGAAAACCTATTGTAATCGACAATAAAAGTGCCTTTCTCCCTAATTCAAACATCAACCCAAACCCAAAAACCAATCACCGTTGCATGAAGTTGATTGTGGATATGCCACTGGGCGAAAGTAAATATGTAGGTATCTTGTGTTAAGGCTTTCCAAATAGGGCTTTGCGTTCGCGCCCATACCTATACTTGAACCGCTAAATTGTTCATGGTTAATTCAAAAAATTGTTCCTTAATTTACTATATCACTTGCCCTTGGCCCTATATTGTAAATGTTTTTTTTTTTTTTTCTTTTTGTAAATTGTAATCAAATCATTTTTAAGAAAATAAATTTAAACAAGCATCATACATATTCCCCATCGTTTTGATTATGTCAAAATTAGTGATAAACTACCGTGAGTGGTCGTTATTGTTGCTTGAGTTTAATAAATGCGTTCAGCGAAGGCGGAAAATTGATTAACCAAGGTCATACAATCAACTCACACTCAAGAATCTGTAAAAAAAAATTAACAAACTAAGAATAAGTGTGTGAGGGAATGTAAGAAATGAACTTCCTTGCCGAAATTATGTAAAGTACAGTTATAAAAAAAAACAGTAACATTCACATATTGCGCTACTTTACTATGAAATCTTTTTAAAAGCAACAGAACAAAATGTATTTCCAAATATTTCTATAACAAAATCAGGTTAATTAAAAGAAGGAAAACTTATTGAAGTCAATAAGATTTTCATATTATTTTAAGAAGAATACCACCTAAAATATACCGCAATAATAGGAAAAACTTGAGTGAATATTGAGAACAAATGTAATATATAATTTTTTTTTTTTTTCAAAACTGTGCTTTGGAGTTAATTTTTCAAAAACTACCTATTAGCTGAAGCAATCTTATTTAAAAAGTGAATTAAGGAATGGAGTTGTGACTTAGATATAAGAAAACTATAGCGTCTTTATTAGATATTATAATGGCAATCACGATAGCTAATAGACACGAAAAAATGCAAGAATAAAAAAACCTTATTAAATGAAACACCCTAATGTTCCTTACCATAAGTTCCACCCACAAAAGTTCCACAAAAAAGAAATTTTTTTACTGTATTTTTTTTTTTTTTGTAGTACATGTTTTCCAATTTTTTAAATTTTTTGTAAAGAAAGAGCCGCCAAAACAAGATATTAGGGGTATTCATGCAACGGTGGAAAACTCGGATAAACCTAGGAAACCAGATAATTTTATCTCCGCAGAAACGAGCTGTCAAAATTTGTATGGGAAAAATATTCTGCAAACCAGATAAATTTATCTCACAAACTTGATGCAGAAAGCGAAGAAATAAACCTCATAAAGTTTCGAGAAGTAATATGTGACGTTTAGTTGTGACAGCTGATTATTTCTCACATTTATGCAAGAATTTTTATGGCGTGCTCATGCAAACATCAAGCGGAAAATTATATCTTCTGCAAAGCGGAAAATTATCTCGTTGCATGAATACCCTTATTGTAAATTAGAAAAGGGGAATCATTTAAATTGGAATTATAGCCCAAAAAAAATTTAAATATCACCCATATCTTAGGAAAAGGCTTTAAATTAAAAACGTGTCAATAGTTTTACTGAAACAAGTCCGTTTTTAAACAAATAAATTATTTACTAAGATATTTCAGAAATTATTTTCCAAAATCGAATATTGACAGCATGAGATTTTGAAAAACGTGATTTTTCAAAAACCTATTTCATAAATATTAGACTCATTTACGAACATTTGAAAAATAATTATACCTATTAGATTTGAAAATTTTATAAAATTCATATTGTCAAATCAGGTGAACGTCAAAATATCGTTGTTTTATCATATTTTTAAAATATTCAAAAACCCACATTTTAACTTTTTACATTTTCTCAAACTGTGTTTGTTAAGAAGTTTCATTGAAATTTCACTTTGAAAACATAACCCAAGTTTACAAAACAAAAAATAGAAATAGTTTGGAAATATCGGCTAAAATTATTTTGGAGAAAATGGGAACTTCGAAATTAATTTGGGCGCTTTTCCTTGGAAGTTATAACTCAATGCGGTTCCAATTATTTTAAATATTGAAAATTAAGAAACACGTTATTATAAACAACAGTTAAAATGGCGATCATATAATTTTTGGAATTCTAGTTCATAAGCAAGTTAAGGAGATTTCTTATTTTACTAATTTCTATTCCCGTTGAATAAGGATTTCACCTTGGACCATTTAAAAAAAAAATCATGAAGCAAACCTTAAAACCAAAATCTAAAGTCCAAAAAAAATCTATATTCCAAACACCCTAAATTCAAAATTTACACAAACTGTAATATCAAGAAAATCTAAATTCCACAAAATCAAAAATAATTTTGCAAATTTTTCATCTTATCCCATTTTTTGGTATTTCAATTTTGAACTCAAGCGATTTTGTACTTTAGAATCTTTCGATTTGCGTGCGTGTTTTGGATTTTTCTGATTTTTAAGTATTCGGTTTTTGGGGCTTCCATGTTTTTTAATTTGTTTAATCCAAAAGTATAAAATATTAAATTTCCAACAACCTTCAAAATGAAAATATTATTGTCCGCCAGACTAAAATTTTGTAAAAATTTAAAATACACAATTTATTTCAAACTCAAAACTGGGACTCGAATCTCGAAAATTACAATTGCAATGTAATGTTGTCTACATTCTACATATTATGTTTACACTCTATTTGAAAAAGCTAATTGCATCCATTTGAAACACAGCCATTGTCAATATTTGTTCTCACTTCTATAAACGTAAAATTTCAAATCATAATTAAAAAGAACAAGAAAAAAGAAAAAAACAAACCATTTCCAATATTTATAAGTACCTACAATAATTACGCAGCTCACAAAAGTTAACTTGTAATAAAATCACTTTATCCAATTAACCTTTAAAAAAAATATCAAGAACAAATCAACAAATCATTAAGAACCACTATCTATATCTACTATTTGTTGATTGTTCAACGTAAATATAAAACGCAATAAATCTCAAAACATACATAATTTTTCTTAACAATATCAACATGTAAACACGACATGGGTGATCGGTGATTGTTGTTGTCGCATCTCGAAATTGTGTACCTACATAGTATCGATTGGTTTTAGATTAGAGTGAAATAATTTTTTTGCCTTTTTGAAAGTGCGGAACAATATTAAACAAGAGTTCTTCGGATGATAAGATCCACTCCCACCAAAGGGAATATTGATATTGTATAGCTATCAATTTTTTTTAAAGATTAGAATGGTTTGTTCAAAATGCGGGACTATCCCAAGGTAAATACACTTAATTTCTCAAAAAAAAAAAAAAAACATCATCGATTAACTGAAGTCGCACTGAGATAAGCTATGAACTGTTTTTACGTCGTTGGGTATAGTGAATTTTTTTTCTGCTTCGGAGTATGACAAGGGTTGTTATCTTTTGAAAATGTTTTAGTTTAGAACATTTATCGCAAACTTAGAAAAACTAATTTATTACAGAAGATATTCTTGGAGGGCTTGTCACTTACTACCTGTGAAGACGCAGTACTTTGGCCGTGAAAAAATGTTTTTAGATATCTGACGGTTGATCGCATTTAACCAATGAGTCCTACAAATCCCCAAAAAAAAGTTTCGCAAATTTTCAGAGGAATCTGTGTCACTTGCGATAACATCCTATCGCTCATTACCCCCAATCGTTTCCTTCAGCTATTTTCCTCACATTTGTCTTACATTTTATGGATTGCACTTTCATATTGTTATTTCTTCTCAAAAATAACATAAAAATGCATAAATAACAAAAACAACAAAATTAAAATAAAAAAAAAACATGCCAACGATCTCCCTTAAATCATTTGCTAACTCCACCGGTAAGTAAGCATAAAACTAACATCAGCCACTTTCTTCCTGGTCATTGGTGGAAAATATTTTGTGCATTTTCCGGCTTGGCAATAGTTTTTACAATAATTTTTTTTTTTAATACAATTTCCTATTTCTGACTCACTGCTGTGTTAGAACAAAGCCGTAGTTATGAGATTTTCATTGGGTTAGACATTGGTAATAATATTTTCGAAAAAATGATATCGGCTTCTTTTAAATGAAAGAAAAGAAATACTTGGACTAGAGAAACAAAAGTTAGATTAAGATCCCAACGTCCAATGAAACGTCGAAGTAACAATTTACCGAAAACGCACCTTCAGAACAGAGTAATTTAAGTTTACTGCAATCAAAGTTCTGAAGAACAACAAAGCGTTTGGACTTGATGGTATTCCCGCAGAGCTGTTACAAGCCAAATGAGTTACTGCGTCCGCTCATTGGGAGAACTTGTGAAACAGAGCTTTCATGAAGAGTGGAAAAAACGAAGCTCCCAAAGAAAGGTGAACTAACGCAATGTAAAAATTAGAAAGGAGTTTTCGTGCTACCTAAAGTAGATAATACCAAGAATCGTCCTAAAGCGAGTGAGAGAAAAAAGAAACAAGCAGGTTTCCGCAGTGGATCTGCCTTTGAGGACAACTTTAACACCTTCGGGAACATCATTGAACTGTGCGGTTCAAAAAGTCGTTCGACAGTGTTAATGCAGATTTTATCTGGCTTGCTTTGTGTATGAGGAGCATTGCTAGTTATTATTAAGGTCACATATGATTGATCCAAATGTCACGTTCTTCATAAAGACAGATTGTCAGAGGAGTTTGAAATCCAAAGGCAAGGCTGTGGACTTTCATCAATGCTTTTCCTATTGGTCACTAGTAATTTAAAGCACGCAGAACCGAATTAAAAATTAACAGTCAAATTGAAAGGAATTCTGTCCAAAATATGGAGAAAGAACTTTATAAGCTTAAAGATCAAGCTATGACTGTTCCACTCAAGGCTCCATACTGAATATTATTTGGGGGTATCTTCATCCCCTTGAGTTCCCTTTCTGGCTACGCTTCAGGCAACAACACCACCAACCACCCAAACAACAACAACATCAACAAACAAAAAAAATAGCAAAGCTGCTCTCTCAACTATGTTGTACATTATGACCGTTATGGTTGTCGAAATCCCCATATGCCATGCCATGCCATGCCAACCTACATATCAAGGAGTCTGTGATGCCCCATGTGTGCCTGCCCGCGCAACTGCTACTGCTACTGCAATAAGTAAAAGTTCCAATTACCATAAACAACCGCACTTGCCATTTAAGGGCAAAGCCGCATTTTACTCACCAACCACCACAAAACCAACAGAATTTGGCCTAGGCAACAACAGGTAAGGAGTTCCAACAGTGAATAAAAGGAATTTTTGCAATTTTCCACAAATCTGGGAGAGCGCGCTGAAGCTATACCTAGACATACCTTACTTACTTACCTAGCCCGGAAAATGTGGTGCGCTGTTTGCTCTCCCTGGCGCTGTGTTGGCAGCTGCTTGCTTGCTTGCTTGCTATGCTGACTAAGACTTCTACCTTTACCTATACCTTGTCCAAAGTTAACATGAGTATTGTAGCGGACGAGGAAGCGATGATGATGAGGATGATGACGACTACGGCGAAGACGACGACGATGAAGCTACTGGAGGTGATGCTGCAGATGCATTGACTTGATGGTCGGTATGGTATCACCCGAGGAAGAATTTGTGGTGTTTGCCTTTTATGGCTGGGTTCCTTCAAAAAATGTTCCCTAAAGGTCAGGTACGTCCTAGAGTCAACGCACGCAAAAAACAACCAGCCATCCAACATACATAATATATGTTTGGCGATAGATACAATGAGCAAGCTCATTCAAATGTCAACAAAGTCACGAGTTTTGTTTCAGCAGCCGCACTGTTCCATTCGCGAGTTCGAGCCACAGCTAACAGTGCACAAAATCGAAGATACTTCTTGGAATCCTTGCGGCAACACATGGCCGTTGTCGTCGCATCGTCAACCAACATAGTCTGACGAACAATGACTCTAAATGAAAATGGATATCCACGGATAACTTAACATACCTACTGCCACTGTCATCGAGTAAGCTTAACAGCACAGTTGCCAATTTGTATTTAACAAAACAGTACTAGAGTAATTTTTTTAAATTATAATTCAAACAAATAATTCTAGAGATATTTTTTAATTCAGAGGTAACACTTGTGTTGCAGTCCTAAGCGAAATTACAGAATTATTGAGTTCCATAAGAAGGTGGCATCACTGATTATGCTTAGTAACCAATAGGATAACAGCTATGTTACAATTTAGCGAAATAACAGAATTGTTTACTTCCATAAGATAGTGGCTATTGGAAATTACTTTAAAATAGTACTAGATCTTCTAAGAAATATAATTTAAATAAAGTGGCATCACTGATTTAGGTTACTAACGAATTGGCTCATACATTGAAAAGTTTTGTATCACCAAAATCAAGAGGGTATTATTTCTAAAACTCCTTATAGAAAAATTAAATGGCACCACTGATTTAACTTAATTATGCACCTATTTCGCTGAATCATCATTATCATCATCTGGGTCTGATCTTTAGGTGGCAACATGGGTTTTTGCGCGCTTATCGTCTTGAGATTTGTAATACATCTTCTCGCGCAAAATTCGGTTGCTGATCTTTGTGGCGCTGTGTGTTCTTCGTTGGTGTTATTTATGACAGCGAGGAACGGCTCGCGGTGAGGACATAATGTTCATGTTGCATTGCAGTTTCTAACTTCGAAACGAGTGTTGTGTTCGGTGATGGTGGCTGGATGGCTGGTTGGCAGGCAGCAACAACGGCGGCGGCCAATAGTGCACAACAACCATACAATTTCGTGGACCACATGGTGTTGGCAACAATGTTGCGGACAACAAGAAATCGGTGAGACTCTTGAAGATCAAACAAAGGTCAGAATGAAAATAGAAGATCTTAAGTTGATCTTTAGATTGTATTTTTTATTTTTTTTTTTAAATCGAAACTCTTGGTGTGGTGGATTAATTTGTTTCTATAAAACGATGGTGGGGTTGGAAGAAAAAAACATTAGAAAATTATTTGTGTGGTTTGATTATAAATTGGAGATTTTATTTCACAATTTGCGAAGAATTCAAAGGCAAACGCTCGTTTTAATTGAATTTGTTATAAAACATTTTTAGTAAATATGCACCAATTTTGTTTTCATTACTGTTCAGTTCAAACTGAGATAAGCATAGAAAATGAAAATGCAAAGTGGGAATTGTTAAGGGCAAAGTGAAAATGCGAAATGTGAAGTTCGAGAAGTAAAGGGCAAGAAATCAAAGTGCAAATTGAAAGCATTTTCAAAAGTGCAATTCTGAAAAGCACAATTTTAAAAATCCAAATTTTGAACGAATCAAATTTTGTTACTCAATACTTGCTAAAAATGTATGGGCTCCTGAATAATGATACTCGTAAGGCTTCAGATAAACGATATCTTAAGTAATTGGCGAACACACCAAATATCGGGTTTTTCAGTAAGAGCGCTACAAAAGTTTTTTTTTTTAAATAAAACAAAAACGGTTTTGGATATCATTGAAATTCTTTATTTCTGTGAAAGTACGTTCGATGCCATTATGTATGGAACTCGATTTCTTTTGCATGACCACCACGGGCACGCTTGCAGGAGTCCAGACACTAAACCCAATTTTCGACAGTTTTCAAGCAGAAATCGGCCGATACTGCTGCAATTTCACATTCGATCAATCGTGGCTGGCTTGTTGGTAAAGACCATAGACTTGACGTAGCCCCACAGGAAATAGTTTAACGGCGTCAAATCGCACGACCGAGGCGGCCAAGCGACAAGACCATTTCGTGAGATAACACGTTCTCCAAAATTGGTTTCCAATAAATTGATTGCGACATTCGCTGTGTGGCTTGTGGCGCCGCGCCGTCCTGTTGGAACCACATGTCCTCCAAGTCTATATCATCCAATTGGGGCCAAAAATTTTCGGTTATCATTGAATATCCCTATTCACAGTAACGTGCCGGTCTTGATCATCACGGAAGAAGTACGGCCCAATGACGCCGCCGGCCCATAAACCACAACAACCCGTAATTTTTTCGGGATGCAATGATGACTCATGGAGTACGTGTGGATTGCTGCCTGACCAATACCGCTGATGATGATGGACGTAGCGCACTTAACGTTGAGGCCATTGACTCCGAATTTCGGCAGTAAATTTTAATAATTTCGACTCGTTGTTGGCTCGTATATCTCTCCATCATGAAATGGCAAACCTTAATGAAGAGAAATGTCAAAAGAGCGGCAAGAAATATGGCGTCCCTGTCCCTGTCGCTCTACTTTTGTAGCGTCCCTGTTGAAAAACCCTTTAGTATACCGGGTAGCAGGTACAGTTAGAAGAACGGGTACTCAGTTTATAGAACGTTTATCCGAATAGGACAGAGTCAACTAGAGTTAAGCCCTAAACGACATAAATAGCTACCATGCTAATAGACTGGCTACCCATTATCCGGGTAATTTCCGAAAACACAGATAACAGACCGGGAAGTCGAAAATTAAGAGTGTACCCGGGTATCAAAAAAAAAAAAGGCATACACCTGTTAAATGTATGGGTTACTCATTAGGGGTTGAGTATAATCCAATAACCATACAACATACATGTTACTGTATGGTTATGGTGGCGTCGAATGCGTGAAGAACAGTTGGTCAAACAATCAAGGTAGCGGAGCACGAATTTGAAGTGGTGCAATCCTTCAAATACCTTGGGTCAATAGTAGCAGCCGATAATAATTTAGAAGAAGAAATACGCGGGCGGCTGCTCAATTCTAACAAAGCCTACTACAGTCTGTCAAAGCTCTTCAAATCCAGAAATCTCACCATAACTTCAAAACTGATGCTGTACAGGACCATGGTCCTGCCAGTCCACACGTATGGATCCGAGACTTGCGCGTTCGAGAGAAAAGTCTTAAGAAGAATTGTTGGCCCCATATGTGAGGAAGGACGATTCCGGAGACGGTACAATCATGAATTGTACGCAATCTACCTTGAAGCAGACATAGTGACAAAAATTAAGCTCGGTAGACTCGGGCACCCAGCACGCATGAGTGAAGAGGAACCAGCTCGGAAAGTCCTTTGTGGTACATTCTATGATAGACGGCAGCGTGGTAGACCACGCTTGCGCTGGAGAGATGGCGTAGACCAGGACACCCGAAGCCTTGGGGTGCGCAACTGGATGGCGTCGGCTCAAGATCGGGATAGGTGGAGAGACTTGTTGAAGGAGGCCAGGACCGGACCCCGTTTGTCGAGCCGATGATGATGATGATACATGTTACCTGGCTAATAGACCGAATACATAAGATAGCAGACCAGGGTTCGGGATATTAAGTCGTAAAAACCCAGAAAAAAAAACTAGTTACTCATTGCTAAGCCCTTATTCGACAGGGCGAAAAAATCTAATTTATTCTAAGTAATTACTTAGCTTTTCAAATTATCACTTCAATAATATGAGCATGATGCAGCTAGGGGTTCTAAAACAGCGTCATTAATTCTCTATATACACAAATCCTCTTTCAGAGTAACATATTCAACAACAATAAAATACAAAATAAAAAAAATATGCTTAAGAGACGATTAGATTTACAGGATACCTGACTTGAACTTGAAATTGGAAGACAGGACAATTAATCACAGTCAAACAACAACTTGTCTTAACGCTGAGTAAGTAAGTATAGCTTTGGTCTTATACGATAACTTTATTAAATTGATAATTTTGTTGTTGTTTTGTTTTTGCAGTCTGGAAAATTGAGTTTCGATTTCATTTGACGAAGCGTTTCACTTTTTAAATTAATAGTTCCAGACAAATCTAGTGCAGCAACAGCAGCAACAACATAAATTTGTCGGCTATTGACTGGTGGTTCTAGAGAAACACACCATGAATTTATTTGATTTATGTCTTCTGTTGCAAAAGTTAAGACAAAGAACGACCAAGAAATCAACATTTTAACCAAAAAAAAAAAGAATAATACAAAAACTGCAAGAATCAAACCAAGCGAGAGAGACAAACACACGATAAATTACTAATGTCCTGGCATTTGTCGTTTTCTCAGATTCCGAAGATTGATCTGAGCTTTTAAGCCACAACCAGCCCCAGCAGCCAGTATGCGCATCCAGCAGAAGCACCACTCCCAATGTCGTCCCATCACCAGAGACTTTTCAATCGTATTGAAATTCAAATTAATTCAGCGAGAATCAAGGTTCATCCAAATGCTATTGTACATAATATACCGAAATATGTTCCTTTTGGGAGGCGAGAAGATAAGCCATATACATCATCAGGCTCGTGTCGCGACGAAGTCCAAGGAGTCCCGAAAAATTCATGAATTTTTTTTTTAAATCGGGAATCTGAAGATTTATTTCGTATGGGGATTTAATTCGGTGATTTTCCGGTTTTCGTTTTGGAGACACCACTACTACGAGCAACTTCGTGGTGAAATGATTTATGGTCATCCGTGCACAGCACAACACACTGCGTGTCTGTCCATTGTTGCGTATATCGACAATTTTTTTTAAGTGCGCATACATAATAAACGCGCGCTTAGTCTCTTCAAGACTGAAGCCCTCCGTTCAGGCTAAGGTCAGTCGCCACCATCTACACTGCCGAAAATCCTTCCAGGGTCTTATTTTGATTTACCCTTTTTATTTGTTGGGTGGAAGGCAGCAACTCATCTTCTTGGGGCACACTTGATTTATGTGTCCTGCTGTATCTCAGGTTAACATAAAAATTTGTTACGCTACGAATTGCTTTAAAATAAAAAAAAAACAATATGATGCTCGTTCAGATTTTGTTCAGTTTTAAGGTGCAGTCTTTAGTGGTTTTTAGTAAATTTGATGCGTTTTTTTGGGGAAATTTATCTTTTGGAATTTATTTTGATTTTTTATAGCTTTATTGTGGCAGGTCCCCGAAATTTTTTTTTGGGGAGTAAGCCGGTGAGGATGATAATAACTTTTTATGTATTTTTTATGGAAGTTTTTGACAGCTTTGGAGGTCCAAGCGTTGTGTGGTATTGTTTAATCGTTTTGTTTTTGGCGATGTATACAGTGGGGCAGTTAGTTTGCATTGGATAGGTTATTTTTTTTTTTAAATTATCAACTCAGAGGAATTTGATTTTATATGAGGTCCTGTAACTTTATATGAGAGGCTCTTTTAATTACCTCTAATTACCTTTCTACCCTAGAAACAAATATTCTACTTTTAGGATGGAATTCACCAAGCGCTCTCATTCCAGCCTAAAAGTAGAATATTTGTTTCTAGGATAGAAAGGTAATTATTTTATATGAAATGATATGGACGGCTGAGGCTGCTTCAGAATACTTTTAAGTGGCTAGAGAATGTTTTTATGTTTGCTTAAAAAGAAAACGTTTTTCCTGAAGGTACACTTTTGTTAATCTTGACAAGACAAAAGGACAGAAAAAATATTTGAGTATTATTCAAAAACTAAGGACAAAAACTGTTTGCACTAACTCTGAAAAACATACAACAATTCAAATTCTTGTATAAGCCAATTTATTCCAACTTTAAGGTCTAGCTTGTACTACTGTATCTATTTACTTTAATCTCTCAAATGATGAATATAAAAATATTCATTTACGGAATCCTTTTTTTTATGTAGGTACCTACTACTAGTTGGGTTATTTGCTCCTTATGTGTCTTTACTTTAAAATTCAGGGTTTGTCCACAGTGCGGTCAAGGTACATAAAAATTAAATGAGCAACAGTAACTGGCAAGTGATTTAAAGTAACCGAGTTAAACGTTTAATGTTTATGGTGTTGATTTATGTTCAACGGGTAAGGTTATGATGTAATTCAACGAATTTACACTAAAACTTTATGTTTTATCGTAAATTTTTTGTATATTATTTTTCTTTTTGGTTTTTTTAGAAATCTAGGACTCCGATAGGGAAATGAGAATCAGAATTGGAAGATATAGGGATTCCTTAAGGGATTTGCATGTTGCATTGGTTGATCTTGACAACCACGAGATCTGATATGGGTTGCACTCACACAAAGAGGAGTTCCGGAAGTCTACGCCGAATGACTATGGACATGTACGAGCAAGTTAAAACAAAAGTAAGATGCACCGCAGAAATCACCGAAGAGTTCCCAATTAGATCAGGTGTCCAACAGAGAAACGTCTTGAGACTATTACAATGCTTGACTTTCTGTTTGAAGAATGACGATCTCGGAAGAAAGATAGAAGCAAAACTTCCTGGATCAACCTAAAAATAACGGGCTTCAGGCATGTAACAATTTAAAAATGTGAGGCCTGCAGACGGCGAATTTTCCAAGGTTAACCCGGCGAACCCAAAAGATGGAGTATCAAGGTGAAGCAATAAAGCGGCAGAATTATGGTTCTAATCGAGATCACAATAACCGTCGTCGGTTAAAAGACTAAAATGTTGCTTGTTTTTCTTTAGTTGATTATCTCTTATACTGAATTTTTTTTTAAATTTACTTACCTTACGTTACGTTAAATTAACAAAAAACAAACACTTCAGCCAAACAGTAAGTAACCTACTGGTAACCTCGCTTCATGGTTTATTTTATCACGGTATTACTTCTGCTTCGCTGCATGGTTTTGAATAACCACGGTTTAACTTCTGCAACTAAAAACAGAAATGCATTTTAAAATCGACGTATTTTTTATGTAAAAATAAATAAAAGATAACAAATCAATTCTTGAATTGTTTTACGAAAATACAATTTTACTAAATGAAACAAGGTATTGGGTTCTGGCCCCGCATTGGGTACCTTCCGGGAAATGGCAATATCGTTATGTCCAAGTTCTAAATCAAACATAATGTAATGGAGTTAAAAATGGAATAGGTAGATTGCCCAACAAACTTCATCGGTACATTATGAAACTGGCTCCGCGAAATTAGGCCCCAGGAAATAAGGCCCCACAAAAAATGAAATAAGGCCCCAAAAAAAAGTACACAAAACAACAAAAATATTTCTCAAATTTTGGGGTCTAATTTCATTGCTTGCTTGAAACATCCTTGAGGAACAATATTAAATGTTCCATCCATAAAAATGGTTGGATACAATCCAAGTATTTGTTTAATGGTTTGGGGTGTAATTTCATTTTCGAAAATAAACTTAAATATGAAAAACTAAATTGGGGCTTTATTTCATTTTTCTAAAAAAAAGTCAAAACAAGTTGGGGCCTTAATTCATTTTTTTTTTGTGGCATTTTTTCATTTCAGTGGGGCTTTATTTCATTGGGGCATAGTTTCATTATGAAAAATACCCCAATTTGGGGCCTTATTTCATTTTTTCTTTCGGGCCCTATTTCCTGGGGCCTATTTTGGAAGAGCCTATGAAAGTAATAATAACAGGGTACATGCCCCACGTTGATGGGCGCCCTTTGGGAAATGGCAAAATTTTTATGTTTGTATTTAACATTATTTCAGGATCTTGGGCTGGGCCTCATCAGCATTTTGTATTGTATCATGATATCCAGATGATTTTGCCGTTTTACTTGGTCGGTCTGGGTTTTGATTCTCCGTGTCACACGTTGGGCGCCATCTGAACATATTGTTATACTTTTTACTGATCTAGTGGATGAATAGCCTAAAACTATATAAGTACAAAAGCCAAATCCCAGAAAGATGAAATGCTGGGTAATGATACCATTCGCCAAAGACAAAAAAGAATGCATGAGAACTTTATAAACTTAAATTAAAGTAACTTCATGTTGTATTACAAATACAGCTTTAATTTATGTGAAAGCAAAAAAGGTTACTCTTACCAATTCAGCGCATTTTTATTAAGATTAATTTTTTACAATTTTGTATGCTATAACTCCTTTCCTTACCAAAATATTTCAACTAATCATAAAATCAACCTGATGATGTTCTTCATCATAAACAAAAAAAAAACATGGAACACATCTAGAAAATGACATATACACAATCTTAAAGAACATCTTGCACGATGCAAAACTGAAAAATCATCCCAAAAAATCCTAATTCCAAATGTCAACATTCTTCTCTGTCATTTCAAACAGCATTAACTTCATTTTTAACCCCACGCATTAGTTTTAGTTGGCAAAAACAAAAAATAAAGAAATACATAAAACTTGCTCCGAAAACATGATTTACCGTTAGACACTAATCCTAATCGCCATTAGCTGAACTATCAATCAAGCGACATTCTATGACTGCTAGCTAGGTATACTGGGTGATTTGCATAAGGTATGATAATAAGCTAGCTAACGGTAATACTAACAATTTGAATCTAGTTTTTAAAACTGAAACCTTATTTTTAATTAGCTTTTAAATTAAGATATTTCATAAAATAGGAGTTTTTTAAATGAATATTTAAACTCAAAATTTTGATTCAAAAACTTATTTTTTTTATACAATTTAAATAAAAAAAAATGTTTTATTTTCAAAATTTCGAGCTTAAAAAATAATTTTTCAAAAACTATTTAGTAAAATAAAAATGCAGTTTTGACTTAAAAACTATTGCAAAACAACTCCGTTTTTTATTAATATTTTTGGTTTCTTTAAATTTATTTTCATATAAAATTTCCCCTTCAATCTTGGTTCAATCTACAGCCTAGCCTTTTGTCACAGCCTTTTCAAATCACCCTGTATATGCCGACCCTTACAACTTTATACTACAAATTAGAGAAATTGCAGCTTAGATATATGTACATACTATGAAGAGGCTGTGTCAGTTGGTTATTAGTTTTTGTTATGCATTTCATAAAATTTGACAAAATCATGGCCGTAGCTAAAGGAAAGGCAGATCAAAAGGAAAAAATATTAGAAATTCAAAAAAATTCAAGAAAAAACATATATCACATTTTTGTCAATATTTTGGTACGGGTTGGGTTGAGAATCTCGAAAACCAAGATTCAAAACCTAATTTCTAAGACCCAAAATTTAGAAAAGCAGAATCTAATAAAACAGCTTTTCAACTATTTGGGTTTTCGGAATTTAGAGTTTTTAATTTTGGGTTTGGTTTTTTTGTTTCCGGGTTCACAGGTTTCTTTAGAGGTTTATTTTTTGTCGATTTTCGGTTTTCTAAATTTCGGATTTTGCGATTATACCTGACTTCTTTTTGACTGGGTTATAAATATATATTTATTGGATATTTCATTACGAGTTGGGGTTAGGAAACTAAAAAACCAAAACATAGAAAACTAGAATCAAAAATCCAGAAAACCTAGAAAACCTAGAAACCAGTGCTTTCTGGATGGTTACGAGATTTTGAGTTTTCGAAAGCCAGGATTTTTTTCTGGATTCAGGATATTTGATTGTCTAAATTTAATACTTCAGCATCATGCCTAATTTCTTTTTTTACTGGGTTGAAAATACAGTTTTTTAAGGAAAGTTTTTCGTCTAAATTACAGTAACGAAGTTAATATTGAGTAATTTTTCCTGAGAGTGTCAAATCAATTCATTCAAATACCGGATTCATACACGATTCTCAATAAATCTTAATCGTATAAGTATATTACCCCTATTGAATTTGTATATTTTCCTAACTACGTTCTTGGAACAATTCCATGTAATTAATAACAAATTTCTCTATCGTGTTGATCTTATAGTGAAACGTTTTTATTCAAAAAAAAAAAAAAAAACATAAAAAAAATGAAAGACCAAACAACAAATTTACCACATTATATTCACCTGTTGCATTAGACAGGTTGACTTGTAGAGCTAGAGTGGTACCAGTTTCATATAGACTATACCGTGTCGTCGTCGGTCGTCAGTCGCTGCCGCCGCCGCCATCCAACCACTGCTGTGTGTGCTGGTGCTGACTGGAATATATGCGTAATAGTTTATTAACCCAATCCCTGTCCCAAATGGTAAAATTGTACACAAATTCTCAATTCTTTGCTTTTTTTCACGAAATCCATCCAAAGCCAAACGGAATGACTGATCGAGATGAAACATTATATGACGAGAAGCAACATAATCAAAGACCCATTCGTTTCGTTGTCGTCGTATAATCGTAAGTTGATGTTTTTTTGTGTTTGTTTTAAAAGTATTGAAACCAGATTTCAAACGCTAGAGGTCTTGTCGTCAAACTAGGAGATTGGGTGGTTTTGGAGTGTGCAACTATACATATGTATATGTGATATAGTCTGGTCATGGTAGTGTGTCTTTGGTTGATGGAACATTTTAATGCAGCTAAAAGATTGACTTCAGATAGGTATTAGATAGATAGTTCATTAAACTTCGATTGAGTGAAAACGTTTTGTGATGTAATAATTTTTGTTTTGATTGAATTTTCGTCGACTATTTAAACGCATTTAATATTTTTTTGATCTTGTATGAGTAATGGCTTGTTCACACGAAAATTTAGATAATTGAAGATACAATTTAAGGTTACAGTTTTGTGTAAAAATTAGTGTGCATAGAAATCATCAAGAGCATGTTCAGTCGACATTCAATCGATTAACATTTTTTCTATTTCTAAATCAGCTAAATACTGGAACCAAAAAACTCTAAATCTTGAAAAATCCTGAAAACTAGAAAATTGAATGTTTTGTATAATGCATTTCTTTAGATCTCGATTTTGGGGATTTTTGGTTTCAGGACTTTGAATTGTGACCCCAGCCCAGGAAGGGTCTAGGAAGAATCGAAAAAATCCCATTATAGAAGTCCTTAAAATTAACTTCAAATACAAAACAATTCTTCATGCTATCATGCGAAGCAACTTCATGTCTTCTGCCGTCAATTTTCTTTCTTACGTTGTTTACATTGTTCAACACTGTGAACCGTATGTAAGCCCGCGACGAACAGCTGCCGTGGTGAGCTTTCCTTATCACAGAGTTTACTCGCCCCTTCATCGACCCTACTGCTCGTATGCTGCTCGTTTACTCTACTTGAATTTTGACACACTTTTTTTGCCTTTCTTTGCAACGTCTCTAAATCAATCCGAGGCATGCTTTTCCATCTACAATAATTTATGGAACTTTCTAGAGATAAATTTTAAGTGGCGCTCAATGTGAGTCCGTAAAATTTCTCTTTATTTAATAATTTAAAGTCTGTTTAAACTCTTTCCACTGTGCTGATGGTGCCATTAAGAGCGCAGTTAAACTATAATTGGCGCCCAATGCGGGTCCATACAAATTTATTATTTTTTTCATAGAAATCATAAAACATGATTGCTTACTCAGTAACTAAAGCAATTAGATTTGTTATTTCCGAAGTTTTCCCTTCAAGATCATGAGAGCAGTTAATTGCATCATACGAATATGGAACTTCATGAAAAGATTGATTTTGTATTTTTTATTTCTTTTGAAATTTTTATCGTCCACCTGGCAGAAATTGTAAAAGTTCCAAACATATTTTATTATTTTTCTTCCGTTTCATTTTCAAATCACTTAATTGCCCTACCAAGATCCAAATGTTGTTATATATTCATTATATTCCACTCAGAGAGAGAGAGAAAAAAATGTAGGAAGTTACACAAACATAACTTGCTATCAAAAGTTTTTATTAAACAATTACCCGCCAATCTATCTCCGACAATTAAGTAAATTTATTTCAAAACAATAAAACAGTGGATTCGATATATAATATCCGCTTTTCGCTTGGCTGAACTCCATAATTCGGAGTATAAACTACAGATGGAGGTAGTTACAATTATTATCTACTCACAATCAATTGCTGTTTTTCACTCAATTTTCAGAACATGTGCCACCTTAATATAGGTATAGAGATTCAGACATAGGCTATTTGTATAGAAATTGCAACTATAAACTTTCGAAAAAATCCCCATAGCAGTACTATGACTGGGCATAGGTACCTATGTACATACATACATTTCTATATCTAATATACGCCAATCCCTGCGACTTTATACACACGTCGCCCTCAGTGCACAAAGAAAGTGCTTATTAGGTTCGAACTCCATTCGATCGTATCGAACTGTGTTTCAATTGCACCATGAGTTTTTTTTTTTTTTTTTTTTGAACAACAATTGCTACTGCCACCGCCTGCCATCACTTTAACTATTACAACTGCAGCACTAGCCAATGCTTCTGCAACTGCAACTGAAGGTGAATAAAATAGCAGCACTTATGCCAAATCAATTGTAGTCCGTTGGTATCTCTAACTTTTAATGGACATTCGAGAAATGATTACGTGCGCACTTCCAACCGTCAAAATAGTACCTACCTATACGTTTTTGCAATTATTTAGTAGCTATGATTTTCACTTTTTCCTAAAAAATATCCAATATAATCGATTTCGTGGAATACAATAGGGTTCCGTAGGTAGACCAGTACTATTAACATATTTCTTTCAATTCATCTTTACTTCGATTTACCAATTTCTTTTTTTTTTGTATTCTAAATCCTTCTATAATAGATAATAAGAATAACTTCAATCTCTGAAATGGAGTACAAAACTCATATTATATGAGTCTGATAACTAAATGACTTTAAGTCCAGCATTGAATTTAAAAATCAATGTTTAACATCTTTGTTTGTTTTTAACAAAACACCTATTAACACGTGCAAGTCATTATATAGGTTTATCTCAACTGCTCAGTTATCCCTTTTGCTATGCAAACGTCCTCACGTAGTCTCGAATTATTTTTAACTTGTGTTTATAAATTAGCAC
Organism: Syrphus vitripennis; assembly: GCA_958431115.1. NCBI lineage: Eukaryota > Metazoa > Arthropoda > Insecta > Diptera > Syrphidae > Syrphus > Syrphus vitripennis. The sequence goes on along the minus strand of OY288108.1, from coordinate 104,720,530 downwards.
CTTCCAGTTTGACGACTTTACCAACATCATAACAATGTTGACCTTGTTCTTTTAATTGATTTAAACACAACACTTTTGTTGAGGCTTTTCGTTCTTCGTTGCAAAGAGACAAATAGAATATTCACTTCATTATTGATTTTAGTTTAGATAAGACTAAAAATAAAAGAGTACCAATAAAGAAGAAAGAGAGATATGTTTTACAAGCTTAAGAATTTTTTTTTTTGAAATTCAAAATAAAGGTGCTAATGGCTGTTTTTTTTTTTTTGAAACGTGTGAAATGCAATTACAATGGGACAACAATTTCAATTCTGGATTTAAGGTAAGGTAGTCGAAGATTTTTTGTTGGAATTACAAGTTAGTTGAAATCGAAGCTCTTATAGTTCGGAATGTAGTGTTGTATTTAGTGGTAAGTGATTTGGCAACTCTCGACAATTTTGAAAGAGTTGGCAAGGGTGGGAATTAAAATGAAAATAGTCTTGCATTGGGCGCCATATCCAATATCTTTAAATTATTATTTTAGCTGAAGCTCTTATCAACACAAATGGAAAAATGTTTGACAGGGAAAAAATTGATACAAACAGATATTAGTTTTAAGGACCCTCATTGACCGATAGAAAACAAAAACTTTTCAATAATTTGGCAGTATTGTGTCTGCTAGTTGTGGAATCAGTACAATTTTTTTTTTAAGATAGTAAAAAAATAATAATTATCTTTCAAGGCCCACATTGGGCGCCTATAAAAGTTATTCGTGCTTTAAAACCAGAAAAAATAACGCACAATGTGGCCCCTGTTTAGAAAAGCACTCTGGAGAGAAGGATACGAATTTCCGATAACTTGGAAGTATTATCTCAGCAATATAGCTTACATTCATACTAAGAGCTACCTAATGAGCGATTTAAAATTAAAAAAAAGTTTTATTTATTCAACCACATTGGGCGCCATTTAAAGTCATACTCTTACTGGGCCCGAAAAACACTTTCATTAATTTTTTTACAAACTAAAAAAAAATAGAAAAGTAGAATTGAAGTCCTTGTTGCAAAAATACAGAAAGTTTTAAAATTTTTAAATCCAAAATTACAACCTTTGAATTATTACTCCTGCAATTCACTTAAATCATTTCTCTTCGTTTAGTAGCAAAATCATCCCACGAAAAGTTATTTTTCTATTTCTAACGCTACCTCTCAGACTTGAAAGAAATATTAAATACCTCTGCAAACGCAGTGTAAGTAAGGTGTGTCATGGTTGAAATTTAATTGTATATACGACCCAGCCCTTCACTTAAAATAAAAAAAATAAAAACATTCAATTGTTGTTAATCCAAAAATAAAATAAATAATATCGCTGTCATTGCCTTGAACCATAGAGAAGGTATAGGTTAGAGTATAGGCATTTGAGGTTTTATCAAATAATTCCAGTCAGCGACAAGTCGACAAGTAGATATAGACAAGACACATAGGTACTCGTATACAGTATTGCCCCTTCAAGCTTTTTTATTTCTATTTAGAAAGTAGTACTTAATAGTTTGGTAATCATCATAAAATATATATATTTTTTTATTTTTGATTCCGACATTCTATGCAGTTTCACAAGTTTTCCGGGCTTATGAACTTAAAACTATTGATTTCGGTATGGCAGTTAGCTGGCTTAACTTGAATTAACCGACCAAGCCCAGTTTTGTATTCGTTTTGTAATTTTTTTTTTTTTTCAAATTTAAACTTCACTTTCGCTCGTTAGAAGATTAAATGCGGGAGAGAGAAAAAAAAACATGATGTTAAGTGCCACCTTACTGTGGTGGTTCGAATAATGGGGAACACCTCTTCCTTCCTTAGATAGTCGATAATAATACCTAATAATAATTATTGCCCATTGCATTTTGAGGTATAGGCAATGACAGACACCTAATGATTGTAAATAATGTAGCTAGGTAATGTGCAGTTTTGTATGAATGAATGCACTTTGAACAGTGGTGGTGTGTTGACAGCTGTCAATAATAAAGTACTTTTTTAAAAATAAACTATATGACCTAAGGTGTGTCCCATATATCAATGGAAATATTTTGAATTCTGTTTTATTGGTGTAGTTGTTGCTGAAATTTAGTCTCCAGCAAGGGTCAGTGTTTTTTTTATTATTATGCAACATTGTCGAAATCTATAAAAATGCCTCTGCAACATAATATGTTGTATGTTCACATAGTGTGGACATACCTTAATATGTTTTTTTTTTACGCAAATAAAGTTCAATGAATTTATGATGTATACTATCTACTAACAAACGTTACTGAAACATGTTATGAAACATTTTATAATATTTCTTTAAATAATAATTCTTTAAGAGTAGACACACATATAAACAAATGTTCCTGCAACATATCGCTTTTTTTTTTAAATAAAATAAATCGAAACATTTGAAAAAAAAGCTTTGAGTAGCCTATTTTAAAGTATGATATTTTTGGAAATAACACAAATACAAATGTTGCCGCAAAAAAAAGGAAACCATCAATCTGACCTATGGTATTAAGATTAACATGTTTATATGCACAACATTCTTTTTACTTCTTTAAGCTTCAGATGTAGGTATGATTTAAAAAAATATGAAAGAGACTAACGTTGCCTCGTGTTGTTGGTCCTGTACTCAGTAGACACCCATTGCGTCGCACCACTGCCCGTCGACAACGTTCATCTTCGTCATTCCAATATCAGCTCGAAATGATGTTTTAAATGTCAGATCGAAATTGCTAGCCATCGACATGATAATTACGAAAATTACATTTCCTCGAGACTCGACAGTATATTGCGCGGCATCAGGTTATTTTTGGCTGCATCAGCATTCAGCACCATATAACATACATATAACATCCAGAAGGTTTATAATGTCTGAACGCCGCGAAACAGGCTTAAAATTAGCTTGAGTCCAGCACCACCACACAAACATCACCGGAACAAGATACAAACGTAAAATACCGCCAAAAAAAAAACTCACAAAAAACTAAATAAACTTCAAGATAATGGTGATTGGCTCCACACATGTAATGTATGTACCTAGGATGCGAAGAGACGTTTGTTTGAGTTCAGGTTTTTGGTTGCCTTGATATGGCGGCTGTGCGGAGCGAGCGCTAACTTGCTGAAAATGGCCATACCACCTGCATCGCCTGAAGGCAGTCAGACTGGCATAAAAATGTTGTCTGAACCTGAGGCATGCAGGCAGCACAGGCAACACAGGATGACAATTGCAGTGATTGCATGCTTCCATACTACCATCATACCGGACCCGCCCCCGCCAGTACAGCGCCCTCGGGATCGTTATACTCACAGGAGGTACATAGACCTTTTGTGAAAGTGAAACTTTTTGCCGTAGGCTGCTAAATGGCTGGCTGGCTGGCTGGCTAGATGGTTAGATGGCTATACGGCTGTGGTACTAGCAGCAGCCGCTAGCTTTACTGCCGTGTCGTCGTAGTCATCGTCGTTGTCTTGGTCGTTAAACGATGTCTGTTTGGGTCGAACTAAAATCGGTTAATTCCACATGATCACCAAGTTGACCATGTCAGCTGTGATGGGTTCAGTTAACCTCCTCCATGGCTATTCGGCAGCGTCCGCGGCAACGAGGCGATCGGTGGCGGTAGCAGTAGCGGTAGCGGCTGATGGTGATGTAGTTATTTGAATAATTCATTGGGCATTGTTGTTTGCTGTTTGTGGTGCTTTACTGGTTGACCAGCTAGTATACAGCTATTGGGATTCCTTATTACACTGCACTGTAGGATGGCAGCTGAAGGCTGCAAGTTTGATGTACAGATGTGCGTGAGAGGAATTCACGCTTATGATCGATAAATGCGCAAAGGTAGGTAGCTATACCATACCTACTTTGTTGCAAGAATTTGCTTTACCTTCTTGGAAAGCTATTCGCTGTGTGGTGACAGTTCGTGCCATATATTTAGATTTCTTAAGCATATCAAAACCCTGATAGTGTTGCTGAACAAGGTCGTTTTATCAACATGATGAAGAATTATAAAGGCCCATGGCGCTTACCGTAAACGATGATGGAATAGGATTTAACCTTCCATCAAGCTGGGTCTCTAAATTTCTGGATCCATTTACACAGGGAAATTTGGTTAAGATCATTCTTTCTGGGTATCACTCAAGGTAGGTCTTCTATTTTTCGTTTGGCTTCAATTGCAGAATCTAAGACCACCAAACAGGCTAGGGCATCACTGTCCATGCGCTCTATACGTTCTTGACATATTGGCTGATGCATGACATTTCTATTTGCTTGCCAAAGAACCCTTATAACCCTAGAACGAAAAATTGCTGTACAAAAATAAAAAACAGAGCCCTAAAATATTTTTTACTTCAGGGCCCATTGGTTGTATGATTCACTCCTGCAATTGACGCTGCCATGGTAGATGAATTTCAATGCAACAAAAATATACGTAAATGATATGTGTATTACTGTGGAATTTTAAGAAGAATTTTTTTTTACTTTGCTGGGAATGAATTAAAGTTTCGTGTTGGGATTTAACTTAAAATAAAGCCGTAGGTCACAAAAGAAGCATTATCTTTTAAGAATTCCTTTTTTTCCTGAACAATGTTGGTTTTATAATAAAACAAACGGACTCTTATCAAGGTGAATGGGCCACTTTTTAAAAAAAATGGGTTTTCTTTAATATTATGGGGTTTGTTGAGAAAAAATTTTGTTTTTGTTACACAAACCAAAATCGACTTCTCCCGAGGGTCTTCGGAAGTTTTTTTGTATAGTGTAGTTTGCGAGCTAGCTGAACGAACTAGTTCAATTCAATTAGTTACTTAGTTCATTTTAGTTCAATATTTATTCTACGACGTCTTTCGGCTTAGCCATGTTTCGTATACACTTTTTTTTATTCTTTTTCTGTAATAATTATGAACAATGTCACAATTATGAATTCCCAGCACTGAAAACCCCAAATTTTTAAGCTAGATTGCGAACATATCCCCATTTTAACAGCGTTGGATTAGAATTGAATTAAATTTCAAAAATTGTAAATATTGACTTTAATAATTAACACCATTTTAAAGTTATTTCCACTACCATTGTGTGTTACATAAAGTCAAAATAAGTACTTTCTCTTTAAAAAAAAAAAACCATATTTCAAAGAAAACAACAGTTCCATTGATTTTACAAGAAATTACAACAGAAAAGTCTACCATTCAATTGAAATATTTTCCCATACCTTATGTACATTTCGAAAGAGCATACGATCCAAAATCCAAACTTTATACAAAAACTCAAACCAGAATTTCTCACTAATTGAAAGGTATACAGTATACCTTATCTATTCTTCTTTTCTACAACACCTGCAATTATGGCTCATGTAATAGGTATTACCTATTGTCAAAGACCTTGGAAGATCTAAAGACACAAGATCCAAAGCACATGTTATGGTGCAATAAACCTCAACACCTTTTATCGTTCAACCAAAACCATTCAATCCGTCAGATACTTAAACAAAAAGCAAAAGTCAAGTTCTTTAAATTTTCATCTTCTTTTTCGGAAGAGGAGAAAACGTTGTGAGTGCTTCCATTGTTCTTCCGAAAAGGTAGCCCAAGGTGGGTTCAAATAGTCTATTTGACCTAGCTAAAGAATCCAAGTATGGTGCTTGCTTAGATCACGATCAAGTGAATTGCCGACCGACGACGACAAGGGCGACGGAGACGGGACGTTAAATCGATGATGTACTTGGGTATAGATATCGACAACGACGCCGACGACACGATCAGCGCGGCGATCAATCGATGAAGACGGGAGAAAGTGAGAACCGGAAGAAACAAAAATGGGCAGTCGACAATATTTTGCTGCCTGATGATGCGATGCCCTGACATTATGATTGTCATAAAGCAGAAACCAATCGTGTCTTGAATTTTATGCACAGCTCCGAACTCTTTAGTCTTGATGCCTGGGGCTAGTAATTACGGATGCAGACGCGGCTGCGATCAATGGCGATTGATTGGTGGATATTGATTATGTTTGTAGTGGCGGAGCGACGCAGCGGCGGTGGTTGCCTTGAAACGATCAAATCCCGTATGCAAGGGGGATTAGCCCCTTGAAATTATTACTTTCATGCAACACCGGAATTATTTTTAACAAGCTATATCTGTGCTTTGCAACAAAACTCACTTTTTATTTTCCTCGTTTTAAAATAATTTCTTGACTACGGCCTTGACAAGATCAATGTTTTTATAGCTGAAACCTGGAAAGTTCACTTGGTCAGGTGCAGCCAGAAGGGAAATATAACATAAACTTGATGTTTTTTTTTTTTCTTTTTGGATTGTTATTGTTATTGTTTTGGCCTTAACAAGGATGCAGTTTAAAATGCCACCAACATTGTGAATGAAGAAAGGGTTACCAGGCGAGCTTCAGGTTGTTTTGTTCTTTTTTTTCTGGTGGGAAAGTTTCATTTTCAATGTATGTAGTATATACATTATGGTTTTGTTTTCGGATTATATTTTTAGGTGAAAGTAAAATTGTTGAAAAATGATTGAACTGAATTCGTTTGATCTGATAAGAGCTCTAGGGTAATTTCTTCCAATTAGAGGTATTATATCATAAATAAATGAAGGGCATCGCGACTTTGCTGAATGAATAGAAACTCATGGTAAACGAAAGGGAAAATAACTCTGAAACGGAAAGTTTTGAAATTATTCATTATTATGAAAAAATGATAGAATAATATTATGATAGAATTAAAGAATGATATTATGATAAAATGAAAGAATTTTAATCGAGACTTAGTTTTATGAAAACAAAACTAGACCGAGATGAGATTGAATTTTTTTTTTACTAAACCGTAATTAGACTTCAAAAGAGAACGTGATTGAATACTATGCGAGACAAGCCTTCACGCCATAAATAGCATCTTATACAAAATAAATCCTCTCCATGTAATCTATTACTGCCATGTAAAAATAAGATGCCCTACGAACATGACGTTCCAGCGGAAGAAGGGCACACTCAAAAACTCCTAAATAAAACAAATGCAACGACACTTTTGTTTGATATGGGACAATCCAAAAGGTGTTGTCGGTCGATGTTTTCTGAGGGTCAACCTGGAGTCTTAAGGTTCTCCGGAGAGTTGTGGTCTAAGAGAGAAGTAAGAAGAAAATGTCATTGCATGAACAATATTTTTTAAACAATCTAGAAAAAGAAATGAAAGGGCTTACTTTTTATTGACAAGTGGCTATTCCAGCCAATTATTTAATTTGTGATTACATGCACTTCGTTATAGAATTGTTTCATCCACTATTTTGGCAGTTTTATGTCAAAGATATCATCAACTTGTCATATGAATCCGAAGATCACTACAGGAACTACTAACCATAGGAAACACTAGTACATTCTTATATACGACTTGGTGAAAAAAACAAAAACATTTTTGATGAAAGTCTTCTTACAATTTATTCAATATCTATCTACAGTTATGTGTTTTAAAAAAAAAGATCTGGTATTCAAAATATAACCGTTAAAAATATTAGTCAAACTCTACAACTTCAAAATAAATTAAAAAGAAAACTATTTGCCTCTGAGGTCATCCAACATAATATTAAAGCTAAATAAATTGAATTCTTAATTTTTTTTTACATAAAATTCTCAAGTGCCAAGTACCTGTTGTTGAATTATGTTCAAATTAAAAATTATGGCACGTACCATCGTTTCTTATAACACGTGTATTTATGTGCGCACGCTATGACATAAAACAATTGAAGCTTCCTAGTTGTTCAGAGACTTCATCATTTTTTTTTTATTTTTTGAGTCTTGAGAGCCTTAAATATTTCCTCTTTTGTTCATTACATTATGTTTGTTTTTTTTTTTTTATTATTATTATTTTTTGTACGGTACGTCTACGTGTGGTTATTATTGTGACAGTAATAAGAGTGACAGTAAGTGCGCTGCGCATAGTTCATTCACTTTTCGATCATTACAACAACTCTTTGACAAGTAGAGGTAGGTATACCGACACAATTTTTTTCTTTTTTTTTACTTTAATGTAAACGTACCTAAAAACTTTTAACATTTTTGTTTAGATTTGAAGTTTCTTTTTGTTGTGTTTGCTTTGGCTGCAACGCAACTGTCATTATTCCATATTTGATTGGTGAAGCAGGCTGTTTTTTTTTTTTAGCTAATATGTCTATAATGCGGGCTTGTCATGGAGTCATACTTCTTCTTATGCATTGGTATGTGCTCGCGCATGAAAAATATTATTATCGGAGAAAATCTTTTTGCTTTTCGCTAATTACCTATAGCCGTTGATTGCCATTTTAAACACGTTCAAAGATTTCGTTTTGGTTATCGAACAGCTAGCACTTGGAACGTCGGAACCACTGCAAAACTTTCTATTTTTCATTACACATTTTTTTTAATGTATATTATAGATGAAGGAAAATATTTGAACGTTTAAGGGTGGTTCATTGCCTTTTTAATAAAGCATAATCGTGTGCAGATTTGTGAAAAATAAAATTGATATTTGATTTATCATTATATTTCATATGGTGTTATTAAACACATTAACATGGAATTGAAATAATGGATCTTAATTAGCACAAACCGAATAACTACCAAAAGGATTTTTTTAAGATGCACATCCGCATGTGATGCTTGTTCCTTTTGTCTAATTCAACACCACACGCCACCCGTTGAAAATTATTAATCCAGTGAGCTATATCGTAACACAAAGGTGAATTAGTTAATGGTAAGAAATGATTTCCATTGCATTCGTCTCGTTCCGTTCATTTCGAGTCATCAATTTTCTATTACGAATTCTATTGAGGAATAAATTAATTCCATCAATAGATACATATAGGATAGGTGCATGAATAAGATTAATATAACTTCTTACTATGCCTTTCTAATGAAGAAAGAACAAATCTGTGAAACTACACATAGTTTTCGTTCTTTTGATGGTTAAAGCCCATCCATTCCATTCTTCCATCCATCTGTGGTCCCGAGCTCATTGTCCCAATCTGCAACAAATTGCCCACCAGCATCATTTATCATAAACAGAGCCACTGAACCTAGACTCTGATTCTTTGCATGTAAGCTCCTGGTTGAATGGAATCTATGATTAGGCCTCGCGAGCGTATGTTTGTCTAAAACTTGGTAATTTGAAAACATATTTTCTTGATGCCAACAGGAATTATTATTAGACAAGCGAATATTGGCAATTTGAATGTAGGACGCAGCGTGATATGATTTAATTTATATTTTGTTGTGTTGCTGATGCATCAAAATGAACAAAAGCCTTCTCTGGAGTGATAAATGATAGAAAATACATTAATTGAGGAAGTTATTATGCACACAAAATTTACTTTAATTTATTTTTATTTTAATATTCGTGTAAATGAGGTACAATTCTTTTTCAATGTTAGTTCAATCAATTTCTATGGACTTTGATTACAGTCACAAGCTAGTACACATTCTGACTAATTTAACTACAAGACAAAAATAACACAACTCTCAATTTGCTCCAGAAACGATCGAGAAATCTTACAAGTTAACAAGATTCACAAAAAAAAAATAAACAAACCTAACCTATGTATGTAAGTAAAATACTCGTTAAGTATATAAATAAACATATCTTTACCTAGATCCTGATTAAAGTGCAAGTGCGCTAACGATAAAATGGTTTTTAAATTAAAATAGAAATCGATGTCTCTTGGGGGTAACACATTGAGAACGAACATGAAATTTATTAGGTTCTTCTTCTTGGTTATAGAAGCAAAGCCATGCGCAGCACTTGCGTAGTGCATCATACACATATCACTGAGGTGGAAAGGAACAGGAAAATCAAGAAACTCTTCCAGGAGGAGGAATTCACAAAAGTTGTTGTATCGATGGCTCATATACTTTACAAACCTTGAGAATCCCATAACACAAATATACACAGCTCCAATGTTATTTGTCATTAAACTTTTTTCCCACTTATGGTTTTAAGTGAGAAACGATGAATTTGTGACATAAACGAGATTTGATGTCGGCGTTTTGTTTCATTGCAAGTTAACGAATTTATGGATTTATTATGTCAACTTTTGCAAGGCAGGACGCAGGAGTGCGAATATCGAAGTAAAAATAATATTCTTGGTCTATATTATTCAATTTTTTATATATGTATATACATATCTTTAAGACCAGAGAGGTTAATTTATTATCTGAGGCTATTTCATCGGTGTGTCAGGTCAGTTTATACCAATCAAGTAAAACATGTGAAAAATAATAATAGTGGCATTTATTTGATATTATACCAGTCAGACACAAATTGGCGTAAGGTTACGTTTATGTTATATAATAAATTTCTGCGTTCTGATTTTAGTATTTTTCTATACTTTTAGTCTATGAAGTCATTTTATCTAACCTATTTACCAGGCAAAATTAGATTGGTATAAACTGTTCTAATGCACCAAGCTTAGAAATTACATTTCAGTTCAATACTGGTTTAAGTTTTTTTCAGAGATCAGAAATAATTGTCAACCTTTATATTTTCAATTGGTTTTTCTCAGAGAGTAACTACATTTCTTTAGAAAGAATTTGGTTACTGTTTGAGATTTATTTTTTTTTTTTAATTTAGTTTATCGGTTAACACTTATTTTTTTATTTTCAAAAATATCTCGGCAAGAGTACGATAACTCAGGCGACAAAGTTTAATGACGGATTTGTATAGAACAGTTAAAAACAAGCATTTTTTACTATCTATCTCCCCCCGTTTAGGCGGTAGGGGCAATTTAAAAAATGTGTATATTAAATGAAAAATAATTAAAAAATAACGGTAATACTTATAATTAAGTACATATTATACGTTTTTTTTAAGCCAACACTCTATTCTATTAGCCAATTTTTAAATCAAGTCAAAACTATGCATAGTTTTTGAAAAAAATAATTTTAAACTAAAAATTTGAGTAAAAAAAGTTAAAAACAAATTTATAATTTCAATATTTCAAAACCATAAGTTTATAAATAATTTTTTTTTAATAGTTTGTTGCTCTTATTAATTTACAATCAAAAACTGAAAACTAAATGATCTTTTGCCTTTTATTTTTTGAGAAAATTGAAAATAACCACAACTACTATTATAATTTAATACTAGATATTCTTAAAGTTCTGAAAAATTACATTTTAAACATTGTTTTTAACTTTTTTTGCCCAAATTTTGAGTTTAAAACAATTTTTTTCAAAAACTATGCATAGTTTTGACTTGATTTAAAAACTGGCTAATAGACAAAAGTGTTGGCTTTAAAAAAATGTATAAAACTTAGTTGTAAGTATTACCGTTATTTTTTATTAATTATTTTTTTTTCCATTTAACGTACATATTTTTCAAATTGCCCCACCGCCTAAACGGGCGGAGATAGACCCCCCCCTCTCATAGCAATAAATGCTTGTTTTTAACACTGCTCTATACAAATCCGTCATTAAACTTTGTCGCCTGACTTATCGTACTCTCCCCAATATCTCTCAATGGTTGAGTTTTTTTACGAAAAAATTAATGGAAAAGGTCAACTATTAACCTTTTTCGCTGAAAATAAATCAAAAATGGTTAATACAAAAACAAATAACAACGTGTTTATTTTTGAAAATAAATATATTATCAGCATCCGCATGAATCATGGCTTATGAGATTTATTTATTTCTCTCAAAAATAAAACTCAGTGGTTAACCGCAACCTAAAAAAAAATAAAGGTTACTCTCAGACTTTGACCAAAAGACTTTGGTTGAAAATAAAGGTTATTGAGTGAGCATTTTTGAAAAGCTCATCAAATAACAGTTATTAGAGAACCCTTCAAAAGGTTTAGATTTATTTCTGATCTCTGGTTTTTTGTATAAATAACAACTTAATTTGTTTATACCAACTTAGAAAAAGTTCATAGAACGAATTTCTTTAAAAATGATTGCTACTTGTTAAAATCAAGCTATAAAAAAAATGACTACTCTTTTCTTATTGAAAAATACCATTCTTCCATGATTTAATTACAAAACTATATTCAACAACCCAGGGCCAAAGACACACGTGTTCTTTCATGATTAAACAAAAAAAAGGACTTCCAATTTCCAAACACACAAACCAATTATTTATTTCATTTTTATTTTTGTATATTAAATTTCAACTTCTGTCTAACGGCTAACTTTATACGATATAATCAATTCCCAGATTGTGTCCACTATAAATCAATCGAAAAACAAAATAGCTTTTCACCAAGAAGTCAACAAAAATAGAAAAACGCCTCGCTCGCCTAGCGCGTTAGCACACAGCCCCACTGATGCACTTTTTTATACCAAAGACGATGAAATTTCACAACAACGACCAACTACCAAGTATATGTGTTTCGTAGTCGTATTGCTTATAGATTTTTCAAGTCTCTCGTTTTGTTTGGTCAGTTCCGGCAACGCGGAGAAGGCGGGTGGGTGACGATGGGGACGTACCATGGCAGTGATCTTCATCTTCGACTCGAAGTGGATATTAATTTCAACACCAATTCGATTGTCCGCCATGCAATGCCAACCATGCGAATCTGAATCCAGATTGCGAAGAAAAGAGGAAGAGGGTGTTTCACAACGACTGCATTAGGCTCAACAAATCGATAGAATCACATTTATTTATCGTTTCGGTTTCGGCCAAAGTCAAGATCGAGAGTGCGCATCGCGAGCACTTGAAAAAGAATTTCAGCTTGAATGCGGTGGTGGTTATGGTTATAGATAAGATCTTAAGGAGCAGTGGCGCTCTCGATGAGATGCATATCTCATCCCATCATCGTTATCACTCATATAGGCTGCTCCTCTTAATTGAGGAGTAAACCAAGACCAAGACCCAGATCCAGATCGGATCTTATCTCCTCGATGGTTTGTTTGTAATAATCACGATAGCAAAACAGAACTCCTCCACCTTGAGTTTCCTCGTGAGGGATATATGTGCCTATGGGTATCTAGTCTAGTGCAACCAGATACACTAGAGCAGCGCTTTCGCGCCATTAGGCCGTCCTCTTTGATTCTGAATCTGAGTCCAAGAATTAGAAAAGTTCAACACTTAATTGGAGTAAAAATGGAATTGATGACCATGGGCATATCGTTTGGTGTCTATCGATGTTTACTATCAACAAGAACATTTAAGTGAAACCCGTTCAAGTAATTAAAATGCACGGCACGCACTTTCCTATCAGGATTTTATCATTTTAGGCTCGTTTATGCCCTAAGAACATTTAGACCGATATTTATAGAGCGTCCATAAGTTTATACGAAACCAAAAACCATATCATAATTTTCATTTTTTGCGGAATAGACATTTCGTATTGAATATTTCTAGTTAGCAAGTTGATTCCGAATTTCGGCAGTTCCTTCTAAAAAATTCCTAATAACGTTTCAATTGAATTCTTCAATTTGACTAATTTATTTCAAATATTGAAATTTCTTTTGAAAACCAGTTAATTGCACTGACTTGAAATACACAATAAGTTAAAACCTTCTTCTAATGTAAAAGGGACATGCAACTTATTCATGAAAAAAAAATTCGAATTGAAACCCTATACACCATCTAAACCCTTTCGAAATCAAGAAACCGGACTTTAAACATGAAGCTTTGTGACGAACGAAGGTGTAGAGGAAGGTTTACGATTTAAAATATAGAGATGAATAGAAATCAGGTCATTCAAGTCAATTCATTTTGAAGGAGGTATACACAAACTCGCACCCTCTTACCAAACTCATTCATCCAAATTGCAGGTACAACAAAAATGCATTGCATTTCTCTTCTCTAATTTTCTTTCTTTCTCAATTTCACTCCGAAATCCCGCACCTACCTATTATTAGATTTCTTGATGTCTATATAGTGAGTGAAGAATCAGTCAACCTGACCACACTACAAATCCGCAATAGGTATAATGCAACTGCAAGTATAATTCTGAGCGCATTGTGGCGTCGCAGAAAAATCTCTCGCAGTGCAGTCATTCGCAAAAATCAAAGATGCAGAACATTGGAAATGGGTGATTTGGTGCATGTTATTCAATTCGGTTACTGATACAGTTAGTTGTCGTTGTTGATAGTATTTTTGCACGATCTATGGGCACCGATGCTAGTTTGAAAATTGTCTCTTTTTTATTCTTGTTGTAATATTAATCTGGATAATAAAAAAAAAAAATAGAGTCTGGATAGTTGGCGTCTGGAAAGTGGGAGGAAAAGAGGCATATGTGGTTTTTTGTTTGGATATTTTGGTCGTCGGGACTCTCCCATGATTATGATCATAAACAGACTCGAGAACAAATAAGAATCTCAAGAAAGAAAACAAGAAAAAAAAACTGTTGCTTAACAAACTGTTAAATAAGAGTCTGGTTGCTATGAATTAAAATATGACCCTTCTTGCGACAAATTGACAAAATTTATAAAGAAGACCATTACAGTAAAGAATAATAAAAATGTAATGAATTACAAATAAATATCATTTAATAGTAAAAACCCCTGGTGTTAAATTTTATTCTTAACTTTCTCTGTCACAGTCAACTGGATATAAAATCAAAACCATGTGCCAATTACGTTCAATAATTTTATTTTTTTATCGAAAATGGGAGTGTTTTTTTCTCTCTGTTCTCTTCTGATCATTCTTATTCATACGAAAAATTAACAACATAATCAATTAATCAAAATTCAAAGACTAACACTCAAGCCTACTACAAAAAGAGTCTTAATGGGGCCAGAACGGTGACATTTAAAGGCAAGGCAATTATAACACACAACATGATTTTCTGAATATTTTAAACGAAATACTTTCTTAGAGAAGAAGTAATCAGTTCTCACGTCTTACTACCTAACCTACTACAACGACTGGCGCTATAAAATTTGCTCGCGCATTGAATTAAAAATTATTTTGAACTATAAAATGTGGCAGTTTGTAATGCATGTTAGGTTAGCCGACTGCAAAAAAGGTCAAACTAGTTATTTGGAGCAGATGTTAGTAGTTTTCGAAGAAAAATAATAAAATAATTTCTGCTAATATTCAAAAAGTGATTTGCATTTCTCGTTAATTGGTCTAGTTTCATTAAGAAAGTCCTGAATTTAACAATTAACTTAAAATTGTATTATTCTTTTAGAATAGCACGAGAATTTAAAAAAAAAAGTCTTCAGTAAACTAAACCTTGCCAGTTCTGCGTCACATCATGTCATTCCCTTTGCATTATAATATATTTAGACATGCGTCTCTCATTAATCAACTTCCGTTGCATCCAATAAATTTAAGAACACACACACACAGACCTACTACTCCTCTACTCTTTGATTAATAATTAATAACTAGCTCCTGGTCTTCCATGCTAATTTTTCAACAACTTGCACATTAATGCGGGCAGGGTTGCAGTGCACAAGCAACCGTTGTTGCTATTCACGATTGCGCGATGAAGATGATGATGATGATAGGTACTAGCCGACTATATTTTATATACGGAGGCAGACCCCTCAATCAATACGCCAACTAGCCCATCAGACAAGGTCATGCAAAAGAGGCGCTCATCGTTAATTACCAAGGTCTACAACAACTATATGATACTCCACGATCATGAAAATGCCAATGACGAACGAAGAAGATGAGCCCGAGTCATCCCGCCCTTGTGATTGTTTTTCAAAATTTAAATTTATCACCATCACAATCTATACGGCAACAGCCTAATCGAAAAAGAAAAAACATAACAATCAAAAAATTACATCGATCTCCTAGCCCCTATGGCCAATGTCATTCTACTTTGTCTGTATGCAGTGGACACAGTGGTTCAAGTTCAATTGCAGCACTGTACTAAATTTTAAATTTACAAAAAAATTGTCAAATAATTAATAGGATTTGTTCTCCATAAAATGATTTCTTTTGTAGAATTACATTTTAAACAAATAGAGAAAGAAACCATCATTTAAATTTTTTGAAAACAATCTTAAAACTAAATTATTTCGCAGAATCGATTTTGTCTGCATTTGAACCACTGTTTATTCGTTGGTTGGCCGAATTCAGTCTTAGCAGGATGCGCCACAGGAGCTCGCTTGCTTATTTTGTTATATTGAAATCGTTTGTCTTCTTCGACAGGCTGGCAGCTTCATATACAACTCACAAAATCCTGCCCCATAGAACAGCTCTCCATGACACAGGGGAAAAAACAACCTTTATCGATTGTGTGGTACTGTGTTGCAGTTAAGTGAGGTTTCAACACTTTCCTTATAGGAGCTGAGTTCATAATTACACAGCTCTGGCTTGGTTTGACTTGGTTCCAAAGTGGCAATTACAATGCTACAGTTGTTGATTTGTCTTGCAACTTTCAGCTGCGCTACGGCGGCGCTACTTCTGCGCCGCCGTAGCGCAGCTGAAAGTTGCAAGACAAATCAACAACTGTAGCATTGTAATTGCCACTTTGGAACCAAGTCAAACCAAGGGCTGCAGCCCATAGCTGCAACAATGTTGCAGGTAGATATGGCATTTCGCCTCTTCCAATGGCTGTGGGAAGAAAATTCCTCAAGATAAATCGTTCGATTAATTAATTGGAAGACTGTGGTGTGGAGAACTTTTGCTTTTATGGAATTCGGAGCCTCAGACTCTGACTCTGACTTCGCCTATATGGCTTGTTTTAGTTTATAAGATGCAATGGCACTTTAAATGGAGATGTTATTGTGTGTAGCAGTTTTATTAATACTAAGTCGGAGTTTTTTCTTAGGTTTTGTTGTTATTAATACCTATACCTACCCAAGCTGACTGGGAATGAACTTCATGTAGAAGGTAATCGAAAGTGACATCAGTTGATTATATGTACCTATCTGCGAGTAATGTATTTATGTATTTTGGACCAAGTCGATTTTTATCGATTTTATTATAAGTCATGTTGTGATTGTAATTTTAATTACATTGTTCGACTTTTTTTTGTTAAGAGCTTGGTTAATGAATTTATTAACTGAGGTATTTAAACTTCTGAATAGGTACTTAGTTTAATTCATTTTATTGCTATAGAACAAATTTTTGAATTTAATTTAATTTGTTAAAAACGTCATTTATCAACCAAAAAATCAACCAACGCAAATTATTTCTGCCAATTTTTATAATCAAATACTCGTGTGTGAAGCGATGGCGGTGGCATCGCCGTGCATTTCATAGTGAGTGAATTCCATTATTAATATATAGCGCCAGCCTGTGCAACACACGGTAGGCAAGTCACAAAATCACGCCAATTTTCCCAATCTGTAGCAGCACTTTTCTTATTTCTTGTGGAAAGTTTAGAGTATATATGGCTTACCGCATGTTTGCGTTTGGTGATTGATTCATGATGGTCATACCACATGCAGCAAAAATGGGCTGCTTTTTATTTTCCATTTTAAAATTTTAGATCCATAGAGTGGTAAAAATGCGGTCTCTGTCCGTACCAAGTAGATGCCTACAACGTGAATACAAAGTAGTTTTATTTTTTTCACGTTGATCGTTTATGATGTTTCTTTTTATCAAATTGAATTATTTTCTTTTGATGAAATTAATTGGAATTATTTGTTTGCAATATGGATAGGATCTCTAGTTTATTTTTTTTTTTATAATGGAACTATATAGTTGCTGTTATAAAAAATGGAGAATTAAATTAAAACGATATTTTTTGAATATTATTCAATAATGCAAATTTATAAATAGCGGGAGGGTGTGGGGTTTGTGGAGCTTGATCTATCAAAATTCAGATTATTGCTAAAAGAAAATGACAGTAGAATTTTAAGAAACCCATAGGAAGTTTTGTTCCCACAAATACAAAAACTGAAAATTTTCCCCAATTTTTGCTAAGCTTCTGTTCAACACTTTAAAAATTAAGTCAGTTTTGAACAGAAAAGTGTTCTCATGAGAGAGTAAAACATTTCCTTCCCTTAACAGATTTTTTTGGGCGGACATATTTTGGATGCCAGTTCATAGGTTGACGTTAGCCAAACAGAATTCAAAAATCTTTTGTATTTGGAATCTGTTAGCGTTAAAGTTAAAGTGAAAACTAGAGGTCTGCATGAATACATTCATTTGCCTTCTCTGACCAAGCACAGTACTTCAGTGTATTCTGTTCGTTGCATTCATAGAAAGTAGTGTACACTAAAAATGAATACACTATTCTTGAAAACAAATACTGCACACGATTCGATCTATTTATAACAGAACGAATACAGTATTTGGTTTCTATCCTGGGCTTGAATGCTTGAATCAAATAGAACAAAACAAGCCTAACATATTATAAACACATCGAATACACCGAATGTACCGAGTATAAAATCAAATACACTAGTTTTTTTCTCTTCTAAGCTTTACTTCTTAAATGGTAGTTGGTCGCAGCGACGAACCGGGAAAAAATTTCTAATTCAATTCTAGTGTATTTATAATTTAAACTTATTTTATGATTGTGACGCTTGTATGGCACGTAAAATTACAAATGAGATATCAAAAAATAGGATTTTTTACACAGATGCGATATATGAAAAATTTAACACACTACATTCAAGCAATAAAGAGTTGTGTGGTTTTTAATCGATTCTATGCAAATAACGGTACTTGGTGATTTTTTATAATTTTAATTATTTTTTTATTATTTTTTATAGAATAAATTACATGTTGTGTTAAAATTTCAGATTTTTATGTCAACACGTTTAGAAAATATTTTTAAAAAAACTTGAAAAACAGTTTAAAAACATTAGAAAATTGAAAACATTTAGCTTAATATCTTCGCTTAACGGTAACATAGAGTTTTGAATTTTTTACCAAAAAATTAGCTGTTAGAATTTCAAATTTTTCGTATAGCTAAGAAAATAAAAAAATAAAAAAACAACGAAAAAATCAATGAAAACATTTACAAATATATAAATTCAAATTAAATTAATTTGTTGTATTTGATTCGGTGTATTCGATGTGTTCGATATAAACTCGCTGTATTTGATGCATTTGAGAAAAAATCAAATGGTGTATTCGTTTCAAGTAAATACACGATTCTATTGTTTTGGTTTGAGTTGATGATTCATTTGATTTGTTTTGAAAGATGTGAATGCAGTGAATAGTGTATTTGAAAAAATATAGAACGGCTTGGAAGTGGTTTCAAGCCATTCGTTGCAGATGTTTAGTGAAAACTAACAGACATTTACCCCACTAAATTATTAATTTTATTAATATTATTTATGTTATTAAAGAGATGCGTTTAACTGGAAGGTATTAGAGAAGATATTTGGGTTTAATTTTGTAAAATAGTATGTAACCGATTTAACAGATAACAGAAAGGCCTTCGGGAAATTTCACTCTTGTCAGAAAAAGCTATCTCAAGATCAGGCAGAATAACTGAATTCTTTTAACCATTAAAACCGCAGTTAAGAAAAATCAAACGCATTGAATAGGCATACATATCGCTAGGCGCAGGATTTGTTGATATAGCTACAAAAGATTGGGTTATGTACCTGTTAAGAGTCGTATCGCAACAATAAAATCTTAGCCACATGATCAATTCCACTATTGTAGGCAATTTTGTTATCTCGGACCAACAGAAAAGTGGAAAAGCATAAAAATGATAAACTTACCTAAACAATCCAACGAATCCAAACCTTCCCACGAAAATAATTTAAGTTTGTACAATTGGCATGTCAAAATTAAGAGGTTTGCAATGGAAAGTTATCTGTATCAGTTGATAATTGATAAATATGTAAATTCGCTAAAACTGAACCAAATTTTATTGTTGATACTAGCTAGTATATATTACATATATCAAAAATTTGTATAACCAAATACATTACCTATTTACTTTAGATACTCTAACTTTAATTTATTAAAAAAAAAAACATTTAAAATTAAAAAATGCATATATTTTATGCAGGTCACAAGAAACAAGCAGCGAAAATAACGTTATTTAATTATTTTGTTTTGTCAAAAAAAGCTTGAACCATACTTCGAACTTTTGTTCCTAATCACACTTCAAAATTGAACTCGTCCTTTCGATTTGGCATAAGTAACGTTCTACATGAGCCTTTTTATAGAGACCTAGTTCATAGAGTAATTAAACTTGTTATCGATAGTTTTTATAGTAACTTCATCTTCGCTCAGCTCAAAGGATTATTTTTTCAATAGGCCTATTTGTTCTTAAATAAAATAAAATATTCTATTTTTATCAAAATACAGCTTGTTTCACATCTGTCAAGGCATAAACTGAACAATTCCATGGAGGATGATTACGTTTTCAATGGATTAAATAAGAAACCTCTGAATGATCGATTTTCCCTCTGAAACTTCAAAATTTATCAAATTTACCCTGTTGTGATCTCCTTCAAAGGGGGTCAAGGTTTGCTAGAATAGGGAGGTTAATTTAAAGTCTCAGAAAAAGACCAAGACCAAAATAATCTCATCTTTCGTACTATCCCTTACTTACAATTTTGCTTCAGATTTCCAAGTTAAAGAGTTATTCTTTGCTATTATGCTTGTATAGTCCTTCTGAATGACACAAAAATGTATTTGTTTCAAAAATTAAGTCATTATTGGACCAAATGCTGATATAACGCTTTCCTAGTAGTATACATATTGGCGTTGTTACAGTTGTTCTTAAGAATCTTTGTGAATAAATAAAACATAATAAATGTGTTTTTATTTATCATGCCACGATAAGAAAAAGAATTCAATAGGAATTTAAAACTGTTAGTTCTCCCAAACCAAAGCCAAATAATCGCTATGATTATTAATGTAAATAATGTCCAAACATTGTATAAAAGTGAATGAGCGTTCAGCTTAAGAACAGCTTGAGAGTCACTGGTAATTGCTTGTAACTCAAAAAGCTTTCCCTTGTGTTTCCAGCATAACTCCGAATCCAAAAAGCTTTTCCTTGTGTTCGTACCATAATTTCCGAAGAATGACAACCGCATTTTATCTGTCTTTTCACCTGTCAATACAATTTTTTTACAACAAACTTTTTTAGCCGCTAATATTTCGCTTCGCTTGTGCATGTGCCGGTTTTGCAGAAACATTTAAAAAATACAACTTTTGTTTAGTTTACGATTTAAATAGATTTGATCAAAATATATCCATTCTAATTCAATAAATATGGCTCAATTTTCCCTAAGTGCCCTAACCCAAGAATTGACAGAAGTTGAAGAACCCGGTCTAACATTCGCTGGCGGATCTTTAAAATGGACAACTGCTGAAGATGGTACCTATTTATAAATAATTCCTCAAGCTCTTATTAATTTGCATTAAATAAATTTCCTTTAACATTTTAGTCAAAGAAGTAACATCTGCCATAGATGCATCAAAAAATCTTACATACCTCCGATTGGAGGGAAACACACTCGGTGTGGAAGCAGCTGCAGCTATTGGCAAATCATTGGAAAAGCATCCGGAGTTCAAAAAAGCCCTTTGGAAGGATATGTTCACTGGGCGTCTGAAAAATGAAATCCCGGTAGCACTTGAACATTTGGGAAATGGCTTGATGCTCGCTTCAGCCCAACTAACTGTTTTGGACTGTAGTGACAATGCCTTGGGACCAAATGGAATGGTTGGCTTGCAGGCTCTCTTAAGCAGCAGAGTGTGTTTCAGTTTGAGAGAATTACATTTGAATAATTGCGGTCTGGGGATTTATGGTGGCAAAATGTTATCTGAATCGATTTTAGACTGCTATAAGAATAGCTGCGATGCTGGCACCCCATTGGACCTTAAAGTCTTCGTAGCCGGACGTAATCGTTTAGAGAACGAGGGAGCCAAGTCGATTGCAAAGATTTTTTGCACTATCAACACCTTGGAGGAGATTGCTATGCCACAGAATTCTATATTCCATGTGGGCATCTCAGCTCTGTGTGAGGGATTTAAGAACAACCCAAACATGAAGGTTTTGAATTTAAACGATAACATTATGACACCAAAAGGTGCTCTAGCTATAGCTAGTGCCATCCAAGCAATGCCACTGTAAGTATTCTAATTTGTTCAGAGAGAAAAACTATTAATTGTATTTTATGTATAACTCAGTTTGCGAGAAATAAACTTGGGTGATTGCCTTTTGAAGACAAAAGGAGCCTATCATCTGGCCAATGTTTTAGAGGATAACCAGCCGGACCTGGAAACTTTAAATCTAGAAGCAAATGAAATTGGGCCCGAAGGTGGTTTGGCACTTGTGGCGGCACTTCAGAACAAACCCAAATTGAAAGTACTCAAATTCGATTGTAATAAGTTTGGCTATGACTGCATTGAGGAGCTCAAAGAAACGCTGGCCAATACCTGCCCAAACAGTGTGATTGCATCGTTTGAAGAAGATGAAGGCGACAGTGATGGTGATGATGATGATGACGACGATGGTCATGACGACGAGGATAGTGAAGAAGAAGAAGGTGAAGATGCAGATCATCATAATGATACAACAGAAGATGCAGACGAAGAAAATGACGTCTATGGGGACGAATATGGTGATGAGAGTGCTGCTGTAGATAATTATGTTACAGCTGTGTTTAATAAGGTAGTTTCCATAAATATCATTTTTTTCTTCCAAACATAAATCTGCAATGTTGTTTTTTTATTCAACAGTCTAATGATACTGTGGAAGGATCTTTCCTATCTAATACAAGTGTCACCTATGAGGGCGAACAATCTCGACCTGATACAGTCGAGACATTCTGTAACACACCAAACCCCTCACTTAAAATGTTTGAAAGCATTCAAGACACTGATAAACTAGAAGCATTCCGAGATTATTTGAAGGTAAGATTTCTAACAAATTTAAAAGGCCGAATGTCAGGTCATTTAAATCGGTCATTTTAAATCTGACTTACTAGAACAGAAGAGCTCCTAAATTCTTTGTTTTTCAAGGGCTTCAAATGTGACAACTATCTTATAATGGTAACATTTACTGCTCTCAAATGTGCTGCTCTATCCAAAGTCTCCCAAGAAGCTCTTGATATTTCAACAGCTTTGTATGCCGATTCGTTTGCCTATGCCCAAGAAGTTGATCAAGTAACACGTGTTATGAATTTCTTTCTAATACAATTGGGTTTGCTGAAGAGTGAACAAAAAGATTTTAAGCCTGCGTACAATTTGAAAGGATGTCGATATGCTTTTAGGGAAACTTTGAAGGAAAAAAAATTACCAACTGAGGTTAAACAGACTTTTACATTGTTCCTTGAACGATTTGATGATTAAATGGAGGAAGGAAAGAATGCGGTTTGTTTTTATTATTTTTTTTTTAAATTGTGTACTTGTTTGATGTACTTTTAAAATGTTAAAACAAATAAAATTTGTAAGTTGTTTTTAATATAAATTTCGAAGGGTATACTTTCAAAGCGAACGTACAGGCCATGATAATCCTTAGCGCATGGTTTCGTAATTTAGAGAAGTACTATTGCAACCCAAACATTATTTTTAATTTATCAGATAGCCATGCGGCACTTAAGGTGCTCCTCCCTATCAGCTCAAAGTTAGTGTATGTATCTTCATTTATGTATATTAAGACAAAATAAACTTGACGCAAAACAAAAATGTCTCACTTCATTTACCTACTCAGGCTAGTGCTTAGAGAAATGAGGAAGACTGACTCATCGGAAATGGGTGCATTAAGAGGTTTACTCATTTTTGGGTAAAATCTGAAACAAAAAATCTACCGGAAAATTACAACCAAGAAAGAAGAAGTAGGAACTGTGTCCATAAGAACCTAAGTCTTCTCAGCGTATTCAGTGCCGGATGTACGCAAGATTTAAGTAAAATAGATGAAAAGCAAATAAAGTGAACAAAATGATTTTACCAATGGCTAGTTTCACAGTTATAGGGTTTTTGATTAAAACAGAACTGGAAACTGATGCATTATTCCTGAAAGCAAACTGTCTATCATTTTCTTTGTAATACTGTGCGAATGTAAATATTCGCGTTGATGTAAATGCTGCTTCAACTTAAAATAATTAAATAATTGTGTTCATTCCGTTTAGGTACATTTCCATTTTTTGTCTTTGAATTCGTCTCAAAATTTTAAATTTAGTTTTATTTCCTGGAGCAGAAATACGATTATTTGTTCAATTGATGAAAGTTCGTATTTTCATAATTTGAAAGGTTCACCCATTTCTGATAAAGAAAAAGCCTTCAAACAGATCTTTGATTATACACAAAAGTCAAAACCTATCGCGCTTTAAAACGTCAAAAAGTATTTTTATCTTAAAAACAAGCAGTCTGGTGGAAGCATATGGTAAATTTTAATTATTTATAAAATTAAAACAAAAACCAACATGTCAGATTCAGAAGATGAAAATACTCATACTTTAACTTGCGATGATTTCAAAATCCCTCCCAACTTTACTCCAGAGGAATACGAAAAGACTTGGTCCGAACGTTTGTGTTATACGCTTGAAAAAGACAATGATGATGATGATAAAGAAACTGAATTAGAAAAAGTTTTCCATAAATTCAATAATTATATTTGGAATTTACTATTCGGACCAGATTCAACAGAGCAAACTCGAAATCAAGGTGTGCAGTTTTTAGTTGTACAACGTTCTGATGCATCATATTTTGAACCATACATCTACAACGATTGGATTCGAATGGTGAAAGCTGAAATTATCAAACGTAAATGGTTTGATTTTTGGAGAAATGAATTTGTGAAAAAGGAACTTGGGTTGTTTTGGTATAGGAATTGTGATTATTTTGATACTCATGAAATAAGTGCTCAAGAAGCTGAAGAGTTCTACAAGATATGAGTATTGGAAATGTATAAAAAACAATGTAAGAATAAAAGAAAAAATGTTTTAGTTTTATTTTAATCCCATTTACAAAAAAATTCTTAATTTCATACTATTGACATGATTGGCGGTGGAGCGTACCGTTTAAATAGCATACAGTTAATTGATCTGGTATTAAGCATTACGGTAAAGGAGGTTAATGATCTCGCCTCCTTTCGCATTTCATAAGCTAAAAGCTTGCAATCCTGAGGCCGATGAGAAGAAGCAAAAAAGCAATATATCTGTCTCTTTTCAAAAATTAACAAGCTACAAACAAACGTCAAAGCTCTCAAATAGGCACAATGATAGTTTAGAAAAGCTCCCTACGAGCCATTTTAAACAAGTTAAAAGAAAACGTCAAAAAAAGTTGTGTTTTTTTTCTAAACTCTAGGAAAATTGACAAAGAGAACGATCTCTAGGTTTGAGTCCTTGTCAAAGAGAGCCCAGTCGAGCGATCTTTGAGTAGTACTCTTATGGTGGAAGTCGAATGGGGCGACATCTAAAGTATGCCGGCAACCCTTACTCTTTTTTTTTTTTGCGGAGAGCTTATGGAGGTTTTTATTTATATTTATTGATACTTTTTGGATGTAATAATCCAAAAAATAGTCTCCTCTTGCCCCTACCACCAATTTTCGACGCTTAAAGACTCCCCAAATCGAATTTTACACCTCAAATTTTGCAGCGCCACCACAAGGGTCAGGGCAACCCTAAAAAAAACTCGCCATGATAGTACTATAGTTTTCATATACAAAGAAAGAACTAAGCAGTTAAAATTTGATAATTTCCAAAAGAAGATATTGGTAGCAAATCAGTTTCCTCTTTGAAACATTCGATTTCGGGAACGAACCTTTTGAAAGTAACCGTGCATTGTATATAAAACGTGCATTTTATATATAATTCATACGTCAACATTCAAATTTTCTTTGAATGCACTTCAAGTCTATTAAAGTAAAATATTCAATCGTTGGATGTTTTCAATCCATGACAGCTAGAAGGGGACAAAAAAATAAAACCAAAACAACCCAACACAAACTACAAACATCAAGTTCCAATTACAAAAATGGCTTCAAATAAAGTAAGTTTATTTTAAATTAATTAATTAATAAAAAATAATAAAACTAAACATTTAAGGAATCGATGGTGATGATTATAGACGTTGGAATTGGGGCAGAAAAGCTTACGAAAGACGCCGGTGAATGTTCATTGAAAGTTATTAAAAATAAGGTAGGTCGGATGAATCAAGATGTAAAGCCAATTTCATCACATACACTCATCATCATACATTAAATATTTTTGTTATTCTTTTTTGTTTATTTAATTTGTGTAATACTTTTATGACCCGAATGTCTAACTAAATTAAATGTTTTTTTTTTTTTAAATGAAACACATCTTTCCCTCAGCATTACCTACATACTTCAGCAATCACTGCTGGCTGATCCACCTGTTGATGTTTCTTAAAGTGAAACTATAAATTTCTCCCAAATGATCATCCGTTACAAAGTGATATAATCACATTTTATTTATTATAATTTTCAGATCTTCAATCACAAAGTGGACATGCTTTCATTTCTTCTTCTTAGAACTTCAAAAACTGATAATGTCGGTAATACCGAAGAGCCCGATCAGTATTTAAACATATGTCAAGTCATGCCAGGTTCCCAAATACCCACTTGGGAAATGGCAAGAGAACTTACTAACTGCTTGACTAGTGAAAAAACCAAAAGTGGTGATTGGGTTGATGCTTTGATTGTAGCTATAGGAATAATTACAGAAGATGCCTCGTAAGTTATCAACTTGCTTCAGTTACAAAATAACGATTATGACTTATTTTCTGTTTTCTCTTAAGCCTGCATAAAACTCGTCTGTCCAAAATAGTTCTATTTCACAACTTTGATGGGCCATTGTCTTCACTAGATGATGCTATTGTGATTAAACTAAACGAATTAAACTGCCAACTGATTATTGTGTAAGATGAAACCTATTTTCTTTGTTTAGCTAGTAACTGAAAGACAAATTTGCAGGAGCCACAACATTCATTATATTCCTGATTCAGAAGGAAACTTACATGAGCATTTTAAAATCCATACAAAGAAAACTTCAGCTCAATCTAAAAACGAAGAATTAGCAATGGAATTGAAAAAGCTCTGTCCATTGACACAATTTTGTAATTTTAATGATGCTCTTTCAACTATTTTATGTAAAAAACTGCAGCGTCCCTGGAGCTGGAACAGCACGCTTGCAATTGGTTCACGAATTATCATAAATGTGTCGGGAGTGATTGCTGTCAAAGAAGACACAAATGTGCCGAAATTTCAAAAGAAGTCCAAGATTATCGGGGAGACAATTGTTAGACAGAAGGCTTACTATTCCGGAGTTGATGAGTTAAACGATGATTTGAGTGATCAACAAATTGCTGGTTACATGTTGGGTAATACTCCCATGCCATATGATCCCAGTCTAGGACACAGTCCTGCTATAGACACCAAAAAAGGATTATATTTTATTGGATTTGTTGCATCGCAGAACATTCCACAAGAACACTTTACGGGCTCTTCGACTTACGTTTTATTCCCACAAAAAGGTAAACGCGTATCTGCAAAGATTTTAGATTCATTGGTTAGAGTAATGCTAGCGGGTGGTGCGTGCATTTTAGCCTGGAGAGTCTATAACAATTCAAACAAACCTAAGCTAGTCGTATTGTGTCCTACGATGGAATACGAAATAGCTGGTTTAGCTATGATTGAGCTTTCTTATCACTCGCAACATCGATTCTGGGATTTTCCTAAATTACGCACGAAAAAAAATCAACCAACATCTGCTCAACTTGAAGCGATAGATCAATTAATGGCTTCAATGGACCTCTCACCAAAAACTGAGAAAATAGTAGAGCCGTGTGATTTTCTTACCAATGATCGGTTGCCTTTTGATTTTCTTCCCAACATTCGCCAGCAGTACATGATTGACTTCTTGAGCAGCACAATTTTAAAACAACCCTCTGATAAATCTTCTCTTGAATTTATGAAAGTCCCTGAATTCTTTCAGCCAGATGCCTCACAAGCTGCTGAAAATATTAAGAAACTATTCGACTTGAAAAAAAGTGAAGCCCATACCAAAGATAAACTTAAGAAACACTTTTTCAATAGTGCAACTGATCAAGGAGATGGAGAAACATCAGGACTATTAAATAATGCTACAGAAAGTGCGCTAGCCCTCGAGCTGCAGCAGCAGGATGAAATTAAATGTACTCATGTGAGCACTGTCACACCAGCTGAAGATTTCAAAGCTCTTATCACATATGTCACCAAAATACCCAATGGAGCTGAACGGGCAGCAAAGTTCCATCAATATGCTTGCCAGATGAGTGTTGTCATATCAGATTTACTTTTCAAATCAATGACAAAACAGTACGAGAAAATTCGTAAGGCTTTGGTGGTATATCGGGGGATTTGCGTAGCTGGAAATAGCTCGTATGACTACAATGATTGGATGAGAGATGTCCGTGCTAAGGTGATTGAGAGAAAAATGTTTGACTTTTGGGAAGATGTTATTGTTAAGGAGAAACTTGGACTTTGTTTAGAAGAAGATCCTCAAGTTGAGAAAGATTTTTATGATATTTCGAAGGAAATTGCAGCATCGACTAATGTGGATGCTATGGATGACGATGAAGATGTTGATGATCTATTTGGGAATATGTAGAAGTGTGATGTTTTTTTTTAATGTTTTTCTATTGTTCTGTTTGAATACAATAAAATTGATTAGTTTTAGTATAATATTAGTTTTTGTTCTTCTTTTTTGATATTAAACCGATTGAACCGTTTTCGATAGTAACGCCTATGTAACTTTGTTGCTATAAGTTAAATTTGCTTTCGGAGGTGAATACCATACTTTCAAATATGTACGTTCCTCTTTATTTTTATTCAAAAAAAAAAAATCGTTGAAATTGTATAACGATGATGGTAAAAAGAAATAAACGGATAGATAACGCATTTGCTTCATGTGTTTTTTGAGGGATCATTTTAAAAAAAATATTTAAACTGCGTCAACATTACAGTTTGTTGCCAAACCAAGCCATTATGTTGACAGATTCTATTGTTACAATTTCGATGTATTAAAAAAAAATCGGGAGTGCAAAAAGAATGGGTACCTTTATTATTTAAAAGCAAAGTTGTGCGTTATATACAAACTATAAAACTAATTCGGGTTGATCACAATCAGGCACCTACCTATGTTGTTTAAATATGGTAAACAGGGCAATTTTAAAACTACTATCACTTTTACTACGAATTATACCTACCTTTGGATGAATTTCCATATTTTGTTGGGGTAAACATGGTAGACTAAATTAAATTTTCATACAAAACTTTACTCATTTACCTCGTTTTACGACTTTTCACATGCAAATGCAAAAAATTTTCATTTTTTAATTTGCATTACAACGAATGTTGAGTTTGTATGAGTTATTAAAGTTAGCTTGAGTTTGGTTTGACCTCGATCGAGTCGAACCAAGCCCATTTCAACTAGAAGCTTACTTACAAACGGTTCAAGCTCAGTTCAACAACTCATAAAACAAAAACGATAAAACAGAATTGAGTTTGTAAAGTGCACTTTGAGCGGTAAAAGAAATTTATATTAACATCGTCTAAATATTTAATGACCTTGTATTTATTAAAAGTTTTAAAATTTCTTTGATCTAAGTGTGTAAATATGATTTTTATATAAATTTACATACATATGTAGGTATATGAAATCAAATTTGATCGGAGTAAATTTTTTGTCTGTTCATCTTAAAGTTGCCGTTAAATTCAGTGACTTGTTCTATTTCCATTCGTTTCGTTTTACGTAAGATGACCATTTAATTGAGTGTGTTGTAAGTTAAAAGCTTCAATTTGTTCATTTAATTTAACCCAATTTTCGA
Organism: Syrphus vitripennis; assembly: GCA_958431115.1. Classification (NCBI taxonomy): domain Eukaryota; kingdom Metazoa; phylum Arthropoda; class Insecta; order Diptera; family Syrphidae; genus Syrphus; species Syrphus vitripennis. The sequence goes on along the minus strand of OY288108.1, from coordinate 104,690,916 downwards.
AAAGAAATATTTGTGCTAAAAGTGTTGTGTTGATACTTTTCATCGTTAACCAAAGAAGTGTTATGTCCCTACATACATATATTCTATTTACTGTAAATAGGGCTTTTTTATTGCTGCATCATTGCAACACATCATGGTGAGTCAATTTATTTTCTTTCAATTAAACATTTTTTTTTTAAATTTTACTTTTGAATATTTATATTGATTTTGAAATGGCAAATTGTCTTACTTAAAAATAAAACGCTAGAATCAGCAAAAATAAAACAAAAAAGTTTCCCGTACCGGGAATCGAACCCGGGCCTTCTGGGTGAGAGCCAGATATCCTAACCACTAGACAATACGGGATATTGATTGTTAGTGGCTTTGTTGAATATTATTCCACCACCTTGGGTGCAAATGAGCAAACTCCATTCATTGCTGCATGATTTAGGGCGATATACATACGTACTACATATAGGTACAGAATACATATTTGAGTTTTGCGCCAGATGCCGGTAAACAGTACCTATAAAGATTACTGTATCGATTCAACAATTGAAAGTTAATGAGATGAAATTCTTTTATTTGCTTGTTTACCTAATGTTCTTATTAAAAATAGACTCGTCATCAGCCAGAAAGTAGGAATGAGATCATAACATTTTATCGCCGCGTATTATCCGAAAGACATACATTTTGTACCAAAAACAAACTCATATTTTTAATAAAATCATTTTATTTCAGTTAATTACAAAATGTCTACATAAACTCATCATGCATTTAAGTTATAAAATTCGTTAGGTTCCGGATCGTCCAAATCATCAAAATAGTCCGAATCCTTTGCCCAGATTAATCCCAATTGTTTTGTTACAAATTCATCCCTCCAAAGATCGGACAATCCACATTTGATGATCTCAGCTTTTACTGTCCGAATCCAATCGTTGTAGTCGTATGGATTGAAAAATGCTGCATCGGGACGTTCAACATCTAATAACTTGACGGCCAGGTTACGAGATTCTGGTGTTGCATCGGGGCCAAAAAGTAGATTCCAAACATGTTTATAAAATTTACTGAATACTTTATTTCTTTCCTCGAAGTCGTTATCCTCGGGCAAATAACTCAAACGATCGGACCAATTCTTTTCGTATTCTTCTGGGGTGAAGTCGGCATTGATTTTGAAATCTTCACTTGATAGGATAATCTCTTCGCTGTCTGACATGATTACTTTGAATGAGATTTTTTGTTAAATTAAATAATTCTTTTTATGAAATAATAAAATCTTGCTTGCAACTTCTTGTTAATTGAAATTCCCAAAAACGAATAAATAACAAAAGCATTAATAAAAATCTTGACAGTTCGGCGGGCGGTGTGGCCGATTTGAGAGACATCTGCTTGTGGAAAAGTTTTATAAGGTTAAAAGCTTTTTTCCCTTATGCCCCGGTCACATAGTGGTATACTTAGAGCCAGATTGCTCACAATGGGTTAAGTTGGAAACCGGGCGACGACCTTAGAGTATATATAATAATAATGTTATATATACTCTAAGGCGACGACGAAGGAACATTGTTAAGGCTTTCCCAAACCAATGCGAAGCGAAACAGTCTATGACTATTTTGTCTTGACCAACATTTTCAGTTTGTCAAAATATTCACATATTTGATGTTTGGTCATTTTCCTTATTAGATCAGAGAAAAGTTCTGAATTTAGATTAAACACTCTGAGATTGATCTGAACATTCTCTGAACTGAGCAGTTATGTTCTGAGTACTCAGATAAATTTTTGAAATACAGTTCATGCTTTGTATATGAAAAACATAGTACTATCATTGTAGCAGTCGTAGTTTGGGGACAACTCTTTCTCAATTTTTTTTTTGCGGAGAGCTTATTGAGGTTTTAATTGATATCTATGTATTTGTTGGTTATTTCAATCGAAATAATAGTCTCCTCTTGCTCCTACTCCCGATTTCCATGCTTGAAAGATTCCCCAAATCAAATTCTACACCTTAATGGTGGATTTACATGTATCTGCATTTGGTTTCTGCAAAAATAAAGGGATGCCAAATAGAGAATTCATACTCGTTAGATAGAGAGAAAAGACAAAAAATGCAGAAGTACTTCATTTCTGCATTATAGGAAATTCGAGAAATGCAGAAGTCGAAATTATAGTGAAGACGAACATGTTCATCTTTATTATAGTAACTTCTTCTGCATTTCGTATTTTTGACATTTACACATTTCCTATAATTTTTTGGCGGGTATGCGAAAAAAAAAACAAAAACATCACACTGGAATCAAATGAAAATTAAATGGATGAGAACGGAGGTAAGTTAAATTTTTTTTTGTTTTTTATAATTTATTTTGTATTTTGTCTTTCAGAACACTGCGTTGAATATCAGTATTTAGAAGAAAATACTGATCAATGTTTTCCAGAAGACAAAATAGGTAAGTCTAAGCGAAAATCATGCAACATTTTCTTAAATATTATTTAAGTCAAAGTATGTATGCTCGTTTTTAATCTTAAAGAAGAGCTTAATACAATCTTTTCCACTTAGATAATGTTCAAGTAAATTACTTCTTAAATGCACACAACGATTTATTTATGTGTTGTGGTAATTTACATTTTTTTTTTCATTTCTTTTAGAACAATTGATCGAGGCAATAAGATCAAAACCGGCCATTTGGAATATAAGAAACGAAAATTACAAAAATTGTGTTGTGACCAACAACCCATGGGAGGAAGTTCTTTCCGAAATAAGTAAGTTTTTATATTTTATATCATTTTTTGTTTTATTTTTTTTCTTACTGTTGAGCTTAATCTTTTGCAAATCAAATTTATTCTATTGAAAATCGAATAATTTACTCTTAAAGTTTGCTCCGGCATAAATAACTTAAATCTTATTCTTATGGCTTATAGATCAATTTTATTTTCATAATGAAGAGTTTAATTTGCAAAAGTTTGAATTCAGTAGTAAAATACTTTGATTCGTATGTCCAATATTTGTCATTCATTGTTATTTGCTTTTAGATTTGAATAACGAACTAAAAACAAAGGCCCGCAAAAGATGGGATTCCCTAAAAAGCGGATACGGGCGCTCAAAAAAGCATAATACTTAGTATCTATTTAATTATATTATATATTTACTTATAGAAGACTTAAGATACATTCTTTTTTTAAATCCAATATTTCTAATGACGTAGAGATTATTCATAATTTTTTTTTATTTTTGATTCTAGCAACACCTACAAACTTCCAAAAAGAGGCCCTGGAAATATTAAAAGATATGAATACTTCGAAACCTCAAACCCCAACATCTTTTGCTTCTCTAACTTGTAATATGATCAAGTTAGACATGGAAACCCTACCACTTCATGAGCAACGGCTATTAAGAAACCGATTGTTTGAAGTTGTCGACGAAGCCGTTAACAGACATCATCGCCGGCCTGGAAACTGATTTATTTACTGACTCAATTATTATTATTATTACTTTTGTTAATATTACTTTTACTTTTATTACTTTTATCATTATTACTATTTTAATTCATTTCATTTTTTATTCATTTATTGTTTCGATTTTTCTGATACATAGTTTATAATTTTCTTATGAATTTAGAAGCTATGGCATCGCCGTCAGCTCGGTTAGCAAATCAAAATGATAAAATTGTTGGCTATAATACAGTTTTTAAATGAAATTTAAATGAATTTCCTGTCGTCGTTTTCCATTTTAAAAATTTTAAAAATTTCACAAAAAATTTTGAAATTTAATTTTTTGAATACAAAATTAAATTTGAAGGAAAACATATGATTTCAACAAGTTATGGCAGTTTATAGGAGACAAAAAAGAGTTACCACCTGTGTATTCTTTCTCACTTTCGGATTTCGACATATATCTGACTCTCTCTACTTTTCTGCATTTTGCAGATGCAGAAACATGTAAATCCAGCTTAAAAAATGCAGCGCCACCACAAGGGTCGGGCAACATTGAAAAATACTCGCCATGATAGTACTATGTTTTTCATATAAAAAGTTCATGAGCTGTCTTGTCATTTCACACTTCACAGCTGTCATTCTGCTGTTCAGCTTTTCCACTCGTCCGCTCTATCATTTTATTCTGAGTTCAACAAGAAAAAAACGATCATAGCCGGATTACTCGGAGCAGTCTTCAATCGATGGCTTTTGGAGTAATAGAACTCAAACAGGAGTAACTCCGAACTGCCAAACGAAAGTAACAAAATGCGCTCTAGAGCGAAAAGCTCAATAAAAGTTCGGTTCGTGTCGAAACTGTTCCACCATAAATTCATTACAGTTTAACAACAGCTGGAAATTATTTTTTGACAAAACAAACAAATGTCAAAATTTTACTTCCTCAAAACAACATCAAATTTTTGCAATTTGTATTTTCTGTTTTTTTTGCTCTCTTGAAATCACTTCCAATTTTTGTTGGCTCCAAAAATCATTTAGAAAATCTTGTAAAAAAGCAGTTAAAATTTAAAAAACCCATTAAGAAAAATGAATGAAATCTCACCGGTGGCAGTGGTGTCTCAAGAAATTCGTGTACATCCATCCTATTCTCGATGGCTTACCGAAGAAGTTTTCAATCTCATCGACTTGGTGAAAAATGATGAGGCAATTTATAATCCACGGCATAAATACTACTTTTGCCGGCCATACGTTGAAAATTTTTGGCGTGAAATTGATCTAAGATTGAGAAAGAATTGTAATGATCTTACATACATATGTATACAAAAATAACAAGGAAATAATTCTTTTTTGTTTTTGTTTTACAGCTGGTGCTAGCTTAGCCAAATGGACAAATCTAAGAATATCCTTTCGGAGGGAATATGCAAATTTTCAAGATGACAAAGTTCCCCCGTGTTGGTCGTATTTCAATAGAATGTTATTCTTGCATCCTTATTTGCGCAAGTAAGTTCTAAAATTTGGATTTTATATTGGCTTATGTGGTCAAACTATCTTGGCAAAGGGAAATTAGGTTGCCTTTTATTAACTACCTACCAAGCAAAGTCAGAAGAATTCTCTGCTTCCTTTAACTTATTACTTTGCAAATATAAAATGATAAGATAGAAACATTTTCTTGGTTAACTTTTTGAATGTGCATCTTCTTTATTTTACTCTTAAGGAAGCATACAAAATACTCAAATTAGAGCCAAAGAAGAGTTCTAACATAGACAGGGAGGCTGGTTATGAAACTCCAAGATAAGCTTTTGTGCCTAAATTCTAGCCTGAGAATGAATCTTTTCTCAGTTCAATTCCACATGCAAGTATCAGCCCTTTTTGGCTCACTTGCGGAATGTTAACTACATTATTGTACAAGGAAAAGAAAAACATATTCTCGGGTTTTCTCACACAATTCTCACAGAATGTCTATTGAGAGCACTTTTACCATCTAGCCGGATATATTTTAATTTCGATACTTGTTTTTAGTACAGATTCAATTTTATTGTTTTTTGCAAGCACTAATAAAATTGTGCCAAAAAACTTTTCTCCCTTATCTATTGGAAGAAAATTTATGGAAACAAATCTGTAAAGAAAAAAAAAAATGACTTAAAAAAAAAAATCGCACCTATTTTTGTGTATGTAACCTAAGAGGGGATCCTGCTTTGGAGCCCACTAAGTTAAAAATTCTACCGAAATTTTCCTGTCCCTGTGACAGCGATGCACAGTGCGTTGATAGCGTCAGTTGCAGCTATCCGTGGAACTCTTCATTGCAAACTTTAATTGCGATGACGAAGACGATGAAAACAGCAATTATTTTGATAAAAGGCCGAATTCTTATTATGAATGACGACAAGACAGGCGGGAAAAAAGAAACCCCAAGAAGTGAAAATGGAATCAAGAATATTGTTTGTTTGTTTTGCAATGTCTTTTAAAACGCAGTTCGAACCTAGAGCCACGCCGCAATAAAAGAATATCTTAATTCAAAAATATTTTTTTTTTAAATTTAAATCTTGCAGTAAAAAATCTTCAGAGCCAAAAGTTATCGATTCCCATCTACAGGAAGCTCTCGCCCAAATAAGCAGTTTAAGTTATAAATCTCAACATCACCAAACAACAGCAAACAGCGAAAGTCCAGTTAATGAATATATGGACCAATATCTTTCGTATTGTGAAGATGAACCGCAGCCATCACCCGAAGAACTAGACGACATAATCGAAGAAGAGAACCAAACCAATAACACAAATAACACACTCAACGACATCAAATTAGAGAGTGAGATCGACGACAAAGACCACTCACAGACTAGAGAGCATGATGAATACAAAGATATAATTATTGAAATATCCGATGACGCAGAACCTAGTCCTTCGCAAAACGAATTGAATCAATTAAGTCCACAACATGATTGTGGTGGAGGTGGTGTAAATAGAAGCCTGCTCAAGCGTCCTCGTACTGAGCTAAACAACACTATAGCAACTCCATCGAATAATGTTTCCTTGGTAAGACCTTTGACATTGAGCGCAGCATCACATCCATCGTCTGAAGTGAATATGTTTCAACAAACTGTTGTGAGTTCTTCACATGCAAACAACTCGAATCGTATTGAACAAGGGAGTCCTCCTGCTCTGGGTACTGTTTCAACAAGAAGAAATGATTATTGTGAGTGTAAAACCGATTCAGATGCAATGTTTCTTATGAGTCTTCTGCCTGATATAAGAAAATTAAATGGTCGTGATCGAGGTAAAATCAAAATTGCATTTCAAAATATTGTTCAGGAATTTTTGTATCCTGAATAAGGAGTTGGTAGAAGTTAAAGTTACTATCTAAACAAAAATTAATAAGCTTAACAATTTGTTTAGCATCTTATAGTAAAAATGTGCAATGCTTATCAATAGACAAAATATATTAAATTGAATTATTATAAAATTATTTAAACAAATAATAATTATTAGTTTTTCTTTTTTGATGCAAATCTTTTGATTGAAATTAGGATGAAAAAAAATGATGAACCTTGTTTTTGAAACTTAGTACAGGCTATTTTATAAAAAAAAGTAGGTACCATCTATTGGTTTGTGCCTCCGTTCGTCTATATAACATCAGGATAGAACCTCAATAAGTCGACCAAATTTTAAATACCCGTGATACGTATTTTCCTAGAACCAAAATTCATTTCCAATTACATAAAAATTCCTCTTGAAAATATATTCCTGATAACAAAAAAATATATTTTCTTTAAAATTGTATTTCTCATAGCCAAAAATTTAGCGTTCGTTCATTCAAAATGTAAAAAATCGCTCGCTTTTTCATGTTGGTAATTACGAATCAAATTTATCTGGAAGTGTTTCCGTAAAAAATTCGGAATTTAAATGACACCGCAAAAATTTTCCTCCGGAAATTATTGGTATGGCATAATAGAGTTCTAAAACTAAGAATTAAAAAAAAAAGCAAAGAGATGTTAGGTGCAGATCACATCACCACAAAGCTTTTATTGAAAGAATCTCGGATCTCGAAATTTTTAGTCTATGAGAAGATGTAAATATTTGACCTGAAATTTGATATTTAATTTCGGAACGAAATTTGAATCTTAAATGCTTCTACTACTCAAGGCCAATGCATTTAGTTTGATTTAGATTTAGTAGGAACTTTTTACTCTCTAAAAATATTTTTTTTAGTTGCACTTCAATTTTTTAAATTTCAAACCTTTTTTCCATTTCGAATCGGGAAGGATAAGACATTTTATTTTGTATATTGTTTTTATTAATAAAAAATTAATAGACATAAAATACAGTATAGTTTTTTTTAGTTACATAAAAAGTAGTATAATATTTATGCAAAAAAAATTCAATATATAAAATACATACATAGACATTGTTATACTCATACATATACATAGTTAAATACATACTTCTAAATATATAAATTGAAATATAAATTATTTTTACAAAAAAATGCATTTTTTTTAATTTTTCAAAAATTAGTTTTTATTTTTATAAAAATGCTTTTTCATTTTGAGCAAAATGCAAATGAAGCACAAGAGCTATTATCTTCAAAAAGTCTCAATTGACTAATGTAAATAATAATACCTACATATTTTAATTTTGAAATTTATAAAAAATAAAATTCAACATATTAAAGCACCAATGCTATATTCAATTACAGTTCCTAAATTTAACATTGAAAATTATTCAATCATTAAAAAAAAAAAACAGTACACACATATTTAATAAATGGAATCAATCTACAAACAATTTTATCCTAATTTTTTCAAGTCAAACGTTTTTAGGAAATTATTGAAATCTCAAATACATAAAGAACTCTGAAGTTTCAGTGTAGATTGATCGTAATGTTTTTGATTAAATTTGATCAAAAATTTTAATTTTTGACATTATGTAAATGATAAATCTATACATCAACAATTCCAGTTCTATGATGAATGCGATGAAAATGCGATAAGTCTCATGTTATATCAAAGATTTATCAGATGAAATATAACAATTTGGATAAAATGAAATAAAGTAGTTTTAAAAATGCGATGATTATTTTTTTTTCATTTCATTTTATCATAAAACTGAAATAACACCTCATTACATAAGCATTTCCAGGTAAAAGTTTCAAACATTTTAGTACAATTATTTATCAACGAAACAAGAAAATAAAAATGAGAAATATGTAGAAAAGTCAGCTTTAATTCTTGTGGGTTTTTATTTACGTGGTCAACACAAAAGCGGTTTTGCATAGAAACTTATAAATTCACATATTTAAAAAAAAACAGCAAACATTTTGAAATTTAGAACATTCCTACCTTTTTTACATTAAAAAGCAACAATTTTGTGTATTTATAACATTTATACTTATTTAAATTTTTTTGTGCTTTATTTTTTTTTTTTAATATTGTTTTAGTGCTTTTTGTATAGTTTTTTTTACTGCTAAGCAATATAATTCAATTTTATTTTTAATTTTTATTTCTATAAAATTTTTTTATTTTTTTTTTGTTTAAAACAAACAAAGGCACAAAATGCAAATAAAAATTCTTTGGATTTGTGGATTAATTCACGAGCTCGTTAAAGATTTTTGGTTTGAAATATTTCAGGTGTATTTTTTGATGAACAACCGGAAAGCAAAAAAAAAAAAAAAAAATAATAGCGTTCCTGAGCGATAGTATTATAAACATACCATCTCGGCTGCCTCAAGAATTCTTTGAAGACAGCCGGCCGACCCTTGTCAGATGTTCAGGTTCTCTCGTGTGAAAAGTTTATATTGTTCCGTAAATTTTTTTTCGCTTATTTTTCCCAACAATGTATACATATGTTGTTTTAATATATAAATCTTTTCTTTCCACTTGGGACTTCTTAAACTAAACACCATTCACCAATAACTCTTCTTCAAACTAAAAATCTATTGCGAGCACTTGATGTACATATGTATTATGTATAAACATTTCCCTTGTTTATTATTTTATAAATTCAAAAAATTAAATTAATTTTGCAAAGCATTTTTATATTAATTACGAAAAAGTTTCTTTTTACGGTGGTGATGATGATAGTTGTAATATTAGTATTAGTGATGGTGATAGAAATAGGGTAAAATAGTTGGTAAAAAAATACAAATATTGATTTTTTGCTTTTGGTTTTTAAATTCCAACATTCTTGTTTGCTTTAGGTTTTTTTTTAATTTCACATTCTTTTTACGAGTACTTAACTCAGTTTACTTCAGTTAGCTTATTGCTCGTTTTAATTGTATCTATATATGCAGATTTGAAGAAAAGTAAAGCAGGTACAAACTTATGCCAAAAAAAATCGAATGTTTGAAGGAGTGCAGAATGCATAATAATGGAGACAAACATGTTCATTTTTAAGACTAGTGCATACTTGTGAATCGTGTGGTGAATTAATATAAATTCGAATTTTTTATATACCCGTGTAAATGAACCTCCGTGGAGGGTTTTCATTCCCGAGCAAAATTTATGGGAACTCAAAAATTAATTTTCTTTTAGGCATTTAAGCCACTATTTTTCACCAAGTAAAATAGTAAAGTACTAGGTGGTACTCCTTCACGTGTTCGATTTTTTAGCATGAGTTTGCCCATCTCTAGTTGTCTCAAAATCTGCAGATGCAGATATGTGAATCATGACCGGCGTAAAATATATAACTGATGTTATCCCTAATTCATTCTTCAATCATCCTTCATTCATCCTTGTTTTTTTGTTTTATAAAGAAAGTGAATTATTTTCCATTCATTATTTTTCTTCTATACAAAATATTCTTTCTTTTGTTTTTGTTTTCTTTCTATGAACTAACAATAATTTATAATTACTATTAATTTCTTTGTCTTGTCCGAGGTGAATTTCTATTTGTAGATGTATTATTATCAGCATCACCCAAAACAGCTGAACTACAACAAAATCGACTTGTTGGCAGTCGTATGGCTCTAGTTAAATCAATTGTATCACCATTCTGACGCATTTCACGTTCGGTGGCTTTTTCCAATTTTTGCCAATGTCTAACAGCTAGAGTAAAAGCTTCAGTTACATTTGTTGCTGTTTTCGATGATGTTTCAATAAGGCTAGCAATATGATATTCATCACACCATTCTTTGACTTCTTCGGGAGTAACTTGTCGACTTTGTTCTTCCATATCGTTCTGACAAGAAAAAAAAAAACCAAATTAATGTTTTAAATGGAAATATTAAGTTTTATTAGAGAACCAGATATTTATTTCATAAAGATGAATTGAGAAAATTGAAATTGGTTGATTCCTATTTGGAGTGAACTAAAAAGTACAATCGATGCCTGTAGTTGAATGAAGATTTGACTTAATTTTCATTCAATATAGTTGAAGTAGTTTCTTTTGAAACCAAGGTCATGTGGAAAATATTAAAGATATGCTTCATCGAATTTGATTGTAATTGCTTGTAATAATAATAAAAAAATATTTATCAAAAGAAATAACTCAAAAATGAACACACTGTGAGTCACGATACGTTTTGCAATTTAAAGTTTGCAATCATTCGAAAGTAAGTACACATGCACCTGCTCATTATTTCTTAGCTTTTCAGGGGCAAAACATATCTGCAACTTCCTTGCATATTCCTCTTATCGCCGATCGGCCACATGTTAACTTATGAGAGAAATAGTTTTTTTTTTAATCTAAATCTTCGATCGCTGCTGCGTAAATAGCTGTTGACGTCATTTTATCAAAGTACTAGCATACGTAGTCGATTATAGAATTACCTTATTTCCCACAACAATAAATGGAAATTTGTCCGCTTTCACGTCGGCATAGCGCAGGAACTCATCGCGCCACAGTTTAAGCCCCTTAAAGCTGTCGCGGTCGTTGACAGCATAGCACAACAAACAAACATCTGATCCTCGATAGAAAGGTGTTCGCAGTGCCCTAAAGCGCTCTTGTCCAGCTGTGTCCCATATCTAGAATAACAAAAACAAGAATTTACATAAACTACCCCCACTATTTCTCGGGTTAATTGCTTCCAATTGAAAAAGAACAAAACTACCAAAAGGTCAGCTACACTCGATGATTCTTTTTTTCTTATTTGACTAACCTGCAAAGTATATTTCTCGCCGTCGACTTCAATGTCTTTGTTCATGAACTCGACGCCAATAGTGTGAAAATTGTTTTCTTCATAGCGATTGGAAACAAATCGGTTCATGAGACAACTCTTGCCCACACCTCCGTCGCCCAGAATCACAACCTTCAGTAGGATGGTTTTGTTGGGTGGTCGCATGTTCGTCATATTGTCACTGGAATTGCTATCACTGCTGCTGTTGTTTTCATAAAATTCAAACAGTCTGCGAGGACAATCGTCGATTTCTGTGATTTCTTTTCTTTTTGCTTTGCTTTGGGATATGACCTGGAAGCTTGTCGAACTTTTGTGTTATTTTTTTTCTCTCTCACAAGCTAATTGAAATTAATTAGCAACGATGAAATATTTTTTTTGTTCTTTGTTTTGTGATATCACGAAACTATGTTAAATGAAAATAGGAAAACTATGAATTAATATTCTTTTTGAATATTGAAGAATTGGGATGAGAAGAAAATAAAACCTTTTGTGATTGATTTGCCTTGTTATAAACAACAGGGAAAGAGACTAGAGAGCCAGAGCACAAACACGAAAAAAAAAATCGACGATGACTTGTGTGGGGTTGAAAAATTCCAAAACAGACACAAAATTGACGTTTCCTCTTATTTCTACTGCCAGCTGGCTTGGCAGCTGTCAAAAACTTAGGCTTCATTCACAATGTATTGTATTGATACAGGGACGTCATAAATTTGCATTGTGGATTGTGGAACATAGAGCAAAGTTTTTAATGTCGTTTTCGATTGCATTTTTGTTCTGCTTCTAGTTCTACTTTTTTTTAATCCAATCCAATTTGTCCCTTTCCTTCCACGGGCTTTGCATATGAAATCTATAGTACTCTCATGAACACGTTGTCAGGCAATTTCAATCAAATTAACAATTTTTGCTCCTAAAATAAAACTTTTTTCAATTTTAATTTTTCGCTTTATGCACATCAATACAAAAATTGAAAAAATGTTTTTTTTCCCCAAGCTAACTAATTTCTTGGTTCTTGTTTCTGTTTATAAGCAAGTGCGCCCTCAAACGACCACACAACAAAGCTGTATGGAACGTGCCCCTGGCGATCACACAACTTACTAATTTTCTGGTTGCTGTTTCGGTGTATATACAAGTGCGCCCCCAGACGACCACACAACACAACTCAAAAATCATCGTGATGATAGTACTATAAGTTTTATATGCAATGACCTAACCCAATTGCTATATAGTCTGCCCAATCTGCCCAAACCTCACTTTTGCATTTTCAAAACCCTCTTCGTTTATTTAAATATGTTAATTTTTTTCGCGCAGGAAATCGCTTCGGAATTTTCCCATTTGGTATGAATTGTCCCTGGATATGAAATGTTCCTCGGTATGAATTGGGCTGGCATGGTGTGAACTAGCTTGGTATGTACTATCCGGATGCTTATTCAGGCACACACTTTTTTAAGCCACTTTTAAGTTAAATTATAATTTTACTATTTTTTTTTCATAAACGTGATATTTATTTTGAGCAGTCATATGATAATAATCTTTGAATAAATTTAACAGTTATAGTAAATCTCTACAACGTCATCAAAAAATCAGAAACCCATTTGTCACAATTTTCATGGAGGAAAGGTGTTCAATGAGAACTCCTTTTAATACGACTGATTTCTTAATATCGTGAACTTGTAACTTTTACTATAACTTGCTGCTTTTCCATCTTTTTTGATACTACAACGAATGTCCCTCTCCCATGAAGTAAGAATGTCATTTTCTTTTCACTTTCATAGAAAAATGTCAAAACATAAAATGTCAAATAAATTTTACAAATATAAAACGAACATGCTATGCCATATTTAACGTCACTTCGTGACGCGACAATAGCAAAATGGCAATTATTATCAAATAAAAAAATATTCACACAATAATAATAATAATCTTGATTTTCAATTAGTTAACCGAAAATGGAAGCAAAAATCGTGTAGTTTTGTGTGCTACCGTTAGGCATAGAGTTTCCATTTATCCCCATCTATCGAGTTATGAGTTTCATAGAGAAAAATAATCATTAATCATTCTACGCGCTCTCTCAACGCTTCGATGTGTCTTCATATTTCATTTATTGCAGGCATGTTGTACCATTTGTGGTGCTGTATAATAGCTGCCTTTGATTCTCTTCAAATCTAACCTCACAAAATGAAAGTGTCTTAGGCTTGTGCACGAAAATTTCACTCCAAAACTATTTTAAAACCAAAAACATACATATAACAACTGAAAAAAAAAACAATTCTGATCCAACGTTGGTTGATTTGTTCAATTAAAATCAATCACTTTACTATATTCTGGTGAGATGTGGATAATTTATTAGTGAGACAGAATTGTATAGTCATTCATCGTGCGATGCACTTTCTTTTGTTTAAACAACGGTTTATCCAATATATTAAATTTAAGCACAAGCATCCCTCCTTCATATATGAACCAAACCATAATCACAGGCAGAGATAAAAACTAGCCGAAGACCCAAGACAACATTTACAAGCTGAGATAATGTGCTGATTGAAGACAGCCCATCAAATTCGTTAATGCGCCGCCGCGCCACCGGCCTATGTCCAAATATTTGATGAGGCGTTGTTTTCTTAATTGTCGGTGTGAGATTTGTTTGCCCATTAGGGCTTGTAAAAATGAATTCAATAGCTTGAATAGAACCCTAAGCTAGGTTTATCTGTTTTTTTTTGTTTATGTTTTGACTTCGTTTTCTAGGTCAACGTTAAGACCATTTTTGGAGGTATGTATTTTCCTTTTTTTAACAGGGCTAAGAATGCCAAGTCAAAGTTTAACTGAGGTGATACGTTTATGGTTTTGTTTCCATTTCGATAAGTATGTTATTTTTAAAGAATACATAACAATGTTGCTTTCTTTGGATTTTCACTCCGGTTTACTTCTTGTTCTTACGTTAGGAATATGACAATCGTGATCTAAAATTCATTTGTATTTGCGTCAGCCTGCTCTAATTTAATAAGCGACTTCAAACCTCAGATGAATGCTATAAATCATTTCGAAAATACCCACCATTGAAAATGCAATCAATCCGTTATTTTTAAAGACCTCTTCCCTGAAATTATTAAGTTTTTAATTTTTTAGATTTTTTCTTCAAATTCTTATTCTTAAATTTGTATGATCATTCCAACTGGCAAAATATAACTACTCTACAGGTGGCATCTGTGTATACACATTGCAATATTGGGATAACATGTATCTGAAAAATATAAAGGTCCTTAATTTAACATATTAATACAACAGCAACTCTCTCTCCATCACTTGACTGGAACCTTGCAGGTTCCTCTTCTATAGAGACACGGTCCCTATAATTATTGTCATTTTGAAAATGTTGACGAATTATCGAAAATGTTTTTGCCTGCGCTGGCGCTGCAGGGGCAATCAGAATTACATTGCTTCTCCCCATCAGTTTCAGTACTTGAATTCTTCCTGTTAATTTGTATACCAAAAAAAAAAATACGTAGCACAAAAGGTTGTAATTTTTATTCACAAACGGTTCTGGTAGAGGCTCTGTTTTTTTTTTTTGGGTTTATGTTTACGATAACAGTTTCATATAATTAGGGAGCAGAGCATTATTTTTATTTTTTTTTCTGTTCGTAGTGTTCCCAAAAATCATGTTGTAGTGATTGAAAATGAAGATATTTAAATTGACCTCAGGCAGATTGGTTAAACATTTTGGCTGTATTTATGGTTTGTAATAAATATAAGTGTTTTAAGGAACATTTTAGTTGTGAAAATTCTTTTAAAAATGTTGGTTTTTCTTTTGTTTTGTTGTAAACTGCAAAAAAAAATTGTAGCTTTACTGGTCATTTATTTGCTAACAGATATTCTGGATGGCCGTTCCCCATGAAGCGTTCGGTGTTTTTTTCAGAATTCTGTTGCATTTCAAAGTTTTATCAATATTTCAAAGAGTCAAAAGCCAAGATTTTATGAATGTCAAGTTAGTCGAGAATCTTTTGACAGTTTCAAAATGGTCAGGTGGGAAATGTCCTTTTGTTTATCCTAAAGATTAAGATATTTAGAATACCTATATAATTTTTTTTAATTAGTTTGCAGAGCTTTTCCCTGAAGAAGTTGAAGCTTCCCTAAAGAAGTTGAAGCTTCTACGAACTAATTGATTTTGAAGTGTGACACCCTTTTAATTTAAAATTTAAATTTGTTTGAAAACAAAACCAAAGAAACGTTACCAATTTGTTCAATTCATTATAAAACAAATTGCTTCCGTAATGCTCCTATGACGACGGCATATATCCAAACAATAACCTCTCCCTATAGTCCTCCATGTTGCGCATCTGCAAACTTATCATCAATTTATTAGCCAACTTTATGGATAAATATTTTCCAATTATCGAATTGCCAAAGGAACAGCGGTAGGTCATCTTCACGAACTCTCTCTTTAGTCCGCACCGCGGTCCATTTGCTGGCCGTCACCACATGTAGCATAATACACTGCTTCGTTCATATTTGTGTGCAGTCCCAAATATTTATGGGCAAGCGCATCACGTGTGGCTGGGACAAAACAAATCAATAGCATTAGCCAGAATTGACCACCTCAACTTATAGCCGACTCACACATATTATATTCTATGTACCCTAGAGCCATGGTAGATATACCTAGTAAACCGTTGAGCTGGTTGGCTGATGACTGGTGCTGGGAACACACAGAGTCGGTCGTTTTTAAACATTCGCCTCGCTGGAGCGCGAAATGACAAATGCTCAGTGATAGCAAAATGGTTTTGCCATGATGATGATGATAGGAGGCAGATGACGTTGCTGTTTTTGCAACGAATACAATACCGGTTCCTGGTGGTGTTCGGGTGTTACATCATCAGCGTTTCAGAGTGTATTTTGTTGGTTTGATAGTTGGTTGCGTTGTGCTTGTGCAAATGTGCACGCACCCTACAGCGAAATTGGTGCGATTAATTATGGAGCCGTTATTATGGGGAAGACCCCTTGGCGATGTGCTGTGATCCGTGTCTAGAATTTATTTCCTTTACTCTTCCTCTTCCTTTTAGAATCAACTGGACAGTCTTGAATTCAATGTGAAGTGTACCATC
Source organism: Syrphus vitripennis (assembly GCA_958431115.1). Lineage (NCBI taxonomy): Eukaryota > Metazoa > Arthropoda > Insecta > Diptera > Syrphidae > Syrphus > Syrphus vitripennis. The sequence goes on along the minus strand of OY288108.1, from coordinate 104,674,317 downwards.
CATATTTGGTTTGGCAGAAGCGGCGCTGCGCTACGCTGGTTCAACTGGCAAGGTAACTTCTTTTTCTTCTTCAGCATAATATGATGATATACCCAGTTTGGTGTTGTTAATTTATGCATGAATATAGTGTTGAGGTTTAAAAGCTAAATGCACTTGGCACCGGAATGTGGCGTGGAAATATTGAATATATATATTTAACTACTGAGAAGGTTAGGAATTAGATGCAGTGATGTCTTAGGAAAAAAAAGGAAAACCAATAATGGGTTAGTGGGTAAATGGAAATTTTTCATAGAGGCTAATGTGTGTGGGCCTGTATGAGATTAAACAGTTAAGGAGGGGATGTATAAAACGAGTTTGCTAACTTTTTTCGAAAAAAAAAACTATGCTCACAAGGCTCATCTTAGGATAATCTTGGGGGTTGGCCGTGGCGCGATGGTATGCGTGGTCGCCTGTCAACCAAATGGTCACAGGTTCGATCCCAGTCGTAGTTCTATGTCTTGTTTTTTTTCCATTATCATTGATCATTGTTGGGCCGCTGGTTTACTCATTACATGTTGTTCAGGCATAACACTAACAGCATGTGTTTGAGTAAATACTAGTATGCCCAACAAATATGACAATGAACAAAAATAATGCGAATTATAAAGGGACATAGATATAAGACACGGCAATTTCTCCGCTTTAGCCCAGCCGCCAACCCTGGAGATAAAATCTGAGACAACCACCTCCTTCAGTCTCAGTACCTCGCGCCACACACACCTATCCATACACCTTTCCCTTCCCATCCTATCCTATCCTTCACGCCCGCGCTGTGTTGATACATATAAAGGGTAAACCAAAAATCCCCTTGAGCGCGCGCATATTATACAAAAAAAAAAAAAATAATCTACTGACAGTGTTAATCTAGCAAATCCTCACGACTGACTAATGTTCAATAGGGATGCTTAGCATACCAAGTTGTCATTGTAACCAAGTAAAGTCATTGTAATTCATAAAAAGCCATAATTTGACTTTCAATGGATTTGTCTATGTCTTTTCTCCTTAAAATTTGACATTTGAGCACCAACTTAATCACTTTCTGTAATCTTGAAACCTAATGCGAACTTCTCCTGTTATTTGAAGTTTGGAAGAACTTCTTCATAGAGCTATTTAAAAAAAATATATATATCTCTGCCTCTCTTGACAAATTCACAAAGCTACAAACAAACTTCAAAATCTTACTCTGGCACGAAATGCTAAGCTATCATCAGATTCTTTCACTTTTTCCCAGTGATAGTCGTTTAAGGTCCTAGGACAGCTTGTGCCAAGGCCGTATTTAGGGGGGGGGGGTTCCACAGGGGTTTGAACCCCCCCTCCGAAATCCTTTATCAATTTTGTTTTTCAAATATCGAAAAATATTAAATCATTCACTATCCACACCATAATTGAATTTGAATTTTTCAACACTTTATATATGAAATTTCTTCGAATTCATGTTGAATTTTCTGACACCTCGACCTTTCAAATAAAGTACCTATTATTTGTTGAACACTGACTTGTGTTTCAAGACAATAACTATAATTATAATAGTGATTGTTTTTATCAAAAGACAATAACTATAATGTTCACATCAAAAGACAACCAAATACATATTTTTTTTTAAATTGAAAAGAATAAAAAGCAAACTTCAGATTCTGCTATAATTACAAAACGAAAAGCCTCTATCAGAGAAGCAGCTTGGAAAGTGGGCGGCAGAAAAACGTTGACGTTCTTCAAGAAGAAAGTGACTTACAATCCGATAATTTATTCATTTGGTTTTAACAAAAACTTTGATTCGGACTGCAAGCCTTTCCGACAAGAGTAGAGACCAATTCTAAAGAAAATAATAGAAGCAAACATATAAAAGGAGAAGCAGAAGTGACTAAAACAAAAAATAAAAAACTACTTCCCAAGATAAATTTAAGTTTTGCTTAGTTTATTTTAGGATTGTTGTTATGATTCCTCTGTTAGATGATTTCATAACTCAGCTTAAAATGCGGTTTGAGAACCATAAGTCTGTCCTATCATCACTGTATATTTTCATACCTACAGTACTTGGGAAAAGTGAAGAAAAATTTAACGCAGAAAACTTCCAATTTTATAAAAGATTTTTGGATTGGGACACGTTTAAGGCTGAGTTTATGATGTGGAAGATAAAATGTCATGAACAGGAAGAAAGCCAACGTTCAAAGACAGCTATAACAGCTCTTGGAGTCTGCAGTAAGGATATTTTCCCCAATATACATAAACTTTTAAACATTTTGGCAACTTTACCAGTATCAAAATGCTCTCCTGAAAGAACGTTTTCGACGCTGAAACGACTGAAAACATTTTTGAGAAATTCCACGGGTGAAGAACGGTTAACTGGATTAGCGTTAATGTCATCGACATATCGAAATCAATACCGACGAAGTGATTGATGTTTTTGGAGTAAAAAGGCCAGGCGATTAGATATATACTTATGTAAAATAATGTTAATTTTTGCTTACTCTTTGTTGTTCCTTCTTTCCTTTTTTACCTTTTTCCGTTATATGTACATACATATAAATACTACTCATTAAATATAACTGAAATTTGAAATTTAAGATTTTTTATTACCCTAAATATTTGACAACATAAAAGGTGAAAAGATATTTTTCAGAAAACATAACCCCCCGAAATATTTGTCTGGCTACGGCCTTGAGCTTGTCCTAGATGTTTTTGTCCCAAAGCCCTTTATTAAATATTGAGCCAAAGTCAAAGCTTTGCGGTTTCTGATTTACTTATTGTGAATCATAAAAAGCAAACGATTCGTAGCTAGGAAAAGCTTAACTTCAACGGTTTTATTATAGTTGCTATGTTCTCACTCACGGCTAGATTTTTTCTAAAACAAAGGATAGCTTCCTGAGTAGCACACATTTGAACATCTCCCGGAGCATTTCCTACAACTCACAAGTATAATCCATCATCGTTTAGATGTTTTTTTTATTTAATTTAACAAATTCGAAATCAAGTCATTATTTTCTATTATTTTTTTTTCTATACCTCATATGTTGGAATGAATTTAAATTCACGTTATCTTCCACTACACTACAAATACCACACACTCTGTGGTATCTAGGGTATCCACTTTGGTAACAGTACAAATTAGTAATATATTTATTTAAAAGTATATTTAAACATTCATTACCACTTGCTGGAAGCTTTATAAACTCACAATTTCATCAACGACCGGTATATTGTGGGCATCGGAAATTTATAAGGAAACTTATACCCAGAACCCAAAACCACTTACCGTTATTATCATAAAAATGTTAATGCATTTTATTTGTGGTGAAGCTGAGGCTTCTTCATTTATATATTTTTTTGTTTGTTGGTTTCGCTGCAACGCGTAAGACTTTATGCGCATCGGGGTCGCAAGTTCAGTTGGTTGGAATAATTTCATAGCAAGTGGTCATTGAAAAAAATAAATAAAATCCCAAGTTAACCAAAGCTAATGTGATGCGCTTCTACTCCAACTATTCCAAATTTTAATTCACCACTTGAAAACTAACTCAATTGAATAATATAAAAATAGAACAAAAAAAAAAAAAAACGGTATATGGAAGGTGTTTTCAAAGTATACATAAATATGTTTATTCATTTCATGAAATCTCATTTATCGGCCATTCTGTCCAAGTCTCTTGGAGGTACACATATAAATTTATTCATCCCGGGATATATGGCACGAATATCCAGAGATTTGATGTTAGGTACTGACCATAATGATCGATTTACTGGAAAAATCTGCACGCAATTTGCGGATTAATAATTTTTTTTTTAAACTTGAATTTGGACTAATTAATATTTTTATTTTGAGATAAGAAAAAATGCATTCACATGGCCGAAAAATTAATAATTCTCTTTGAAGAAAACCGTTTTGTCCAGACAATCGCGCTATAAGTAGGTACCTATGTTTAATGCATGGAATCAGTGAAGCCGAAATAGTTAAGTTGTTCTTCGCTTGGATAGACGCACGGTTGCGTTATTTTTTTTTGTTTACTAAAATAAATGTGAATTTTGCGTGATTATACATCTTGTGTTGCATTGAATATTTGTTTTTACAGTATTTTGATAAAAATGCATAAGAGAAAGAAAATTCGATTAATCAAAGGGAATTTAGCTTTAGGTGAAACATAAATTTAAGTTTAGAAACGTTTGATGTACATATATTTCATATGTCACTCTAAGCATTCTGGTGAATGTTGTTGTTAATAGGGACCTTTACCAAACTGTCATTGGCCAAAGTAAAGACTTTTGACGTTTGTTTTTAGCCTATTGTGAATCATGTAAAGTGCTAATAGCAAGCATTTAGTGATTGTCATTGTGTCAAAGTGAGGAGTTTGACGTTTGTTTTTAGCTTATTGTGAATTTTTAAGAAGAGATAGAGATATATTGCTTTCTTTCTAAAAGGCTACATAGGCATTGTATATAAATTTGCATAGTGCTCTCATGAACACGTTCCACACGTCGGCCCCCTGGCGATCACACAACTAACTAATTTTCTGGTTGCTGTTTCTGTGTATATACAAGTGCGCCCTCAAACGACCACACCACACAACACAAAAACCATCTTGATGATAGTACTATGGGTTCTATATACAATGCACTTAGGGCAAATCATAAGCGTCAAAGTCTTCACTTTGGCACAGTGACAGCTTTGTAAATAGATTGACCATTTTGAGCTAAACTGAGCACATTTGACTTCGGTCTAACTAAACTAAGTTGGTGTACTCAATACTTGCCGCAAAGGAACTGGGTGGTATTACTATTTAAGGAACCCACTGAACAATAGGCTACTACAAAGCACAATTTTTCCAAAAACTGAGCTTTTTTTTTTTTTGAGGTTCAAAAGCTCAAAAGTTCTGTAAAAATATTTTTAAAAACTCTGAAGAAAGAAAATTTACAATTTCGACAGCTGAGTGGTGTAAGAGGTTTCAACAACTTCATCAAACGAATTTAACATTGCAAAATTACATCACACCAATATCGTCTAACGCTAACCTTTATACTGCCAAAATTGTCAACCACATTAAACTCAATTAATTTACATAAACTGACGTCAAGCAACCATCAACCCTGTTTAAACAGATACCAAAATCGGATTATTATGTTACGCTACAAGCCTAAACACGACACAAGGTATTGTGAAGAGGTGAAGGCGGCTTCTTTAAATTGCATAATCCAATTACAATAGTCAGCGAAAGTGAAAAAAATTAATCGTCTGAATTACAGTCACCACATTGCCTCCAATAATTGGCATAATTTATAACGATGCCCAACAATCCACTACATGCGATGATGTGATGTGATGAAGCTGTTGCCCATTATCGAATTATGAATAATATACTCTTGCATAGAAGATACCTTCTCGTAAAAAACTCAATTATACGGCCCACTGAACGAACAAAGCTTAATATACTGAAGAAAAGAGCAAATAGCAGTTTTGTCTGGATGGTAAAAATTATTACTATAGTTTGGAATTCTTTCACCGCTTGGTGAACATCATTGGCAATAAAGCAACTCTTGAATATGTCTCATAAATCTTATGCAAAAAAAAAAAAAAACAACAAGCACATCGCACGTCTAGTTGTCTACTATGGGAATTATGGTATTTACATTTATTGTGACATTGAGTTATACTCTTAAGCACATTGTCAATTGATGAGACACAAAACCTCTCTATATTGATTGGCGTTGGTGCCGTTGGTGGTGTATTAAAGAACTTCTCTCGTTTGTCATCGCCTGAATGGATTAAGTCTTCTCATCATCATCATCATCAGTGAATTGAAGTGAAAGTTATGTGTATTTCTCAATTTGTTATTAACTCTCTTAAGATGACAGTTGAATAGTTGACACACACAGAATTGCATAACAAATCATCTTAATTTCGTGAAGATATGTCATGTTTGTTGATAAAATCAAGAGGGTGTGGTGTGTGTATGTTATTTCTGTCAAAACAAAACAGAATGACAGTTTGTAAGAGTGGGTGCGTTTTGACAATGAAAATATCTTAATCACATCGCGTATGAAGTTAATGAAGGTTTTTCCTTAAATGAAGCTGAAAGCGCGTGCTGTCTTTGTTGTCTGTCGAAATTAAACCCACAATATTTTTGTTTTATTGTCTAGATGCAAATAAAAAGTGAATATCTCTTTAATTTGCGGTTAAAATGAATTTTAATATTCGAATAGGAGTTTCCACAACTGTACGAACGAAATGGTTCGGTGTCTTTGTCGGTAAACAAAAGAGCTGAAAGCGAACCTTTATTTACTTGGTGAAGCTTCTTATACGTATATTGACTCATTTATGACAAAAAATGCATGTATATGCATAAATAAAGCTTTATTATGCTTAACTCTACGAAGAAAGTAAAAGTAAATGCAGCAAAGGTTTTGAAAAGTGTGCGTTTTTTTTCGTTTTGAATAAATGATGAAGCAGGGTTATAATAATTGCAGACTAAATGTCAGTTCTATACGATTCCTATCGACTAGAGAAAAGGTTTGTACCCAAAAAATGTTCAGAAAATTTTTGAACACATCATGTTTCTGACTTTTTGTAGTTTGTTCCTAGGAAAAAAGAGGGCCATAAAGTTCCCAAGAGCTTATTTTTTCATGTGCTCAACTTTGCCGCCCGACTTTGATAATGTTTTTGTTTCGAATTAAGAATCTTGGACCTGTATATACTTTCTATAACTATTATTTTTTTTTGCTTACAGGTAAGCTTGTTGTTTTCAATCTTATTATACAAAATATGCCAATGTTGAAACGTGAGTAGTTTAAAACCTTAATTAGGTCTAAAATATGGGTTTTAAAAATCATTAAATAAAAATTTCAATTTTCCCATGTCCCATTCCATTTCAGTTCCAGATTTTAAGTTTTTAAAAATCCGGTTCATTGTTTTTGAAAATTAATAGTAATTCAAATTTTTGGCCTTTTTTAAACGGATTTCCAAAATTTTTGTGTGTTCGGTAATCTTGAAAGTAAATATAATGCTTTGAAATAAAGATCCCACATTTTATATAACATAATGAAAATTCTTTAAGCTACATGAGCTCACCGAAGTATACATCCAAAGCTAATTTCTGTTTCGAATTTCAAAGCATTTATATCAAATTATTTTTATATTCAAATATTGCAAAATGTCTTTACCTATGTATAACATAAACGCCTCCAGAAGGAGACGAAGCTAGGTACTAAATGGAAATAACTTAATTAGTTGTTACCAACAGTCAACACTAACCATGTAAAGCTATACGCACCCCCTTCCAAAAAAAGCTACCGTATCTCTGTGCTATCTGAACCTAACCATCACTTGTAAATTAGATTCTATCTTATATCTGGTGTATAAGTTGCGTTACAATACCTTATGGCACAACATTTCATAGATATATGTATAAGATTGTTATAATCCTACGCAGACAAAGCGACAAGGCTACGCACTACACAGTACACACGTACTGGCAACAACCTTGGGATGATTGCCTTAACCAGCCGGATCTAAGGAGCCCGCTTACAATTTCGCGTGATTATCGACTAACAACTCAGCATAGACTCCAACATAATAATAATAGATAACAACTGTTTCCAACAACCAGCATAGCAGCTTGTATGTTTTCGTCTTCATCATACCGCGCAGCAGCCCAGCAAACTCCTTTTAAACAAATAATCATAACGAATTAAATTTGCCAGAAAAACAAAATATATACACCGACGAGGACTACGTATAGCGACGCCCGCCACTGACTCGACGATACATTCGTGCGTATACATAACATTGCTAAATCGTTTTCAATAATCTTGTGGAACTTGTGCGCATAATGTTTAGGGGCAACGTTTCAACCGAGGAGATGGAACGAAAACTGTCCACATGACAGGCTGGTAAAATTTACGCTTTTGGGAAGAAAAAAATATATCGTCATAATTGTTAAAGCCGTACAACAAACAATTTCAACATACTTAACTTGCGTGTGTTACACCGTTAGAAGAAAATGGTTGCCGGACACCATATCCGCTAGGCTGATAGAATTTGTTGCGGGGCAAGGCGTTTTTTTTCCAAAACTTCGATACAAGGAGACCTAGAGATCTCCTGATCCAGATACAGCTTGAGGATGTTGGAACGTCAGTAAGTTTTCACTTCGAATATCCAGATCCAAGCCAAAACAAAGAAACTGTGAAAAATTCTGATGTTAAACAGCTACAATTGAACTTTTCTAGTCGAGTTTCTAATAATCTCTTAAAAAGCTCTATGCCGCCAGCATTAAGTATTGAGAACCAGTCAATTTGTCAAACAAGTAATAAGAGATGCCGTTCCTGAAGTGCTGGGCTTAACACCACCACCATGAAACTCCTGATTTGACGATGGATCAGAGCAGCTCAAGATAAAATTCTACGAGCAAAAGAGGAGAAAGGAATAACGGTTTCTCAAAAGGAGAAGGAGGGAACATGAAAATCGTCGGATTGAAGAAATAGAGGAATGTCATAGCAAAAATATGGGTTGAAATTTACAGCAAAAGAATGAAAGCCTACAAAGACGATGAAAGGAACTGAAAGGAACATAATCAGCCAATGCTGATTATGAAAGATTACTGAAAAGTGATATATAACGGCGACGACGAACTAAATTCAGGTGAATTCAAATTAGGTGAAACAAATGTACAGTTTTGCACACCTGACCTCAACGAAGATAGCTACATATATCTTAGTTTAAGTCCAACAAAATTATTGGACTTGACGACCTCACTGCCGGACTGTTCAAAGTTTCAGGTTGAGAATGTGATCACCTAACATGCCCGATGATTGAATCCTCAACAAGGAGTAGTATGTGAACGTGATAATCCGTTGTGCTCCAACTCATATGCAAAATATTGTCGGAAGAACCCCAATAAATGGAACCTCATCATTTTTCCCCTACTTCTGAATAAAGGAAAATCTCTAAACAGTACCCATAAGAAGTTTAAATCGAGGCGCGAGACCCACTAATTAGCTTTCCATAGATTTCAAAGTCAGGTATGATACGAGCAGTATTTATTGGGCGAATTGCTTATAAAGGGTGTCCCAATAAGAACGCAAGATTTAAATTTGGCGCCATTCGAAGTGTCATTGTTTGGCAAGGTTAATAAAAATGGAGCGCTACACGAAGGAACAACGCTTTCTCATTGTGAAATTGAGGCTATACAGTTCGTAAATTGCGATCAATTTGGGGTTACAATAATGCTCCAAAAGAGTCAATTGTAAAGCGATTAATGGAAAAATTTGCTGAAACTAGGTCTGTCACTGATTTAAAGACAACAACGCGCCTTCGACCAGGTCGATCGACCGATGTGGTGTGGGTTTTGGGCTGGAGGAATGAGTCAGGTCAAGCGCAAACAGTCAATGGTGTTCGGTATCGTGAAATGATAACCAATTTTTTCGTGCCTAGAATTGAAGAAATGAATGTGGAGGGGATGTGGTTACAACAAGACTGCACCACATCTCATACAGCCAGAGAAACAATTCAATATTGCTATGCATCAGTCATTTCCAGGTCGTGTTATTTCGCGTTTTGGAGACCAGAATTGGCCGCCTAGATCGTGCGATTTAATACCATTGGACTTTTTTCTTTGGGGTTTTTGAAGTCGATATGGTCTATGCGAATAAGCCGACGACGACTCAAGCCTTAAAAGAGGAAATTGGAAGCTGCATTAATGAAATACCGCAGCATTTATGCAAAACGGTCATTGAAAATTTCATTAAAAGATCGCGTATGTGCCCGCAAAGCAGCCAGCGGCGGTCATCTGCCCGATGTGTTGTTCCATATATAACCTCATCCTGTCTACTTTACGATATAATAAGGAATTCGCGATCTTTTTTAAATATCTGCGTTTTAGTTAAAATTTAAATCTTGCGTTCTTGTTGGGACACCTTTTATATATATAGAGAAGTATCTCTTAGAGTCCTTTAGGAGCCTTAAAATAAAACTTGAATGCCTTTTCATCAATTATTGCACGATTAAAAAAAAAACTATTTGAAACATCTACATACTTGTTGAGTCATTTCTATCCCGACCCTTTTCCTAGCCCTTTATAGGTGGCTTTTATTTGTATATGCTTGTTGTTAAAATTTATGTTAACGGTTTAGTTTGAAGCTCTTTATTGCCCAAGAAAACATCATAATCGGCCATCCGAAATTCCTACCGAGATCTAAAAAAACTGACAGCTGTCTCTGTTGTGTATCTAGTGATGACTAATTCCAATATTGAATTTGAAAATAAAAAAAAACAGCTGGTCATTGAAATACTTAACCCAAAGATGAATGTCCCCTATCTTATATTAATCTCGTAAATAATTTAACAAGCAACCTACTACACCTTAATCATCAAAACAACAACAACAACAAAATCAAATTCAAAACATTCACCTCAAGAGATTTATGTATGTTTTATTTATTTTTTGTTCATAGTAAGAAATTATGCAAATTGGCAGCCGTGTCGAGTGAAAAAAAAAATTAAATAAAATGTCGGCATCTCCATCGTATCGTCATCAACGATTAAGCTTGAAGTATCACTTCCAACGAATCACCCAACTCATCCTCTCATATAATCATCATTTGAAAAATCATTAAAGTTGGGCAATACAAATCGAATAAAAATGATAATCTCAAAAATGACCACAACAAAAACAGCATCATTTCTTGACCATTTGTTTTGTTGTTTTTGTCCGCAATTATTTAGGTCAACACGACCGCTGCCATATGCAACCATTGAACATTGGGTGAATCGTCAGTCTCATATGTATTATGTGGTGGGTTTTATTGTCAATCTTTGGCCTTTAATTTTTTTTTGTTTGTTTCCTGGAAACAGCCTGGTTATATTATTTAACCAAACACTCTGGCACATCATCAAATTGAAGCTTAGTCACTTTCCATATAACTACTACAATCTGGAACGCAATCGAAAGTTGATCTGAAAAGATCATAATATACAAAAGTCAGTTAAGTCAACAGCTTTCGCGCGACAAGACAAGACACAAGAGATAATGGATATAGTCATTCGGAACCCACCACTAAACAAAGACAGTCATACGCCATGACCTTGATTCACCTGTGAGCAAGATTGTCTTGAGATGATGGCCTCAATGTATCTCTTGCACTTTGTTGTCATGTTTAACATAGAATGTGCCGATGTGCCATCGTGTTTTGCAGCAAATAACAAGAGATTATCAACATGAAAACTACTTGTGCAAGCAAGCTTAGACGATATGGCGGGTTCTCTGATGAGAAGGATGTTGAATTTGTTTGGATTTACAAAAAGCTAAATAATTTAGAATATCTATTTTCGGAGCGAATTCATTATGCTAAATCTAAAACGTCTTGGGAGAAAACTTTTGCATTCAAAAGAATTTTTCTGCTTTTTACTTGCGACGAGATTCGTAAAAAAAAAAAGGCTGGGTGCGACCCACACTGATAACTTCCCATTTTTGATCTTGAAAACTTTACCACTTTTTAGTTTATTTTTTTTTTAAATATATTTTTTGTCAAAAACTGTCAATTAGATATTTGTCAAAATTTAACCTATCATAAAAAATTGTACTTTGTATAAAATAAAATATTTTAGAAGGCATAATCGTTGTTCGTTCTCAGGATATTCGAGCTGAAATACAATTGTAACTACTTTTCTTTAGAATTTTTAACAGTTTTTGATTTTTTGTTAAAAAACTGCCCATTCAATATTTGTCAAAATTTTATCAGTTGCTAACAATTATGTTATGTAGAAAATAAAACAAACAAGAAGTCAATATCGTTACCCATTTTTGAGAAATTTGAGTCGAAAGACAATTTTTACCAATTTTTGGTAGAATTTTTTGTAGTTTTTAATTTTTTGTAAAAAAAACTGTCCATTGAATTTTTTTGAAATTTTCACCAGCAGTCAAAAACAACATTTTTCGTAAAAAAAAATTATTTTAAAATTAAAGTCGTTTTTCCATCTAAGGATATTCGAGTTATAAAATTTTTTTTTTTAGTTTTTTTGATTTTAAAAAATAACGGTGTATTGATTTTTTCCAAATTCATATCATATTTGTATGACGTTATAATGTGTCGAATAAAATTTATTTCAAGTCAATAGCATTATTTGTTCGTGAGATTTTTGAGCCCAACCAAAATTTTCACTTCTTTTGTAAACTGCTATAGTAAAAAAACAACTAATTGAATATTAATAAACGCCCTTTCAGCTTCTTTCGAAGTTATTATCTGTAAAACAAAATTTATTTCAGGTCGATATCTCTACTCGTTCTTGAGATATCGACGACGAAAAATGGTACCAGAACGTACGGACGTACGGCCGTACGAACGTACGAACGTACGAACGTACGAACGTACGAACGTACGTACACACACACACACAGACATCTCTCTAAAAATGATTGAATAGGGACCTTGAAACGTCGATAAATGTCAAAAATTTCAATTTGACAAATCGGACCGATTACAATAACTCCCTATGGGAAGTTAACAACGAACTCGAGATATTAATCACCTTACATAACGATGATAGAGAAATTGACAGTACTTCTGTCGACTTCCAACCTTAAGTAATGGAGCGATTTTCTTCAACACCAAACGTTTTAAGCTAATTTCCTTGAGGCAAAATTGATTTTTTGTCTACAATTTGATTTTTTTGACACGAATTTTTCAAAAATATTTCTGGAAATTTCAATTTGTTTTTCAAATCTCTAAGAAAAATCGCTGTATTTAAAAAAAAGTAAAGTTATAAAAATTCAAAAAAAAAATATCAAAATATTATTTTAAAAAATAATAATTTTCGAAATGAAACATTCAATTTAGTTTTTTTAGGTATAAAGTATTTTGATTAATTTTAAGTCGTATAAAAGAAGTAATGTTTTGTGTCTATTGCTCGGTTCCGCTTGGTTGTTCCAACAAATTTTTCTTTTGACAATTTTTTTTAATGATTTAAAATTTTATTTGTCAGGATTTTTTTCAGCTTTTTTTTCTGACAAATAACATTTTTTTCGACAAAACTTGTGGAAAACACAATTTATTTTTTGACCAATTTATATTCTTGCGGTGTTAAAATCTCCACTTTGGTTTTCTAACAATTTTTTTATCTTACATTTTGTTTAAGATATAAACATTTTTTTGGAAAATTTTTGGCCATTTTTTGACAAATTTAGCTGTAAAATAATTTTTTCGTCTCCAAGTTTTTTATGGTGAAACTTTGTATTGCCAATTTTTTTTTTAAATTGCGGCATCTAATTGGTATAAGCTCGAGTTAAGTAAGACCTGAGCTTAGCAAATAAAAATTAATATGAAACAAAGGATTTGCAGAGAGATTTTTATAAGGTACCTACAAAATTCTTAGAGAGTACCACATGTCGAGAATAGAGTGCTTCTCACCCCTAGAGTTCGGTTTCGGCATATAATAATTGTAGGTCTCTTTCATTCCTGCAATAACTCGCACACTAATGGTTCAGAGTTGTAAGTGACTTAGGCCCTGGTTTTTCATGGACTGTCGCGCCACCAAATTTATTAATTTTAATCCAATCCAAGCACTTACTCGTAAAGACGATAGGTAGATATACAAAATTATAGCCAGTCACAATTCGAAATATTACAGAATTTCGATTGCTTTAAGCACTTTTCACATGAGAGCGACCAACGAACGACGAATGAACAAACAAATTGGATTTAAAACGTTCCTAGACCAAAATTCTGGAAAATATCCAGAAAAAATGATAGAAACCTTATTTATTTAAATGTTAAGATAATAAAATTAGCATTTAAATCGTTAAAATCAGAGAAATTTGATAAATAAAATTGTGCGCCGCGGATTGCAATTTTTTGTTACGAATTGTCAAACTCTATTCGCGTTCCACATACCATCCACCCTACAACGAATGAATTGTTCGCGCGTGTTTAACCTCAAATTACTCTTGTTTTTGTTTTCTTAGTGGTTGGTCATGGCTGAAGAAAATATGGACGCGACGAGTAAAAAAAAGTCCATGTGAATGAAATGTCAAAATGGACGAATGTTCGTTCATTCGTGGTTCGTTGGTCGCTCTCATGTGAAAAGTACTTTAGTTAACACATTTTTATCGAAACATTTAAAATTCATAAAAAAAACTTTTTTGGTGTCTTGATTTGAGGCGTTACCAACCTTGAATTCTTAAAAGGTTATGTGAAAACTGCCTCCTGTCCTGAACGACGTAATAGGGTTTCCCCTAAGATTCTTTATCTACATCCAACCACACATCACTGAACCTACGACCTGATGATCGTCATACCATAGATATCTAGCTATATGGGAATATAATATGACACAACGAGTTAACTTTTTTTTGGCGCACAATGTCATCTGGCCATACAATAAAAGGAGTGCCATTGCAATGCAATGCACAAGCTAACTAAAGAACATAGAATAGAGCTATAGAGCTCGAAACTTTTGATGACAATCAAACCCCAAATACGGGCATCTGTAGAATATGTAGGTCTTTGAAATTAAAATTCTTCAACTGCCTTTACAGAGTTCCCGTATATGAACCATCTCACTGGCCTACCAACTATAGAACATCTGTGGTATGATAAAACTCCATATAGAAGACAGATCTTTGGTATTGCCTGATCTCTGGCGGTGACAGTTTAAACTGCATTTGAATATATCAGGATGCGCCAATCGCATCTCCTATTATATCCTGCCTGATGCTATTACCTTCAATTAAATTATATTATATACCTACTCTGCTGTTGTGAGTGTGGACTGTAAGTAGGTAAACATATACAATGCTGCCATCTGATATGTTTGGATCAATTTGTTTTGGTCTGTGCTGATGCCAAGCCAAAGATGGTTGTCTCTGTAATAATACTTGGATGAGAAGTTTGAATTTGGTGGCCCAATTCATTGGTGTACTTTTGACCGAAACTTGATAGAGAATTAGCGATTTAGATCGGATGAGTTAGAGATGTAGAAAAAAGAAAGACATGCTGAATGGTAGTTGATGATGTTGTCCTCTTGAATCAAAATTGATTAAGAGTATTTTGTTCAAAGGATCTAGATTTCAAAAGAATGATAAGTTGAATTAGACAGAATTAAAAAAATCCGTCAGAGGAAGAGTGTCGAATTATGAGGAAAAGCCAACACTATAGAATAGAAAAATATTTAAAACATAGTTCAGCCCAAGCATATGCGTAAATGGTTGCGTTAACGGATGTGTAAATGCATGCTTATAAGCTCATGCGTATAAACACTTCATCTTGCAAGTTCACTTCCTATTGATGTTCGTCACTTAAGAATTTAATTGCTTATCAAATTAAGTGCCATTAATTTCATTTATTACCACTTGTTCTACACACACTAAATCCAAACTGCTTTTATATGTTTTAAAAACAAAAAACAGAGAGTAACACAACTAAATAACATGAAATCAACAAAAACATCACATTTCACCTCACAAATCTCTCTATTTACGGACCTGACTCACGATAAGTAGGTATACCTATACAACGATAGCCTCGTATATCTTCAACATATCACGCTCGCCACATTCCGAACACAGCCCAATTTGTTTTCATCGCTCACGCCTTCCCAATTCGAATTCCTCTTAAGCCCGAGCCGAGTATTTTTTTTTTATATAGTTCAGTGGAACACCCTCACTACTTGTAGACGGCCTGGCTAAGGCTGGCTTTTCGGTGGTATTCACCTCCTCGACACAACTTCATCTTCAGCTGCTATCAGCCCGCGCTTTTTTAGCTAGTTACCCAACTATTCGAATAGAAAATTGCATGTCCACGTCCATTACCACAGCGACAGTGACTGAATTTAGTGTTCCTTCGTGATGCCTGCTACTGATGCTGTTGTTGCAACTGCTACCACATTCCTATGCATGCCTCTGGCAGTGGTCATAAGAGGTGCGTTCCCAACTAACCAAACCACCACCAAAGCACAAATGTTCATCATTGAAAAAACACATGTGGACATGACCACGAAACGGAGGAACCGGAAAAAAGGTTGGACATTGTGTCCCTGCCTTTCTGTGTTTTTTTTATAAGCCTCATCATGGTCGTGTGGTTAAAGCCAAGTAACACACAACAGACAGCAATCTCTGGAACAAAGTAGGTTGCTTATGGTCGAGAAGATCAAGACCAAGACCATCAGAGGCTGTGCAAGATGTTTTCTCCTCATTTTGCCAGATTTTCGTTGTTAAGTTAATTTGTTGGTCCGCTTGCGTTTAGCACGCAGCAAATTATGTGGGTTCCAATGTGAACCCCAAAAGATCTCGTTAACATGAGTAGGTACGCGGCGGCGGCGGCTGCGGTGGTGGCGATACGATGGCTGTGCGCGATGGCCAATGGATGATACATTATTCACCAAGATCGCCTTGAGCGCGAGTAAATTTTCAAAACCCCCAGTTAAGATGTCGTCTTATCTATATGATGTGACTTTAGCCCGTCGAACCAGAGGCTTGGTAAAGTTTTTTTTTTTTTTTTTTGTAGTGTATGACCCGAAAATTAAACAGCCGCGAACGGGATGTCCAATAATGAAATGCGGGACAAGTGGCTTTAATCGGTTCCTTATGATGACCGTTATAATATAAAGTACAGATATGCGATGATAATTGGTGGAGTTTTTCTCTTACGTTTTTTTTCTTCTTCAGAGAATCAGAGATGATAAAAACGCTTGAGAGGCACTAGCGGGATGCGTTCGTATATGGTTTACGACGACATGATTATGTGGGTTAATCTGTTTTTTTTTTTGGCTTTATTAATTTTATATCTTTTCTTAAAAGCGTCAAATGATGATGATGGCTATAATATAAAACATTTTGCAATGGTTGGTAATAATCAATTTAATTTTTTTCCTTCATTTGATGGAGATTAAGGCCAATTTTCGGTGGTTAACGGCAGATTAAATTTTTTTTTTTGATTGACTGGAAGGGAAAGAGAGTGAGAGATGCTTGGCATATAAATATTATATGCCTACTTCATGTCAACAATTTGGTTTGAGGAAGGGCTCATCTATATAATTTGTGGTTTTGATGATTGAAGATGATGATAGGAGTTAATATTTGGAACGAGGAAGTGCTTTTTGAGATTGATTTTTTTATTTAATGATTGTGGCAACGGATTAAACAGGTTAAGGTTTTCAAATTTAAGTTCTTGCCAGCAGTGCCAGATGTTTAAATGGATTGATTTTGGAATTAAGATTTTAATCTCAGATTGACCCAAAAATTCAAGATTCTAAAATGTAATTGGAAGTTATCACCCACCCAAGTTAGCAAATTACAGATCTGGTGATAAATGAGCCGGTAAATAAGGGCTATACCTGAATGTTGTAAATCAAGGACGAATTCAGTTCGAATTGGTAGATCACCGATGGATCCGGGAAGTCACAAGTAGAAGACACTAGAAAATGATAACTGAATCGTGAGCATCAAAGCGAACTCGGCATATCACCGATGGATCCAGGAAACCACGGGTAAAAGAAACTGGAAAATGATTGCTGAAATCCGCGAATCAAACCGGCTTCAAACCAAACGGCTCGATTGTGTACATAATTATGTCGAACTTAAGTATGAGGTAATTTTCCGTCGAATCTCAACCAAAGTTTTAGTTTAATCTAAGATCAAAGCACTCCTTTACTACCACTAGGTTGGTAAAGGGATCATAAATAATGTATTTGGTAGATTTTATTCTCTTTTACATTAAGCCATCAGCGTTTGTCGTCTTTTAATCTTCCTACTTAATATTGAAACTCGAGGCATTTCGGGAGAATTTGATATAAAAGCAAGTGCAATACAACCGACTGAAGTGAAATTTCTTAAGATTACAAAATCTTACTGCACCAAGTGATTTTACTGCTTCTAATAAAAGCAAAAGTGAATTCATTTATGACTATACGAAATTTTCTCTTTCACAAAACTCATTAAATGAACTGCAACCAACGCTGCACCGAACAAAAAACCCCAAACAAAATAACTTTCCAACGCAACAAAAATAATTGCGTTGTTTGGGAATTATGATGCTTGAACAAAACCTTCGTTTTAAAATATAATTCTCCATCCCGTCGTCGTCGTCCGCCATCGCGTCTCCATACAAGCGTGCAATTTATGCGCACTGGGCGCAATGTTGATAGAAAATGAAAACCTGCTAATTTTTACACCTGTTCGAGCATAACATAGGTAACACTTATGATGCGAGAGCAGAGATTTCCCCCCCCCCCCCCACCCCAAAGAGTTTAAAAAAAAAAACACACACTTTTTCGTGAAACGATAGAAAGATTTACAACTTCATCTAACCAACCGCGCGCGCTCCAATTAAGGTCAGCATCAGAAACAGAGAATTATAATTGCATTTTGGCACGGGAAAAAATACCTTACACTTTTGATGTTCATTATAAGAGAGGCTTTGTGAATTTGAGCTATCGCAGCTACCTACAAACCCAATGTAAATGGCTGCCACATGGTAATGAAATTAAAAGTGTAAGTTGCAGCAACAACGGCTGAATTGTGTTTATTTTTCTAAGTCAGGGCAATTTTATGGGCTATTAAATGTTGTTTTTTTTTTTTTATTAAAGAAATAACATTGAAATGCCCCAGAAGAAAACCGCACCATCACATAGCTTAGCACAACAGCACCCAACGCTCGCCGATCAATGAACAATTGAAATGATTTATGACTTAAGTTAGTATTCGAACGATTGGAAGTTCGAATGGGAATTCAGGCATCTCACAGTGAAATTTCAATTTCTCTTTAAACTTGTCTCCAAACAACAACTCCATGAGGAATTTCATTGATTTATGTTAGGACAGGTTACCTACTGCTACTATAACTTCATATGATACTCTTCAGCAGCTATACCATGAGTCTTGATAGTTATTAAGAGCTGAAAACAGCCACAATCGAACCTGACATATTAAATAGATTCAGCAGTCATTCCCATTCCTTGGTAAAATGAACTTAATGGCTGCGGTCAGAGAAAATTGCAGGAAAAAGAAAACACATATAAAAATTTTCAGGAGCGAGAGCTTTTTGATTTTGGCAATTTTCTTGAAAACGATAAATTCCTACAAAAGAGTTTAATTGAAATTTGTCGACTTAGTCTTTCAATTACCAAGAATTCCCAATCAGAGTAGGTGTGCACTAGGGTAGCGTCTTCGCGGCCCCTTGTTCTTTATTACAGTCGTTGCATTTCTACTTGAAGATAAGTTATGTGCATGGAGATTCTAGAGGGAAATAGTTACCAATAAATTAGTGTGAACAGTACCGAATACCCATGATCCCCATTTTCTGATCCACACAGGGCCATCTATTTGAACGGAACAGTGCTTCCCAAGTGCGAAAAGTTTTAATATCATTGATAAAGAACATTAATTTACCAACCAAAAATGCAAACGAAAGAAATTCGATCCTTCTCTTCGCATCAAACGAGTGAAAGTTAGAACATAAAATTACACACTTTCTGGTTTCTTCAAATAAGATTTAGTATGGTATTTCGCATGTACCGTTTTCATGAACATTAAACATTGTTGTAGAACTTCAAATCCAGAAATCTCTCCATAACTTCAGAACTGCTGCTGCACAGGACCATGGTCCTGCCAGTACTCACGTATGGATCCGAGACTTGTGGGCTTAGCAAAAGACACTCCGACCTCTTAGCCGCGTTCGAGAGAAAAGTCTTAAGGAGAATTGTTGGCCCTATGTGTGAGGAAGGACGATTCCGGAGACGGTACAATCATGAATTGTACGCAATCTACCTTGAAGCAGACATAGTGACAAAAATTAAGCTCGGTAGACTCCGGTGGGCAGGGCACCTAGCTCCCATGAGTGAAGAGGAACCGGCTCGGAAAGTCCTTTGTGGTACATTCTATGGTAGACGGCAGCGTGGTAGACCATTCTTGCGCTGGAGAGATGGCGTGGACCAGGACGCCCGAAGCCTTGGGGTACGGAACTGGATGGCGTCGGCTCAAGACCGGGATAGGTGGAGAGACTTGTTGAAGGAGGCTAGGACTGGACCCCGGTTGTCGATCCGATGATGATGATGATGATGATGATGTAGAACTTTTTGACTTTTCATATGAAAATTACTCTAAACTATCAGGGGACGGACTTGAAAAAGTTATTAAAGCCTACTTGCAATGGAAATCAAATTTCAAAACTTTCGGGTTGTGTGGAATAAGATTTTGGAACCTTATTTATATCAAAATGAAATAAAGATTCCACAGTCGTGGAACAAATTTTGTGGAACATAATTTATATAAAATGAAATTTAGAATTATTTAAGATTTTATTCTCTTTTCATTTTGAAGAGAAATTTATTTCACATAAAAATTTAATTTCGTAAAAAAAATATGCAGTTTAAATCGCTCAATATATTCCACTATCAACTTATATGTCTACTCTTTGCTATTCCCTTTGAAGTAAGCAGCACCTTACTTAAATAACTCCAGTGAAGCTTTAACATACTGCTTGGCTGTGGCTAAAGAACCAGACATTTTTACCAGATTCCTTGCAGAATTCTACACTTTTTTTGAAGCACAATAGAAATTCACTCAACTACAATTGTGTCCCTCTCAAGACCATTACACGGTCATTTTATGCTTAGTTATAGATTATGTAGGTATATGTTGTATTGATAGACTAAAAGCTGCCGCCAGCTATTGGCACAAAGAACAAAAAACAATCATCCGGCTATATAACCACAATGCACCCCATATCAGCTGAAACAATAATAATTTGAAATTCCTTGCGGCAGATATCCATCCATCTACCGAGACTTAACCGCGTCTTCGTTTCAGTTCCTTTAGTGCTGGATTTCTATATATGTAGTTTTAGTTGTAAACCTTTTGCCTATTTCATGGGTTTGTGGTGTGGTAAAGTCAAAGTCAGAAAAAAAACGACCACTTTACCCACATACTCTTCCTATGACGATGATGGTGGTGGCGGCAGAAAGCCTGTGTGGCACAAAACTCCCAATTGAATTCGCATTCCCTACATAATAAAATAATATCTATACGTCAGGGAGTACCTAGGATCTGCTGCTTCTGCTGTACTCATAGGTACTGTGTGTATATAGTAGTTGGAAGATTGCAAGAGGTTGGAACTTATAGTTCGTATCTTTAAGCTAAACGCTGCGCTGTGCTGCTGGCTGGATTGCATTAAGTTGGATAGACAATTGAGCTTGATGCACAGTGGTGGAAGAAACAGGCAATCTGTCGTTGTTTAAGAATTCTTAAGTCTTTTCCCACACTTGCGGTATAAAACCAGTTTAAGAGAAAAACCCGCTTATCTGAAATCCTTTTTTTACCTCGTTTATAGTTTTTCGGCCTTTGAGTTTTCTGGAATTTGGGTTACATGATTTTTGGTTTACTTGATTTCTGGGCTTCAAGATGTTGGTCTTTCGAGATATTGGATTTTTCGGTATTTTGGGATCTTTGGACATTTTGAGTTTCATTTTATATCTTTATATTTAATATTTGTGGCTTTTTTCGTTAATGTGCGGGTACGAAATTCACGATGATGATGTGCCGTACAAATCATAGTTTCTGCAACTAAAACCCTAAAATACCTACTCCCTTCAGGACTCAACCGACCCCACTGTGCATTCCTTCAATAGCCTCGTCGAATCACTGGCTCGACATATATAAAACCACTGGAAAAGATGGATGGATGCAATCAATAGATGCCTCCATATAGATACCAAAAAGAGCCTTTAGCTCTCCACTGCACAAAGTCAAAGCTATGCCAATCGTATGCGTTTATAGAATATTTCTGGGCCTTTTCATAAAAAAAACTCCTCATCATTGGCCTAGCCATAAGCCGTACCAACTGACCGGACAGAATCTCTCTTTTCTACATAATGTACGATTTTTCAGGAGTCTCTTGAATTGAAGAACTCAACTCTCGGTGGTGATCGACGTTGATCAAATTAGTTTCCCTTAGATCGCGTTTATGGAAAGTTCAACCTTGTTTTGCTATGTGCTGAGTGATCGCTTGGCGGCAGGCAAATCATCAACACATATCTAAATACCTCTTCCCAGTCAGTGCAAAAAAAACCATTGTCTGACAATTCACTGCCATCACGTGGTGCTTTGTTTCCTGCAAGTCCTGTGTGCCTTCAATGTCAAGTGTAGTTGTCACACTCTTTTCATGATCAATAGTGATACACATCGTCTGCATCGTCGCCGTCGCGTTGTCAATCGAGAGTAGACGAGAAAGAAATTTGAATTTACGAACCTTCCCTTTTTAACTTCCTTGAAATATACCTGTGGCAATATTGTCAACATTGACCATCATGTTGTCATCGCGAGTGCGTTCGTAGAGTATGTGACATTTGATGGTTGGTTATTTTGTGTATATTTGTGCCTTTTTTGTTTGTTTGTCAAGATGATGATGTGTCTTATTGAAGCTTTAATTTAATTGAAATCTTACGTTGCTTCCTTGTGTTGCATCATCTTCACCTTGATCGAGCTTCGAGTGTATCATCATTATCATCAGAGCTAGTGTAACAAAATAAAAAAAAATTAATTGCAAACGAACGATAGTGTTAACTTTGATTGATTCGATTTCAATCTCGACTGGATTGCATGCTGCCCGCCTGCGGGGGGAACTGATACAAGGAACATCGTGTGCAATATCAAAGGGTTTTATACCGATTCGCTGCATAAAACAAGACTTCATCTTTTCTGATTCTTTCTTCATCTTATGGAAGATCTATGTGGTTCTGTTTCTTGTTTTCAATTTTTTTATATTCTTTGCCGACCGATCTCTTTCTCTTCATGATGTATGATGGGTAAGTTGAAGCTTGAGATTCTTTGTTTCTTCTCCCTTTCTGCGGTTTTTGTTCTTTTAGTTGTTTTATTAAATTTCTTTTAATTGTGCGAACAGCTCACCTGTTGTGGCTCTGAACCACAAACATAAGATTGATTGGAAGAGATTGAGGAAGTCTTCTTTTGCGCTCCTGGGATCAGCAGCACCACCAGCAGCAGTAGAATAAGAGATGTTGTGTCAATTAATGATATCTGTTTCTAGGATGTTAAACGAACATAAATGGTCATTGGTTTAGCTGGTTTTATAGAGCAGGCATAAAAAGGATGAGTTTTTTTTTGTTGTTTTCTATTAATGGGCAATGTGGGTATATATAACATGACGGACGTCATGGAGTGATAAAAAAAAAATGTTGAATTAAATTAAAACCTTTATAAGGTTTAACCCCCTGCTTGTGCTTCGAAGATGGGGTATAATCATTGACTTGAGAGGGATAAGAGTATGTACGTTGATTATCATTACAAATATAGACACACGTATTTGTCAGCATTAAAATTGTTGAACAATAATGGGCATTCCACAAAGCTGTCTCTTAGACCCTTTCTATGGGTAGTTATTTCATGTTGCAACTTTTTTTCAAAAAAACAGAAAAATTCAACACAACCAGTTCAGGTGTTTACTTCTAATCAGCCATTCTTTTGTGGGGAAGTGTTAATTTTTGAAAACGGCCAGAAGTATTTTAAGTCTCATGCTCACAAGCTATGACGGATCCAGTACCCATGTTCTGTAACTGAGGCGATAACTTTTCGCATCGTTAAAAAATGAAACAACTCATTCCTCAGTTGTCGCCTGTGGAAGAAATCGGGTTTCTGTAACTGAACGCGATAAACTCAATTCGCGAACCATTCTGACTGGAATATCCAGTGGAAGGCGATAAGTCGAACTGTCAATCTTCTGTGAATAAAATAATAAAAAAAAAAAAAAAAAAAAAGTAATTGAGAAAATTAAGTAGTTGAGAATATTTAAAATAAAAGCAAAACTGAATTAAATAATAATTGTAAATATGTTTGGAATAAATTTATTAGGTATTTGAAATTGACCAAGGGCACAACAGGATGCGTTTACCAAAAAAATTTGTTTTCGCTCATGAAGTCGACAAGAGCGTCCTTTTGGCTTTTGGAAACCCTTGCGCATCTCTAAATATATATATTCATTAATAAACTTTTGAAATGAATTATTTATTATTTTGCTTACCTTTCTTGCCTCAGACATGTTTCCTTTTCGCCTGCTTTTATGTGGCGATAAGATTTGACGTTTAACTTGAAAAAGTTATCGCTTTTCGAGCTTACAGAACACTATTTTATCGCACTTTCCAAAGATTTTCATTCCATATTGTTCCATGCGATAAAATTATCGCCTATCCAGTTTACAGAACCCCAATGATGCGATAAAATGAATTTTGTTCCAAATTTCAACGTTTCTCGACGAATTTTATCGATGCGATAGTTACAGAACATGGGTACAGGTGTCAGTCAGAGAGCTCTTTCAATCAGATCAGTCTTTGGCTAGCTGCTTCCAATTAAGCAAAAGAAGTTGCTGAATGTTGTTTTTCAATTTTTCCGCCACCGAAAAGTGGTCTTCCTCTGCTCGTACACCACCACGGTTGGATTCGAAAACACATCGGGTTTGTTCGTTACTCTCCATATTTTAGCTGCTGATATTTTAGCGCTTTGACCAAGTCTAGGTCGATTTTTCTGAATACTCATTCGGTACTCGGTAAGATGAAGTAAGGGATGCACAACAAGCTTTTTGAACCAGCTCGGTCTATTTAAATCATTGAAATCGTTTTCACTTTTTCCGCCATATTTTCTGGAGCTTTCATTTGCTGCGTAATCCAACAGGGTTTACGTTATTAGGTTTACTTTTCCCAGCAGTGATGGTCGCTATGTCTTGAGCAAGTTCGTTTTTGAATCTTCTAATCTGCAATTTTTCGATACAAACTGAACCAAAACTTGATCAAAAATCAACGGAGAAATGTCTTCTCAATCTGATGACGCTCCTAAAAGCTTCAATCAACGAGCCCTTTGAGTTTCAAATTAGCTCGAACCGAGTTCATTCCTCACTTCTAAGCCCCATATTAGATGAGATTTTCCTCTGCAGCGTTAACAAGAAGGGTTACTGTCAATACATTTCTAGTGTTCGAGCCATCTCATCCAGTGTTTTCTGTTTTCAGACCGCTGCCTGCATAGATGGCACTAAGCTCATTGAATATTCTCTTCCTGAACTTAAAATCATCATTGACATTTTGGTATCTTCTCAACTTCAAAAATAAAACATAAAAATACAATTTTATTTTTTCTGCAAAGTTTCAGGGGAATAAAAAAATGTGAAAGGTTAAACCTCTAGAAACAAGCGACTTGCTGACATTTTAATTCTTGTAATTTTCCCTTCAATTATTCTATTTAACCCAAAGACCTATCATAAACAAAATTTAGAAAGAACATTTACAACTACTGATGGTGGTTGGTTTCTTTACCAAAACTGTCAACTACACTATTCGCAAAGAACCAGAAGAGCACGCCAGTGAAACGATATCTTCATGACACTTAAAAACGTATAAAACGCTCCAAAAGGGAAAGAGTGGATAGATCACTAGGTAGTACAATCATATAACGAAACAAAAAAAAAAAAACGATAACAAGACGCATTTAAAATGAAAACTTGCCATCATCAAACAGAAAGAAACCAACAAAAAAAAAAACAGATGAAGAAAAAGTTTTATGTAGAATATTTAAAAAGCAAATTCCATTCCATTCCACAACTGCAACTGTTTGCTCGCTCGACTTGGACTAATAAGGCTTGAAAACCATCTCGATTTCAATCTCTGGATGTGTGTCTGGATGTGTGTAAGCCTCTTCTCTCTTTGGTCTTGAAGATATAGTAGAGGGATATAAATCTGGAAGAAGACTTTACAACAACGACAACTACGACGACGACAAAAGAATGCCACCAAGCAGCTTCAACCAGCAAGAGATAATCATCGCTGGTGCTCTCCGCAAGGAAGGAAGACACAGAATACTGCCCCAAGTGGAGTCTTCTTATCATCGCGTTCAAACGGCCATGTCCATGTCGTCGTCGTCGCCGTCGTCGCCGCCATCGTCCAAGTGGCCAACCCAAATGCTGCTCTAACGCACTTTACCTGAATGGCTTGTGTGTGTCGTGCACCACCTGGATCCAGAAGTAGAATGCCACTTATCTAGAACTGAATGTGTAGTGATTTTTTGTTTGTTTTAAATAAAACTTGATCTGGCAACATGTTGCCATATAGACGAATGAGTGTTTAGAATTACAATTGGTTTGTTTTTGTGTGTGTGTGTGTAGTTGTATTGGGTGATAATTTGTCACTTTGGCGACAAATGGTCAAACCCAAGAAATTCCACCTAGTTTTCACCAAAAATTAAATCAAAATCAACAAGAAAACACGACTGCAACACATTGCCCAGATACATCCAAGATATAGATGATGATGATGTGGCAGCAACATTTCCATCTCAAAATGAATCGCCGTTATGTAATCGAACGAAGCTCACAGCGATAGATTTCCAAAGTCAAGTTTTTTCTCTAAGTTTGTTTTTAACCAGTTACAATGGTGGACGCAAGAAATAGTCAAAAACAAAAACTTAGCATCGCGGTTGCCTTGTCAGAGCCTCTACTATGAGATTGCAACAACCGCGCATCATCATCGCTTAGCCGAATAACAACTGCCGCCTGCCTCCTGTCATGAAATAAGCTACGGTCGACTGAATCGTGACATTAATGAATCGTTTCACCTGTTTCGAACTGAGATAAAAGAAAAGAAAAAAAAAACGGAACCTATAGAACCTGACCGAAAGCCAGGCAAGGTTCGGCTATGCACTCAGTAGCCCATGTATAGTGGAGGTCGTTCTTGCGGCTGATTTTTGTTTTTTATTTGTTTATGCAACTTTTGTTCTTATATCACTAAGATCCCCAATCGGGTTCTATAGGAGGCTTGGAGTGCGAAACTTCAATGTCAATATATAATATAGAGGGAAGAAACTCTAGTATCTAGTGTGTAAATGTTGAAGTAGATATACCAAACCAGCGGGAAACTTCTTTAAAGGCAAAAAGTCTTTCCCCGTGGGAGAGCGCACAGAACACAGCTTTCGAACCTGTCGTTTGATAGGATTGTGGACGAATGGGTGAGTATAGTCGAAGTTGTTGAAAATATAACGTTTCATCATTTGTTATGCAATTTAAGCTATTTATAAACACCGCCAAGCAAGCAAGCCAGCAAGCCAGCAAGAAAAAAAATTGACGTGATGGGTGAATATGCAAATTGATTTTCACCTTATGACGAATTGATGGATGTTAGGCTAGACTTTGTATGGAGGAGCTCGATGGTTAAAAGTTAACTTTTATGCAAATTTTATATTATTTGCAGTATTCTATCAGCATAGATTGGCTGGATGGAGCGACGTGTGGTTAATTTTTTTTTGTTTTACATGGATCATGCACGTTAAAACTTAAAAGATTAATGACTAGATTTTTCGTTGTCATAATGTAAGCAGCCTATTAATATAAATATATTCTGAGAATACGTATCTAATCCGAAGAGATGTTGAAGAGAAGAACTTGATGTATAAAGTTATACCTTTTGATTGAAAACGCCCCATTTTGATTAAACGTACCGCCACGTACCGGACGATTCCGGAGACGGTACAATCATGAATTGTACGCAATCTACCTTGAAGCAGTCATAGCGACAAAAAGTAAGCTCGGTAGACTCCGGTGGGCAGGGCACCTAGCTCGCAGAGTGAAGAGGAACCGGCTCGGAAAGTCCTTTGTGGTACATTCTATGGTAGACGGCAGCGTAGTAGACCATGCTTGCGCTGGAGAGATGGCGTAGACCAGGACGCCCGAAGCCTTGAAGTGCGCAACTGGATGGCGTCGGCTCAAGACCGGGATAGGTGGAGAGACTTGTTGTAGGAGGCCAGGACCGGACCCCGGTTGTCGAGCCGATGATGATGATGATGTACCGCCATTATTTTTATAAAACCAGAAACGTGAAATAATTAAGAAAACATCAGATGTCTGCTACATACCGTAACTTCAATGTTAAACTTCCCACGAGAACAGCTCAGGAAAACGTTGACGTTATCATCCGAAGGATAACGCATAGAGAAAATACTTACCTATAGAGAACTGACTCAGAGGGTTCGTTCTCTTTCGACTTTAGGTAAGTATTTTCTCTATGGGATAACGAGTGCATTACGAGTCAAATGATGCAATGGAACCCTCTCAAACAGGAAGGCAGTCAATAGGACCGACCTAGAAGTACTTGGCAATGGACGATCGACGAGGAACCAGCACAAATCGGGAAGAGCTGAAACCAACCATGAGGAACCCTTCACGATGGCGCGTAGGAGTAGTGGAGGCCGTATTCAGTGCGAAGGGAAATTGATGGACATAATAGGTCCGAGGGCCGAGTAAGTAAGAAATTTCTTAACTCTTAAATTTTCTGGGAATTGACGCTGGGGCCTTAATCCAAGCTTATCTGATACATTCTGAGCTCAGGCCTATCGGGACCAATTTAAGGAATTTTTATAATTTAAATGTCTTTTACTGAGATCTTCGGCTGAAGCTGATCTAAGATTCCTAGAATATAATCTTAGAAGACGTGTGATCTTGGAATCACACCATCTAAGTAAGAGGCGGAGCTGGCTGAAAAGGCATGATGTGAAATTGCACTGTCTTCAACAATTTAAAAGCCCTTGTTTATGTGATTCATTATTTCCTATTCCTTTGTCCAATCTTCACCTTTAAGCTATCCTACAAAATTAATTGCCTATTTTCTACATCCAGAAGCTAACTTAACTTCCCAATCCCACTTCGATCTATGTAAAGTGAATCATCACAACAACAACAAAAAAAATGCAAATCAATTTAATATCGATAACCTCCCCATTGCGTCCAATCACCTAACTTTGTAGAGGGCCAGAGGCTATACAGATTATTACTTAACTTGACTGTCTGGTGGTGGTCCCTCAAGACTACTAGATCATCGCCCCTCGTCGTCGGTCGATCGGTCGGTCGATCCATCGACCAAACCATCTTCATCTCCTGTCGATACAAAAATTACAGACTTAATGCGCCATGAGTAATGGTATACAATTTACCAAGAAAACATCCATGGTTGTGGATCATTAGTGTAGATCATTGCTTTAGAGAATTGGAAATGGAATAAAGGAAACAAAAGAATAACAATAACAGTAAAAAATCATAAAATTTTAAGGAAGGAAGAAGGATCATCACTTTCACAGCTCAAAATGCACCTGTGCTGTTTCTCTCTTGACCGTCTTCATCGTATTTGAAGTTCAAAAGTTCACCCAGAAATAAACCGCACCACTTCATTTTGCTATTGCCCCAATAACATGAACTCCGTCAGGCAACTCCGGACGCAATTATATGATTCCAACCAACTGCACTGCAGTATCAATTTCTTCTGCTTCACTCACAGGTGTGATGAAGAAGTGATGTCTTCCGAGGGTGTCAAAAGGTGAAGTGGTGCCTTTTAATAGTAGTAACTATAGAAGGTTGGTATATCTTTATAACAAACGTTCCGATTCCAACAAAGAAGCAAACAAAACTCTAAGGAGAGATGCACACTAGGTAGGTCTATGAGCTGGTTTTGGCATTGATGACCTCGATAATAGAACAGGCTTTCAGCCGTGTGGCAGATTGGTATAAAATTATGAAGTACACTGCGCGTGGACCAGCGCGGTGGTAGAGTGTTGAAACAGGCAGCAGCAGGGCAACATCAGAGAAACTTTATAAAGGTACCTTGGAAACACTATTAAAGTTGGCGTGTAGCCGTAGATTTATGTTATCGCCACCGCTAGCTGGGCTGTGTGGATTATATAGTTCCACGCTGGCATGTTGGATGTTGGTAGATAATTGTCCCTTTTTGCTGTAAAGAAGGTTTCTACAAGTGAAAGTATATCCAGGCTTTATAACTTGGTCTTCGAGGTTTTTTTTATGATCTGTTGGAATGAAAACAAAAGTTATGTTCCAAAGGCAGTAGGACAAATAGTTCAGCAAAGGTTAAGAGAATCAATTTTGGTTGGAAAGTAAGGTAAGGTTTGGGTAATAAAAAAATAACCATCGAACCTTTTTTTTACGAATGTTTGAAGTAGGCACCTAAATAAGTTTAAGTCCTAATTTACGGACACTTAAATGTTTGACGTTGAACTTTGTTGCCCTTAGTCTTGCTCTTGGATTTTTATCTTTCTTCTTAGCCAATCGAGAGAGATCTTGAAGTTCATTAGACGATGTGAGTTTCGAATGGTAGTTTCGATGGTTAAAACTTGAAGATAACAAAACTGATAAATTTTATCATATCTTCAGTATGATCAAGATAATTACATAAGGAATTCAGATGACCATTTAATCAGTGTTAAATAAAATTGCATAAAACCCATTCTATAATTTCGCAATTAAATCTTGAGTTACATTCTGGTGTTACCTCTGGTTATAACAATTATCAATTAATAGATATAAATAGAGTTTTGAATTCAGGAAATAATCACGGATCAAATATGGTAGTAAAAAGCTTACTAATCAAGAGAAAATAATTAAACGAATAATTAAAAACTTCACAGATACAAAGAATTTTGATATAATCTACAAAAGTCGTAAATTGATAAATAAAATTAAAGGCAGTTCCATAAAAAAAATTCTGGTGTAGGAATTTTTTTTAATTGAGGGAGGTATTCAATTCAACTTATAAAATTTTTTTTTAACAGAAATACTTACGTGTCGTATATTTTGCTGTCGTTTACGACTTCGGTAATTGGGGTGATTAAGTACTATTGGAGCATTATGCTGTGCGTCAAGTAGCGTGAGAAGAAGCTTGTCTAGAACTGCGTAAAACGTTTTATCAAACAGTGCGTCCAGCAGCAACTCCCGCATCAGTTAGCCAGGAAAAGAAGCTTCAAGTAATGTGTGAAATAGTCTACTAAGCAGTGCAGTGCGTGGGGCAAGAAACATGCTAAGTATTGTCTAGCACCTCTAATATTTAAATTTGGCGATGATTTATTGTTTATTTATCCACGCCTCATTTTTCTCAACAATAAAATAATAAAATCTAGGGCGTCCTCCATTAATGTACTTATCTAATTTTGAATTGGCGGATCAAATTACCGAACCTAATTTCACTGATGCATCTTTTGAATCTTAAAAATCTTACACGACTACCACAACCGCTCTTCTATATTTTATATCAGAACATAAAACAATTATCCAAACACGACTTCCAGTTCTATTATATATGTACTCATTCGTTGCCTTATTGCGCGTGCTAATCGCCTGTATATTATTGAATTATTTCCGCATCCTGTAGATACTAGAGCCACCTGCTTACCGCAAGCAACAAAGCCATAGCTAAAGCAAATGCATACGACGATGCAGAACCAAGTTAGAGTTTTTTTTTTTTATTTCTGTTAGGTCATCTATCTATCCCACGTTGAAGAGTAAATAAATCATGAGAGCATCAGTGGCATAGCATAGTGCAGCGGCAACTGTGTGCATGCGCATGGCTAAAGCTCATTTGCATTGATGACCGCCCCAGCCGCCATCGCCATCGCCACCGCCAACAACATTGCTAATGTTGCTCCTCATTTCGATATGGGCGATTGAGGATCACACAGTGCATCCAGGCGTTTAACGCTAGATTACCATCCTCCTCATAAACTGTGAAAATTTCCGGCCCAAAAAAAAAAAAAAAACTAAAAACAAAAAAAAAAAAAAATACACAGCTTGACGGGGTCTTTTCACCTAAGTAATCGATATCGTGAGAGAAGACGCATGCGTGCGGCCTACCTAGCCTATACCTACGCGTTCGTAGCCCTGCTGACGTTGTGCTGTTAGATGGTTACCTATAATGCTTATGGAAAATGCCCACAGGTGATGTAGTGGCAATGAGAAGAGAACAACTCGCACACTCTACTAGTGCATTATGATCACGCGCATCCGTGAAGAAGCGTTCATTGCAATCTTTCAAGTCATTTGTGCCTTCGCTGGCCGTCGCGTCTCTTAGTCGTCGTCGCCTTCGCCATCGCCATCGTCATCCAACAAAGTGCAGATTCGGTACAAGACGGATGCGGATGGATAAGCGAACTAAGGTGTTTGGTAGGTTGGCCGTTGTGAGTTTGTTTTCCTGGCTTCTTACTTCACATCAAGCACACAACAAATACATTCAGCGACTGCATAGCTGCATAGCAGCAGAAGCAGCCATAGACCGGGATTAGGATAGATGTGTTTCTTACAAAAGGAAAGACGAGTGGCGGCAGCGGTGTCATGAAGGTATACAAAACGGGGCAAGCCAGAGCTAGCAGAAGTACGGGACAGACTGCACGGATGTGATGCATTCTTTCCTACTGATTTTGCGCTGGCAACCTGTTGCACTGGGCTAAAAGGAGAACTCCGTTATTCCGTGTATGCCATGCGATCTGGTCGCATATTTTATCATAACATTACGGACACACTAAAGATAAATTATTTGCTATTTTGGATTTCTGGTGCAGCCTATATGTTAGTATAATGTAGTGCTGGTGCGATGCAATGTGATGCAGTGCAGCTTCTGATGATTATTTACGATGCGAATGTTTATTTAATTTATTAAAAAAAAAAACAAAAAAACTTCAGGCAATTTTCTATATTTTGCACTATAAACCTGGAACAAATTGTCAGGATACTGACATTACAACAGGAAGAAGAAAATTAGTTTTGGATGGTGGTTATGAGGTTCTATGAAATATATGGGACACAAGAAAGCGTTCCCACGATAGTTTTTCTTTCTCAATTTTGGAATTTAATGTCAATTTCATGCTGAATATATTAAAGTAATTTAACTGTCAAACAATGAAGAGGGTTCCTTGAAGTATCCGCAATGACAAGTAACTGATATTTTGAAATGCGTTAAATGCGGGGTAAATTTAGTATTCCTTGACGTAATGGTTAGTGCATAGGACTGTCATGCCGGAGGTCAAGGGTTTGATTCCCCTTGCGAAAAATTGACAGATTCTCGAAGATTATTAACAAAACACTTTGTAATTTATACTCCGCAGTCCACACTTATTACTCCACACTCCACATTCCACATTTCACATTCTGCACTTCACACTCTGCACTTCACTCTCTGCACTTTTCATTTGCCCTTTGCAATTCATACTCCCCACATCACATTCCGAACTTCACACCTTGAACACTGTGATCCGCACCCCCCACTTCCCACTCTGAATCAGGACTTTACACTGCGCACTCTAAACTTCGAACTCCGACCATCAAAACATTTCACTCCAAAATATCAATTAAAATTGTCAATTTGTCGGGAAATCTAAGCCTACTGTACAAACAAACTTAGGACGATAGTGTTATCTAAAGATATCAAACGTCATGTACAGCATATAGTAGATATGTCAAACAGCTGAATTCCAGTTCAACCAATATTATGTCAAAATTGTTACCATGCCACAATTTACAGACTTACAATACTATAAGGTTACCCCTCATCCTCAGGAAAACAATTCAAATAGATTTCCCACAAACTGTTAAGAATCAAGGGAGGGCGGGGTATAGAGAAATATGGACGGATATGGGACTAAGTCGTGGCATCTAGTCTCTTCCATGGCAAGAGATCTAGCTTTGTGCTGAAGAGTGCCTATATCTTGGAGTGTTTACGCGATGGAATTGAACTAGCTATCTTGAACACTTGAACTTGTTCAACAACGTTGTTGTTCTTTTTGACTACAGGTTGCAACAACTTCTTCTTCTTTCTTCCAATCTCTTGCACTTGCACTGCACTTCTAACGTCGCGTCATCGCTCAATGTGGTTTCCTCCCATCTAGCGCCTTAGTTTTTCTAGGTGAAGAGCATCATCATCATTATAATCATCATCATCAACTGCAGCAGCAGCAGCAGCAGCTGTAAAGCTGAGCAGCTGCCTCTGGGCCACTTATGTGCAATTTGGAACAATAAAACAGTGCGAACTGTTAGAATTACCACATAAAGACGACGGCGGGTGGTGGTGGCGGGCGAAAGCTTTCAAGTGGAAGGTAACCATACAGCTGGCGAACTGTGGTAACGCATTGGAACAATCATTTAGAAGCGAATCCGCCCAAATAGCAAAACTGCTCCTAAGACGCACACGCACGCTGCAACTAGGAAATCCAGAATAACCGGCGGCAGCAACGACAACGACGACGAAGACTACCAGATAGCAGCTAGACAAGTTTCAAAGTGCCGGCCAACATGGACGTCATATCCCGGTAGGTTGTTATCCCCAAGACGGCCAACGACGAGGATGATGATGATGATGATGATGATTTCCGGTTTTGGTATTTCGTATTTTTTCGGCAACAAGCAGCGGTGGGTCTTGGTCGTGCAAGTGCAACTTGATGCAACATACTCGTAGATGCGTTATGCATGCAAGCGTAAGACCCAGCTTCTTACAACCAGCCTCCAGCCTATGCTGCCACACTGCTGCTGCTGATGATGATGAGTTGGTTGTGAGATGGAATTCTATATTCGCGCAGGCAAAATGCGTAATTGAAACTCATCCGTGGTTCCTTCTCTCTATAGCTTTTTTTCTGCTGTACTCTATGTTGATGGTTTCGGCATGTATCCCGTTTACTGCAGTTGCAGTCGCCAACATAGTAGGTACGTATATGGGAGCACTCTTTTCATATTGCATAAGCACGGTTCTAACGTGATTATATCATAATGGAGATAGACAAAAAAAAATCGGTAAAAACGAAAAGAAGTCTTCTTCTCCGTTGAATGTTGAACGTTGGAGTTGTCTTCGTCTTCGTCTTTGGCAGTGGCAAGCAGTGGTGGTGGTGGCGGCGTTGTTTTTTCTTCCATCATCATCATCATCATCATTGGTCCCGAGATTCAGTTACTTTTCATATGGAGCGATGTTGTGTTTGGAGCGTGTGGTGTATGCAGCTTTTAGCTTCAGAGTTCGGCAGCAGTAAATAAAAAAAAAAAAAACCAGCAGCGGTTAAGCAATAGAAATGTGGCAAAAAGATCGGGTTGAGATTTAAATGCGGTTTTGGGCAAAACAGGAAGAGAATTATATAAACCTTCTTTTCTATAGATACTCTTTTTGAAATCGAAGGATGAATTAGCTATACAGAGAGGGGCGTGAGTGTGTATTTGTAGGTTTTTCTTATTTTCACTAACCAGATACGGTATATGTAATATATATCTGCTATGATATTCAAAGACCCTGGACGAGTTTGTATAGACATTTGGAAGCACAGCAAAAAAAGGCAGGAAGGTTGACTGTTTTGTGCCATCATCATGTGTGTTTGTAAGGTAAAAAATTCTAGAATCTTGGGTGTTAAGTAGGTCAGTTTGGCTTCTTTTGAGATAGAGATGATGAAGATTTTTTTTTTTTAATACAGCAAAACAGATATCTAAGATGCAAAATCGTGCTTCAGGTTTTTTTTGTTTTGTCGATTTTTTGCTTTGAATGTTGGGTGGAGGAATGTACATAATGTGATGCAAGAAGAACTTTTGAATTATGTGACATGCCTAGTTTTT
The DNA here is from genome assembly GCA_958431115.1 of Syrphus vitripennis. Lineage (NCBI taxonomy): Eukaryota > Metazoa > Arthropoda > Insecta > Diptera > Syrphidae > Syrphus > Syrphus vitripennis. Next base: position 104,638,905 of record OY288108.1, on the reverse strand, counting down.
GTGTACACTATACTACATAATATACATAATGTTGTTATAGTGAATCGTGAAAATGTATAGAAATAGAATATTGTTGAATCGTTTTATAGAAAATACCTACATCAGGATATTATTTTAATTCCAATGAATTTTTTTAAGGAAATGATTGCTGTACATATATACGTTTTGGGACAGAGAAATATTGCTTTGTCCATCCAGAACGTTAATCGGCAAGGTACATTGTATCTAAGAAAATGGTTACTTTTGCATGTCTAACATTGAACGGAATTCCTCAGGGTAGTCCTTTGGGACCAACTTTTTTTTTATTATGTTGGTTTTTGTTTGGATGGAAAATACATATTGAACTTGGAATAGCCGATATTAAAAAAGGTTTATAATAAATTTTGGTGTTCCTTAGGTAAGTCATTTGGGTGCAACTATTTTTATTATATTTTTTTTTTATTTAAATGAAAAATTCTTATTGAGCATCAAACATTTGCATCAACCTAATGTCTGTCTCTAACAGTCACTCTCTTCATCTCCTGTCAAAACAATTTTTTTCATTTTGGGACATACTTGTATGTATATTATGAACCGGAATCTAGCAACGGTTAACCTACCTCGGTAAATGGATGAAGCTGGGGTCACTGAAATAATTCAAACAATTTCTCATTTTGTAAAGAGGTTCTTTTACATCTAAAAATATTGAATAAAAAACAAGCAAAATTTCTTCAATTGATTTGTTACAAAAAATTATTCAATACGTCACTAATTTTAGGAAAACCATTTTGAATAATTTCATATGTTTGATATAAAAATAATTCATTTTAGAGCTGGTTCGGCGCCATACATTTTCCTTGCAGAAAAATTAAGTGTTATTTTTTAAAATTTGAAATAGTAGCTTCAGACTTCCGGAACAGCAAATTAAGTCAGGAACGTAGAAAAATTGATTTTTTTAGTGTCAATACAAAAATACCAAAATATTTTCTATGCAGATTTGTACTAAATTTGGAAAGCTAGTAGGCCTCTGCTTCCATGGTGTTAGAACAAAAGTACGCGATATTTTTTTGATTTTTTTTTATCAAATCTGATCGATCCTCATACAAATTTGACAATTTTGACGGTAAGAAGTTAAAAATTCCGTTAAAGGTGAATTGTTCATATCGAAATTAAATTAAAATTCATATTATAAAATGTCTTTATCAGTACACATATTCTGATATGTAAAAGTCATCGACACAGTCAAATTTAATTTCAATTGCTCAAAAATTCGAAACGATTCTATGTTTGTTATTTTTACTAAAGGGTCCGCCAAATAACTTTTTTTTTTTGCAGATGCTATAAAAAAACTACTGAATATTTCCTCAAATTTCTTTTTTTACTACAATCTTTCCGGTTAATAATGGAAAATAATTTCATTCAAATGGATGCCTCGGCTGGCCATGCAGCACATTATCGATTGTGTGCAGCTGTATTTCACCAATGGCTTGACGAATATTATCCTTTAAAGCGTCAATTGTCTCTAGCTTGCTTGTCGGTGTAACACTTATCTTTTACGGCACCTCACAAATAATAGTCCAACGGTGTCAAATCGCCGCTCCGAGGTGGCCAAACGACATCAGCTCTGCGGCTGATAATGCGATCTTCAAAAACAGGGCCCAAAACATCGAGTGCAGCTTCGGCTGTGTGGCACGTAGCGCCGTCCTGTTGAAACCAAATGTTGCCAATATCCTCCTCTTCAATTTTTGTGAACAAAAATTCGTTCAACATGGCCCGATAATGATCGCCATTGACTGCAACAGCTACTTCTTGCTCATTTTCGAAGAAAAATGGCCCAATTATGCCTCTAGACCGAAATCCGCACCAAAAAGGGACTCGTTTTGGGTGTTTCAGCTTTTCAATGTATGCGTGCGGGTTTTCTGTGCCCCAAATGCTACAATTTTGCTTGTTTACATACCCGCCAAGATCAAAATGAGCTTCATCTGAAAAGATGATTTTTTTGGCAAAATCGGCATCTTCTCTGAGTCGATCGCAGTCCCACTTATTCAGCATTGTTCAAGCGTATACACAACCATATTCGTTCAGCGGAAAGATAAAACTAATTATCTGTCAAATCAGACATGAGCTAAGTGTTACCATTCACGAAATAAACACTAGTTGAAAAAAAACGTTAGATGGCGGACCCTTTTGTCACTTTATTTAAGTCTGACGTCAGAATACAATTTTTGACAGTTGACAGCTGTCAAAAAAAAACTTTCCAAACACATGAAATAATCATATACATATATGTAACTCAATAGTTTACCGTTCCTTTATCTGCTCGTATATTTATCTTCTGAAACCAAATAGCGCATTTTATTATTTATAAAATTAAAAAAATTGCACTTGCTACAGTTTTAGCAGATTTAATTTTAATAATTATTTAATACAAACATGTTTATTCTACATAAAAAACACAGACAACATAGACCCTAACATTTGCCTCCTTGCATGATCGAAGCAATATGTTTCTCTCCATACTGAGACCAAAAACCACACTTCTAAGTGGTATTTAATCATTTATTTCAAGAACAACACTTCCACCTTCTTGATGTTCCTTAATTAAAAGCCTGTTATACCTACAATAGACATAAATTATAGTCGACGACGACCAAATCATCCCGACTCAACTCGCTCGTGTAGGTATGTTCTTCTAGGAATCTGTTGTGTGTGCCTCATTTTTTTTTTAATTGTTTTCAAATTTATATCTTCTCTTTATGAAAACTCGTTCCATTAAGATCTCTGATAAATCTTCAAGCCGCACAGCATTTTATCGAAGAAACAAAAAAAAAAAAAAATAAAGGAAAATATAAGAAAAATCATATCTACAGAAAAATTCCATCAAACAACCTTTTCTGCTGATCTTATGCCTATATAGCGCGAGATCCGGCTGTAACACAACATCAACAACAACAAATAACCATCATATACCTATCCAAACGCGTTTCATTGCAAGTAATTGCATCACACCATCCTGTTCTCTATAGAATCTATCACCGTCATGGTCATCATCATTATCATCGTCATTACCAAGTCTGTTTTTGGTTGCAGCAGTATGGCGAAGGCAATCTTCTGAGCAAATCATCAGATCTTCAGATCTTACTCAAACTTGAGTGTCTAAGATTAGATTTCACTCCAAATAGCCAACAGTAGAAGATGGCTGCAAGCTTTACAAGACCAGGGTCTATAGCTTGATGTGATTCTTGGTGTAGCATGAGTTCTTCGATATCACTGGTGAATCTTTGCTAATGTATCATACATCGCGCTTAAAGCGTGGAGTACTTCCAGAAGTTGATTTTGTTTGGCGGTTGTGTATTTCTTTGAAGCATGCCAATTGCGGCACAAGTCTGGGATATCTATATCTGATGAGAAGGACTGATCTAACCAGTCTGATGGTACTGCGACTGCGATACCTTTTACCTATGGTGAAACCCTGTTAAACTGGTAAGATATTTTTTGAACTGTAGGACCTCTGCTATGATTGGCCTCCTGCTTGGTGCCTATTTTCTCAATAATCAAGACACATCTTCGACCAATCAATATTTAGGGGGTGTTAGAAGGCAAGGGGAAAACTCGGCTTCAGATTTGCGATGTATTTGTTAGAGAACACCCTGTAATAACAAGCTTTGCAAGAGTTGTTGTGTTCTCGTGTGAAGGAAGCTATAAGGAAGTTATAAAACTCCGATAAAAAAAAAACTTTATCAGGTAAGATGGAAATGGCGACCAGCTATACAATGTTCCAGATACGAATCCCATAAGCTCTTGATGGCAATATTCGCGTATCTCTACTTTATAAAGGCTTATTCGGATGGCTTGCTAATGCAGAGACAGGAGCCCAACAATATAATTTATAGATTTCAATGGAAAACGCCTCGAGCTGAATTGATTAGCATGTGTAACGTACATATAGAGGGTTCCGCGCGCACTTGCTGTGGTTCTTGTACAAGAGACGATTTATGACCAAGTTAGTGTGGTAGTACATGCGTGTTCTACAAGGGCCTCATTTTGTTGTCAACAAACTGTAAGAAGTGTGTAGTGTATTGTGCATAGTTATATAGGTATTTAAATATTATGATGAACCTCAAGAACGCAAACGCCTGATGCCAAAGTCTAATTGGTTGACGATCGTTTCATGAGATAAAAGTTTTTGCGCAGGCGCAACTTTGTTTTTAATTTTTTTTTTATTTAACTGAGGAGAATATAACTGTAGGTATAGAAGGTATGATTATTATGATGATGATAGTGTGAAATAGGTTAACACTTTTAATTAACAATGAAGTTTTACAGAAAATTGCTCGGTAATTGGATATTTTTTTTCTGTTTAATAAAGCATTCAAGCTTGTTTTGAGCTTGTTTTCTGTGCTAAGTAGTCAATTTTAACAGTTTTCTCTCTCGAGTAAAAATAAGATAAAACACTCCCGCAGATCGTTAAGATCTTGTAAGGGTGTTATTTTACGGTATGATTACATAGCTGTCTAGTAATCAAATAATTTCTTACCAAATTATTGTCTTCAAGTTTGTGGCAATTTTTCTCATTGAACAAGGTTCTGGTATTAATAAGACAAAAAGGAGTTCCGGTAGTCTACATTCGAATGATCATGGAAATCTATGAGCAAGTTGAAAAAAAGTGAGATTGCTCCGCAGGAATCACCGAAGAGTTCCCAATTAGAGTAGGTTTACACCAGGGAAGCGTCTTGAGTCCTTTACTTTTTGTTAGATTCTTTAAATTTTTACTCGCGATAAAGCCTTCATAAAAGAAGATCCTATGTATATCCTTCCAAAGGGCACTTGATGTATGGGTGGATGTTCTGGTGAGAAATGGAAACCATAAAAGACTGGAGATTATCGTCATTATGGATTGTAGTTCTACTTTCTACCTACTGCAGTTGCTATATTGTTTACTCGGCCTAGCCTGAGATGGTGAGATCGTTGGTTGGGTTTAGTATGAATTTTTTGACAAATGTTTCCTTCTTATCTGCAATTATCCTATCTTAATAAATTTCATCTCTCTAGAGGTTTTTTGTTGGCATCCGGAATAGTTATTCCCCTCTATTTTGTCTTGGAACCGTTCTATATCCATTCAGTTGTTGGTTGATTCACTCTTCCTCATATCGGTCTGTTTTAAAGATCGACAAGCCCATGGTCTCCATGAAATAATAAAACCGTTTGAGCTAAATTTTGTAATCTTTCAGTAATCTTCTTCTATTATCCACCACACTATACATATCACATAGCCTTAAGTTATTGAAAAACCTCCCGCTGCCTTAACGATTATGGGTCCCTTACCTTATTCTGCTAATTATCTTGTCAGATTTTCTCAGAATAACCTATAAAATGTAAAACAGATGCCAATGTTTTTTTTTAATCATTTATTTAACATTCTCTTCATTTGTTATTATTTATTTCACCGTGGCACCGCCACCTCTACCACCGACTATAACTATATAAATGTTGACTTTAAAAAATTATTTATGTCCAATTAACACAGCTCACCTACTTTCGCATTTAATTTGCTATCATTAAACCCCACACACATCAGTGAGTAATTTATTCATGACCACCGTTTGGCATGATTGATTTTTATAGCAACGTTAAATTTAATGAAAAAAATAAAAACTTTGAGTTTATCTAATCAATTAACAAAAAGAAACTATGTAAATTATCTTGATAATAAAATAATTATTACGTCCAATTGTAAAATTAAAAAAAAAAAAACAGCACACAATTGTGTATTGTCATTTGTTTTTATTTTGTCAAAAGTTGAATGACATTTCGAACTGTCAAACATTATACAAATATCAGTTTTGCAGATCTTATGAAATTCACCATACCTAAATGACTGTAAGATAGGGACATCGTGTGACTCTAATCAATTTGGCAGAACCCACACGCGCTGATGGACAATGATGATGATGATGATGATGATGATCATGCCATAAAAAAAAGATCCCACAATTTAAGATATATAAACCTACCTATTAATGACAGAAGATCCCAAAGAATTCCGTTTGAATGTTTTATGTCTAATTTCTGTGTGAATTAATTTGTATGGCGTTTTGTGACAGCAAAACTGTCAATGTCAACGCGATAGGAGATCTTTTATGAGTTTGTGTTACCACCTTTTTTTTTTTTTTGTTTAGGCATGTTGTGTGCCTAAGTCTTTGAAGATGGTTGAGTGACCTCGGAGGAACTGGCATCGGGATGATGTCTGCTATATAATTGCCCATAATGAAACACTTTAGGGAGAAAAATACACATATTTTTACGACTTCTGCACAAATCCCGTTAGATATAGTTGGATTAAAATTATTCTAAAGCGACGACACGATATGCGGTTATACAGTGGTGCTGGTGGTGATGTTTGATAATAATTTACTTGTCACATTATTTAACAAGATTTTCATGGTAAAGTGGATATTACAAGTTGGTGTAAGAAGGTTCTTCGTTTTGCTTTGGTGAATTCTAATGACACCATGAAATGTTTGTGTAACAGCATAGTAATTATGGATCACGGAAGAAAAGAACTTTTGCAAATAATAGTTAAAGAATTAAAATGGCAGAACATAAAATAGGTACCTCACTACTAACTTGTCACTTGAAAAATTCAATCTAATTCTATATAATTCTGTTGTTAAACATGGCAGATTAATATTCAACAATGCAAGCGTGTGGCTGAAATATGTCTTAGATGGAAAACATAAATGAATTAGAGTCTTAGAAAAACAAGAGTCACCAGATGTCACCTTTATACCACAGTCAGAAATTAAAGGATAGCTAAATTACACTCTGGGAAGACAATATTCTGAAGATTCTTAGTAAGCGTTAATATGGTCAATAAAATTTTTTCGTAAATATCAGAGACAGATAGCAGGCATCATAATAAGCATAAAAATTTGAGAAGTCGTAAAGTTACAGATATAATATATTTACAATGTTGGATAGCAGGCCTCACCTTATTACAGTCTGAGTTTGGAGACAAAATTATGTAACTTATTTACAGCCTAAAGAGTAGAAGTCACTAAATCACAGTTTCAGATGGAAACAAATTCTCAAAATAGTACCTGAGATAGTAGACACCACTTGATTACAATTATGACACAGAGATATGAGACGTCACTTTCCGAGAAATACTGAATATCACTTATCTACAGCCTTGTTGGGGACTGTATATTTACGAAAGCATAAATAAATTAATCACAGACTTAGATAGTAAAAGTTGCTAACTATTGTCGGGGATACATATATCAGAGGTCACTAAATTACAGACTAAAACACATACAAAACAAACGTGAAAAATTACGGTATATAATGTTTCCAAATTACAGAAATACTTGATGTCCGAAATAGAATACATTACTGAATTACAGTCTTAGTTACAAGACAAAAGTGAGATACCATACATCACTTCAATTCAATCTGAGCTAGGCGTAAAATGAACAAGTCATTACTTTTATGCCTGATAAATACTAAACCATCGCTTTCACTACGATTATTAAAGACCCATCCATTTAATCTTGTGATAGATAAATCAAAAATATTTCATAAAACATTCCATGTTCATTTGCATAAATTCTTTTTCTTGTTAATCAATCTTTTCATCCATCACTAAATTCTTCCGCACGGAAACTCTCATCCACCTGCGCCACCGCCATATTCCCATCTAAGCATGTTGCAACCAAACCACAACTACATAATATTATTCTAAAGATCACTTGTGACACAAGGTCATGTTCGGTTAATTCATAATCATCTATCTTCAGTTTTCACTCTCCACATCATCTTGCGAATCATTGGTTTCACTCTCAGTCATCGTCGTCGTCGGTCGTCGATCGTCGATCGTCAGTCTCGGAAAATATGATGATTATTGATTGCGATCGACATTGGCTGATGATCATGAAATTATTAAATTTTCTCTATTAACAATGCCGCCAGCATTGGGGCCAACAACCAATACAACTTTAACGATCATCCCGATCAAACAAACAACGACCACCACATCGAGTGCGGCTTTTTATGCATCAAAGTTCTAATATTTCATAATTTCTTTTGTTTCCGAATGCAAAGTCCATTACATTAGATAAGGGTTTTTATTGGATGATTTCACTTGGTGATCGTGATACTATTTCTACATTCAGATCATTTGAATTGCAATAAGAAAAACCCACGCATCATCATCATCATCATTATCATCATCATCAATATGATGATGATGATGATAATGGCTATCATGCGACATCTGTGGCAGCAGCAGCAGCAACCAGCAACCAGCATAACATCATTGCCTGCTGTATAGACAAGAATGGCTGCAGAGCAGGCAGCGCAGCGGTGGCGGCATACATCAACCAATTATGCGGCCAATGACCGTGAATCAGTGCAAGCAGACCACCCGATCACGGATGGTTTGGTTGGTTGGTTGCTGCATGATGGTTATACAGCAGAATGTTTCTGTGCGGCATACTTGTACGTATATAGGCAAAGTGCATCATCATCGACACAGTGTTTGTCCTTGGATATGGCAATAGGATATTAGTGTTCAGAAATTCTCAGATACCACAGATTATTATTATTATGGTGCACTCTGGTTTTATATGGGTTGGGCCATTAGACTATTGTATAATAGTCAAGAGTTTCACGTTGGGTTTTTGGCGGATAATGATTTTATTCTTTGACAAGTAGAATCTGAACATTAACCTTGTTCTAACTCTTTTCTAGGTTCCGGGTTACTGTGGCATTAAGGGTTGATGAGCTGACCAGGAAAGGATCAGCCCTTCATACCAACTGTTTTAGATCTCGAAAGATTTGGCCCACCTTTAATAAGTCCCAAAACAAGTGACCATATATACAGATCCAGGCAAAACAGGCAGGAAGTTTATAGCTTAACAGTGATCAACGAACTATATATTTGGGAGCAAAAGTGTATTTCGTCACTCAGTCGTTCTAAAATAACAATACAATACGTTCAAGGAGAAATAAATTAATTCACTGCGTTTGCAGTTAACTGCATTCTTGGTTGCGAATTATTTTTTTTTACTTCTACAAACTCTCAGCTGTTCCACTTGTTTGGAATCAAGAGAATTCGACCATCAGTTCCAACGCTATTTACTTGAACTATTTGCTTGTAAGATTATATTGCTAAAGTATGTACCTATCTTAAGCACAATCGTAGACAAGATAAGTTAAGTAATCTGAGTTCCTTTACGTAGGTGGATTTTTTTTAAAGATATGTACAAGAATATGGTAAGCACAGTTTTTTAAGATTTTAATAAATGTTTTAAATTATTTAATTTAGTGACTTTAAAATTGTCAGATTTTAAGATTAAAAATATTTCATTAAACTGTCACGACATTAAAATTGTCAAATTAAGAAGCACAATTTGACATTTGACAAGCTCACCATAGTGCATGGCCGCTATCTTGCTTCTATTGCTTTAAAGCCAACAAACTGATCTTTGCCATAAGGTCACCGGTGTAAATTTGTCATTTTTTCATTTTGCGAAGCTAGATATCATTCAGTATTTTTTTTTTGAAGCAGCTGAGTTCATTTTAGATTAAAAATGCTGCAAGCAGTTGTCGAGCCACCTCTCAACCACCGCTCGAAGTAAATACGGTGATGAGATTCATTCCCCGAAATTCTGACAAGAGTTTTATGTGAAGTGCACACGCAGCTTTACGGTTTCCTGAATCGTTACCTGCTAACATACATAAATGGGTTCTATGTTTCTTTCAAACCCTTTCCCTTAGCACTCTGGTGCTTCCAAAACTATTTGACCGATATAAAGATTCTTAAATAAGACTTCTCTAATCAGTTAGGTAATTGCAACTAACCACGATGCGTTATTCCATTCAATTATGTTGTCCTCTTATGCAAAAATCTTGTTATAAAAAGTCTACATTCTCATCACATCATATCATCGTAAAGATTGTTATTTTGCTCATTATTTATGCAACAACTACGCGACTTCACTGGATAAAGTAGTCTTGCTAATGATTGTTTCGTCGTTAGCCTGTTTTTTTTTTCTTTATTATTCTTCTACGTTTTTACCATCTTCGTCATTTAGCCATGTTCCTTGGGGATATTACAAAACTAATGTCTAGCAATTCACTATCGCTTTCATTTACCGTTAGAATATGCAGATAATTTCCATTGATGCAACTAGATAATACACACTTTTATATACTCACATCGTTTCTCTGCACCACACTAACTTGATTACCGTTAATATGAAAATATTTCAATAGCTACCATCATTTTGGATTCACACTCGCAGTCTCAGGCGAGTAGAAATCAGTATCTGTATGATGCACCAAATGTTGTTTGTAGTGCCTATGGTGATTAATTTCTAACGTTGCACTTGGACGGCGCATATCCACTGTTGCCGGAGGAGGAGACTGAGAAATTGCCAGCATAATTTAGAAGAAATAAATTAAATATTTCTTTTGTTACTAGAAAAGGAAAGAGATATTGGAAAAGGGAATTTGTATCTGTTGCTAGATTTTTTACATGCTTTAAATAGCGGGAGGATGCTTCAAATATTTTGGACTTTTGGGGAAATCTTTTGAAAGCACAATGGTGTCAATGGAATACATTTAAGAATCTTTAAGGTATAATTCTTTTCCTACAATATTCAAGCTTTTCTTGTTATTTGAAGATTTTCACGCTCTTGAGTGGGAGCACAACTCTCCTACTGCTTCACCCCAAGGCTCCACTTGTATGGATCAAAAAGAGGGAAGCATATATATTCAGAATTTTTTGCGCAAATGTGGTATCCATTTCACTCAAAAACATCCAGTCATACATCAAGATTTATATAAAATCTTCACTTTTGTTGGCTCCACTGTCCGCAAAGAATATAAGCTCTGACATTTAATAAGCCAAGAAAGCTAAGAAAAGTATTTTTGACAAAGCCAATAATTATATTTGAATTAGGTACAATAAAAGGAAAATAAAGTTTTAACCTCAGTTCTTTCGTTTACATGTTGTTGACATGGGAAAGATAAATCTGCAGCTCGTATCTGTTTTTCAATTGACTGATTTAATGAGTAACTTTGTCTATATTTCCGGAGCAACAAATATCTTCGACACAATTTTAGATATATATACACTGCGGATAATTAGAATAGGGACAAAGTGTGAACAATTTCACTGATTTCATGATTAAAATTAATTTTTTTTCTTAAAAATTTTCGAAATTTGAAATTTTTATATAATTATGTAAATACATACTTAAAACAATTCTGTAATAAAGGAACATTTTTTTCTTTTTTTTCTGATTGAAGAAGTCGATTTTGCTGATTCTCAATCATTTTACGAGACATTCAAACATATTCATTCAAAAATATTGCGCATTTTTAATGTCTCCCAATGCTTGGTTCACTTATGATGAAGACAACAAATGTGTTACACTTTTACTTTATAATCTTTAAATAAATCGTAGTAATTTGGAACAATGATACACTCTCAAAATACACTGCCACCAAAGTGTGCCAACGATAGTTATTATTTTTTTTTAATAAATTGAGAACACTAAATAAGCAATAAAGCAACAGTCTAAGTACAATGCACATCAATAATTAATAAACATACAAATACTTCACTACTGCTATATAAAACTAAGAGCTATTCAGTCTCATAGTAAGTGTGTCTTTTGTATAAACGAAGACGTTCTTGCAAAAAAAAAAAAAATAGAAAACTCAAGTGCCTTTTTCTAAAATTGCTTTCAAAGGCAATCCGTCTGTCCATGCATCCATCCGTGGTAGTTGAGAGGGAAATAATAATTTCAGTGTTCAATAAAATAATATTTGCAATGACAGCAAAATGAAAAACCATTCACAATTGTAGTCACATCAGTGACACAGAAACACACAACATTTCATCCGCTGCACAGCCGCCCGGTAGTTATACATTTTGTTATTAGAGCAAATTGTGTATTTCTTTTTCATGGAGAAAACCCTAGTTAGAGAGAGATTCCGTTTTGAAGAACTCTCGATTTCTCCGTGGTTTAAAGTTTTTTTTTTAATCATTTTCTTCATCAACTTGATAATTTTACTAAAGGGAACAGCTGATGTGCCTGAGTGATTAATTTATGGATGAAATAATAGAGTCACAATTTTTGCAAAGGAACACATTTTTTAGATAATAATTTTTTTAAGAAACTATGTAAGAGTATACCAAAATTGAAGGCGTTTCAGAATCAAGTGTTGGTTAAAAGTTTATGAGAAAGCATGTCCAGATTTTTTCAATGCACCAAAAATATGTTATAATTAAATTTTTTTCTTCAGCTAGTAATGGCTAAATAAAAGTCATCGTATCATTTATCGGTGAACTATTCAAACTCCTTGATGGTCGGTATTAGCACTCCCCTAAATTTCACAATTTGAAAACCTTTTAAAACTTTAGCTTCTGTTCCATGTTTCAAAAACCACTAGTATGATATACTCCACAACACCGGCTTAATGAATGCTGATTCCCTTACTAAGAACTTGTGATCGATCTTTGGACCACAAACATACTTTACTCAAAAATCCAATTAAAAACTTATTTCACTTATCAAAAGTTTTCCATCTTCTAAATCCAAAAAAGTTAAAAAAGAAATTAAAACTCATCATCCATCAACCTCAAAAGTCTCAACCTATTTGCTAATCTCATAGCTCGCCGTGTACTTTGTCACTAAAAGTCTTCATACATAGGTACCTATCTATCATAAAACTTAAATCTTTATCCATACACAATTTTCACACACGAAAAAAAATCACAACTGAACTGCACCCATGAGACTTTATGTATGCAGCTTCACCCAATTTTTCATGTTTTGTTTATTATTTTTTTTTTTTTTATTTATTCTCAAGACTTTCATTGAACATAGTTGTCACTTTCCATGCACACTATAGTATCTACATGCGCTGCTTCAAACATCTCAAATCATTTTATGAGTGATTTTCATGCGCTGGGTTGTGTTTTTGTTGTAGGTATTATTATTTACCACCAAAAAAGTAGATTTTGCTTTCTAAATAGTGATAATCTGTCATTTTTTAGTCTCATACATAAAACATTAAAAAATATGATTGACAATGACAGTAAAGAAACAAAAATAAGAACAAACGCTTAAGAAGAAAATAATAGGCGCGACACCATCTGACAAAATACAAGACTATATTATAGCTTTGAGGTAGGTAGGTGGATTAGCCGGCGAGTGGTCGGTTGTGTGGCGATGTGCGATGCTCATCCAAACGACCTCGTGCGAACACGATTATTGTGTAAAGTATATCTCTCTTGAGATACTAAAAAGTAAAAAAAAGCTCTCTCTTTCTCTCTGGGTTTTTGTTAGTTTTTTTTTTTATGAATGACCAACAACTTTTAAGAAAATTCCCCTTTTCGAATTTCATAGTTGAATTTCGAAAGAAAGTTTATAAACCGGCGTTTTTGCCAGACCCCAAAATATCTTCTACCTAGACAGCTGATTGCATGTATCTGCATCAAAAGCTCTCTCTCTCTCTCCCTGTCTCTGTGCCATTTGCTCACTCTCCTTTTAACTGAGAAGATATTTCTTAAACTGCTGTAAAAGATACTCACATATGAACTTCTTCTACTTCATTGCAATCTCAGATTCGAGACATCATCTTCTTCTGGTTGTGCCACCTTGCACAGTACAGACACAGCATACAGCACTCCGCTAACTGATGGTTATGCTTCAAAAGGGGGGGTTTGATTCGATAGCACAGCTTAGTAAGATACAAAAAACCAGGCTAACAGTACCATTGCGGACACGGATGGTATTTCAGTTGCTTCAGTAACTCGCGAGTGCTTCACCAATTCAGTCGTTTAGTCTCTCGTCGTGTCGTTGCCCCGTTGTCTCTGATTGAAGTCATCATTTTTTCTTGCAGTAATTTTATGTCGTGGACGTGGACTATAATCGAGATTTGTGCCAATTTCAATTAGGATACATTTTTATCTCGAAAATACTCAATTAGTCAGTTCGCTCAAAAAGGTTGTCATCATTTAATTGTCTTTAACTGGACAACTAACAACTTTCTCCGTGACTCCTTGGAATCTTTTATATCTCAAACGTGTGTACCTATGAATCTGTTATCAGCCCAAACCGATTGACAAACCAAAAAAAAAAATAATCATAAATTCAGTCTATCACCCAAATAGCAACCGAAAAAAAGTGAGAGTTTTGACAAAAAAAAAAAAATTGCAAAAAAATTAAATTTAAATTTAAATAATGAGATTTGTGTTGAGCTTCACACCTTACCTTGCCTTGACTCGCCTTTCATCTCGAAGTCAAGTCGAAGTTGGTTGTTGTTGTTGTCATCCAGCGGGCAGGACTGTGACCGAGAAGAATTAATATTCAAATCGTGTTGTGGTGTTCTTGAAGTGTTTGGAGTGTGATGTTGTAACAACTTTCCTGTTGTGTTCCGCGTTAGAGACACACCACAAAATCTAAACCAATCACGACTGCTGCTGCAAAGTCCGCGTTTGAAATAAAATTCAACAAAAAAAAAGTATCTATCTCTTCTATTTTTTTTTTGTGCTTTAATTATAATTATCTTAATGGGATGGGATTCTGTGTGCAATTGAAGAAGAAGTATCAGAAGATGGCTAGAAGAATGTAACATCGCACCAGACCCATCACACCAGGAGGGACCCCAGAAGTGTCTTATAACCAATTTTCGTCGTAGCTATTTTGCTTCTCATTTCGAATTTTTCTCTAATTGCAGAATTATTTTAATTTACCTCGCTGGCTGCTTGCTCGCTCAACACAGCGCACAGATACATTTTTGCATTCAAATTAGAAAAATGTCTTTGGGTTGGAAAGAAATTTCTTAGATGGTTTATTAATTGCTTTGATGGTGCGGCTGAACTTCTTCTAGTTTTTTTTTTTTTCTTGTTCTTCTGATACTTTTGCTGTTGCTGCTGCTGTTATTTCCATCGTGGCAGCAGGCAGCTAGCTAGTTACCAGCTGCTTCTGCTTTAGAGCGAATCGTTCTGGATTTCTTTCATTTGTATGTTAGTTTAGATTTTTATTTTTTTTTTGTTTAATTCTTTCCGTTTGTCGTGACATTTTTGCTGGCTTATTTTCTAGGTTTTTACTGCATTCTGCATTGCATTGCTGCAGCAACACTGGCACTTTGGCTGATGGCTAATGAGTCTTGCGGCCTTTTGTTGCAGCGAAATATTCTACTACTTCTTCGTTTTCTTCTTCTTTTTTGCTGCACTTATGTGTGTGGTGTAAAGTTTTAGTTTATATAAAGAGGAGGAAGTGCAATGCGCGTCAAGATACCTGTTATTAAGTGGCTAATTAATTTCGTTGTTACTTTTTTTTCGAATGGAATGGTATTTCAATTTGTGTATTTTTTTTTCAATTTGTTTTCTTACTTATTTTTTTGCATTCTGTTCTTATATACTCGAGTATAGGTATTTGAATTATTTAAGTTATTTATTAGGTTAATGGAAAACTAATTTTTGATTTTGAAGATAAATTTTATCACTCGTCGATTCTGTGGAGTGGAGTAATTTTTTAATTGTTTAGGATATGTCTAAAAAAATAATAAATTAATTTTAAACTTTCATCGAATTTAATTTTGGTTTTAATGAATTTTGATTGATTTTGACTTGATTTTAAATATTTTTGGAGAGAAAATTTAATAAAAATGTGAACATTTGGATGTTTTCTTAAAAATCAAAATAACATAATTCTGATATTACCTTTTTGTGTTGCTTCTTTAAATCTTTTAATGAAAACGCAATTTTTTTATTTGCAATAAATTACAAGAAGGTAAGGTTTAATTAAATCAAATCATACAAAATGATTATGAAATTCACGTTTAGAAACGGCCATTTACATACTCAACTTAAAACATATTTAAATTTATTGAAACTCAATGTTCGCAAAATTTTGAAGTTGTAATTTTAAAACAAGAATTTTAATTGGAATTAAAAAAAAATATTTATTTAATTTTTTTTTAATTTTTTTGTTTTTCGGATTAAAAACGTAATATTCTGCATGTGCTGTTATACAAAACCCGTGATTACCAAAAAAGATGTTTAAGTTGTGTAAAATTTGGTAACGATTTCTCATTAATTTTATGATTACACAAATTGGTTAGTCAGACTTTTATTGAAATGCAAATCGTTTCGCTACAAATTTATACATTTTAAAATAAGTTATTTTAAAATATTTTTCTTATGAGTCATTAGAAAAATTTTGTTTAAAATTACATAATATTTCATAGCAAACTATCTGGTTTATACATTCAGAAAAATACATCGAATTAAAACATTGAAGATTTTATGTTAAATGGTTTACGAATATTTTGTTGCAAAAAATTAAAAATTTAATGCAAAGAATTTTATTTTATTTAATATTTCAAAAAAAATCTAATAATTAACTCATCAATTCCAAGTCAACTTTTTGAACCGGATGAGGTTTCTCATCTACAGTTCATCCTCTAGATTCGTTCCTTTTAGGAATTTAAGAATTTGGGGTATTTTTAGAGAATGTATTTTGTTCTCTTCTATATGGTGCTTGCCCAGATATTTTTGTCTTTGATGCACTAGCGCATCGCATTTACCTATTATGTGGTCCGGTGTCTCCTCATGAGCGTTGCAGAATCTGCAAGAAGCACTGCTCACTAGGCTAAGGATGCTGAGATGTCTTCTCAGTTTACTATGGCCTGTGAGGAGGCCCGTTATTTTCCTGAGACTGTTCCTGCTTAGGCTAATACAGTATAGGTAACGCTCTCGGTTATAGTTCCCGAGTAAGAGTTTTGCCTGTCTCAGTTTTCGGAGTTCTTTCCAGATTTTTGATCTTGTTGCCTCCTCTACTAATAATAACTTAAGTGTATATGAAAAAATGCTGACTTCAGGGATTCCTAACCCACAACTCTAAGCTATTTTTATATTTATATTAATATATTTTTTTAATAAAATAATTCCATTTATCTATGGAAAGTATATGTCCCAGCTTCATAGTTTGCTGGAAAAAAGTGAAAAAAAAAATAAAAATGACTTTATTCAATTTTTGACGGTTAGAAAAAATCGCTATAAAAACTAACATTTTAATTTTAAATTTTTTTTTTTAAATTCCGACAAAATTGAATTTTTGGTTGAGAGTTTTTTTTTGTGTGGAAGGTAGAACACTCCAGAGTAATCAAATATCAAAACTAAAACATTATTGATCCACGTCAAATTTAAGATGCTGCTGGTACTACGTTTTCACCGGAGGTTAAAACCGTTAAGATTTAGTAAATCTTTGCAAAACAGAAATAACGTTTTATTTTGTCTTATTAAGTGGAATTCAAATATAGAGCTCCATATGTTTCAAAAAGAGCATAAAAAGAAATGGACTCCCGAAAGAATGTCTTCCGCAACACAAAATGGATATGAATTTAGAGTTGGTTGATTTGCTACTTGTCCTTAAGATTTAAACAAGATTTATTTCAAATAACTTTGAATTACGAGAATTTTATTTTATTTTAATTTAAATGATTAATCTACTTAAGTCCCAGTTCAGCGCTTGATGCAAATCTGAAAATGTAGGATTCAGTTTAGTCGAACTTTTTTCGAAATTTGAATATTTTTGTCTAATTTCCCATTGTAAAAATAGTAAAAAAGTGGTATTTTCATATTTTCAGAAAATTGAAAATTTCAAAAACAATTTTTTTAAAAATTTGTTAATGATATTCCCTTTCGAAAATATGTTTCGCCTAACTTTATTCATATTTTTTATTTTTCAAGTGACCTAGTAAAGGTTTCTGTTCTGAAATTAGTTAGAAATGATAGTTACAGAAACATGGCCTCATGTAACTTTAAATTTTCACTTTTTTATTATTTTAAAATTTGTTCTAAAAATATTTGTTGATGATATGAAAATGCATGGCTCGTTAACATTTCAGATCATTATCATGAGCACTTAAAAATAAAATCTTAACTAGAATTATTTAGCTTGAAAATATGATTCCAAAAGGTAATTAGCTCTCTAAATAACGTATGGTATTTTTTGTGTCTTATGGACATCAACCTTTCGTAATTTAGTAGTTTAGTTTAAAATAATTGTTTCTTTTTTTTTGATTGTTACAGTTGATGAGTTCATATAGATACATCAAAGAGTTTTCTTTTTAAGTAACCACGCTGATTCACCCAGAAAGTATTAAGAATATTTAACAAAAATTTGTGTGAAATTAGTTGTAAGTTGGAATTTATATTGTGTGGAACTTTTAAAGGTTTATATTTCAGTCCACATATTCAACGTTCAGATTTGAGCATATTTCCTATTCAACAGCTTTTTAAGTTTAACAATTATTTTTCAATAGCAATTTTTAAATTATTAAATATACTTTATTCTGAAAATTCGTATTCCTTCAAATTAAATTAAAAGAGTGAAGTGTATGAAATGAAAGTATTCCTTCAAAATAGGCGAATAACTTTAAGGAAAATTTCGTATGTGAATTTTAATTATTTAAAGTGAAGTGTTGAACATTCATGGAAACATTAAATACCTTGTTAAAGTATTCAAGCATATTTGATTTTTTCAGAGCTCACGAGGAAAGTGAATCACATAAATGAAACGTGTACCCGATTCAGTTTCGTTCATGATATTTGCATCAAATGAGCGTTGTTTCGAAATAGATGTCTAAATAACTCTGGCTGAACCGTTGAACTCTGCGAGTAGCTCAAAAAAACAAGCCACTTGTTACAGCTCTATGATAAGGATCGAAATTCTGATTTACAATTTTTTTTTTTTTTTTTTTTTTTTTACAAAATTCAGCTTTTAAAAATTCTTTTTTACAAAAATCTGCGAATGTTACAAAAACAAATTTTAAATGCAATTTTGTAAAATTGACCTTTGCTAAGAGTGTCTAGTTCCGGGTAATATTATTTATGCGCATGATGAATGTGATTTTTTTTTACTTTCGACTATGGCAAGTTTTGTATTCGTTCAAAAACATAAGCTCGTCTGTCTGCCTAAATTACAAAAGCAATTTTCTTCAAACGTGCAACTTAAGTTTTTCAGGTAATTCCCTATGGACGGGACTATAAAATATTTTTTTCCTCCAAAAATAACGGTACCTGTCAACTAACCTATCGCTTAAGAGAGTTCACCTTCTTCGTCACGGGCCTGTAATTCGTCCATCGTTCATTCAAACACAATGCCCATATTCAATTGATTTATTCTTTTACATTCTCAAGGTTACTCGTCTCATCAAATTTGGATCTTTGTTATTTAATCATACAAATCCGATCCCATATTTCTATTTTTATTTTGAATTAATTAACTCATTTTGGTGTTTTA
Source organism: Syrphus vitripennis (assembly GCA_958431115.1). NCBI lineage: Eukaryota > Metazoa > Arthropoda > Insecta > Diptera > Syrphidae > Syrphus > Syrphus vitripennis. Next base: position 104,619,595 of record OY288108.1, on the reverse strand, counting down.
ATCTTTAAAGCTCCTTAAATATTTTCTTAACCAAAAAAAAAACAAAAGAATTATTATTTCCATTTCTTTTGACTTAAAAAAAGAAGTCTTTATTGTTTTGATTTGAAGAAACGAAACGAGATCGAGCAATGTTGTTGAACTCGAATGCCTTTACGCTACCGTTGCGTTCTGTTTAGTTATGCCAGATGATTTAAGTATTTAAAATTATTCAAGATAAATCTTATTGTTATAGTATAATTATTATTATGATGATTTTAATTACATAAGATAAATAATAATACAAAAAAAAAACAAGAAAATAATTGGATGTAAAAGCTATGTTAGAATAGAGATATACTTATATAGACAATGACTTATTTAAAGTATTTTTTAATCAAACAAAATCATCTTTCTCGTTCGTGTTTCCTGGTTACATGATGGAAAAGTGTCTGTCTGGTTTTTCTTCTGTGACACTTAACAATTTTATATTTTTTTTTTATAAAAAAAGATAAAAGATACAATTAAATCATAAAAATTCATTTTCCTATCTAAATCTATTACAACGTCAACTTCAACTTAAAAAAAAAAAAACTTCGAAATGCATCACGAATAGACATCATCACCACCCACACGTTACTTCTTAGGTTACATCTTCTTCTCGGTTGCTTTTCCTACTTTGGATTGAATTTATTTTTTTTTTTGTTTCAATTATATCCTCTTCCTTCTCTTTTTTTTTTATCCAGGCTATTAATTTATTTTTATATAATTTTGTTTTCTTCTGTTTCAGAGTTGTTGGTATCGTAAAGTTATAAAATTTATTATTTCCTCGCAATTTCTTGGATTAAACGTAATAATAAAAAAAAGCAAAGCAATTCAAAGAGTGAACTCAAAACAAAGAACTAATAATTAAAAACCCTTTGCAAGAGACCATCAGCTGGATGAATGAATAAACATCTGAAAAATAAATAAAACAAACCTCATGTAATAGTTGCAATTAAAAATAGTATGCAACACATCAATTAAAGTGAAATTAAATTGTTAAAAAAATTGAAAAAGAGAAATAGAATAATTAAATACAAGAAGAGAAAAGAAAAATATAATATCTAATCTATTTCCATTCTATTTCCATTTTTTTTTTGGTTTTCTTCTTGTAACGCCTATTCTGTGTGACGAAAAGAAAAGTGGTTTGTTAAGTGCGCGTGCGTAAAGTGGTAACCTCGTTGGGCTTGGAAATACAACAACAACAACAAAAAATAATAGAAATTCTACGAAAAGTACATTTTTTTCTTCTATATATCATTCAACAACAAACGAATTGCGCTGAGATTGTGAATTATTCTTGGAAATACTGGTAAGTAATTTTTTTTTCTTAAATTGCTTTATAAAGACCTAAAACAATATTTTGTTGTTGTGATTTGTTAAACTTTTATTTTGATAAGCTTAGGCTGTTTTCAGGTTCAAAAAATTTCAGTGTCATAAGAAAAAGTAATTAAAAATAACTTTTTATAAATTAATTAGGTATATGTGTATATTTTTTGTGAAGATTAATAAAATTCTTTTGGGGAGAGATCGCAAAGGTTTTCGTGAATAAAATTTCCCACGACATTTCTTCCATCTTTTAAAAGTGAAAATGGCAACAATTTTGCACTATTCCTTGTACGATCTAATTTGTTTGATGAAAGTGACATCCCTGTTGTCATGGAACATTTATTTCGATGCCAATAAATTCCGAGTGAAATTTTCGGCAATGGGAAAAATTCCATGAGAAATTTTATTCACGAAGTTCCCATTATAGACAAATGTATACGAGTACAACTGTACAATACGCGTTAATGTTAATAGAGGCCAGTTTTTCAGTTAACATACAGTTAATTCCTGAAGTAGTTATTTTCGTAGGCGATGAAGGTGAAGGGGCTTTAAAAAATCACGGAATAAAAAAAACAAAAGATTGTTTCAGTTAATCCAGAGTTCTTCTTTAACTGTCGTGATTTAATCTCCTGACTGACTGGTACCAGAAGTCACCCACTCCACTGCTGCACTTGTGGGGTTTGCCGGGTTGATCTCCGGAAACCTAGACAGGCCTCCCGGTTATAACAAAACAAACAATGATTTTTTCAAATCCTTCCAAGCGGTTTTCATCTGAACTAAGCTTCCTAATGAACTGAAATGATAGAAGTGTCATCTAGAGGCTCCCACCTTTCTATCAAGATATTGCAAGCCATAAAAAACGAACGACTTTACGGTACTAAGGTAAACGTTTTTAACCCAACCTGATAACTGTTTTATAAATTTGTGGCCAAAATAATAGTCGAAAGAACTTAAAAGTTCAGGGTCTTTCCAAAAAGCTATCACACGATGAGGAAAAGGAATTTTGAAAACATCGACTTTTTCAGTGTTTTTAGTGAGAGGGGCAGAGTGAAGTTATTATTTTATTGTTTTTTAAGTTTTGTTTTTATTTTTTCAAAATGCCCAAAACGACAAATGAAAAATAATAATTTTAACCTATCTCTTTCTTTCTCTCTCCCTCTGTGATCCTAAATCGTGTACGTCTGTTGGCCCGTGAGTGATTAAAAGCGAACCGTACACTAAGTTTTCTATTTTTTGTTCCAATTTCACTATTTAAATAAAAAAAAGTACCCTAATTGGTGTTCATTACAAAAAAATAACATCATGTGTCAATCAAAAAGTCAAATTGCTTCTCCTTTCACTTAGTTTCAATTCGACAGTCATTCGTAAGTGTTGGAAAATTGACTGACGACTTTCAAGAGTGTCCAACAAGAAGCTTAACTATATGTGCGGCTTTATTTACTGACTGACGCATTAACTCTCTCATTCGCGGTATTTGATCATAAAATAAAACTTTTACAATAACCTCAAGTGGCCCGACACCGATTGTGTCGTGTCGTCGTATAGGTTGTTCACAACTTCTTTGTACATAGACATGAATAAATGGCGCCCATGTTGCAACAACTCATGGTGTCAAGCAATTTACACCTTCGATGTTTTGTTGCCCTGACAACATCGACTTTCGCACTTTTGCTGGCTAAGCTAAAGAATCATTGCACCGCCAACAGCCCCAACCCGCGTCGCACCACTGTCTAAGTCTTCGTGAGACACAATGGCCAAGTTTTGTAGTATGCACTTTCACACAAATTCATGTTCGCATGATTTACGCTTTTTATTTGCTGACCTTTGGGTGTTTCTTGAGACAGTCTCTCCTCAGAGAGACCCTGTCAGCTTTGCAGAGGCGGCTGCGGCCGGCTTCGGCGTGGATGAAATGTTAAAGCTTAACATTTATGGTCGTTCTTTTATGGACTCTAGAGTTTGTGATGTCCCGGGAGAACAATCTTCTGGACTGTCCTGTTACCTTGTGACTTGGGAAACATAATGTACTAATGAGATTTGTCAATAGAGTTGAGTTGAGTGATGCTGGCTGTGTGACAAAATCGCTGGTTAGTCAGAACTTGTTGCTACAGCAAATGTCTTGGGAATAGATAAGAATGGGGAGTTTATTTAAACCATAAATGGTGATCATTGATTTACTCCTGTTTGGGAAGTGCAAGTCTATATTTGGACACTGAACGATTGATGGTCTTTCGTAAAGAATAAAGAACAAAGCAAATTGTATCATAGCCGTAAGGATTGGATGATTCATACGGGATGCGATTACGGTGAGAGTATTTTGTGTGAGTAACTCAAAATAATAAGAATTTAATTGGCTATGGTCGCTGTTTAAAATGTGGTTAATTAAACATTTAGACTTAATATTCGTTACTTTAACTCTCTGATTTCGGGAAAAAGAAGGGAGACATCGGTTTAAGATGGGTCATTCTTTTCATATCCAAACAAGTGCCAAATCAGTAGAGGGAAAGTTACGTTCTTCCAATCTACAAGAAGAAGGGTGATATTCTAAATTGCGACAGCTACTGGTCATTCCAGCTGATTTTACGCACATCGTTGAGCGGACTTGTTTTTGGTTAATCAACCATAGATGCAATTCAGACTCAGAGCATTAGAATTTAGCAAGGAAAAATATTCGAAAAGCCTTCTACAGACAACCACTAGATCTGATATGGATTTTACGTAGGCAACGAGGAGACGACGACTCCTAGAAGTCTACGTGCAGATGACCATGGGCATGTTGGAGCAAATTAGAGCAAAAGAAAGATCTCCCGGAGGAATCACCGAAGAGTTCACAATTAGAGTAGGTGTACCTCAGGCAAGCGTCTTGAGTCCTTTGCTATTTGTTAGTGACGGACCCCAAAGAGAATCATTTTTTTGCTGGCGATAGAATGATCTTAAGTAAGGATCTTACATCCTTACAACGATCACTTGATCGGGACTGGGACATTATGTAAGTCCGCGGGACATAAATCCGTAATGGAATTATGTATGTCCCACTTAGGTGGGACATTAGTCCGTAAATCAATTTTGGACTTAAGTTCCACCTAAGTGGGACAGAATTTCGCAGACTTGTGTGCCCCCACTTGTTATGCCGGTGGATGTTCTAGAGGCAAATGGATACGGTAGTTGCACAAAAACGTCTGGGTACTTAGGCTTTCCAATCCACAATATTTGGGCCATATATGCGAATGGAACAGTCTTTCCCAATTGCGAAAAGCTTAAATCTGTGATCATTAACTTAAAATGACTACATCGCGTAAGTGTAGGTTGGATGAAATGACGGGGAAACTTTGCCATTGAAAAATTCATCCTAAGCTGAAATGAAAGCTCTACACGGGAGTTGTATATGTCCAGGGCTTACCGTTCACAGTGTTAGACAATGCAGAAGAAGTATGAAGGAGACGGCAGCTGAAATAATGATGCTTTGCAAGACACCATCAGGCATAACGAAGCGTGATCGAATAATAAGCAAGAAAATCCCATCTTGGACAAAATACAGCATGACCAACTACATAAGCTGGTACTGTAACCTAAAAGCAGAAGCCCTGAGAACCCACTTCAAAAGGCAATAGCACATGACGCTGCAACACTATAGCGGAATAAGGGAAAATACAGAAACTCATGGAAAAAACAAATGCAACAGCACTTGCATTTAGTTGGCCTTGAACATGGAATTATCCAAAACCGGGAGGCCTGTCAGCGTTTTCTGAAATCAACACGGTGAACCCCACAAGTAGATCTATTGGGTGAAGCACTGTAATTTTTCCAAACAAGAGACTTAAGGAAGAAAAAGTTGTATTCAACTATAAAAGCCCCGTTTTTATTTTAAATTAAAATTCATGTATAACCCACACGCGTAGACGAAATACTGTTTTCAAAAATATAAAGTCATCTAATCATTAATATTGAATAATTTTATTTGGACCAACATACCATAATCATAAATAAAAATTCTTTCTTTCATTCTTTTTTATGAAACTTATTATGTAAACCGAAATAGAATTTTCTATATACCAATTATGCGCATCAAAATTTAAATTAACCTAATTTTCAAAAACAAAAAAAAAATATTATGCAAACTTCATATTAAATTTGCCTGAGGCACTGAACTCATTACGAGCATTTATCCAAAATTCAACCCAACCCTCTGTTTAGGTACCAAGCCACCGAAATCAATTAAAATTTAAAAAAAAAAAAACAAACGAGAAAAAAATACACAATTTATTCATTGTGCTCTTTTATTAAATCTTAATCTTTAGCATATTTAACAGCTGCGGTTTAGATAAATGAGATATGTATGTAAATTAAACATCCATGATTCTGTTTTGCATAAAAAAAAAACTACAAGCGAAACCGTTCTACCTACGCTCATAATATTTTGTATGCAAATTGTGTGAAAGTAGCCAAAATGATTATATTATAGAATGTTTTATTTTGTCTTCAATAAATAACAAAAAAAAAAAAAATAAACTTCTCGTATGTCAGTCATTAAAGTTTTTAATTCAAATCATTAATCAGTCAAAGAGATGTTTTGAAAACTTCTACAGGTAGCTTCGTGGGATTTTTCGCAATTTATGATGACTGATGGAATGGTATTCAAATGTTGTGTTGACTATTGACCTTCTCTTCTTCAACTTCACCTAAATTCGTACATAGAAAATATCAAGTCGCAATCTTAATCCCTTTGAAATTAGCAAGAAACTAAATTTAAGTAAAGCTCTGTTCCAAAACTAGAATACTTTTCAGGACTTGCATGAAACTTCGAAGTGTTTTTGGACTTTTAGCCGATTTTGAGTGTAGAATAGAATCGATTGTGGCTCACAGGTAGAAATGGAAGCTCTGTGAGCACTCCAGCTCAGTGACCCAAATATTCCTTGAGCACACCGTTTTAAATACCAGAAAATAACAATTTGTATGAGGTTGCCCCTCTGCAACATCGAAGTAATTGCAGACCTATTTCTCACAATGTATTCTAATCGATCGCATTCATTATTCCCCTTTAAAATAAAAAAAAACCGTTAAGTAGCTTCAAATCTATTTAATTACACCATACATTTTCTCTGGAAAAAATTATATTTTTCTACAAAATTCAATTCGCTGCATTCTTGTTCACGACTTCAATCTAACGCACTTATTTTTTATTCAACATCATACAAATAATTGCGTTAATTTAATGAAACCAGAAATAAAAACAATGTTGTATCACACACGTCTTCATATTGTTGTTGTTGTTGCTGTGCTATTATTTATGATTGTTGATGATTTATAATTGTTTGATAGATTAACGCGCGCGCGTACAAAATACCCGGAGACGGAGATACACATTGGATTGTGTATTATGGCCATGGTGGTGATGGCGCACTGAATCACCATGTCATTGGAATACAAATGCACAGAAGCCGTAGCTGGTTACTGCGTATCTTTATTCCGTAATCGATTTGAAACTGACATCAATCGAAACGGCTAGGTATACATATAAGAAAATCTTTAGGAATAAAAATCCGGGCTTCAGTTTACCCTACAAAGAAATGCTATGAAGGTAAAGAAAAATGTTCAAATAGGGGAATGCTCTTGCTCTTGCTTTACTAGCAGTTGAATAGAATACGATGAGATTGTGGAACGTAGTTTGCCAAATATATTCTTTTCTTTTTCTGTCTGCCCCACATAATTTTGAGAGGATTTTGCAGATCCTCCATGGAAAAAAGCCTCAAATCAATTTGGGAATATTTTGCCAAAAACAACAAAAGCACATTTTCCTAAAATTTTAAGATGAAATTATTACTCAAAAACTCAATTTTGGGCGATATTTCGAAACAAATTTTTTGGCAATTTTTTGAAACTTCTAGTCAAGCTTCAATGTAAAAAGTTAAATGTGGATTTTTGAACATTTAAGAAAATCTGATTCCGGAGACGGTACAATCATGAATTGTACGCAATCTGCCTTGAAGCAGACATAGTGACAAAAATTTGGCTCGCATGAGTGAAGAGGAACCGGTTCGGAAAGTCCTTTGTGGTACATTCTATGGTAGACGGCAGCGTGGTAGACCATGCTTGCGCTGGAGAGATGGCGCAGACCAGGACGCCCGAAGCCTTGGGGTGCGCAACTGGATGGCATCGGCTCAAGACCGGGATAGGTGGAGAGACTTGTTGAAGGAGGCCAGAACCGGACCCCGGTTGTCGAGCCGATGATGATGTGATGAAGAAAATCTGATATCATGAGATCTGATATGGGTTGCAGTTAGGTAACGATAAGTTCCAGAAGTCTACGTGCGCATGGCCATGGACATGTACGAGCAAGTTAAAACAAATGTGAGATGCCCATTACGAATCACCGAAGAGTTCATACTTAAATACCTCATATAAAGGATTTCCCAAATTAAAGCAGATAACATTTGCTGATAAACACAAAACAAAAATAACAACCTGTTGCTATGATTGACAACAATATGTTGTATTGTTATTTTCTCGTCCTTGCTTAGCGAATATTTCGCTTTCTGTATTTCTTGAATAGTTACATAGAATTCAATAGAATTCAACTGACCCTAGTTTGAAATTTAGATGAACCGCAAAAATAAAACTTTATTTAATGGATTATTAAATAATTGATTTATATATGAAACTTGTTACCTAATATTGGACCTTTTATACAAACAGGAAGTGAAGCTTTTTTTATTTCTTTTTTTCATTTGGATTTTGATCACCAAAGGCCAACGAACCTCTTTATTTTAATAAAATTTAGCATTTCACTTTGCCTACGAAAAAATGGCTAACAGGCTTTACTTTTTACTGCGATGTTAGGTATCTGAAAATAATTTGAAATCAAACTTTAGCCCCTAATTTCGCATGCAAAACAAGCAACAAGAAAAACCCAACAACTCAACCACCCACGAGCCACGTCCCACAAATTCGGGTGTTTCATTTCCCATCCATTCCAATCGACATCAACAATAATTTATTGTTGTCAGTTCAATTTACTTCTCGTTCTCGTCCTACTGTCATCTATCAATACCCAATTTTGTTTAACTTTGGTCAGTGCGATCGGTTGATAAAAAAATTTAAAGTAAAATTTTATCCTAAATTGTTGCAATTATTAATTAAATTATTTAAAAGATCATTTTAACAAAAAAAAAAGTCCAAGTGATTTGATTCGGGAAAAGTGAACAACTGTAGCCTCCATTTGTGATGTCCTGTGGTTTGTTGTGTTTCATTGTTAGTTTCGTTCAAAAAAGTCATTAAATATAGTAATATTTAAAATCGATGTCGACAATTTTTTTTTATTTAAAAGTGTTTTTCACTATTTGAAAAATGAAAATGTTCAGAAGACTTGTATGTTTTTATTTGAAGTGCGTTCCTTTTTTTTTTGAGTTTAACCCGCCTGGGTTTTAATCAATATGTAGAATTTTGGTAAGTCATACATTTTTATTCTTGATTCATTAGGTATTTAGGTAAGATTAGGCTTGACAGCCTAAAATCGAAATGTCAAACAAGAACCCATCAAGAGTTTTCGAAAAAGTTATGTGTTTGGGTTTTGGTGTGAATAGCCCATTAATGGCTGATTTTGTTATACACAAAGTAGATCTAATAAGAAAAGCTTGAGTCAACATGGCGCTTCCATCTGTTCATTTCTGTTGTGCAGTTTTACAAGCCAAAGTTGTTTTCTCTTTCTGTTTCGTAAATAAATGTAAAATATATGAGGCTGGCTCACAATAGATTCCAAATTTATTATTAATATTTGTCTGAATGCGTTCATTTAATTTTCTCAACTAATCTGATTGAATGCAGACAAAAGGCGAACATTATTTTGATACATTTGCCTTAGGAAAATTGTTATTTTACTCAGTAGAGTACTACCAAGAGTGGTTTCGCTGGAAACATTTCCACATAGCAATATACTTCATTCATTCTTATGCTGAGTTCAATGATGCCATTAAAAAAAATAAACAGAATGATGCATATAAAAGACGTTTTGTCTTTTTAACTCCAACATTGATATTATGTTATGTGATATCTCCTTCTCACAGATAATATCACTATCATTATCATTTCTTTAACATCATCATCGCATTTAGTTACGTTTTATTTTTTAGTCATGATGGAAGAAATTTCATTTTTTTTTCATTCTTTGTTCTTCTTGCCATATTCTTATGTGTTTCCCCTTTATTTTTTTTTTGTTTTTCATCCAAAGTCGTTGGTATTATGCAGAATCAATAAAGCAGCACTAACGGGCCTAAGGCGGTGCGGTTTGACGTGTGAGTGTTGAGCGGTTAGTGAACATAATAACTGTGCGACAAGTCTGGCAAAAAAAAAAAAAAATATTTCACACGGAAAGAAAGATACTCACTTGCATATGCAGCTACAAAAGCTAGTTAATTAAATACTTTTTTTTTGCTCTATGATATGGTGAGGTGTGATTCTTGATGGGAAAAATAGGGGAGATCTCGTTCATTATGAAGAAGCTAGCAAAACGATCGATGACAACCACAGAGAAACAAAACGGTATTTTATGATGGTTAACCCTAATCAGAAAAGGTATCATCACTGAAACAGAAATGAATAGGTTGCTTTTTTTAACGGGCTGATGAAGTTGAATGATCTGTAATGTGATGATCCATTTTAAATGCAGTTAATGCTATGATCTCAGAAAATGTTTACCATCTTACTTAGGTCCTCGGTTCGTTAATTTCCGGGACATAGGGCATCAACTACTTCTACAACCCATCTTTTACGGTTCCTGGAGATGTATTTCAGCTCTCTTCAATTCTTCCCCAATTGTGCTGATTCCTCTTAGACCGTTATTCGCCAAGTGCTTCTAAGTAGGTGACCTGCGTGAAAAGGTTTCATTCAAGATGTGATTTTACGAACGTTACTTCGATTGCTTCACCCATAAAGATGCATGATTAAAAAATTGGAGTGGAATAGTCGTAGCTTGGTTTTTGAGTTTTTATGCTCTCCGTTTTCCAAGCTATCTAAATAAGAGGGTGCAGTAGCTTGCTCGATGTTGTTGCTAAATTCATATGAAATTAAGATTTTATTACTAAGTGATGAATTTGTAAAATGGGAATATTACGATTTTCCACTGCTGGTATACTGTCAATAAGAATCTTAATCTTCAAACGAGCTTTAAAATTGTTAAAAATGTAATTAAATTGCCAGATTATGATGCGCACTGAAAAAAGTAAATAAAACCTCTTTTGCAGGTTTTTAAAATTCCATTTCTCTTCTTAACGGACGGAACAGGCACATCTAATCATCTACTGCTTCGAAACCTACACAAGATCGTTTAACTTCCTCTGCCTGGTAAATAAATAAATACCAGGCAATCAATTAACATTCGTTGAACTAGAATTCACACAAATCATTCCAACGGACAAGAATTCATATAATAAATCGATCATTAATTTGTTTTTTCATTTCCTATCGCAGGCAGGTTAAATTTTTCTAAGAGAATACCCTCCTCGCACAATCCAACCACACTTTATGCATCACCATCAACACTTAATTAACCAATGGATATACATATTTTTTTTTAAATTAGTCATTTATTAATGAAAATCTTCAACTCCTTTTTTGATTTTTCTCATGCTTTACGCGCGTAGGTTTTTTTTTTATTTTTCTAAATTTACTTAGATGATAGCCGCCATTACCATCACCACCGTGGTTGTAGTTTAGTTTCCAGCATGGATATTGGATGTGCTATATAATAATAATATAATTGATGTTTCATCGTCCAACCGATGCGCTACATTATTTTTCTATCATCACCGTCTCCGTGTCGGTCTTCCAGTCCACAAGCCACAACCAAAGCAAATCTCAAAACAAGACACACAACTAGGCTTCAGGTTCTGTTTATGTTCTCAAATTAATTAGTCCTACCTACTCCTTTGGTTGAGGGGACGATTAGGAAGAGGGATAACTTCAAACAGTTCTATGGATGAAAAAAAGGTTTGAAGTCTAGTTTCGTTAAATCGATAATAAGTATAAAGTGGCGCTGTACCAAAATTAACACCATCACATCCCGTTTAATGTAGATAAGGCTTTTCAACCCACTTCTTCAGAGTTTATAACAAATCAGGATACTGGCATATACAAATTAGTTTGTGAGTCTTACTGTGTGGGTAGCAAGTAGGTTCATATACCAAATTATATTGGAATATTCCTTGTTTTAGAATTTATTGTAATATAAAATGTAACTCGTTTTATAAAATAAGAGACTTTAGAAAGCTGCTTAAGCGGTCCATTTACGTTTAAACAGTCGTAAGGACAGTCGCAAGCTTAGTTGAGATTTCCTATGGAAAATGACAAGTTTCTATTGTGAATGAGCCCCGTGCGTCAGGAGGTCAGTCTTACTTAAGACTCACGACTTACTATTCTAACGTGAATGGTTGCTCGTAGAGATTTCTCATGGAAAATTACAGGTTTCTATTTTCTATATTTATCCGTTGATATTTTCTACAAACCCTGCGACTGCCCTCACGACTGTTTCAACGTGAATGGTTTGTTTTACAGCGGATACTCAGATACGCGGACAGTAGTACACTCAGACACTTGGGAACTCTGACACTTGGATACTCAAACACTTATCTTAATTCTTCCGAAAAAAAAAACAACTATAAAGAATCATGTTATTTTCAGGTTCGTGCATCAACTCTTTTGTTTAAACTCTTTGAAATGACTTATTTGAGTAAAGTTTAAATGCAAAAAAAAAATTTTAACATGGATGAAAGAGTAAGACAAACACATATCTTGATTCTTAGAAAACAAAAATATAACAAAATTCATCGTCAAATTAGCAGGAATTCGTTTTTTTACAAACTCAAAAGAGCGGTCAATATTTTTTGCAAAACTAATTAATATCAATTAGAAACATTTTATTATTCAGTTTTCAACCTGAACTCATAGTAACACTATACAAATTTTTTCCGACCAGAATTTGTCGGACATATTGTTAAAAGAGTAACAATTAGTTAACATACATTTAGTACTTTGGTATAATTTTTAACTCCATCAAGTTCATCTGATACAAAATAAAATACATTTGCTCCAACTGGACCACTTCTCCCTATATAACAACCAGTTGCAATATGTTGGAGAAGTATATATTTATTTGGACCTTTCCCATCATACAGTACATTATAGAAATCCTTCATCACCCACTTTGTTGCCATATAATTACCAACTTGACAGAATTAGATTGATTGAGTGGAGTGGCTATGGCATGGCATGGCGTGGCGTGGCGAGCGATTGCCATACGATGCTCTATACCTGCATCAATAAGGAATGCACAGTCATTTCCTGATTTGACTTCTTGCTCAGAAAAAAAAAGAATAGTCAGAATAGGTTAAAACATACGGACCGGCGCGATGTGTTATCATCTCTTAGAATCTGCGGTTGAAGTTGCAACATTTTATGCATGCAATTCTATGTTGTGTTGCCTCCTTCGCGTATGTGGAGCGATTCTGGAATTTATTTTCTCCCCAACTGGTCAGTTTATACACATATCGGGAGACAACGATATGGCGATGGATATATGTGACGATGGGACGGACGCGGACGCAGTTCAACTGAGATAGATAATCATGGCACTTGACTTATTGCCCAGAGAGTACCTGAGTTGGCCGATAGTGTAGCATATAGAAGTTGAAGATTCAAATGCGAGTACACTCTAATGCAAACGAAAATTCTCTACTTAAAAGCGATGGCATTTGCAGGCGGTGCGCGATGATAGTGCGGGACAGTAAATTCCAAAGCGGAATGTTTTTTCACAATTGGCTGCATGACATTGCTATTGGGAGTCACAGTTGTTGTTGTTGTTGATATTTTTGGTTTGAATCAACATTGCGATCGAGATTGTAATCGAAAAACAAGTGCGAATTGCAATCGTGTGTGGCACGAATTTCACAGAATCGAACCAGGATCAAAATATTTTGTCATTTTATATAAAATGATTTTCTCTTTCAAATACAGTTGTTGTTTTTTTTTTACTATGAAATTTCGATGTAATGGGAAGAGATAAGAAATTGATTGATTTTCATAGTTTTTAAAAAAAAAAATTTCCAGCAAAGATGGTAGCACTTCTTAATGGAATGCAATAAAACCTCGCTTTCTTTTTGAATTGTATATATTCTACCTTTTTAAAAATTATAGCAATATCTGTAAGATCTCTAAATTTTTTTATTTGAAAAAGTTTTGAAGTAGGTCATAATGAATTTTGTTTTCTTTTTTCTTATTTCAGGTAAGCGTTTTGATAACAAAAAAAAAACTCTTTAAATCCAAAGTTGTCTGCAAATCATCAAGTAAGTCATTGGCAAAATGAAAATTAAAAAAAAAATTAAGTTCTTCAAACAATACCAAAAAAATTTGTTGGTCTCTTAAAAACTTGAATCTTAGATACATTATGAATTGTCAAAGAAATTTTTCTTAATAATTAGTTCTTTAAGACAAAAAATAGACAAATCCTGAAAAATTGTTTGTGTTCAAAATATCTTTTTTAGTTTAAATGCCATGTATGTAGAGTATAATAATTTATTAGTCTGAAAGTTTCAAACAAATTATATTCTGTCAATAGTTTGTCATTTCAATTTCTAACATGTGTCAAATAAAACTTCAAACACGAAAGTCTTTCTAACTTGACCTAGTCCAGAAAAATGAATATCAACATATCAGTATATGTATTTCCTTTTTTAGGGAAGACGCATTTTTTTCCTCCACATTTAATTTCAAGGTTTGTACATCAACTCTTTCGTTTAAACTGTTTGGTATAACTAAACTGAGCAAAGTTTGACTGCACACAATTTTTACTCCAGACTAAGGGCAAGGGAAATCAAACAATACGATGATAGAGAATACGATAAAACCAGGAGCTGCAATACGCAATCCCAAAATGACGACATCTGTCACGTTCTTTTTTTTTTGTAAATTCAAAATTCTATATTTCAAAATGCTCTCAATCTAATATTCTGTATTTTAAAATTCTGTAAATTCATAACGCTGCTTTTTAAAATTCTGCAAATCTAAACTTTGATTCATTTGAACTCTGAGATGAGCTTTAATTTAGGTTCCGTTAAACAAACTTTATTCAATTAACAAAACTTATAAAAAAAAAAACTTTCAATAAATAGGATTGGTAATCCGAATTTTATTGCTTAAAAATTTTGGATTTACAGAATTTGAAGTATAGAATTACGGAAACTAATAAATTTTGTCACCTATAGAATTTTTAAATTCAGATTTCAAATTTATTGAAATTGAAACACAAAATTTTCGATACTGAATTTTATTTCTTAAAGAATTTTAGAAACTAAATTTTGACATTTGCAGAATTTTGGAATTCCGAATTTCAGCACTCGCAGAATTATAAGCCTAAAACCCTCCTTTTTCTAGTTTGATAAGTTTTATTTAATAAACATTTTTTAATCAAGTTCTAAATGATAAAAGGGCTTATTAGTGCACCATAAGAACCTTAATCTTATAATTATAATTATTTCCTGTTACTTTCTAAAAGAAACTACAAAAAAAAACACAACTTTTACTCTTGTAAACTTATCTTGTCTTATCCGACACTCTCACCTGTCGTGATTTCGATTTCCTCTAGACAAAAAAAAAAATATATACCCAACCAATAAATCTTTTCTCAAACATGCACCCTGAGTTTTGTGTATCACTTGTTCAATGACACCATTTTAACAAACCAAACATCTTCATTAATTTCTTTTATTTTCTTCGAATAATTTAACCAAATTACGATAAACATTCTTGATTGTATAAAATAAAAAAGAATATATATTAGGCCGACTTGAATTACCCATGACGTGGTATAATAGGTAAAAGTGGTTTTCTTTTAACAATAACTTCCTCTCTAAAACAATCATTTTCATTGCGTAGTAATAAAATGAAATGCCTATCTTAAAACATTCATAAAAAAATCAAATTAATGGAATTCCCCCTGCCTTACAAATTAAACAAAAAATGAATCATGAAATTTACACTGTTCTCAGCTTTGTTTTCTCAAATGTGTATAAGTCGCAAAAGACACTAATTAGTCGACTCCTAATTGACAAAAGTGCAATAAACTTTGTTTTCTTATTAATATACCTACCAAATAGAGAGCCTATACTCGTATATCTCTACAATAACAAACTAAAAGAAAGAAATTAATTCAATTTTAATTTATGGAACCAAATATTTATTTGGGTTTGTGCCACCAGAGTGAATTGTGTTTAAATGAAGTCATTTAAATTTAATTAATTTATTAATTAATTCTGAATGCGATCTCATCGATTTTCAGAGAATGGAGTTGAAATACGTTAATACGTGAGAGTGACAATGGTATTAATACAAAAGAATGGTGTCAATGATTACTACACGAATTCTTCATTTCTCGAAATAGTTAAAATAGTTGTTGCTGTTAAAGTGAGATTAAGGCCTTAAACCACATTTAAACTTAAATAATTATTTTACTAACTTTATAAATATAAAATGAATTACTCATTTGCATATCTGTTGGAAAATATATGAAAAGCATAATTTTCCTTTTTTTTTTAAAGATCCTTAAAGCATTAATCATAAAACTGCAGATGATTGTTTAATATTCCTTTTTTTTTTATTGTAAATGAGTATCTGTTAACCTTGTCATGAATTAACAATTTTTCAAAAAAAAAAAATTTTTTTTTTTCTCTGACTTATATGAGACTTGCTGTTTGCATCAAAGTGATGAACCGAGAACAAGATAATAATTAAAATTTGACATTTACAGCATTTTTGTTGTTGTTGTTGTTGTTTTCTTTCGAAGACCGAAGATAAACGATGTTTTCATCTTGTAAATATATCTTCCGTGATGTGAATGTTAAATCTTTAAATCCTGATGGTTGCGTTGAAAATCTTCTCTCGTGTTAATTTGCAATAAATAAAATTTGACCCTTGTGTTTGGTTTTTGTTGATGGTTGCATCTGACTGAAGGTCATGTTTTCAAGTCAACCACTCTTTCCGTCAGTCAGTGGAAGAAGCAAAAAAAAAACAATAAAACTTAAGCCTTTCGCTTTCTATTGTTTTTTTTTTTAGTTTAACTCAACGGTAAGACTTCTCTGCATGTGTTTTATTTTGGTTTAATGCTTAAATTGAATTTAAGATAGAGCTTTTTGGTGTCAAGTTGTATCAATTGTGCATCGGTTGAGTGTTGCCACTCTCAGCTGTCAAAATATTATACATAATGTCTAAAGTGATCGTTAAAAAATTGTAATCTATTTAAATTAGTTCTTATGTACAAGGTGGCTCAAAATTAATCATCCTATTTATTTTTAACAAAAATGATTTTGAGTGAAGGAAATCTTTTTTTTGGTTCTTTTCAACTCTCCATTGCTTGTCTATTCATAAAGTGCAGCTGTCTTGTTCACAAATGTCAAATATGGCGACGCCATTTAATGACTTTGCCATTTTTTAGCGTTTATAGTTTCGGTTTAATTTCTCTTCCTCCTTCCAAAAATATTTTTTTTTAAATATGAGAAAAGATAATGGGTGAATTAGATGCCACGACTCTTCATTCTTGACACTAAAATTTCAAAATAAAACCTCATCTTGGATAAAATTGATCAAGTGTTCTCGGTAGCGCAATGCGTAGTGCATATGGCTCTGAGGAAGCTTGGTCTATGTTCAAGTCCTAGCTGGGAAAAAATATTTTCAATCAAAATTGAACGATTAAAATTAAGCACCTGATGATCGATCGTCTTGGCAATCATGAAATAGCTATAACTAACAGAGTTCACCAAAATTTTGCTATTTCATTTAAAACATTCAATGTTAATATGATGATGCCAAAGATTGCCAGCTTAATTGCAGGTTTAGACGGCAAGGAAAAAAATAAATTTTTTTAAAGAAGAACGACTAGGTCATACGTACTTGCTCCTATATGTGCGATCGCATCTAGTTTTTAAGCTTGAGTAAAAAACAATTTATTTAATTTACAAAAAAAATATATTTAAAGTTCAATTCAGAACAATTGCCTTTTATGAAATACCGAATATTTGAGAAATCCAAAAATTGTACCCCTTGAATTTCGACAAATTGGCAACACAACATTTTCTCCCATCATTGATACTTATTTGCCCAAAAGAAGAAAATCGACGATGAAGCTAATAAAAACCCAAACAAATATCTCCTTGTAATCCTTTTCACCTGAACACCAATCTCATGACACACCGCACACACAAAAAGTAAAAAATAAAAAAAAAAAAAAAAAAAAACGACCACAAAAACTCTCAGGAAAGACACAAAAATTCTTCTTATGTTTCTGGGTTATTGCCCCAAAGGTGATGTTCGCATAAAGTGATGTTGCTGCCTTCCATTTAAACTCATCCGGCCAGCGCGTGGTGGTGGTGCGGAGTTTATATCTTCTTTTATTTTGCGATTTGCTTCTTTTCACTGATGGTATAAAATGAAGAGCTACATCGAATGAAAACCAAACCAAAAAACCAAGAAACATAGAAAAAATAAAAGAAGGAAGGAAATATTTTTGTACAACAAGAAATAACGATCTACACACACCTCCGCTCTGCCAGAAGTCAAGAATCAATTTAAAACCGATCCAAGTCGCACTGTCTTCTTAAAAAAAAAAAAAAACAGCCCCACTCTCATATCTGGATCTGTTTATCTAACAATCTTAACATCTTCTGTGTGTCTTAATAATCTGTCGCACAGGCCAGATCCAGATGATGTTCTGTTTTTTCCCCCCTCGAATGAACCTTTAGGACAAATATATCTCTGCAAACACACCGCATTGAAGTGATTCTGGGACCATATAAGAACATCCTACGAAGAACACCTCCAGAAAAATGATCGCAATTTGTGCTGTCTAGTTTGGCTTATAAAACCGAAGAAATCGGGGCAGGCGATAGGTATACAAAAAAACCAACAGCAACGCAACAACAACGGTAGCTTCAAAATGTGACATGCAATTCATTTCTATTACTGAAATTAGCTTCGCGCTTTCGATTAACACTTACGGGCACCTGTAAACCTACTGGTACTGGCAGGTTTCAGCGCACAGAGGAGTAGGAGTTAATCACAGTTATAGATCGTGGAATCAATGCTTCGCTGTTGCTGCTGCTGTTGGCATCGCAATGGATGGTTTTTCTATGGAATTTCATTCACACTTTAGTTTCGCTGCTGGGCTGAAGAGGGCGCAGGAGCGCGAATATTAAAAAAAAAAATATTATGGCCAACATCTTCTTCTTCCTCTCGTGTCTGCGTTTGTGTTCTCGATCTTCATTTTCTATTGCGATGAGTTTTTTTTTTCTTATTGTTGTGGTCTTTTGTTTGGCTCATTCATCTGTGCTCTTGTGGTTTTGACTTGGCATTCGGCATGTTATACTGTTGGGTTTAGAAAATAGAAAGAATCCCAAGCTAAGAGAAAATTAATGATATTTAATGAGTGGCAAGCGATTGCTTCCTAGTTCACACGAAATGAAGTTAGTTCGTTTTAATGACTGTGAGGGCAATCAGTGGTTTGAAGTCCAACGAGAAAAACTGCAAAACCTTTGATTTTAGATTTCACTGAAGACTTAGACTAAGCTCTGGTGACAATATTGAAGTGAGTTGGGTTTTTCGAAATTCGAAACTTCACTAAAAGACTTCGATGTGGTACAGATAATCAATTATTTAATTTAGTCTATTGAAAAATGTTTTTGAAATTTCATGTATTTTAATATTTGAAGTCACATCAAACATCAAGACTTCATTTATGAAAAATAGCTTAGAATATATTTAAATACCGCTTAAGAGAAATGTTTTTAATTATATTATTATTGTATTGATGGAAGTTTATAGTTTAAGATCTCTTGACAAAAATTGAAGTCTTTGTCATGTTTTATTCCCTATTTTTTCCCAAGGCTTCAAAATTCAAACACAAGACAATAAATTCAGATGATTGAAATCATGACTTTAAAGAAATTCACAGATAGAAGTCTGAAGTCACTGCAAAATAACTGAAGGACTTCAGAACTTAAATGTATGAAACTGTTTTAAATTCTAAATAGTTCTGTAATTTCTTTGATTTAAGATGTATTCGAAATCGAAGTTTGGTGAAGCCTGAAGTCTTAAAGAGCTTCTATTTCTTCTTCCTTAAGGTTTATACCTTTCTTTTCAATTATGATCACTCAACTATAGACCCCACTGTATTCTATGTAACTAATAGATTTGCTCGCATTCTTTCACGCATGCACTATTCTCTATCAGGCATCTGCCTGACTGCCTGATTAAACAGTAGCAATGATGAAGCAGCTTTGTATAGGTCTGCCTGCAAAACACCATTCTCCTCTATAATTATCGACTAGTGTCTAGAATGTTGACTGTAGAATAGATTTAGACTACAGCCTTTAGTTTAAGTATCGATTAGAATTAAGGTCGCCCCTTCCAATTGACTTCATGTAAAAAGTATGTAATGAATGAATCTCTGCAATTGTGGCGCGTATTTCGATGATTACAATTTCCGTTTGAATTATAGATATATCGTGTTGTTTGAGCAGAGCTAATTCCTTTCATTTGAAAATATTATAGGTCAGCAGGGCGGTTAGTATTCTCGTGGCGTAGCTATAAAATAATGACTGAAAACAATCAGGACCAGGAGGCAAAAACTAAAAATGAATCGATAGGAAAAATCTAGAGGTCATAAATCAAAACAACAATTAAGTATTTTATTAGTTTGAACATCGTGAGTCTTAGTAAAATTCAGCAATTAGGTATTTTTTGGTAAAAGACATTTATCATTTGTGACCACCCAGGCACCAGCTTCTGTTGAAAATTAAACCGACGCGACCGACTACGGTTCAATTGTGCAGTGATGTTAAAATATTTTGTTCTGGGTTTTTGAATAATTTAAATGGTGTTCATTGGCATGACCCACTATAACAAATGAATAAGGCTCAAAAGGTTAGGTAGCACTGGACTATAAATTGTCTGCAAAGTTCAGAGTCATAAAATAACACCATTTTTTGAGAAGTAAACAATGTACCATAAACAAGTTAACTGGTCTCTATGGACAGTTAACAGAAATTACAATGATATATGGAATATAAATCACCCACTTGGGATGCTCAAGCGTGATGAGGGAAGAAGTGTTAAATGAGCTTTAACTAAATAAATATCCCTTTGAAGTCCACTGAACCGTCTTTATAACTACTTAAGGTTGTATATTAAATTATTTTATTTTTTTGAATTATTTGAATCTACACCTTTTCGTCTACAACAACTGACCGCTGTTTTTTTTTTCAAAGGTCATGACTTCTCCATTCAACACTATGCCCCTCTGGTTTTCAAGTTCATTGCCTGATGTGTTTATGCTTTGTGTGTTAAGACGTGTGTGACTAGAGTAAAAAGATAGGAAGAAAGAAAAAAAACTCAAAACTAAACAAAACAATTACACCGAAGTCACGGCATTTCCACAAAAGTAAGGGGCAAAAATCTTCTGGCGAAAACTTAATAAAAAGACAACCTCGTCAGTTGTAAAAAAAAAGATAAACGAAGCTTTTTTTTTCTTACATGATATTTTATTAAATACAGTGGACACTAATTAGCCACGGAGATTTGTTTTTTCTTCTGCAATTTATTCATCTCTACACTCCTTATGGTTTGGATACTTTTTCGAGCATTTTTCGAAGTCGTTATTTCTCATCAATTTTCGAATTTAGGAGGTTTTAGGAAGGTTCTGAATGAAGAATACGTATCGCTATCACCGAAAAAAAAAATTACCGTTCATTAATATTTCTTTTAAATAAATATTTATTTATATTGCAAATCTAACCAGAATTTAATTGAAGTCAAATCGTATTTTTCTGTTAAGCCATTTTTTTTTGTCAAAAACTTCTTCGAGAAGCCCATGTTTAATTCATCAAAGGAATCAGTTAAAAATTGGCAGGGTTGCTTCCATTCCTTAAGAAAAAACAAGGTTTTTCCCCAATAAGTTTTAAAATTGTTCCTACTGGAACTACATGCCTTTCTTTTGCGTGATTTTTAAATGGCACATTCGTTTTTTTTCGATATTCTTAATTAAGTATAGCTTCTACTTAATGGGTAAAATCTGTCTCAACAAACAATTCCAATCATCCAATTATCACTGAGAAAGCAAACCAAAAACCTTC
Organism: Syrphus vitripennis; assembly: GCA_958431115.1. NCBI lineage: Eukaryota > Metazoa > Arthropoda > Insecta > Diptera > Syrphidae > Syrphus > Syrphus vitripennis. The sequence continues at coordinate 104,598,086 of OY288108.1, read as the reverse complement.
AGAGATAAATGTTTCGCTAAAAGGAAAAAAAAAAATACACAAGCAAAAGAAAAAATGCGAAAAAATTTAACGAACAAAAATCAAAGAAATGCGTTTATACAGAATCCAGGAAATGAATTCTTCTTAAACCAAAAGAGAAGAGATAAGTCGCATGTGTAACGTGCAGGGTGTTTTTATAAATTAAACTGGAACCTAGGTCTAAAGAGGAGACTTTCGCGGAAATTTTAGATTGCTTTTTGACATTTATAAATGTCAAAGTGACATTAGAGTAGCACGTTGCTAAAACGATAAAAATGGCTATTGTAAAATGTTAACTCATAGTGCGGTGCTAAAATCGTTTGTTTTTAGCTAAATATTATTTTTAACCTGTTGCATTGTATATAAATTACTGTTGTACTCTCATGAACACGATCCACACGTCGTCGTCGGCCCCCCAGCGATCACACACCTAACTAATTTTCTGGTTCCTGTTTCTGCTTTGTACAAGTGCGCCCTCAAACGACCACACATCACAGCTGTCTGGAACGTGCTCATGAGAATACTATTATAGATTTCATATGCAATTCCTGATGTCATTTTATAAATGTTTTATTTTAACATCGTATGAAATCAACCGAAGTTTTTGCTCCATTTTGAAAAAAAAGCTTTTGAAAGAAAATTGTAAGCTTATGTAAGAGTTGTGTTTTCAAAACGTACTGCCCTATTAATAAAAACAGAATTTATTTCAAGTATTATTCAAGTTAACCAACCCATTAAATATTTATTTTCCGGACTGAACCTTTGTATATGAAAACTATAGTACTCTCATGGTGGAAGTCGAATGGGGCGACATCTAATGTATGCCGGCAACCCTTACTCTTTTTTTTTTGCGCAGAGCTTATGGAGGTTTTAAATGATATTTATTGATATTTTTTGGATGCAATAATCCAAAAAAATAGTCTCCTCTTGCTCATACCACCAATTTTCGACACTTAAAGACTCCCCAAATCGGATTTTACACCTCAAGTTTTGCAGCGCCACCACAAGGGTCCGTGCATCCCTAAAAAAAACTCGCCATGAAAGTACTATAGTTTTCATTTACAAAGACTGAACGTAAGGGCTTTTAGTGAAATGACAGTTTTTTTTTTTGTTAGAAGGATAAATTTTTCGTTTGATCTATTTTTTTATTTAGGAAAAATCGAAACAATGTTTTTATTGATAATTTCAATTGAAAAAAATAACACCCTGTGCATGTGCATATTTTGCACCCATTGCCAAGGCAAAAAATGTTATTTGGATGTGATGTTGCTTTTCGTGTGCATAGTCAGACAAATTTATTTGCTGAGATCAGCCGAAAAAAAAAAGTTTGGGTGCAATGTTTTTGATCTGCCTTCTTTTAAGTTTAGTACCTGTCACAAAAAAAAAAAAACCAAAGAATTTGGATATCTCTGAACAAACTGACACTGTGACGTTCAGAATTAACTGTCAAGTGAAAACAGAACCTTTTTTTCATATGATTTTAATGAAATGATGACCATGTATGTGGTTTCGTATTCTTAATAAATTTTGCAGTTAACGCTGAAGAATGTAAAAATGTGAAGGGAATCCACAAAAAGTGAAGGGCCAGTCAAAAGGGCTCACCCTTGATGCCGGAAGAACTCAACTTCAACTTGAATCAGTTAGCATAATTGCGTATGGCATTGGTTTTTTTTTTTTTTTGGTAGACATCCTGGAACGAAGTGTTTGATGCACGTTTAATGGGGCCATTGCTGCCAATTAAGGACTTTTTTTTTTCTTTTTTGCCAAATGTACAAAAAGATAATTTGAAATAAACTTGACTTGCAGTTGAAGGCAATTATGAGTTTCAGACCAGATCAGAAATTCACAATTTTTGCTCCTTTAAAAATTGAGCAGGGCTACGTGTAATATGTATGGCAGCAAAACTAGCACAGGAAATGCCGTTCATATTTTTGTAACGTTTCTTGCGGTATTAACATGTTGGCAATGACGTCAGAACATATTTTAAAAAAGCTTATATTTATTAGAGGTATAAAACTTAATGCTGGCAACACTTTTTTAACTTGTTGCCATTTAAACAGCTATTAATGTCGTTTTCAATTGGCAATCTCGAAGCAGAAAAAGTATTCTGAATGCGTTCAATTGGACAAAAGTGACAGTTCTGATTCTAAAAAAAGAGAATTTCTCTTCTTGATTTGAAATCAGAAGCAAAAACAAAATCACTCACACATTCAAGATTTAAATGTCACACTTGATAAATGTCATATTTTTTTAAATTTACAAATTGTGCGAACTGTGAAGTGATTGCTTGAAATACTAATACAGTCACACCAAACTTCAAATTTTTCAGAATCGAAAAAAACTGTTCAATTGAAATTTCGAATCTAAAACCAATTCCGGATTACCAATTGAAAACGACATAAGTGATTTGTGCTTAGTTTGATTTGACATTTTAACATGAATAGAATAGTGTTTGGTGTGCTTCATGTGGGCTGATGGAATCACGATGATTTTTTTATACAAAACCTATTTAATTTATTAACGCGGATGAAGAAGTGATTAGACTTGATCCATCAACCATTGCTTTATAAAAATGTCATTGCGTTCAATGTAGCAATTTCTTTGCTACTTCACTCATTTTTTAAAATAATTGTTCTTGAAGTGAAAGTTTAAAATATAAACTTCACTAAAAGCTTTTTCAAAACATTTCCTTGTTGAGGAAAATCTTCAAAAACGAATTAATAAGACAAAATTCTTTATCTCACTTAAAACATTTTTTTCACTTTCTTTTCAAATATTTTTTAATACAATCAAAATTAAAATAATAACTAATGATTGGCTTCGAAGCTATTAACATAACATAACATACAATGTAAAAATATCTAATAACTGTCTTGCATCAAGACACTGCCTGCACAAAAATGCTATGCTTCACTTTTATTTGGTTAAAAGTAGTTAAAACCGTCCAAACCAAATCAATTATTAGCTTCATGCTTTTTAATGGGATTTCACTGAAAATAAAAAAGAAAAAATAGATTTTATGCAGCACTTCAACCGCAAAAATGCAAACCATTAAATTAATATGCATTTTCAAAACTCATTAAACCCAACAATGCGCAATGCAATATTAAGTATTTATTTCAACAACTATTATAGCTTTTGTGATGGTTTAAGTTTTGACTATTAGATTTGGAATGTTATAAAACACTTGCTTCAAGCACCAAACCGAGAGGTGAAATTCCACATTTAATCCGATTAATTATGTTTTGATTGGAAAATATGTCGGCAAGTATGCAAGCATATATCTATGTATCTTTTGGAACATCCTGTATCACATTCAAACAATCGAAGAGAGTTAAACCAAGATGGTACATATATAGAAAGTGCATGAGTGTTTTAGGTTTAAACAAAAAAAAAATTATTAGTTGCTCATTATTTTGAAAATGGTAATTTAATTTGTTATGGGAGTAATATTCAATGGTTGGTTGAGATTGATTCACAATGTGATTTTAGCTGACGATTCTCTTGACACACTACAGTGATCGATGGTGGGAATATGCCCATTAAATCTTGTGTAAAACAAGAAGTACTTTGTAAGTCGAATGATGTACTTTTGAAATTTAGCAAAATCGATTCAGTGAGACGAGTCACTTTTCATTTAGTAAAAGTGAGTGAATGTTTTCCTATTTCGTTGTTAACGTTTTCATTGCTTTCATTTGTTGTCTCACTCGTCATGAATGTTCCAAGTGTTCCAACATAAATTCAGTCTAACCAAATTCTGAAAAGAGATAAATCGATTTTGGGAGTGAAGTGATACAAGGATCAGAAGTTTCATCGCTTGCAATAAAATTCACGATAGAACCTGCGTGATGGATAATATAGGTCAGGGTCTCAACCAGCAAGGTTCTCCAACCAGCTCGGTCCCCGTATGGTTTGCTATTTTCAGTTTTGCATGCCAAATTGGCTCAGGTCATCTCCCACATATGTATATGCGCCATAAGATTCGAAGTTCTGCGCGTTCCTTGGAGATTGAATTAAAAGGTTTTCGGAACAGAGGAGTTGGGATCCCTGACCCAGCCTTCTAAATTGTCGGCCTTTGATATAATGCGAAAGGAAATTTTTTGGGTATTTCGTGAGAGACTGGTATTTGGGTGAGATGAGAGGCTCTTGTAGGCAATCACGGAACCACAAGATACATGATCCTAAGCTGTCCCTAAGCCTGGTAAACATTGCGCCTTCGATCAACTGGTAGGACACCGTTAAAGCTCTGTTTACACTCCCAAAGAAAACAGATTTTTGGTTGAATAAGAGGTTTGCACCATTAAATATGTCTATTGTACTGCCTAGTTAAATGATTTTAAGGAAAGCCTATCTACGAAAAGTTGCCTAAGGGTCTAAGCTTCGGAAATATTTCATGGCACCATCATCAAGGATCTCTGAAGTTGTTTATTTTAAAATTCGATATATGTTGAAAGAATTGCTAAACATCAAGAAAGACAACATTCAACAACTTGCACTTTCACTATATCACACGTTGTTATCATTAATAGCCTGATAAATAATTGGACTACAGTTGGGTGCTTGGAGCAGAGTTGCAACTTTAAAAGTTGCACCATTAATACACACAATCTCATGCCACACGATCGCTGTTCGTAAGATTAATTTGTCTGATAACCATGCGATTGCGCGATGGCATAACCGAAACCAAAGCGCGAATTAACAAAAAAAAAAAAAATACAAGAAATTTTCTACAGGCCGAAGCTTCTCAGCGTGTTGTTTTTTTTTTTTTTTTTGTAACATTGACGAAGCAGCGACTCAATGGCGACAAACAATGTTTTATTTCGTGTTGCATATCGGTGGCACTGGCACTTGCTTGTTACATTCCTTTCGGAGTTGTTTTCCAATAATGGTGAGAGTTGCACTCAATCAATTGTTAATTTAAAAATTGTCAAAACAATTTTATTTTAAAATAATAATTATTTAATTGCAAACCATGACATGTTGCGATATTGAGTTTCGCTTTTTTTTTATGTTTAAGTGAATCGAATGGGGTTGCATGGCTTGTTGCACAGATATTATTGCAATGCAAATTTTAAGCTGTAAATAAAATGTTATGGAGGCTAAATACGGAATCAAGTGTCACGTTTTTCATAAAATAAGATAGGTTTGAAATCCATAGTGGGGTCAGGCAGGGCTGCATACTGTTACCAATATTGTTTCTGTTGGTAACTAATGATGTGCTGATGGAGAAATCCATGAACATAACAAAGGTCTGAAGACCTAAGCTAAGTCAGTAAGTAGATCATATAATTGAATATTTTGACTGGAATAAAAAATGGTGGGAATTTTTTCAGCAATTTTGGCACTTTTCTGAGCAGGGTTTTGAGTTTCTCCTTGACAAAATTTTTTCTCACAATTTCTTTTGAGCACTTCTGGCGCTTCATAAAATTTTCCAAATGTTTGTTTCCTGAGAATTTTTTTTTTGACAGAGCTTTTTTATACGAATTTTGATTGCATTTTTTTTTGACACTTTCTGTTTAGTAATTTTTTTTTATTTTGTGAAATTTTTTATTGACTCTTTGGCTACTGTACATTTAGTGGAGGAAGGGAATTGTGTTAGCGGGGTAGTGTCCCAAAGATTGAGTGTCTTCTACCAAATAGTAGGTAATAATAATAATAAACTTAAATTGTTTGAGTTTTTCAAAAGCAATTATATTTGGGTTATCAAGGAAAAAGTTTAAGCTCCGTGCTTTCAAATAGTAAATCAAAAAAAGGCATCTGCACCAGTGACTGACATTTTGTATAGGTACTAATTTAAAAGGCCGTTTAAATCATTGCACAACTTCCTATAAAATGTCATTACATCATCAGTACACATCGCATTTCAATTGAAATTATCTTTGACAAAAACAAAAAAAAAAAGACACAGAAACTTCATCTTACCGTAAAATTGCACTCAACCATCATGACATTCCCAATTCAATTCACTGGCAAAGTTGTCATCCATTAACCGCACAAACAAGGCAGTGCATCAGTTGTCGTGATGCACCTCCGCCACATATTTTGTTCGAATGGTTTTTTTTCCTTAATTTTTTTAACTTTTTTTGAGCAATCTCCGGATCAAGTTGCTTGCAATCGGTATATATCGCTGATGCTTTTAACTTACAAGTTGCAACATCCCTTGCCACTCTCCATTGTGTATATAGTCATTGTCGGTCGTCGCACAAATTGCATACCAAACGTCGCAGCACCGTTGCACTGATAATTGTACCTACTTTCAACAACTTGTTGCAAATGTAATTAAGGGCACCATCTACGCTGCATTTTGCAGTGTGCCTGTGCAGTGGTGGTGCAGCAACGGAACGAGGGATGACAGCAACGTTACAAAAAAAAAAAATGCACCACACACTTGTAGTTGTCGTTTGAAATAATTCCGGTATTTTTTGTCTGTTTTCTTTCCTTTTTCCAAACTGCTAATAGAAGACCAATCACTACTATAACCCAACCCCTCCTCCTCCATAAACTTCATTGATAGTGCGCGTCGTCGTTCGTCGTCGGTTCGTTGAAGATGTGCATGGAAAAATTGGCCATTTCGTTGGGAATTTTTCCACTTTCTACGCTTCCATTAAAGCAGCACTCTGTAGTGCGCGCAAAGTACGTTGCAGCAGCCTTTGGAACGGAATTTCCGTATCCATAAGAGCACACCAGAAACTACCGGAGAAAAACATTGCATGCTTGATGACAGTGTAATGTCCTATAATTTGATTGGTGGAATTAACTGTCAATCACTTAATTGAAGTCGAATTGTTCTATAAGAGTGGTTAGGACGGCTATCATGATGGGATAGCTGTAAGGTACTAAGGTGAGCTATTATCTTGTGTGTGTGCCATACAAGAGGTGGTGAGGGCTATTTAGGATGCCTCATCGAGGAATGTATTTAATTGAAAATTGGTACACAGCTTGAGGAGATATTGGTTGTCGCAAGACTGATGCCATAATGCTTTTAGATTTATTGTGTTTTATCGGAAAATAACTTTTATTTTTATATTGCTCCGACTTAAAGATAATCATGAACAATTTTTTTGATAAAACATTGATTCAAACAAAGAAAAAAGAAGTTAGAAGACGTTCTCATTAATAAATGACTTTCTATCCAGCGGTTGTTTCAATTTGGTAAAAATATATTCAAATTTACGAGTAAACCTTTCGTTGCAATATCTCCAATTTGATCTAAATATAAATCCTGCGCCACTAACGAATGGCAAAGCAAGAATCATATACATCTATCTACAATCTCAAATGCCATTCATTAATTTCAAAATGGCAATAAAAGATGCCATTTTAATGGATTCATTTTTGTGCAAAAAGAAAAAAAAAATAATCAAGAGTAAACTTGGAATTGCTCTAAAAAAAATATGAGCTGATGATAAGAAAAACTACTCCTTCCTTTCGAACAAGCTGGTCCATTACCATTGGTCATAGCCGAACCTAGCAAAGAAGCCTACAAAAATGAACTGGGCGCCTCTTAGTGGGCTCTTTAACATCTGACAATAAACATTTTCTGAAGGGGACTGTTATGATCTCGACTGAGATCAGGTCAGCATGGGAACAGTCTGATGCTTAAAAGTAGGTGGTATCGTTGCATTTTTTTGATCAAAGAGTTCTCAGCAGGAAGAAATCTCAACCACAATTGCATCACTGATGAAGAACAACAAATTGAATTGAGAGAACTTGGAAAACAGAGGGCTTCCAAAGAAAGGAAACACTAAATCTTTCTGTGTGGACCATAGGAACACCGTGTGGATCATCATCAACCACTTCAGCTGCTGTTCATTGAATTCGAAAATATATTCCAACGTGTCGATAGACAATTTATCACAGTTTAGTTCAAAATATGGAGAAACAACAACCCTTTTACCTACGATTCTTCCGCTTCAATGTTGAATCCTTGTTTTTTTAGGCAGCACTTGGACAGTCACATCCACTGTCACAAAAAAAGCTGAAAACGTTCGTAAATAAATTATTTTGAAATATGCTCTGGATTTTCTAATCCCCCGTATCCGCAAATAGGAACTTCATACGAGAATAGAACAGTTGACCCTATCATATGTTTTAAGTAGCAGATTGGTCATGCTCTTCGAACGAACGGGTAACGAGTACATTTTGAGTCAAGCGATACAATGGAACCCTCTCACGAAGTCAAGCAAACGAGTGAGCCGACCAAGAAAAATTTTGTAAAATACGTTTAAAAACGGAATCAGCACAATTGGGGAAGAGAATAGAGGATTCATCATTAAATTCCTGCAATAAGACTCACAGGAATAGTTGAAAGCTGTAAGTCGCTTGGACCTTGATTCTTCAGGGACATGTCGCGTCACCAAATTATATAGTCATTCAATTTCAATTTAGGGAACTTTTTGGTGACTTCTGTTGAACATCTTACCTTTGTTTACTCTTACTTGTCTATTTCCATCTGCACGTAGACTTCCAGCCTGCAACTCTTATCTGATCTCGCTGTTATCTCTCTAATGCTCTTTTATAACAACCTTGATTTTTTTTATTTCTAACTTCATTAATCTGGCCTAATTCTCCTGCATCACAGATCCAACCCTGCTACATATCTGCTTCTGGAATTCATTCAAATTCAACTAATCTGGACTTGTTCAATGCAAATTATATCCAAGTCTCCATTAATAAGCAATCACCTTTTGGCTGACTTTAACTGCATTAGCTGCATTTTATAAAACTACCATAAAGAGACCAACAAACATGCTATCGATATTATTTTGTATACAAAAACCTGATGACTAAGATCCACCAACTCTAAGAAGGGGTCCCTTTCCAACTCTATAAATAAGAATTGACTCTGTGTAGCCCGCCACACATCACATCATGGACATCATAATAAACACGTTATAGAATTACCATCATGTTACAAAAAAAAGTATATATTTTTTTAAAGAGACTCTTCTGCTCAGTCATTTCATTAAATTCAAATCTGGTTCTTATATGTTAAATAATTACAAAAAACAACATATATCCATGAATGAGTTTTATTTATGAAGTGACCAAACGAAGACGATACACAAGTCTTGAAGTCTCTCTCACAGCATGTTAAAACGCTATGAACGCATATATGAGTACATATCAACAGAAGGGGAGGGAAGCAGTCATTAAAATTTACTTAGTGCACGAGTTTTTCAAGAGTTCCGTCTTACATCTACATTATCCTTATGAATCTTTGTATAGTCCAGTTGGAGGGGAGAAAAACAAACACGAAGTAGAGCTTAGTTTAAACTAACGAACCAAATCAACAAGGACCGGTCTTTCTGGCGCTAATGGTTCTCACATCATTTTCGCCAAGATTGCGTGACAATCTTAATATTTGCGGAGCCCCACAATCGATCTGGAAACAAATATACCCCTGGCTGGAGGCTGGATATGGATATGCCTTTAGCTTCGGTATTCAGCTGTGATAATAATGAATGTTTCAGATAAAGGGAACATGATATTTAATATGAAACTTTGTTTTGACACCTGGGCTCCATTTAAAGTGGAGAAAATTGACTTCTTGACGGTAGAATCAATTTTTGGCACTGACAGAAGAAATGGTTCTTCTTCTCCTTCTTAAAAGTTCTCAATTATTCAAATACCCAATGTCCTATATCTATGTGGGAGTGGCTCAGAAACCGTTGAAACTAGACCAAAACATTTAACAATCTTCCGGCAAAACTGCCAGTCTTTACCCAACTTGACGATATAATCAATTGAATAAGTGTTTCCAAGACAAATAACTACTACGAGCACATATGCCCTTGGGGCTGTTTTGATCAATTGAACACAAAAAGTGTTCTTTTTCTTCACAATAACTTCTTCACTATATAACTCCAAAGATTCCTATAATAGCAAACAATTTAATGCTTTTGTCGAACTATTTGTTAACGCCTAGCAAAAGAGGAGCACCCAACATGAACATTGAACACGAACATACAAGATTGTTTTGACAACTCATTCAGTAGAAATTGTTAAAAAACCTGCAGGCTATTTTACGAGAAACCCGATTGAGACTCTACTCTAATGATAAATTACAGAAGAATTAAAATTACCCCGAATCAGATGATGATGCCACTCTTTAGGGCTTGTGTGTTTGTTTTGGACTGTTTTTTTTTTGTATTTTAACAAATTGTTTCCATTTTGGCAAAGATCAAAATCATAATTGAACTTATGAACGGATTTCTTTTTAAATCGAGAAAGAAGAAGCTTTTCTTTTAATGCCCCTTAGGGAATAGGAGGCTATTCCGTAGGTGTTGAAAGTTTTAAATTTATAATTTATGGTTTTGGGATGTGTATTTGGTCAAATCTAGATGTTAAAAGGGGATGTTCCTATTGATTGTATTAATCTTGTGGTTAATAAGATACTGGTTTTTGGTAGACGGTAGCACATGCTAGGAAATGTTTAAAGTTAAATTAAAAATGCTTGTAAATAGCACGCACATCTTTAAACATAGGGGGACATGTTTATAGTTATTTGATAAGCGCAGTTCTTACAAAACTAGAGTTTACATCAATTGGATCAATGGATGCAGCTTTTTACCAAAAAATAACTGATTCACTTTGGGGTCCGTCAGGTTATCATCAAACAGAAAGGCAAGATCTGTATGAAGCTGAAGATCGCTGCATTTTTTTTCTTTTTTTTTCTTTTAGAGTTGCAGCTCTCGAAAAGTATCAATGATATTGGAAAATTTTAAACACCAAAATGTTGGGCACAAAATTTCCCAGGGGCGATGTCCGCTACTTTTTAAAAATTTTATCCCGTTATATTCGTTTTTAATTTGTTTTTAAACTTTTCATATTTTTTTTTTGTTTAGACGTGCAGATAGACGAAACTAACGGTAAAAATAAAAAACAAAAAATTGTATCGTGAAGAGCGTCTTTTACTCTAGAGGCGATGTCACTTATTTTTTTTATTTTTTTTTTATTAAGCGTTTTTAACCATGAAACATAAAAACAACACTCACAAAACTTTATACCGTTATAACTTCGGATCACCTAACGGTACCAAAAAAAAAAGTACATAGAAAAATTAGATTTTTTCAACTCTAGAGGCGATGTTTTTTATTTTTTTTAAATTTATGTTCTAACGCCATTAATTTGCATAAAAACAAATTATAATAAAAAGAAAAAAAAAACAAGACCAATATTGTTGTCATATAAATTCAAGGCTCACCCTTTAGTATATGCACTATGTAGTTCGTATCTTCTTTGTTATTTTTTCTCTTTATTATAATTTGTTTTTATGCAAATTAATGGCGTTAGAACATGAATTTAAAAAAAAACCGTTAGGTGATCCGAAGTTATAACGGTATAAAGTTTTGTGAGTTTTGTTTTTATGTTTCATGGTTAAAAACGCTTAGTAAAAAAAAAAAAAAAAAAAAGGAACATCGCCTCTAGAGTAAAAGACGCTCTACACGATACAATTTTTTGTTTTTTATTTTTACCGTTAGTTTCGTCTATCTGCACGTCTAAACAAAAAAAATAATCTGAAAAGTTTAAAAACCCATTAAAAACAAATATAACGGGATAAAATTTTTAAAAAGTAGCGGACATCGCCTTTGGGAAATTTTGTGCCCAACATGTTGGTGTTTAAAATTTTCCAATATCATTGATACTTTTCGAGAGCTGCAACTCTAAATGAAAAAACAACTTCGGATGCAGCGCTCTTCAGCTTCATAGAACTGTACTAAAAAGCAAAGGACTCAAGATGCTTCCCTGGTGTACTCCAACTCTAAATGGGAACTTTACAGTAATTCCTGCGGGACATCTAAACTTTGTTGCTCGTACATGTCTATGACCATCCGCATGTAGACTTCCGGAACTCCTATGAGCATATTATTTGCTGCAGTTTTTTTTTTGAAAAGCATATTGATTACTTGAAAATCTAGATCAGTTTATTGTTTGTTAATTAACCATTGACACTTTCCAAACTCAGCTTAAATCAAAAGTAGCAAGCACCTAAAATCACTTTCCTTGCAATCGCGGCTGCCAATCGGTCATGATTGACTCCATTTCATCTTATGGCTTCCTCAATACCTATATAATGCACTGCTCCGCATGCAAGTCGAGATTGGTAGCAAGAAACGAACTCAAATTTTACCCATTTAATCCTACTGGCATGGTATAGTTTTATTTTGAAATTGAGTCGAATGACCAAGACTAAGTGGCACGTGGCTTGATGACCTAGAGAGTGGACCTTTTTTGAAAATAATTTAATGTATGTAGGACGTAGGTATATGCTATTTGGTGCGATAAAGAAATTTGAGTCCACGAACATAGTCACGACGTGACACCATGAACGAAGACATCACATCTGAGCTTAAACTAATTCTATTGAAATTCGTGTGTTCATCACTTGTGGGACATGGGCGTGCAGAGATGTTTTTCAGGGGGCGGAATTCAGATATAGAATTTTTAATTATCTATCTGGCGAAAAAAATGAGTATGTATGTAGGTGAATTTAGTATCGAATTTAGCTTAGATCAGAGTTTTTTGGTTTCACCTCAATTTTTATACTTCTCCATATAGACTTAAAACATGATGTATTTTAGCTATAAAAAAACGCATCGGGTGGTTTTAACGTCGCGTCGTCGTCGAAACTAAAAAAGTCTTGTCGATACAATTTTTTTCTAAAAATAATTTTTGTCAAAAAAAATTGTTCAGATAATTTTCTCAAAAAAAAAAATTGTCACGAAGAAAATCAAAAAAAAGTCAGAAGCAAACAAGTAGAGGAATTATTTTTTGAACAGTGAGAATTAAAATGATTAAAAAAAAAGAAAATAGAAATTGTGAAAAGAATGTTTAATGGGATAAAATACTCGTCGTCGTCAAAAAAAAAAAAATCGATAAAAAATTCGAAAAAAAAATCAACAAAAGTGGAAATTTAACCGCCCGTCTGTGAGTAATTAAGAGCGATTTTATTCACTATTGCTCAACTTGCTGAAAAATCCAGAGTTGGTCAACTTTAGAGTTGATTTCAAATCCGATGTTGAAGGGAAAGTTGAAAAATGCTTTTATTCACTACATTAACTCTTAACTCCAAAGCCGAAATTCTAAAGTTGACCGACTTCCGGTTTCTAAAAAATCCTTGGGATATTTGTGACAGATATGTCCGTTTCAACTTTTGATTTTCAGTAGAGTGTATTAAAAAAAAAATTCGAACATAATAGGCATATACAAATATGTAAGAATTCTGATTTGAAGTAATTATTTTATTTTATTTTATTTTTTGAATTTCTAAAGTTGAAAAAAGTCAATCACAACTTCACTGATTGATTGAAGTGAAGACAAATCCCAAGTTTCCTCACTAAATTCTAATTTTTTGGGGAGTTGAACAAATCAAAAGTTGACCAACTCTACAGTTGTAAATCTTAAGTTGAAATCGTTAACTTCGAGTCAATAAAAACAATTTCTCAAGTTTAAAATAAAAATCCCCGAGTTATATTCAACTTTGACTGAATAAATTAAACCTAAATTTACTGGCCCAAAATTTTGAACAAGCTTCTTTATTGTAGAGATTATCAGGCTTAGATAATTTCTTTTCAAACCAAACACGCCCAAACCCTGAGGACTAGCTACCGAATGTTACCTTTTTTGACACTTATAAAAATCAAAGTTACGTTCTAGTTGCATGATGCTAAAAGATAAAATAGGCCTATGGCTATTTTAACTTTAGCAAAATTATAATTCTTTATAATTAGCAAATAACTATAGGTATTTTTAATCCTTGAACAATACTAAAAATGTTTACTAAATTTAAATAAAAATTTTAACATTTTAGTTTAAATCAAACAATTTTATAATAGTTATTATTATATAAACAGACACAATCTGATATTAAATTTTTATTTCTAAACAAACATTTTATTAAACTTTTTCATGTTTATTTTTCATTGCAGTTATGCGCCCTAAACGGAATTAATGTTTGACACGCATGCCGGTCATAGGTGAGTTTATTAATACAAGATCTTATCCATAATAATTATATTTACGCACAACACTATTTGGATGATGAACTGGTGGACTGACTGACACTCTTTAGGCGGTTGAAAAAAAAAAACGTTCAGGAACAACCACATTGACAAAAATTATTTTGACGAATTTCTTGACAGATTTGTTTTTTTTTTTGTTAAATTTTATTGTTGACACATTTTGTTTTTAGTTCGTATGTTTTGTGACAAAACTTTTTTTTTCAAAATTTATTTTTAAAATAAATACTTTTTTTCGAACAAAAATAATCCCTCCTGACACATACATAGGTGTGTTTCTTTATAAGTTCGAAACTAAATTTGCACTTTCGAAAATTAGTTTTCATCGTTGAACTTTACACAGGGTTGACCCAGGTTTTTTTTGACAACCCCAAGAGTGGTAAAAAAAAACTTGGGTTTTTTAGTTCTCAAAAAACACTTAAAGGCATGAATTTTGTACTTTGAGCTGTAATAGTTTAAATTTAAATTTATATAGTTCTAAACATGAATAAATTAAATATGTTGAGTTAGACAAGGCTTCGAATATGTTTAAAATGCTTTAGAAACAACATTCGATTCACATCTAAAGTTCTTTATTTCATAATTCAAAAAATTAAAAAAATGAGCAGATTACGGAAGTCACTTTGGAGCGCTTCGGTAAAATCATATGTGTTTGTTAATACGTTACTACATTTCCTTTTTTATAAACTTGAGAAGAAATTAAAGTAGTTGATGCTTACTTTTTATGCAATTTATTCCGGTTTTTGAAAATTTTAAAAATCTAATCACGTTCTTCCTACTTCAGAATAAATATCATAAAAATGATTTTTTTTTTGTAAAAAATTTCTGCAAGAAAGACATCTTGTTGCATAATGCCCACATAATAAACCATTCCATTTGCGACACATACCCAGACCCACTCATCAAACTCAACGTATGACACCTGAAAACTAGTTACATGTGATCATAACTGGCGATGGTGAATTTTATGAGTCGTCAAGGTCTAAACAGTCTTTGCATGATAAATAAGCTTGTTTGTTTTAAACGAGCACGTGTTTTGGAACTTAAATTTTAATTATCGTAAAAGTTATGTACCTCAATTCTGAATTTTGTTTTTTTTTTTCTTTTAATTTCGAAGCATGAAATGCAGTTAGCCCAGCAAACCTTTTATTAAACTACTTTCCTTTTTATTTCAACTCTAAGTTTATTGCATTTCATTTACTATGTTTATTAAGCCCTCAAGGGAACAGGAATGTTGCTGTCAATTATTAAATTGTTTTCCCTTTTTTTATATTTTGTTGATTCACTTTGAATGTTAATTTAATGATCTGACGTGTCGTTGGTCGTCGGCAAAGTTTAAACGAATTTCGGATTCCCATTCCATACATCAGGCAGGTTGTATTGATGAGGGAAAAGTGAAACTGAAAATTGAAACAATCAGATGATCGATTGCTGACTAACGATTTGATCAGCCCTTTTATGGATGTAATAATGATCGAGAATAGTTGTTTGGCTTGCCACCGCTGGCAGAGATGAGGCTTTTTGTTTATGTTAAACGAAGGGAACAAAAAACTCCGATCTAGAGCGCGATTTAACTAAATAGGTACTTTTACTTTCCAAGAAAGGGCAAATGCTAGCGATGTTTGAAGACTGATTGATTATGATCAGTATTCACAAGATGTTGTACTTGAAGTGGAATTGAATGGATTTTTGATTTCAAGAATTGGAAGAGGCCTGCTTGAAAACCTACATGAATGTGTTATTGAGTTAAATGCATTTAATAGGTGTATAATGTATTTATTTTTAACTTAAAGAAAAATAAAGATCGTAAAAGTATTTTTAGAAAAAAAGGTTTTCAGTCAAGACATTTTAGGGCAATGGCAAACACTTTGTTGATTTCTGCTATGTTAACCGACTTGTAATAGTGGAGCCATGTCAGAACTTAAAACGTACTACAGACAGCTGGGTGCCGACCGACAGAAAAGCCACTTCCAACCAAAGTGATCACTTCAGGATGAGACAGAGAAAGTTTTCGTCCGAAGAGATGTCCGAAACAGAAGAAAAGCAGGCATGGGAATGACCCGAGGACACTACCTGATTTGTTCATTTATTTGCTGAAAAAATGGTTGTTCGCAAGCAAGCCCTTGCCTTTCAAAAAACACTTACCTCAGAACTTGCACTGTAGCTAATCTGCAGCAAGAAGAAACTCATTAGGGTCTACGGCTGGTTCTCACCGAGCGCTTATTAGTTTAAGAGACTCATTTTGCAGCGTGGTAGACCATGCTTGCGCTGGAGAGATGGCGTAGATCAGGACGCCCGAAGCCTTGGGGTGCGCAACTGGATGGCGTTGGCTCAAGACCGGGATAGGTGGAGAGACTTGTTGAAGGAGGCCAGGACCGGACCCCGGTTGTCGAGCCGATGATGATGATGATGATATTGCCTATTTATAACTTATGAGGGAAAACTTATCATTGCTCTCTGAACACCGACCTACGTATCGAATGAAGAAGAGAGAAGTTCGCATTGGCAATGGAAGCAGAACAGGCCGCAAGTACGTAGGTGTCACAGTACACATAAAGAAGGTAATATCATTAGAGTTTTCATTTTCGTTCGTTTCTGCGCATCTGTCAAATCAGAGAAAAAATGGCGTCAATGGTGTTCTTGTAAACATTTTTGTTTCGGTCGTTTTTGTTTCGTTTCTTTATGTGTACTGTGGAAGAAACACAACAAATGACTGTCACTTAAACTTCAGACCACCATTTCAGCCATCTTGGATTTCCTTCTGACACTTCTCGTTTGCGAAAACCTGCGCAAGATAATACCTTCTTTATGTGTACTGTGCGTAGGTGTGACAGAAAGACCGTGTACAAAATTACCAAAGAGCTCACCCAGGCCAACAGTTCTAAACAACACCTGGGAAAAGACACAGGCGAATCTCTCCTAGTTTTGGCTTTGAATCACCTCAGTGCTCTTCACACTTTTCTGTGGTTTTATAAATCTTAAGTTTTTCCTGTAATTTCTTGAACTTTGATAATTTAGGGCTTGTAACTACTCAATATAAACATAAAAATAATGACACTTTTCTAACCGTCTAATAGCGGCTCTACTTCCATCTAATAACCCATTTGTAAATTGTGTTAGAACTGCAGAATTGTCCGAAATCATTTCTTTTAATTTTTGGAGAGAAGAATCTAAAAGTAATCAACACTTAAAGACTAAATTGAATACAATCCATGTGCAGAGTGCATGTGTCTCCCACGGCGGACAACATTTTTTCACGTTAAAGAAATATAAACCATTTAACTACGTAAATTGTTCCAAATTTGGCATGGAATTCAAATTAAAAAAAAAAAATATAAACCAATTTGTCAGCTATACACCTCTCTATCTCATTAAATTGAATGAATTTTATTTATTTTCAAGAAAAAAACAACAACGAATAAACAATAATAAAAACACACAGACACACAGTTGTTGTTGTAGAAAAAAGTGAAAGACACATCATCATGTTGTGTTGTGCAGCAAGCAAGCAAGCAAAACTAGAGCACATCAACCAACATGGCACGGAGAATTTAATTTAATTTCCTCTTGTGGTTTGTTGGCTGTCGTTGAGTTGGTCTTGGCTGGTCGTGCAACTCGTGTTCGGTGTGCTAATGAATTGTGGTGCTGCTTTAAAGTCCATATCGCTCCCATTGCCTATTCTGTATTCTTTGTTGTGTATGTCGCGCTCTATCCGCCTAGGCTTGAAAAGTAGCACCCAAAGACTTTGACCATAAATCACACCACCAATATGCCATCGTAACTCTCTTCTCTAACTTTGCACCTCTTAACCGCTCTCCTTATTCTCCTCCCATCTTGTTCGTAAGGGGAGATTACGAATTTGCAGCCCGGTGAAATTCACTTGCCTCCCGGACAGAAGCAGACAGCTAGACTAAGCCTCCCAAAACAAAACTTATGCCATCACATACAAAATAAGATCGTGTCGGACAAATTTGTGATCTGCGATCCAACAATGTGCTGTTGCAGCAGCAGCAGCAACAATTCAGCTGATTCAAGCATCCCCACGATAGCTATACACTGCCCGCGCGACACCGCCGCCGCCACCACGCTGCAGTAGCACAAACAAGAAAGTGTATAAAAGGCGGATTTTTTAACGCGTTGTCAGACTTGGACACAACACACGCCAATTGAACTTTGCTATGCACTGCCACAAATAATGCTGGCTCCTGGGATTCTGACTAGTCGGGAGCCTATAACTACTCCATATAACATCAAATTGAGACTTTTTTTTCGATTTCAAACAAGATATGGGCGAAATTTTCTGTTTTGTGCATGGTTGATTAGATGCAATTTGCAAACAACAACAATGGAGCTCTGACTTTGTCTGTCTATCGTTGGCGGTATCATTGCGTGCGTTGTTTGTCTGAATCCAACTAAATCTATATTCCTCCCGCTTGGGAAACCAAAAGGAACTCACTCCACCTGCTGTTTGTTGATAACTTGATGGCAATACCTGAATTCGCGGTTAATTAGTCTTCGATATGTTTTGTATAGCAATAAGGTGGTTGACAATACCTTTTGCATTGAAGAGTTGTTTTGATATGTCCACTACAAAGCGAGTAAGCAATTGGGTCAATTATCTCGTCGTCAAAATGAAGTTAGGCTACTCCATGGAATTGGGTTATTCTTGTTGAGTGAATTAGGACTTGAATGAACTTGTGTACCTGTACATGAACCTCCTTCCTCTTCAAGTTTTAAAGACCCATTCAAAAAAATTACTAGACGATTTAAAAAATTTAGACAAACTGGAAAATGTAGACTATCTTGAAAATCAAGATTATCATTAAGACTATCTTGACCATTAACTATATACCTATATAACTGTCATCAATTTGGTCAGAGATCTGAGACTTTGGATACGCATCCTGCAGCCGACCGTATTTCTTCCCAGAAGCACAGCTTTGTGTCGAGTCCTATATTCCCAGGTATTTTATTACTTCTCGATAATAATCTCAATATTGATGTAGAAGTCAACTATCCTGTGGATTCATAACTCTGTTTGCAACACTAATTCTTTAATTCATTTTGGTAGCTAGAGACAGTCCATGGTCCAGGAGTTTGTTCTTTTCATAACTTGGTTTAGTTTTCTCTGCGTGTTTCAGAGTTTCTTGATTATGTTTCAGAGGTCTTCTCCCAGGATGGATCCTTCAACTGCTCCTACTTTTGATACAATATTTTAGAATATAAAGGCTATTAAGACTATCTTCGCTGTCAAGACCATGAAGATAATTTATACCATCCAGAATTAGACTTTCAATTTGTTCACATTTTAATATCAATATAAATTCTAAAATCCACCATTTTATTTTTTTTTGCTTTTTTCTTTCTTTTTTAGGAAATCATATCTTCTCCACAATGTGGAGTAGATGGCTAGTCAGCGCTCCAGTCATATTACTCTATTACCAAATAGTATTAACCATAACAAATTGCCTTACCGCAGTGCCACTACTGGCAGCAGAAGCTGCCTTCAGTGGTGGTGGTGCTGCCGCAAGTAGTGTTGGGAGTAGCAATAATAATAGGCATCTTCGTTACAGCGACAGCCTTAGTGATACATATAGCAATAGTTACGATAGCATATTAAGTGATAATAGTTATGATCATCTACCTGCCCCCGAGCCCCTGCTACCATCTCTATCGGCGCCCTATCAGCAGCATCATCGAAGTCAAAGCTACAAAATCAGTCCGAAACCATGTACGATTGGTAGCATTGATGGTACGTGCATGTTTGTCTGGGAGTGCATCAAGTCCGAGGGTCAACATGTTGGCATGTGTGTGGACACATTTATGTTTGGATCATGTTGTGCCCACAATCTCACCCAAAATGTTATAATGCCACAGACGTTTTCCTTTACACGACCGCCACCATCGTTTGCCTCGTCAGCTTATCTGCCGTCATCGTCGGGCCATCATAAGCCTAGACCACCATCGAGTATAAGGTAAGTACCTTCAGTATTGTAAAATATATTAACAATGTGTTTATACTCGTTTGTTTATATAAATTAGTGGAGTTACAACAATTGAACGACCGCATGGTGCTGGCACTCTTGTGGTCCGTCATCCACCTGGACCCCATCATCAGACTGTCATCACCCATCATCATGGCAGCAGTAATTACTACCAACCACAATATCAGAAGCCAGTCACGTCATCATCTTCATCATCAACAACATCATCATCATCACCGTTGTCGGGCTCATCATCGACCCCGTCGACATTTGTGTCAACAACGAAGAATCCTAGTCTTACCAATTCATTAGTAGTTGATATGGAAACATCTGCCAGTATTTCTTCGAGTAAGTTTTGTTGATTATCTCTTGATAAAAATGTTGATGGATTTGTGTTTCTTCTAAACAGGCCTTTGGAATACATCACCGCAGACAATACAATGGCATATGACAACCCAACCGAATTTTATAACAAAACCGAGACCTCCGATTTGGGAGAAACCATCGAAACCAATTAAACCATCAAAGAAACCTATTCAAACGCAAGCATCGTTTATGACCACACGAAGACCAATCGTTACATCGGGAAATTTTCCAACCAAAACGAAACCACAGGTAAGTCAGTTCGGAGAAGCGGCTTTATTGAGTTTAGAACAGCTGGGGTTGGATAACAGTCAGAAATGTTGGGCCACTTCTTTTTTTAACAAATATGAACTAACTCGTCAGGTTTCATATATCCTGTTAGAATTTACACATTGCTTCAAAAAAGACTACAACTGATTAGTGCTATTGCAAAATTATGGGGTTTTCCATGGGTAATCCAGATTTCGATCAAAAAATTGATTTTTTTTCGTGGCTAATGGAATACAATTATTGGAATTGATTTTTTTCTTCACCATTTGATTCTTTTTCAGAAGAAGTAGATGAAGTTGATGAATCTACCAATTCATTTAAAATTGCTTCCATTTTTTGTTAAATTTATTTGTGTAATATGTAGATGAAAACTCGTTCCGACCGAAACAAATTACAAATAAAAAGAAAAACTTGTAACTGTCAAGCTGACAGCTTAAAGTTGTATTAGTATTAGTACAAAAAAGAGTAAATCTGCAGAAAAATCCAGATCTGCAGATTTGATTTTAAATCAGTTTATTTTTCCCCATTAAATTCAAAAACAGGGGAAATCTGTTTTTTGACTGATCTGGATCAAAAATAAATTGATTTATTTTACCCATGGAAAACCCCATTAGTATTCACTCTCAAGGGGGAAGGTCAACCACGACTCAGATGGCGCATGCAATTGGACGAAGAATTCAATCCACTTGCTCTATGTCCTTGAAATATTTAGCGATGAACCTCAAATACCAACTTATATCAGACAGACCTTTTTGATAGCCACCTCCTGCGACGGATATGTCCTTATGCCAGATCATTAAAACTATTAAGTTGAGCACTATCCACTTCTCAGTTAATCTGATTTAATTAATCCGTCAAACTACATTTTGTTTTCGTACAAAACAATTGCAGTGACATCGTTTTAAAGGAAAGTGTCATGGTGAATATATTTTTTTTTTATGTCGGGCTAGTTCACAGTTCAATAAAATAATTTTAAACACGAACATTTTTCTGGCGCAAAAATCATATCATAATAATAACTAGGTAGAGATAATTTTCTTTTCGTTAAGTAGCCGTATACTAATCTTAAGTCAAATTTAAAAAAAAAGAGACAATAAGAAAGAAAAATGTACCTACTTACATACATTTACTATTGGAGTTCTTTTTGCGCAGAAATAAATAATTTACTATAATTTTTTTTATCCCACTGTGAACGAACCTGAAGGTAAGACTCTTTTATTCACCACGAATTTTTTGCGCCCAAATCAATGTCACAGCCATCGCTTCTACGAAAACAAAATGGAGTTTGAGCGACTTTTTTTGCAGGCAAACCAATGTCACGGCCATTATCTTTTGTGAAAACAAAATGGAGTTTTAAAGATAATTTTATTTGACGAAATTAATGTTTGTTGTTAATGTTAACATTTTTTTTGCAAAAAGAAAATCAACGTGTTCTGTTGTTCGCTTAAAGTGCTTTTTATCGTGAAACGGTGCTAGAACATGTCTGTTAATAGAACATTTATGTTGGTATCTTATCTCTAAGACAACCAGTTTAATTTTTAGCCAGGTAAACGTCCCATGATTGTACAGTTCTTAACGAAAGGGCTATTGCGTATTATTTTTTCCTAGCTTTTTTTTGCCGCTGGGTGACAGGCCTGTTTTGGTAAGCATGATTGAAATTGCATACAAATGTATGTATCCCACTCTTTCAGATTTTATCCAGTTTGTCTTTTAGCGGGGCTGTATTCTTTTTCTATTCTAAATAATTATGCCTAATAAATCTCTTTGCCTCATTTCAGACACTTGGAACGAAGCCAACAAAACCATCAACAACAACTAAACCCTACTCACCTTACTACAGTAGTTCCAGTAATACACCTCTATCATCCCCCACAACATCACGACCGATATCTTCATCGACCTTCTATTTTCCATCAACCCAACATTCATCCCCATCATCGCCATCACCATCTTATCCCACTTATATCTCATCAGCCAGCTTCAAGCCAACAAAAGGTCCCATTAAATTTACCACGACGACTGCTACAACACCAAGTGTCTTCCCTGTGCGATTGACGCCACCACCTCTAAATCTCACAACCATCGAATCCAATGAAATCCTTAATCATGTGACGACGAACGATAATCCCATCAAGACTATCTCAGCAGCTCGAAGTGGTAAGATTTCGTAAAAAATTTTCAAAAAGAACAACCAGTGGTAATTTACGTTTTATTTTACAGAGTGTGGAGTCCCATCACTAGCACGCCCGGAAACCCGTATTGTTGGTGGCAAAAGTGCCCCGTTCGGAAGATGGCCTTGGCAGGTGTCAGTACGGCGGACATCTTTCTTTGGATTCTCAAGCACACATCGTTGTGGTGGAGCGTTGATTAATGAGAACTGGATCGCGACAGCAGGCCATTGTGTGGATGAGTATGTTTGCAGTTCAGACCAAATTTGGTCAACAAGTTCGTGTCTCCATTGATAACATTTTTTGCTCTCATACAGTCTTTTAACGTCACAAATCCGCATAAGAGTCGGGGAATATGATTTCTCTCACGTCCAAGAGCAATTGCCATACATCGAACGTGGAGTGTCGAAAAAAGTCGTCCATCCCAAATACAACTTCTTCACATACGAATATGATCTGGCATTGGTGAAACTGGAACAGCCACTTGAGTTTGCACCGCATGTGAGCCCGATTTGTCTACCATCAACTGATAGTTTGCTGATAGGAATGAATGCAACAGTCACCGGATGGGGTCGGTTGAGTGAGGGTGGTACATTGCCATCAGTGCTGCAAGAGGTGAGTTCGAAAGAAATGGTAGCAGATTTAAGATATAATTTATCTTTATTTCCCAATCAACAGGTGTCGGTACCCATTGTTAGCAATGATCGGTGTAAATCAATGTTCCTGCGAGCTGGACGACAGGAATTTATCCCTGATATATTCCTATGTGCTGGCTATGAGACTGGTGGACAAGATTCATGTCAGGGTGATTCTGGTGGACCTTTGCAGGTAAGAGACATTTAATATTGAAATTGACTCATAATTGAAACTTTTTTTCAAATCGTAAGGTAAAGTCACAAGACGGTAGATTTTTCTTAGCTGGAATTATATCGTGGGGTATTGGATGTGCTGAAGCAAACTTGCCTGGTGTCTGTACGAGGATATCAAAATTTGTTCCTTGGATTATGGAAAATGTTGTATGATGACTGAATTTATCAAAACAAAATGAAACACAAAAATTAAATATTGTAAATATAAATAACTTTATTTTAGTATTTTTTTTTTAATTTAATTTAAATTATAAACTAAAGCAACCATTATTAATAGTATGCTTTAAAATTTGTGATTTCTTTCTTTTTATGAAACATTCTGTCCTATAAAAAGTCTCATTATAAATCATTTGTTGTAATTTTAACAATCTTATAATTTTGTAAATACATTTTTATAATTTATCTTAACTCAAAGTACTATGTTAAATTAATTTAATCTGTTGTTATATATTTTTATATTTAAAATTAAAATTAATCAAAAATGTATGCAACAATATAATATAATTAAACGCTGACATTTAATGTAAAATATTTATTTAGTTAAAACATTTTATATTTATATTTAAGTTAAAATAAAAAAAAAACTTAAATTGTAAGAATTTAAAATATGTAAAATAATTAAAAATATTATAAAATTATTTAATTTAATAATATTATGTAATTTTCTTGCCCAAAGATGCAAAATTAGAAGAAAACAAAATAATACAGAAATCTACTCACAATTCTTTTAAAGTTTTGTTATATTGCAATTTATAAATAATAGAATAAATATTTACTTTGAAAATTGTAGATATAATTTTTGTAAAAATAAATAATAATTAAAAAAATGTGTAGAAAAATGTCGTTCATTCACTTTTGCTTTCGCTACTTCAAAGAAAGGCCACAGCACAAGTAAAAATTACCTAGGATACCCCTGCAAAATAGACCACGCCCCTATTAGACCACTAAAAAAATAACTAGGCCACGCCCCGAATCTTTAAAAATAATCTAGGTCACGCCCCAAATAGCTATAAATTAACTAGACCACTCCCCTAAAAATAAGCCACGCCCACAAATTTTTCTTTTAAGATGTGTCCTATTTTGGAGGCGTGGCTTCCCTAATTTTTAATTATTTGGGGCGTGGCTTATATGATTTTTAAAGATTTGGGGCGTGGTGCAGTTAATTTGTATCTATTTGGGGCGTGGCCTGACAAATTTTTAAACATTGGGGGTGTGGTTTAGTTGAATATTTGTTAGCGTGGTCTATTTGGGGTGTGGCCTACTTTTAAGGCTCAGATCATTTTAATGGCTGTGGCCCATTTTTTGTTTTGGCATCTTTCGGAACAATTAATTGGATGGGCCGATAAACTAGAAATTTTCTAGATTTTACCTTAAAAACAACTTTAAACCACTTTATTGAAGCTTGTGGTTAACGTACGTTAAGTTTTTATATACCAAAATGACAAATGATTGTTCAAGATTAAAATGAAATGAAAATTTTGAAAATCCATTGGGAAAAGAGCTCAAAAATGACCATTTTCTCAAAAACTTCCAATTTTAACTATTCAAGTCTATAAAACCGTTATTTTCTATAGAAACCAATTATTTTTTTTATGAGATTAATACTGTGCTGAGTTGGTCTTTCCATAGACACCTTATTTATAAAAATCCAGTCAGTAGTTTTCGAAATATAACGGATTTTGTGCAGAAAATTCAATACTTTTTTTATTTTTCTTATGTTTACCTTAGATTTTTTAAACATAAGAAAAATAAAAATTCTCTGCACAAAATCCTTTATATCTCGGGAATTACTGGCTTGATCTTTAGAAATGAGGTGTCAATGGAAAGATCAATTCAGTACAGTACTAATGCTATAAAAAAATAATTGGTTTCTATAGAAAATAACGGTTTTATAGCCTTGAATAGCTAAAATTGGAAGTTTTTGAGAAAATTGTTATTATCAAGCTCATTTTCCAACGGATTTTTAAATTTTTTCTAATATTGTAGTCTTGAACAATCAACGGTCCTTTTGATATATAAAAAATTAACGAACGTTACTTACAAGTGTAGAAAATTTGAAGAATATCGGCCGATAAAATTTGTAGTTTAAAAAAGATGCAAAAATGGACCACAGCCACAAAAATGATCTAAGCCAAATATCCAAAATATTTCTAAACGCAAATATACCAGACTAAATAATAATTAACTAGGCCACATCCACAACATTAAAAAAAACTCGCTAGGCCAAGCTCCAAATATATAAAAATGAACTAGACCAGGCCCCAAATATTTAAAAACTTATCTAATTAAAAATTAGTTGGGCCACGACTCAGATAATTTTTGAGTGGCCTATTTATTTTCTAGTTTTTTTTTTAAAAGATTTTGAATATTTGAGGTGAACAGATCTACATTAGTTCTGGCCTTTTTCTGGTTTGGCTCAGTTTAGTTTTATTTTCGAAGTAAAGCTTACCTAATTCATTTGGCTTACCTTATCACTTCTCAGCGATAAATACCGCAACTCTTTTCGAATTCCTGTTTGCAGAGATATCACTATCTAATGAAAGAATGATTGTACTCTTAAAACCTACTCACAGTTAATTTCCAATTGAGATATCAAGTATATATGAAAGATTTATCTTTTATGACAGTAACCATCATAGACAAAATTTTAAAAAAAATAAAATTCAATTTCTATCCAGGTTATCGTGAAAGCCAAATGGAATTCTTTAAAAGGGTTAGGTAAATCAACACATTGGATGAATTTACCGTTGAATATTTTTATTTTGAATACTTGGGTTCTGGGGCAAACACAGAGATCACTTTCTTCTTTGTTTGGAATAAAACTATTTACTTCTCAAATAGCAGCTTGGAATTAAATTTGAAATTGATGCATAAGGTAAAAATAAAAGTGAAGTCTGGAGGGTTCCACTCTAAGCTGACTATTTTTTTTTTGTTTTTGAAGTTTGTACATCAAATCTTTTGTTTCATATGTTTGAGAAAAATAATCTGAGTAATGTTTAGATGCAAACATACAAAGCAAAAGAAAATGTCATCAAATTTTATTTACAGATGCATGTAGAATTAATGTCTACCAATATTTCGTTGCTTAAAAGTAAAATTATATGGCTTTGACCTTCTTTGTATACAAAATAAAAATCCAATCAATTTTGATTTAAGCATAAGATTGTAATCTTTCCTCTGCAGCTCCACCTTACATGCATCAATTTTATGTCAAATTATTTGACACCCACTCCCACATATTCATACTTTGAAAACCATGGATCATAGACAACTGGCCTTAGAAGTTGATCCCGAACGAAAATGATGGGTGTTGAAGAAAATTATTATTTATTTTCCATTCGAACAACTTGATCTTTTGGGGTCAAGTTTGTAAATTGATTTCATTTTTTTTAAATTTATATTGAGTCTGAATATCATTCCAAGAAATTACCACTGATAACAATGTGGTCTTTATGCTAAATAAAAAATGTGTTTCAATGTTACCTTCTTTAAATAAAGAAATAAAAATCTGTATGCACACTTTCTATATTGCAACACGTGGACAAGGCATGGTGAAGCGAAGTGAAGTGAAGCAGGAGATAACGCATTCGAAAGAAATGGTTTTTATTTTTGTATTTTTATTTACATGGTCTTTTTTAAAACCACTTAAGTCCAAAGCGTGCAACAAGTTGAACGAGCTGTGCCAGAGCCAACTATCGCCCTCGGGGACACAACAACTGTTTGTGTTTGATGTTTTCATTAGGAAATGCACACTTATGCGCTGCACATTTGTCTAGGCAATTTAGAGTGATTACCATGATCACAATATTATATCTATCGGTTGAACTTAATGGATCTTTATAGAGACTCTTAGAATAAGAGGTGAAATTAGTTTTTAGAGGGACGCCACGCCACCTCCGATTTGGAAAGCAATGGAGTTGCACATTTGCGTTTAAAGTTATCGTCTATGTCTGTGATGTCTTTCGGGTGTTCGTCAAGAAATACAAATTAAATATGTTCTTGATCTACATTATGTGACTCTAACCAGTCACATAAATAATATGCAATATGCATAGTATTTAAATGGAAAATATCTTCTTTAAAGTCGCTCTAATTTCAAATAAACATAAAAAACGTTTAATCTTATTTTCATTAATAAATTTGTTTAATTAAAATGTTCATGGAATTTTATTTGAAAAAATCAAACCCACATTTTTGTTCAATATAAAGAAAGTAAGTCTGGTCAAAGTGGGAATAGCATTTTTTGCGACAGGAAAAACTATAATTTGACTGTACTTACTAAATCTCTATTTTTTTGATTGACTGACAATCCTTTTTTACAATAGCGAATCGAATTGACATTTTTATGTCCAACTCAAAAGGCGATTTTGTTCCATGGTATATGATAATAGGAGCCAAGCCTTAATTTATAAGAAATTTGTTTCTGGAGTCGTTAATTTTTTTGGATATTTATCTGGACTATTATACGTCATATGATTTAGTTTCGATTTTAGGGTTTAAATATAAATTCAAATAAATAAAAAGAAGTATCCGATTCAGACATCGCTATACTGAATATTAAATCTGAAATATTAAACTTAATCATTTGACTGCTATCTACATGAGATTTTTCAATCTAAAGCAAAGGAAAATAAAATGATCATCATGATCTTTTGTCTTACCTAAATATTTTCAATACCCAGGGACACAGCTGCAAGACGTAAATTTTCACTTGACAAAAAAACATAGCTATTTACATACTACTCTTAACTCATAACATAAAAAATAAAACATTCTTAATAACTTTTTTTTATAGATTTTTCTTAATAATTCTTAAAACTAAGTTAAACATAAAACTTAAAATCAAAGTTTTGTATTTGGTACGTCACTGTTTCACTTAAATCTAAAAAACAAATCAAAAATCATGGCATAATTATCACATTTAGAATGTTACATAATTATTTATAATATTTAATACCTCTAATCATAGAATTATATATTTTCTTAAACGTTAAGGACAGTAATTATCGAACTTTTCAAGTTTATGAGTCTAATGACTTAAATTCTTTAACTATTTCAAAAGTTCTTAAACAATTGTTTAATTGTTTTGGTTCTTCTAAATTGCATAAGAGTTCATGAATATTTTATGTATAGCTACAGCTCTTAACTTTATTAGAACTCGATAATTACTGTCCTGAATCAATGAACTTATAGAAAGGAAAATATTTCCTTTTTAAAATAATTTTATATGTATTTATGTACATATGTACAAACAATATTATCAGTTCTTTTATCACTCTTATTATTATTTGATCAATAACAAAGGATATCGACATTATTCTGTTTTATAAATTAAAAATTTAAATTATTTTAAAAATATTCATTAGCAGTTATTATAATTTTTCTAACAAACTATTTAAATTATATTCACAACATGGCTGACACATCTAGTTTCTTCTGTAATTTTTTTTCTACTTGCTTCTTACATCATTTTAGCTTTAGTTCGTCGCGTTACCTTTTCGAACGGTAAGCTTTTTGAATAGCGGCGAATTCGTATGCAAGTCCATACAACAGCGAAGATAAAAGCTAAAGTTATTATTGAAATAGCAAGGACAACATCCAATAGCAAATACTGCACCCATGAAAGCTTCACCCATGAATGACGTAAATGTTGTGTTCCACCATTTCTGAGAACATATTCAATCCACCAGACGGCACGTTCAACTGGGCGCATTGGTTCATCGGTGAGAATAGTGTGGAGTTTGTTTATATTATTCTGGTATCTAAAATAAAAAAAAAGATAAAAGAAAATAATGTTAAATTGCTTTATTGTAACGGAAGAGGAAGTTGATTTGAAAGAGTTCAATTAAAATCGCTGAACAGAATTGAGTCACTTTAGCAGGCGCCTAAAGCACTTCCAAAGTTGAAATTTACAAATACAGTAAACAACACAACTTGCTACTACCTACAGTTCGCGCTGCATTTTGAATTTTCTAAATTTGCATTACACCTATGTATTCATAAAACATGTTTATTTAAGAAATGAATTTAATAGCTGCAGCTGGGACTTTGGTTATTCTGCTAACTTAGCTGTGTTCAACCAAAGTCCATTCCATTTCTGAAGAAAATATCGAAATTGACATATTAAATTTTAAAATAAATTATAATAAGTATCTATAGGTGGGTTGTGGATGGGTATAATAATTCTATTTGTGGGTTTATCTTTTTTTTTTTTCTTTTGTGTGACAAACTGCTTTCATCAGTTGTTGTTGACAAAACAGAAACACAGACGCATAGACAGATAGACCACCTGCTTACTTTTTTTTGGTCTATTTTTATTTATTTTGCAAAATGTTAAATACATATTTTTTTTTCTTCCTTTGTTTGAATTTTAGGTTAGGTAAGAGTTTTTGGATTTTTACCTTCATTCTAAGAAGCAGACATAAAAGAACACACTGTTGTTTTTTGAAATGTTTATTTAAGAATTTAACGTTATGCAATCTACGATAAATTAAGTTAATTCTGATTTAAGTTCTATCTACAGTAAATTCTACGCAAAAATCTGTAACAGAATAGATTATTTCTAAAAGTTTTGTTCAAAACAAAATTTGGTGTACCTACTTAGGTAAATACGCATCCGCAGGATTTTTTTTCCAGAGGAGGGGAAACAAAAGATATTTTTTTATGAGGTGTGACAAAGCATGGACTACCTACTAGAAAAGTAAAATCATGAAAACCAAAAAATTAAAATATTTTGGAAATGTGGTATTTTTCAGAGCAAGCAGAAATGACCACCTTCGTCCCACCCTTTTTTATTTTTTATTATACTAATGTTTACGGCTCAAAATTTCCCCTTGCTTGTCCTACACATTTTTTTGACAATTCTGGACAACATTTTTGCAATATTCTTTAATTTGAGTGTTATCTCAATTGCAGTGTGCATTGACATTGAACAAAAAAAAAAAAAAACAATCACTTGAAACACCTCATATCAAATATACCCATACATGTGTACCTATATGTATATGTACAATTGTACATACATATAACCAATATTTATAGCGTGTGCTTCTGTCATTGTAAATGATCTTGAACTTGGGCCCTTAGACTTTCAGAATCTACCTACAGATAGGTACACCTCCATTAATTTATTCGTTCAAATTGCAATTTATAAACAAAACAAAAAAACAACACAAATTGTTTGGCATAATTTCAAACAAGGAAATTCCTAATCACTTTTATTTTTACATGAACAATTTTCAAAGAACGAAAATCTAAAAATAGAAAAATACCGTCAATCAATTGAAAAAATAAAATGTCTAGTCCGCTCCATCAAAGTTTAAGTTTATTTTGATTTGCATTTGAATTGATTTGCAAATTAAATTGCAATTGCCGCAAAAGCGCACAATATTGTAGGTTAATTCATCAGAAACACACATTTTCATTGTAAAAAGAAAATACGGAACAAATTATTATGGCACCGTAGCGAAGCGTTCTAAATTGTTTCGTGCAGTTTTCATTTCAGAATTTATTATGTATTATAATTATCGGAAAAAAAAATTCATAGAATCACTCAAACGTCATTTAAAGGCAATTCTTACGTCAAACTATATAATGTGCTGTGAGTGACACAATACTCAGTATTTTCAATAATTAATTGTACTTTTTAATAAATTCATTATACCTACGATGACAACTTGACTTACCTCTGTGTAATGGCAAATGCTTCAATTTTTGCCAGTAATTCAGCTGATGATTCCATATCAAAGTTTGAGACTAAACCAGCATCGTGTTTGATAATTTGTAAGAGATAATGTTCCAAACTGCTAGAGAATGTAATTCCCAAAATTGGTACTTTATGATGGATGGCATCTTCAACGTCCCGCTGACCACCTGGTGTTATAAAAAGTTTGACATTTTCATGAGCTGAAAAAAAAAAAATTTAAACAAAGTTATAAGGGAAGCTAATAAATTAAAACAAGAAAATATGTATATCTAAAGCTGGCCATTCACGTTCTTACGATTTTTTGTTTGAGAAAAAAAGTAAAGGGGCACCTTAGGTATCCTGCAACCAATTAGTATTTCAATAATTATAAAAAAAAAGTTAAATCGCCCAACGTGGGGCTCGAACCCACGACCCTGAGATTAAGAGTCTCATGCTCTACCGACTGAGCTAGCCGGGCAGTTGACAATCAATCGATTATAATACACTCCAGATTGGACACGTCGTTATCAATAGATCAGAATTATTCTTTACAAGTAGGTATCTAATATTATTTAAGTTTCTAACGAATGCGCAGACTATACAAATGATTGTAATTTTTTACTCGTGTAAATGGGATGTTATGCACTTGCAGCAAACCGAAAATGGACATGAAATGACACCATTAGCACCACAATTTGACTACAAAAGTGACAAAATGTTTTAATGACTGTCATTTGCTTATCATTAAGCAATACTATGACAACTATTCATCAGACTGCATCAGACGTTAAGCATAATTAAAATTTCTAGGTGGCATATTTTTGACACCCACCCACCGAATGACATTTACCTTTATGACAATTATTTCTGAGTTGCCATTCTTCAAGCTTAAATTTCCGTATCTGTTATCTCAGTTCCAGGTTCATTGTACCTACAATGTGGCGGCAGGCCTATTATCTAGAATCCAGTGAAATTACCTGTTTTTTTTACAAAAAGTTTCATGCTGCTTTGTTGTACTATCTACAAGTTTTGTATTAAAACCATGAGCCAGCATAACCTAGCCACACAATAAAATAAAATGTACTTGAACTTGTCTGCTTAAGTTCAGTTCGTTTGCGGTATTTGTAAAACTAATGCTTGCTTGGGGATAGGTATACACTCAACATGGACGACTGCTAGCAGAATTTCCGAGCTGTCAATTATTGGATGGTAGGTACCTATATAAAGGTGGTTGACAAGCACAATAAAAACCAGTGCTTTCAGTCTCAGGTCTAAGCATCTCTAACAACAACAACATCAAAACAAAACAAAACAAAACAAAAAAAATCTTTTGTGGGGCATGAAAAATCTAAAAACCATTCTGCCGACAATCACCATTCACCACCAACGCCAACGGCACGCCAAAGCTATTTATAGTTCTGCAGTTCGTTTAACTTGAACTACAAAAAAAAAAAACAGAAAATAAGCTCACTGATTTGCTAAGTGGATGATGATTTTTTGCTGCTGTTAGGGGAGTGTGCTGAGTACAATTTATTTTACTCGTGTACTTTTTTTTATATAAAAACTTAAATGAAACAAATCTGCATTGACGTACTCTATTATATGCTAAGAAAGAGAACTGAGTGAGTGACTGACTAGGACTGTCATTGTCCAATATGAATTTGTTTCAATTACGAGTTTTTTTTTGTGTTGAATAGAAAACTCATCATTGCAAATGAAAGAAACTACTTAGCTTTGTTCAAGCTATCAATAGGCATTGAGTGGGTTTATTTTTTGTTGTTGTTGTTGGTTTGCTTTCTTTTTGTACTTCTGCTGCTTGTATATATAGAACTATATAAGCCGTGTTTATGTTTCTTTTTTATGAATAGAATTATTATTGTTGTATAATGGCATCAGATATACATACCACTGAATTGAGTACTTTATACACAACAAAAATTTTGTTAAGCTTTTGTATGAATTTGCAAAACGTGCGTGCTTAACAACTGTCACAATTCTAATTTTTTTTTTTCAGTAGGAAATTAGGTTGCCACTACCAAGAGAGTGTGAAGTGAATGGCTTATGAGTTAGGTAGTCTTTAAACATTGTGAACATCGTTCCAGGTCTAGATTTGATTCCACTTATTGTGTTTGGAGTATATCTGTGATATTTGGTATAGATATGTTGATTCCATTAAAAAAAAAACCTTAAAGTAAGCTAGAGCTAGAGCCGGAAGTAGGTAGGTGGGTTGATAAGCGTCTGGTACTAAATTTTTAGTCAATCTCAGCCAAGACGAGATCTCTTGATATAATTGAACAAAATTTAGTTGCCCTTCGAATTCAATTTAAAAACAATAATAGAATAATAGTCATTATTGAAAATTTTCAACAGACTTATGTGCCTATGTGAAATTTCTGGGATCATGACATTATCTATAATGACAAAAGATCTAAAGAGAATCTAGAATGATAAAAACCTTTAATCTAGAAACAAAAATTTTAAACTCAAAATAAAAAAAAAATTTAGGAAATTACAACTTAAATATTGTATTCTTTTTTTTTTTTAAGAAATTGCAATAATTTTTTTTTCCATCAATTGATTGCAATCATTGACTGCAATCTTTTGGGACTTCATATTTACATTTTTTGGTTCTTCATCGTTTAAATTCCAGAATTTGAATATATAACATTTTTACGTAATGAAATTGATTAAACAAAATTATATATTTAAGTTATTAAAAAAAAATTGCAAAAAAAAATGTGGAAAAATAAAAAAAACTTGTAAAAATAAAAATTTGGGCGTACAAGAAAATTTATCATATTAAAAATGTTTTATCAGAAAATTTGCAAAAAAAAAAAAAATGAAGTGAAGTGAAAAACTCACAAAAAAATCCAAATTAATAAAAAAAAAAATAAGAAAACACGTGTAATGCAACACGGCATTACACGGTGGTTTAAGAAGATTGAATAATAAAACATTTAGCCTTAGTAAATATAGACAGTTATTTGTTTTTAATTTGAGTTCGAAAATGTATGTTTCATTATCTTCCTTAAACGGACTTATACATGTACATAAATAGAATCTTAGAGCTGATTTGCACATCCTTAGACTCTTAAATTATTTGTATATTTTTTAAAGTGAATTTCTATTATTTCTTCCTCCTTCTACCTAAACGGTGGGAAGCAGGTCCCCTTCCAAAACAATTTTTTTCTTTGGCCTAACCTTATTCATGCTCTAGTACATGCATGCTATGAAAAACATTTTTTTTAAACACCTGCTGCTTACAAAAAAAACTCTTTGTAATACAAAATATTTTTTCTACTTCTGTAGTTTTCTGATTGGACCCGACGAAACTTAAATATTGTCATTGTCATATATTTTAGCATATTGCTACTTTTTAGTGCACAAATAAACACGAATATACTACGACTATCTACGTAACTGAAAGCCTCGAATTTTTGCGTCACTTAAAAAAAAATATTATATATTATACATTTTGTTTACCTACCTATATTTATCTACATACGTTGCATAAACGCAATGCAATGCATCCAAGTACATTATAACTAATTAGTTAATAAATGTACATTAAAAAAATAATATAGAAATAATAAGTCAAAACAAACAATTTTACAAAAAACTATAATAGATATTATATATCAGATAAACAAAAACAGGAAGAGTCTAACGGGAGAAAAACAACATGGCAATGTCATGCGAATAAACAAAAATAAAACTGCACTTTAAATACATTAACTGCATAATAAATGCACATTTTTGTTGATTGTTTTGATCTGAAATTGCATATTTTATTTTGATTAGCTTTGCTGAGCATTTAATAAATAGTTTTTTTTTATCATGCATAGCGTTATTTATACATAATGCAGATACCTATCTATAGTTTTAGCTTTTAATTTTATAATGACACATCAGGGATCTAAAATGACAACAAGGGGGGGAGAGATAAGATGATTTTTTTTTTCAAAATTATAAATTAAATAGGTCGTGCTATGAGAATTTTTTGATTGACCAGTTTAATTTTTTTTTTGACAAAATTTTGTTTTCTGCAATTTTTTTTTTAAATACAAAAATCCTTTGTGACAAAACATTTTTTTTAGGCAATTTATTTTACAATTTTAATTTTTGGCAATTTCTTTTTGAATATTTTTAACTTAATTAATATTTTGGTCAATTTTTTTTTACAAATTTTGGTTTAATCGAAAATTACTTCCCAAATTTTCTTTCGACAATTTATTTCTAGATTTTTATTTCTATATGTAAAAAGTTTTGCCAAAAGTTTTTTTTTTTATTGACGTTGAAAAATTAAATCAGAATATAAAAAGTAGTAGCCTTGAGATAATTTTTTTGCATAGTGAAATTTAATTTTTATCGCTGCAGATTTATTGCAAAACCTTGAAACTGTTATCAGCAAAAAGCCATTAAACTATACCTATAAATTGCAGTTTCGCACATTTAGTAGATAACTCGTTGTTCGTTGACGTAATAAAATTAAGTTCAAACAAAGATTATCACCATTTTTTAACACTATCTAACGTCACAATTAAATTTATAGAGTTAAAAAAATAATAAAAATGTAAATAAAAAACCATGGCTGTTTAATAAACTGTTTGAAAAAAATATATGTATTTTAGTAAAGCTTGAAAAGGTGTTCAAAAAATAAAATATTTCAGAATATAAAATAAATAGAAATAGTATAGAGTGAAATAGAATAAGCCCGTGGTTTAATTTATTTCGTAAATGGATGAAAGGTTGAGTGCCATAAAATTCAAAAATTACAATAATTTAACTCTACCATTTTTTATGAAATATTGAAAATAGACCTGTTTTTGTATTTGACGGCTATAAATCCATATGTGAATTCAGCGTTTTTCGTTTATTCGACGCATACATTCCTACACCTACAATTTTTGGAATCATCACAAATTTTGAAGTTTATACAAGACTTGCATAATTTTAATGGATCTATCACATATCTGTGAAGATTGTCAATATCTGTGATCATGTGCTGAGTACAAGTGGTATGCATTCAATACACGTCGCAAAGGGAATTTTGTATGATCGAGGTGGCAATCGTGAAACTTGTAATTCTAGCCTTAATTATGTTAAGTTTCTGTTCTAAAATTCAAACTTTTAATATACAATACAATACAGTACTCAGCACATAACATGCTTTAATTACAGCAGTGTAGATTTTTTATATTTATGAAGTCCCTACATATTCACTGCATTCAATACACAACGTGTGGACCTAATACAAGGGAATGCACGTAATGGTTAATGGTAATTTACATACAAGTTGCTGTACTGAGTGCATACATTTTTCTCAATTAAAATTTAACTATTTTTAATTAACAAAAGCATCTGAAAAAAATGCTCTAAGAACCTCATGTATTGTCGTGATTTGCTTACAAAGGACCCTGAGAACGAATTTTTTGCTCTAAGTTTTGATTAATTAATTTCTCCCATTTGAATGGGTGACAAAAGTACGCCGACACTAATTCTATAACTTTATCATATACCACCACCTAAACCATTATTACTAAATACTAATTCCTGGCCACTGATTGTCACCTGTTGCATTAATATCTCTCCCATTTTTTCTTTGTTAATTCCATAAAAATACCAATTTACTGTGGGAGCTTACAATTACGCCTAACGAGCCATGTGACATCAAAACGTGATATCATTGTGCTTTATTAGATTCCATATAAGATAGCAAGTTTTCCGTCGGGGAACGTAACATTTTTTCTTTCTATCTCTTTTCACAAGGACATAAGGATTTTCAATATAAGAGTATACCTATTGTATCACGCCAAGATGATCTGGGTGTTTGTGTCAGAACTCAAAGTCCATTACACATTTGGTCCCTAAACAGCATTACATTACACCCACATATACTACATCCTTGATGTCCAAATGATCTCTTCACCACACCATATCTGTCTATATTTGAGGTTTTGTTATTTGTCATGGGTCGCTTAATCTTCAATCTTTCAAACCTATTTCCGACCTTCATAAATCTTCTTCTTGATTGATTATATGACCAAAAATGTTACCACACACAAAATAAATATATATACATTATAAACATACAAAAGAATCACCCAACAACAACAACTCACCTAACAAACTCTCCTGTTCAAAATCTGACCCCTGATACATCCTTGTCGTCGTATTTAATGCGTAGCCATCACCAATTCCATTTGTATTAAGTACAACATCAAAGCTAGATTTTTCCAGTATTTTCACGAGCTTTTCCATCCGATGACTCTCCACAAACGCACGTGTAAGCATAGCCCCAAGATTAATGTATGCCACGATGTTATTTCCGCTACCAGAAGAGGAGCTAGTAGAGCCAGTAGCTCCAGCTCCGATTCCATTGCCAGCAGCAGCAGCAGCAGCAGCAGCAGCAGTACCACTATTTGTATTTGCTTGGTCCTCGAGGAAATGTCTCAAATGCCATGGCAGCGATTTGTCCTCTATCGCATGGATGCCACCCATATGAATGGTTGTTGGTCCAACTGGACGGGCATTACCCAATGCCTGATAGCAATTTACCAAAAGTAGATCTGCATTCGATTCAATTTCCCAAATGGACGGTGTGCCAGGACCGAAGAAATTTTTTACAATTTCATCTTGTTTGGGTAGCTCTTCATTGAAGTAGAGATATCTTTATTTTTTTGTTGGTGTTGGAAGGACGAGAGAGAAAGAGAAAAAAAAAATAACATATTGTGAAAGATGAATTGATAGCAAATCGATTTGAAGGTGAATATGTAAACTGTGAAAGCTTTTGATTGATGGGATTTTCCCGATTTTGCTTTAACTTTTATGAAAAAGAAATTCAAAAGAAAAAAAAAATGGGGGAAAACCCCATCAACCAGCGCACTGATAATAAGAGAAGGTACTTGTGAAGTTTGTTAGAATGGATAAGTTTATTTAAAAGCTTACAATAAACGATAGGAGTATGACATAGTGACTAAAGAAGTTTGAATGGGAATGAATCAGTTACAGAGAAAGTACTTTTATTGAACTTATCGCGGAAGAAGAAAAAATATGTAAATAGAATAAATGCTGACATTGTACTTTCAATACGTGATAAGATAATGGTATTTGAACATTTGTTGTAAAATAGTCATTTTAAAAATCTTATCTGACTTCACTTCCAAAATGGAGTTTTTATAAATTAATTATTGAGGAACAGGGCAGGAACAATTGCCAGACAGCGAGAAGTTTAGGTATGTCAGAAGACCATTTGGCATTTAGAACAATGTAACACGATACAAGACTTGTGAATTTCTTAATAACAGCCGTTCTAGAAACAAATATAAAAAAAAACTAAGGATAATGTCGTCAGCAAAATATTTTAATGGATTAGAAGTTTTAAACAACAGTCATTAATGAATAGAAGAAAGAGACTCGTAGGCAAAACGGAGCCCTGCGGTAGACCAATATTGATTTTATGGACATCAGACTTGAAACCATTTAATACAACTTGAATTGAACCATTCGAAAGGTAATTTCTAATACATAACGAAGAAGAGATTCTTCAGTACCAAATGCATTACTTTTCGATAAGAGATCGAATGCTTTTAAAATATCAAGGGTAATGATCTTACTTTCTCCAAAACGATTTAAAGATTCGGTGAATCCCACAAGTGGAGTCTTAGGGTGAAGCAATAGAGTGAGAAAGTTGTGATCCCACTCGAGATCATCACAATTACCGATATTTGAAAAAGAAGAAGATGTAAAAATTTGTTCCATCTTTCGGTGAGACACAACAGATGGTGGACTAATTCCTGCGAAATAAGTACTGCCGGTCATTAAGAGATTTTTGTTTTTTTTTTGATATTCTAGGAATTTCTTGAGCTGGAAATTAATCAGCGTTTTCATGAGTTAGAGGGAAAAGATTCTCCCTCTGTTTTCCATCCACTCGAAAAAAATTCTGTAGACTAGGACGTAGTGATTTTGACACTTTTGAAGAACACCTCTTTACATCAATAGGAGAGATAAGTTAAAGTTCCTGAAGAAATTGATGAAACCTTCCCATTTGAACAAATCTAACTCCTTAGTTTATGAACTAAATCCCACCGAAAATTTTGGTTTTAGTTAGTGGGAGTTAACGGTTAATTAATTTAACCGTTTAACATTAACATCAACAATTTTGTCTAAACAGTAGCCTAACCACCATCATACCCAACAACCATGAAGAGTGAAGTAAAGCAAAGAGTCTTTGCGTTGAAATTTTATCTAAAATTTAAAACATTCATGAATTTCCATGACTCTTGGCTATTTTTCATTTCAACATTTTATAAGGAATTAAATCTAAGCAATTATTATTCCTCAGATAATATTATAACCTGAGGTGGTGGTTTCGCGGTCCTGCAAATAAGACAATAAATATTAACTGAATTTTAAATGGGCGGCAATCAAATTCATTAAAAATTATTATGATGGTTTGTAGAAGTGAAACTTTTTACCTGAAAATTACCTTTAATGTTATTTGTCTGGAACTTTGAAGAATTCTCGATAAGGATACCCCTACCAATTTTGCTACGAAAAAAAAAATTTAATGTAGGTATAGCTATACTCAGAAGAATTTTGGCGTATACATAAATTGTATGTACGCAGATATTAATTCAAGGGAATTTTCAAACAACATTCCTCTTAACAAAACTTCTATACAGGAACGCGGTTGAGAGTAAAAGTTACAAGGTTTCGCGTTTGGAATTTGGTTCTTCACAATTTGTCGCGCCATTTTTGTTTGCTAGGTAGGTATCTAGAAATTAAATTTATTTACACACGTTAATTTTTGAAGCAATTCTTTATCGCTCATGGGAGTACTTTAAACGAACAAAATAAAAAAGGGAGAAAATTCTGAGAAAGCTTTATTATAATTTAAATGCATGTCGAACAATTTTGAAAAATTAGAACAAATAGAATTGTGTTTAAATCTAATAAGAATCTGTTGTTATGTTAAACATGAACGTATTTAAAATATTTATAAAAGAATAAAAGAGTGATGCGATGATAATCGAATTAATTTGAATTGAATTCCAACGAAAAAAAAAATACAAAATAACAAGAAGAAATTAAGTCACTGAGACGAAACGACAATTTTTGTAGACTTAAGGTTGAATATAAAATTTTATCATTTTGAATATGAGAAATCATTAAAATTAAATATACATAAGAAAATTTTCAAAATTAAAAATGAATGAATGGAACGGTCTTCAAAGACAAATTTTTTAGACTCAATATAAAAAGTCTACAAACAATTCACTAGTATTTACAAACAAGTAAATATTTTTAAAAAGTACTGGTTGGCACTCCTGTTTTCAAAGCTGTAAATCTGGATTTTTTTTTTAAATACATAGTTGAATACGATGTACTCATTTATACCTATAACTTCTCCTAGGTCACTTCAAAAGCAAAAAAAAAAAACAGAGTACAATGTTGCGTCACATTGTAATGTGTTACATATTTTGTTTAGAATTCTTTTTGAAATAAATGGAACATCTGCACCGAAAAGCGGAGTTTGAAGCAGGTGCTCTTATTTATGCATACGATCTATTTTTGATATTGCAAATCTACATAAAATAGTTTATCACGTACCCATATGTTAATTTTTATGCGTTGTTAAGCAACTATCACTAAAATTAATAAACCGCAAAACAAAAACACACCCGTGGCATGTATTTGGCGTCAACAATATAAAACGTATCTATGAAAATAATATTTAAAAAGAAAAAAAAACACGAGTCGAGCCCCCATGAGATAAACAAACTATTCATATACAATCTCACTATATATCTGCACAACAATAATATCTCTGTTTACTATAATTTTTTGTTTTCAAAACAAAAACACTTACCTACTCTTGTTTTTCAATCTACGCGCCATCGTCATACAAAGGAATGTGTATAGTGTATAAAAAGATAAAAGTTGTTGTTTACCAATTTTTATGTAACATTTGGTATCTGCTGCAGGCATAAAAGTGTTTGCATAACAATTTATCTTTAAGACGTATGTATGTACCAACCTTCTCTTGAGATTTCCTCTATTTGTTTTCTCTTAAAGAGTTGAAACATTTTTTTTTTCATAAACAAGTTTTATTGCAAAAATAACATATTCATACCAACAAAAAAATATATATTTCTCTAAAGAAAAAAAAATATCTTGAAGGAGTAGGTATGTATTGATGAAGTTGATCAAGTTTTTTTCCATTGATACTTTTTAAGTAATTTTGTATGCATTTCTGGCCAATTTATTTGATTTAAGCCGGTAGAACCTTGTTTATCATGATTTTAATTTACTTTTAACCTTTTGAAGTAAAAATACAAAAGAAAAAAAAATAAACAATTTCAATAGAGAGTGGTCGTTTTATCTGTCAACTACCAATAAATCTAATTTCTGATTGTAGGCCTGGGAGACGAAATATCATAAGCTTTGTATTTTTTATGGTAAGGCAAAAAGCTTTATATTTTATTTAAAAAAAAAATTAAATAGCTTTTTGTTCTTGTTCAAAGTACATACCTGTTTTCACGAAACTGCTACTAGACGTCAATATGGCTAGAACGATTTAAAAGTGCTTATCTTGGGCAATATAAAAGTGAATGCCTTTTCAAGAAACTCAATCTGATTTTGTGTTTGTTTTTGTTCAAAAATATCAAAAGAGAAAATTTCTGGAAGTACCTAATTTCGAGATTTTTTGTAAGTCTGCCTTTAAAACATACATTTATAAGGCATCGTTTTGGTTTGAAATGGTGTACTACCCAAAGTCGACTTTTAGTTTCTAGAAGTTAAACAATCATGTTTTTGATGTTTTTCTAAAAATCAAGTTCCTCAACGAAAGAACCGTATACTAAGCTTCAAAAATAAAATTTTGTTAAAAAAATTGTCAGTATGAAATACATTAAAAATGCTTTCCAAAAAAATGGATTGTGAAAAAAAAAATTCTTCACAAAAAAAAAATTGCGTTTCCTAGTGGTTTTTGGTCAAGAATAAAAATCGCTCAAAAAAGTTTGTCCAAAAAAATTGTCGTCCCAGAAAAAAATCTGTCATGGAACAACCAAGTCGAAAGCATTTTAAAGAACTTTGACCAATTTATTAAAAATGCTTTTAGTGGAGACCACCAAAAAAATTCGTTTCGGATCAGCAGTGTTATGTTAAAGTTAGAACTTAACTGTAAACAAAATATACATATACCTATAAAAAAAAACAACATTGCCTACTAAAGCGGAAAATAAAAAATAACGAACCCAATCTTATTTCGCAATTTAATTTCTGACAAATTTTTATTCCCTGGTTCTTTCCTTATAGATTTTTTCGGACCAATTTTTGTTTTATTATTTTTTGCTGAGAATTGACTGTTAAATATTTTTTAACACAAAAACTTTACGTTCAGTATCTGAGTTCGATAATCACATTTTATATTGTATCTTAATTGGCGCCCAGCGATCAGCAAATATTCATTTTGTTTCTTTATTTTATTATCTCTGTTCATAATGTTTTTATTGCTCAAATAATAAGTTCTTTTTAAAAATGTATAAGATTAATTGCTTCTGAATGTAAATTTTATCCATGAACTGTTTTTCTTTTTTTTAATGTAATAATTAAATCACCAACTACACCGAATTAACTTCTCTCGTGCTCTGTCAAGATATAATTACTTAATTTTTTTTTTGTTTACAACAAGCTTAATGATGTAAAAATATTTACCTCAAAAAGTGTCAGGATATAAAATGCGTGAAATCAAAAAGCCTTAATTGCATTTAACGGACAACCCTATTTATAAATTATTTATGAAAGGTTTAAGTAGGTACCTACACTATAAACCTATATATGGAGGAAGAAAATGAATAAAATTAAAATGACGGTTTATAGTCAAGAGTATGGTGACGTCTGACGTGTGTGTGTCAAAAGAGGAAAATCATTTAAGTCAATGTCGGTAAGGCAAATAATGATATAAAAAAAATTACATCATTTTAATGAGTTCAAGTTTGCTATGCCAATCGTTTAAAAAGAAATTTGCTACATTATTCTGGGGTGTTAAGTTGTTATATGATGGCTCTTTATAACCTTTCAACATCGGTATGAAGTTATTCCGGATGAGATTTTTTTAAATAACCTTTTTATTGCCTTCTAATGGAATTGCCTTAGACTAGGTAATAAGTTAAGTACACTAAAAGTTACTATTCAGTGTAGGTATGGGAGTAAATAAATTAGTTTAGAAGAAATTTATTAATTAGTTTATTAATAGTTTTTTTTTTTAATAAAGAAAATTTAAATTCGCATTTTGAATTGAATTTAAACTTTAAAATTTTAGGAATTTAAAATTAACGAAAAGATACAAAAAGTTGAAATAATACCCTGCTTATACTACAGGGCTAAAAAAGGTGTTCTATAAGAGCACTCATACTCTAAGCGCTCTATAAGAACACCTTAAAAAGCCTAGATTAGTAGAAGACATTTTTTTTGCGAAAGGTCTGAGATGCATCTGTACAAGATGAAGGCCTAAATGAGTGAATGATTAGGCTTAAAATTTAGTGAAATATGTTTTCAATTTAACTTGAAGCAATTTTTTATAAATACGTTTTTTTTTAACATTACTTAGGTTAGGTTAGGTTGATTGGGCTGACAGTTGATTTTGTTACCGTCACACTTAGATCAATGTAGATCCATTGTGATACCCTGAAGTGTTATAACTTCTTGAAGTCTTAACCTATGAATCCGTCGTTCGTGGTTCGTCTAGCCATTTGGAGGTCTTGACGAAGTTCAGTAAGCTCTTGCTAGAAAGTTCTGATAGTTCTTCTGATTCGTTAAAGAAGTAGTTGCCTAGGGTTTTTTTCCTAGTTTGGCAAAGTGATGGACAATGACAAAGAAAGTGAGCTGTGTCTTCATGCTCGCCTTCGTGGCCACAACCTCTGCAGAGATCGTCGTCGGTATTAAGCCCCATTTTATTTTTATGGTAGCCAAGTAGGTTGTGTCCCGTTATTATGCTTATAAGAGATCTTAAGGAAGGTTTATTAAGAATTAAAATTACTTAAGAAACAGTTCTGTGTTTGTTTAAAAAAATAAACTCATAATAGTGATTTACTGTCGAGATTCAGCTAATTTAAGTGAGTGGGATGAAACACTTCTTATTAAAAATCGGTTTAGCTAGGTAGTACAAGGATTTCTGTTTCGTTGTTAATTTTTTTGTTGTTGATTTCATTTATTTTTTTTTCTGCCTCACAAGTTTCTTTCAAGTGGTTGAACATAGATTCGGACATACCCATTTCATTAAATAGCAAAATAACTATTGCGAGTGAAGTGAGATGAGCCTGTGAGTAAAGTGATTCATTTCATTTCATTCGCCGAAATAGCGACAAAGCTCTCAATCTTATTTTGTGTCAGAGTACGAGTACATGAACATTTAAAATTGGACTTTCACTCTTGTTCAAGACTCTCTGACGTTAAGATTTCAAAACTAGATCGCAATATATTATCAGTCTTGAGATAATCAAATAGACAGAGGTACGAGACGATTTATACTTGAGTTTTTTCAAACAAAGGAATATTAAAAGAATAATTCAAAC
Source organism: Syrphus vitripennis (assembly GCA_958431115.1). Taxonomy (NCBI): domain Eukaryota; kingdom Metazoa; phylum Arthropoda; class Insecta; order Diptera; family Syrphidae; genus Syrphus; species Syrphus vitripennis. The sequence continues at coordinate 104,553,132 of OY288108.1, read as the reverse complement.
AATATTCCTTCGATAAGAATTAATTTAAGTACATTTTTGTTTTAAGGTCAATTCAATAAGGAAATCTCATAAGATATGGATTTGCGTAGTAAATAAGAGTGAGTTAAATTAATGTAAGTAGCTTAGAGATTGGTTCCTTAGGAATCTTTTATTAACAAGATATGTATAATATATTAAAAAATAGGTACGACAATGGGCGTGGCAGTGGGTGGATTTAAATAGAAGACAATTCTAAATATTTTTCCGTTTGAAATAACAAATTCTAAATATTTCATTCAAATCACCGTTTTCGAAAACCAAAATTTAAGAAAAGTGAGTGTGGCAGTGGGTGTTTAGTATGGTGTGCTAGTGAGTGGGTTGTTATAAAATCTAATCGAATTAATATTATTTAACTAAGCCGGGCAACAGTTTGAACTAGGAATTAGATTCCAAATTTGCATTTTTTTTGGTTCCAGAAAACATTTAATCTAAAATTTGAAATCTTTACTTAAAAAAAATGCAAACTGCTAACTTTACATTGAAGCTAGCAGTACATGTCCTTTTTTCAGAAATCGCTTAAGGTAGGAACGTGAAGTAAGACTTACACATTTCAGCTTTTTTCTATAGACTTTTAGAAAAACTATTTAAATTTTGAAGTCCTTTTAAAAAAATCATATTTTACTCCTAACTTCACTGTTGAATTAGAAAAACATACCGTTTTCTCAGTAACCGATTGAACTAGGAACTTGAAATAAGGCTTCAAATTTTCATTTTTTTTTATCCATTTTTAGAAAAAAAAATCAATTTACATTTTGAAGTGGTTAACAATTTGAAAAAAAAACTATACTTCATCGCTAACTTCATCATGAACTGACCATCAAATGTTTTTCTCTCAGAAATCTTTTACGCATTTATTTATTTCCTTATAAAATGTAAAAAATATTTAAAACTATCATTTTTAGTCTGAATGATTACAAACAAAATTAAAATCCAGAACTTTGAAATATTTATGTAAGGTACGTAGGTATATCTTAAATAAACTTATCTATAATACATTATTTTCTATCTAGGTTATCACCATGAATCATAAACCCCAACTTATGAAGTTCAAACTTCATTATTCTTATCAGACATTCACAAAAAAAAATTCCGCCAGTTAGCACAGTTATTTTCCATCATAATATTATCACGCATCTTAAACAAAAAAGAAATAGCAAAGAAAAATATTTCTTATTCAAAAATTGCACAATCATTATTTTTCGGGAGTATAGGAAGTCAAGTAATACAAAATCGAACATGGCCTTAAAAAAATTAAATTCCTAAAAAAACCACAAATTTTCATTGCGTTCTATTTTAAGTAAACAAAACTAAAACTATATCAAAAAGAAAGGAAAAAAAATTGTTTATTTATCGAAAGTAAAATTCAGCCATAAAAATCCCCAAAAAAACTGGGCATTAAATAAACAAAAAATAAAAGTTTAGATTGGCATAAAATTAATGTGAAAAAAAAACGGTGAAATCGATCTTGTGCGAATGAGTGTTGATAAAATGAGTGAGTGAGAATTTAATTTAAATCATCTGCGAATTCTTACCTTGACTTCAATGTGAAGATCGTACTAGCAACTCTTTGAAATAACGACAAATCTTCACTAAATGGCATAAATATACTTGGAAACGCTACCGGATGATTAGGATTGCCAATGACTTCATGCGAAGTAATATAAGCCCCATTTGGGGTGATACCAATAAGTGGCGCTTTAAATTTATGCGCAAAAGCACTCATTAACGCTGGTCCTGACCAATCCACCAACACAGCATCGTACTCATCGACGCCTTCATTACCCAATAACCCTTGCATTTGTGGTGATTTCAATTCGGCAACAGCAACAGTTCGCATAACATGGAAAACCGCTAGCATCATATCCGATCCACTCATCATGTTCTCTTGATTTTTAAGCATATTTAAAACACTCAAACGATGTGCGAAACTGAGATCAATTAATTCGATCTGTTCGGGGGACACCGAAACCGAACCCCCGCTGGAAGCTGTCGTAAGATTTACAAAATTTTCGGGATCGGTTGTAACAATTGTCAGATTGTGACCACGTTTTGCCAGAGACTCAATTAGGGGACGAAAGACAATTTGATGATCGCGTAGGGGAACTGGGAGAATTGCTAAAATTCGTGCTGCCTCGATAAAATTAATACTTGCCGCGAGGAGCACAAAGGTTGTGGCAAATAGAAACTGCGCGAACAAAGACATTTTTTTTTTTGTCTTCGAAATGTTAGTTTTATAGAAGATAATTGGATATGTTATTTGTATCTAGACACTGCACTGTGAGTTATTTTTTTTTTCTTCTGATTTTATTTCACTCAATTTTTTATTTCTATCTATATTTTTCTTTTCAAAATATTTTTATTTTGATTTTTATTCCTTAAAACAGCACCTATCTCAACGATACGATACACAAATTCAAACTGATCGTGCAGCATGCTCAAGCAGGGCATTATAGTCAATTTCGCCACACACATTCAAAATCCCAAACAGAGATACATTTTATTTGAGTTTAGATATTATGAAGATCTTTGAGTGTGTTTTGAGCTTTTTTTTGTTCATAACAAAAGAAAAAAAAAGTAAAACAAAAAGAAAATAAAAACGAATAAAAATAAAGTAAGTCTAGGTACCTATATTCGTTATCTTTTTTAACGTACGACCCATGTCGGTTTTTTGGTTCAAAATTATTAGCTGAGTCGCTGAGTGATTGAAAGACCAGTAGGAGGCGAAGTACGACTGTTTAAAATAGAGATAAGAACTTTTTTTTTTATATGGCATGGGTGAGAGGGTGGAAAATTGCTTCGAAAGTAGATTTACTATAAAGCATAAATTAAATGTATATACTCGTACTTTACATCATTTCTATTGAACTCAATCAAAATCGTTCTTGGCGGGCGGCATAGTGTATTTATTTCGAAGAATGGAAAATAAGCCATAAATTAAATCATCAATACGACTGGGTTGTATTAACTTGCTCATCTCATATTGGTATTATGAAAATTTATTTACTATTTTAACTTCTTTTCATAGTAGCTCGTTCTGTATTGTTCTAAATGTCAAAATTTTGCCAGAAAAAAATGCCAAAAAATAAAATTGTCAAAAAAAAAAATTAAGGGAAAGCGGAAATATTTTTGAAGCCTGCAAATAAAAATTAGTCAAAAAAAAATTGTGAAAAAAGTTTTATGGGTAAAAAATCCTCCTCAGAAATTTAGGGAAAAACCCAAAAAATAACCAGTTCTTAAAAAAATATTCCATCAGACAGGAATAGCGTCGCTATAAAAGCAAAGTGTTACAAGTCGAAAAAATACAGTTTTTCAGCAAATCGAAAATCTGTTTGGTGCCTATTGCTGTGTAGTTTACCAGCGCGTTGGAAATTCGCAAGTCGCTTGAGACACTGAAGGCATGCAAAACGTTGTTGACATACAACCTAGACGGTAAAGACTCCTAAGACACTTTAAAAGCTCAATAAACAGAAGACTCTCAAGACGCCTAAGACGCCTAAGAGACTCAAGATGTCCAAAAAGCTAAAAGTGCCCAAAACAAAAAAGATTTTTCAAATGCGCAGGATGCTCAAGACGCCCAATATGGACACAACTAAGACGCTCAAGTCTTCTAAGATGGTCAAGACCCCCAAGTCGTTCAAAACGCCTAAGACATGTAACACGTACAAAAGACTTAAGAAGCTTAATGTCATTTAAGATATCACAAATAATAGAGATAAATTAAAACAATTATAGAAAAATATTTTAATTCGATTTTCCAAAAGTTTTGAAAGAAAAGCTTTTTTATTACTTTCTTTGAATTGGTTACCTTTTCAATGTTTAACTTTTTTTCGCAAATTCATTAACTCACCTTTAAAGTATAATGCTGTAAGTTATAGGTACCTACTTTTAAGAGCTTAGGAAGCAATGTACGAAACATAATAATAAGACACGAGATGATAAATTTATTGAAAAAAAAAACAATAAAATAAATGTTTAGTTTTAAATGAACCCACATGTATTTAGGTCAGTTTTTTTGTTTAAAATATAATTTTTGTTTACTGACCCATTTGAAAATGACCGCCCACCCACTCTATCTAAGCAAAAACTATTGTCGTATATTTTTAAGACGCCAAGTTGAAAATTAAAATTTGTCGCAGTGTTTAGAAGTAAACATGTTTACTTGAATTTTGAAAATTATTTATGTACATACGACGGATACGATGCGATGTTAGGATGCTTAATCGTGTTTTTATGATATTATTATTTTTCTAGTTGTTCAAATGCAAGTACCAAGATTAAAATAGCTCTTAAGCTTTCGGAGCTTTTTAAAATATTATTTTGATTTTCCTAAAAGTATGCTACATTAAAACCCAAAGTGTGCTTTTAAAATTTAAATAAATTTTAACTGCAGACGTTACGTGATCAGTCTTTTAAAAAGAAATTTACTTTTCTGTTAATCATGATATGAAAATTAGGGAGACATTTTTATTTTTATTATCTTAGAGTAAAATACACATATAGATAGACTTTAGAACAAGTTTCCTCTTCTTTTGTTGGCTTATTAGGCGTCTTCTACTTCATCATCGTCTTTGGTATCTTTGGTGTATTGGGCGTCTTCGGCCAGGCGGCGGCGGCGTCTTCGTGGCCTTCAGTGTGTCTTGGGCGTTAGCTTGTTAGGGATTCTCGGTTATGTCTTTAGCGTGCCCGTCTTTGGCGTCTTGCCTGTCTTTGTCTATTTTCCTATACATGATTTAAACTAAATTGATCCATCACTCAAATGAACTAAACTGCCCAACTGAACAAAATAATACCGATTATGAAAAGAAAAATTAACCTAACTTTTGCAGTTAAGAATTTAGCTAAACCCAATTTGGTTTTTTAAATCAAAATGTTGCTAATCATGCAAGGGGTTCATAGTTCATTGTCAATAACCAGGACCTAAGCTGATGCCTATTAAATAGTCTAACGATGGCAAGAAAAAAATTGCTCCTTCATATTAAATTCCCATAGGAGACTTTAGGAGACTAACTTTACTAAACCTGAAATTAATTACAAAAAAAAAACTTTTTAAACGTTTGGAAAATAGCGAAACTTTAATGCCAAAACTTAATTTTATAAAAAAAAAAAACCCAAGCCATTTTTGACAAACGTTAAATATTTATGTGATCACAATCTTTTGTTCTGTTTTCAATATTATAAAATAAAGTTTATGGTCTAACTATTAACAGGGAGAGAAATCCGATATCAAAAAAAATATTTTATGTTAAAAAGTTGCATTCACATTATAAAAAGAAAAAAAAAACTTTAAAGTCGAAATTTCCATCTTTATTAACCTTACTTGTGTTTTTTATTGAAATAAAAAAAAAACACCACTTCCCCATTATCATCAGAACCAAAAACTAAGAATAATTTTCCCTCCTCAGCATGATTCTGAAATTGCTTCCATTACAAATATATGTACATATGTATATAACAAAAATCTGCATCATTTAAATTCCAATCTATTTATATATAGGTTCCTCCCTAAAGAAACATGAATCTCAGAAATACATCGGTGTATCAGTATATCTTTCTACCCATAGACATCTTTACTAATTTTATAGCCAAAAAGGATGAGGGACACTTATTTAAATTTAAAAGTACCTCTCTTGTGACGTACCTACCTCTATACCCTACCCGAAGAAAAAGATTTTATATTTTTATATATAAATATTTTTCCATCTCTCCCGCATCCAATTTAAGAAGAAGAAGAAGCTATATTCCTGCTTTAGTTCTATGTGGCAACTTACAAATTTGCTCCCCATTTTAAGTGGGATAAAAATAACCACAAAAAAATCTAGCATATAATGAATGACTCCCTGATTTATAGGATAATATTTGCTTTGGCCCATCAACATGAAAACAAAATAAAATGCACGCCTGGGTGGATGGCGCTTCTTGAAAGATGGATTCAGTGATAAAATATAGAAAATGTAACAAATTGGTATTATAAACAAGATTGGATTTAATTTTATGCCAAAATAGAGTTTGCTTAATATAATCGATATTAACGAGGTTAAAGATCAATGTGTGGGAACCACAAATTTTTTTAAATAATAAATCTTTTTGAAATGATTCGCTTTAAGAAAAAAAAAAAAAACAATTGAAGAAAATAACAGTATAAGAACAACCGCAACATTTTGCATTTTATATAATTTTGTATAATTTTAAATTACCTGTGTTACCATTAAAATTTTTCGTAGCGTCTTGATCATTCAAAAATGTTGGCATTACCCTGCAAAATAAGAAAGAAAAGTTATTTTAAATAAAATTAAAACTAAAATTACAAAATTGAAATTGAAAAGTACGTATAGGCCACAGGGTTCCAAGAAATTTTCAAACAAAATGTATTTTAATACTTTAAAGTGCATGGTGCTATATGTTGATATAAATATTGAAAAAAAAATGTTAACCGTGAGTTCAAAATAGTACGTCGTCAAAGAAAAAGTTGCTTTCAAACCAAGAAATGAGAAAAAATGGCCAAAAAATATTTGCCTACGCAAAATTCGTAAAAAAAAAGATTATTCATGAAAAATTTTGTCAGGGAATAACTAAGTGGATTTTTTTAATAATAATAAAAATTTGTCATCAAAGATCGTCAAAAAAAATCGTCAAAAGAAAATTTGTCAAAAAAAAAAATTTTCAGCGAAAAACAAGGTAAAAAGTGGAATCACCTACAGAGTCAGTCAGTCCATCAGCCAATCAGAGTCCATCATCGAATCAGTGTTGTGTGTAGGTAAATGTATTTAAAATTTTGATCTGGCTTATTTTTCAAAATTCTATTTGACATTTTTAAATTGAACTACTTTGGCCTTTGACTAAACTTGGTTAGGAAAAAAGAATGAATGTATATTGGGGTAGTCTTTTCAAATAAAATATTTCGCCAACCCTGAATTGTTTCAAAATGATACAAGAAAATTAATTTGTTCAGATTTTTTTTTTCTTCAACTCTCGCTATTTTAAAGAGAAGTTTTACTTTTGCAATCCGGGTGAATATTTACTTTTTTAGCAAATTTTGGATCAAGACAAGGAAAAAATTATGTATCCACTTTAAAAAGTATAGGGGAAATAATTTATTTAGACAATAGCATATTTCGAATATAAGTTGGTTCAATAAATATTTTTTGAAAAAACATTTTCAAACTCAAAATAATGAAAACAAAAGTTACAAAAAACCTGATTTTCTGTAAATGAATCAAAAAAATATTTCGCAATTTTATTTTTACAGAACTTTTTTTTTCACAAGTTTTTTATGTTGACTAATTTTTAATGACATTTTTTTTGAAGACGATTTTTTTTCCAAAACTTTTTTTTTCGACAATTTAATTTTTGATCAATTCAATTTTCATTTATAGTTGACAATGCTGTTAGCCAATTTTTTTGATGTTTTTTTTAATAAATTTTTGTGTGACCAATTTTTTTCGAAATTTGTTTGAAAAAATTTATTTTGAAAAAAAAATGAGTGACAAACTTATTTAATTCTTATTTATTTTTTAAATAAATTAATAAAATAAATTTATGTTATTTTGTTAATGAAAACTTGTGCCAATCCGAGTTGTTTCTAACTTTTGTAAATGTCTGATTAAAAAAAAATCTTTTGAGCCCCCAAAACAATGGGCCTTACTACCTTATTATTACACGTTCCTAAATTGATTTTAATATCAGAAAGCATAGTTAAACAAATAAACACAAAGACAAAAATATTATTCCTTTTTTTTAAATTTTTGTTTCTACTTCTCAGAGAGCGGCAAGCTTCATCTTCGACAATAATGTTTACATACAAATTAAACATGCTAATAAATTCTGTTGATGATTCAGGAAAATAAAAAAAAAATGTTTTTTTTTTTCATTTTTCTAGCTAGCTACAATCTTTGATAAAATTATTCATTGTAGCACGTCGTCGTAGGCGGTAAAAATGTATCTCTTTTTTTATTCTAGGTGCATCTGTGTATATGAGCGAGGGAATGACTGCATGCATAGATAAATAAAAAAAAAAAAACACAAAACAGACATTCTTCCATATTTGTCACCAATGCAACAACTCACAGTTATTCTCGTTGACATATAAGTACATCCGAGCACTGCAAGCATGCATTAACTTTTCATTCTTAGAACATACAAAAATGATATTGAAATACTACAGGTAGTGTACAATTTTAATTCCGGTGTAGTGTAATGGTTTTTCCTTCTAGATGAGCACTATACGGAATGAATTCAGTGCTTTAGGTAGAAATGTTTTCATTTTTAAAATTGGAAACTGTTATGTAGGTACGAGTATTTGGAATATACAGATAAATCAAAATTCTAAATCAGTGCATTTTTAGTTCGAGAAAAGAAGAGGTACATAATGTGCTAATCGGCTTACTTAAATTCATGAAAAATTCCTCAATTACTCAGAACTCAGAAGACTACGAAAGGACGGCGGCGATTGATGGATGGATGGTTGATTGGACCATTAAAACCACAAAAATTTGAAAAAAGGAAAATTATAAGTACTCAAGGAATTAAGTACTTAAAAAGCATACCAAATATTAAGGAAATTAAAAAAAAAAGTGCAATTCAGAAGTACTTAAGTACAATTTTTTTAAAATATACTAGTACTAGTACTTGAAAATTTTCTGATTAAGATCAGAGGAATTGAACTTGTCCTAAAAACTTTTTAAGTACTCATACTACTTAATCCTAATGTTCAAGAATTATTATTTTTTTTTTTTTAATCTTTATGACTTTTTGAACCTTAATCATCTTCTTGATCCGCACCTGCATCAGCTTCCATATATGTAGCTGTCTCTCTATTGTCATCAATATTAATTGTAAAACAGAAATTCTGGGAAATTCTCTTCAGCATAAATGCAATCACATCCAAACTAACCAAAATCACTATGTGCAAAAAGTTAAGAGAGGATTTATCATTTTAACGAATCGTACGGTACGAATAAACGAAACGAATCTGATTGAAGGATGCTTCTGCTGTGAGTGATGATGCATATTGTGGTTGTGCTGTGGAACAGTGAGTGCCAAAAACTTTCACTTTTCAGAAAACGAATAAAGCTATGTGTGATGTAAATGTGAAGATGATTCATGCACTGATGGTGGTATTGTATTTTCGATTAAGAAAGATCCATCAAGCGCATTTTTGATTCTACTTTATTTTTTTTTTCCATTTTCTTCAGAGGTAGGTATAAATATTTTTAGCTGGTTTGTAGAAGTAGTGTAGGAGTAGGTTCAAAAATGTTATTTGATTTGATATTTACCGGAGTGAAAAAGCATAATCGGAAGAAAGTGTGATTATTTTGTGTGACACTATGTTAGGGAAATAATGGAATGGGGTAAAATCAATCAAAAATACATAATTTTTTTGAAGCTCGAATAATCTGCAAAATTACAGATCTAAACTGAGATTAAAACAACCTAGTTGTTAAGTTCTTTTTTTTATCAAAAAAGTTTACAGTTTATTAGCACAATTCAATACACATAATGTAGATATTTTGTTTGATATTTTTTTGGTTACCAAAATTTTTGAAAAACTATCGGAATAAGGCCGATTAGAAGTGGATTAACTTTAGTCTACTAAATAATCGTTATGTTTTATGTTTTTTATGGTAAATTCTCAGATCAAGAGCTCAATTCGAGATTAACTATGGTTTAACCAGAGTTGAATGCGAAATATTTTTTTTGTAGATGTAGGTAAGCATACTTCTAGTGAGATTACACAAAGATTAAATCTTGATCCGAGGTTAAACCATGTTTGTACAACTAGTTTTACCAATGGATTGATAGTTATGTAAGTGCTATAGAATATAACTCTATGGTTTAAAAATGGTTTTAAATTAACATTGAACGGAGACTAACGAAAATTTATTTTGATAAGAGATTTGTTAGAATACCTTTTTATAGTTTTTCACGAACATTTTTATTTCGACAATTTTTGTGGGCAATTTTTAATGGAAACAAGATTTTGTATCCATAATTTTTTTTGTGATAAAATTTCTTTTTCAATTTTTTTTACTACTTTTTTTATTTTTGGAAAAATAACTCAAACTTGGAACTTAAGGATTTATGGTGATTTTTTAGAGGTGAAATCGAAACCACATATCAAGATTTTGTTTTCTAAAGCACAATTTTTTAAAATTTAATTTTAAATACTAAAAACTTGCATGCCATTCATTTTTTAAAAATGCTAATCTTTTGAAAAAAAAATCGTATTTGTTTAATGAAATTTTTAGTTTTGATATCAAACTTCTTTTTCGGCTTATTTTAGCTATTCAAAATTTTTATAAAAATAAGTTTTGTAAAAAAAAAGACTAACAAAAATTTGGTAAGAAAATACAACTTAAACAAAAAAATTTAATTCCATTACCAACAAAAGCCAACATTTCCGACAAAACTGTAGTTTGTAGTATTTATATTATCTTGTTTCCTTGACTTCATTGTCACTCAAAATTAATGAAATACACAATTTTGAGAGAACGAAAATAAATCACACCAAAATAATATCAAAAAAAAAAAAGGAAAATAAAAAAATAGATACATAAATAAAAAAAACTAATTTCAACGAACTTTACTCAACGAGTTTATACAGCTCTTTACAGTTGAAAAACTAAAAACTACAAAAAACACACACGAAATACTAAAACATGAAGAAGTGGCATTGGTGCGGTGGTGTAGCGGTGAATCTATAGCGCTGGCCAAAACAAAACTAAAACTACAAATAGTGTCACTTTATCTTAGTTTTTTTTTTTTTTTAGTTAGAATAGGATGTGGTTGCATTAGTTTTTTTGAGTTTGTTGGATTTAGTGAGAAAGGGAGATAGAGCGAAGAGGGCGCTAACGGTGTATGCGGTTGGTGTCTATGCCTTGCCTCTATGGTTTGGTTTTGTTTGTCCAATGTTTAATATCTATTCCTACTTATTTTTTTTATCTTGATGCATTGTTGAAGTGTACACTGTACATTGAAAGCTACAAAGCGTGCATTAAATTCGGGTAAAATGTGTCATTTGTTTGTTTAATTCTTACAAACGGCCAAACACCAGCCCAAGTGGTACATGACGGTGTCAAAAGAGAGTCAGCTATGAGGCGCCCAATGTGAAGGTAGGAATATATGCCCATTTCTCAAAATACTTAAGTTAAGAACTTGAAATAAGACTTAAAGATTTGCAATTCCTGAAAATAAAAATTTGAAGTTCGAAGTCATTTTAAAAAGAAAAATAATCGATTATGCCAGGAACTTAAAATAAGGCTTCAAATTTGCATTTTTTTTTAGCAATTCAAAAAAAATATGAAGTCCAAATTTTTTTAGTCCTCTTTGAACTTTTTTGAATTATTATTTTTTTAACCCCGACTTCACTGTGAAGTTAACAGTACAACAGTTTACCCAACAAGCTTTTGGACAGTTCTTTATCTTTTTTTTATAAAAATTTAAATTCGATTTTTGAAGTCGTTATTTAAAAAAAAATGTAGACGTCCCTCACTATTTCTAACTGATTGAGCTATAGGAACTTAAAACAGGGCTTCAAGTTTGAGGTTTTGCATCTACTTTAGGAAAACTTCAATTGTAATTTTGAAGTCATTATTTAATAAAAGATCACACTCCATTGGTAATTTCACCATAAATTTATCATTAAATTAGTTTTTCTCAGCAATCTTTGAAGCTAGAATAAAGCTCAAATTAACTACATATAAATGTTCAACATGTATTGCAAATATAATTTAAACATAAATAAACATCTTTCAAAATAATTTGAATATTTAAGTCATGTATTTTACAAAGTCCTTTTCAGGTCATCATCATCATCATCATATTCTTTTGAGTGATGTACAACCTTTTGTTTTCTTGACTGTTTATGGTTTTTTATGTTAAGGCAGTTATTTTCTTGGTTTTACAAATGTTAATCTATTCAATAACCTTAACCAAAACAAGAAAAAAAACAACAAGAGCAAGGGAATGGAAAGGAAACAAAAGGAAAGGAAACAAAAGAAACCTCAAGAATAAAAAATCCCTATAATTGGCTTGTTATCCTTTTATCTTTTTGAAAATTTTATAGGAGGAATTTTCTGTTCACGTATGCACATATTCATTGTGAAACTGACTATAATAATATGGTGAGTATACCCATCGTTGTCCCACCGAGGCCAAAACAAAACCAAAACAAACGCAAACGCAAACCTCTTTTTCCTGGCCAACAAAATAATATTTCCCTCTTCATGCACAAACAAAATAATATTCCCAAAATCAAACCTTTTATATCCTTCGCAAAATTTTGTTTTATTTTTCCTTGTGTTTTGTTTACATTAGAGAGTATACCCAAATGAAATCCCTCGCCCTGACCTTTATATGCAACGTATTCAGAGTTTACCTCAACTACACCCCTGTGTATTAAGCATCGTCATATCAGATATTATGATGATGATATACCCAAAACGTACCCGGTGCCATTTTTATAAATGGATTTTCTATATCACACTACCTACTACTAGAAGTAAAAGAAGACACAAACACAAGTAAATGCGCGTGTCTCCTCTCTCTCTCTGGATGGGATATTGGAAATATCTTTTCGCTTGGGGCTCCCCTTTTGTCTTCGCTATCAACATCATCATCTGTTGTGGATTGTGGTGCTCCTGTGCCGCTGTTCTTGCTTCTCTGACAGTTTGACCAGATTTTATTAAATTTTTGAAAAAAAGTACATATGACAATAGACAAACTTTTATGATCTTCGTTGGCCATTGCTCATGTAATTTTGATATGCAGTTTGCTAATGAAGTTATGGGGAAACTGTTAAATAATATACAAATCGATGTAGGCACTTCTAAATTTTTAATTGAATCAATGCTTTTCAAGAACTCAAAATACTCGAAAATCTAAGAACCGGACAACCCAAAATATTAAAAAACCAAAAATCGAGAAAACCCAAAATCATTGAGACTATAAGAAACCCAAAATCTTGAAACTCCCAAAATAGGGAAAGCCTAAAATAATTAAAACTCGGAAATTTAAAAATCCCAGAAAACAAAACAATCTCAAAACCTCTTAAACCTATAAGCAAAAATAAAGAAAAGCCAAAAACTTGAAAACCCATAGTACAAAATACAAAAAATTATTATCTTTACAAAATACTGAAAATACATAATCTCGAAAAATATCACATTCGAAAAACACAAAACTAAAAAATCCCCACAACCATAAATTTGGAGAAAAAAAATTCAAAACCAACCCAATTAAGACATCCAAAATATTGAAAATCCTATAAACCAAGAAATCTAAAATCTCGAAAGTCTGAAAAGCAAAAAAATTTAAATCACAAAACCTCAATGTCGTGAAACCCAAAATCCACAAAATATTGTTCCGAAAACTTGAGATCACAAAGTTCCAAAAAAAAAAAAAACTAAATCTAGAAAGACCTACATAGATCCTGAAGGCCAAACATAAAGAAAACCTATGATTTCAAAAATCCTGAACCGGAAAATCCGAAAAACCCAAAATGACCCAAAAGTCCCAAAAAAATTTGACCCATAAAATCAAAAATTTAAAAGCTAACATATAATCTCAAAAACCATTAGTTTTTAAAATGCACTTAAAAGAACTGCCGGTAAAAAATACATCTTCAGGCTATGGGCTTGAAGGATATTGTAGATTTAGTTTTTTGGGGTTTTTGAAAAAAAAAAAGTTGAAATTTAAACTTTTGGTCAATGGCCACACTAGCAATTGAGTATTTCAGTCTTCCCCTATCTCCACCATGTACATATATGTATCCAACCAACATGAATACGCATTTAACTGAACACACTGTTTGCTGGCTCTTGCTGCGCCACCATGCTCCAACACCACATACCGGCACCATTGTCCACACACAAAAACACTTATCTGTGTGCAAATATAATACAAAGAAAAATCCAACAACAATTCTAAGTGGTTTATACATGTGTGTAAAATGATGTGGGGGGCATATAGTCGTCGTCGTAGTCGTCACTAGTTCACCACTCTTACCGTCACCATCATCAGCGACATCGTCATCGTTTGTCGGTGTATCTTCGTGAAGGAAAATTAAAAAAAAAAAAACTTACCTCACTTTGACTTTATATTCCAGCTAGTCGAACAAACGTCCGTTGCTTTGGCTTCGGCATTAGGCCAGTTGGCAGAGTCTAAAATGAATTTTCATAATACAAAATCACTAATCTCAAATTTTATGATTGTACATAATTGATAAATGGGTCAATTCTTAGATTAAAATAAAAGTGGCGCCGCTGTAATTACTGTGTGTTTTGGGCGCCATTTTGAAAAAAAAACGCTCATGAAAAAAAAGGAAATGGACCGTCTTTAAGTGTTGAGTTTTTAAATTAGATAATACAAATTTGTTGTACGATGAACCGTTCTCGAGATAGGGATTAAAACACTTTTTTTTACAAAATGGCGCCCAACGCAAACCACTTTCAGATACGCCATATACGGTCAGTTGTTCAAGAGACAAAGATTAGAACACGTTTTTTTTTAAGTGGCAACGAACGCAAACCACTTTCAGAACGCAATGTACGGTCAGTCGTTCTCGAGATAAATAAATCTCGAGATAAATTGGCACCTAATGCAAAACACCATATTTCATCATAAAATTTGAAATGCGTGTTGTTGAGAAAAAGAAACCCTCTATCGACTGGCCTACATGGTAAAACCAAAAACCAGCTCCAATGCTGCTACTATACAGTCCTACTACAACTGGCTCTGACTGTCGCTGTCAGTCTGTTTATAACCGGTATACGGGTGGGGTTGGTTTTGGTTATTCTCGAATAGAAAAAGACTCCACATTTTCACGTTGTTGCGTTTGTTTAATACATTTTTGTCGTATGTTTCCACGAGTTTTGAATTTCGAGTTTCACAGCCAAGAATTACAACCAACGATTCACTACAGATTCTCTCGTTGACGTTGTTGGTTGCAAGACGTCTCGGCTGTCTTGTTTCTGGTCTATACAAAATTCGAATTTTCGTTTTGCGTGAACGTATAGAGTAGTTTTTTTTTTTAAATAATTTTTTTTTATTTCGTCGAATAAATTGATATCTATTCCACGATATTCGGAAGTGTTTTTGGTGGTTGTTGAAAAGTGTGTGCAATGTGGTGAATGAAGATTGTATATACATTATGTATATGTATATTTTTTGGCTTTTACATTTTTGAATTAATTTTCGTGTGGAAATAAATAAATAATGCATCAAAACTTCGTCCCTCATGTTGTGCGAAATTTTAATATTTTTTTCTGGTTTGATTGTCGTTGCACCTGATCTTGGAAAAAAAAAAGTAATTACTTAAAGTGACACTTTAATTTCGAGGTGAAATTAAAACAATACTACCCACCTATCTACCTGTCAAAATAAAAAAAATAGTAACCATTGTTTTTTTTTTGTTTAATTTTGTTTCTATCTGTGTATCTTTTTCTCTGTCGTTTTATTTGAATTAAATGTGGATTAAAATACATACATACATATCTATGGAATGCGTATATAATTAAACCGTTAGCACAAAAAGAAAACAAAAACGGAATTAACCCAAACTTCAATACAAAAAAAAAACAGGGTTGTAACAGTTTTATAATATTCAAAATAGCTCCCTCGTTTTGCTTTTGCTTTAAGCTATACTAGAACACAAGAAGGATCTAAAAAGGATTATTTCTGGAATTACTGTATAATTTCTCCCGATTGAAGAAACCATCACCATCGCCATCATTCAACAAAGCGAAAAGAAGAGGAAGTTGAAAGACAAAAAGGAACAGTAGCAAAAAAAACAGGAGGTGAGTTTTACACTAAAATTAAGTTTGAAGACTTTTTTTTTAGGCAAATATCTTCCCTGTTTTCCTTCCAAAAAAATGATAAATCGTGCTTCATGTTTTTTGTTTGAATATTTTTGTTCGTTATCTTTTGTTGGATGTTTTTCTTGAAATTCGTTTTTGCTCTCCTCTCAAACTGAATTAAGTGGAATCAAATTAGCAGGCAAATTCCTTTAACAAAAAAAAAAGGATGGAAGTCGATTTTGTGTGTGACCATAAAGTAGGGAGTTGGTGGTGGTCGTTGGTCGTCGTCGGTCGGCTAGGTAGTGTGTAGGTAGATGGTAGAGGCAGTAGGCCAGTCCGGTTCATCAGGAGTCGTTCTAATGTGGGCAGGTTTCCGTTTAGTTTTTTTTTTTATATTTTTACAAGTGGAGCGTGTTCTACGTCTTGAAATGTTTATTTTTTTTTGTTTGGTTTCTTTGCGGTTTTTTAATTTTTTTTTTTTTTAGCAGTATTCTACTTCAATGGAATGTTTGGTGTCGTGTGTGTGGTTCTAGTGATGGTTAAAATGGGATGATCATAAAGCCCTCAAAAAGAATAAAGTGCAGTGGGTATGTTCGTTATTCGTTCAAATGAAATGCAACACAGAATTTATATTTAAAACCGTCACTTTAGTTTAAAAAGAAATACCTTCTATACTCAGTGACGGTATTTTTTTTATACCAGCTTTTTCGTTGTTTTCTTTTTTTTTTGCATTTTATAGTTTTTTTTCTGTTTTGTTGTTTTTCTGTCCATAACTTGGAGAAGATATTGTGTTTTTTTGTTATTATTAATATTATTGATGGCCATGTGCGGATGGCGGATAGCGGATGGCGGATGGAATTGAAATCTCTGTCTGGTTTTTTTTCTCCTCCCTTGTCTGCTTCAATTTAAGTTTTGGTTGTGATTTTTCTTCATTTTTTGTTATTTTTGTATTTAAGTTTGGCGGTTTTGTTGTCATTTTTTTTTACAAAACTGGATTTATTTCTTTGGATTTTTTTTTTTTTTTTAGTTTGTTGGTTGTGGTTTGGTTTCATATATTTCTCTTGGTTAAATATAGTTGGATATTGGTTAACAGGTTGGATAGTGTTTTTTTTTTTCTTTTTGAGATTTACTTTATGTTAATAAAACAAGAAGATAGTTATAGGTATGTATGTATGTAAGTATATATAGATAGCAAATGCAATGGTAGTTTACTGTGAAAGATTGGAAAAGAAGATGTAGGTAGGTGTACATAAATTTGAAGAGACATTTTTATGGTTAATGTTTAACTCTCGATGAATCATGATACATATTTAGAACATGATTGGATCATTATTTAATTTTAGTACCTACCTATTTATTATTTATTTTAAAAATTAAAATGATATTTATTTTTAGAATGACTAAGAAATGTCTCCAAATTAAATTGTCGCATTTAAAATTTTGCTTTACTGTTACAATTCAAAATTCATAATTTGGTCCTAGACTTAATGTTGGTCGAAATTTCCGACATTTTAACGATCAGAGTTAAAGCGAGATGTAAAGCGTAATTCTGTGATAACGAGATAATGGAAAGCACAGTTATTTACTTTCGAGGTTTCGTTTCTTTTCGAAAGTGAAGTTAGATTATTCAAGATTTTGGTTTACGGGATTTCGCAGGGCTTTTTTATTTTAGGAAGGCATTTAACACTTTAAGCGCCCGCTTGTGACAAGGAAGTTGAAGACATTCACCTCTATTTAGGGCTAGTCACGAGACGTGACCGATAACAGGTTTTTGAATTCTGGTCTCGGTCTTTACAAATCCTTGGCTCAATCTCATATGATTTTTTAGTATCGTCTCGGTCTCGTCCTGGTACCAAATCATAATTTATCCGATTCAGTCTGTTGTTTGGGAGAAAAATGAGAAACGACCATTTAATAGAGTCCGCCTTAAGTTAATATTAAAATATTCTTTTTTTCTGAAACCTAACCCAACGGCGGAATTTCGTGATTTATTTTGTGAATCGGAATTTTGTGTTACGGGATTTCGTACCTATAAGTACTCATTCTTGGAAGAACAAAATTTGAAGTAGTAGAAGTTTTTTGAATTGCCTACAGTTTAAATCATTTAATCAAAGTTCAGCGATTCAGTGCGACTTTTTTTTATGTTTAAAAATTCAGAAAATCTTGGAAATTCCTGGTAAATTCCAGAATTTTCCAGCAATATTAGTAAAATTTGGAAATGTTTTGTTTTTATGATTCATTCTGAAATTTATTAAGATTAATAATATAGTTTCATTTGAAAATTTGTTAGTACTTTTAACCAAAAAAACCTGCTTACCTTGGAGCCTGTCTGGTGACTAAATATACCCTAATCAGAGCAATAACTGATTAGGGTATATTTAGTCGCCTAACTACTCTAAATACAAAAAAAAATGTACCAACGCCAAATCTGCAGAAAACTTCTAGAATTATTTTTATTATTCGGTAGGTTTTGGCTGATGTAAGCATCAGCAAAAAAAAAAATGACAGACTAAGGATGAATATTAACAGGTCACTGGTATGCGTTAAAGCGGATAGAAAAAATTACGTATACGCCCGATTGAACAAATATTTACTGGCATATGTAATTTTTTGACACAACCAACACCCATTGATTAACCCCATTTTTTAACGGCAGTTGTTGTCTCTTAGTAAATCCTTTTCTTGGTAAGAGATTTTGTAAAAAAAATGAACCAAACAATTCTTGTAAATTTTCAATGATGTACATGCGTCTTCCTAACTGACTGATCATATTTGAAAAAAATAATTAAAAGAACAAGTTTCATTAATTTTAAACATTGTTTTACCTTCATCAAAACAAAAAAAAATAGATCTAATATTCCTAAAATAGAAATATTTTCTATATAATTAAATAAATATTTTATGATCTTCCAATAATTATTTCCTGCAGATGTCCAAAATTAACCTAATTATTCAATTGTGTTAAGTTAACCTTCCCCACACTCCGCAACCCATCAACTATAACATATAACCTTTTCAATATTCTCATACATTTCAGAACCTATTTATCTGTAAATGTTATGTTCGTGTGTCAAAATGTTAAGGATGTTATACTAACATCCCATAAATAACTAAATCTAATGACTTTTCTAATACCACCCCATCTTGTCGAGTCGAAAGATACACAAATATCTACGTATATACATATAGGTATCGCTCATGGAAGACCTAGAGTAAAAATATAGTAATTCCCATTTGTTGTACGAGATATCATTTTTAGCAAAGACCAACTCTCTTCAACCCTCTGACAATTGACCTTTTCTAAAGTGCCAATGTCAGACATAAGATAAGGGACGCAAAAATCATATATAGTAGATACAATAATAAGTGGGATAGAAAAAAGTGGAGTTAGTTTGGTTATAACTGGTACTGGGTGGGGCTGGTGAAGTGAATATAAATATGTGTGATAATGGTGGGGGCAATCCTCAAATTATAATTCAAAAGGAAGCCTCTCATAAACGACTATATGACAGCAAAAGCGATATTCCACAGAGATAGATTATTATATTTATCTTTGCCAGCGAGTTTCATTGATTAAAGCTGCTTATTATGTGATAATTAGTTTTGAATAGTATTGCTTGAAAATATTTAGACACTTTTATTTATTAATTTTTAAATTTTTGGACACTAAATTTCAGTATTAGAAATTCGAAATTTTCGGTTTTGCAGTTTTATTTTAGATTTGAATTTTTCAATATATTAGGTTTTTGCGAGCTTGGGTTCTTCGAATTTTAGGACTTTAGGATTTTTGTTTTTGTTTGGGTTCTTCGAAAATAGGGATTTTTTTTTTTCAAATTAAAGAAATTCGGTATTTTCGAGTTTTCGGATTAATGACTTTTCGGAGTTTTTTTTTTCAAATGTTTAAAAATTCAAGTTTTCAAGACTTTGAAATGTTGGTAGTTATGATGGTTATTCTGCTTTCAAATTTTGTATTCTACTTCATTTGGGTTTTGAGATTTTAGATTTAATTTTTGAATTTTTATTAATTAATTTGTATTTTTAAGAGTTTTGACTTTTGTTATTCTGGATTTTAGTATTTCAATTATTACATTTTCCAGATTTTTAATATTTTTTGAACTTTGGGTTTTTGGGATTTTCGATTTTGGGTTTTCAGCATTTTTATTTTTATTTGATTTTCGAGATTTAAGTTTTCTGAGATTCAGGATTTTGAAATTCTATGCACATTAGGTACGTGATTTTGACTTTTCGCCAAGACTGTCTGCACATTGTGTGCTAATGATAAGTGTGAGAGATTTTCCTTTGTCATCGTGAAAGGTTAACTTGGGTTAAAAAAAGTTCAACTTTTGTCCTCCTCCAACCTCCAACTATATGAAAACAACAACTTCCATTTTGTTCACAGTTTGCTTATTCCTATACCAATACGAGTTTGGTATACATAAAATGCTACGTGAGAATTTTTTTCCATGACATTGCACGAATGGGTTAAGAAAATGCAACGATTGTATGGTAACACATGTGTTGCAATTGCAAATGCATCCCATGTGCCATGTTCCATGTTAAAAAAAAAAAAAACAAATACAAAAGGAAATTGGAAAAATTCCGAGGATTCGATTGAAATTTTAATTTCCTTAAAACTATGTGTACTCAGTGGGTTTTTGGGATGTGTCGTGTTCCAGATTGAATGTCCAATTAAAATGTCACACTATTTTATTAACTTTTGCAGTCATTGGTGTTTTTTTTTATACAATTTTAATTCCAAAGAAAAGAAAACACACAACTTTAGGGAAAATGGGGGAAGAAGTAGTAGTGATATGGGAGAAATTTTATCATAAAAGGCAAGGGAGGTATTTCCTGACAAGTGTTTTTTTTTATTTTTTGACATTTGTTACTTGATTTCGATTTTTGAGATTTCGCGATGGTTTCTAGGGTTTCAATTATGGATTTTCGATTTTGTGATTAAATGAATTAATGAATTTCGGGATTTTGTGTTTCTGGATTTTGAAATTGCAGGCATTTTATATTTTGTGAAGATTTTAAGTTTTCTTGGATTAAGTTAAATTTAAGTCTCGATTTTTTATTTGACGATTATGGGGTTTTGGGATTTATGGAATTCTGAATCCCTAATTTTTTAGATTCGATATTTTAGTTTTTGTAGATATTTTTTGCTGGATGAATTTGAAATTTTCTGGTTGTTGGGTTTTTCTGAAATTTTGATTTTCAGTAGGCATTTTAGATCTTAAAGATTTTAGTTTTTTTTTCTGGATTTGAGATTTTCAGAAATTTGTGTTTTCTTGTTTTTTTTTTTTTTTGACTAAAAATGTACGTTCCTTTTCTCAAAGGTTAAATAAAAAATCCAGAATAACATTAATCAAGAAAAATTACTTTCTTAACTCGACAAAAAAAAAATCCCATGATCGTAAAACCTGAAATTGAAATGTTAGTCTTCGTGACGGATCACCACCACCAACCAACCCATGTGCAACATCCCTTATCTCAAGGACTTATAAATGGGTTGCAATCGTATAAATCCTTTAACCATAAGCATAGTACACTTTCATACTCGTACTATACAACCCTAAACATGTTGTTGCTATAAAACTACCATGGAATCCTGTATCCTGTGATGGTCGCAAACACATATTTTACTATACTTCTGAGTGTATTTTATATTTGGCAAGATTTATGTCCCGTCATTTCGTTTCAGTAGTGGTTGAAGTTGAAGATATTAATTTTTGGTGAAATTTTCTTTTACCAAGTATATGGAAAAGGAGAGAAGGCAACAAGTTGATGAGAGAAAAAAAAGATTCTACTATAGCTAAAGTATTCCATTTATACCTAGTGCTGGGATGCTGTGGAATCCTTAAATCACTTTGACGGTTAACTTTGCTACTATGATGCAAGTCTGCAAGCAAAGCCAGAAGAATCATCGTCCTTCAAAAAGTTTCATATCTACATCAGAGCTACATTTCGATGTTAAAAATAGAAAGAGCAGTGGATAAATAAAATGGAAGGTAAACACAACCAGATGATGATGATGATGATGGTGGTCCTTGCAGACATCACACAGTGGAGATTTTAAAAATCACTTTTGATTGCAAATAGTTTTTGGCAATGAAACAAAAACTAAATGAGGATAATATAGGCACCTAGTTGTGAAATTAAAACTCTGCAACGATAAAAGACTGAAGAGAGTTTTAGCTTTGCAAATATTGTTATAGAAGATAAGTGCGGTTTTATAGATAGAAGCCAAATACGAGTATTTTGAAATTCAAAAAAAAAAAAAACATGTAGGTACATTGATGAGTAAGTACGAGTAAGTGGTAAAATGAGAAGTAGGTGGAAGCTTAAGCAAACATACTCGTTGTTTTTGAGGATTTGAGAGCTTATTTTTTTTAAGGAAACAGAACTTATTTTCTCATGGAATTTTGTAATGCAAATTTTGTAAATACAAAAAAAAAAAACATGGCGTTGAAAGTGTTTAATTTTTAAGGAGCTCATTTTAGGAGGGCAAACTAATTTTTGCACAGATTGATTTATTTTCCATTATCTTGACTTTTAGTTTTTTTTTTAACTAGAAAGGTTTTGAATTGCTAAGTAAAAAAGTAATTTGTAATAGGTACATTTCATTGATGAAGAATAAAAAATGTCAAATTATACCAGTTTGCGCCAATTAACAAATTTTTGTTTCAGAACTATAACATACGCATTCGAAAGCATAAATGTCATTATTTAAGTAGTGATGTGAAATGGCAAAGTTTTATGTACATAGGAATATTAGACCAGTTTATACCAATTATCAAATTTTGACATTAGACTCTAAAAGATATTAACATACGCATTTGATGTCATTATTATTAATTGCGATATGAGGAAATTTTAGACCAATTAACATCAATAAATGAATGCATAAAAAAATAACTACGCAAGCATATTTTTTGTACTGAGTAAGGTCCTTAGTAACTTATACATTTTTTAGCAGATAACAGAAGCTTTCATATCAATGTATAAATAGATAATTTAAACATTTTTTTTTAAGTTGCCTGTTTTAATCAATTTTGTTTGACTTATTATGTTCCCATACTGTTGCCTGTTCACCAATTAACATATTCAAATAAAAATAGTATATGTACCTCAACGTGCAGAAAATATTTCCTTACTACTTATGGTAGTAATTTTTTTGTTTATACAATTCAAAGTTCAGGGACACACAAGCAAGAATGTTTTTTTATTTTAAAAATTTTTCTCTTTTACAAATTTTTAATCAAATTAAATAAACCACATGGAATTGAATCCAGGAGAAAATCCTTTTTTTTTCATCAGCTAACTAAAGTAGCCCCCGGTCTCTCTAGTTTGTCTTACCTACATTTCTGTATGAACTGCCTTTTGCTGTTCTTTTATAAAACATATAATTTTCCCTTTTAATTTGTTGTTGTTGTTGTTGGGATATTTCTTGTGTGTGCACAGCACTGAGATTCAGAGTCAGAGATACACGATGTGTATATTTTTTTTTGCGTATATATTGGATGTATAAACCGCAAAATTCCAAGGCTTATGTTATCCGCACCGCTTAGCAACTGCATATGAAAAGTTATTGGGCAATTATACAAACTGGGTATATACTCGTATGGTATAAAAAGGATATACGTTACTCGGTGTATATATTTATTCTTTTTTTTTGTATTTAAATCCTTTGAAAGTCTTTTGTTTTGAAACATTAAATCCTGAATTTATGTTTTCTTGCAATATTCCATCCGCATAAGTTGAATATACCTACGAGAAGAATTTTATTTTTATTTTTTTTTTTCATAAATTTCAATTTGCGCAGAGTTATGGAAGTAATAGGGATAGGGATGGCTTCAGATTGTTTGTATTAAAAATTATGGTGTTTCAGGAAAATTATCTATACACCCAATTGGAGGCTCATCGCACTAGGGGCATCAACTGCAAAAGATTAGATTTTTGAGGTTTTAGCTGTTTTAATTTTGTATTCCACAGATTGATTTTTTTTTCGCTTAATTATTCAAAACATGCTCATGAATGGTATAAAAACGAAAAATACGTAACATTTGTATACATATGAATACTATTTGCAATGTGAAACGCAATACTAGAGTCGATTAGAAAATTAAATACAGATTTGTATAAATTTATTTGGTGATTGGTATAAACTGGTCTAAAGCGGATATTAAAATTTAAATCACATTGAGTAGACAATGAGTGACAAAAGTATTTTTGATTGATTTGTAAGTCGGTTTCACTGGTTCGGTATGACCTGTTGATGAGTTTATACCAATTAACTAAAAATTAGTAACATTGTGACAGTAATAATGTATTATCGAACAAAAATGCAAAAATGTTCATTGTATCATACATAAGTATATTGCAGATGCGACTTAAATTTAGAAGAGTGCATGAGATTGATTTTCATTTATACGATGAAAATGTAAGCTCCTGAATGGTATAAAAAATAGAATAACGTCACAATGGTGTAAATTAAAATATTTTTTGCAGTTGTAAAAGTGGTACTAGAACCAAACATTTTTTTTTGTAAATTTTTTTAGTAGTTGGTATAAACCGGTGTATAAGCAAACACACCGGATATTTAAGTTTAAATCACATGGCGTAGATAATGAGTGGCGAACATATATTTTTAAGTATATATTTCAGTTTCAGTGGTGATTGTTCGCTATTCTTTTTTTTGACCAGTTTATACCAATCAACGGAGAATCAAAAACAATTTAACAGTATTTTTGTTTTATCCAATAAAAGCGTACAAATTTAAATTTTCAAGGTAAACATCATAAGTAATTGCAGTTCTATAAAAAAAATTGATAACTAGTTTATTTTAGACCATTTGCAGGACTACAATACTGTCGTCATTGATACTATTTTCTATGCTTACTACTTTCCCCCTATCGATTGAGCAAGCAAAAAATACTTTTCCAAATAACTAAATAACACGTACGTCGATTTTTGTTAATCTATTTCTCCATTTAAAGATCCAAATCAATTGTATTTGATTTTCGACTCGTATCAGAGAAACGTTTATTATTGTATTTTTTGTTTGATTTTCTTAAGTTAATGAATTGGTTTCTCTGCAGTTTTTTTTTTTTTTTGCTAACCTCAAAAAAAAAATATACAATAGCAACAATTTATCTTCTCACATGGTATATAGGTATCCCGATGCAACTACTCTTTCCACAAAGTTTATGCCTCTTGTTGCACTAAAAGCAAACACAGTCTCAACTTCTACTTCCTCTCAACTATATAAATCCACAACAAAAAGCATTCATCTTCGAAATGTTTCTTTTCAACAATTCTTCGGATACTCTCGTTCGTCCCTATACCATATATACATTACTTTCGTATACAAGGCGAATTCATTTGCCAAAAACTTAACCACAAAATCCTCTTAAAGTTCGTACCATTTATCCATTTCAAGCTTCTTCGTCTTCCATTTACAAAAACAACAACAACAACAACAATAACAATTCTTTTGTTCAATTCTAAATTGAAATAAGTCAAAATGTGCATTGTGTAACAAGTCGACCATTTATTTAAGCCAACAATAGGAGAAGAAGTCAGCAGACGGCGGCGGCGGCGGTAGTGGAGGTGGTTGTGTGGTGGTGGCCTTCTTTTTTCCAAAAATATCCAATTTGCAGTTTGTCACAAAAATATTACATCGAAAGTAGTCGTCTGCAGTTTGTTTGCTCGAAGGGTCCTGTCCAGGCCCACACGAGAAACACTACATACCCCATTAGACATCATATGACTTACATCACGACACGACACACAATATGTGTGGAAGTTCAAAATTTCAATCTGGAATTAAGTAGCTTCTCTCTAACTAAGGAGTCAACCAGCAGCCAATACATTGTGCACCATTATGTTGGCATTGCTTTGCTATTGACCTAAATAGCTATGTACCAGGATGTTGAAAGAGATTCTTCGATAGTAAAACTATATGTATACGCCAAATGGCCAAACACTATTATGTTGGTTGGCTTGGTTAAGCAAAGGCATATGCTGGCTTGGGTCTGTTGGCAAGCTTTTTATATGTATGTGCTTGAAAGTTGGATGGGACTTTTGAGTGTTTCGAGTTAAATTAGATACCCCGCCTACACATCTCCGCCTACTTATTTAAAGATTAATGTTCGAGATAAGCGTTATTGTTTGATGTTGAAAAAAGGAGGGATAATCAACTCAAATCAATGTATGGGATAAGGATAAATAAAATGCACCCACAACTATGTAGGTCGCACGTACTTACTATTTTTTTAATCAAGTCTTTTGTGGGAGTCGATGATGCTTTTGTTCGATAAGCTAGATTTTTTTTATATATTTTTTCGGGACTAGTATTTTTGATTGTAGTAATTTTTTGCGAAATAGTGATTTGTCATGCTTTAACCATGTTTTGTCCACATCCTACATTAGACCGTTCGTTATTCGCGTTTTTTTTTTGATTATCAATTTTTGGGAAAAGTAATAAATATTTTACAAATAAAAATCCTAAAAACTTGGCTTGGCATAAGACTGTGTTCAAGACCTCTAAGACTGGTATAAACCAAGTCCGAAATGAGGGAGGATTTTTGAGTGATGATGAGTGAAGTAAAGATAAATAAAGTTCCGATACATGCATAAAACATGTTCAACTGCCGTATGGCGCCATCTAGCGTAAAAGTAAAAATCTGAAACAAATTTGGGGGATTTTTTTTAAAATTATTATGAAATATTTTTCTCATACTAACGAGCTTCTTCCAAAAATAACGAAAGGTCTGATCATTCTAAATTCATTTTGTTCGAAGAAGAGCTGATCAAAAATTATAAATCTTCATACCTACGCCACTGAAAATTCCCAACATATCGCAAAAATAACACAACAAAAATAAAAACCGAAGAGTTCGGCCGTATTTTCGTTCTGTAATAATTCATTCTTAAATTGTAGTAGATTAATTTGAGAGAAGATTTCCATTCTATTTTCAAAAACTAAGCACATTTGTGAATAAAATTTAATAAAACATGATTCTTTGTGTTAAAAATTCTCTTCAAATCGCTTTAACAACTTTTTTTTCGGTAATTCTAAAAGCAACCGGGACACTTATCCCCATTATTTACAATGCTCTCAAAATCTGATAAGTTATCAATTTTAATGGATTCTCCTCTCTTTCTGTTAAAATGTTAATTATGACAAAGGATAAACAAAAAAACAACAAAAAAAATTTTACGAAAAACTTTGTCAAATAAATGTGTTTCCGCTTTGTTAAAATATAGAAGAAGAAAAAAAAAAAGGTTTTTGTTGCCTTTTCAACTTTATTAACCCATTTCACATCAATTACATTTTGTGACAACCAAACTGTGTCATAGCAATATTTATCGTTTCATGCTCAACTGGCGTGAATCAGTTGGTTTCCCTTTTTTTTCTACATTTTTTTTTTTTTTTATAAATTATATTCTTCTGTCTTTCTGAGAGGAAATAGACCAAAACCGATACGCCATCAGGCACACTTATATATAAGTATACCAGTGAAGGTGACCATATTTTTTTTATGAATTGATAAAATTTAAAACAGAAGATAAGAAAAATAAATAAATATACTGCATTTATACTAGTAACAATTTTTCATTAAATCTGCCACAAAAACAACAGAATTAATGATAAAACTCATTTCATTAATGACATGCGTTTATATGAAAATCAGATAATATAGCGCTTTGATGAAATTCCATTATAATGACTATGAGTAGTAAGACATAGCTTTTAATAACTTTAGTTCAGACAAAATGACGGTTTTGCTAATAACTTCACAATAATCAGTTACCACGACCAAGACGTTTTATCAATTGTTTAAGTAGTTGGTCACTTATAAATTTTAAAATTAGCGTTAGTCTTTCCAAAAAAAAAAAATATTCCCTACGTTGTGAGTGCCAATGGTAATTTTTTGAAAATGTCTCAGTAGAATGCCTCACCGTACAAAAAAGTTGTCAGTGTACATTTTCTAGAAATTTTAATTTATTTTCTTTTCCAGAAAAAATATCCCCTTGGTGTTTTTTGATTAATTTCGTTGACAATTTTTTGTGAAAAAATTTATTTCGCATTTTCGCGAATAAATATACTTTAGGAAAAAGTTTTGAATTCATAGAAATCGAACTTGACCTAAATTTTATTTTTTTAGTGGGTTTTTTTAAAGTAATTTTACGGTAATTGCCATAAAAACGGATTTTAGGTTTTCGATTTTTTCAAAAGTGGGTTTGCCCAAAAGTAAAACTTTTTCAATAAACTATTTATGTATTTGATTTCTTTTTCTTTAAAACTCAATATTTTGAAAAAAAAAATGGTCATTCTTTTTTTAATTTAATTTTTATGTTTATATTATTAAATGGGACAAACTTGTATACCAGTTCTTTAAAAAAATATTATATGTTTTTCTCTAATGACATTCTAAAGTACTTTAAAAGTAAAGTACGTTCGTGCGATCGAGTCGTGCCTTTTTTTAGGAAATCTCGATGTTTTATAATTTTTGTACCCCCGCGGGTTTTGTTCAAGAAGAATTAAATTGCTCCCTTAATATTTTTTTTTTTTGACGTAGCAAATTTGGATGCCTCAAAAAATTAAGTACTGGTAAAAAGCCGCTTAGGTACCCTCTTCATATTATGATTTCGAAAACTCATTGTTTTGACAATTTTAAAACACTTTTTTTTCGTATTTCATTTTTTCCTATGTCTTAAGAATTTGAATTGATACAAAGAAATGTATTTTTTTTTCAATAAATCAATTTTTTTTGTTACGTCAAATATGGTCACCTAACAATATAAAACAAGGAGGATGATCACCATTGCTTTCTTAACGAAGCCAAAGAAGGAACAAAGAGTCTTAAATCTAAAACATTAACTTCAAAAAAAAAAAAAAAAAAAAACTTTAAACTTTAAACTACGACTGTCTTCATCTGTGTCATATTGTATTTGCCTTTCAATTTTAAATTATAATAATGCCAATTCACACCCATCTTTTTTTTTATTTATATTTTTATTCCAGGTCATTTCGTGCATTTGTTGTTCGTCATTAAAAATAAAACACGTTTTACGGTCATCTCGACTACGAAAGACTTTTTCAGTCGTTTGCTTGCTTGCTTGATTGAACACAATTATGTTCTTTATAAAGGTGTATCGTGTATCATCCCACTGGGGGCTAAAGATGAAGAACTATTTTTATGCCTTAGTTTGAATTTTAATGCTTCTCTGATGCTTGAATGTGATTCTGTGCGTGGGTTGAATGGAGAGATAAAAAAGTCTTTTATCGATTGGAATTATGATATTTATTTTATTTCAACAAATAATATTCTCTAACAAACAAGTTTGAAAATCTAATTGGATTTCGGATTATTTTCTTCTTCTTTTTTTTTTTTTGTTGTTTGTTGTGTCTGATGATGATTCAGCTTTCACTTTTCTAGTTGTTTTTCTGTTTTTTTTTTTGTGAAGGAAGAAACTGTATTGATGTTGTAAATGCTTGAGTTTGAAACGAGTTTTTTTAATTATTTTATATTTTGGTTTGATAAAAGACATTTGAATGAAATTTAAGTTAATACTTGTAAGCAATTAAATAAATGCTTGAATGAACAAAAGAACCTATGAATTGCCTGTTTATATGTATAATCTTAACTTACCACTTCCAGCATTCAGTTCAGCTTAGGGAAGTTTATCTTTTAAAACTGCTCTTTTCAAAACATTAAAATTGAAATATTACAAGGGCTACAAAACCTATATTTATTAAGACACAGTGTTATTTGCTTTTTTATACAAACTGGTATAAACTGATCTGGTATACATTTGTACCATTAAAGAATCTTATTGAATCAATACTTTTTTTGATCTTGTACCGTTCCTTGATATATAGAAAATTAGCTTTATTAATGTGTTAATGCTGATTGGTATAAAATGAAATAACACAGCGATTTGAAATGCTAATTTGAAAAAAAAATGTTTAAGTTTTTATTTTTTTAAAAGTATTTTTTAGTCCTTATTTCAACATTTGAATTTAGTACAACTGGTACGTACATTTAAAATACTTTATTGGTATAAAATCGAAAGCACTCAATAAAAAAATCATTTAAATTCAGCTACTTAGTTGAGATTCGACTTTACAATACTAATTCTTGTGGATGACGATAAAATTCTTCATAGATGGCAACGTTATTGTGAGGGCCTTTTAAGTGAACAGTTTTCGAAACTATACTTCCAATAGCTGGAACAACGAAAAAGTCGAAGGAATTAGTGCTGGGTGAAAAATTCAATAAAGGGAAAACCGATCGGGAGTTCTGGAGACCTCGGATCTAGATGGCTCATGATTTTCATCGCTAAGCTTATTTGCGCTGACCAAATGCATAGTTAGGGGATGGAAAGTTACCTTCTTCTAGTCAACTAGAAAAAGGTTAATGGAAAAAATTGCGAAAGCTATCGTTCAGTCAAACTAATGTCAGACACCATGAAGATCATTGGATGGGTAATAAGATGGCCATCTACGAAAAATAAGACGGTTGTCTTACGACCAGTTCAGGTATGTTTCGGGTAAACCAAAGATCCAATTTAGAGTACAAGAATCATAATTGGAAAATGTCGGGGTTCCTCAAGAGATTTGCGTATTAGCTGATTTCGAAAAAGCATTCCACAGACAACCACGAGATCTGATAACGAAGATTTCCGGAAGTCGACGTGCAAATGATCATGGACATATACGAGCAAACGGCAGGCGGCAAACAAGCCATGTCAAAATTTTTTTTATATCTACCAAAATTGTAAAACCAAATTATAATAGAAATAAAATAAATAAATAAATAAAAATAAATAATATACGAGCAAGTTAAAAGAGTAGTAGTGCACCAGGGAAGCGTCTTGTGATGATGGACGAACTGGCGGGAAAATGTTGGCATCTTCTATGATCGAAAAATGCCCCCTTAGCTGAAAGGCAAGTGGTACACGGCAGATGTTCTTCCAACGATAACGTACGGTTCACAATTTTGGACAATGTACAGAAGCAGGGGAGTATTATTGAAGGCAGTTGGAATAAAGATGCTTGACAGCAGTGACAAAGTATGATCGAATAAGAAGCAAGACAATCCGGGAAAGCCTACACGTAGCGTACGTAAATATCATCTTGGACAAAATACAACATGACTAATTTAGCTGGTACTGTTAGAAGAAAGACAGGCGCAAGAACTCCTGGATCAAACAAGTGCAATGACACTTGCATTTAGAAGTCAACCCGTCGAACCCTACAACCCTACAAGTGACGCTTTGAGGTGAAGCAGTGGAGTGGGTGCAAGTCCTTGGTAAATGATGAAGAAGAAGAACCTACAACTCCATCTTTTTAAATAATTGTTTTTGAACGAACAATGATCATTCAACAAGTCACGTATCTTTAATTATTTCTTCTTTTTGAGTCATCATAATGCTAAGTGATCATCACGATTTAAGCTTACTTCTATGTAGATGTGCTTCGTCAACATGAAACTGAAGAAAAAAACAATCACCTCACCCAGAAGACAACTTTAATACACTTGAATTAATAACGAGGGATCCATATGACGAATGCATTCGAAATGAAAACCTATTTGCATTTTAAATTTAAATCTCAAATATCCTCTTACTAACCCACAACTCATGTGAGTATATTCGCATTCCCACATCCGAAACAACACAAATTTTTAGACTCACAGGCTTTGTCGAAATATGTTAAATGCTATTCACCCCAGAGTGAAAATTCAGCCCTTCTGAATATCCAAAGCAAACCAAGCCCAAAACCAAACCAAATATTTCCATATGCCATCGCATATCAGCACAAAATGCATTCTTATGACTATCATGCATCTTCTCCATCCAGATTCCAGACCCACACATTGTGTGTGTGATGCATGAGTTATGCAGAACGATGCAGGATTGCAGAAGAGTAGAATAAAAATTGTATAAAACAAATACCACTCAAGGAAGAGAAAAACAAAAAAAAAAACTATAGCCGGGAAGTTTTTAACCCGAAACCTACATCTTGAATCCCTTTCTTCATCACTCCGAGAAAAACAATTCACGAAAAACATTTTCTACTTTATGGTTTACAAAAAAAAAATAAAAGGATAAAAAATTGTACCTATACAAAAATGGAAGAACAAGTAGTGAAGAAAAGAAAATAAAAAAAAACTTCTGAATTAGAATTTTTATTTGAGAGCGGTTTTTTTTTGTTTACTTCGGTTGGTTAAAATATGGAAGAGTGTGGCAATGTTTTGCTTTACGCCACTTTACCTTACCCACTACCATCACCATCAGCATATAGTTCTGCTTCACACGCACTATAACACCATCACCGAGTTTTTTCCTTTTTTTATTTTTTTTAAATGAAACATACAAAAAAAACCTTTGACGTTGTAAAATATATTTTAAAAAAATACTTATTTCAGAAGTAAATTTTGTAATGTTTTGCAGAAGACAAGAAAGCTGATGGTCTTAAAGAACTTTAAATGCAGAAGAAAAAAAATATTTATACTTGTACGTAACAAGGCTGTGAAGGATGAAAGTGTCTGGCACAGCCTTGGTTTTCTTTTTCGTGTGTTTTTTTGCATTTTGTTTTTCTTAGATTCTTAGAAGATTGCGTGAAAGAGAATAAATTATTTTTTTTTTACAAAAGTTTAATTCGAGATTTAATTTAAATGTGGCAAATAATAGACAGGAAAAGCTGGAATATCTATCCAAATCAGTCTAGTTTAATTTAATTACAAACAAAATTCCCAGTACCCACCTACATACTTAAGTTTTCCATTGAACTTCTAGGTTAGATAATTTTCGAAAAGGCAAAATTTTCTTTAGAATACAATTAAGTTAAAAATATAAATTTTAAAAAAATGTCTCATAATATTGAATTTTCAAAAATTATTTTTTTTACAATAGATTTTTGTATATTTTGATATTTAGTAGAAATTTTATTTAAACTCTCATAGCTTTTGCTTAAAAAAAAAACATTTTTTCAGCTGATATTAAGACAAATTTAACAATTTTTTTTGTTAAATTTTTCTCAATAACGGCTGATCCATAATTCAAAAATGTTCCCTTTAAAATTTTGCAAAAATTCAAAAAAAAAAAAAAATAATCATTTTTGAAAATTTGGGAAAGTTAACAAAATCAGATAAACCATTTTTGAGAAGGCTTCCATTTTTTTGCTAAAAGAAATAAGATTGAAAGGTTATTTTTTAATTATTATTATTATTTGTTGTTATTTATTATTTATTAGATATTTATTAATTATTATTAATTTTTATTATTTATTAATTATTATTTATTAATTTATTATATATTTATTATACTAGAATACACACAATAATTTTTTTTACAGAATTTCTTTTGACTTATCTTTTTTATCAATTTTTTTTTGTCATTTTTTCCAACCAATTTTAAAAAAATGAACAATTTTTTGGCAAAAATTGTGAAAACACAATATTTTTTTTTACCAATTTTGGCGTTCATTGATTGATTTTTTTGCCCGTTTTTTTTGTACCTTCAATTTTTGCTGTGGGAATTTTGTTCGACGAATTTTTCAACTACCTATATTATTTTTTGACCAATTTTTATTCTCGCTTCCTTGAAATTTTTTTGTATCAATTTGTTGGCATTTTTTTTTTTTTGACAAAACTTAGGTTCCCTACAACACACTAATTTAATATGGTAAATATAAAAGAAAAAAGTTTCAAATGTTATAGCTAATGAATTCCAAACACAACTTCCGTTTTGAACCTTTTCGATTATTGTTACTTATTTGAAAAAAAATTCACTTCCACATTCGAAAGTAGCATATTAAATAAATGCAGCAGAAGAAGATAATAAATATGATTTTGTCAACAATATTTTGTATGTGCTTTGTAACAAAAATAATAATTCCAAGCATAAAGTAATGAAGTTCCCAACAAGTCAATCAACTTTTATTTATATCTTCTACAAATCAAATTTCATATATATACACAAATATATGTATATGGATGAGTCCAAACGCAACTAAACAGTTATGTTCGTATATCCAGCTATGATGTGTTGTGTTTGAGGTAGATGACTTCATTTATCAAAAAATCATAATGGTTATAAAAAAAAAATAAAATTAACCAATGGCACGTGGATTTTATGTTTATTTGTCTGGACAAATAATATGAATATGGAGATATTTTGTTTATTTTTGAAATTGAAATTTTGCTTAGACAGCATATAACTAGCATCAGCACACAGCACGAAAATAAATACACACCGATAGACCAGTCGGTAGAAAATAAAACAAATAAATAAGAATAAAATAATATATCTTTAATATAAATAAAGTAAAATGGGATGACCATAAGTTTCGTACATTTGGCCTCCATATTAAAAGTGTATTTTAATCCATATCTCGAGAACGGCTCATTTAACAAGAAATTTGTCAAAACTTTTTTGTTTGAAAAATTGAACAAAATTTTTTGTTTACCTACAACTTTTTTTCATGACTTTTTCTTTCAGAGTAAAAGCGCTTAAAAGACAATTTGACACTTTTTTTGCTTATATCTCCTCAACGGTTAATATTATGAAAAACACCTAAATATCACCTACATATGTAATTATCAAAAAAAATGTACGCAATAAAGAAGATAATTAATTTTTTTTCAAATGAAATCTAAGAAATTTACGATGAGCCGTTCTCGAGATAATGATTAAAACGTGTTTTTCAAAATGGCCACCAAAGCACAACACTTAGAGACTCTCTTTACTCTCAGTCCAACCATTTTTCCATTCCAATCTAAAAATTTGAGATGAGTGTTTTTGTCACAAAAAAAAAATTCTCTGCCGACTGGCCTAAGGATTGGAAACTCGAAACCGTACACGGACGAGCAGTGACGAACAAGAGAGTGAAAAATATTGCAATTGGATATTAAAAATGTGATGGATAAAATATATTATAATGGAATTATGGTGAATGGAAATTTGAGAGTGCTTATTTATGTATGTTTGATAGAAATTTAATGACATCCAAAGCAGTTATGTTTAGTGTCAATTTTATCGGACTATTATTATTAGTATATCTAATTTTGTATACATTATCTAAAAAGTTTGGATTTAGAATTCATAAGAATAAATAAATTGTAAATGTGTCATTTGCTTGTGATTATTTTTTTTTCATAAAACATTGTTGCTCTTGGCTATTTTGATTTTATTTCTTAATTTATAAATTATTGTTATGAAAAATCAATCTCCACAAAGGAGGAGAACCTTAGTAAATGCATCGAAATAGCTAAATTGCTTTTGTGAATGAAGTGAGATAGGTGAGTGATCTCATATCACTTGCCAAAAAAGATAAATCTCTTCTTAAAATAGTGTTTTTTTTTGTAATTAATTAATTAATTATTCAGGAATAAAGAACTAACTCTAATTAACAAAACGGATATGAATAAAAAAATGTGTCCATTAATGTCACTGAACTGTGAAACTTTGAAGTTTGTAGATATACATACAAAACAACAAACAAATACAAATCAAGCATAAGGCACACAGTACCCGCAAAGCAATATTTGAACATTCTGTTTTTTCTTTATTTAATTTAAAAATGTAAATGAACGAATAAGTTTTCCATTTATGTGACATGAATAAGAGTATGGATACTTCAAACAAAACAAAAAACCATTAACATTATTATGAAAATTATTCCAAAATGACAAATGATGTTGGAGATACTTGTGCACGTACTAGAGTCTAGACGCCACCAAAGGTAACCAACCGAACATAGAGAGAGAGAGTCAAGAATAAAAGTTTTTAAACCCTAAAGGGCGCCATTTGTTAAAGCTAACTATGTACAGTACATTCTCGATTATCGCAACTAATTAAAACAATGGAATGACCGAGGTTGTTGCAATAACCGAGTAAATATTTTTTAAGGCTGAATTTGAGATACATACAAAGCAGTTTTTTTTAGCAGTGCCCTTTTTTTTCAAAATCCAAGCGACCTATCACTGGACATAATTCTTTAAACTAACAAGAAAATATTGCATTGTATAGATACATATGTATAATGTATACAATACATTCATACAACTTCATTGAACCATCACTCAAAAGTAGCGGTACAATAACCGCCGCCGAGACAAAATGTAACAGATATGCATATAAAGACAAAAGTTGCACTTATCAAGTCAATTTTTTTGAAGAGTTGCGATTACTGAGTCAATAATGGTAAAAATTGCGTGAATGGAGAGTTGCGTCAATCGAGAACGTACTGTATTTAAAATTAAAAAAATATATTATACATATGTATAGTACGAGTACAATAATGAGATTCAATTTGAGGTAAATAACGAGTTTTCATGGAAACATACATACATCATAATATACCCACTATGGTGTGCAAACAAAAGCTGAGGAAATTTCATAAATTCGTAATAAGATAGCTTGGAGCTAGTATTAAACCAATTAGAAATTTAGACCATATAATATTTTTATGTCTGAGGTTCACTTTAAATTCAATATTTAATGATTTAAATTTATCCTTACACATTTTTGTATTATGACAGCAAACTGGTATAACTGGTATAAAACCAAAGTCTTTTCCCAAGAATGGTTAAGCGGTCCCTAGACTATCAATATTATTGAACAACATATTGCACCATATTATTGACGGGTACCCCACACTAAACAATATTTCGCACAATAAATCATTTGACAGTTCTTTATTTGTGCTTCAACATCATGCTCGATTCAGAACAAATGACAAAATATGGAGCAAACACATCCAAAGACTATACAATAAATTTGGTAGCACAATAAATATCAAAAGGATTTTGATTTTGTACAATATATTGCACAACCCTTCAATATGAGCCCTAGACTCTCAATAATATTGTGCAATATCAAATATTGCACAATAATATTGATAGTCTAGGGACCGCTTTACACAATTGCTTTTTTGCATATATTTTTTAAGACGTACATACTTAAATATGATATTAATTACGACAGTTACTTTGGAGTTTTTTAAGCTAAACAAATTCTACAGTAATCTGCACAATCAATGGTCTAAAAATTATTTTTCACATATTTATCGATTATTGTCGCATGACAAATGGCGCATTGTAAAAGAATTAGAAATTCATAGCAGGAAACACCATAAGTATGTTTATTGGTATAAATTCGTCTTAAACACATAACAACTAAAAGTCTGTCTATCTCCTCATAAATTCAATATGTTATAACCAGTTTTTTACACAGCACCGTTACTACACAGTAGATAAGATATAGCACATGCTACTGCCAACAACTTTATACCAATGCCTGCTACCCCTGACAATAATTGCGTGTGTGCAAGATGAGACATTTGAATTCAAATTAGATTTAACTGTAATTGCAAAAAAGAGTCTAAAGACCAGCACTAGACACTGGCGCCCCCTGGCAATGCTCAAGATAATAAATTCCATTATGTTTTTTTTTGTGAATTTATGAATCTAATTTGTGAGGATCA
This sequence comes from Syrphus vitripennis, assembly GCA_958431115.1. Taxonomy (NCBI): domain Eukaryota; kingdom Metazoa; phylum Arthropoda; class Insecta; order Diptera; family Syrphidae; genus Syrphus; species Syrphus vitripennis. The sequence goes on along the minus strand of OY288108.1, from coordinate 104,515,800 downwards.
GTTGTAGATGTAGATATGTTGGGTGAGGAGGAAGAATGGGAGAAGGCCCAATATTTGGGAGATGCGATGAAGGAAACAAATACATAGGTGTATGTATGTATAGGCAAAAAAAAAATTAATTCAACATTGATAAGCCATTTTGAAAGGCGTGCGAGGACAAAACACCACAAAAAGCATGTAGATTTAGAAAGAACGTTGCCACATCTTCTCACATGAATGGCAGAACTATATTTCGAGCTGCAGCCAGTTCCATTCAGCCATTCAGCCAACCAGCCAACAATTCAGCATTAATTCAGCGTTTTTCGTTGTTGGCAGTTTATCTCCGTTATACCCATACACTTCTTTTTTTTTTGCTTCTTTCCTTAATGTGTGTGCCTTTTTGCCAGGATGAAGGATGATATTCTCTGAGTTGGGTGTGGGAAATGAGTTTTTGGAACTAAAGGAGGTGGATGTTATTTTTTTTGGTTATTGTTGCTGGCAGAAAGAGGTAGGTAATGAAGAGATTTAATGGTGACATGAATTTAATAAATCATTCGGTTTGAAGGGAAATGATGGAGTTAGGCGGCAGGGAGGTAGTGATTCCAAAAAAGCTTCTGTTATACCTATCCAATTTTTGAAAATGATAATCGGCATATACTCGTACAATCCTGCGGGTTCTATCTTCTATGCATAAGGAAAAGAGAGAGAGAGAGAGAGAGAGAGAAAGGTGGCGATTGTACAAATAAAACCTTGAAGCCTTGAAGGCATATGATTAATGGCGTTTTTGTTGCGGTTGCGGTTGGTATTCTAGTGTGTCATAAAATAGAACCCTATTATGAATAGATTATTTGAGATTGTGATGGAATATATTATAGAAATATTTATGTTTATGGTTTTAATGACCCACTCTTAAATGTTATTTTGCATAAGAGGCCATACAATAAATTACATCAAGATAAGTGGGATATTTTAGTAAAAAAAATACTAAAGAGAAATGTATTTTGAATTGAGTTTATTTTTCTTGTTTATATTTAGTAACATTTTTCATATTTAAGTGTCAAATTTTTATAGAATGGTTTAAAGTAAAGATTTTTCTTTTGACCCGGAAAATAAATACCAAAGGGTACTAATGGTTTCGTGTATTACCCGGATATCGAATACCCAATACATTACGAGTAACCTTGACTTAGATCATTACCTAAATAATGAATTGGGTACGGGTGCACTAGTACCCAAAGAGGTGTAGGTACTACTACTTTGAGTACTACCCAGATATCGGATACCCAATGCATTACAGACAACCTTGGACTTGGCTCATTATCCAAATATCTACTGAATTGGGTACAAAGGTACTCTTTAGGTGTCATGGGTATTGTACAAGTGTTGGTTACTCATTATCAAAATGTGTCTAAAAAAAACCCAAATAAACATCAAAAATGGAAGCACTTGCTTAAAAGATATCTTTAAACCCAATTTTTAATAGTATAAAGGTTTTTAATTTGACCGGGAAAATTAAGACCAAGGGTTCTAATATTTGGTTGGTAACTCTTTATCCAAAGTCCAAAAGATTTTAAATTTGATCGGGAAAATTAACACCCAAGGTACAAAGATTTATGAAGTCACAATATGATCTTTTTCCTTACCCAAACCCTGGAAAATATTTTGATTGGTTAGCTGAACTAACATATTCCCAGTAGAATATTTTCAAAGACAAGCAATACTGTTGCAACGGCAAATCGTTTTCAATCATCGCTATTTTCAGAAATACCATGAGCCTGAGTCATTATTTACCTCTCCAGGTGAATGCAGGTCTTCGATGTCAAAAACATACCTAATGTTCACTAAAGGACTAATTAAATGTAAAAGTTTATTCTACATACCAAAATTTTGTTTCGATACTACATTAAAAAAAAAAAAACATTAAAACTTTGACAACGTAACAATATATTCATAGGCACTCTTCTCGTATTTGATTATCATTTCCCTATATAAACTTAACTTCTGGTTCTGCCCAAAAAGCTTTCAAAAACTTTTTAAAACTATATACTCAACTTAGTACCAATATACGTAGTTTAGAAATACGTGCCTCATATTTTGTGTTGTTGATTATTTTATTTAAAACTTCCCTTTCAAAATCACAATTGCAATACCACACCACACCACACGACCAACAAAAATAACAAAACAAAAACACCAAACAAAAATAAAACTCTTCCCTGTTTTTGTTTTTTAACAAAACAAAAAATTATGATAAAGTATTGCAAGCACGTTTTAGAAATAGACTACAAAACCTGCCTCCACTCGAACTCTCTCCGAAATAGATAAATAAACTTTTCCCCCAAAAACAAAAAACACAAAAAAAAAACTTTTTTGCTAAACAAACAAATATAACGAATGAAATGCTCGAGATCTTCTTTCTCCTCGACGACGTTCATACTGAAAGCCACTTGACTGTATAAAGACTAAGGGGTTTTTGCCATAGTAAACTTTGCATCACCACCGAATGAATGTCCCGTCAATTCAATTTCAATCTCCTAATTGCAATCTCCTTCCTATAACAGTACACCTCGAAAAGGAAAAGTATATTTTTGTTGACAGGCAGAGCTTCTATGAACTTCTAAAGAACTCCCCTGCCCATTCTTGTCATATTTTCAAAAGGTAAAGTAGTCGGTCGGTCTTCCCAGAGAGACAAACGAAGTGTATATTTTTTTTTATATATACGTTTCTGGGTTTCAACGGAGGGTTTTCTAAATTCGATTCTTCCACCATTTTCCGGGGAAAGTTTAAAGCAAACTTTGCTGTCATCGTAGTCGTTAGCATCCATGGTGGGAAAGAGTTTTGTGAGAAAGAGCTTCTGGCCTACATAATTAACAATGACAACTTGTCATCAAAACCACTGTGTCATTCCCAAAAGGACTAACCAACTGTAAAATATCTAAACAAGACAAGAAGTCGCTTTGCAACTTGACTTCTGAAAACAACCATCAACATCCAAGAGCATCGGACGACAGAATAAGATCAATGTTATGAACAACTTGCTTCTTCAGAAGAAATTGAGGAAGAAAAAAATTACTTTTACTACCCCCCGGGTCTGGAAAGTTCTTCTTCTTCTTCAACTCCAACTTTAACTTTCCACGGGATCAACTTACCTTCCCTATTTTATTTTATCTTTAACAAAATAAAGAAAAAACCAAGACAAAAATGAAGAAACAATGACTAACTGTGTCGGGTCTCGGTGGTGGTTTTTGGCTATGGCGATAGCAAGCAGAGTTTGTTTCTAAACAACCAAACGCAAACTTGGAGAGAAGCATAAGTATATAAAAATGAAGAATGAGATAATGTTTGCTACCAAAGGAGATTAAATTTCCAAGGTAAAACTATTTACTATGGTTGGTTTGGAGACAGAAGAGAGAACTCTTGCTGTGCTGTGTGAGCATTTTCTGGTTTCTTGGATATGCGTAAAAATATGTCACATGGAAGCAAAACTTTTGTAATCATAGCCTCTATCCATATTCTAGGATTTCCCATTGGCACAGGGCTATATATGAGGCAAAAAAAAAACTTACAAAATGACTAAAATAAAATTCACTAACTTTGCAGAAAATAAACGATGAAGAAACATTGAAAACCGCTTCACTGAAAACAAACTATCACATTACCAACTCTGTTAAGAGTGATGTATGTTGAAAGGGGAATTTCTCCAGCACATTTGCTTTTAATTGATAGATTTATTTCTTAACAAAATGAGCACTGGATTGTGGTTTAGAAAATCAAAACATCATAAAACTTGGAAATCTTCCCACAAAAGAGGAGTACAAAAAAACCGCCTTAAAAAAAATCGATATTTTTAAGATGTACGCATATTTTCCAAATTTATTTTACTTACAACAACAATGATTTTTTCGCATCTTTTCAAACGAATTTCTCCTGAACCAAGCATTCTAGCAAACTGAAAAGATAGGGGTCTCATCTACTCTTAGAAGCTATCTTTCTATCAAAGTATCGCAAGTCATCAGAAAACGATCTTAAAAAAATTGAGATTTTTACGGTTAGGTGAGAGTTTTTTGACCACAATATGTCATAATTGTTTTATAAATTTCTGGCCTAATTATTTGCCGAAGGGATTTTAAAAGCTATATTTTCGTGATATGGAAGTCAGGGCTTTTCGACGTAAGCTATTATGAAAATATCGACTTTTTCAGTGATTTTCAGACTGAAGTTTGAAAAACAATATATTCAATATTTCAATATCTATCTACTAGTGAAAACCAAAAGCTTCCACAAGGCCTGTTTTTAAAAATATAGTCGCATCCGAAGTGAAATTACTCAGTTTTGACCGTTTCCAAGATTTTTTATTTTCATAAAAGTAAAATAAGTATTTATGACCATATTAATTTTTTTTCTTTCTCTCTATCTTTTTTTTTTACAGGCGGAAGGTGGTTCTCAGTGCCAGTGACATTTTATCCAAAACGTGAATCGTAAGTTTCTTTATCATATAACAAAAATTATACAAAAAAATCAATTATATTTTGAAAATCCAATAATATTATATATTTTTTTGGAAATTATGTTTATAAAACTATATTATTAAATACTGGAATATCTTAATTTGAAATATGACCAATACCTATAAAATGAAGTTTGACAGAACCTTTAGATATAGTGGCAATCAGTTTGTGGAATGTACCTACCACAATGTACAGCACAATGTGCAACATTTTAAAAATACAGTAACCGAGAACTTCTCCTAAAAATAACCCTACACATACAACAAAAAATGAAAATAAAAATTAAATTGATGTAAGAAGATTGGCAGTGTCATTGCACGCAACGGAAACTTCATGGTCGTTTGTTTTTGTCCGGATCCGGTGAAACATCAGAGTTCTGGGAGTTTTTCTCTTTTTTTTTTTTGTTTTTTGTTTAAATGTGATACACTTCGTTATTGATTTTGGAGAAATATATAAAAGTACCCTACGCTTTAAACTTTAGCAAGGAATAATTTTTGTAACGAGTATTATGTACTTGGGTTTTTTTTTTTTGCGCGTTCATTGCAAATGTATGTTTTTTTTTTTTAAATTTCATCTTAAACCAAATGGGGGTTGGCTATGGTAACTGGGTAGATTTGAATGAAAGGTTCACATACGTAAGATACGTTAAGGAATGCCTTTTATGAAAATAGGTATAGGAACGTGCAAAGAAAACATCGAAACATTTATCGACGACATTTTAAACTAATGTGATTGCGACGAATTTTGAATACAAAATGGTATTTACTCAATTATTCATAAAATATGTCGAAGAGGTATTTGTAGGAAAAACACACGTGCCCGCTTCCGCGCCACAGAGAAGATGTGTTATTTAGTACTTACATATACATTTGACTCAAACAAAATACACTCTAAGTCGATTGATTGAGATTAAAAAAAGAACTAAATTTAATTAATGTTTGGAAGTATTTCTCAGCAAACACAAAATTTATTGAATATTTGAGTGAAGAATAACAAAAACAATAATTTTATTGTTCCATCCTTGCTCTTAAGCTCAAATTGGGAGTCCGACTAACGGCTTCTTCAAAGCACTTCAGATTTCAGAACTCTCTTATCTGTAGGACTGTAGGTACTACTCGAAAATATTGATTCCCAATTTGTTATGAAATGAATCCTATATTACATTCCCCGAAATAAGAGATTATCTCAACAAATCTGGATATAGCAAGCTCAGGAGCTTGAATGGAAAATATAGTCTTTGATAAATTTTAAGAGGACTCTTAATATAAGATCACGGCGTAATTGATAAGCAATTTCTTACTTGAATTATGAATAAAAAAATAAATATCAGACACCACCTATTGCTTCTCATTGTATAAAATGTCTCGATTTTGCAGCCGCAATTTTTTTATTCGCAGGGATTGTGGTGTTTTTAATTATCAATATAATCATACTCACAGGTCTTAGACTTTTTCGTTCTGTTTTCATTAATGTTTCCAAAATATACAATTAAGATACGAAAAAGGTTTTCCCATTTTTTTTAATATTTCTATTTAAATAGGCCCTAATCAAGTACAGAAGAGTTTCAAAAAAAAAGGTTTTAATGTCTTTAACCCTTATTGCCAAAAAAAAAGGGGGCATTCCGCGCAGCAGGAGGACATTTCGCAAAAGGAAAATCCTTAAACAGCGTGGGGGCTATATAATAATATGACGAAAGAGTAATTTTCGAAGGAGGCTACATTTGCTGCGGGTAATAACATTTTGCATACAACACTGATGATGGTGATGTTCCTCATAAAAGTTTCAGCTGATGTGTTTAACGTGTGTTACACGGGGGAAATGAGAATAAATTGTATGACAAAGCACGATTGTGTTGTATAGGGTGGAATATTTGATTTTTTTTGATGATAAAATCAATTAAATTTTAAATTAATGTAAATCTCTTGCAAGAAGATCACATGTTGGGGGGAAAAAATTGTAAAAAAAATTAAAAAACGTATTTTCAATGCGATTGACAGAATTTCAAACATATTATTAGATTTAAAATCCCAAATACACATGCACTAAAAATATGAGACATACACGTGTACGAAAAATATAAGAAATACCTACCGGCGTACCCAGAAACACCCGGTTAAGATTTATACAATTTATTGAGTAACCGGGAATCTAGGTATATAACTTGTCAGGTGTAGATCTGTAAGCGTCGGGAAAGATTTAACACTAATTATATCAAAGCTGAAGAAAATAGTAGGAATTATTTTTTAATCGTATAAATTCATTTTTTATCAAGTTTATTCGTTAATTGTATCGCATATGTGAGAAAGTATAATTTATACCAGTCAGATGGTATAACAATATGATAAATCAGTATGTTTAATTATTAAATATTTGACTAAAGTTTGTTTATAACAGTTAGTAAATATAATAACAATCCGGTGCTCTGAAATTATCTGCAGTTCACTACAAATAAAGTTCAATCAGTCTTATTCTTCACCCATCATAAACTTTTCTAATAAGAAATCCCAAAATTAAAAGAATTTAACTATGTGAATATTCTGTTTGGTTATTCTTAAGAAACAATTAAGTAAAAGTTTATAAAATAAGGTTTTGGAAGAGGTTTTGTTTCATCGGTCTACGAGTATAAGTTCAAAGTTAAAAAAAAACTAAACTAACTTAACTCAATAACTTAACCATCTTTCACATTGAAGTCACTCATGCATGACATAACAAACACATTCTTACCCCCACTTGAACTATTTAAGTTGTCTACTTAAGTTTGCATAGAAATCTCAAAATAAATTCCAAAACATTCTCAAACAAATAGCTGAATAGTCAAGTTTGCATTATAAAAATATCTGTGGTGTTTGGCATAAACATGATAACTTTGTAGAAAAATCCCTTTTAACACCCTCTTTACATCGAGCTACAGCTTAAACGGGTGGGACGATTTGATTAAAATTTGGTGGCATTAAATTGAAAATAAAAATTGATTGCATTCTTTCTTCTGATAGCATATTTGTATGAGGAAAATTAACAATGCCTCTACTGAAAAAGGCAAAAATAGATTTATCATATTTGTACCAAACACCACAGATATGAACATATATTTGACGAGAAGGCTTCTATTTTAATACCAAATAATCCTTTCAACTTCGCATCATCATCATCAGTTTCTCTGATAAACTGTTTGAAAAGTTGAAAGTTTATTAAACTCGTTTCAAAAACAACTACAAATTGTGTGTTCACCCTTAAGGCCTCCCTGTCTCCGCCAGTCCTTCTTCTACATAATAAACCCTCAAAACATGTTAGAAAATTTTGCCAAAAACTAAACTAATTGCCTAGAGAACTAGACACAAAACGAATGAGTATGAGACGAGATGTGCAACTGACAAGTCATGAAATTTTAATTAAAATTCTCTGCCTCTGCTCTCTAAGAACTTCGAATGAGGAATTTTTGTAAGCAAATTATTATTTTTTTTCCCCAAAAAAAAAACTAAGTAATCGTCGATGATGATGGGACCTTTTAGGGATTTATTTTTTGTTTTTGTAATTTCTAACTATTGCAGCAAAACTATACAACTATAGGAATTTTATTATGAGAGATGCATCTTAATTAATAAAGTTTACTAAAAACCCTCTCCCCGGGCACTCGTAGAAATTATTATTTATCTCTTTGACACATTTGATGATGAAAGAGATGTTGAATTGTTGATGACTGACGTCAAATTTGGAGAAACTTCGAATCGATACGTTTCTAAAAAATTATAAAGCCATTGAAAATAAGTAACTAAGTGTAAGTGTACCAACTGAATGGACTAATACTTTCTTTAGAATGTTGTTTTTACTAACCAGGGACGGAGTAAGACTACATCAAGTGGCCTATCTTCCACCCGGGTTTTAAAATTCGCTTTCATTCGAAATAAAATAGAAATAAATTTTATTTTAATAGAATTCAATTTCATTACATTTAAAGCAAGTAAAATTTTAATATGTACCTACGTATTTAATTTTTAGTCAATAATTCAAAAAAATTATTCAAAAATTGCTAAAAATTGATTTATCATGCGCATATTCATAAATTGAAAAATTGTTGTCGAAAATTAAAATTGATAATTTATTTTTGGCCAAAAATTGAAAACTGTCAAAAATGGAGTTTAACCCAAAAAACTTGAAAGTCATTTAAACGCGAATATGAGTCAGAACTTGCAGTCAAAAGACCTACATAGATATTTATTCGAAAATTGAAAATGGACAAAAATTTTGTCAACAATTTAAAAATCAGCTTTCTTCTAACTAAACCTTTAGTCCATCCCTGCTTAAATGTCGGATAAGACACACAAAAACTTTTAACTTCACTTTTTGAAAAACATTTTTCTTTCCTTTTTCTTTTCGTGTGTAGTCTAGATCTGGAGTGCTTTCAGTCCCACCCGCCATCTTGTCATTTCATTATTCTGTCATTATTACTAAAAGTGCACTTGGTTTCAATTTATGCAGAACACCTAACCTTTACATGGGCTCCACACTCTCCATCTCTCTTTCTATCTCACTCTCCCTCTAGTACCAATTGAAGTGCAAAATTAAATTTTTATCCTACTTTTTTTTCATTTTCGTTTTCCTTCCTTCCTTATTTCTATTTCATTCTATACTAGTATAATACTAGAAATAGAACTTCCAACGAACAACTTGTCCCGCACGTCTTCTTGTGTGCACGATGCACGTCGAGCCAGTTCGAGCCCATTAAAAATTTGCAAAATTATAAAACGTTCCAAATGGGGATATAGTAGGAATAGAGTAGAAAGATGTATAAATATAGAAATTGTTACATAGACGTATAGATGATGGGTGAAGTAAAAGTAATTTACATGCTCTATAAGTTAATTACCGTCACCTGGGTCGCCTTTTTTTTTTTGAGTGAAGTATAAGGAACTACTTAGAAGCTTGGCATAAAGGAGGCAAATAATAATACAAAATAGTGCATTTAACAGGATGGAGAAAAAAATAGTAATCACTTTTATAATGGCAGGTGCTGGATGGAGGAAAAAGAACTTGCTTTGTGAAATGATGAAGAGTAGTTGTAAAGGAATAGTCTGTAACCCTGACACCTGAAGGGATCTATTAATTTTACGAAAGTTCTTCAATGTCTATTCATTGTCAGTTTTGTTTTAGCATTTATAACCTTGAGTAGTAATTCAATGTGGTTGTTTCCGGGAAAAAAGTTGTTTTAAGAAAAAACTTAATGATTAATCAGAACACGTGTTGCAGAAGATTAAAAAAATTTAGGTACATATAGCAGATTATACCAATAATGGTATACATCAGTTGTCTGAGCTTTTCTTAAGATGTATCAAATTTATACCAGTTTATACAAATCAGGATTAATAAGAATATGTGTGAGAGGAAACAAAAGTTATTCAACTGGGTTATATAGATTTTGCTTTATACCAGTTAACATCTTTCATACATCAAATAAAGAAAAAATTCTAAAGATTTCTTTTCTAAATTATACCAATCATTAAAGAAGTTGATTGAACATGTTAGGTTCTAAGACACAAATTAAAATTTGAAAATATTTTTACCCAAAAAAGTAATTACATAATATTTAAATTTATTTGAAATTTAATTTCTATACCAGTTTATACCAATTATTCTTAGAAATTTTCGCACACTGTTCACATATTAAAGTTATGTTTGAGCAACAATAAAGCCTTTTATACCAGTTTCTTTCAAATATTTCGTTTATTTTAAAAAAGTGCATGTTTCGGAGCAAGGAATCTTGACACATAGAAATTATATTTTAGTAAGACACTTAGGCCATGACGATTCCGAAGACGGTACAATCATGAATTGTACGCAATCTACCTTGAAGCAGACATAGTGACAAAAATTAAGCTCGCATGAGTGAAGAGGAAAGTCTCGGAAAGTCCTTTATGGTACATTCTATGGTATAGACGGCAGCGTTGTAGACCGTTCTTGCGCTGGAGAGATGGCGTAGACCATGACGCCCGAAGCCTTGGGGTGCGCCACTCGATGGCGTCGGCTCAAGACCCGGATAGGTGGAGAGACTTGTTGAAGGAGGCCAGACCGGACCCCGGTTGTCGAGCCGATGATGATGATGATGACTTAGGCCATGGTGCATCATGGACTGTCCCAAACATCAAATTTATTTATTTATTTTATTACAATTTAGAATTTTATACTGATTTTACCAATCATTGATTCGGTTTGGAAAAATCCAATCTTTTTTCTCCTTCTAATGGATATCTTGGAGAAAACAATCCTGATCATCTATGTATAACTTTAAAAGTATATTCCAGCGAACGCCCAAAAAGGGAATATCTAAACACAATTTTCTTAAAAAAATAATAACAAATTGTCGTCTAATTCTGCGTTCTCATATTAAACGAAATAGGGGTCTCTTTTAGACTCTTTTCGACTCCATTGTTTTTGTGAAAATTGCTTCATATTTTGCATATAACATAGATATTGTCTCCTCAAAACTAAAAAACTATCAAATTTTAATTCAAGAGTTTATAATTAAACAGACGATTATAATGAAAGAATCTTTCCATACAAGACTGAATGCAACTTTACAAAATATCAAATTCTACTGCTTGACAAAGTCTTCGTCTACCAAAACACACTATTATTTACATTGAGTTCCATAGAGCCCCAATAGTTTAGCTGGAAAATCATTTTAATTAGCTTCAATGCTGTCATTATGTTTAATAATTAATTTATTACCCAGCTCAGTTGGGCCTCTTCAATGACGTGAAAATGTCTATCTTCTTGCTTTAACATCAAAACATTTTGTACCTCAAAGGAAACACTTTCTACCGGAATTTTAACTTCCTGCCGTATGGCATAGCATAACTTATGCAGGTACACATCCTCTTTCGATAAGCCCCATCTCTCTTATTTGATGTGCTTGCTCCACTGACTTTTCTTGTATAGAAAAAGGGAACTTTATGGAACTTTCTATAACCAAAAAAAAAACCGTCAAAGGATCTTTTGATCTCAAACAACACCACACACATATCGCTTGACAATAATTATGGTACTATGAATTTCGTTACAAAACCTTGAGTACTTAAGTTACTTCATAGAATACTCCTTATATAGAAAAATACACTCAGTGCCGTTTGGGGGGAAAAAAAAGAAAAACCTTTTCCACATATACGGAAATCATTATAATTATGACAAACCTCCCTTTAAAATTTTTAAGTAGGTACATTAACCATCATCCTTTATACATGCTCTTATATGATACCTCCTGACACACATACACATTAGAGAGATATCATAGAGGACTCTGATGATGTTCCGGCGACACGGGTGACTTGACTTGGGCAAAGTGTCAAAAGACATAGTAGTGTACAGCGTCAGTGACATTAGCCTGACAGTACAAAACTTGATCTCTGTCAAAAGCCAACAAGGTTAAATATGTCAAAAACAGTTAAGCTTAATCATCGTCCCCATTTAACTTAAACCTTTGCCAAAGATATATCTCTCATAATAATGATGGTGTAGTTGTTGGATAGTTAGAGAGGGAGAATGGGAAAGATAAGATGATGGTGACATTCTTGTATCGTTGTACCTAACAGGATTCGTGTAATGACGCTGGTAGCAATTGACTCGTTTAATTATAAACGGCTCACTGGATCAGGTATAGTTGTGGTTTGGTTTGGTTGTTGAGGGTTATACCTTATACCGAAGGTTACTATGCCCGGTGGTGCGCCACGAATAAATCAAACTGAAACACACATAGGTAGATGTACTCTTTGCCCTAATGGAACTTATGAAGCTGAGGTGGAGAGTGTGGTATAATTTGGTACACACGCAAGACAAAAGAGATGGGGGGATAGAAGTTGGCAAATTGCTGAACGCGAGGACCTTGGATAACATTGTTGCTGGCAAGACTTTCCAATGATATGCTATGACTCTGATGTGACTTCAGCAAGCGGCAATGCATGGAATGCACTTAAATGCCTTTGTCGCATTAAGGGCACCCCAATTCCATGTACTTTGTCTTGTTTGTTTTTTTGTTGTTGTGGCTCATTAGTTGATAGCTAGTACCTTACTTGTGTTTCTCTAATGTACCTTGGTTGTATATATTTTATCTTATTGGCATACACCGGCAACTATATAGAAACTCTTGGCAAAGAAAACAAGGACAAAGGTATAACGACAACGAGACGAAACGAAACGCACACGGAATATCTACTTGCAGATTGTAGTGTGATAGCGTTCTCTTTTGACTTTGGCAAGGAGTTTATTTTTAGGTTAGGTTAGTTATCTTCTTTAATTGGAATGATGCAATGGTAGAACTAGAGAAAATTACCCTACCACATGTACATTATACAAAAGTATCATTTGCCATCAGGAGCGGAGGAAAAGGGTAGGTGTACTTGAAAAAGATCTAGACACTGGATTATAATCATGAATGAAATTGGGCGCTTTATTTGTTTAAATGTGGATACTGGTTTAATGATATGTAGTGTTGCCAGAAATATTTGAATTAACTCGAACAAATTTTGGAGAGTTAGACAGCTTTCCCAGGCACTATCGGAACCTTAAGAAATTTTTTTACAAAGAAATCGTTATTGAAAAACTTTTTAGGGTTGTGGCAGAATTGTGTAATATTAATTAAAAAAAATTCAGACACCTTAATGGTATATAACTAAAACGTTACAAATTGAGTTTGAATACTTGGCGTTGTATCATTGCATAGTTTGCTCCGGAAAATCTATTTGGAAGAGAAAGCCTTAATCATTTTTCTAAGTTAACCAATGATTAGTATAAGCTGGTACAAATTCAGAAAAAAATTAATCTTTGGATTTTAATAAATGCTCACAATCTGGTAACCCTATTTAAGGGTACAGTACACACATTCATGATAATAGATATCTTCAAAGCGTTTTCAAAATCATGCGACCGAACTGAATGTTCCTGAGACACAAATTTTGAAATTAACGAGATCTGATGTGGATTCGAGAAGATCGTGGATATGTATGAGCAAATACGCAAGAATCCCAATTAGAGCAGACTTGCACCAAGGAAGCATCTTAAGTCCTTGCTCTTTATTACAGTCTTTGACTTTTTGCTTAAGGAAAAAGTGACAGACCCCAAAATGAATAACTTATTAAAAAGATCCATCTTTTTTTTATATATTTAGGGGATTTCATGTACCCTTTACATGTCGAAACACAGTGCGAGCTTTAGGTAAGTAGGAGGGGATGTGAAAGGAGATGTCGGTGAACATTAGTCTTGAATTTCAGTATATCACAATGAGAGGGAAAGACAGAGCGTGGAAGGTAATTCCACATTCGCGTAGTACGGCTAAAGAACGAATCCCTGTACTTGACAGTACGGCCGAAATTGGGTTCAAGAGTAAACTGATGAGCATTCCTGGAAGCGCGAGTATTACGGTTGAATCTTTTAAGGGGAGGAATGCAACTGCCTATTTCAATAGAGCACTTACCGTAACAGTAACGACAAAAGAGTGAGAGACAGGAAACGTTACGCCGGTGTTCGAGTGACATAAAAGTATCGATGATATTCTTGTCTCTGAAAAGAAACCTAAACATTTTGCGGCATTTTTGGCGACGTTAAGTATGTGATCGTTCCACAAAAGATTGTTTGTGATACACATACTTAAGATCGCAAGCTGATTAGTTCGATGCAAGTGCCCATTCCCCATTGTACAATGCTGTTTAAGTCAGAATTTAATGAACTTATATTTAGCCGTTTCAGTTCCACGTCCGAGGAGCAGGGATGTGAATCTGGAAACGAATATGAAAAGCTAAGGGTGCTATAGTCAGCGAAACAATTTAATGGATTAGTAGTTGCAGACAGGAGATCACTTATAAAAATGAAAAAGAGGGTTGGAGACAAAACAGAACCCTGTGGCACACCAGCATTTATGTTGTGGGTTTCAGACTTGAATCCGTCTAATACAACGGGCAAATTCTTAAACGCAAAACTGCAAACGTAAACATCCCTGCTAAACACTAAGCAGATTGTCCCTAAATGTAGTAGACTTTATTGTCATGCGCAAATGCAAATGTATTTCGGCAAATGTCAAAAATATCTTGCGCACTTCACTTGCTTTGCCTTTTCAACTGCATTCTTCATTTGCTTTTCATGTGGTTTGCTTTGCAAATGTTGCGTTTAAGAATTTGCCCTACTTGTATAGCACGATTCGAAAGAAAGTTACTAATCCAACAAAGAAGAGTTTCATCGATACCAAAAGCACGCATTTTCGATAAAAGAGCAAGATACCAAACTTTATCAAATGCTTTAGAAATATCAAGTGCAATAAACTTAATCTATCTTATCTAAAGCGAAGACCCTGTATCTTTATTGCAACTAGCACTTGGATACTGCATCAGCGCAATAAAGATTATGCTGATCATGTTCTGATACGCACAAGAATATTTCGGGAACCTATTGGAATGAAACGGTGTTTTCCAAGTGCGCAAAGTTTAAATATCTTGGATCTATGATGACGACTTCAAGCATAGTACGGTTAAAGCAGCGGAAAACTCTGTTAAAAACACGATCTTGGACAAAATACAAAATGACAAACTAAGCTGGTCTTGTACATCATGTACAAAAAAGATGCCTTGAAAACACCTCTCAAAAGGCAATGATAGACGAACTGCCACTATCGCAATTAATTGCCCTCAGTCATGGAACAATTGAAAACCGGCAGGCCTGTGCCGACCCGACAGCGAATTTTCTAAATCTAACCCGACTCTAACAGGTGAAGCAGTGAAGCTGGAGGGTTATGGTTGCAATAGAGATCATAATAATCATCGTTTTAAGAAAGAAGTCTTTAAGTATCTTTGTCTTAAATGTTGCCTGTTTGAGTTAATTATCATTTGCTTATGATGGTAGATTAGAGAAAAATTTTATGCATGAAAAAAATTACTTACCATTTATGTACGTTAAATTAATAAAAATAAAACACTTCGGTCAAACAGCAAATGACCTACTGGTTCCCACGCTGCATGGTATGGCGTTAATTGACCATGGCTTAAGTTTTGAAACGAAAAAATGAAAGAAATTTAAAAATTTTAGTTTTGTTTTATGTGGGGAACTCTATACTATTTTTATATGAAATAATACCATGTTGGTTTTGAAAAATAATAACATGTTAGCAATGATTAAATCGAGTTATGTTCATTGAACAAACCTACCAAATTACAAACACATTTTACAGATAACAGACCTTTAAATCTACCAAGTGGGAGATGCCTATATAATTTTAATCATTGCTATTAATTTAGTTGTAATCTCTTTCCCAGTTTAAATAGCCGCGCCCCTCACCGCCAACCGACCGTAGCGCCACGACCAATTCTACTCGAAATTTAAACCATCAATCAATCATTTGGCATTACGTTTAGTGAAGCAAAAACAGACACAGCTTAATTAAATTAGTATCCTGTCAGCACAACATGGTTGACCTCAATCACACTATTTACCCACGTTTGACAGGTTCGCTTTCACCCAAATTACATAAGGACAGAGTGAGAGAGATAGAGGAGAAAACTAAAAAAGAAAATTCGAATAATCTAATAAAATCTACAAAATTTTGCATATTCCTCGCCGACAAAATAAAAAGCTTCACACGCCGCGCCGCATATACTGTTCGTAACGCCCTTGGTGAAATTTCAAATTTTAAATTATTCAAAATGTCACTAATTGTCATCCTTATACGTGTTTTTTTTTTTCTCCACCACATTTTTAGTTTTCATCCAGCACGACATCAGACAGAGGATTGTGAAAATATTTAATAGGATCACACTCTCTATCTCTCTAACTATAGTAGCTACACTCTTGTGCTCTAAATGTGTAAGCTTACAAAAATCCCTTTTGCATTTAGCAAATTGGAGAACTACACTTTCCCACCCAAACCCAACTAAAAACTCAATTAATACTTTAACACTATGCTTCATACACAGATTCATACACAACCCATCAGAGAGTGCCATGATGAACCATAGTTCTATAGTTCAGGCAGGATCTAACGATGACTACCGACCCTTCATTCGGTTTCTCTCTCATAGTAAGTATAACAGAAATCCATTTATCATCATTCCCGACAGTTGGCTAAAATTCATTGAGTGTACGATATAATCGATTTTTAATTGGCAAATGGAAACTATCTAGTAACCATCAGTAGCGGGATTTTATAGAAGTCTAGCACACTGTGTGGCTGTGCCGGACCACAGTTAGCATCAGTCATATTTTTACCTATTGCGGACAGACGAGAGTGAAACTGCCATCTGCTGTGTGGAGATATCATAATGGTGTGGTACATGGTTAGCAGCACACAGTGTGTGTAACAATTGTAACTTGCAATTTTAAATTGCCTCTTTCCATATCCGGTGCTGGTTCGAGGAAGTTTTACAATTTGGAATTTTTTTGCATAAAAGCGCCCCTTAAATTTATCTTCTGAGAGCATGGGAACCTTTTAAATATTCTAAATACCGTGAAGCTTTCAATGCAGCAGTTTCTGATGTACCGAAGTGAATATTTTGTATTGAACTAGGATGCATCCAGGGCTCAACAGTTAATGTTTTTTAGTTTACTCAGTTATAGTCGATTGGGGCCTACTTGCACTAGTATAAGTCATGATCTACAATCTTCTTAACTGGACTTCCGTCACTCAGAGATGAATTCCTAGATTTCTCTTCTAACTTTCTTCGCCATGTACTGCTACGTCTTCCCGTTGCTTGCCAGCCTGCAGAGAGTTCACTCTTGGTGTCAGCTCACTAGACAAACCCAATTTGATTGCAGCAATTTGCTGTCAATTTCACGCTGCCACAGGGTATCATGACCTGATTTTATGGAACGAATCTATTTCAGTAGTTCAAAAAGTCCTGAAAGATGTTGACATACACAAATCCGCTGGCCCGGATTCTCCCATTGTTCTAAAGAGGTGTTCTTCAACGCTGGCGAAACCGTTGCGTAAGGTTTCCCATCTATCCTACTCTACTATATACAGTGGATAGAAAACAGCATTTGTCCTGTCCTACTTATACCGACCAATTTCACTCGCGTCCCTTTTTTCCAAGTTCATGGAAACGCTGATAAATTTTCAGCTCAGGAAATATCTCGAGAAACGAAAGCTTCTTAATGACCGGCACAGTACGCCTTTCACAGCAATAGGTCCATTGGTGATCTGATGGAATGTCTCACCGAACAATGGCACAAATCTTTACATCGTTTGGGAGTAAGTAAGATTATTGCACTTGATGTTTCAAAAGCATTTGCGTGCATTTGGAATCCATGATTATCTCCTTCTTCGGATAGTAGAAACTACCATTCGTACCGTTCAATACAAGTAGTTATATTGGATAGCTTTAAGTATGATTCTCATAAAATAAATGCTGGTGTGCCTCAGGGCTCCATTTTGTCTCCGACTCTCTTCCTTATTTTATCAATTCTGTCTGAAACTTGCCTCAGCTTTTCATATTCGTTTTCAGATTTTCATCCCTCTTTTTCGGATGTAGAACTAGAACGGCAACATATGATTAGTTCATTAAATTCTGATCTTGACAGCTTTTTTCCAATTGGTATTTAAAAACCGTGTAGAATTTAACGCTTTTTAAAACACAACCCTGTCTTCTGTCGTTGAAGCGAAACCCACCTTCAATGTCTCATAATATAATTCAAAAAAGAGCCTTAAAATGATAAGTGATAGAAATACAACAGAAATATTCACCTCCCTTTCATTATTTTATCGCTATTTATACAAACAATGTTCTAGTGGAATAGCCAGTTGCTTTCCTCCCCTAAAAAACTTTAACTGTATTACTCAATACTCACACTGCTAAGAATGCACATCAGTTTACCCTTGAGCCCAACTTCGGACGTACTATGAAGTATAGAGTTTCTTTCTTTAGCCGCACTACGAGGATGTTGATTACAGAATACTGTACCCGAATCTGTCTTTCCCTCCGATTCTAACCTTCAGAACAGTAAAAACCCCTGTTGTGCGCGCACATTATAAAAACAAAACAAAAATTGCAACTTAAATGAAGTAAAATGAAAACGCCTGTCCGACCATTGGTTTTGTTTATGTTTAGACTTAAGCTATCAGCTGGTAGGTATCCATTTTTTTTTTTTTCAAAAGCTGCGATAAAAGTAATAATCTAAAGGTTGCCCCTGATCCCGCAGGCCTAGTTCGTCATTATGGTTGGTGTTTTCCTACCACAAGTTTTTTTTTCTAAATTCTAGAATTAAGAGAATGAATTTTAATCATCAACGAAACATGCACATTCGCAACGTGATTTGACAAACCATAGTTACATAATATATTCCAGATCCAGATATAAAGAGGAAGGGAATTTTTATTTTGTTTGTGTTTTTCTTTCGCATTCGAGTTGATGAGAAACAGCAAAAAAAAAACCAGACAGGACACAATATCCTTGCCGATGAAAATTACGAATATTTTTTTTACTGTGCATGTTGTTAAATGTACAATCCTACTTTTTTTTTTTGAATAGCTTCTAGCATGCGAGCTGAAAACAATAGGGAAAAACGCTTTGCTTTCATCCAACGGCATCAAATAAAAGCGTCGAGGTGTTGGACAAAAAAAAAATTGAAGAACCCAACCGACACACAGCTGTCGGGCAGCACACAACAAAAAAAAATGAAAAACTGCAACCGTATGCAATTTTATTTCAAGTTGAGCTGAGTGTCGACTTGTATCCTGTTTCTGTTTCGATGTTGGGCTCTCAGGCTCTCTGGCTGACTGACATAGACACAGGAAATTGCCAATGGCGTGTTGGAATGGCGTTTTGGAGTTCGTGAAAATAGAGGAAGAACACAACAAAAAAAAAAATTAAATATTAGTACATTTTTTCGAAAGAACAACCGTTGGATTGGAGTATAGAGGGCAGATTTTATGCCTGATGCCATTTTCATTCATTTCTAGTAGGTACGTACATGAAGGGTCCTTCTGACAATGTAGATTATCCTTGTATCAGTTTTGAAAACGAATTCGAACAATCGATTGGACCGTTTTTTTTTTTTCCTAGATGAGCTCTTTGGATGACAGCTTTATCTACATACATTTATGAAAATATATATTGAACAAAGGAAATAGGATGAAACGAAAAAAAAATGTGTCTGATTTGAAGCGATGACCTTCTTTTTTTTGTGGTATGTTCAGAAATGTTTTGAAATGCAATTCATGTCATGTGATTAATGAGGTTGCAATGTCGGAACATATTTCTCTCTATTTTGAAAATTTATCCAATTTTCAATGAATTTATTTGAAATTCGTTAGAATCTATTATAGGTTTAGCTATTTGCCACAGAATTCTATAAAAGATGATGGCGAAATACGAAGATTAGTTTCATTTCAAATCTGTTCCTTTTTTTCGATATAATTCACCACCATGATTAGCCTAATGAATTACCGAAACTGTTGCGAAAACATTTGATCTCTTGTGTGAGATCTTAGGATGGTCACACTGGCCACTGTTCAATATGTTAGGCATAACCATTGTATATAAATTTGCATAGTACTCTCATGAACACGTTCCACACGTCGGCCACCTAGCGATCACACCCCTAACTAATTTTCTGGTTGCTATTTCTGTGTATATACAAGTGCGCCCTCAGACGACCACACCCCACAACACAAAAACCATCGTGATGATAGTACTATAAGTTTTATATACAATGGGCATAACTCGAAAATCATGCCATATTGGGGAAATTAACTATTGAACCTTTTTTCAGAGAATAAGATTGCCAATCAAAATAAATGATTTCAAAAATTTTATGAAAATAGCAGCCAAAATTAACAAAAACCAATCAACCAAATTTTTACACAAAAAACTTATTCGCCCGTTTGTATTGGTTATTCAAAAAAAATATTTTTTAGAGAAATATTGATTTTAAATATTATTAAGATCATAAAAGAATACCCTTATAAAAATTTTGATCGGAATCTGTCGAATTGTTTATGAGAAAATCGAAAATCAAAAATACGGTTAGGTAGCAGGTTGTACAAACTTCCAAAGAAAAAAATTCTTGAGTCTGACAATTTTTTTTATCAAAAAATTGTATATGATACGAGTATGTTTAGATAATATACTTATTAATAATTTGGGAAAAAAACAGTTGGCTCATAAATTGTGCGTATAATAGTATTATTATTAAATTGTATTGTTTTACCTGTTAAACAAAATAAATAGGAACACAATCTACGACTTGCAAACTTCACATCATCATATTCTTTTACTAGTGAAGTTATTGGCTATGACTGCAGATCGACCTTTGATTATTATATTGACACAAATAAATCAATTTTGACTGCTTTAACCTACCTATGCTGCTGTTCTTTGACATTTCGCTGACTATCAAACCAAAAACCAACAAAATTTTTTGACTATATGACACAGGTGTAAACATCATCAATTTTTATTGAATTTAACGCAAACTTGTCAGTTTTTGTTGATGGAATATTTACACATTCTTTAACACGGATGGTAGGTAGCGAGCACACGTGAAAAATAAATATTGGTTACAAAAAAAAAATTCAGAGACAATGAAATAAAATAAAAAAAAAAACATCTCTGAATAACTTTGGACCAAAAATAAAAATAATACAAATAAAAACCTTGTCTGCCTCCACGTAGTCTATGAATAAAAATGTACCGAGTACGATTTTTGAAAAGCAATTTTTCTTACCAATTTTACTGAAATATAATATGCTCCGGTTACTGCACAGGAACATATACACAAGCCCACGCCCACTTCCACCCATATATTTATTATTTGCTGATAGTTTTTTTTTTCTCCAACTGGGCCATCGTCGTGGAAAATGAGAAGGAAAAATAACTGAAAAAAAAATATATAAAAATTCAGAAAACATCATAAAGAACGAAGTGGTTGTAAAATTCATTTTGTATTCTTAAATTTTTTTTGTTTTGTTGGGTTGTGTTGTGTTGTCTTCCCTTATTTTGTTTTTTGTTTATATAAATATAGACTTGGTACATTATATTTTGTCATCTGCAGATGCTGATGGTCCATAAATAAACATTCAGCTTAAACAACCGTATGCCAACATACACATAACAACAACAACAACAAAAAGGAAAAATATTTTTTTTCTTCTCTCATGGATGCGGGTTATAAATGCCTCACATCTTTAAGGCTACATTTTCAGCACATATCAGAGCGCACAAAAAATAGTGAATTATGTGAAAAGGGTTTTTCATAACAGTTAGTTGCAATTTGATTCGGACGTGTTGTTGTTGTTGTTGTTGTTTGTGTTTTTGTTTTTTTTTTGTCCTTAAACTACCATGAGTGGAAAAATTCAAGCTGTGTAAAGCATGAAAAATGTAGGTTCTTCCCTATAGCATGGCAAAAGAATTACGATCAATTTTGTAGGCACTATGTGAAAGAAAGCATAGAACACTCAACTCAACACTCCATGTATAAAAAATAAAATATGACTTCACTTTCCATTCGCCGGCTTGTAAGTTATGTTCACTTGAATCTTCTCAAGCAAGATTGAGACATTTCACTGTTCAAGCTGTTTTACTAGCAATAAAACTCTATAAAGATATACCTATATGGTTTAGGGAAAGGATTTTAGAAACTACATAGATATACGAGTATGATGTATAGGTAGTATATTAATCAAGCATACAAAAAACATCTCGAAATAATTCCAGACAAAAATCAATTTTTTTAAATTGAAATTAAAGATTTTTTCCTAAACAAATTCCTGACCTGTACCTAAGTTCGAGAAACTGCAAGGGCCAAGAAATTTTTGCTTA
The DNA here is from genome assembly GCA_958431115.1 of Syrphus vitripennis. NCBI lineage: Eukaryota > Metazoa > Arthropoda > Insecta > Diptera > Syrphidae > Syrphus > Syrphus vitripennis. Next base: position 104,493,527 of record OY288108.1, on the reverse strand, counting down.
CTTCTATTTCAACCAATAGCTAAATGGTTCTATTTAACTGCAATTATTGTCTACTTCACGGATGAACGCAAGTGGAAAAAAAGTAAAAATTATCATCTGGACTTAATCCTTCCAAATTAGCTAGCTTCGGTGTGAATCAGTTATCAAGATTGCATTAAGTTTCACGGAACGTTGTTTTTTTTTTTATGTTTCATGTTTCAGCTTTAACTTCTGATAAATTATTTTAAATATAAATTAATAAATGAATTGTAAAATATCTACATATTGAAATCAAGAATAAAAATGATTCACTTACCAAAATTTACATTTTATGATTAAAACCCGTCAGGTCAAACTCCACAAAACAGGAATGTCGTGTACAAAAACATGTACAAGTCTTCTAACCATTTCCATTTCTCACATAATCAAAAACTGTTTATAAAGTACTCAACATCGATCTTGAATTATGTTTTTAAAACACAGGTATTTAAAAGTAAACATATTATGAACTCAACAAGAAACATCGAACAGAACCTACCACAATGCATGACAAATGGCGGCTATTGATTTCATTTCAAGAGAATGATTGAATTTTATTAAATAGAAAAAAAACACTTTTCCCGTATCAAACCACTTGACTTTTTTTAAAAATGATCTTCAAACATTAGTTAATAATAATTGCAAAACTTTAAGGCAGAATTTTAACGCAGAATAGGAGAAAATTAATATTTTTTATCAAAAGATCTCGCGGAGCAAAGTTAAACCATATAAATGTACCGATACCGGAATGAGACATAAACTAAAGTGTTAGAAGAAAGCTACAAGCTACAAGATGTTGATGGAATGGATCGAAATTGAAACAGCGATTAGCTAATGTGTGGATGCATTCATTGTATATAGATTCTATATACAATGGTGGGTGGTTAGGTTGTTCTTGTTATTCAGCGCGAAATCAATGGCCGAAGTAAGTTTGATGAAATTTTGTTGTTGTTTATTATCTTTTTGGGTGCTTTTCTTTATTAGTTCAACGCAGATCATAAACTGAAAAAAAAAAAATAATAGTGTTTCTTTTTTAGCTCTGATCATGCTTAGAGCGCGATTTAAAAACTTTTTAATCGAGTGATTTTTATGAAACGTTTTTTAATAAAAATTATTTTGTATTAAATCCGACTACTACCACGCCCACTGCCATGTAATCTTTATTATTTTTTGAACAAAAAAAAGTCAAAAATTGCACCGCAATACAAAATGTGTCACGTAGGAACGAAAAAAAAATTTTTTTTCTGCCAAAGTTTTGTCGAACAAAAAGTTCGTCTTTAAGTTTTCTTAATAGATTAAAAAAATTCCCAAAAAAAATGTATGTCAGGGACCAACGAACTGCAATGTTTTTTGGAAAATGTTTTTTAAAAAAATGTCCTCAGTGAACAACCAAATTGGAAGCTTAAGAACCACGAGAAAAAATATGGTTGGAAAAAATGCAGAACAAAAAATTGACAAAACATAGTGTCGAAATTGGGTAAAATCACTTCGGAAGCAAATATTTTGAGAATGAGAAGTTTTTGTTTGAAGGTATGAATAGACCTGGCCTTTTTAAAAATATGTATTTAGAAGTGTTTCAGAAGAATTTTTGAAAAAAAATGCGGACTTTGAAAAATTGATTTATTTTACCATTTACAAAAATTTGGAACTAGAATTAGATCACATCGACTGCATATCGTTCTTTGACTATGAAAAAAAAACCATTCATGTGAAATTGACATTAGTTTGGCTGGCACTTCCGATCAAAAAGGGAGATAGATATGTAGTTTACAATACTTTATATAGAAAGTATTATTGTCTGGTGTATTTTTTTTCAGTCAGCGTTTACCTATATGCACATATAAAAAAAAAGAAAAGATATGACACCAATCGATCTACTTCACAAGATAACATAAAACAAATTGAAATGTATTTTTCATTTTTGTAGTTTTTTTTTTTATATCTCAACTTTCTTTGTTTTTTTTTTTTGTCGATTCAAAGTTATAAATTGGTTCTCCCATAAAAAAAATTTCTGAAAACCCTTTTTTAAAAAAATATTTAGGTGGTAGATGGGTTTGTCCTCTCTTTTTTTGGATGCTGTTGGGATTGAGTTACATCGTTGTGAAGCTATCAAATATGTAGGAGTTTCAATGTTTTTGATTGTTTTTTGTTTGTTCTGTTTTGAGTGTCTAGTCAAGTGATGGTAACGATATCAATCAATAGGCAATGAAAAGGTGATGTTTTATTTATTTATTTTTTTCAACGAGGGTATCAACATAATCGATTAAGAAATGATAAGTTGGTTTTTTGTTTGCGAAAAAGCTTCATTTGGATTTAAAATCGAAAGTACTATAATTATGAAAAACAGTTTTATGAATTGATTAAAATAAATCTTATCTAAATATTCGAAATGGAGTGGATAAAACAAATTGCTGAACTAAAATAAAATGTACAAAGATCAATTTTGGTCAACAAAAATACAAAGCAGCTCAAAAAAATCATTGAATATTTAAAATTGCGAGTTTTTGGATGTGGATTTTGTTTCTAGATTTTATAAAGCGATTCTTAAGAGATCTTTATTACGAGCATAAGAGTGCGATTTGATAAATTGGATTAAACTTTTTGGTTCTTCGAGCCGGATTAAGAGATTTTATAAACGGATCTTTGAGGGAATTTTACTACGAACGATTTGATACTTCAAAGTTAATCAGTGAAATCAATTTCTAAGGAAAACATCAATAAGTCACGCTTTAATAGCTTTTCAAAATGTTTGCATTTGACAACTCCACCTATTTGTATTTATTTCAGGATAAATCTGCTATACTCACTGTTGGTGTATAAACAAGGCTTTAAGCATTAACCGTCATGGCTAATGTACTAGGGATATCCCTTTTTGCAGTCAAAACATTTTTGATCTTTTTTTCAGAAAAACCCATAATAAAATATGCCATTGTCCATCTATTTCGTACTTTATATTTATTTTGTGTATTCGTACATCGTCTTATCTATATCGAATTGAAGATTCAAATGCTATAAAGTGTTATTTTCCTGAACTAATAATTTATCAGCTCAATTTAGTCAAACATACAACATTACAGCGTGTAAAATTCGTTTTCATATCAAAAAACCCTCTGTGTGTGACTTCATTCTAAGAAAAATATTATATCAACAACAATGGCAGTCACTTACGATTTCTTATTACGAGTATTTGCTCATCCAACAAGGGAAAAAAACGAACAAATAAACAAAAATAAAAGACAGATAAAGACGTGAAAAGAAAACACTATATAATGTAACAGCAAAAGTTGAAGTATCTACAAAAAATGATTATTTGTTTTAGGCGAGGTTACCATCCGTTTGGGGATAAAGGTTAGAACGAAATTCGCAGATTAAAGATTTTATTTTTATTAAAATTATTTTACGGATTACATGAAATTTTCAAATAGAAATTCATCCTAGTACTAAAAAAAATGCGTGCTACTAAACTCCGAAAAGAAAATAAAACTTTTCGTCGTTTTTTAAAAAAATGTTTTTTTCAAAAAAAATCCTACATTTTTGTGAGAGAACACCCAAGTGGAAATAAATACAGAAGTTGTGTAGCAAAAAATGCTGAAAAAATTGTCACAACCAACTTTGTCAAAACAAGTTAACTTCTGCAAAAAAAAATGTCAACAAAAAACTTGAGGGGGAAAAACCAAGTGTAAAACCATGTTGAATATTTTTTAACAGTGCATTATTAAAGCGCTTTAAATGGTTTAACTTAATTAAGTTTTCTAAATAAGGTGTTTTAAAAATACAGCTTTACAAAAATCCGTGCGTTAGGTCAGCGTTACGTGCGTAACAAGGTAACACTCACGTTATTTCTGTGTATCAGATTTTTTTTAAACTTAACAGGACCTACTTTTTTCATTTTAAGATTTGTATTAGACTTGTGTAGTTGCTAATAAAATAGTTCAATGAAATAGTTCATTTCGAATTCAATCATAACATTACAAAAAATTTTAACCTTCTTTTTATCTGAACTCGGCTTCAAGGCAATAAAATTAAAAACCACCTGAATCAGCCTCGATTTTTGGATGAAAGGGAATTCAGGTTTTCACATTACAGAAACATTAAGGTTTAGTGGAACTTCTTCCAAATCATAAATTTTGAAGTTTTGGTTATTCACTTTCTTGCTTGAGATTTCTAATTTCGTAACTATTCTAATTTGTACGTGTTTAAATTTCCTGAATTAAGACGTAATTCAAATAAGTGTGCAATAAGTTTTGCGATTTTTTGTTTTTTTAAAAAAATAATTTAAACTAAATTGAACTAAAATAAAGAACTAGTTCAACAGCGCAATTTGAACTAAAAAGATCGATTACTCAAATGAACTAGCACTCCTAGCTAAATTTTGTATTCTTTAAATTTTTTTAAAAATAAATTTAGATAATTTTGCCCAAAAAACAAGAGAAAAAAATATGGTCACCGTAGTTCCTGGGATTGTAAGAGTTCTTGCTATAAAGAAGAAGTAGAAAACACGTAAGGTAGTTCATATAAATAAATAATTATACAGAATAGATTATTATCCAACACAACTCACAAGTGATGCATTATGAAACTTGATGATGTTGAAATTGATGTATATTTGTTTTTTTTTCCAGTACCTACATATGTATATGTATCTTTATCCTTGCACTTTCATTAAATTTGTAAAGATACAAGTGTAAGAACAAGTTATATGTAGGTAGGTACTTGTTTATTTTTATATTATTGTTTTGAAAAACTGATTTCGCTTATCTCTGTTAATTTTTATTTTTACCCACGATTTTAAAAGAAAGTCAATTGATATAAATATAGATAGAGCGGAGTGGGTTGGCTATGCGATGCAAGAAAAAAAAACAATTGACACCTTCGCTCTATAACTATGTATCTCAATCAATTAACACGTACAGTAAAGTAGATTTTTTTTGTGTAAAAGATTCAATTTTCTATTCATCCTGAATAATAAAAAAATATAAACATCATCATGGAAAGATAGAAAACAAAAATCCAGTTAAAGACAAAGCTGCCAAATCCCCATTGATATCGAAAATTAAGACATCCTCGCCTTTCGCTTCTTTGGTGGCTCGTGCTATTCTTCTTCCTATTCCACCATCCACCCATCAAGCCGCATAAAATAACCAAAGCACGTATGTTGTTGTTTTCAGGCGTATCCTTCTAGAAAAAAATCCTTAAGATTGTTTTTCTTTCAAACTAAAACAACAACAACAAAAGCATATAGAAAGCAAGAAAACCACAAAGTTTTCATATTTATTTTGCCAATGAAATTATATAAAACTTGGATTAAGAAGTTTCGATGGATTTTTAAGAAAAATATATAAAAACTCCTCACAAGTTATATGAATTTAAGGCTACGAAGACGACGACGACGCGACGACGACGGTTAAGTTGAATGTATCTTTATTTTTGTATAGAAAACTCTGAGAGGAATGCGATCATAACTTTATAATGGAGCTTGTTAGAGATGATTATGTTCCTTAAGATAGACGACAAAGCACACACAACAGAAGAAAAAAAAAAATAAATAAAATCACAAAGAAATGCATTTAAAAGATTTGTGAAAGGTTTTTCTTCTTATGCGAAAAGGTTAAGTGATTTTTAATTAATTGCAGTACAAAATAATGTGTGCGTTTCTCTCTCTCTATTTCTACCTACATAAAATCAATGTTTTGAAGGATAACGATGATGGAGATGATGTTGAACGATGATGATGATGATGACGATGATGAGAAGGATTTTCACGGTGAATTAAATAACTAAAGTATCATGATGTGTGGGCTTGTTTGACTCTTGTGTAATTTTATTAACTTTTTTTTTTAAATTTTATTAACAATACTCTAACAATTTTTTATTCAGTTAAAGAGATTTAGATTTTACTGAAAGCCAACCAAGTTTTCTTAATAAAAGAGTAGAAACATTTTATGCATATAAATTCGTATAGCTACATATTATGTGCATTATAGGAGTATGCTTCAAAAAGGAATTAGATTGAGATAAGTAATTCCAATTAGTGAAGGTGAATAGATTGACATCCTTGAATTGAAACCAACAACCATCATCGTGCACTGTCGATGTTGAGAGTGCGGTTGGGTGTTTGCAAGGATGTGAGATGACATGAAGACGTGTCGAATCGCTGCTACAAGAAATCTAATAAATTATGTGTTTCTTTGGTTAAAATAAATCGTTTTGTCCTAGTTAATATACACTGAAAGAAATAATGAACTTTGAATGCATTCAATGGGAAGTTATCTATTCCTATTAGACTTTGCAAGGGACTATAACTACTATGTTGTACAGTTAACAGAAGCCTGATGTCGACAAAACTTTTTTCTATAGTTCATTTTTTGATCAATTTTTAATCTCATGGTTCGTTGCAAAAACACACAAATTTTTTTTTGACATTTTTGTTGTCAATTTTTCTTCTTTTTTGGCAAAATTTATTTTGAAAAAAAAAATTGTGCACACGAAAATTTTTATCGACAAAATTTTGTTATACCTACATATTAACATTTTTTTTATTTTGAATGAAGTTAAAAAAAAATTTTTTTTTCTAAATTCCGAAATTAAAATTTTGAAGATTTATTTATTGAATAATATTTACAATAATAATGCTTTGTTAAAGAGTGCTGTCTAAAAAACTGATAAAAAAACATAAATCAGAGATAAAAAATTTAAAACACAATGAGGTGAGGTATGAAAAACTTATTGGTTTTAAAAATTTATTTATTAAACTTTAATCCTTACAAATACAAATACAAGTTCAGACAATGCGGGAGAAATATTTCTTTTGTTTTTGCTTTCACGTGATTAAATTTCAGTTGGTAATCGGAAGGTCTCAAGACCTTCAAATGACACCATAATGAATACATTTTTTTTATTTACTGGCTACCATTTTTATAGAACATTTAATAAGATTTTCTCAATTTTTTTAATACTACCTTCTTATTGGATGAAAATTATAGAGAATCAAAATGCCACTTTCGAAAACCTGACATAAAAAGAAGATTTTAAACTTTGATCATTTTTTTTTATTTTCAAAATATTTTCATGTCATATTAGATATAAAATCTATACTTTTCTCTTTCCAGAAAACCAACGCCAACAAACATGTGTCGAATCACAACGTGCACTCTAGTGCTTGCCATCATTTTCATCAGTACAACCGTTTTTGCCGGCGACACCTGTGGCCCCGAATTTCCCACCGAATGCATTTGCGGGAAGGAACAATACGAACTCAGTATTCGATATGTCGTCAATTGCACAAATGCTGGCCTACACGATGCAAGCGTACTGCAACATATGCCCCTCGAAGTGGAAATTCTCATTTTCACTGGCAACAACATCGTCGAACTGCCATGGAATGTCTTTGGCAAACTAAATGATTATTTATCATTGACAATTGTCGACATGAGTAACAATCATATTAGAGAAATTCGTGGCAAGACCTACCATCGTGTTCAAAATGTCCAACGTCTCATATTGAATCACAACAATCTGAGTATATCGAGGGTAGGTGATGAGATCAATGTCAATCATCATCATGCGAGAGTTTTTTCGAATTTCCTTAATTTGGAAGCATTGCATTTGACAGATGCCTTCGATGATAATACATCACAAAATCTTTCTCAAGACCTGCATGATATTTTCGTGAATAGTAATTTGACGAAATTGCAAAAACTCCATTTGGAGCAAAACGAAATAACAAACTTTATAGATCGAAAAGTTTTCTGTGACCTGCCGAGTTTGCGTGACCTTCATTTGGGTGACAATAATCTGAAAGAAATCAACTTCGATGTAAAATGCCTTAAGAATCTACGATTCCTGGATTTGGAACGTAACAAATTTGAATATGTCAAAGCGAAGGATTTGATTCTAATGGACGAATTAGAACGTTCCCGAAATAGCAAAGTCAACCTCATTGTCGACTTCAATTTGAATCCATTTGTTTGTGATTGCAAGATTAGCGTTCTGCACGATTGGATTCAAGAAACAAATGTGACAGTTCGAAATGCCGAAAATCTAATGTGTTACCGCAATCGCACGAAACCGGAACCAATTATGCAAATTCAATATGGCAAGTGTGCCAGTGCAAAATTGCGAGCTTCCATGACTGCTCACACAATGACACTTATCTTTTTGTTAATCGTTCTGAGTATGATACTGATTGCACTTGTGGCAGCATTAGTATACGTCAGTAGAGACAGAATAAAATATATGATAACGCCAGTGTTTGATACAGTTTCGAAAAAAGTGCATTATACGTCGATTAAAGATGAAGATTGTCCGGAGGTTCATGTCTGAGAGTTTGTCCTATACATACTACATATACGTATATATTTATCAACAATTATATAATAATAATTATAAAGTTGTAAGACATTAATTTTGCATAAATTTATAGGATAAGATTTGTTTTTTTTTCATAATTTTTAAACATTTTCCTAGAATAAGAAGTTGTGTTTTTGTTTTAAAATTTATTTTTGTTTGGTTTTATTTTTTATTGAAAATGGTTGTCATTATAGACATTTAAAAGAATTGAAAATTGTCAAAATTTTAAATTTTAGATTATAAATCATTTATTAACATAATTTTTAACACTTAAAGTGTTTTTTAAAGACATATCACTTAAATTTAATTTAAGCCACTTCATTTTCTTCATTTAAATAAGTAATTTTATGTATCTACCTAAGAAAATCATTTGTAAAAGGCATGGTGTATAAGCGGGGGGGGGAGTATTTGGATACAATTACAGAACTAAAATTCAATAACCTCAAGGCTGAAGACCCAAAAGTTTAATTAAGCCGAGCTCGTGTGTCAGAATACCAGAAACTGAAATCCCAAAAATCCGAGAACGTGAAATTTAAATTATTAATTGCGAAATTAAAATTAGACCCACAAGCTTATTAAAGAACTCCTGACTAAAGTCAGAATGCTGAAACCTTGAATCCCCAAAAACCAGAAAACCAATAAAAACATCAGAATTTCAATTTTGGGTTCTTAAGAATTCAGGTTTACGAGACATTGGTTATTTAACGGGCGCCCAAAAAAATGTCATATCCCTAAAATATCAAAAAAACCGAAAACCCTAAGTCTTTAAAACAGAAAATTTAGAAAACTCAAAGTTCATTGGATCCTAAAACCAAAGATTCTAAAATTCCGAAGCTAGAAGAAGTAAATGCAATAAAGGGGTTTTTGGTATTTTGATTTTTGGGTTCATGGGTTATTGGTTTTATCGATTTTGGGTTCTTCTATTTCGAGACTTGGAATTAACGGGCTCCCAAATTAAGGTAAAACAGAAAATCCAGACAACTTAAAATTTCGAAATTCGAAAAAAATAAATAAATGAAATGGTTTTTGGTATTTCGGCTGATGATATTCGATTTTATCGATTTAGGGTTCTGAGAAATTTACGTTTTCCAGATTTCGGTTATTATTAACGGGCTCCAAATCAAATTCCGAAAATTAGAAATTTATATTGTACTTAAATTATATTATACAAATGTTGTATAACACAAAAAACTGCTCACATGTACAATGTTAATTTTCCATATGGAAAAACAAATTTTAGAATTGTATTTATTTACCATGATTTACTTAATTTTTTTTTATTTTGAAAATGATAACATAAAGCCATACTAGATTTAACATTATTTCACTCTCTTTTAATAAATTTGAAATATATTTTAATAAATAAAAAAAATACATAAAATTAAACTGTAAAATAGATATCTGTGATTTAAGTTAATATAATTAAATAATATGTAAGAGCTTTTTTTCTAACAACTATCAAATAACACTATTATTGCTTCAAGTATATTTTTGCTTTTTGATTTATAAATTTAAAAACAAAAACAAAAACGAAAAGATTACAATAACTTCATCCTTAACTTTTCTCTTGTGTTTATTTTGAGTTTTTGTATTTTTTTAATAAAAAAAAAAAGATTTTTGTTAACAAATTAGTAATAACTTTGTTTTATTTATAAATCAAAAAAGATTATTGAAAAATAAATCTCTGGATGATAATCAGTGGGAAGCGTGAAACGATGACATCTATCACTCAGGCTGTCACCAAGTCTTTTAGGCTCATTAAAAAAAATATAAACTAATTTGAAAAAAAAAAGAATTATGAAAAATTATTATTAATTTCTTCGAATATAAAAAGCTTTTGGTAGATTGCCAAAATGTTAACACATTTTACAAATAGAAAAAGTAATTGCCTCATCAACATAAAAATGTTCACTTTGACGTATGAGTAATATTTGATAATCAAATATAAAGGACCATGGGCATTATGGGGCCACTTTAACATTGTTCAACAGTTATTAAACTTATGTCATATAAAGGGTCCTAATCGGTATTTCATTTCATTATATGGCAGCTAAGTTAAAATCCAGCGCGAAATTGATGTTTCAGGTACTAAAGTCAGCGTTTTTTTTACCCCTATACGTGATAATTGTCTTATGAATTTGTGGCCTAACTAACTGCCAAGGGATTTTTTTCGAAAATTTCAGTGATTTTAGTGAATTTCTGCCCCCAATAGAAATCTTAGCGTAGCAATATTTTAGAAACTAAATTGTATACGAGGCTGAAAATTGAAAAACCAATCGTCAATATCTATCTACTAGTGAAAACCATAGCTTTAAAAGAAAAGGTTTAATGGCTCTGATGGATAGATGGGCGTTGTTGGAGACAGGTATAAAAATCATCACCTAGACTTAAGCTTTTCTATAGCTAGCTCTACTTCGAGTACGACAAATTTAGTCATCCCGAATGCATTGAGTTTCACAGAACGTTTTTTTCACATTTTCAGCATTTGAACAGTTTTTAGTTTTGAATCGAACTATGGACAGAGAACAAATAAATAAATTAAAGTAATAATGTAATCTAAATAATGAAATCATGAAATGTACCTACGACCAAAAATCAACTATGTATATTTAAAGTCAGGTTAAACCCTCACAAAACAGAAACCAACTTTTCAAAACAATACAAAAGTCTTCTTACCAATTTAATCTCCCACGCAATGTAAAACAGTTTTTAAAATAAACTCTTTGAATCGATTTAACGACTTTTTTCAAACGAACTCAACGACGAATCGGCAAACAGAACCAACATTTTATTTCGTAGAAAAAAATACATTCCCCTAATCAAATCACTAAAAGCTTTTTTTAAAAACGATCTTCTCACATTAAAAAATAATAATTCTACAATTTAAGACAGCATTTTGTACAATAACACGAGAAAATTAATATTTTTTATCAACTGATCGCGCGAAGCAAAGTTTAACCAAAAAGCATTTGGAATTGGGAACTAATATGAAAAGTAAACCGAACTGAAACTTTTTTGAAACCAAAAAAAAAACTGTTTGACTGAAATGGATCGAAATTGAAACATTGAATTTTTGTTGAAGCTCAATTCTTTTAATTAGGAGGTTCACATAAGGGGAGTTCACATTTTTAAATAGGTTTGACCGGCGCGACATGATGTTTGAAGTTTGACGTTCACATTTGTCGAACATCACTTCTCTTCTATGTTTTGACATTTTTGGCGAAAAGTAAGTTAATTTAAGCACTTTTTATTGAACTGTGTACCAACGAAACAGTCTCACTGTTCATTGTTTTAGAAATAGATACGGAGCATGACACGTCCTTTTTTTAAGTCTTGTATGAGCTGTACCTAATTGGAAAAATAAGTATATGGTTTGGAAGAAAAATTATTTTCATTGTTTTGCGCAAAAAATGTCTTGACGAATAAAGTTTTTTCATAGTTCAATTTTCATATACATTTCTTTAAAAAAAAAAGTATATGTGTGGTGAGAAAAAAAGTATCTGTTCATCAAAAAAAAGTATCTGTCAAACAATAATGTTGCACAAAACAATAAAAGTAAAACTGCTTTGCGCGAAAAAGTCGTTTTCAATAAATTAAAATAAATAGTCAATTTCACTCCAACAGTCGCGTGCTTAGATTCGGTATAAGTACTTACATTTTTACGATCAAATTTTTTTCGAATTTATTATTTTATAAATGGTTTTGTGGAATTTTCTGTTAAGGATAATATAATAAGCAGGAATTAAACATTTTCTTTAAAAATTTATCATTGGCTGAATTCTGCTCCAGAATATTATCAGTTTTATAAAAAAAATTGAATAGGCTTTCTCAACTAAACACGAAACAATCTGTGACGACAAAGAAACAATTACAAACACGTGTAAATGTCAATCATAGTAACGTTTTGTTTTTGCATTGCTTTGAAGAGCCTTAATGTTTGTATTTAAAAAAAAAAGGATTTCGTTAGCACTTTTTCCAAAACAGCTCTTGAAACACAAATTTGTGACAATTTAATTAGTGCGTGTACGGCTTAATATCATAAGCCAGACAATAAACATGGTCTTGAAATGACAACTAGGTGGCGCTGAAATAGTTTCAAAGCCAGGAAATAGAATCCACAATTTAGAAGATCTGTCACTTGTATTTCTGCTCAAGCGCTCAAAGCAAAAAGAACGGTGCACCTGTGAAGAAAAATGAAAAGTTTGTTTTGTTTTGTATTTGTTATCAACTACTAAACAAATTGGTTGCGGTAATTTGAGTGTAAATTTTATTTGTTGATAAACAAAATTTTATAAGTTTAAACAATTCAAAATAAGAACAAAAAACCATTTCAACTGGAAGAGTTTCACAAAAAATAATTTTAGAATTCCACCGAAAATTACTAAACGCAGGTGAGTCAAAAAAAGTTGTTTGTGATAATTCATTCAAAAAATGCATCCTTCACTAATTCAAATGCAAAATGCTTTTCTTTTGCTGTTGTTGCATTTGCATTCCAAAAAGAACTGAGGGCAAATAAAATACACGACGTCAACGGAGATGAATGCCTTTTCGTGACCTAATAATGAAAAAATGAAGAATAACCAGAACGAACGGGCTTTTTTATATTTCTGCTTTGCCTTACAACAAGAAAAACTTCTTGTGCAGATACGCACATTCTCGGGCTTCGTTGGGGTAAACTGGTTTGAAAATCATTACTAGCTATGGATGACGACAACAACTGCGACTATGATAGTTTACAAATCTACGCGATCACAGTTCCCATTAGCATTTCCATTAGAGATAAAAGTGTGCCTGCCTCACGGTTTGTCTGTCTGTTTTGATTTCAACGACACGACGCGTCGCACATTCTCTTCTCTCTCTGAAACTATTAAATTTCCAATTTCAATTGCCCATTCCACCTGTGGGCTTCTACAGTCTTCTCTGTTAGTTAAGTAGAGGTCTTGATTTCATTTCTTGAAAATCAGTTTACAAGAACTTATTTAAGTGCCAAGAGCCAGCGATTTATTCTCTGCTGCTGCAAGACACACGACGATTGTGAACGTGACCACGACAAAATTAGGAATTCGGAATTTAAACCTCGGCAATGCCGATTGAAAACTAATTTTGTTGGTTTTACTTTTGGCCACAGAGAGTATAACATAAATTGGAAGTAACAAACGTGAGTGAGTTTTAAGGCCCAAAGCCGAACACCAAAACATATTTTTAGCAAATTCCTATCTTCTACGCGCTGTGAGAATTATTGTGCTTTTGGACGACGATGTTTTTTTTTTGGTACACAGTGGCTCCATAATTTAAATGAAGGCAATCTTGTTGTTGTTATGTTTATTGATTTTGCTGTTCATTCACTCTTTGAAAATTATGTATAATAAAACCGGTTAAGTGATTTAATTAAACATTAATTTTTTTGTGTTGTTTTACACTGCGGGATATTTGAAGATCAAAATAGGATTATGATAAAAGTTTTCAGTTTTTGTTTTATTTCGAATGATCACGTTGTTATCTGTAGATGAAATGAACTCCTAATTTGTATGTAATTTTTTTTTTTCATCAGATGCAGGTTCTTCCGTTATTTAAGTCAATAATGATAAAATCTTTACATATTTGCTCAATATATATTTTAATATTCCTTAAAAAACATACACGATCCATGGAAAGCAATCAATTTCAATTTTTGTAAAGCAATTTCAATAGATTGGTAGACTCGTGTAGCTTTGAAAATCGTTCATGAAACTTTCAGTAGTGACTGAGAGATGTTTCCAATGTGATTTTTGCGCGTATGACACAAGTTTTGGGACGCAAAAAAAATGAGTCCCTCAACTCTATTTGTTCGCCTGCCGACCGGCAGTCCAAACTTGAATAGCAATTTTATCTCTCAGGTCCATAGAGGTCAAATTAAAATGGCCGTTACGACAAAACTTATTTAACGTTTTGATGAAATTTTTTCTGAGAGTTCTTGTAAAATTATTTAGTCATAGAATTTTTTTATTCACTTGGTCCAGATCTAAACAGTGTTTCCTTACTACGACGCATAAACTACAAACCGTTATTCTTCGAATTTATCATATTAAGTGCAACTGTTTAACTACAAAAAATTTAAAAAAATCTTTTAAACTTATGGTGATTTGTAATCTCTTGTCAAATTCGAAAATCCAGGTTTAAAGAGTTATTTTTATTGATAAAAATCTCTTAGCTCATCTGTTCGATTAATGAACTTAGTTGCCATCACCGATAGATACACACTCAAGTCATTTCTGAGTCACTGTAGTATTTTTTTTTTAATAACTACCTACCTGCAACCTACGTTTACATACCTACTCCATTATGTCTTGAATTTTAACGGCATTCCAACGTTAATCATACATTTTATTATTGTATTGCAGCAAAAATTTGAATTTGTTTAATTCAAATTGCTACCGCTTCGTCGCAGTTTATTCTTGTTCTTCATTTGATTTATTTTCTTTTTATTTTTCTCCTTTCTTTTTTTTGATCGTGTTTACCTCACCTGAGTACTATAAGCACGAATTTTACCACATGGGACTATGTATATATAATATTGGGAGTGGTATAGAGAGTAGTTGAAAAAGTTTATTTTTCAGTTACTACTCAGCGAAGCATTGCAAAAAAAAAAAAAAAACAATGTAAAGTTCTGTGCCGACTTGGACTGTGTGCGGGAGCGGAAGGTAGGTTAGATTTTATGTCTCATTTTCAAATGAAGGTCTAACGGCCTTTCAAGCGATTGTTTTATTTTATATTTTTTTTTAGTTCCTTCATTATAATTTTGATCTCACTGTTCAGGTTCGTGCGCATAGAGGGTCATCGAAGCGTTAATGAAAACTTAAACCCGGTTTAAAGTTGGCATCTTGAAACCATAGATCCTAGATCTCATGGTCTCTTGAATTGGCGTCATCAATAAACAGAAAGTGTGCTATTATTAATAACGATGATGATAAAGCTGTAAAATGTGTATTTTTGCTTTCGATTTCTAACTGCTGCTTGGTCTTGTTTTGTGTACTTTTATTTCTGTAAGAATGTTGGCAAACTGCAAAAATGGCAAACAGGTTCTTTTCTCGATGTAAATAAGTAAAAATCGTGTTTGTCTTAAACCAAGAATAAAAATACAAATGAGTCTAACATTGCGTTGTGGTCTTTGCTATGAGAAAGTATATATTCATTCAAATTTAAACTGGCTTTAGATTATGCAAACAATCAATCATTCTACAAGATACTTTGAATAGAAAATAATTATTGACAGAAATTGTCAAAGGATATTGTTTTGATTTGTGGAAAAACTAAAACTAAAAAAGAAGTATCAGACATTTTTAAGCCAATTCGCTCTGTCGGATTTTGTCGAGTTTAGGAAACATGTTTTGAAACTTGTTTACAACAAAATAGGGTGGGTTTTTAACCACGAAAACCTGGTTTTATACTCACACTGTGCCTCTACCTCTACACATTCCAAAAAAAATCTTATACAATCAACATATGAGCCTTTTTAAAAGCCAAACTCTAAATTTATTGTAAAAAGTACTTACGTGTGAATGTATATACGTTTTTCGAAAAACTGGTGGTGCTCCCAAATTAAATTCAACGTAAAATTTAATTGGTCTAAACGTGTTTTGAATTTATCAAAGGAAATACAAGCTAGCAACATCTAAGCTTACTTACATAAATATATGTTCTTAAATTTGTGATAAAGTTTGACAGGCTCAACTCCGCTTGTACCTACTACTGCCCGAAAAGTTGTCTAAAATAGACAACGGATTCCGTCCAGAAAAATTTGACTTTTTTGTACGTCTCAAGCATTTTCTGAAAAATAGCCTAAATGCCCTAAATCTTGAGTGAAGAAAAAAAATTAGAGGGCAAAACCAGTTTATTGCAAATCAGGGTCTGACACATTAGGGTGTAGTACATTTAGTTAAAAAATGTTTGGGACTTACCCGACTGACAGATCAAAAATCGCAAAGAAAATTACCATTCTTTTGTATATTTATCTGTCAAAATTTGCCATGACCGACAAGCTGCCTGTTGTGTAAAACGAACTTAAATTAAAAGAAATTAATTTCTTCATTAAAAAGTCATTCTCCGCCACGACTTTCTGTCATTTTTCAGGTTATGAATGACCATATCTTTTCAACTATCTAAAAAAATCAAATAAACAACGCTATTTATCTTTTCTCATCTGCAATAAGTTGCAAAATACAGTAAAAAAGCGAAAGTACATTATAAATGTAGACATCTCAAAATAAAACAAAAACTTAAGCTATTCATACAGAATCCTACACAAAAAACCTTCCCCTTCGGTTATTATTCTAATTCTAACGCGAGGTTTTGATTTGGCCTTTATAATTTGGTATGTTAATTAATTCAATAATGCCGTAACGGATTCTGTGAATCGAAGTTTTTAACTACTCTAAACATGTTTTTGTTCAGGCCTTAACAAGTGAATTATATTTGAATTCTTTAATTAACTCAAGCACAGATGTCTCTGTACTCGTCTAAAAGAAACCAGCTGTTTCAGTAAAATATCCAAGAAATGTCAAAAAAAAAAATTAGTTACAAAAAGTGACATAACCAAGTCAAGTAGTGTTTCTGTGTTTATTTCTGAATCTAAATATTAAAATAAGAATTAAATACAATGTCCAAATATAACGATCTAATAAAACTTGGAACTACCTATGCCCGTCGAATGAACTATTTATCAAATCGAATATTTGGCGAGGTGGCTCGCACAACAAACGACAAATCAATGAAAGTTGTTAGAATGTACAGCGAAGAACCTATTCACATGCGTGATTACGTCAAGAATTGGTATCCCCGGCATGTTGAGACGCATCTGCTGATGAAACAACTTAGATGGTATGGTTTGTTCCGTGATGAACATCAAGATTTCAAAGAGGAAATGAAGAGGCTGCGACGTTTGAGGGGCAAAGCTCCACCAAAGAAGGGTGAAGGCAAACGTGCTTCGAAAAAATAGAAAAATAAAATTTTTGTTATTTAAAATTATTTGGTGTTTTTTTTTTTTTATATTTGAATCTGTTTCTTAATAAAAATGATAATGTATGAACATGTTCTTAGGTTCTTCTCTTTTTTCTACTTTGATCCGAATTGAATTTCTCATTTAAATTCTAGAAGTCTCACTCAGTGGCTCAAAAGAAACTCTTTTTATTCTCTTTTTTTTTTTGTTAAATTCCTACTACAAAACCATTACTACTACGACCATTACCTCTCCACCCCCAAAAGCAGTTTGTTTTCTCTTTTAACTGAGAATAGACATTCTTCAAGCCTCTATCATAGCTTTAAGTCGTCGTTGAAGTCATGGTTTGGCGTCATCCACGCCACCACTGAGCTGACCAACAACACAAACTAAACCCACAACAACTATGCTGTTGCTTGAATGGCAAAGTCTTTCTTTTAGTTTGCTTCTTGTCTCTTAACTGTTTAGACTTGGTTGGAAGAAAAATAAAGAATTAAAAACGACAAGTACTTTACCTACTGACCAATCCGTTTTTATTTCTTTACCTTTTTGTTTTGTGTTTTTAATTGAAAGAAAATAATAATTGCAATTTGTTCGCGCGTCGTCCAATAGCTTCGTCGTCGACCGTTCTGGTTTTATAAAATTTCACTAACTCGCGCTTTAAGCAAGAAGGCAATTTACCGACATTAAACCACACTCACTTCATACATTCATACAAATGTAATATAATTTTTATTTAAAACAAATTATAAAGTTGTTTTTAATTCTTCATTAACCAAATATGAATTCCAGGTCAAAATAGATTGCTGCCGTTCGTGTGCAACAACATTGTGTAGACAACCGGAAGCGTTTAGTTGTTTTTTGTTCGTTTTGTGTGCTGAACGTGGTTGCAAACTCGAAAGAATTTAACAACAATAACAAAATATGCCTCAAACCGTGTCATCAATAAACGATCAACTGACCAAACTCATCGATTGTCAGGATCTAGGCGACATAACCCCAGAGCTATGTGACTTCTCTTTGGAAGAACAAAATGCTGTGAGTGAAGCTCAAGGCGTTCAACCATCAGCTGCTTCTGACTTCGTTCCGGTACTTGGAAAATCGGTGACCTACATTGTGACAGTGGTCATGATCAATGACCAAGATGAAGTTCTAATGATACAGGAGGCCAAACAGTCGTGCGCTGGTAAATGGTATCTGCCTGCTGGTAAAATGGAAACCGGTGAAACTATCAACGAGGCTGCTGTGAGAGAAGTCTTCGAAGAAACTGGACTGAAATGTGAGATGACAACTTTGATTGGCGTCGAAACTGCTGGTGGATCGTGGGTTCGATTTTTACTGACTGGGCGAGTGTTGAGTGGCAATTTGAAGACACCCGATCAAGCTGACCAGGAATCTCTGCAAGCTAAATGGTTTGCGGACATCAGTGAGCTGCCATTGCGCGCCAATGATATTTTGAATTTAATAAAAATGACAAGAACCTATAAGGCTCGTGAGCAATCGCCGGCTTTATGGCATTCGGATATGATGCCAATCAAGTATGCCCACCACAAGAATTACTTGCGAATTGTTGCAGTGATTCGTAAGCGTGCAACAAACACTCTCAATGTTTTGGTTAGTGAAAGGAATCTCCATCATTTGCCCACGGTTGAAATGCATCCAGCGAGGAGTCTACATTCGACATTGAGAAAATTCATGATTGAGTTGTTTGGAGCTGAGCTCCCTCAACATCGTCCGCATGGACTTTTGACTGTGGAACACTCTCCTGCTGCATATCCTCATACAACAGATGGTTTCTGTTTAACACTATTGGTGGTGTTTCGTCCTCCATTGGAAGATGTAGCAGTTATTGGTAAGGCCGTCTGGCAGGAGATGAGCAAAGAACTAGAGGATAAATTTGGTAGAATGGTGGGTAGTAACCATTCGACGTTGCCACTTAATGTAATAAGATAAGCTGGAATGCTCTAAATGGTTCTACTACTTTATTTTGAATCTCCGTAGAGTTGTTGTCTCAAAAAAAATTGAGTGACAGTATTGTTTCTTGTAAATATTTTATACATTTTTGTTCCAAAATGTGCCCAGACTTATGTATCTTTCTGCCGAATGTAAAACTTATTATTCGATAATCCTGCATATATGTATGCAAGGTTTATAATATTAATTTTTTTAATAATATTTCTAATTTTTGTCACAAATATTATAAACAGTTAACTTCCAATTTCAACATTGGGTTTAAGGAGTCATGTTATGTACTAAAAATCAAAAATGCAATATAATGAATCTCTTGTAATTTCTATCTCTCTCTCTCTTGCTTGTTTATTGTTATTGTGGATCGAAAAGGTGTATTAATCCACAAAGTATATTCAAATGTTTATTGTTTTTAAATAATAATTATATTAAAGAAGATTTATGTATGTAGAGATGTATCATGTAAATTTATAGTATTTATCTTTTGTATTCATGCTTTAATCGCCTTTGTTATTTAGACCCAGGTTTTTAGTGCAAGTTTTATTAATTTTAATAAAATAAAAAACTATATATGTATGTATGCAGTTATAAATGAAATTTTGGGCTTAATTCTTGTTTGTTATGGTTTTAATTACTGAGGTGTGGTATCACTTGTCTTCCCATCTAGATTCATTCAACAGACATGACGGAGAGGTTGAGAAAAGATTATACTTTTACGACGTTAATTTGAACCTTGGCAGTTTCAATCTATTGAATTAAGATTTTCCCTTGAAACCAGTTTTTGTATTTGCGTCAGATATAGAATCGGGTCTCCGCGTCGCGTATGATTGCCAGGCGATGTTGTACCATTTGTCTTCAATATCCAGAGTCCTTGCTTTATTCGGTAATATTAGTTTTTCGGTTTCATAAATTTGGGGTGTTCAGAGAAATGAGATTTCATTTCGCTCCTTCAAAAAATGAGAAGGCCATTCCAAAAATTGTTTTCCTCAGTATTTTGTGACAACCAAACTGAAAATTTTGTGGAGGAATCCTGTTTAGACAGCCCTCTGAGAATTCATTCTCCTGGGGCTTTTCTGGTTCTAGGATAGGAATGCATTGACTTTTTTTTAAATTTTTGTTTAGTATAATGAGAATGACCATTTTGGGTAATGTGAAATGAAATATGTAGTTTTAAAATCGAATGATAAAAAGCTTTTCATTTCTTTTTTCCTTAGAACAGCAATAATTACAGAACTTTGGCACTTCATTGATTATTTCTGTCAAAACTTCATTACGGCAGTATTCGACTCCTGAGAAAAAAAATAAATCTGAGGATGACAAATCTCAACCTTAATTGGCGATAAGGCTGTATAATTTTTGCAGTTTGTATTTAAAATTATAATTTTGTATTTCCTTAATATAGACTGGGACAAAAATTTTTAAGATGTTTGAATTCAGTTTCTTCCTAATTCTTCGAAAACTAATGGAATAGTTTTTTCTTAATAATTTATATTCTATACCTTCTTCTTCTAGAACTATTTAAAGTTACACAAAGTAAAGTATTTTATTTGGCCTTTTTTTATATAAACATTGAAGCATTTATTTATTCTTTGAATAGTTTTTTTGTTTTTCATTTATAATTTAATATTATTCTTTGTATTAACTTTTACAAAATTAAACGTATCATTTTACTGTCAGTTCTTTTAAAAAGAATCTGACTATAGCATATTCTAATACATAGGTGCCTTGTAAGAAGAATTAATATTCTTTCTCAAAAATTTACAATTTATATCATTTTAAAATATATCTATAGTTTCAAAAAAATATGTTCTTGGCTTTCTTTAGTTTTTTTTTTTTTTTTTTTTTTTGTAAATTATGCTTTAAAAAATTATAAACAAAATGCTGCAACATGGCTAAGTTTTCGTCGATTATTTGTGTATGTAAATATTTTTTTTGGTGTTCATTTATATTCAACGACTAGGACCTTAAACTTATCTAAGTATCTCTAAATATAGCTTAAATTCCATATTATCAATTAATTTTTCTACTTCCAAATTGTGTTGAAGAAATCCATGAACGAATCATAAATCATAAATGTTATACCAACATCAAGACAAACACGTCCTAATCTTGGAACTGTGCCCTTATAGAATGCAAATGGACCTTCTTTCTTCCAAATTTGTAAAGCACAATCGACTGTGTTTTTATATTTCGATGCTTCGAGACCTTGCATACGAGTTTTTACCACATCCAGTGGGGTATTGCCAAATACTGATGCAGCACCAGCAATGGCACCGAATAGACCAACAATTGGTTTAGGAACAGGCTTGCTTCGATCATCACCCATATATAGATCCTTAAGGGATTCTACGACAAAGAATCTTATGGCTTGATTTGATCCTTGTTTAAGAATGGTGGGAGTGAGACCTTTGTAGACTCCAGAAAATCCTAGAATTTATGTTTTGATTTGATTTTTTTTTTGTGATATGTTTGAAAAATAGGAAAATTTATACCTTCTTGTTTTATGATTGTTCGAACTCCATGAGCAAATCCTTTGAATTGTGGGTTGGCACTTCGTTGATCGTTTATAAACTTAACTTTAATAGTCTCCATTGGAGTCACAGCCAAAATAGCTTCACATACACCTGCTCCCAAACCACATAGTAATTTACCAGAATTACTTAACTGACCTCTCTCATCGACCATGTTGCCTCTGAAGTATTCAAAAGCTCCGAATCTAAATTCCAAAAACATTTATGAGTATTCTGTTCAAAATCTATTTGTAAAATGTATGGTAGATACCTTGCAGCAGATTTGGGTATGCTTCCATATAAAAGAACACTTAGCCCACGATAAAGTCCTAATACACCACGCTCCTTAACAGTCTTTTTAACACAATCAGCGATACCGTTGTAGCGTTTGTTTCCACCTTTAAAAAATAATGTTTATAATTATGGAGATCTTGAGTCTTTAATAATTTAAGGGATTTACCTTTCTCATCTAATTGCAATTGTGTTTTCACATATTCCGTAGGGAATGTAATACAGATTTCTATTCCTCCAGTTATACCACCAGCTACGATACCCTTCAAACCTTTGGTTTGTCCAGCAGGTGCTGCAGCACCTGTATTTGCCATCCATGGTCGTTGTCCAAAAGGATTAACAAAATTTCGCCTGTCCATGTTTTTTCAATGTTTCAATGAGTTTTTTTTTAATTTATTGAGCAAATTTCAATTAAAAAAAAAACTAAATGATTGTTTTGGAAAGATATGAGCTGATATGATTAAGTGGAATGTCTGAAAAGAAATTAAAATGGTAACTAAGTATAATAGATACATTAATACTGTTAATGTGATAATTTGATCAGTTTAATAACATTGATATGTACGAGTATGTGACTGTTTATTGAATTATCTCTTATATATTGAAGAAATTGAAACCTTAAAATCCTTTTGTTTGTTTCAAACTAATTATCTTTTTTAAATTGGTTAGGTTTTATCGAAAATGAATGACTAAGCTTAATTTTGTTGTTTTTATGTTTTTTTTTTTTTGGCGTTGAGCAATCTAATCAGATTTTTAAAAATGTTTAAAATCCCATACAGTAAATATTTGACTCATTTGAAAATATTTCTGAAACATATTAATACTAGATACTGAAGCAAAATAAACTTATTTGGTTAAAAATGGAGTTGCAACAGTAAAGCTATTGACAAGTTTTTAACTTTGACGACTTTTCCTAAGATTTTAGCGTTATATCCTATTTTATTTTTT
Source organism: Syrphus vitripennis (assembly GCA_958431115.1). Taxonomy (NCBI): domain Eukaryota; kingdom Metazoa; phylum Arthropoda; class Insecta; order Diptera; family Syrphidae; genus Syrphus; species Syrphus vitripennis. The sequence goes on along the minus strand of OY288108.1, from coordinate 104,470,469 downwards.
AAAATAGTTCCCTTTTTAATTTTCAATATTGTTTTGGGCGATATTTTCAAATTCATTTCGGCATTTTTTCCTTCGCTATGACTCTCATTAACTTATGAGCGTTCGGTGAATACTGGCCTTAATGAAATTTTTATTACTAAATATAATCCATAAACGTAGATCATCAAACCTGATTTTCTATGCATTACAACAACAACATCGAAGATATTACCAAACAATGGGATTCTATTATATAATTAAAATTACTGGATACTTTTTTTTTATATATTTCTTCCCTATAATGATGCTATACTCGCGTTGCAATATAAAAAATATTTCATCTTGTAAAATTTTTTTTTTCCTCACATTTCTCTTTTGTTGATATTTTTGTAGACCACGTAATTTATAAACAAACGAATGCAAACACATTTATTGTGCTTGATGCACACACATGATTTGTATCTTTTTTATTTTGTTGTTGTTGTTGTTTTTATTTCTTGACAGATGTTTTCCTCAATTTATTGTGTTAATAGTTTCAATGAGTTATTATACTTGCCTGGAATAAATTTTAATTACATCTAGAGATCATAGTGAAAATTAGCAAGTAATTGCAATTGTTCTTAGTTGCAAACGAAGAAAGAAAGGAAGTATAAATAGATTGATGGAGATCGATTTATGGAAAGAAAAAAAAATAGTATTTTAGTGAATCATTTTTATCGTTTTTGTATCAATTCTATCATTTAAAATGAAATGACGATTTTTTGAATAAGATCGTGTAGTGTGTACTTGTCCGATCAAAATAATTAAGGTGTCCATGGATAAACTTTTTTTTTAAAAACGAGAAAATGGATATTTTGCAAAGCAAATGTAGATAAACCTATAGAACGTTTTGCAAACTTTTTATAATAACATACAATTTCATATTTTTGTTAAAAAAAAATTAATTTTTTACCCAGTAAAAATGTTTACCTTACAAAAAAAAATGCTTGTGAATTTTGAAAATGCATTTTTAACATTCAATAATTAATGGTATTTCGTTTACAATTTTTTGAAAGTAAGATTTGCATTGATTAAATAAACATTATTGTATCATTTGATATTAAAATTTTTAGTTTCGAAAAGACACTTTTTGACAGAAAATTCATGTAAATTTTGAAGTTACAGTTTTAAATGAGATTTTGAGTTTCAAAAATTTATTTTTTCAAAAATAATTTAGTAAATCAATTTTTTTTAAAAAGAAAAAGTCGGTCCGCAGTGTAGAGCTCTGTTTCCCACCTGTTCATTTATCGTGAAAAGAAAACACTACACTATTAATCATTGCGGATCGAGTTTTGCGGATTCTGTAATCGACTTGAATATATTTTTGGCTTTTGAGAAAACGTTTTTGTCAACCAACTTCTTAATCGAGAAATCCATAGTTGCATAATAAGCTAATCAACAGATTTCAGTTGACTGCTATCACCATTTAAACAGACCCTCTGAAAGTTTATGTAAGAAATCAAATCCGCTGAGAAGTAACCGACTTCTATTTTTGTCAATTGAAAATATGATATTTTTTTTTTGATTTTTTAAAAGATTTTTTCTAAGTGTACTATTTTGATGTATGCTTAGGTAATTTTTTTTACCAAAAAAGGTGAATTGAATTATTTTTATTTGAAGATAATGTTTATAATAAATCTAATCTACCTATTGCCCATTCTCTCTTTAAAAAATTAAGTATTTTATGTGTTCAAAGTCGAAACACCCACTTAAAGTAAAAAAAATGGACTTAGACCACTATTTAAATGAGCCACACATTTGATTATCGCCTTGACTTTGTTTGTTTGTTTTTCTTAAGAAAAAAAAAAACTGTGTCAAATACCTATGTGTACATGCGTTTATGTATGTAGTTATGTACACGTATATACATACATACATATGTATATAGATATAGAACCTCAAAGTTATCACCGTTCTAGTAACACATCTCAGTAAAATATTACAAAAAACATTCAGGTATTGTAAAGTTAAATAAATTTTTTCCTAGTAAAACCTGAAACATTATTATAATTTAACTTACATAGAATAACATTTACATATTGTACATTCATAAGCTTGAACATATTTATGTGATATGATTACTGCCAATCATGGCTTTTATTCAAAAAACATATTTATAATGATTGATTACATAATCTAAAATAATTGCAAAAAAAAAATCAAAAACAAAAACAAAAACAATTTCTCTCCATTATAAGTGGTTCGATATTTTTTTTTGTTGCGAATGGGGAATATGGCGATAGGAATATCACAGAAATTTGTCGAACCACATCAAAGTTGTGATTTGCAATCTGAAAACCACCTCGAACAAAATCGTGAAACCACCGGCCATCATCGATCGTCAATCTCCCTCCACCACACCCCACTCGCATTTGGTGCATCATGGCATTCTCAATACAATTCAAATACCGGGCTATTGCTTGCTGATTTAATTGCTTTCAACGGCGTATTGAACTCAATGCACTCTTAAAGACTTGCACAAATTAAAGGTGGTGTGTATACAGGTATCTTCACCACCACGTCATTTAACACTTTAAACAATCAATTACTATTTGCTTTGTTTATAGAATTTCAAAAAAAATATTAAAACACAAAATTCTTACAATAAAAATCGTATGATACCGGTGTGCGACGATCACGATCACGATACGATACGCCAAGCAACAAAAAGCATAAAATGCGAATTGGAAGCGGAGCTAATAATTCCAGCTACTTTTGGAGGGATCGAACGAAAGCACAGCGGACGGTGGTACAACACGTACGAGTCGGTTCAATCTCCAGCAGAAGCGATCATTTACTGGATACTATAGTGTTAGGCAAAGGCGGTTGGACCGATGGTAAAGCTGTCGGTGTCCAGCAAACAGTGTTTGGTGTAGTGATTGGGTTAGGTTGGGGCTTGGGGGAAGTGTGTTAGAAACTTTTTTGTTTGTGCTATAACAAGAGAAGCATGATTGTGAAAGCTCCATTAGCTCCAGAGAAAAATGAGAGAGTACGAATTTATACCTTTTTACGAGCTAAGAGGCACCAACACCATTTCAAATTAAAAGTGTTGCTGTGATATTTTTTAGTAGTTTGGGGCTAAGCGAGACAGCGAGACTCTTTTTTATTTTTACTTTAGATATTTTACAGAAAAATCTGTTTAAGCTATTTTTGTTCTTAATGCACAAAGTTTTTGATTGACTTAAGCTGGTATTCACGAATCAACAAATGCTTTCAGTTTACCCGAGCAACGCTAGTTAAGTCAGCTAATCGAGACATTTTAATTTATCTCCAATGGCGATTGTTCTGTTCTTATACTCACCGGTTCATTTCATTTATTGTTTTAAAAGAATTTGATCATACAACACGTAAACAGTTCGATGGATCAATTTAAAAAATTGATATATTGGGGTTGAAAACTTTGTATCAAAATCATTCTTATTTTTTCTTATTTTGTTTAAATCAGACAAACATTTATTTAGAGAACAAACAAATCATGCGGCTCTTAAAAGTAACCTGTCCTGCACAATTTTGCATTAGAGAATCAGACACCTGTTTAATGTTTGTATTTCCATCAATTCATAGTCATAGGTCAGGCAATTTTCTTATGTAACCTTCGTTTTCAGTGTAATAAAAATCGATAAACCTACAACACCATTCTATATTTGTTTAGTAGGTATAAATTGGTGCATGTAGTCCTCGTCCATATGGGCCTAACACAACCTGACGCCTGACCCTTGCCGCAACGCAGTTCTTGGTGTGACATCTACAACACACCTTTGTCCTTTCATTTGATAGCTCTTTCAAAAGATTTATTGTTTGCCAGGAAGCAAAATAAGCCACGAGGTTTTTTGCCATTGTCTACCAACACAATGCCGGTAAAAAAAAACTTTCACTTTTAAATAGGTATAGCCTCTTCCCACCTCGTTGTCTCATTATTTTTACGCTTTAAGGACTTTTTTTTATAGTAGGTACATATTATATTGAAAAATAAATCAATAGGTACATTGTATTTTGTATTTTCAATAGAATATATGCAGCAGCTGTAGAAGGGAACCACTTTAAATATTGTTGAATATACATGAGCACTTGAAAGGCTACAACAACTTCAAATCAGACGGTATAGGTTATTAGGTACTCACCTCTGATTTGGCACATTAATTAATAAAATTCATTCTCGAGTTGGAGTTGGTTATAAAAATGATTGTTGATTTTATTGAGACATATTATTTTCCTTGCCACGACTCAATGGCGACACGCACTTGGATTCGATTCGCAGTAAAGCAATAGCTTGATGATTCACTGACATGAAACGCTAATATCCTTATTGTTGTTAACTTTCAAAGGGGCTTTTGTTTGCACAAAAAAAAAGAAATTAATGTTCTTTAGTTTTGCAGGAACACATAGGTATAAATATGCATTTACCGGTTTTTGTATTTTTAATCAATAAAGGAAAAGGAAGAACGACGTCACGCTATCTAAACTTATTCGGAAACCGGCAAAATAACGACTAAAATTTCACTATTTTGCTTGTATTTTTTCAACCCCATTTTTTCCATAGTGATTTCCACGAATTCTGTGGGAAGTGTGACAAAATGCAAAAGAATTGTTTTTTCTTTTTATTGAGCTTTTATTACAACGCATGTGCTATGCTATGATTTGACTTTTGTCTTGACTTATTATTTACATTCGTATGAGAAAATTCGCTAATTCATATTGTGGACTCTGATTCACCTGAATAGATCAAAAAAATTAAATCGAAATAATTTAGGATAAACTATTAAATGGTTAAAAACATTATACGTTTTTGGATCGCTAAACTACTAGTAGTCATTAAACTAACGAATCTCTTGTATTAGTTCCTAAGTAACGAGTAGATAGATAGATAAATTCTTTATTTAAAAATATACATTATTTACAACAAATTTCCTTTAAGAATAAGGACATGGTAATTCTGCCGTCTGCCTGAGTATTTAATTTCATACGGATTAACGTCAGCGTCGTTGCTACCTTAAATTACACGTGTTTAACTGAAGTAACGAAATTATCAAAAGTAAAGGAAGTAACGAGTAACGATATTTTTATAACGGTTAATGAAATACATTTAGTTATTTTAATAAAGCTATATCCATACATTCATTTAATTTTAAATTGTTTCCATTAAAAATAAATCAATAGAAAACACCATGAATTTTTTTACATTTAGGAGTACCCAGTCCTCGTCCTTAAGTGTGTCTCATTGTATCTTATTTTTTCTTACTTATGGTGATGGTAGCGGTTGATGGTGATGATGGCACTGATACTGATGAATTTTCTACTAATAACTCAAAAAATTCCGTCCTCATTAGCACACGAAAAGGAAATATTTATTGCATTTTGATACGGTTAATGGTCGAATTTTTGTTACCTTTTAAAACCAAAAGGAGACTTGATGAAAACCAAAGTGCTTGACTTCAATTTAAAAACAATCAATTATAAATCAATCAAACCCCCAAAAACCATTGAGGCCTGTGTTTTGCATTAGTTTGTGAGATTCACTTCACTGATTTTTTTTTTTGAGAAATAGGGGTCTGTTTGGTCTTTTTTAAAGCAGTAACGTTTTCCAGGCTTTGAACCCGATGGGATTAAAACAATTGGAAATGCTTCGTTTTAAATTAAATAACTGCCGAATTTTATAATCATTTCAGTTATTAAGTTTATAGATTGTATAGTCTTTTTGGATTTATCATCGTAACTATTTCAAAGATTGAATAATTTTGTACTAAAGGTATAGAATTGAAAATGTTTATAATTTTCTTTTGGATTTTATGTATGACATCTAAAAGTTTCCCAAATTAAAATATTTATTAAAAAAAAGTGTCATGGCTTCTTGTGACATGAATTTGTTTTCGTATTCATTAATGTAACGAAATCATTTATTTAATAGAAGACAGAAACATTTCATGCTTGATCAGAGTTAAACTTTTTTATTAATTACAAAGAAAACTAAGTTGTTTTAGCGTTTAGAGTATTTGCTTTGATTTTTTATTCAATTTTTATCATTTATTACACTAAACTATTTCACATAGCAAAAAAATTAAAAATACGACATTTCTTCATTTAGTTTTTTTTTTGTTTCTGCTATTACATTTTTTTTATCTATAAATGCATATTTTAAAATATGTTTTTTGTTGGCTTTTAATTTGTGTTCATTGAAATTTTAGCTTATTGGTCAAAGAGTTTTTGTTTGTGCAATTGAACATATTTTTTGAATTAAAAAAAAACTTACAAAATTTTAGGAATTATCTTGAACTTCTACAAAATATCTTAACCAACATTTTATATAAAAAAAAAATAAAAATTGAAATTTCTAAGATAGTAAATAACTTTTTTTTTCTTATTTTTGAACACATGACATGCTTCTTCTTTTTCTTCTTCTTATTTGTGTGTTAGTTTTTCTTGCCGTTTTAAATAATTTATTTAAATGTTATTTTTTTCAGTCAATTTACATTTTTTCTTTTAGAAAATATTTCTTTTATATAGTAAATAATATAGTAATAATTATTTAAATTATAAACGAAAGTAACGATCTACGCTTAGTGATGTTAGTTAAAGTGTTAACTAATTTAGTTTACTTTTTTTAATATTTTGATTTAGTCCAGTTCCTTTAGCTAAAGTTGTTGTTGATGGACGGTCTTTGATTTTATTTTAATTTTTTAAACAGCTTTGTAGGTTCGAACGCACTTGATGTCTCCAATGGTCATGGTAGCAACCAAACTATCTGGTGAGAATTCACGAATAATGGTTGTTGGTTTGTCTCCCTTTTCTTGCTGGGTAAGAGTATTGCCATCTAATGTGACAACACTGGTTACTTTACGTCCATCTAGGGTTTCGTAATCGAAATCTTCTCCCAATGTGAAGGAGAATGTTGAGGTTTTGAAGGTTGAAGTGGTGGTGAAGGTATATTTGTCACCATCCTTTTTCAATTCAACTGTTGGTGAGACACTGTTACCCATCTTGCGGTAGACCATGCCGACACCTTAAACAAAAAAAAAAAACAAATGTTAGTAAGCTGCAGCAAACAATTAGAAAAATAAAGAAAACGACCTCCGAATACCGACAGATGAAGAAGCGAGGTTAAAATAAAAAGATTTTATTATTGTTTTTGAGTTCAACATGTAATGACAAGTATCTTTTAATTTAAAATTCATTTTAAGATGAGTCGAGCTTTAATGATTTCGACCTAAATGTTGTCTATACAAAAAAAAAGTCATATTGAGGCCACAAGTTACCATAAAAATTTGACAACTTTTAATGTTGTTATCGTTACAACCTCACCTCATGTGTAATGTTTATATTTTTTTCTTTTTCTTTGTAACAACCAAACCCTCCAAAACCACAACCACAAACTTCCTCAACTCAAATTGGCAGCAAAGTTGCATTCAATGACTTCTTCAAATTACTATACACTATTTTGTTTTCATATATTTATAATAAATGAAACTAAAAACTACATTAAAGCCGACAGATCACATGTAATATACTTATGTCTATATGTATATATTTTTATTTAGATAATGAATAAATGATACAACCTGAATATAATCTTTGTAATCGGATTTATGCTGTGTATGCTTTCTGCAACAAAAAACATATGGACAAAAATTCACAGAAATTTAATTACTGACACCCTATGCAAGGTTTGCAATATTAGTTCGTTCGCAGAAATAAAATAAGGCTTGTCTGCTGGCCCCGAGCACTTACTTTATACCCTTTTTAAGAATTTTAAAAATGTTGTTGTGTTGTTAGTTCGAATCCCAACTTGATCGCGCTGGTATTTCAGCAATAGCTTGAAAACCTTCTTCGGAAATTTTCCCTGATATCAACCCAAAATTGGCCTCAAAAGGAAATATTTAAAACTTGTAATGGGATAGTCAAATTAAAAAAAAAATTCGTTTGATGTTAATCTTTCCTACTATACTACTGTATTGTACTGTATAAAAGAGAAGAGAAAACACTTGAATTGGTTCTTCAACGTTTATAAAGATAATTCATTTTTTTTTTATTTTTCAGCACTTAATTTTTCCATCTTCGTCAAATGCACTATAATAATTGTGTCGGCTCTCAAGTCGCAACCGCTTATATAGAACTTTTCGTAGAGGTAGGTACTCCGTTTGGAATTTCTAGTAAAACAAAAAATAAACCATCGCATGAGAGGACTTATAAAAATGCAGTAAAGTGTATAGCTATTGTCATTTTAAGTTGAGATCATAACCTCGTCTTAAAAAAAGATGATGTTTAATCATATCATATTCAATATTTATGAACTTCCGCTCCTCAGAAAAACTGAGAGTTTACAACTAACTATTATTGCAATTTATAAAAGTTCTGAATAAGTATATGTTTTTAATTTCATAAATCTGGGGCATGTTTGACAAATTTACATCACATTACATATGATGTACAAATGTTCCTTAAATGATAATTAATTTTAAAATTTAAACTGACTCCTGTACGTATTCATCGGTTGAGATGACTAGGGCATGTAGAAGAAATTATTATTGAAGCTCCATCATTTTTGAACTCATAGCCAAAGAGAACGAGAAACAGACAGAGACCTCATCTCCGAAGACGAGACCAAGTTGAGGCATATGTACACCAACTTGGTAATCCTACATTGTTAAAGTATTATTCCAAGTCAAGCAAACTTCTCTAAAAATCACTTTTATAGCCCACATATAGAGGAGACAGCACATTTTCTAACAATTAACTTTTATGTTTTCAATTGGAATTGACAAAATCATCCATAAATTTCGATATCGCTCGAAAACTTAATTTACTGTTTTAATTAGACACTAATCTAATCAAACGAAAACCCTCAATAAAATTTAGTAAGAAAATGCAATAAACCGCTTTATATGTATATAAAAAAAACACCAATTAAATTGATTATCCAAGAGCAATAGAGTCAGAATCCAATCATCGGATAGAGAACAAAGTTCTTTCCACAGTAAAGTATGTATAGACGACTATGTAAACATACGTACATACATTTACTCGTATATATGTTATGTACATCGATTTGCACATTGTTCGTGTTGATTGCCATTATAATGTACATTTGTATGAAAATTTATACTTAAGTGGACAAAATATCATCGTGTTGCAGACGATATACTTGGCAACTATACTGTACTGATATCAAATAATATAAAGCCCACTTATCTTGAGGTGCCGGTCAGTTCATTGAGCGGTGGATTATATTATATTGTTTGTGAATACACTGATGAAAAGAGGCAAAAAAAACTGCATAAATGCAATAAATGGTGACTTATTCGCCATAATTCGATAAGAATTATTATTTTTTTCAACTAAAAAAAAGCACATCATGATCTCATATGTGCTGTTATCTTTTCACTTTAAGAGGTAAACATCATCTTAATTGCCCTTATTTTGCAATATTTTTTTTAACGTTATTCGGGAGGAGTGTCCGGTTTTACACTGCACGTAGTCACTGAAAAACAGTACGATTCCATTGATTATACATAATAGAAAAATCATGCCTAATGGAATGTACTGTAAGTTGTACAATTCAATCAAATTTCTAAATCAAACGAAAAAGAACAAACAAAATCCACTTCCTATTTCAAAAGGCCACCTACTACTCAGTCAATGCTCACACAAAAGATAACAATTGACTAGATCCGGGTGACGGTATTAAGTAAGTTAGTTACAAACTGTCCTCTTCATTTACAATTTCCTTTTGAATCCTCGTCGCCAAAGTAATTAAATTGGTTTTTTTTTATTGCATTCATGTTATTGAAAACTACGTTGCTCAACAACTTGTTGTAGTTGTTATGAAATTAATGTTTAAATGAAATATCTGTTCTTTGGGATAAGTGAAATATAGATGTAGAGGGCGAAGGTTTCATTGCTTAATTGAATTTAATTTATGTTCAAAGAAGAAATGAATATATAACAATAAAGAGCTGAGATTCAATTAAGTGGCGAAAAAAAGTCAAAAAGGGAATGTTAACAATGAGTGAAATAAATCTCAGGGCATTTAGATGTGACCTTAATTGGCTAGCAGAATTTTTTTTTGTGTTAGTGTCAAATGAGAGTTAAAGTTTTGCATAAGCTTTTAAATTATGAGAATTTATGAAATTTTGATTTGTATTATTGTTTAATCTAATTAAAGGTATATGAAAATAAAACTTAAACTCGCATTTTTAACAATACCCTTTAGTTTACTACTCTACACCTATTGCGAACTAGAATAAAGTATTTTCCCTTATCGCATTAAACACACCAATAATAATGAAAAATGTTTAACATCATTGCGATATATTCAAAATTCCATCAATTTCCTTTTTAAACCCCGTCCTTATCTGATTTCCTTCCAAATGTGAATTAATAAGGTTAACAAACAGGAGTAGAATCAGCTGATCAACTGAAATGTAATCGGGACATGAATTCAATGGCGGAAAAAATACTTAATTAGGAATATGTGAAAACGCCTATTAGAAATATATTTTATAATAAAAAAAACTTAAGTTGTAACCCAGTTTTGTTATATATGTATGTATATTTTAATCATCCTTTATTTCTAAAACAAGTATTCGGAAATACGATATCATTAAAATAAGCAATTTAAAAACAAACAAAATATCACGTATGTATATGATTGATATTACTAATAATATGAATTGTCTCAAGGTCTCTGCGACATCAGAAAATTAAAAAAAAAATCCCTACGATGGGCATTTTTAAACTTATTAGCATTCATGACACATACATTCGAAACCGAGCATTGAATAACAATTTTCTTAATTTCCGTTTTATAATTTACCCAGTAAAGTATCACGTTTTTCTATTTGCATCGAGTACTTTGAAATAGAAATATAATCCCATATAAAGTTTATTTTCCAATGCACCTGATTGTTGTTTTTTTGATTTATGGAAAAATGAATGAATCCGAGAAATTTAAATAAATTATTCTGATCATTTTATTGGCTATAACAAACTATTGCTTTTTAAAAAGCTAACGGCCAATTTCTTGACAAACTTGAACAAACTCTTGCCAAATTCTAATATGTTAGAAATCTATATTTTTCACATTCATTGTTTCTGTAATGAGGAAATCGTTATGCGCCTATCGTTCTTTTTTTTTGTATACGGTTTTTGAATAACAGCTATAGGGTTTCTTATTTATTTGTTTGTATTATTAATTCGATTCTATATAAGAATTTGATCATGAAAACAACACCAATGGCAAAATAAACAATAAAGGATAATTATACTCTGCCTCATATGTCTTTGCATCGATTTATTTCTGTTGAAATAAACAAATAACCCTTACATAGATTACAATAAGAGTTAAATCTAATCGAGTTTCATATCATATTTGTATACCTAAATTCTCAGAATAAATGTTATTATTGTTTATTATTCTAGTAGGTACATATATGTATGTATGTACTTAATTGTTCATGTTATCTCTAACTTGACAAAAACATTATACATAACTTATTCATGGGAATGTTTGATTTTAATTTAGTTTGTTATTATTGAAACAATTATTGGTCACATGAGACATCTTGTCTTCAAATTAATATTTCGTGTCAACTTTCGTGACAAGAAATGATAAAAAATAGACGTATACCCCTAAATTGAGGTTAAAGTCTGTTAATGGTATAAGATCATCAGTCATCTATCTTTTTTATATATAATTTTAATTTTGCAAAAAAATTTAATGTGTATATTATATTTTTGATAGGTATTTGGACAAATGCCATTTTGAAAGAGTAAACAAAAATATAGAAAATAAAAATTCGGACTTTGGACATATTTAGGTATTTTAGCTGTGATCTTTTGTCACGCATGCCGTTGTTTACACGTTTTTAGAAAATTATTGTACCCACCGAAATTAGGTGCATTTTCCTAAAGCTTTTGATTTAATAAATAATCGCATTAAAACAAAGCAAATTAAAAAAAAAACTTCGTAGTTGATCAGGATATAGATATAAGCATCTAGGTACCTATACATTTCAAAAATTTAAATACTGTACCCACATAAATAAAAAATGTTTATTTAAAAAAATATTTATCTTTCATTTACGCCTGGCGTAGTTATAATTTTCTGCAAAGCGTAAATTTATCATGTTGCATGAGCTGAGCACCTTTACTACTAATACATAGGTATATAATTCGAAGCAACTTGAGCTCTAAAAAAGATCAAGTAGATCCGTTTGACCCAATCGTGCGTATTTTAAAAACAAATATAATTAAAAGAAAAGAGGTCGAATAAAATATGACTAGGTAGGTATTATAAAGAAAGAGCTTCAAAGCTTCTCTTATCTGCTGACGATGACTAAACCGGTTCCTACTTAACCCAACTACCTAACCAATTTGCCGAAATCTAATTTACCATGGTCGTACATAACACATAATATATAACCACTACAGTTAAAGAGAGCATGTGCAATTCGCACATGCCAATCTACCGGCCGGCATCGGATGTTTCCTGTTGCGAGAAACTTCTACAATAAATAAATGGGTTGGGTACATTCCATATAATAGCTTCAATGTTGAATCTCGATCTGGCCTTTAACTACTGAGTTGCATCGAATGCAAAAATGAAGATGAGAGAAGAGAAACTATGAAGAAACACATTTGGTGGCTGCTGTAAAAAATTCGTGTCGTTAAATTAAAATCATTCTATCCATCGTGCCATGCAACAATGGAGAACATCCACTTAACTGTAACTACACGATATTAAAGGGCGATGATTACTTTATAAAGCAGATGAAAACTCCCCCGCTATCCACCAGTTTGTAGCAAGATTTAAAATTTAAAGAGCGCCAATTAATACAATTCAAACTAATTTACACAATTTAATCCGGACAAAAAAAAATGATTTAAAACGCCGGCTGTTTCATCATTGATTTTTTTCTTCTTCTGGTTCACATTTCTTTTATTTATGAGTATATTCAGTGTTCACCTTTTGCAGATGGACCACATTTATTTGTTTGAAACTTATTTGCTCACTTACCAAGTTCCTTCATGTATTCATCGAAGTTTTCGCTGTTTTCCAATTTGTATTTCTTTCCTTCCCAGACGGCCATTATAATTTAATATTTTATTTAAAAATTGATTTTCACTTGGCAAAAAAAAATGTGGAAAACTTCAAAGAAGTAGAATTCTCGAACTGACAGAAGAAGTAACGACACTCAACGAACGAGGTTTGACAAACGAATGAACGTCAAACCGCGTTGGGTGGTGGATTTTATACCAGTCGAACAAAACAAAAACAGGGAAGTTATACCGCGGCGATGGAAGGAATACATATATTGTAGATGGAGCATGACCAGATCAAGCACAGACCAGGGAACTGGCAGGGGGGAATCAATCATCATCCGATGGAATTTCTTTTTGGTATATGGAAATGATGACGATATGAGAATATTCTTCTATGGGCACTACGAAAGAGGGACAAACAGAGGAAGGTCTAATTGGGTGTCTGTGTGAATATTTTGTTGGTTGGATTCAAAAGCGCATATTCCACAGAGCTGGGATGATGATGTACAAACTGTACTGCCAACTGACACCCAAACTGATATATCATAAGTAACGTATAATATTCATACTTCATATAGAAATAGTGGGCAGTGTCAAAGAGAGGTGTGTGTCGTCGTAGATTTAGAGACATTTTTTTTTATTGATTTAAATTGATTGTTAGGGGTCGAATTATTATCATTATTACCTGTATGTATTTTTAAATGATTCCCACAGACATTTTCTTTTATTTTTAATTAAAATGTTCAAATTTAAATTGTATGTATTTAAAATTTTAACGAGTTTTAAAACTGTGAACGCATATCATCGCATGCGAATGAACCACAAATGTAATCTTGCGACACATTCACAATAATAACATATTTAACGATACTTAAAATGAGGCGTTTTATTTGAAAAGTGGAATAAGTTTATTAAAAATATTGCATTTCTTCAATGATAAAACGGAAATATTTATCGCTTCTCTTGAAATTGAAGATACAGTTAAAATGTATTTCTATCACCGGTATGATGAGTTTTTGGTAAAAAGTGTCAAAACCGACGTATTCCACTTTCAAAATAACGACTCTTACACGAATTTTTAAATATCTACAATTCTATAACCTCGTACTGTATTGCAGGGTAATTTTTGTACGTATCATTAATTTATATTCGTCAATATTGAAAAATCAGCAAAACTCAAAAATTATCTGTAGCACATCGTCATGTTTTAATATCACATTTGTTGAAAAAAATAATACAGACTCGGGAATTCTTTGGAAATCGTATTTTAATTCATTAGATAACCAGCTTGACTACCTATGTATGTACTGTACATAGAGGTCCGTCTGCCGTCGTCCAATGACCTTGGGTGGATTGATGAAATTTTTATATTGGCTGAAACTACAATGCATCCATTTAGTTTTTTCTTCTTATTTTTAAACCAAATAAAGATTATATTATTATTTATTTATTACACTCTAGTCTAGTAAAACATCCGAGTCTTATGTGTGAAAATAAATTTAAATCGTATCAAGTGATGCTATTGGAGGTCTCGGATAAATAAGTATGTACGTATGTATGTAGGTATATGATTTTATGCATGGAAGCTGTGCATAATCTTTTTTTCAATTTTACAAAAGAAAAATTATTATTGTTATAAATGCATTTGTGAGATTAAATTGATTTTGTGTATGGTGACAATTTTTACACAGTACATATCTTATCTATATAACAGAGAGAACAATAAAGGTGAAGCTATATGCGGGCTCGCTGTGTTGTGATAGTGCGATAGGAAGAGACCTTTCTGCACAAAAATAAGTTTACAAAAAAATAACATGAATAAGAGTGATTTGTATAGATGTTCCTTTTCTACAAAATCCAAGATGGTTGCATTTATTGATAATTCTATGGACATGGAAATTATACATTTAGGGGCAGATTGAGGTCAAATGTTGCTTTTTCCCGTGATTGGTCGCTCTGGGGGTCAATTGTAG
This sequence comes from Syrphus vitripennis, assembly GCA_958431115.1. Taxonomy (NCBI): domain Eukaryota; kingdom Metazoa; phylum Arthropoda; class Insecta; order Diptera; family Syrphidae; genus Syrphus; species Syrphus vitripennis. The sequence continues at coordinate 104,455,443 of OY288108.1, read as the reverse complement.
CTGTATTAAGCCTGGATATATGTTTGTATACTCTGATATATGAACGAGATTGTTTCCCTTTTTATCAAGGTATCTGGAGTACACTGTATAATCAAAGATTCCTAGCAAACTACATTTATATAAATTTATTTTTCTTCAAATACATACATATGTATATAATAATAGTCTTCATAATTTCCTCAAAAAAACGAAAATGATTGAAAACGATGAAATGATCGAAGAAAATATAGATGAGATATGTGAACGTGTCGGGGTAAGAAAAAGAATTCAGTTCCATAAATCCCACCAGTCTTGATTTAAAAAGAAAATCTTTTTTAAGGAATATTTAGGAGAACGAAACTCCCTAGGTGAACGTCACGGAAAAGGTTGGGCTATACTCCCAAATGGAGATCAATACGATGGGTCATATCGAAGAGGTATACGCCATGGCAATGGTTTATATGTATTCAAAAATGGTGCACGATATCTCGGTAACTATCGATGTGGTAATTGGATCAATTTTACCACAAACGATTTGAATCTTAATGTTGTCATTTTTGAAACACCTATTTGAAGGAATAAGAAGTGGTTTTGGAAAATTTATTTATCCAGACGGTACTATCTATGAAGGTAATTGGCATAAAAATAAAAAACATGGACAAGGGACTTACACTTATTGCAACGGTGACACATATTCTGGTGCTTGGTATAAGGGTCAACGCCATGGAGTGGGAATATACAAATGGAAAAATCAAGCAGTGTATTTTGAAGGCACCTGGAAAAATGGCATTCGAGTTGGTCCGTGTGTCGTTCAGTATCCGACATTTTTATTCCATGGTTGTTGGGATTATAAATATCCTCAAGGACCGGGAGTTTTTAGTTTTGATGATAAGCATATTCTTCATGGGTACTATAGATCTGAGTCGTTATTCAAAAGCAAGGAGCTGAAAGATTGCGAAAGTAAGCTTGAAAATTTTCGTAAAAAAGAAGGTGATGACTTGGAAGAAGAGGAGAAAACGATTGATGGAGAAGAAGAAATTGAAGAAATATCCAAAATTGATTACGACATAAACTCATCCGTATGGATTTCGCAAAATATGGAGGCTTTTGATTATTCACTATTACCTCAACACCCCGTACCTTTGCCAATTGATGATTCTGAAAAGTCTATTTGTAGTTTAGATTCAGTTAAAGTGATTTTCTCTGATGTGGAAGCAAAAAGTGTTGAGCATTCTTTGGGGGAAGATGAGGTGCAGGAAGAAACGAAACTCGAAGTTGCTTTGGAAGAAGAAGGACAATCGGAGAGTGAGACTGAATGTGATTTTGATAATGAATTTAAAACGCTGTAAAAACAATACGCTTAAATAAACGTTTAAAACCGTTATTTATGCTTTGATTGATAGTTGTAAATTATCCTTTCGGTTATCGTGAACAAATTTTAAATCGAATTGGTTTCATTGAAAATTGAAAACGCCAATTCTTTGAGTTCAAATTTTGGAGAGTCTAGTTTTTGTAAAAGAAATTCATGCTCTTTTAGAACCCATCAATAACTGTTTCGATTTTTGAATTTCCCTAGTTAACCTTTAATAAAAATTAAACAATTCATGTTGCTACGTGGTTTTTTTGATATATATTTCATTTATTTAAACAACATTATTTGATATTACCTATTTATTAATGTCTTAACAAAATAAAATAATCTTTGATTTCAATTTTAAAATATTTATGTGTGTAAAATCATATAATTGCTAAATAATATATTTTTAGTTTTATGATTATAATTTATTTTTTTATATAGGTACTTGTTATTGCTTGACTGAACTCTTAAATATAATACTAATATTTTTGTTTAAATAAAATTTGAATACATTTATATATAAATATTGTTATAATATATGTTTATTATTATCTATGATATATTTTATTATAGATTTACTTTATTTAAAATGAAATTGATAGTTTTCGTTTCCTTATAATATACCTACTATTATGTGTATAAGCTATAAGTGGCTCCAATTTTAAGCAAGCAGTTTAGCTTCTACAAATTATTTGACTATGTTTATTGCATTGAATATTTTTTTATATTTATTTATATTTCTAGCCAAATGGCACATTAATATTCATTTAAAAAATTACCAAAAACGTTCCAATTTATAACAGTTCTAACTATAATAGTTGTGTTCCGGCTGGCATACTTCGGGGATTCTGTTGTTGTAATTTTTAAATTATAGTTTTAAGGTGGCATACTGTCATAAATTAGCATTTCTTTTGTCTAGCTCATTTATTTATTTTTTTTTCTAAAACCGTAGATATTTAATTTGGCCGTGTGTCAAAAATAAAAACTTTCACGCTTCAATCAAAACTGTACAAAATATTTTGAGACATTCCGATGAATATAAGCTCAAAAAAGAAACTAATAACTGCGTTTTTCACTTTTCAGATTATACATGTTGATTTAAAGAATTGAAACAAGAACTGTACATATATCCAATTGAAAACGGCTCGAAAATTGCCTACCTTTAAATTCCTTTTTTCATAATGAAATAAATAGTTTTGTTCAAATTTAATTAACTGGTTAATTTTGTAAAAACACGGCATAATCAATTTGAATTATTCCCGAAACAAACCAATAAAGTTATTCTTAAAAATCGTTTTAGTCCGGATTCATTTAAACATACATCCGCCTCGCCCTTGAACTGGGTGCAATTCTGGTTGAAAAATTGACTTGTCAAAATATCATCAATCTCCTCCTCTGAAAGCGACGCAGGACTAATTTCATTAGCTTGTTTCATTAATAAAATTTCAATTTCATCAGCTCCAATTGATGATTTTTTAGTAGTTGCTGATGATGGGTTGGTTTCCAATTGTTTTTGAAATTCAGATCGATAGTATTCATTTATCATATTGATCATTCCTTTGGAATACCAATACATAATACCCATCAGGAGCATTCCTTGCATAAATGGTCCAACCATGGTTTTTGTTTATTGGTTCCTTATTTTGTTTTTATTCAATGGATTTTTTTGTGGGATCTAATTGCGGGTGTTTTTTATAAATTTTTATAAAAATACCATTCTTCGAACATTTTATAAAGTTCTTTCATGCTTGGCCATGCCATAGTTAAAATGACGACAACTGAATTGGCCATAACAAACAGTTTCATCATTTCGATCGCTAAAGAAAAATAAATAATAAAATTAGTATAACAATTAATAAAAAAAGTAAAAAAAATAATTAGAGCAAAACTAAATTAATATCGAATTTGGTGTAATAATTATTGAAAGAACTCATTTTTCATAATTTCATAATTTTCATCTTTAAATTAACTTATGTGATCTATGAACCGGAATCTATTTCCGAAATCAAATTTTAATGAGAAGTACCGTCATCAAATGGTTAATGGTTTCAGAACGAAAATACAAAATAAAAAAAAACAACGATATTTGAAGTCAATGCTCTTGATAATTTCATAGCCAACTTAAAACTACTTTTTCAACTAAAACCAAAAACAACTCACCCTCTGGCGAGCGAATATAATCCCCAAATCCAGAATTCAAATCCTTATCATCGTCCTCAACTATAGGTTTTTCCTTGTCTTTGATTGTTGGTTCCTTTCGAATATTTCTTCCAGTCGCCGCAGATGGTTTTGAATTATTTCTATGGTGCAGTGGTGCATTCAATGAAGACTTTTTACTTCCAAACCCAGTTGATGAAGATATATTTTTGGGCTTGGATTTCATTTCGGTTGTCTACATCTTTAATAGAGTAAAACTCATTTAAACCAGTTTTAAAAATATTTTTTTTTTTGTTTTTTGATTTAAAATATGTAATTATAATTCTTCGTATTTTTTTGAACTTTTTTTTATATAAATTTATATTCTTTAGTGAGCAGTTGAAGAGAACACATATAAGCTAAAAAAAAAAACTGACCTACAGCTCACTAAAGAACAAAAATTTATGAAATAAATTCAATTTAAAATAAAAAATACATTTTCAAAACACAGATAATTTTGTGGAAAGACCGGTCTATTCAATTGCCAGAGCTCAACTAACTTTCCTGAAATTTTTAAAATTATTTCAATGAATAATAATATTTGTTGTCTTCACTAATAAGACTTAAAAACTTTTTAGGCTTCTCCTTTGGTTATTGTTTTTTTTTTCATGTATGCATGTAAATGTATATAATAGAAAATCAATATGTAAGAAGTGGGAACAAAAATTAAGTACAAAACACCTAACAGACGAAGATTATAGGTGAATACACTTGGCAATTATAAAAATTAGGTTGAATAAGAAGTAAACATAATACATATATGTATGTTTTACGAGTACTTAGAGTAGGAACATACATAAAAACGATAAGTAATTAGAATTTCTTGTGTCCTTGAGAGAATAGTGTGTGAAATTGAAAACTCGGAAAAAGAAGCAAATGTGTCATTGGACTTATATGACTCAGCAGTTTGTATCATACCCAATTATTTTATTCAGATTGCTTGCACTTGTGAAAAATTAACTTTATTTTCGTCACTTTGGATGTTGGTCCCATAGCTAAACAAGTTTAATTGTTGTTCTCTTAATTCTGTTATTTTAATACATTGGCAAATATCCGAAAAAGGAGTTCAAATCGTAGTTAGACAAACTTATTTTCATACAAAAAATACAGTAAAAAAAAGAATATAGTGTGACCATTCTCTCTCTCTCACAGAAAATGTGTGAAATGCTTAAATTTACACAAACAAATTGAATAATATTAGACCTTGATTACTATAGCAGCTTTGAAGGAAAGTAATGGTAATATCACATTTTGTTCCTATAAATTCACCAATAACAAACACCTTGTGTATAGTTTCGTTATAGAAAATTAATCATAGTTTATTGTACAATACATACTTTTTATAATAATGCTAAAGCCTTCATAAAGCTCCAGAAATCTCTAAATTAATTACATACAATTTTGCTTGTGTAGTTCAATAACATATTATTTGAATTTGTTAAGACTTTTTCCTCAGTGCGATTACTTATTTATTTTGATTGAAATTAAACGAATACGATCCGGATGGATCTTGTTTCATTTCAAAATTATTGGTAGACAAGCCGAAAGGTTTCAAAATCATATTTCCCAGATCCTTTAGCTTGCCGATCATTTCTTCTTTGAGTTTTTCGTTTCTTTCATTTATAAGCGGAGGTAATCGAATAAGAGCTTCATTGGCTTCTGAGTTGCCTTCGTCCAATTCAACAACTTTCTTATAGTCTTCGAGTGATTGATCCAACTTTTCGGTATCTTCATATAACTTTGCCCTCCTTGAATGCAAAATAATTCATATTTAGTCTTTATTGAAAGAAATAAAACAAAGCTTACCGCAACAGCGCACGCACATAGTCCGGATTCAATTCCAATGCCTTGGAGCAGTCATCGATAGCAGCATTTTTGGAATCTAGTTTGATCTTGGCTGCTGCCCGATTGGCATACAGGACAGATCTTTCTTTGGTGTATTCAAGTGGACAGAGTTTAAGAGCATTCGTGTACATCTCCACCGATTCTGTGTATTGCTCCGCCTTAAAAAGTTCATTGCTCTTTTGCTTGAGCATGTCTGCTTCTTCTTTGTTTTTGAGCTTTTGTTCGTCGGTTAGGTCTTTTTCCAACTCTCGAAGATGCTCCTCGTCGATGAGATCATCATGGCAGTCGGAGAATATATCAGTGGCGGACTTTTTGCTGTTATCTTCATTATCGATTACATCGAGTAGACCCAAGTCTTTGTTGTCGGCATCGACGTTGTTGTCCTGCAACGTGAGTTCATTTTGTTTGGAAACAATTTCATCGATAATTTCTGTGTTTGTTTTCGATTCGGCATCTTGGAATTCATCATCACTGGCAGCGTTATCTTCGCAATTTGTATATGATTTAGACATCCTTTTTTTGTAAAATTTTATTATTCTTAAAAATTTTTGCACCACGAAAATGCAAAAGAAAACAAGAAAGAAGCAAGGAACCAGAACAAATAGACCCCGTTTATGAAATGTTGACTCACTGACAGTTCAGTATATATTTTTGTTGTTGTTTATGTGCCAAGAGAAAAATGAACTCATTCAAGGTCTTATCAGTAATATTTTAATGTCCGATTTCATAGACCCTGTTTAGATTGGGAAGATTGAGTCCGGATGCGGACTCACGTCAGTTTTTAGGTAAGAGCGGTGTGGGGTGAGAGGTTTCGTGAGACATGAAGAAAACATAAAAACCAGACTCAGGAGTCCGGTGTTGGTGTTGTTTCAACGTGCGAAATGTAAAACTGTTATTGTTTCCAATACATTTTGAGGCGCCTCACAGAAAGTAATGTAAACACGGCCATACTTACCAGATCTTACTCAATCTCCCCAATCTAAACATAGTGCTTTTTTTTCTGAAGTGATTGTGTTCTGTTCTGAGTATCTGAGTACGCTAATTAGTTTTTAAAACACACTTCATAAGCAATCTTGTTTCACAGCTGTTATTCTTCTCTTCAGCTTCCCAACTTGTTTCGCACGCTCTGAACATGCTCAGAGCCCTGATCCTTAGAGTATAATATATAACATGGAGTGCTTGTTCCTATATCAAATACATTGTAACGCCAGAAGCACTGATGGGGGGCGCTAGTATGTACTTTCTTACAGTTTCGGGAGGCGCCATCGCGGATCTTAGGGTATATATTTTTTTAATCATCTGTCAGTCCGCGCTTTTTCTTCCCGAAATTGGTGAAACTAGCGCCCCCTATAAAAGCTTCAAGTTTGAAATTGAACAAGCACTCCATGTTATATATACTCAAAGCCCTGATCTTAATAAAGAAAATTATCGAAATTTGTCTTTAAGATTTTCAGGGAAGTTAGACTCCTTTGAAACTGAAGAACTGGTTTTGTAGCAACTTTTAGGAGAGAAAGGGAGTGAAACAAAGAAATATTAAAGCCTTTTGAGGCAGAATAAGTCAAAAAAAAATTCCAGCAACTAGTTCCCTCGTGTGAAAGACGTCAACTTATACAAATTCATAATATGAAACTTCCTAATTTCACTGGACTATTTAATTTTATCCACTCTGAACGATTTTAATCTTTTATGAACTGTCAAGAAGGCAAACTGTCAACACGTTATGCAATGTCAGTCATCGGCGGTGAAGGTAATTTTTTCTTTAAATTTTCCATAAATTTAGTTATTTCTTTAAAGCATTTGTTAATTGTTTAATATATTTCAGTTTTATAATCAGATAAGTGCATTTTGCAAAGAAAAACATGTTCACAAAATTAGTCTACGGAGTCACTCCAATGGCAGCAGCAGTTGCCGTCAAATCAGCCGAATCGCCAAAGCCCGCATCATCAGATAATGAATTGGCTCACTACAAGTGCAAACCATCTGAGCTGCCACTTTATGCTCCATTGCATTCATTGAACAAGTAATCAATTCTATTCTATAACTTATTTTAAAAGAAAAAAAAAATATAATTTATATTTGTACAGACCTAAACCCATCCCACATCCACCCAAAGATTCCAAAGTTCGTGAAACTATGGAAAGTGGAGTTCGAGCTGTTCGTGTCGAAGTTACTTCGGCCTATAAAGCTGTTGCCCAACAGAAGAAGAACTTCGAGGACATAATTGCTACTGGAGTAGCACATTCACAATGTAATTATTATATTTCACACTTTTAACCTTCATACTTTTGTTTTGATTATAAGAAACTTATTTTTCCTCTTTCAAGCTACCATTGATTACCTCAATGAACCCGATAACACTATGCCACGAGTTGGAGCTATAGCTATTGGTGGTGTAGCTGGTCTTATATTGGCCGTTCGAGGAGGATTTTTTAAGAAAATTATCTACACCGGCGTCGGGGCTGGTGGCATTGCATCATTGTGCTATCCAAAAGAGGCCGAGAAGTTTGCCCAACAGGGACTGATTGAAACTAGGAAAGGCTATGCCATTGCATATAATTTTGTCAAAGGCATTAAACCTGGGGATGAAATTGGAGTAGAGCCAATCAATAACTTCCCCACTAGCGTGGACGAACTGAAGGACATGTTGGCTGATTTAGTTGATAGTGCTAAAGGAGTAATTTTCTCGAGCAAGAAGTAGGTGGGCCCAGCAAGCAAAGTGGAATTTTGGGATAAATTGGTGCAAGTGTTTTTTTTTCAGAATTGAAAAATATTTGCAATTTAATGCGACAGACGCGAAATCGATTGTAGAAAAGAGAGTTAATTTAATTAAAGCTTTTAAAAACTATAAATAATGAGTGTTTGTTATTGAAATTAAGGTCAAGTTTAAGAAAGGACTGTGTCCAAGGATAATAGAATCTCTACTGCCGAATTAAACCTTAACAAGTGACTTTCACTCTGTTCATGGTATATAAGACATTTTTAAAAAATCACCGCAGTAACAAAAAGTTGTTGTTTTAATTATCAAACTGTTATATCTCCAAAACCTGGGCTGATAGCGAAAAATGGATAACGGATTTGAGTTCAGCACAAAAAATTACCTCTAGAACAGCTTTTTCCTATCATCGAAAAAAAACTTTTAGAATACTTGATATTTTCAAGGTAAATGTAAGAAAAAATTGAAAATTTTCAAAAAATCACCACAAAATCGCTTATAACTCTGGAAATACTGCTTTAATCTTAAGAAATGAGGTGTCTATAGAAAGATATTCACACCCCAAATATTTCCGTTACACAAAAATCATACGTTTCTATATAAAATTAAGAAATTAGAACGTTTCAAAGTCAAAAAAGCAAGTTTTTTAAAAAATTGTCATTTACTTCACTATTTTCAAACCGATTTTGAAATTTTTTGTATAGTTATAGTTTTGAATAATCAGCGGTCATTTTAATATAAAAAACATTTGTATACGTTAACCACAAGCGTCAATATAACGGTTTAATACCAGGTCGTAAAATTTTTTGTTCAAAATTGTGACGAAAAAAAAAATCAAAAATGGTCTATAACCTTTAAAATTCATTCTCGATCCTCAAAAATGAGATTTGAACTTAAATTGATATTAGGGTATTGCAAAAGTCAATGTTTTGCTTTTTAATGCTGTGACGTCACCCAGAAGATGGGATTATTTTTTTTAATGCGAAATGCAGGGGTTAATCTTATCTCTTCACGTCTCCGAACCGCTCGGTTCAAGCTGTTCCAAAAATTAATATTATCATTTAATTGAAAAACTTTCCTTCATTTTATATATTTTTATTGTGTTCTTTATGCTTTTATTTTGTTTTGCGTAATGTTAAATATATTTTTATTCTGATTTTCCAATGTTTTTTTTTTTGTTACAGTTAATAATTTGTTTCCTTCGAAAGCTTATTATAATTGTTTTATTTGTATTTATATTTAATGTTGACCACCATTTTTATACATCATGAATTATATTCTAAAAATAATTCAGAACCATTAAAATTATATATTACATAGTGTAATTATTTTATAAATCTAAAATATAAATGTATTATTAATTATTTTTTGTTTTGTTTAAGACCTAATTTATTTATGTATGTTACAAGTTTATTTCTTTGTTTTATTATTAATTTAAAATAATTCTTTTTTTGTGTGAATATAATTCTTTTTTTTCAGTTTTATTATTTATATTATGAAAAATGAAGCAAAAAATCAACAAATTGAGTAACGATGTTCTCTCATTTACATAGTTAATTTTTTTGTTTTATTATTATTTATTTCTTCAAATATTTTATATTCCCTTTTTATTGCTGAGCAAAAATTAAAAATTTAAATATATTAATATTAATTATATACATTAAAATGAAAAATAAGACAACTTATACAAAAATAATAAACTATATGTATATATGTAAGAAAACATGTTTTTTTCGTTTATATAAAAATACTACCAACAAATGATTACAATAAAAACTTTTAGATTTATTTATATTTTACATTTTTATTTCATACATACTTTTTTTTAAAGATTTTATGAAAACCTTCTTTTGAAAATTAAAATAATAGAAAAGAGTTATAAGAACTTTCTTTGTAATTTTAAATAAACACTTAAAAATAAAAACTTTTTTGTTTTTCTTTTTTAATTCAAGAAAGCTAGGCTCTCCATTTTATTATTATTTTTTTTTTAAATTTATTTTTTATTTTTTTGTTATTCAAGTTTAGAAAAATTTATTTGTAAATAAAAAAAAATGACTACGAACAAAAATCTCTCAACACTAAGCAGCAAGCGTACTATTTTTATTAACTTTAATATAAAAAAAACATAATTGATTATTGTGACTAAGTTTGGAAACGTTTACTGAGAACAACTCTACCCGAGTGCATTAATCTTGATGAGAACATCGATAAATACTTAAGGGCAATTAATTCGGGATAAGCACATGAAAACTTCAGAACCAACCTTTGCGACTGGGATCTTTTGTTTGCATTTTTTTTTTTATAAAAATGATTAAGAATTTCTAATCAAATATTTTTATATGTGCATCATCCTTTTAATAATAACCAGCTAACAGCTATGTTCAACTATTAGGTCTGACAAATCAATTCAGTTATCATTATTAAACCATAAAATGATAATTACATCAAAAAGGGCGATTGAATAATATTAATTGCCTGGCGTTAGAAATAAACAGAATTTTATAGATGTTGCAATTCAAATTAAATTTATATGTTTTTTAATCGTCAAAAAGAAACTTATTCCATTCAAATAATATGTCTTTTGTTTCAAAACCAATCGAATTAAGACAAGTTAAATGATTAGATGAACACGGATAGTAGAATAGTGATAATACATGTAATTTCAGGACATTAATTTCTTTTAATACCTTTTACACAAACATAAGCCTTTTGAAATATTTATTGTCCCAATTTTTATATTAATATATAAGCTTACATTTTTGGGTATTGCCGTGCAAACGTTATACACAAACAAATAACAATCACTTTCTTCGTGTTTTTTTAATGTTTTTTTTTATAAACAAAAATGGACATAATATTTTTGTTTTTATATTTTACAGTTTATTATTTTTTACCATAGATTTTGTTTGATTAAAATAATAAGGATTAATAAATTTGATAAATTCAAAATAAAAACAAATATGAGAAAAAAAAAATAGTAAAACCAAGGTACAATTAAGAGATATACCCCTTAAGACATTTTGTGGAATATCAAGTAGTAAATGTGTTGCAAGCTTCTTGTGCATATAATCTTGATGTTGTCACATAACACCACATAACATAATTATATATGTATGTCTATTGCCTTAATATTGAAATATTTAAGTAAAAAATTAATAACTTAGAGCAAATTAGAAAGATTGCAAAGAAATACATAAAATCCATAGTGTTATTGTTAAATAAATATTAATGCTTCATTTGCGTTTTTCTTCTTCCTTCCATTCGGGATCATTGGGATCATCATCACCTTCATTTTCCGATTCCAATGATTCAGTATCACTACAACCAAGTAAATTATTTCGACATATAAAGGACGACTGGAATATTAGTCCTGACGACGAAATTGATGGAGCTGGTGGAGGTGGCGGAGCTCTCATTTGATCTTTAATACCATCACCATTAACAACAACTGCCTCATGTGAATAATAATCCTGATAATGATCGTCAGTTTCTTCTTCTTCTGGATCATCGTCTTCATTATCTTCATCTTCGCCGGTAATGTGGTCAATGCTTTTTTGGTTATTAAGTGTTATGAAAGCGTTTTTGTTATTATTTAGTTTTTTAATTTGATCACAGACATTTTTTTGAGCAACACCAGCTGCTGTTGGTGGCAATAGCTGGGAGGTATTTGTATCAATAAAACCATTTGCTGTTGTTGTTGCTGTAACGGTTGATGGGTTTTTATTTATTGATTGTAGGCAGTCTTCTTGTGGTGGTGGATACTCATCGGGCATCATCTTTAGCATTGAATCGAAGAGATCATTTGGAATAGGAAATTTGATGGGTTCGTAGGGCGGAATAAGCTAAAATAAAAAAAAAAAACATACATGAACCGTTCGAAAAATCCATTTTGTCCTATTAAAACTGCAAACCAATTGTTAAAGTTTAAATAAAATATCTTTACTGCCATATCTTATTTGTTATAAGATTTTACTTCTTTTTCAATAGTAATATCGACTACACCATCCCCCATCCTCACTTCAACAACAATAGCTTCAGGATGACTATCCTTTCCAGGTCTACTTGGGAAGATATGTCATTTCTGAATGATGGTCCTATGAATTTCTTTACAGACGGATCAAAAACGGAGAATGGCGTTGGTGGAGGCGTATACTCTGACAGACTTAACTTAAGTCTCTCATTTCGTCTACCTGATCATTGTAGCGTGTTCCAAGCTGAAATCCTGGCTATTAAAGAAGTCCTCTCCTGGCTTAAAGAAAACGTTATATCAACAACCGATATACGTATTTTCTCAGATAGCCAGGCCGCGTTAAAATCTCTAGACTCTGTCTCTACAAATTCGCTTACAGCCTTAAACTGTCGATCGTCTCTTACGGAGATGGCCACACAGTTCAATATTCACCTTTGCTGGGTGCCGGGCCATAGAGACATTCCAGGAAACTGCAAAGCCGACGATCTTGCAAAAGAAGGAACAACTTTACCTTTGCTGGCCCATAAAGCCGGTATTGGTATGCCTTTGGCTACATGTAAACTCATGCTAAAGCAAGATACTATAGAGAGAACAAACTCCAGGTGGAATAACATCACCACCTGTTTAGCGACAAAACGCATTTGGCCTGAACTTAGTGTCAAACGCTCCAAACAGTTGATCTCTCTGAATAGATTGCACATTAGCTACGTTATAGGTGTCCTGACAGGACACTGCTTAATAGGTAGACATGCACTCCGACTTGGAGCTCCTGCAAATGATTTTTGCAGGAGTTGTAGGGATGAAGAGGAAGAAGAGACAGTCTCTCATCTTCTTTGCACCTGTCCCGCCCTATCACAAAGACGAAAACTCCACCTTGGAAACTTCTTCTTCAATGATCCCAGCGATCTAGCAAACTGTGACATCACTTGTCTCCTACGCTTCATTCGAAGCTCTAACTGGTTCAACGAGGGAGGTTGATCAACTGATCCATGTGGTATCACAACGGACCTAATTCTGGTCTAAGTGTGTTGGATTTCCAAACCAACAGCCACTTTAACCTAACCTAACCTAACCGTACTTCTTTTTTTTGTTTAGTTTCGGTTGTTTTCTTTTTTTTTGGCTATAGTCGCTGGATCCTTAACCTACGTTACAATAATAGCGGTGTGGAACCGGGAACGTGCATCAGAACAGAGTACTACGATGGAAGGCGGAAGAGGACTAAAGGGCACTCGAGGTATTATAATAAGATGCACTTTAATATTGGTGATTATAAGTAAGTTCGAGAACCAGTGTTTTTGAAAAAATTAAACGTACAATTGAAAAACTTATTTTCAGTATAGAATGGAGTTTCTTATTTGCATTTGAAAATCATGCATCTTATTTTTGAAATTTTCCCTAAAAGCTGTTCCAAACGATTAATAACTCTTGCCAATCGTTGATTTTTGGACTTAGAATGCAATTGATTAAGTTTTCTGTCGAGCTACTAAAGTGTTTCTTTGTAAGATATTCATCATACCGGTTCTTATATATGGCGCTGAAGCATGAATCTTTTTAAATGTAGATGAGAATGCTTTAGAATGCTTCGAAAGGAAAATTCATCAAGTCGATGAAGCTATAGCGACTTACACATGTATATGGCTGGGTCAAGTAGAGCGAAATCTTGAACCGAGGAGGTATTGATGTATGTGAATATTCAAGTCCGTCCAATAAACGTATAATAAGTGATTTCACTTAAAAAACAAATTAAGATTCTTAGTTTTTTTCAAGCACTCACATCTTTTGGATCAGGAGTGGAGCTCCTACGATGTTCATCCTTATCCTTTTTTGTTGATACCGTTCGGCGACGCTCTTGTTTTCTACTTATAGAATTCAAAAGACTCATAATTGAAGGATTATTGTCTAAGGCCGATGATGGATTACCTTTTAAACAAAAACATAAACATAAATATTATATGCACAAAAGTACTCAAAAAAAAAACTTGAAACCTACTAGAAGCTTCTCCGGTTTCAGCAATACTTTCAAGCGGAGTTAATGGTGTTGAAGGAGCAAACGGTGATGGAATCGACTAAAAAAAATTCTCTAATGAACCAAAATTCAAATTTTTATCAAAACAAAAACTTTTATACCTCTTGATCTCCTCCTACACTTGGTGTATTTGGAGCTGGCGATGTAGGATCTGGCGTATTAGCCCCACTCGATTCAGCTCTGCTGTCTATACGACGATTAGCCCGTGACCTCGTACTATATGGGAATTTCAAGAATGTTTGGAATTTTCGACGTTCTTCGGTGAGGGCACGTTCATGACGCAATATCATTGCTTCATCAGATATATCCTCTTCTTCGCCATTGTCGTCCTCATTTAACAACTCACTAGTGGCAGAGATATTTTCTTTCTCTGCCGTATTAGCTGTTGTCTGTTTGATTTCCTCAGTGTTTTCAGAATTTAGCTCTCTTTCCGAATTGTTTGTTGATTTACTGGCGTCTTCGGCATCATAATCTATTATTCGCCATCTAATTAAATAAAATTTAAAAGTTATATACAATTTATCAGATAGTTTGTTATTCATTAGAGTCTTACTTTGGCGTTGGAATTTCTTTGTAGGGTAGCAATTCAACACGTGTCGCCGCCGCCACACTATACGGAATGACAATATTGTCGATGTCATACGAAGTACGACTCCTTCTTTCAAGAGATCTGCAAGCAAAAAAAATATATGTTTTTGTGGTTATCAAATTTTTAATCAAATGTAACTGACTACATAATAGTAAATTTGATCATTTAATATTTTTTTTTAGAAAAGTTAATTTAATTTCAGGAATATTTGAAAAAAGAGGATTATGTAGTTGTTTTTAATCGCATATGTAAATAGTGGTTTGGTAAACGTTTACTTTAAAAACTTACCTTTCGTACTTATGATGACCAGTAGCGTGTGTTGGTGACGATGGCCTACTGCGAACTGATGGCCCCATTATCAAGCCATTCGTTGACGAGTCTCCATCGAGACTGTCACAGTGCAGGAAATTCAACTCGTTGTTATAGCTATGATGCTGCTGATTGTTGAGATGTTGCTGATAGTTGTTTGGGTTAAGAATGTTATTACTGGATAAATTGTTATTAAGTATTGTTGCTGTTGTTGCTGCTGCTGTAGATGCTGACGATAATTTTCGTATTTTATTATTTTTTGAATTTTGGTAGTTCAATGATGAATGTGCTGGGTGATGATTGGATTGCTCGGCATTTCGGTGAAGAGACTGGGGAGATGAAAGCGTCTGGTGGTGATTGCTGTTGTTGTTTGTTGATTTTCGTGGATATGGAACGTAGTCCGGTGATCGATTCCTTTGTCGATGATGCTTCTTTGAGCTTTTTCCCACTTCTAGGTAACGTTTGTCAAAAGCAGCAAACCACACAGAAGTAAATAAACCATATTCAACAGATACACACACATAATGCAAAGAAAAAAGAGAGAAAGAGAGAGAGGATGGCGAAATTGTTTTTGTTTTATGTTAATAAAATTTTTATCAGATTTTTATTGTTTACAATAATTTACTGTTGGCCACAAGTGGCGTTGTCGAATGACTTCCACCGCCATATAAATCCTGATGACTTCGTTTTGTATACTTTCTCTTGCCAGTGGTTCCGCCATGGTTTGACGATGAAGATGTATTCGCATTATGTGGCGTACTTGGTGTTATTCGTCCACTTGTGGCATTAACCGCGCGTTGTTCTTCTTTTTCAGCAGCTCGTTGGGCGGCGAGAGCACCTCGGATAACTGTTTTAGCAGTGCTACGTGCAACTCGATTTTGCCAATCTGTATCACGAGATATTTTCTCAAAGAATATCGAATTTGAAATATCTAGAAAAATTGCAGTTAGAATTGGCCTGTGATGTACATGTGGATTTAGGAATATAAACAAACCTTCTGAAAAACTCAGAACTGGATGGTAACCAGGATCGAGTAGAGCAACTCTTTGAGACTTCATCATTGTGTCTGGGAGGTCTCGCGGCGCTGTGGGATCTGGGCGTCCAGTGCACAATGCGCACGGATGTAGCGGCCACTGGCAACCACATTTTATTGTGCTGAAAGCAGGAACGATAAATAAGTTAACATAGTAATTTTTGTATACGTATAAAAAAGTTTAAGGTTGTAATTTATTCTATGAACTGGACCACATTTTTAATGTCTATAAGAGTGCTTTTACGAGTTTGATAGCACTTAACATAACAAGTTCTCCTGTTCTTTTTTTTTAAATTTCACTCACCTTGGTCTTGCGGCTTTTTTTGATATCGTATGTACATTTGCCGTTTGGAAGAGCTTCCTCTTGCGATAAAAACTACTTTGAAAGGCTCTTGTTCGACATGCCCCTTGCGACGAAGATTCATGTGTTCCGTCAATAGCTGCTTCAAGATCCGCCTCATCGGCCGTGGTAAATCCGCCTGATGTCTTTGATGTCGTTGCTCCAGGCAACGCACCACGATAGCCATTAGGACCACCAGCAGCTGCTGCTGCTGTTGCGAGATTACCAGCTTCTGATGATTCAAGCATTATAACCTTGCCTTTACGTTGACGCAATTGCTGATGAAGTTCGGTGTGTTGTCGAATTTTGAATTCCAAATCAGAAATCTGAGACATCAACCATGACCAACGAGATGCTATTGCTGCACGATCGCGTGAATATCGCCATGCCGCACGTTTTGATCTACAAAAAAAGAAAAACAAATCAATATGTGATCAAAGATAAATTTAAGTTACTCTAATTTACATCGGCAATGTATCCTGTGAGATATTGTTATAGGGAACCATTTCATCAGCCGATTCCCCACCAGAACTCGATGCGGTAGCATCTGAATCTATCGCACTCTGTACTTCACGCATTTCGGCTTGTAGTCGTCCCGAAACATGAGCTATTTCCTCTGTTATCTTCTCATCGAACGTTGGAACTACAACATCCACTGGAGAAGGAGCCGGGTTAACATGGTCACCAACTTTTCCAGTATTTGTTATTTGTTGTATCTTTTTATCGGGAGATGAAACTTGTTGAGCACTACTAGCTGCATTTTCAATTTTCTTTAGGACACTCCGCATGGTCGTTGTTGTCACCGGATGATACCTCTCTTCGGCATATGTCATTTGCTGATGATCCGCATTACTATTTTTACGTTTTGTTGTCCGTGCTGACCATTCAAACAACCCAGATATTTCCTCACTTGCCTGCTTACTCATATATCGAGCTTGCAACTTACGCAAACGTCGCGATAGGAAATCAATCTTACGCTGCATTGTCTGCTGATTCTTTTCGATTTCAAGTTGAACATCTTTGATTGGATTTTCCTTGGCCGTTGGGGGATTAACATCTTCATAGTTCATTCCATATTCACTGAGGAAACCAGCCAAGTCACATATATCAGTACCGGCTGCATTGGGGTCAAAGCCTTTCAAAACTTGCAGCAGATCATCATCGATGTCATGATCGATTTCGCTGTTTGTATCTTTGAATTCTTTTCCATGGCCACCACTACTGCCACAGAGCGTTGAAGTTGTGCTGAGAGGAGTCAACGAGGACAAAGAAGGTGTGGTAGGGATATTCGCGGTATTGGTCGGCGTTAGCTGCGACGAAATAACTTGCCCTGAAGGATTGCGTGCAGGAGTAGTGGTTATTTGGTCCACATTTTCCTGGCTAATGGGCATCGGGCACTCATCTGTACTGTCTAGTTGCCTTAAGCGTTCTGAAAAATATTCACAAAACTAATATTATGTTTCTTATGGTTCAAAAATTCTCATAACTCACCTTCGATATTGTCATCCTCTGATGCCGTTACAGTTGAGTCTGTTTTAATTGGCGGAAGCTCCTGCACAGAGATTATATTTACTTTTTGTGGTTTGATAACATTCTCCTCATTCTTCCGTTCTGGCTTTTCAGAAATTGCTTCTTTAGTTTCTTCACTTGCAATCTGCTGTGCTGTAGGATTTCCACTTTCTGGTGCCACTACCTGCTGGGAAGTTTCATCACATGATTTGATGATTGTTTCATCCATCGGCTTTTTAGATTCCTCGAATAAGTTTTCACTTAGTTTTAAATCACTATGTTTGTCGTCGTTTTCTAGCTTTTCTGATACTGGTGCTAGTTCTTGTGCTCCTTGTTCTTCTTCTTTTTGTTGTTGTTGTTCTTCTTCAGTTGATTTTAATTTTTGTCTTAGACAAATTTCAGCTGTTATAGCTTCCTCAATATCACTGGGGAAATCTTCAAATTGAGAAGTTATTATTTTCGCAGCGGTCTCGGCGTCTATTTGAGTAATCTTTGATTTAATCAAGGGCGAAGAATTAGGTCCTAATGACGGCGGTTGTGATGATTTTGAGTCACACATGGGGCCCATTTGAGAAGAATTGACAGACAAAGCCGCCTCCCCACCATTCACCACTGTTATTGTAGGTGTAGGTGCTTTTCGAACTCCAACACTTTGTTCGAATGCCAGCTGAAAAGCTCCTTTCGACGATGCAATTGAAGTTGGTGGTGATGCTACTGCTGCAGCTGCTACTGGCACTGATTTGTCTTCCACAATTTTATCTTTATCACTACCACTTATGTTATAACTTGAATTAGTTGTTTGTACGATCGAATTTTCAGCTACAGACTCAATGCTGCTGTCATTATTATTATTATTTGTCTGATTGTTGTTGTTATTATTACTGTTGTTATTGTTGTTATTAATTTGAAGTGGACTGCCTGCGGCAGTTGGCCTTGGGGAAGCCGATGCCGCCGATGAAGATAATTTATTGGTCGGGCTTAATGGCTCAGTTAGAGCTGGTGCCATTTTGATCCCCGAAATTGCTGCATCGGGATGCAGAAATATTTGTGATTTAAAAATCGCGCCTACGGACAATGAAGTTGATGGCAATTCACTATTGTATAGATTTTCGTTTGATATTGATAGCTTTGGAGTTCTAGTTGTGGTCCGTAAGCCCATTCATTTACTTTAGAGGCGAATTTATATCGCTCCGCTTGGTTAGATAGATGGTGGTAAACAAAATGATGTACCACAAAATTCAAAACGCAGCTGAAAAGAGAAAACAATGATAATATTTAAAAAGAGAGAATGTCTTAAGGAATATAATAGATCTTGTTAAATTAAATTAAAAATAAATTATTTATCTAGATGAGGAGGGTCAATCTTTTGTTTTCAAATAAATATATTACTCTTCCTCTTTCTTTCGTTACACAAATAACATTGTGTAACTTTCAGAATAAAAACTAAAAACAATGATGGAGTTTTTTAATCAAAGATTAAAGATTTTTAAATACTGGAATTTTATTTATCAGGCGAAGTATGTAATGTATGATACAAGGACAGAGTATTTGGCGTAAAAATAAATCGTTCTTTATTGTGGTTAAATAACCAGGGACTCAATTATTTCCTCAGTGAACTCCTTGCGTCACTGTAGCACTATGTATATACTACTGAAAATTTGTTTTTACAAATTTGTACGAATTTCAGAAAAATCCTTTTTTGGAATTTTTTTTTTTAAATATACTTAGTGATGGAATTTTGAACAACGTCGCGACGGCAAGGATTTGATCACGTCGAACAATTTACTTCATCAATGCCTGGTTCCACATATACCAAGCCATCAACAACCCTTGCAACATAATTTTTGCGCATCCTCTAATAACGAAAAGATTTGCTATTTCGATTCAAACATTGCATCATACATTTTTCAAGAAAACAACATAAATTTCACAATATTTAAACTTACTATCCATGGATGGTTAATTTGCACAAATATCTCAGTTCAATGTACCTACCTAAGAGAACACTTTAACAATTTTCCCATCCTATTGACCTAATGAAACCATAAAAATAAATTTAAAAACAAAAACAACATTGAGCGCGAAATAGTTTTAAGGGTTTATTAATAGAAGATAACGTATTCTTGTATACATACATACATATCATAGCATGTGTTTCAAAAAAGAGGCACGGCCACGACAAAACACCGGGAAATGGTATCAGGCAATCGACATTTTTGTTTAAATTTCACCCAAACATCTTTGTCATCATCAAGGAGGATAAATAACATTGGGAGACCGCAATAACAACCCCTCAATGTGTATTATGACAATCTTTTTAATTTGAATAGAAATACTCAAAAATTCTGATGAAATTCCCAATGTTTCAGTATTGAAAATTTAATTAAAAAAAAAAGCACATACATTTTCGTTTCCTTTCTTTTAATGCAGGCTTTTTATCTTTACTCTCTCATTCTTTCTCTTTAAATGTTTTTGTATAATTAAAATTTAATCGTTGCCGGTAATTTTGTTTAATACGTTTTGATACGTTTTAAAATGTTTTAATAACCAACATCACACCACAACCACTCTAATCTGAATGAAATGAAATTCACTTTACATCTGTGTTATACGAGCAAGTAGATATCTCTCGTATCTGCAATTTTTGTTATTCATTTTCGCTTTTATTTTTACAGTGGGACGGAGTGTCTTTGAATTTCATTCCAACAAAAATAAAAAATAAAAATTGTCAAAAACAAAAAAGACAAGAGCCAGTGTAAAAACCACAGGGAATTCAGTGCCAATTGATTTAGAGAGGCCTTGAATTGAAAAAGAGAGGTACCGTTATTTTTGGGGCTAAATCATTCAATTTCGCCTCTAAGGAATTACCTATAAAGATCAAGTTCCAAATTTGAAGAAAATCGCTAATGTATCTTATTTATGTATTACTTGAAACAACGATCGTTTGATCGAACGGTGTTACTAGATCCGCTCAATGTTTGGTTGCACCAATATTTAACAGGCTTTTAAATTTTAAAATTATGTATTTTGCATGGAACAAACGTCATTTGAAGACTTAAAAGCCGGTTAAATTTTTAAAAGCGTTTGATGCAACTGTACATAAGAGTTGAAAATTACTAACTGTATTTAAAATATCTAGAAATTTATTACACTTATCATATGTATATATATTACCCCACTGTGACATTCATGAAGTTTTCAAAAACACGTTTTCTGTTTGCGTTCACAGAGAAATGGAAATATTTTTTTTTTTTTTTTTAAGTTTATTTTGTTTAATACCTACTCGTACATGTAGCCGGGTAGTTTCTTTCTGTTTGCTTTCATGCATGAGACCTGGTGCTGAGGTGTCTCTTCTGCTTTTGGCTGCCCTGAATTGCTTTTACGAGTACATACATACATAAAAAGAGTATTTGTATTTTTCTTTTGTATTCTTACTTGCTTTCATTAAAAAAACAAAAAGTATTTTGGTTTGTCTTTAGTAGAAAAACTCATATGTGATAAGAAGAAAATGTAGTAGATTTGCGTAATATTTTTTTTTTTGTTTGCTGGTTCTCATTCTACGGTTGTGCGATTTATTTTGTTAGCTTGAAACAATTTTGAAAAAAGTGATTCGTGCGGTGGTGGAAAGGGTGCCGATACGAAAATGGATTTGGATGATATTATTCGATATTTTTCGTTTAACCGGTTCGTGATTTGTAAATTAATTAGTATTAAATTGACAATTTGACAAATTGAAGGTATCATGGACAAGTAATTTTTGTTCAAATTTCTTTTAATAAGAAGTAAATACCTCCTACTTGAGATTTATTAAATTCCCTTAGATGTTCAAAAGCAGAATAACAGAACTTGATGCAATAGATAATAGGTATCAATATTTTTATACTTTGATGAATCATGCAATAATTTTAAAATCTTAAAAATAAATCAGTCTTAACTTGTGATAGTAGAACAATAAATTGTTTTTCTTTTATGTCATAAAAAATTTAATTTTCGTGCTCTCATTCGTGCTTTCTGAGTCCGGACTCAAATTTGAAAGTACATATATGTTTTTTAGTGATGGCTGATAGATAATTTTTGATTCAAGTTCAAAACATAAAAAAAAACTCAGTATAGTTTTGTCTTAGAAAACAAAAAAGGTTTAATTTTTAAATCTGTGTATTTTCTCAAAATCTGATTTCTAAATTTCAATCGAAAGCTGCCGGTTTGACGCTTATTTAGTTAAGGTAAGTAGGTATTGTACCTAATTCCTTAGGTGTTCAAGCAAAGCCATTATTTGTAATTGTTACAATGAAGTTTCTTAAATAAACTTGGTTCAGGCGTTTTTAAAACACATAGTGAACATGTAACCTCGGGGTGCCTGAAAAGTCTAAACGACCCCAAATGGAAAATTAAATTTTGGAAGCTCAAAAAATAGCGTTGCTTGTCATACAACTGCTAAGACAAACAATTTTTATCTCTTATAATAATAGCTCTAGCAGTATTTGGTTAATATAATAATTTGAATAAAACATGTTGAATCTTGTAGAAAATATTTTCAATCTTTTTCTATATACATATAATACATTATTTAAACACGAAACAACTGAAATTATATGTTTTTCAGTACAGGGACATTTGAAGCGAATAATTCTAAATAACCATACTACAAATGCTTACGTTTTGATCAGATACATACCTACGTATTTGAATCTACTTCAATATTTAATTATTATAATTTTGTATAGGATTATTTTAAATTCCTTTGATTACCTATTCATTTTTTTGCAATAAAATGTTTGTAGCAGAACTGTAGGTAGGCATATAAAGTTTGAAAAACAAATAACATAAAATAGATAAGAATGTTAAATAGTATGATTCACCTGTTCATTTTTTTTAAATCAACAGAGCTACATACTAC
The DNA here is from genome assembly GCA_958431115.1 of Syrphus vitripennis. Classification (NCBI taxonomy): domain Eukaryota; kingdom Metazoa; phylum Arthropoda; class Insecta; order Diptera; family Syrphidae; genus Syrphus; species Syrphus vitripennis. The sequence goes on along the minus strand of OY288108.1, from coordinate 104,432,680 downwards.
AGTAGACATACCTTATACTCAATTCAAATTTTGCTAATAATGTGTTCTTTGTAGTTATTTTGAAATTAACAATTTATGAGTGGTTTTATTTTTTGTTAACTAAGTCCCATTCTGTTTTCATTTATTTATCCATAAAAAAGGGGGGAAAATACAAATCTCAATGAGCTTAATAGTTTTAATTGTATTTCATAAGTAATGTAACAACTAAATGTCATAAAGATTTGGTAGGTAGGTAGTTACCTAACTATAGTCTAAATAAAAGTTTGATAACTAGTTCTCGTCATTTTCGGACTATTTTTGCAAGTATTCTGATAAAAAATAACCACAAAGGAGCTGGGGCATTAAGAGAACAATTGAATTAAAATGTACCTAGAAAAAAAGATATTGTAAGATTTAAAAAAAAATTGTTTTAAACAATTTTTTTTTTGTTTTAAACAATTTTTTTTATAACATCTTAAAAAATTAAAAAAAAAACAACTAGTTATGAACATTTATTTATTTATTTATTTATATCTTTATTAACAAGTAAGTAAATTACATTGCTAATATAAATTAGAGCTTTAGCTACCATGACTACCAGCTCGAGACAATAATAAAATAATAATAATGTTATAATAATATAGGTTGTACAAAAAGGTAATTTTAAAGATAAAGTAGTTTTAATATAGTTTTCCAATTTGAGTTCACAGATCAGTTTGTACGTTAGGTTGATGTTTTCTTCGGATGGGTTTTTAATATGTCCAGAAAGGATGAGTTTGGGAGTAAAGTTTTTGAGAGGTCTTTGATTTTAGTACACTCGTAGACCAGGTGTTTGATGGTGATTAATTCGTTTTTGTTACAAAGATGACAATTTGGTTATGACCAGAAATATGTAGGTACATATTAACTACCTAAAAATCAAAGTTTTCAATCAAAAACAAAAGATACCTTCTCTAGCCTAATAAACAAAAAAAGATACCTTAATAAAAAAAGGGGGCGGCATAGATGAATACATATGTAAGTACATACATACGTATATATTATTTTCTGGCAAACACGTCACCAGTGCTGAAGCACCCATCATTGTATAATATTTGTTAGTGTAATCTATAACTATATATAATTGCTGCATTTGTTGGTACTTTTATCATATTTTTGTGTTGTTGGCGCCAACAGCCTTGGCACATTGTTTGAGATGAAAAAAAAAAATCAAAGAAAATATTACGAGACTTGCGCACAAAACCAATAGAAAATATTGTGCTGGAAAACTTGTCTGATGTTCTATTTGGTTGTTTCCATCCCCACCATGGTAAGATGAAAAAAGTAACATGGGTAGGTACAACAACAAAGAAAAAAAAGGAAATGAAAAACAAACCTTCTTCCTGACTTTCGCAAATTTTTTTTACTGCTTAAGAATTTATTATGTATATTGAAAGGTTCGAACCAGCATTATTCAAGAAAAGCAAAAAAAAGTAGTTTTAACTTTTCATTCATTGTACGTAGGTAGGTACACTCATAAAACTATAAAACTAAATATTTTAGTAGAAGACAATGAAGAGTGATTAGAATAGAAGAGCGATAGAGAAAGCAATATGATGATACCAACAACATGCCTGATAGCAACTGAGATAACATAAATTGGTTTATGTAAATATCTGGATATTCAATGAAGACGTACTAATATTGTGCATTTGAAGTGTTGCCAAAGCTGATATTTTATTAAAAAAAAAGTGAACAATGGCAATAACAATTAAAGTTGTAAAAGATTAAAATCTTTTGCGAATGCAATCTTTGTTGTCATCTTCTTTTGTAATTTTGTGTGAATATTTTTTTTTTTTTTGAAAAAAAGGGTCTTAGCAAAAAAGTTGACACTACAACTGAAAGAAAATTATCTGCCCACAAAAAAGTAATTCATGTTTTCAGTAGAAGCATTATTAAAAACCTCTTTGTCTTTCACAACTATGCTTATTTTATTGATGAATTTACCCAGAGATATTGAGAAAGGTAAGTATTCATAATAAATTCAAGGTGATGAGGTAAAATTGGAGATTAAGGAATTTGGTTGTCTTTGTAATGTTATTATTTAATTTATTTGATGGTGTTTAATAATCAAAATCGATATTTCTTTCAATGTAAGAAGCACGTATACAAGAAAGACATTTTAAATATATATAATATAAAGGGTGTCCCAAGAAGAACGCAAGATTTAAATTTGGTGCCATTCGAAGTGTCATTGTTTGACATTTGAACAATTAGGTATTATTGCTTGTTAGTAGAAGGTATAAGGTTAATAAAAATGGAGCGCTACACGAATGAACAACGCATTCTCATTGTGAAATTGTTTTACCAAAATGGTAAAAGTTTTGCGACTACAGTTCGCAAATTCCGATCAATTTGGGGTTTCAATAATGCTCCAAAAGAGTCAACTGTAAAGCGATTAATGGAAAAATTTGCTGAAACTAGGTCTGTCACTCATGTAAAGACAACAACGCGCCTTCGACCAGGTCTTTGCGTTCTTGTTGGGACACCCTTTATATCAAAGAAGCTGTATTTCTATTTCCTTGATATAGGACTTAAATTAATTTTTCACGCCGAATGTTATACCTGGTTGGTACAAAATGTTAACATTAAGACTTACATAAGATGTTTGTTCTGTTTGTTGGTTTTGTATACCCACTTTATTTAAAATGTTTTTATTTTGAATGGATGGGAGGCGATTAGACCTACCATTTTTTGAAAACAAAATCCTTTCAAAAGGTAGGTAAGCACAGTGTTGCTAGAATCTTTTTCTATAATATTGGTCAGTTTCATAAATCAATTAATTTAATTTTTTTTTTCCATTTTGTATTAAGCAACTAAATCAGAATGATCCATACTCAATTTCTAGTATTGTTATTTAGAACTATTGGATTCAAAATGTGTCGAAACTGGAAACTCTACGCGGGAAAAGTAGTACCAAAACAACATTAATGCTCCATCGTGGTTTTTAGGTATTGGATATAGGTATGCATTTGTTGGCCTTTCTTTTATAAATTTGACATAGGTATTTCAATTTAAAAACGAAATTTAAATATGTAAATATTTTTGGCTTCAGAGCAAAAAATTGTGCTTTAATCAAATAGTACATAGTTATTCCTATTTTTAAATAAAACATTGCTTTTTGGGCTTTCTGTTTTTCCGGATTGACCTCAGCAAACGTCGTGTAGATTATTCCATTTCTTAGGCTTAAATAATGCTGCTATCATAACTTTTTTTGGTCCAGACCTTTTTAAGCGTTCTATTAACATATACCTATATACGTTTTGTACATTATACAAAATTGTGAACTGTGGTTCTACAGAACTTAATTATTTTTTAATAAGCATTGATCTGACATTACGCAGGGGAGAAAGTAGCCCATAAGCGCTTAAGTAAATATAAAATATTTAGGTTCCATATCAGATAATTGGAATTAATAACCTTATACATGGTGTGTTAAAAATAAAACAGAAAAGTAAGGTTAGGTAGGGCTGTATACTTTCACCAATATAGTTCCTTTTGGTGATTAGCGATGTTCCGCACTCAGCTTTGTCGAATAAAAATGGAGGAATTCAGTGGACTTGGCAATTATACCTCAAACCTATTGACTACACCAACGACGTATGCTTGCTCTCTCATAGCATCATGAATCTCCATAACATGTAGTCAAGTGTGGAGAAAGAAGCTAAAGTCGTCGGGCTAAAAAAAAGATAAATTCGGCAAAACCAAACGCAACATCTTGAGGATTTTCTGGCCAAATCGAATATCAAATGATGAATGTCATGGGGGAACAGGGCAGAAACAAGTAGTATTAGACGGATTCAATACTGAAACCCACAACCTTAAAGCTGGTGTGCTGCCACAGGGTTCTGTTTTGTCTCAGACCCACTTTCTCATTTTAATTAATGATCTCCTGTCTGCAACTACTAATAAATTAAATTGTTTTGCTGACGATAGCACCCTTAGCTTTTCATATTCGTTTCCAGATTCACATCCCTGCTCTTCGGACGTGGATCATAAACGGCTAAATATGATAAGTACATTAAATTCTGACTTAGACAGCATTGTACTACGGGGATTAAAAAATTGCGTAGAATTTAATGCTTCGAAAACTCAATGCTGCCTTCTGTCGTTAAAGCGAGACGTACCCCCCTGCCATTATCTATGAGCGGCACTTGCATCGAAGAAACTAATCAGCTTGCGATTTTAGGTATGTGTATCAAAAACCATCTTTTGTGAAACGATCACATACTTAACGCCGCCAAAAATGCCGCAAGATGTTTAGGTTTTCTTTGGAGATGCAAGAAATTCTTTTCCCCTTCTGATCTAGCTATTATTAATAAAAGTTATATACGTCCAAAGCTTGAGTATAACTCCAATCTCTGGGCTGGTGCTCCAGCAACTTACTTAAGCCTCTTGGACAGTATACAAAGATGAGCCTTCAAAATGATCGCAGACAAGAATATCATCGATACTTTTATGTCACTCGAACACCGGCGTAACGTTTCCTGTCTCTCACTCTTTTGTCGTTACTTTTACGGCAAGTGCTCTATTGAAATAGTCAGTTGCATTCCTCCCCTTAAACGATTCAACCGTAATACTCGCGCTTCCAGGAATGCTCATCAGTTTACTCTTGAACCCAATTTCGGTCGTATTGTCAAGGGCAGGGATTCGTTTTTTTAGCCGTACTACGCGAACGTGGAATGCTCATCCACGCTCTGTCTTTCCCTCTCATTGTGATGTGAAAAAATTCAAGACTAATGTTCACTGACATCTCCTTTCAAATCCCCTCCTACTTACCTGAAGCTCGCACTGTGTCTCAGACACATAAAGAATACATAAAAATTCCCTTGCGCCAATTATATAAAAAAAAAAATATCAATCGCAGCTTTATTTCACCGGGCCTTTTTTACTCATCTGTATAAACCTAATAAACTTTTGGTTTGTTGTAAAGAAGGGCAAGAATTAGGGAGAGTGAACAAAATATCCTCGCTCAACGAATTATAGAGACTTGTATGACATTCCTTCTACCAATGAATGGACTTTACAAGGAAAAATAAACACAAATCTCTGAAAAAATTTGTTCCTGCGTGTGAAAAATACAAGAAATTTTTAAGGAGTTTAAAAGTAAATTTCAAAAAAAAAAATCTCCAGCAATATTTTTTTTTTTTCGAGATAAGAAGTACAGACTTTCGAAGGGTTCAGCGGCGCACAGCTAACATAACTAATTTTCACGCTTACGACTACTCCATTTGGCTTTCCTTATAACTTTCTTAATTGCATTCTGATAACCGAAATTTATCCATTATTTTTTTTCTATTTTAGCATTACTCGCATCAAACTTAGGTCTATTTATAGATGCACCCACGGACCTATAGATCGAAGTGTTTGAGTTATTTCCTTTTCATTTCCCCCTAGTCCAAAGTACATGCTTATAAAAACTAAATAAATAAGAAATATTAAATTAAAAAAAGTATGCAGTATCTAAACTAAAAATAAATAAACCATACAAATTCTCTGAATGTGGCAATACTGTCCACCAAAATCTTTTTACGCGCCATTTAAAAAAATGAACAAGACAAGTCATGTTTTCTACTTTAGAAAATGCGTTCAATTAATTACTTAATTTCTTTTAGATTTACCCGGGAACATTTATCCTAAATACGATACTTTTCCACCTCAAAAACTAAAATAATATTTAATTACAAAATACAAAATTTCCCAGAATTTTATCACAAAAAAAATAATTCAGATAAAGAAAAAATAATTATCAAAGCTTCCTCTTTTAAACCTAACCCTAAAAGCATTCTTTCTCTTTCACACCAATGTATTCAATAATTCATGATAGAATGAGATGCCAAATGTCGGACGAGTTCGAATTAAAAAGAAAAAAGAAAATAAGTTTTTGTATTGATGGAATTCTTAAATCCACAAAATACTTACTTGAAATTGTTTTTAATTATCCAAAAATGTAATCCAATTGAAAAAGGGGTTTTATTTATCCACCAAATGTTTTAATTAAATCGCAAAATAAATAAATCCACTCCACTCGTTGCTACTGCTGGCTACTTTTGCTGCACTCGCGCGACACTATTTCTTCTTTTTTTTTTAATTCTTTTTACTTGCTTCTTCTCTCACACTTCTTACTTCTACTACTTTTTGCTCTGAATTTTCTCTCTGGTTATATTTTTTTCTTTCACACAATTTTCCAATAAAAAAAAATTCATTACATACTTTTTCTTCACATCGCGCAAGAAAAAAAAATATTTTTTTCAAAGAATTATATTTCACAATTAATTATCCATCTTTAGTGGTGGATATTTCCTTGGGGTTCGTTTTTCTTTTTGGTTTTTTTATTTTTTATATAATTTCACTTGGCTCAAACGGAAATGCTATTTTTGTAATTCTTATTTGCTAGACAGTAGTGTTGCTCTTGTTTTCGTTACAATTTTTGGTTCCTTTTTGAATTTCTTTTACGATATATTTAGCGATTTTGGGTTAAATTATTTAACTATTTTGCTTGGAAACACTATTTGCAAGTAATTGTCGACATTTTAGTGGAAAAATGCGTTCGAATTGGATGGAAATTTGAATAAAATTATCCGCCTCGAACAGAGAATCGACAAAAAAATGCTCCGTTTTTCGATTTTCACGCACAAAACAATGGCGGCCGACAAGATAGTACGATTTTTTCGTAGTGGCCGCTGTACATAGAACTTGGGAATATGACTGCTAGAGGAAGATTTTTTTCTTTTCACTTTGTACTGCTTGTTCTTTTATTGGCTTGCATATAGCCATCTCACTCGGTTATACTATGCGGGGGTAAGGTAGTTCTATTTTTTTTTATTGTTTTGTGGGATCTATGTCGAAATCGAAGTTGATTACCGAATCGAGTATCGTTTTGATGGCAGCAAACTTCCACGTTTTTCTTCACACATTTCTACACTTAAAACACAACATATCACTTTTAAAATTATAAAACTCAAATTTTATGATAATCTTGGGTGATTTAAATTTGTTTTCTTCTGGTATTTTGAATGAATTCAGGAGCATAATGGACCACGCGCACTTTATTGAGGCGTTAATCATTCGAAGATTCGATTTTCGAATAAGGTTTGTTTGTTTTGTTTATTCGTTGCAAAACTTTTACCGACACCAACACGACACGTATCCTGAGTTTTCTTACCGACAGACGTATTCCGACGATTTTACGATTGGAGCCGCCGACAATTTTGGTGTTCTGAGTTGAAATTTCAGAAGTTTTTCCTGAAATAAAACAGAAACAGATGATTAGTTTTATTTTGCTATTATATTTAAGCATTAAATGATATTTTCTTATTTCCAAGCATCGAGTTGACTTAAAAAAACCCGAATAAGTCAAATGATATTCTGTATACATTTTAAGTGACCTTAACTTTCGAGTTCAAAGCATATTCTTATCTAAAAGGTTAGTTAGTTAAATCCATGATTAATAAGTCAAAGTATAAAATCTCTAAATATTTTCATTTCGTATGCTCATTCTAAATTTTCCAGTTGGAATAATCCTGAACAAAAAATAACCCACTGTAAACGAACTAAGAACTATTTGGTCCATAGTGGTGAGTTAGATTTAATCTACGATTATTTAAACGCGTATTTGAATGTGCATGTTAAAAAAAAATATTTAAGGAATCCATAGTTTGAGTTGTTAATCATTTAGATAATCATCCAATTTTGGTTGATTAGTGCTATTAAACCAGAACCTCTTAAAATTGTACCAAAAACCAACTTATTGTAAACAAACTCGCCCTAAGCTAATTTGCCGATTTTTGTTGATTAGTGTCATTTTAATCAGAACTCTCGAAAGCTTTATTAATTTAAAACTTAATCAGTTTACAAACTTGAGGGGAAGAGATTTTTGTTAAATGGAGCTATTCAACCGAAAATGGGTGCTTAGCTACACAGTAGTACAGGCAATATATTCCGAAACGTTTTCAAAATCATAAATTAGAAAAGAATACCTAAATTTACAAAAACAAAGCTAGGTTTTTATTGACAATTTGGTCGTTTTGATCAGTAAAAGTGCATTTTGTACAATATTATTAAAAATTAAATACATATGGATAATATTTTTAATCTGGATACAACGACTCAATATTTAGTTTTTTTTTTTTCAAAACGTTTATAACAGATTTTTAAAATTCTATTTCATTTATGTATCTTGAAAATATGGCAAAGTCAGATCTTATATTTTTTTTTTCATTGCACTTGAATGTTTTAATAAAAATGACTTAACAAGTTAGTTTTTACTAAACGAAGAAAGCATTAAATTATACAGAGCTTATATAAACGCAATTAAAAAATATTCAACTTTATATGGTATGATATAAAATGATACTGTGCAGACAAAAGAAAAGCTTCTGAATAAAAATGCATGGTAAAATTAAATTTATCGTTCTTTAATAAAAGAGAATTATGCAAAAAAGGTCCAGACATGACAACATGTGTTATGATTATTGGGTCTTTCTAAAAATTAAATTTAAACATTTCTTAATTAAAATTTTTAAGTTAAACCATACATAAAATAGAATAATTAGTTTACATATTAGATCAATTTTATTTAATTTAATTTAGCTTTTCGAATGGATTCATTGTTTAGAGTCGTATCATAACGTGACTTCCAAAATTGGTAAGTCCATATCTAAACAGGTTATGAGAAAGTCGAAAAAATCTTACTACTAAAGGTTTTTCTAAACGGTCAGTTTCAATGCACTAATAAAGCAACAAAACAAATTTCTGAAATCTTAAAAAAATTTAAGTATTGTAATTTGAAAACACGAAAACTATTTAACCAAAGCTTAACTATAAGATGAAATTATGTGTGGTCTTGTTAATTAATTTAAACTGCGAATCGAATTACAATTACATTGGCCAATAAGCCAATTTTCGATAGACCAAGATAAAAATGACATTATTTTATAAGATTTTAATAAGAGGCTCTAGATATTGAAAAAAGTGCAAAAAAATTAGATTTCCTTAACATAATGGTATTCGTTTTCATAGAAATTGAAATTTTTTACTCTTTTTACCGATAATTATGCATTTAGTAAATATTTTTTCATTAAATATATATACACAATAAATAAAGTGTGTTAAAGAAAAAAACAACATTTATAGGACCACTCAAGCCTTACTTCACGCTTTATCTCAAATTCAGTTAATCATATTATTAAAGTTTGATAAATCATTCATATTATTTCTTGCAATAATAAATTGTAATATTACAGCTTTTTTGATATAAAAAAAAAACATGAAGAAAATTCTTAACAAAACAAATTATACTCACAGAAAAAAATTGTTGTCTCCTTGATGTTAACTTAGCTAAAGGATATTGAATTCTTTAGCCCAGATACGACAAATTAAGTTGCCTACCATTTTGTATGGACTTCTCCAACCGATTGACACTTCAACAATAATTTTGCCCTGAATTGTTTGCATTTTTTTGATCTGAAAATGGAATTCCATAATTATTAAAATAGACAAGAAAGTTTTCTTAGGGCTAAGATGATTTTTGTCTGTTAATCGACGACTAAACAAGAAAAAAAATTGTATCAAAATTCAAAGAAAGTGAATTAGTTACATTGGGGATAGAATAAATGTTGAACTACTATGTGTGTTGCAAAATCTGTATCAATTACCACAATGGATGAATTCGAGAAAGGAAGATATTTCTTCAAGTGGATGTAGTTCAACGCTTTTGAATTAAAAACAGAAATAGGATTCATCTGCATCCATCAACATCAACTCACCTTTGTCCAGCACCAAATACGATTGGCTTCTAGTTTTCTGAAATTTTACTCTGACGACAAATTTCTCTTGCAATTAACAAACGATCTACAATATTTCCCGAGTAAGTCGTTTTTGTACATTTTTTTAATTATGTAAATGAGCAGAAAACTTAATTATTTCAGTGAAAATAAGTCAAGATTTAGAGAAATAAAAACGAATTTATAAATATGCGTCCAACACTTTCCTTCAAATTTTGATGCTTCTGTCAAAATAGAAGATAAAGAATCGAAAAGCAACTGACACTCAAACTCAAAGTGAATCAATGGCAAGTGCGCCCAGGCAGAGGTGTTGCTTTTCTGCTTTTTTTTCAGAATATTCCCAAAATTCGACGTAAAATAGTTTCTGAATTGAAAAAAATATAATTTGAAATCAAAATCATACAAAAGATCTATTCCAGATCTGTGGGATGGTTCGAATAGAGTCAAGCCCACATTTTCAACGCACGTACTACGAGCAATTAATTCTTGGAATAAAGACTGCTCCCCAAAATTGCAACTATGGCAATACATGTATATACATTATATTATTTTTTATCAGTTGACAAATTCTGAAATAAAACAAATAGCTAAATAAGGAATTCAATGAAATTTTCTATTCTAAAATCTGAAAACATCCTTCTACGGTGAGTTGACAGCAGCAGTAGTAGGTAGGTCTAGGTGAACGAATACCTAGCAATTATTGCAAAATGATTTCTCCTAAAGAATGATTAAAAATGTACAATAATTATATTTTTAAATTACCTGTTAATCAGCTTTGTTATGTCCAGGAGGCTTATTTTTTAGAGAACAACTTATATTTTTGTTTTTTTTTGGGGTGACTCTGTGTACTTCCCGCAGGAACATAGGGATACAAAACACTTTATAGTCGGTCGTTCTTCAGGGTTTGAGTAAACTTGCAGAGTTGCCTCGAAGAAAATTTGTATCAGAAATTTTGGGTTTGACTGACATCTGTTGAAGTTTTGAAGCAACATTTTAGAAAGGTTTGTGTCTCTAATTGTAGTTGTAGTTTTTGCTCGAAATTAAATAACGGCAGAGTTCAGCAAACAAATAATAAAATCTGAATTTCATTGTACATTGCTCAATTTTAGATTAAAAAAAAAAAATTATCCAAAATTATATTAGTTTGACATAACATACAAAAATTGGACTAACGTTTAGGTTATATGCAATTGGAGCAAATACGTCTGGATTAATGTTTGAATCTGGATTAAACGACCGAATAATCCTGCGTAAAAGTTGCAGTTAGAAAGGATTTGAAGACCGACTCGATTCTTTCGCGAATTATTACAAAGAATTTGAAAAATCGGCCCTTATTTCATTTCCAAAAATATGTTTAAAAAATTAAAAGCAAAACTCTGTAACGAATAACCATCGCGAACCACGGTTATCATTTCTTTACAGTGAAAATTATGAAAAACATACGGAATAAAAACTTTAATCCAGGGATCTTTATTATTTTCAAGTCACTAAAAATAATGGGGCACATTCATAGTCGTCTGACAAGTTGTTTCTTTGTCTCTTCTAAGCTAACCTGGAGTTTATGTTATTCATAGACAATTTGGACCCGGGTCCAAAAGATAAACTGGAGCTCAACTTTTAAAACGGCTGACTCTTTGACTAAGTTGTTTTTTTCTATCTGTCAAAAAATGTATTGAATTTCAATGGATTGACGGGCAATACTACTAAAATTGTAGTAGATATCTGTTTTTTACTAAACAGAGCTGCAAAATTCTCTATGAATAGCAGCTGTTTCTAACCTGTGTGTTAACTTTAAACTCGAGGCCAGTTGGACTCAGTTCTAAAATTTGACTATGAATATGCCCCAATATTTATAACGTATTCATCCAACTTTCTAAAAACTTTAACTGATAAAATCGTAAAGTTACCAGGCACCTTTCAACTAGCTTGTGTATTTTCCGATTTTATAAATATTTAACCAGCTCTTAAATTATTAAAATGACGTATTTTGTATGAAACAAACGTCATTTCATGACTAAAAGCTATTGAATTATTAAAAGGGCCTTATTGAAACTGCTTTTGGTAAATTAATCAGCTGTTTGCCATATGTGGAGTATCAAACGTCCAAGTAGTTTTTATTAAAAGTGTACACAATTAGGTACTATCTTTATTTACACAACAAATTTGTTGTGTAACCGCCATATTATTCAGTCTAGATTAATTTTTAATCTAAAATTTAATTCAATTATGTACATATATATTATTCTGGCATAAGGTCAAAAAATTGGATTGGATTTTTGAATTATATGGAATTGGACTAAATATATTTCGATTAATTAACTAATCTGGATTAAAGTACTGAATATGGGGGAAGATATGATAAACATTGTACACTTCCATACAAATTATGATAGTTCTCAACACTTAACATTTTTACTACGTTAACCATGAGTTTACACAGTTGCATGAATATCTCTTCTGTTTAATGGGAATGCCTCACTGTTGAACCTGTGTCACATTGTTGTAAATGATCCATTCCACTCAACGTCAACAGTTGGTTTTAGTTCAATTAACTTTTCATATCAAAATCCAAAATGCATTTTGGTTTAAATTTGCTCCACGCGATCGGTTGTTAAAAATATTCTCGTGTTATTTTGTAAAATCATTGTGTTGCAATAAAATCGTTTGTGTCGGTGATTCAGTGTGGTTGGTTCTGTTGAATTTAAAATTCTTGTGCTTCTAAAATTTCGTTAAATTTAAAATCGATGTCAAATGTAAAAATGGTTTTTAATATAAACAACTTGTCATCGATTTTGTAAAGTGTAGAGTTCAACCTGCCTGGATTTCAATCAATATGTAGATATTCAATAAGCCATACTCTTGATATTTATTGTACATAATGTAGATATTTGACTTAGTTGATATTTATTTATTTATCAAACGTTTAAACAGTTCGAATTCTGAAAATAAAGAAAACGTTCTGTGAAACTTAATGCATAAAGGGTGACTGATTTTGTCACACTCAAAGAGGAACTAGTTAGCTAATTAGGTAATTTTTTTGTTATTATACTCGATGCTATTCAACACGGAAAAAACACACTTCGTGTATTATGAATGTTCTTATGTATGTAGATGATACACATTATAATACATATATATATATATATTTTGAATAATTAATAATATTAATTATTATTATTGGATCATAGATTTTTTTCGAAAACTAACTTTAAACAAACAGAAATTATTATTAAGATTGTTATCCAATTCTATTTTCCATTTTATGGATCTTCTGTTGACCCATTGTTTTCTCCGTCTTTAGGCCAAACTCTTGGTCGCAACATCATTTTTGAACTTCTAAGCGAATAATCACCATGCCATGGTTCCCAAACAATCCCAACGTAATTATGTCCCTCCGGTGTTTCATGAAATACCCCATTTAAGTTAGCTTCAGCACACCTTTAAAATCGAAAAAAAAAATTAAATTTAAAATGAAATGAAATCTTCCGAAACAATTAACAGAAAACACGCACATTTTAAACCACCACCCACTGGCATATCCAGTAGCACAAGCACAACACGCATCAACACTCTTGTCATTTCTTCTATCGTATGTGCTAAAATCCTGTTCATTGTGATAGCTCAAGCCATCAGCAATTGCACCTTGATAGCCATCGATTATCAAATTATAGTTATATTGCTCCGAATCGATTCTAAAAGTCGAATACTCAACCCATGCTTTAGTATCGTTAAAATCTTCTAGTTCAATTCGTAATTCATAATTTTCAATATAAGTCAGTCGATGAATGAACTCATTCCCTAACCAGAAATCTTTCTCTAAATTACCAAATCCATCACGATATTCATTCCATGATCGATTGAAATTTTCCTGAATAGCATACGGTCCACGGTTTTGAATAACAGTCCAAGCAGTTCCAGTTGTTGTGAATACACAATATTGTTCGTTCATATCACGTCCAGCTTCGTTAAGTTCAGGTGTTGAGAATTTATAGATGCCATCTACACGTTTAGTAAGTTCATGACATCCAATTTTCGATGGTTGCACAAAATCTGAAATGGATATACATACCTATTATTTAAGTTTAACTGAATGATATGTCACAATTACTGATTTCTTCTTGTGGTTCTTCATTTTCCCTGTCATTATTGTTGTCGATTTCTTCAACGTCTTCTATTGGGTCCAAAGTCCCATTATGGCTTCCAGCATTATCTTTATCAAAATTTTCCTCACTATCAGTACTGCCATTTTTATCTTTTGTTTTGTGTTCTGCGGACTCACTGCCCTCAAAATCATCACTTCCGCTTTCCTCTTTTTCGGCGAGTTTATCAACCCTTTTCTGAACATCTATGACTAATTTTTCTATCTTCTTCAGTAACAAGTCTGAACTTTCCGTAAAAGTCGTTATTTCACTTGATATTGATTCACACAAATTTGACATCTTCAGGCCATTTTCTATATTTGTATCAGATAATTGCATGGTACGCTCATCGATTTTCTGTAGAAACCGCATGGATTCATCCAATTTCTTTGAGTTTTTCTGATCATTATCAAATATTTGTTTGAATTCACTCTTTGGCATTATTTCTATTATTTGGTTAAGTTTCCTCTCAACATCTTTCAATTCATTTTTGCTATTTGATTTTGTCCCATTACAAGTCATAATAGGTTGCATCAGTTTTGCCATTTTCATTTCATTATTATTATTGCCAGTCGATTTCAAGATTTTGCAGCTGTCCCTTTCAATATTTTGGACATGACGTAAAATATTACTAAGTCGCGTTCCAATTTCATTGCGCATCTTGCGATCACCATTGATAAGTTTCTTTATTTCAACCAAACCATTATTTTCACCGTTATTTCTAAGTTTAACATTCTCATAATCATTTTCACCATGATTACAACAGCCCCCACCACAGCCACCGCCATCACTTAGATAAACTAACTTCGAAAGAATATGATTCAAGGTGAATTCTTGAGAAGTTAATTTTTGATTTACAATCTGATTTTCATCTTGTGTACGTTTGATCAAATCGATTTTATGTTCGATTGTTTTCATTTGATCATTCCAGGAATCGATATGATGGTGAAATATAGCCCAAGTGTGAGCTTTCTCCTGAAGCTGTTTGATTGATGTATCAACAGCAGATAGCGTTTTTCCCATAGTCTCAATTTTATGATCTAAACTACTGAGATAGTGGGATGAGAATGTAGTTTCTGCTTCTAATGAAGATTCTCCTTCTGTTGTTTCAGGTATATTGAATGGGAAAACTTTACCCGTTAAAGATGATAAAATAAGAAACCAAATTGATCTCTTCATTGTGAATTTATATTAAGATTTTTTTAATAAACGTAAAAAAAAATTGAGGTCTTTATTTGTTCACTTTAAAATTCAGACTAAAGTTGAACTTTAAAAGATGATCATGGTTGCGATGTATGAAAATGGGGACATACGGAATTTCCATATGTTACCAAAAAAAAAAAAAACCACTCTAAAGCTAATTGAATGTTAATGTGTGTCTCTTTACTTGATGGCTTGAGTTTCATATCAAAGTTGAATAGATAAATTTTCATTAAATGGTGATTACACATAGGACCTTTCATAGGAAGGGCATTTATAGAACGGCGGCGGCGTTAAGTCCGAATAAATAAACCTTCTCACTGCTTCACACTAAGGCTCCACTTGTTCGCTTCACCGGGTTGACCTCAGTAAACATCGACAGGCTGGGTGTCGTGGAATTTGTTTCATCCAGAAGATACCTATTGCATCTGCCTTTCTTCCGCGATAATGATGGAACGTCGTGTGTCATTGCAATTGCCTTTTGGACTGGGTTCTCAGGGCGGCTTCTTTTTACATTACAGTACCAGCTTAGTTGGGCATGCTGTATTTTAAGCAATATAGTTGTTTTTGACGTTAAGGCTTTCTTGGATTTTCTTGGTTCTTATTCGGTCACGCTTTTTCACTCCTGTCGTCATGTGAAGCATCTTCAAACTTCAATTCAACTGTCGTCTATATACTCTCATACGTTTTTTACATTGTTCAACATTTGGAACCGTATATGTGTCATAACTTCAATTTTATCATTTTCTCTCTTCCAAGTATAAATTAAGAAGTCGATCTCTCAAGAAACTATTTTTTTCTCTCAATATTCACATAAAATCCGAATGTTTTCCATAAAACTTAATCATCCCAATATAATTTACCAAAAAAAAAAGTATTAGCGCCAGATGCATCCCCTTAAACACTTTGCGGACTTTTTTATGCATTGCTTGTCGCTTGGTGTGAACACATGTTTATGAAGTATATATAGTCGGGGTGATGATCTCTAAAGAAATATATTGTTCAGATTATTATACTTGACTTCGACTATATGGCCTTTGAAATTACCGTTAAAGGTCAGAAAAAACAGGTGCACGCAAAAATTCTAACGGAGGGGCAAGAAATTTTTAGTTGGGCAAATAAACTATCACAATATACTTATCACAAAAATAAGGCGTTGATTATAGAAATGCTTGAAAGTCTTCATTGAAAGTTGGAGTTGTTATTTGTAACTTTTAGCAGTCGCCTATGGAAGGAAATACATAATATTGGAAGAGATTTTATTTTTAGATTAGATTAGATTAGATTAGGGCTTCAGATGTGATATCACATCCCTAAAATACGAAAAAAGAAGGAGTAACTCCACATGTTTTTTTTTTCAAGAGTATACTTTATTGTCTTTTGGGTTGGAAGACAAGAAAAAATTAATGATTAATTTTTTGGAGACATTTGAAACCGAATAATTTGATATAAATAAGGGAAAGGAAATTTGGTGATTTGGTTAATCTGTTGAAGATATAACTTTACGTTCATTATTATATTACTTTGAAAATGATGAAGCTAAAGGGACTACATAATAGGTATGTGCGTTGAAGATGATCAATTTGCTCACAACAGATCAAAAACATCAGCGAAATCAACATGGGATGCTGTAAAGACATACCAAGAGCCAAATACTTTTACCAATTTTGTTCATTGCAATTAGAAGAAGGATGCGATGCAAGAACACATATCAACAAGATGCAAGACTACTTCACAAAATTACGAAATATTAGTGAAAAAACTCCTTCGGACAAATGGAGCGCTGCAATGCTTTTGAGAAGTTTACCAGCGAGTTATGACACATTAATAACTACACTTGATATACATAAATCTTTGGTAGATAAGATATCCTAAACGAACATAATGCATTATCACTTATCTTATCAACTCTTATCCGAGTGTTCAATGTATGAACACTTGAATCAAGGAAAAAAGATGAGGTAACTTTTGAATTAGTGCAACAATGAGTCCTTGCAGAGTACGAACGGCGGTTTAGTACATGCAGTAGTTCAAGCGATACCGTTTAAAAAACTGTAGCAAATGTCATACCTGCTATTTTTGCAAGTAAAAAACACTTAAAGAAGTCTTGTAATAATTATAAAGAATGGTTATCTAAACAGAATTTTAAGAAGAACCCGAAAAGTGCATTTTAAGTAAACACAGTTAAAGAAAATTCAAATCATGAAAAGATTTCAAAAGAAAATGGGCCCTAGCGAGTTAACCGTCGGATCGGAACTTATTCCGCAACGCGTACCTTGTCGCAGAATCAATTTGTATTCGAGGTAATTGTCATCGGAAAATATATGAGCAAATACTGCGACGACGCATGGCTTGACATGCGACAGATTGAATAGAGATGTACAAAATAATCGATAAATCAGAAAACCAATATATTTTCCGATAAATTATCATCAAACGTGTTAAAATATGAAAAAGTCAATGAAGAGGTGAAATTCATTGTTTACAACAAAGAATCTTCGTATTTATAACAAACTATTACTTATAACTAACAAAATTGGATATACTAATGTTTCAATCAAAATATAATTGAATCGATAAATATCGATATATTTTTCAAAATTTTCTTCTCTAATTTCTTACATAAAAAGACTTTATTTTGTTTGTACCTGCGATAAACTGAAGTTTCTAACATAATCCATGATTAACAACTCGAACTTAGGTCTAAAAGAACATTCTAGGGTTTACGAGTAGGAATAAACATGGATTAAACTTAGTCTCATACTTATAAACGCCGACGAAACTACAAGGTTTTTTTATGATGAATAAATGCTAAATATCTTCAATCATTAACTATAGTGTTTGATCATCAAAAGTTAGTTAAGATATTGACCAAAGAATACAGAATTTGAGTTTTAAATAATTGAAATTACCAATCAGTCGATTTTGTCGCGCCATTTAACCAGAACATCTGTAACTTTTGTTTAAAACTTAATATACTGTAAAAAATAAACTGACCCTTAATCAGAATTGTCAAAAGATTTTTTAATAATTTGCCCGTTATGACGCTGTCAGCTATCGCAAAATCTTGCAACTGTTCTGTATAATGTTATATGTGCTAGTGATAAAAATTGATGAACATCATACTAAATTTAATAAACTGTGTGCCATTATGACTAAGATGAGCAACATTTATTACAACTGTAGTGTTCATGACTAAATTTGAATGTTTTCTCTCACTTTTTTAACAAAAATTTAAAACTTTTTCAAACTTTTTAGTTAGCGTCGTGCTCGTGGTCTGTTCGTTGCGTGATCATTCAATTTCAAAAGCAAAAAATTAATGTATTTTTAACTGAACTCTGCAAATTCGATATTTATTTTGAAATTAAATATTGTTTTGGTAAAAAATAAAGAAATAATAAAAGTAAAAATAAGGTGTTTTAGTTTTACCTGACAAACAAAAATTATTCAAAAGAATAAGATTTTTTTTTATTTTCAATATTCTGATAATATACATAAATAAATGCCCCACAAAAAAATTATTTGAGAATTGCCTCAAGGTGTCCATAAATAAGTGATGTCTTTAAGTCCTAAAAAATAAAATTATTTTGAATAGGTATCCAATTTAAACTAGAATTTTTTTTGAAAATGACTTTTCAAAATTATGACGATTGATATGTAATGCCGTTTTCGTTTGGGAGTTCGGAGCTACTCCTTTTTAGTTCATATTACTAAAAAAGGCTTCCATTTACGGATCCGTATAAAGTTTTCTGAGTGTTTTTATGTTCTTGATTTTATAAAGGAGTAGACTCGAAACACACCAATACAAAAGAACTATTTCGTAAGATTATCTGGCAAAAGCGAAAAATGCTTGATGAAGCCAATTTATAAAAATGTTTTCATATTCGATTATGGAATCCAAATATAGTAGAACTGTTTCAAATTCCAATCGATTTTGACATTTAATCAGAAAGAATTTCTAAAAGCGAATGCATTCACACTACAAATCAGGTAACTTTGTTTGACAGTTCATGTTGTTTTGCCTTTCTGTCTCATGAAGAAACTTTAAATTTATAAGGCTGATTCAAAATCATATCCAAATTTATGTTTAGCTGAATGCGTTCACCTATTTTCCAAGATAATTTTGTGCAAATTTGGTTGAAATTATCTCATTTGGAAATGTGTGGAATTTGATTGGGTGAAAGTTTGGGAGCTAATTTTGGAAATTATGAACGAAACTATCTCTAAATGAAAACAGGCAATTAGACGGGGGTGATGTGTTTTTTATTACAAATGTAGTAAAATATTAAATTTTAAATGTTAGTCGTGTTTTTTTTTACGCTCCAAGGAAATATGAAGCGAAAAACTACCACGAAAGTGAATATAATTCAAGGTTAACCACAGAGGTGATGATGGCCTACAAGATATACTTTTATACAATATTGTTTTCCAAAGAGTTTAGAAAAAAAACAGTTATTGTAAGATCTATCATTAGGGTCTACTCAGCCCGATATTTTTTATTCATCCAACTTTTGTATCTAAAAAACAGGTTTCCATTAGTTTGAAAAATCTTCTTTTTTATTTTTTATCACAATATATTATCACCATTGGAAGTTTGTCGGGTAAAATTAGAAACCTTAATTTTATTTAAATCAATTGTGACATTTTCACTTCGAGATGAAACAAAGTTGACCAATATTTTACAGTTTTAAGTGATTCACAAGGTTGACTTTTTTATTGTAAATTCTTTTTATGTAAGTGGATGAACTTACTATTCTATCAGTGCTGTCGTTTCACAAAAAAAAAAAATCTAAACCACTATGAGTTTTAAAACACGGTTATTCAATAAGAGGAGTCAGCCATCTTTGGTTAGCGACCCTACCAACTGTCGGCCTGGAATCCATGTAAGTTATAACAAAGAGACCGGTAACCTTGATGGTTTGCCCACTCCTTGGAGACGCCTTATCTATAATGTTTTCACTGAAGACGAAGAAAAGCAAGATTCTGAAGATGCAGAAAAAGACCTTGAGAAATATAACGTAGCCGAGGATTTGAGAACAATCCCAGATAATTTACCTTGCAACAGCGAAGATTTTGAGCTGAAACCCAACATGTGCAAAGTGCCTAGTTGTGAAAACATTTTATATCAGAAGGATAGCCCAAACAATCCCTATGAAGAACTAAAAAAAATATGTAACCTTAAGAACCCAAAGGAACGCTATGAAATGATAAAGATGGCAGGCGTTGGAGCATCTGGAGAAGTCTTTATTGCTGTCGATAAGGCATCTAACCAACAGCAAATAGCTGTGAAAACAATTGACATGAGGAAAAATAATCCGCTTTATATTCTGAGTGAGATTGAAGTTATGAAGAAATTCAACCATCCCAATCTAGTTAATTTCTTAGATGCTTATCTCCTCAAGGAAGAGCATTGTCTATGGGTTATCATGGAGTACATGTCTGGTGGCACTCTAACCGATATCCTCGGAACTGTGATGAATGAACCACAGATGGCGTATGTGTGTCGGGAAGTCCTAAAGGCCATAAGCTTCCTTCATTCGAATGGAGTCATTCATCGGGATATCAAGTCAGACAACATCCTTTTGGGAATGGCTGGGGAAGTAAAAGTGAGTGACTTTGGTTTTGCAGCCAACGTACAGGGCAATCAGAAACGCCAAACTGTAGTTGGGACCTCTTTCTGGATGGCACCAGAGATTGCCAAACGCAAAAATTATTGCAAGAAAGTTGATATTTGGGCCATTGGAATTATGTTGATTGAAATGATTGACGAAATTCCACCATATATGGATGAGACTGATACTCGTAATTCAAAAGTACTAGAGTTAATTGGTAAGAACAGTCGGCCGAATGTTAAGCAACCAGAAAAACTTTCTCTGAATTTGAAAAGTTTTCTCGATCGATGTTTGGTGATTGAAGTTGATAATAGGGCTACCGCTGATGAGCTATTGAGTCATCCCTTTTTGGAAAATTGCTGTGAATCATTGGATATAGTGCAAAAAATCGCAAAGGCAAAGAATGGAAGCAAAAGTGAACACTAATTATTTTTAAAAGGAGACTTTCAGTTTTGTATCACTTTTACACTCAATATGAATTGAAAAGCAAATGATCCAATGGTAAATGAAAATATTGTTTTTTTTTTTTCTTTTTCTTATAATAATTCCATAATCAATAAGTCTATACGGGTTCGTGTCCTTATTGCTAGTTTTTCAAACAGATTCGATGATGTTTCAAACGTCCTTCTTCAGGTATATGTATGTATGTATAAAAACGTGGAACTATAAAAGTTTTTAGAGCTTATGGATAAAGTTCGTAGAAAGTTGGAGGGTACAAAAGAACAACGTTAATATTTTTGTGTTACCGTTGTTTGACAACACCTGTCATGTGTGAACAAAGAAATGTTCACTAACTGGAGTAAAAATATCATTATATGTACATATATGTACCTACATACATATATATTAATCTTAATTTATTTCATTTCGAATTCGGAAGAATGGAGGACTTGTTTTTAGTCAACTATACGTACATTATTTTTGTTTCACTTTTCTGAGAACTTTCTTAGAGTGGTATGCAAAAAAAAATATGGTGTCCGAAATCGATCTCAAGCTGTGAGTTTGTATTCAAAGTGTTGAGATCGATCTCTTGACGAAAGCTCGATGTGAGAAAGTTATAGTTTTAGTATGCAAAAATATTGAGAAAACGATTGATTCCATGAGATCGATCTTATGAAATTAAGCATGGGTTTTCTCTTACTCAGTTCATTCCATAAACAAATATCAAAATGGCCGAGTTTTAGAATAATTTTGTTACAAATCGTGTTTATAAAAACAGAAGATTTCTAATTGGAGAAGATTTTTGAAATTGTATACTGACGAGTTTTTTGGGCCCAACCCTTGGAAACACGCGGTGGGGCTTTGACTCTTGCAGAAAAAGCGGGGATTTATATAGGAGATCCTTAATTTCAAAGTGATGTTGGCGAAGATATTGTTGTCAATCAATCAACGGTGGTGCAGGAAGTCGCAACAAAAATTGCAAGCCGTCCTTAAGAACTATTTTCTCATTTCCTGCTTTTTTTTTATCTATTTGGCTTTTTAAGCGATATTTGCGACTTTTTTTAATAATTTTTTTTTATTCTTCACTGAATTTGTTTTTATATGCTGCTATGATTTTCAGCACAGCCTCTCTTTTTTTGCTTTAAAAACTGGTAATTGAGACTTTTCAAGTAAAATTTTATTAAGTTTAAGTTCTTTTACTAAAAATTCACCATCTAGGTCACAATTATTATTTGAAACACTTTCATTTTCACTTTCAGAAGACTTTTACTTCGACTTACCGCACCAAAACTACAGCTTTAATTATTCATACGAAGAGCTTTAAGATCTTTCTCATTCCATAGAGTCAGAACTGCAGAGAGTGAACTCGTTTTTTTTTGCATATTAAATTGAGTGCGAGGTCCACTCTAATCGATCTATCTCACATGCTAGTTCAAGCTCGTCAGCTCTGACTCTGATATCTTCCTCATCTTTTAGCATATGACCCAATAACTTTGTAATTTTTAGCCATTGCAAATTCTGTATGGCAGAAATTCGCCAAAAAACTTTCAAGCTACAAGTGATTCACAAATAATTATTGAAATGGGGCCCTTAATTGTCAAGCATGCCATGACCGTATCCATGTTGTATAACTATTGCATCTGAGTGTATCCCAATAATATTCAAAACCTATACAATGAAAAAGTATCTTGATGTGAATTGAGTGGTTGAGTCGATCTTAAAATAGGAGTGAACAATCAGTACCCGTTTGATAGTCTTTCAGTTTATTTCGGAATTATAAAATAAATACGCTTTAACAAACCCTTATTTTTTTCAAACAAAATCATTACTAATATCTACAAGAAATTTGACGTTATAATTAATCTTGAGATATATAAAGTTAACGAATGTTTAAATGATTCAGAAGGTTGATTTTTTGTTATAAATTATTTATATATACATTTTAGTGAAAGAATATATGCACTTTACACCAGTGCTGTCGTTTCAAAAACATAACCAAAATCACTATGGATTGGTTCAAATCTATGCTGGGAATCAAGCGGGAATCTATGATTGCCGGTCTAACCGACTTTCAGCATGCAATTCATGTAAAACATAACAAAGAGACCGATACGCTTGAGGGTTTGCCTATTGCCATGAAACGCCTAATCAACGAAATTTTCACTGAAGATGAACAAAAAAAAGATTCCGATAATGTCCATCAAGCTGTCAAGTTATACAATTATATTTTAGATACAAGGAATTCAATGTGTATTTGTAAACCTGCTTGTACTGAAAAAGTTATCACTGAGGAATCTAAAAATATCGAAAAATATGTCGACTCAAAGACAGATAATACTTCACTGGTCAATTTGGACAAGTTTCCGCCATCGAAGATTTATTGTTCGGAGCCTGGGCCTAACATAAAGTATACATTAGAAGCAGAAAAATGCATTAAGAAACACAACGGTGTCGAGGATTTAAGAATAATCTCGAATGATGGCGAAGCTTTTGACAACAAGTCCAATGAGCCTAATTGTGAAAACATTGTGTATCGAAAAAAACCCAGTAGGATAAAGAGCCCAAACGATCCCTACGCTGAATTAAGAAATATATGTAATCTTAACAATCCAACGAAACGCTATGAGATGATAAAGAGGACCGGCTTTGGAGCATCCGGAGTGGTTTTTATTGCTGTCGATAAGGAATCCAACCAACAACAGATAGCTGTGAAAACAATTGACATGAGGAAAAATAATCCGCTTTATATGCTGAGTGAGATTGAAGTTATGAAGAAATTCAACCATCCCAATTTAGTTAATTTCTTAGATGCTTATCTCCTCAAGGAAGAGCATTGTCTATGGGTTATCATGGAGTACATGTCTGGTGGCACTCTAACCGATATCCTCGTAACCGTGATGAATGAACCACAGATGGCGTATGTGTGTCGGGAAGTCCTAAAGGCCATAAGCTTCCTTCATTCGAATGGAGTCATTCATCGGGATATCAAGTCAGACAACATCCTTTTGGGAATGGCTGGGGAAGTAAAAGTGAGTGACTTTGGTTTTGCAGCCAATATAAAGGGTGATGAGACCCGTCAGACTTTTGTTGGGACCCCCTACTGGATGGCACCAGAGGTCGTTACACGCAAAAATTATGGCAAGAAAGTTGATATTTGGTCCATTGGAGTTATGTTGATAGAAATGATCGATGAAGTGCCACCATATAACGATGAGGATCCTTTAAGGGCTATATATTTAATTGGTAAAAATAATCGGCCAAATGTTAAGGAACCAGAAAAACTTTCTTTAAATTTGAAGAGTTTTCTCGATCGATGTTTGGTGATTGAAGTTGATAATAGGGCGACAGCTGATGAGCTTTTGAAGCATCCACTTTTGAAAAATTGTTGTGAACCAATGGATATAGTACAAAACATAGAAACGGCAAAGAATCAATGGAATGGTGCAGATTGCAATTATTCTTAAAAAAAGTTTTTTAGATATGATATGAATTGAAAAGTCAATGGTAAGTGATTCAAAACATTTTCCCTTAATAATTCGTAAATTAATAAATCTTTACACGGGTTCGGGTCCTTATTGCTACTGTTTTTCAATCAGATTCGATGATGTTTCCAACGTCCTTCTTCAGTTACCTAAAAGTAATGAAATTTTAAAGGTTCTAGAAAGTTTGCAGCATTAAAGGGTATGAGGTCACGTGCAAATATATAGACTTTTCTAATTCTTTAAATTTTTTTTTGAAAAAATGATAATTGACCCTTAACAGACAAGGAAATTGGGCTTGTAGCTGCTTTTAGTTTAGAGGAAAAGAAGGGAATGACTAAAAGGGAATTTGAAGGAACAAGAGCAGGTTAAAATGAAACGTCAATTTAGTTGTCTCTTATATATTAGCTGTGTTTTATCGGGATCGGGATCTGGATCTGGATTATCTTTTACACGCAGTACAAAAACAATTTGGGATCCTTCTTTTTATATCTGGATCTATTCCAAGATCCAAGAATTAGTTTGTAGGATCTGGATCGTTTTATTATCACAAGATGATCCATATGAATCCTGGTCGTTAGTAAAACGCGGCTATTGGTGCAACCGAATTGGTGCAATTGAATTAAAACAACTGAAAAAAAAATCCTATAATTTCTGGTATAATTGTTTGCAGTGAAAGTGATACCCATATATCCTATATCTACATTTTAGGTTTTTTAATAACTGACCAAAAAAAAATCCCTTGCACCGCATTTTTATATATTTTAAACATGATGGTGATGGATACTAATACTATAAAGCAACTTCAAACACTCATAATGATGTTATTTTATTGTGTCAAGCAAGTCAGCTCTGTATAATGAGTAAGAATGTGTGTCCATTCATTCTGTGTCCATTATACTTATTCCTCTTATTAATTTTTTTCATAAAATAATTATGACAAGTTTATAATTCTATATAAACGAAATTTTAGATCGTGACATTTTTTAAAGAACTTTTTTTCGTTTTTTTCAGTAGACTTTGCATTCGTGTGGTTACGTGACCATTTTTACATATTTTTTAAAAATTAATTTCAAAATCTAAATAGCATTCATATTTGTATGTTTTTTTTAAGATGTTTAGAAAAGTGAAAATTTGTTTTTATATTTGACTTGAAAGTTCATTGGTTATTACGTGATAAACATAAACATCAACCTTTTAAAAAATTTGAAAATCTTAAAAATTTACTCCATTTATATACATCTGTAATTTCTTCACATCTCAGATCCAGTTTCTCAAACCAATGCCAAACTGTAGTAACGACAGACTCAATTATATGGCTGATAGACATGAAACTTTTTTTTGTCATTGACTAAGGTTCTGAATTTACTCGCTACAAACTCATATGAAAAATTTTGCAAATACGACATGTCCGAGCTTAAACCCATTGCCTTTGAAGTGCCTTTTTTTGATGAAATTGAATTGCCTTCGGAAAGCGAAACAGACACCTATGCAGAACTTAGGAACATCTGTAATCCACAAAACCCACAAACACGATTTGAGATCATAAAGCAGTTGAGCCTCGGAGATTACAGTGCAGTTTATATTGCTGTTGATAAAGAGTCTAATCAACATCAACAGCAAGTGGCAATAAAACAAATTGATATGAAAAATCAAATTTCGCCGCATTATATTTTGAACGAAATTCGATTACTGAATACATTCAAACATCGCAATCTAGTTAATTTTTTAGATGCATATTTCCTCGAGAAAGAGCATCAACTGTGGATTGTTAAGGAAAAAATGTTTTGTAGCACTCTAACCGACATTGTCACACAAATTGAGATGAAGGAAAACGAAATGGCTTATGTGTGCCGGGAAGTCCTTCAAGCTATAAGTTTTCTGCATTTGAATGGAGTCATTCATCGAAATATTAAATCGGATAATATTCTTTTGGGAATGGATGGTGCAGTCAAAGTAACCGGTTTTGGTTTTGTTGCGAATATACATGGTAAAGAAAAACGTCAGACCATGGTTGGAACACCCTACTGGATGGCACCAGAGGTAGCTACTGGAAAACAGTATGGAAAGAAAGTTGACATTTGGTCTATTGGAATTATGTTAATTGAAATGATCGATGGAATACCACCATATATAGATGAGCCTCCTATGAAGGCTTTGAATTTGATAATTACAAACGGTCGCCCAAAAGTTCAGACACCGGAAAGGCTTTCTCCAAATTCAATGAATTTTCTCGATCGATGTTTGGAGATTGAAGATGATAAGAGAGCGACAGCTGACGACCTCTTAGTTCATCCACTTTTGGAAATAATTGGTGGATTGAGATGTTTGAAGAATAGTATTAAAATTATACAAAGGTTACATGAAATAGAAGAGTTTGAATAGATGTTCCTTTTGAATGGGGACTTAAATAACACTTAACATTTAAATGGAATTGAATAGCAGAAGGACAATGGTGAGAAAAAAAAAATTCATTTTGTTTCCATCACTAATAATTATTATTTATAGTAATTTAACATTAAGCTTGAGTAGAATAGATAATATTTCAAGTCACAGATTTGTATGATATGTTCAATCGTGTGTACGGCCAATTTATCGTTGAAAGATATTTTGTAATTGGCAGGTAATTGTCATTGACAATTCTGACAAAATTGTAAGATCTGCCAATTGTATGTACTAGGCCTAAGAACCCATGTGTTTTGTGTTTCGTAAAGTAGGGTTCATAATTGGGGTCTTCACATTCTCTCTCACATGTTTGACAAACGCCGTCAATGGTTTGTCAAACATATTGGATGAAAATCAAAAATTTGTCGTTTGACAAACATATTTGAGAATGTAAACGCATCCCCGTCAAACCAGGAAGAAATTTCATTTAAAAAAAGAAAAACTAAACGTTGCTGTTGTAAGCGAAAATTGAGATTTTTGTAGGAAGTTTTTTGAAATTTATAAATGTTTACATGGCAAATTAAAAGTAAAGAATAGAAAAATACAGCAACAAAAAACAGAGCATATTTAATTCTTTTGGCAAATACAAGGAAATAGAGCCAAGTGCAAATATGGACGCATTGAAAAAGAAAATTTTGGGCGCTTTTTAGCCATTCCTTAGTCCACATTCGTTTCCTCTGCTCTTCATCTTCTAAAATTTGAGAGCTGCTTTCATTGTTAATATTCTTAATAGAAATGACGTTTGGTGTCACTTTTGACAAATGTGTACGTGTACGCTAAAGCCGTCAAACCATCAAATTTTCATCAAACGGCGTTTGTCAAATATATTTGAGAATGTGAATTGTGAACGCCCCTAGTGACTTTAGAGGACTCAATCATGTTAGAGCTTTAAGTTTTTATCTTTCTTCATTCATTCTGAGCATTGTTCAGATTGCACTATAGCCGTGAGACGTGCAATGACAAATTAAAAAAAATCGAAACACAACACTCACAGTTGAAACATGAGAGAACGATAAGAGTGTGTAAATGTATGCTCCAATTGTTTCAGAGCTCTTCAAATATCAGCTTTGCATGATTGATGATTTAATTAATAATAAATAATAAATATGTGTATTCATAGTTATGACTAACAATATGACCACTTACATACATTGGGTTCCCAAGATTTTTGTCGATGAACCAACGTAAAGTTGGCTCCTAGCATTCCATATATTTATTTATTGATCAAAAGTTTATGAGACTATCATAGCTCAAAAAATCCTCCCTCAATTTATCCGCACAAAATGGATATTATTATTAGCAAATGAGGGAGGATTTTTAGAATAAAGAACATATTATGTATCTATAATTTTATTTTTGTGTAGAAAAGTATCAACTTTTTACAATGAATAAGCAAGGGGCACTTGCTCCTTTCGAATTAATAATACCTATAAATTTGTTATGAGTAATATGCACACTAACTAATGTTCGCTTTCAACTTTATTTTGACTAATTTTTCTTCTACGCCTCAGTTGACTTCGCAGTTCTGTTGTCGAGTGATCTTTTATATTTTAAAATTCATTTAAAAAAATACAAAATAATTGAACATTAATCGGAAGCTTTTTGCTCAACGATCTTAAGACTAAAGTGCGTTTTAATTAAAAAACACAATGGGGTATATTCATAGTCGTATGACAAGTTGTTTCTTTTTCTCTTCTAAGCTAACCTGGGGTTTATGTTATTTATAGACAATTTAGACCCGGGTCCAAAAGATAAACCGGAGCTCAATTCTTAAAAACGGTTGACTCTTTAACTAAGTTTTTTTTTTTCATCTGTCAAAAAATCGATTGGATTTCAATGGATTGACAGGCAATAGTATTAAAATTATAGTAGAATTCTGTTTTTTACTTAATAGAGTTGCCAAATTCTTTATTTCTAACCTGTGTGTTAACTTTAGACTCGAGGCCAGTTGGGCTCGGTTCTAAAGTTTGACTATGAATATTCCCCAATCATAAAAATTAGGTTGTTTAGTTTTACCTGACAAACAACAACACACAATATTAGTACATACTATTCTTACAAATTTTCATTGGTAATTTTACCAAAATGTGTTTATTTTCTTTAATTGCCTTTAGTAATTTTTAATATTTTCAGTGTTTTATTTGTTTTTATCAAATTGCATTATTGTTTTTTTTTTTTAATTTGACGAAAAGAACAATCTCTGGGTTTAAGTATGTCATGACAGAAGAAAAATGGAGTTTCCATACAAACTATCGATAACTTGTATAAAAATATCGCTTGCAGTCCATCTTAATACAAGATCAAGCTAAAACTCGATAACTTAACACTATATAGGCTATAATGTGGCCAGTTTTTAATTTATGTACATAGCTGTTTTAGCCGTTGTATGAAGATTTTTAAGGCAATAAAATATAATAGAAGTTTGTCGAGTAAAATTAAAAGCCTTATTTTTATAAAAAAAAAAACAAATACTATTTATTCATAAAATAGGAGTGTAACTACATACATACTAGTTTTGAGATAAAACAAATGTTTTCGGAAATTTGAATGATTCATACGGTTGACTGCTTTGTTCTTGTAAATTCTTTATAATTGCATTTACATAGTATATTCAATATCATGGATTTCAAAAAATGGATAGAACTTCTGAGGGCACCCATGCCACACCAACAACAGCCGTTAATAATTGGGTACCCCACCGAAGTAAAGCAATTAATTCATGTATCATACAATAAGGAGACGGGCAAATTGTACGGTATTCCGGATAGTTGGAGCCACCTAATTAATGATATTTTTACCGAGGATGAGAAAAACAAAGATACTGAAACTGTCTGTCAAGCTGTCAAGTTATATAATTTCTTCATAGAGAAAAATGACCAACCAAATGTTTTCAAACCCACTTGCACCGAAGAATTTATTTCTGAAGAATCTAAGGATATCGAAAACTTCGTATACCAAAAAAATAACATCACGCCACATGTTAGCATAGACGCAGACCCACTACTGAAGTCAGAGTTAAAATTGGGAGAAATCGAGGACTTGCTAAAGTTCTCTGATAGTTCACAGACTAATACTGATATGGCCGAAGTGAAAACCAACGCCTTTAATTTGCCTTTGAACAATCAGCGCAAACACGAAAACGAAATTGAAACCTATATAGAACTTGGCAAAATCTGTAATAAAGAAAAACCATTTGAGAGATATAGAATGACAAAACAGGTTGGCATTGGAGCCTCTGGAGTAGTTTTCATCGCTACCGATAGGGAGTCCTACCAACAGCAAAAAGTAGCTGTTAAAGCAATTGACATGAAGAGTCAATCTCAACCACATTATATTCTGAACGAAATTCGTGTTATGAAGAAATTCAACCATCCGAATCTGGTAAATTTCTTAGATGCCTATTTTATCGAGGAAGAGTATCGGTTGTGGGTTATAATGGAGTACATGCATGGTGGAAATCTAACCGATGTGGTTACAAATGTTGTGTTGCAGGAAAAAGAGATTGCTTACGTGTGTCGGGAAGTTCTGAATGCCATAAGCTTCCTTCATTCGAATGGTGTCATTCATCGGGATATCAAGTCAGACAACATTCTTTTGGGAATGAATGGTGCAATCAAAGTAAGTGACTTTGGCTTTGCTGCGAATATACAAGACAATGAAAAACGTCAGACAATGGTTGGGACGCCCTACTGGATGGCACCCGAGGTTGTTACACGCAAAGATTACGGCAAGAAAGTTGATATTTGGTCTATTGGGATTATGGTAATTGAAATGATCGATGGAAAACCACCATATCTAGATGAACCTCCCGTAAAAGCTTTATTTTTAATTGGTAAGAACGGCCGCCCAAATGTTGATAGACCGGATGAACTTTCTCCAAAATTAAAGAGCTTTCTCGACCGATGTTTGGTGATTGATGTTGATAAGAGAGCTACAGCTGATGAGCTCTTAAGTAATCCTCTTTTGGAAAATTGTAGTGGAATGTTGGCAATGATGAAAATTATTGAAGTCGTTCAAAGTATACAGAATCAGGCAGAAGAGTTATAAGCTAGATGTTTATATAAAAAAAGTAAAAGCTTAATGGTGAGTGAATAAGCTTTTTGTTTTATTGAGTTGATTTTGCAACTTTAATTTTAAAGTTAAGATTTTAATGGCCAGTTACACCAAAATCCACTAAACACAGTTTTTGCTAAATTACTAATAAAATTAATTGGCTCGATAAATTTGTTTGGGTTGCACCAGTGAAATAGTAAAGCCCTCCCGCACTATCGTACTGAGTCTTAACAGAATGTCAAAAAAGTATGAGAAAATGATACATGTGGTAATATTGAGTAGGATTGTTTTCGATAAAACTCGCTTGCAAAATGTATCTGGAGGAAGATATCATTTTAGTTAACTGCTTTGTTTGTTGTCCGTCAAAAATAAAATGGAGCAATCGATTCGTGTCATTTTAAAATATATCGAAGTAGCAAATATTTAAGAGCTTTTCCAACTGGGCATAAAATTCATAATATCAAAGTATGTAAATAAGTAATTGTAAATTAAAAATTGATATATTTTGCATCAATGGCTTGGTTGAGCCGTCTGTTTAAAAAGTTCCTTAAGTTGTTTTCGTTGTTGTTGCTGTTGTTGTCGGTGTTATTGCTGTCATTCCAAAAAGCTATTAGCTCCATATTATTCAGTCGTTCAATCAAGATTAATACATCAATCCAGATTTACTGAATCCATTTCCATATTATTTACTCATTTAAGCCAAGTACGCAGATTGGGAAAAATTTTTCTTCTCATAAATGTATGTTTGGAAAAGTGAAATTTCTTCAATTTGCTGTCAAAACCAATACGAAAAAGACCCAACTTGGTACAGATTTCTAATTCCCAAACACGCATAAGAAAGTCTCCACTAAATTTTTCTGGAAAAATAATGTCCGAAGTATTATTTTGCGGGAAAAATTTTGACAAGTTCCACAAAAACAAGATTGTTTTTTTTTTTTTTGATTGTGACTTAATAAAAGGCAGAATTTGATTTTTAATAAAAGATGAAAATTTTGGAAGATTATTTGGAGGAAATTACTTATTACTTATTTCTCCAACCTCAAACATTTGCGCGGCAGTTGGAAAAGGTTTTGTAGAGATTAAAATTGTAGAGATAAATTTTGTCTTTTCCCGATCTGCGTACTAGGCTTTAATCCAAACACAAGGGTCAGCAGCGATGTTTTCATAGATATCGATAGATAACTAGATGGCGTCGTTCAGCCCAGACGTCGTTATTTTTAAAAAGCCTATTTGGACCATACAAATTTTATTTTATCTTCTCCTTAAAGAGGAATTAACTACCGAACACACTCCCGCACTACCTTACCACAATTTATTTGTGAGAGCAAAATCAACGAAAACCAGCCATTTTTGTTTTCATTTTTCTTTTGTCAAAAATTTAACGAAAATAGACAAAGCTGACTACATAATACATCCATGTTATATCTGGCTAAGCTACTCATTCAGCCGTCTTCCAACAAAGTTGTCGTCAAGTAATTTCTTTTTAATCTTTCAAAAATTTATTTTACTAATCGCTTCGAGTAAGTTACCCGCGGACGTTGTTGTCTTGTAGCGCGTTTTATATTTTTTTATTTATAATCCGTCGTATAATTGTAATAAAAATTTTCATTTAAATTCCCATGATAATACTGCCTTCGACCAATCTGAAACCCATAAAATTGCAAACAAGGAAAAAAATTGAATTTAAATTCTTTTGATAACAAAAAATCAAGTGCCACTCCTATATCAAAAAAAAAAAACAAAACGAATATCTTTTGTATGTCTCCTTCCTTATAATTTTCCTTTATTCTTTCTCTTTGTTAAAAAAAAAAAATTAAAAGGAATACAAAAAAACTGTTTTTGTGCTAAAAGTGAAAGTTTAGAATACATTTTAAGTGAAAATAAGAGCATTTCATTATAAAAATTTATAAAACACGGATCAAACAAAAAAAATTTCATGTAATTTAAAAAAAAAAAAAAAAATCACGAGTGAGAGTATAGAAAGATCCTCATTTAAACGAGAATAAAAGAGAAAACAACATAATATTAGACTTGACATTTCACAAAAAATAAAGATCTCGATAACAGAGAAGAGTTGATGAGAGAAAATTTGCGATGATTCACTCGCTTAATTGAATTTATTCTTAAAAAAAAAAAAAAACAAATTCCTTCTTAGTGACTCGCGCACCGATTTCGTTGCACCAAACACAAACCACTAATTCATAATGCATTCCCTCAAACGTTGGCTCAAACCCAACAAGGAGCAAATATCACAAATCGGTGCTCCAACCGACTTCCAGCGTCATGTGCATGTGTCGCTGAATAAATTGACTGGCGATCTGGAGGGCTTGCCAACGCCATGGCTGCGTTTGATGAATGACCAAATAACACAGGACGAACAAAAGAAGGACCCCGAAGCGGCCTATCAGGCTGTCAAGTTCTATAACTACTCTATAAAGAAGAAGGAGCAAGCGGACGTGTTTAAGCCCTTTATCACAGAACAAGCCATCCACGAGGAATCCAAGGAAATCGAGAACTATGTCAATTTCAAAAATGCCCACAAATCGCAGGACAGTTTGGGCGATTCGTTGGAATCTTTCGAGACCAGCAGTGAGGAGAGTGGCAGTAGCAATACCAGCAGTAACGCCTCGATCCTCAATGAACAGCTTAAAACAATGACATCGCCAACGAAGAAATCTCCCGCCAAATCACCGGTCAAGTGTGTGCCGTTGTCTCCACCGTCCTCCCCTCCGCCTCTGCCAGCGAAGAAGAGCATGACGTTGCCATCGCTTAAACCAGAGATAAAGCCAAAGCCCAGAATCACACATAGCAATAAGAAATTACAGAAAGGAGTCGAGGACTTGCGACTGATCTCGTCTGGATTGGCCAATTCACACATCAACACCGATACGATCATCATCAAGCCTGCCGAGACAAATGCCAATCTGGATGACGGGCCAGTAGACGAAAGCATCCTGCGTCGTTCGAAGGAGAAGCGCGAACAGAAGTGCGATGCCGAGATATACGCCGAGCTGAGGCTGATTTGCAATCTTAACAATCCACGCGATCGATATAAGACGACCCTGGAGGTGGGTAAAGGAGCATCTGGAGTGGTGTTCATTGCGGCCGACAACATGTCCGACCAGCAGGTTGCCGTGAAGACGATCGATATGAAGAACCAGTCCTCGAAGGAACTGATTTTGACTGAGATTCGTGTTCTGAAGGACTTTAACCATCGAAATCTTGTTAACTTCCTCGATGCCTATCTACTCGAGCCGGAGGACCAATTATGGGTAATCATGGAGTACATGGATGGAGGCCCACTGACCGATGTCGTCACCGAAACTGTGATGAAGGAACGACAGATTGCGTGTGTGTGTCGGGAGGTGCTGCATGCCATTAGCTTCCTGCATTCAAAGGGAATCATCCATCGGGATATCAAGTCGGACAATGTGCTGTTGGGTATGGACGGAGCGGTCAAAGTGACCGATTTTGGTTTCTGTGCCAACATCGAGGGTGATGAAAAACGGCAGACTATGGTGGGAACACCCTACTGGATGGCCCCAGAGGTGGTCACCCGCAAGAAGTACGGCAAAAAGGTAGATATTTGGTCGATTGGAATTATGGCTATCGAAATGATTGAAGGCCAACCACCCTATTTATATGAGACTCCACTGAGGGCTTTGTATTTGATTGCGGCAAATGGTCGGCCAGATGTGAAGAGTTGGGACAAACTAACACCGAACTTGCAAAACTTCCTTGATCGATGTTTGCAAGTGGAAGTTGATAAAAGAGCGACGGCCGATGAGCTCTTGAGTCATCCTTTTTTGGATGATTGTTGTGAATCGAGGGCTTTGGTGCCAAATATAAAAGCTGCTAAGAAAGTTCTAAGAAGAGTGTGTTAAAATGGATGTGTGAGAGATCAAGAAGGAAATGAAAGTGCATTTTTTTGTCTAAGTTGTAGTTGAAAAACGGAAATACGAAAAATAAAAACAAAAATAAATAAAAAGATTTATATACAGGGTGCTGCTGAGTGGCGATTTATCAAATTAATAACCTTCGTTTAAAATGGATTTAAAAAATAACAGGTTTGTCTCTAACAGAGTTTTTGAATTTTAAGAACTGTGTTTTTCTTTTTAACCTGGTTACTAATAAGCGCCCTCTGTATCTTTACGAAAGAATAAACTTTGCATCTTCTGATAGAACAAACAATATTATTGTTCCAACTTTTAATTATCTAGAAAGTAAAAGATTATTTTTCTTCCAATCCATCAGATTATGGAACTCCTTACCGTGTTCAATTCGCCAGTCCAGTACACTTCCTAAGTTTAAAAAGGTTCTTTATGATTATATTTCAATAAATAACACTATTTTCTCATGAAAATTAGATGTGAACAATTTTAATATAAATTTTCTCAAATATTGTACCAAACATATTTTTTTTTCCTCAATTTTTATTTTTTGTCTTAATTTTTATGAATTAATACAGTCATTACATACTTTTGTACATATCAATTTACTGTATATATTATGTAATTAAATTAATTTTGTATAATAATTTTTTTTTATTTTATGAAATTTTGCATTTCCCTTTGACTTGTTTTAGTAGTTAAGTACTAATTATAAGAATTTATATTCTTTTTGTACTACCACTTTTTTCTTTTAATAAAAATAAATAAAAATAAATAAAAGGAGACACATAAAGGATTTTTATTTTCAAATTTATTGTCTCTTAATTTCCTTTCGATGAAATCTGTGAAGCAAAGGATCTATGGTGAGTGGAAAATTTACAAATTGAACAGTAATTCTATTTTTATTTATTTCGGTTATGTACTTTTGAATAATATTTTTATCTCGTTGAAGCTTAACGTGCTCATTCGGCTAAAAATTTATCAAGAAACATTTACCAAGTTTCAAGTGTCTATGGAAAAGCTATTTTTAATATTTTTTTAACTGGGCCATTTGATGAAAGGAAACTTTAATATTTAAGTTTTTTATAAGATCCTTTGTAATAGTTAACGATTAGAAAAAAGGTATCACGGTTCCAGACTTTAACATTTAATTTTTTTTGCACTCAACAAAAATGTAACTTTTTTGTTTTTTCCTACTCAGCCCAGATTTTTATGGAAAAAAATAGTTAAGGTACTATATTTTATGATTAAATTTTAGATTAGATTTTAAATGATTTTTATTTATTTTAAAAAATTTTGTCTATCTCTCATTAGATGACATGGCCTACGCCGCGCCGTCTGTCAGTTGGCAAATAATTTACTTAAATAAATGTATTTTTTTTTTTTTTTTATATATATTTTATGTTTTTGTTTTGACTTATATTTAATTAAATTTTTGGGGTGCCTTTAAGTCTGGCCATTCACGTTCAAACGGTTACAAACACAGGCGCAAGCTTCGTATAGATTTCCTATTCAAAATTACAGGTTTCTATTGTGAATGACCTTGCTACCATAGATCGGATTGCAATCGTCCCTCTAACTGTTTGAACGCGAATGGTTTTCTTACCTCTCCCATACATTAATTGTTTTAATTTTATGGGAAATTGTTTGATTGATTTTGATCTTAAATAATTTCGTACCTACATAGATCCAAAATAGTCAAAGTGATATTTTGTTAGCTATTACATATATATGTAGTATATGTATTTTTCATACAATTTTTGTTTTGAAATCTAAGTTTTGGCAAGAGTACGATAACTCAGGCGACAAAGTTTAACGACGGATTTGTATAGAACTGTCAAAAATAAGCATTTTTTACTATGGGAAGGGGGGGTCTATCTCCCCCCGTTTAGGCGGTAGGGGCAGTTTAAAAAATATACGCGTTGAATGGAAAAAAAATAATTTAAAAATAACGGTAATACTTACAATTAAGTATTGTACGTTTTTTTAAAGCCTACATTCTATTCTATTAGCCAGTTTTTAAATCAAGTCAAAACTATGCATAGTTTTTGAAAAATTTAATTTTAAACTCAAAATTTGAGTAAAAAAAAGTTAAAAAATAATTTTAAATTTCAATATTTCAAAACCATAAGTTTATAAATAACTTTTTTTTTAATAGTTTGTTGCTCTTATTAATATTTAATCAAAAACAGAAAACTAAATCATTTTATGTCTTTTAGTTTTTGAGAAAATTGAAAATAACCACAACTACTATTTCAATTTTTTATGTTTTTTTTTGCTTGAGCGGTCTTATTTTCATAGTAATAATGGTAGGTGCGAGTTTGGGTACATGCAACAGTGGAGTGTGTGCGAGTTTGGGTATATACAACAGTGGGCTGCGTATGGGGGGGCATGCTGCCACCCTGCAACCCCCCTGCTTGGGCCCACTGTAGGATTTGGGGTAGGTGCGAGTTTGGGTGTAGGCCACACCGAGGTGTGTATGAGTGGTGAAACCCCCCTGCTTTAGCTCACTATAGGATTTGGGGGGGGGTGCAAAGTGGGGTGAGTGCAAGTTGGGGAGCATGCGAAGTTTCTTTTGCGTTTAAATAAGCTGAATTTAATAAAAATTCATCTATCCCAGGTATATCTTAATCCATATTCGATTATTACTATCAAAATAAGACTACGTAAATACTCAAGCAACGAAAAAAGAACTAGAAGAAATAAAATCATCTAGTTTTCAGGTTTTGATAAGGAATTAATAAGAGCATCAAATTCTATAAAAAAAAATTATATTAAATTTTATGGTTTTGAGAAATTACACTTTAAACTTTTTTTTTGTGTTTTTTTTTCTCGAATTTTGAGTTTGAAACTAATTTTTTCGAAAACTGTGCATACATTTTGCCTGATTTAAAAATTGGCTTAAAGTACAAAATACTGGCTGTAAAAAACAGTATTAAATTCAATTGTAAGTATCACCGTTATTTTTTAATTATTTTTTTTCCATTTAACGTACATATTTTTTAAATTGCCCCTACCGCCTAAACGGGGGGAGATAGACCCCCCTCCAATAGTAAAAAATGCTTATTTTTGACCGTTCTATACAAATCCGTCGTTAAACTTTGTCGCCTGAGTTATCGTACTCTCCCCTAAGTTTTTAATATTGTTGTAATATCTCTTTTGGCCTCGTGCATCCAAATGTTGCTTTTTTAGACAAAGTAAGTTTCCACTCCCCCCCCCCCCCCCAAAAAAAAAAGAACAAAAATTGATAAAATAAACCAACCCACTCAATTGTAATTAATTTTCCTAACGACCATCTTTCTATTTATACACTATCTAAATCCAAAAAAAACTTCCATCTGTCGAATCGTAAATATATATAAAAAAAAGTACATACTCACTTTCGAATATTGGGAAAGCAGACAATCATCCCAGGGGGTCAATCAACTTTCTTTCTCCAACGTTTGCCTCTTTATTTTTTGTATAACTTTTTTTTTTTGGTTCGTGGCTCCTCGTTGTCGTCGGAGTTTTCATTTTGGTCGCAGCCGCAGTCATCGTCGTCATAGTCGACGAGTACGTTAACCGGCACTCAATGTCACTCTTGAAATTCAACTACGCTTCTTGAGTGCATAATAATATCAAGTTAATTTCCAGCACAAGGTCAGATATTGTGTGTGTGCATTGGAAAATCATTGCCGCATGAAATAAATAAAAGTCCTAAAGCAGATATTATGATACACCCGCGCCAACAACAAACTCTGATGGTCAGTCACGTTTGATTTATAAGGTCTGCTGCTCGCTTGGTTTGATCGTATCTCACTTGTAACTAAAATGCGTTTGTTTACACAAAAGTAACATTCTGTCTGAACGATTTTATCTATCTGTCTTTCATTTTAAAAATTTAAAAATACTTGCCAGACATCTGCTCCTTAAGTTTTAACATTACATTTGGCAAGAACTTGCTGCTGCTGCAGTAAAAAAATTGAACTGAAAAATAATAAGAGCATAGATATGAAGAAAGTCACGTTTGGGGGTTTCCTTTTATGTACTTGGTAGTCGAAAATGTATTTTATTTTACTTTTTGTACCATCAAGAGTTGAAAATGATAAAATTAATTGAAATTATATTCTTGATTGATTTGGTGCATTATGTGGTTGAAAAAAAAACTCCTGAGCGTGTATTTAGTCAGACATTTTAATGCAAGACACGTTCAGTTAGTGCATCAAAACCATATTTAAATACATTTGCTTTTATAGACACTTAGCTTATTGTATTGTTTTTTTTTCTAAATAAATTAAATCGAACCTTAAGACGGACGCCTTGCAGTGCGAATGATTTTAAAAATTTTAATTTCCCATGAGTAGAAATTATTATTTTAGGAATACATATTTAATATTAGTACAATTTTGTAAAGTCTTTTTGGTTTGAATACTTAAATCTTGTAAAATCCAGTATTTTTTTTTCTTTTTTCAAATGAAGCTAATGTAGGCTTTCATCGATTAGCATTTACAAAAAGCTGGATGAACCGCTCCTCCTTAACCTTTTGGTGAGTGATTCCGGTTCGGCGACCGGTTAATGCATTTTTTGTATTTTTGTTGTATTGCTTTTATGTTTTTACATAAAAACAGATAAACTCATAATAAATTAGGACTGCAGATTAGATAAGATTAGATTAGATAAAGATTTTATTAATAATTCATTGTTGACGATGCATTAGAACTGTTTTGCATTGATTCTTTTTTTTTTATTGTTTTGTCTTGTATTATAATAATACTTTTTTTTTATCAACACAAATTGTTTTATATTTTAACCTCAAGAAAGTCTTACACCGCAAACAAAAATCTCACGACCACAAAAGTAGAATTGATAACGAAACAAACCGACTTTCATAAAAAAAAGTTTTAAACTACATGTTTCGAATTTGCAAAATATGAAATTCATGACTGCATCGCACATATTTGCTCCTATGTTGAGGTTTTGAAATAAACAAAAGTGTTGAAAAACAAGAGTTAAATTAATAAAGAAAAAATGTCAAAAATATTCATAACTTGAATTGCTTTAATAATCAAAAACTAATTTTGTACAAAAATGTTTTTCTTTTGTATAAAAATGCAATAAGATCAATATTCTTCGGATCAATGCTGTCACATTTTGCTTTATTGTTAACTGATGGCATTATTCTGTTCAGCAAGAAACGTGATCAAAACGAAGATTTTTTTTTCCAAAATCAATCAATATTTCTACATGTAGTTGTATTTTATTTTCACTTAAGGATAAAATTCCATTGAATTTGATAAGATTCTTTATTTTGCACTTGCATTGATCCTTTCGTCCTTTCACATGTCAGACCTAAAAACATTTCATATTTTTTTTTTAGAAAATTTTCTAACAAAAGACGTTGGTCTGTCTACTAAACCTTGAATGAATTTTCCTTCTTCTATTGTTTGTTTGTTGTTAAATAATTCGATTTTACCGTAAAATGATTCACAATGGATTGTCTCATCTGTTATAAGCCGCATGGTGAAAGGGATCAACGAGGAATGAAAAAATAAAATGAAATTCCTCTGGGCGGTGCGGTGTGTTTGATTGAATCGTGAATATATTGATAAGGTAGTGGTGTTGTGGCTGAAATTAAGAAACCTTGGATCATTCATTTGTAGTGCAATTCTGTGTGCCTGACTGTACCTCGACCTACAAGAAAGTGGCCTTTCTGCATCACATGATTATGTTTTTAAAAACGCTAACGTTTCTGCGTCCCAGTCTTGCATTTTATTTTTTAATGATTTCGGGTATAACTCCTGTTGAGAAAATGTTATGAAATGAATTCAAAAATTAAATAAAAATCAGTTTGTGTGCAAGCACGTAAGGGAGTGATGGCTTTCCAATGTTTGTCAGTAATATATAAACTTGTTGTTGGGTAAATTTCAATTCATGTAACGAAAATTAAATTGTCATGGCATAGCACCATGGTCATTGTCTTGCATTAATTTTCTTTTTTTATTTTTATTTTGCTACGTACCTACTCGTATTTGAATCAATTGTTGTCTCTAATGCAACCACGTAGGCGTACACAGTTCCGACTTTGCCTATCCTACATATAATTAGGTGCATTCAAGAGCGTAAATTGAATTAAAAATGAAACAAAACAAAAAAAAAGATTGGGACAACGACAAATCGTAGGAAGACACGTCGGGACATGTTGCTTTCTGAATTCCGTCTTTTTTCAACTCTCTGACCACTTATTTAATTAAAGGAAAAATACAAAAAAAAACAACACCATCGTCATCCGCTGTGCCGTGGCTTCACTCATAAAAATTTTGTTTTGCTAAATTCCTTATTTTTGCTCGTTATATCAATTAGCAACCACGCAAAGTGGGCATCGAGATTGGTAATGGGCATCAAGCTACATGAAAGATGAAAGAAATTTAACGAGAAACAAACTAAAGTAAAAGTGAAAATACGCTCCATTTCTAGCTTGCGGACTCGACATGCCGCTGGCTGTTACTTCATCGAAAATTAAATGAAATAAATCAATGAGGGAGCAATGGCTGCAGTTTTTTTCTAAAAAAATTTTGTAGAAGGGAAGTCCGTCAGTCCGAGTAAAAAGATGTCCGGAAATTGCTAGCGAATGAGAGAAACCACAGAAAATAGAGAAAATTATGTGCGATCTTAATGAAGTTCATAAACACACAGATAAAAAAAATGCAATTTACAATATACCTATTTTAAAAGTGAATTTTCTTTTGTTTTTACTTTTTTTACAACAACAACAACAAAAAAAAAGTTATAAAAGAAATATAAGCCAGTAATTAAAGAACAGCAAAGTATAAAAGAAAAACTAAATGAAAATGAAAATAAAAAAAAAACGATAAGTTTGCAACTTGAATCAGTAGGCAACTACGGTCACTACTTTCACCCAGACAACAAACTAGCCGACTTGTGTTGTGATGGTTGTTGGTGAATATTAATTTCCATATGAATGGATGAATGAATTTTGGACTCTAGTCTAGATAGTTTTTTATGTTTTTTTTTTAATTTAATTTTACTGACCAATAGATTTGTTTATTTTATGACTTTGATTTAAACTTTGGCGAAATTGAGAAAGTGATAGAA
This sequence comes from Syrphus vitripennis, assembly GCA_958431115.1. Taxonomy (NCBI): domain Eukaryota; kingdom Metazoa; phylum Arthropoda; class Insecta; order Diptera; family Syrphidae; genus Syrphus; species Syrphus vitripennis. The sequence goes on along the minus strand of OY288108.1, from coordinate 104,390,526 downwards.
ATAAGTTCGTGACCTGGTTGAATAACTTCAAGGTTCTTTAATAAAGGGGCTGATGCCCTGCGTGACTGTGTTAAAACGAGTATTTTAACCGTTATCAAATGAGTCTTATTTGAAAGACAAAAAAATAGTTTGCAACTGTTTGCCTTCGAAATCAACTACGTTGAGCGTTCTTTACAAAAAATTAAAAAAAAATATTTTTTCTGACAACAAATAGTAAATACGTGTTTGGTCAATCACACAGATGGGGATCACCTATTGTGTTGAAAAGTGTGAGATATATTTGAACACTTGTTAATTATGTACAACTATTTGCATTCTCAATACAGTTTTGACCTTGTCATCTATTCCTGATAGCAGTACAAAGGCCACCTGTTGAAATAATTTTTGCTAGATTGTGCATTTTTTGCCGCTTTATAGCGTTTGGTGAAATTGTGATATTTCAATCATCTGTAACTTGCATTTTCTTTATTTATACCAAGTCACAGAGATCAAAATCTTTATTGTGATGCAATTATCATTTAATTTAATATTTTCAAATACTGGAACATATTATTGCTGCCAGTTTCACTCTATAGCATATGGACTGAGGAAGATGAGATATGATGAACAAAATTTCTCAACAATAAGTCAAAGGTCTTTCCTTTGGCCCCTTTCACACTAGGAAACTGAGTTGCTAGTAATTTTTAGTTTGCGAGTGAAACGAATCTCTAATGTGGAAGAGATTTTTAAGAAAATTAAAAAAATCGTCAAAAAATATCTTCAACAACCGAATCCAAAAAATATTGAGATCAGTATTTATCGAGCGGTCATTGGTTTAAGGAACTCTAAACTCAAAAAAATCCCTTTTTATCCTTCATAAAAATAGAAAATATTTATGACCTTGTCAAGGAGGATTTTTGGAATACTAGTCTAGGTGTCGAATTGTTGCCAGCTAAAGTGAGGAATTTTGCTGAAATCTACTTATACCGCCATATTAGGAAGTATCGGATTAAATAGAACTTTTAATCCAAAAATTGTATTAATCAGACATAGAATTCAAAAATTTGATTAATGTTTGGTAAAATAAGTGAATATTACGGAATTAGTTTGAATTTGGATTAAACAACAAAATATGAGTGCTAGTTTTTGCTTTTCGATTTCGCAGACTTTTTTTTTGTACAATTTGTATCTTGATTTTTGTATTCAATAAGTATGAATCATCTCCATTCAGTGGATATATGATACAAACAAATTGTACATTATTTTTGTTTGATATAATTATGATTTAACACGCACTGTTTTGAACTAACTAAATCATCAGTTTGTGTAACGCTCCTGTATTTTATTTGGGATTATTCATTTTTTTCAACCAATTGCTGAAATGTGCAATGAAGTCTTACATTTTTGTTTCCCTTGGAGCAAACTTATGGGGAAAAAACTTGATTTAACCGTATCACTACTGATGACTTATTGTTTTGGCACAAACGAAAAATATAATTCCTTTGTTATTAAAGTAAGGAACAATCGATATGGTGTTGAAATGTGACTCGAGTTTAATTTTGAATACCCCTTTTGACTGCCTTACGTTGAATCATCAATTTGTTATGGCTTGACATTGTCAGTTTTAATGCAACACACAACTTAAAATTTTACCATATTTTGGTTAACTTTTTTTTCACACACAATTTAACACATTTCACCTCAAAAGGTTTCAACATGTGTGCTGGTGATGACGTTGAAATTATAATATTTTTTTAATCAGTCTATACTTCCAGACACAACTAAACTGTGAGTGCACATATGTATGCAAGCATTCTATGGGCTTAGTACAATTATTTTCAATTGAAAGTCATATAACGTACATGAGTCACTCGCACTTAAAAGTGGTCGGAGTGTGGAGTGTTTGTTTGATAAATTATTTTAATTCACGTTCCACTGATCAATAATAATGAATCTGACTAAGCGAACTGTCATCATATTGCCAGTTTCAGTTTGATACCACAACGTACATAATTTGCTGTGGCGATGATGGTCACTTGTTTTGTTTTATATATATTTTTTTTACCGGGTCTACGATTCACCCTCGCCAATTGGTACGGTTATGGTGGCGCTTAGTCATGACAGCTGAAATATATAATTCTATTATACATATATTCTATTATAACAAATAAAAAGAGGAGACATAATAAATTTACCCATCAACAGCGAGAGAACATTAAAATCTACCGGCTGGCTGATGGTTGGTCAAAACAAGTTCTTAATTTCAAACTGACTCATTTTTTTTTTATAACGTGTGCCAAAAATTTGTCGGGGAATTCCTAGAAAAATTAAATAAGTAATATACATCTGTATATGCTTTCAAAAAAAAAATATATTAATGTTTATTGTTGTTGAAAATGAGGTACAAATTAATAATATTTAAATACATACGTTTCGTTGGGACTTTCCCACGCAAACAAAAATGTATGGCAAGTTTCCAAGTAAAATATTTAAAAACGACGAATAATTATTTTGAAGAAATGATATTCAAACTAATTGTTTAACCAATTTTTATCAACATTTTATAGTACTTCAATAATAGAAGGGGTTTTAATAAAGGGTTTTGTTCTAAATTGCTGGATACTTTTTATCCATCAAAGATAGAGACTACCTATATTTTCAAATTTGTACTTAGAGAGCACCAGTATGTATGCAAAATAATTACTCCATTACTAATTTACTTTTCATGTTGGTTCTATAATTTCGGCATATTCTTTTTGCATTGTTCAATTTGTTCCTTTTCGATTGGTTTCTTTATTAAGTTTTAAGTTCATCTTCCGGATTGCCAATCGAAATAGGTATTAGTTCTTATTTCCAGTTGTTAATTATTCCGATGAAGATTCTAGTTTAAACTAATGAATATGAACAAAGTTTACAGTGAAACTATTTTAATCTCAAATGAATTGCCGAGGGTAACGAAAGTTCTTTAATCAGCATCATAGTTTGTATCATCATATAAATAAATTCAATACATTCCAAAATATAACCAAGCTCGAACAACCAACTTTAACTAAGATAATCGTTTAATGGTTTCAAAAATTTCCACAATCAAATTTGTATCTATCATATGATTTGAGAATTTAAATAATAATTATGTAGAATTGTGTTGAATTTGCTAGTTTCCACAATGTTAATTACACTGACTCCATCTAGCTGCAACAGCACACTATGCACATTATGTGCTAAGATATATGGATACATATTATATTCAACGGTAACGATTCTAAAAGATATGGCAGTAATTGCATCCAACTATATGTACATACGAATATAACAACACAATAACAAATCCGATGACAATAGAAACGTGTTCTTGTTGCTACAGTCGGTCGCCCTCGCCATCAAGAGCGCAAGATCAGCAGCGGGACTGAGAAAAATTTTGCAACAAGTTTTCAGCAAACGAATTTTGTTTTCTGTGTCAAGTTTTAAACAACGTTGGGGATTTTTTTTTATTTTATTTTATTTTCTTCTACAATTCTCCATTTCCGTATTCATACTGCAAAGATGGTATCGCCTACCGTTCCAAATACACGGTATTTACTATGTACCTCTATCCTCTATCTCTAATAGTGTCAATTATTGAGTATGTTAATTATATTTTATTACATTAGAACGATAATGGCATGTACGTGCCGTTGGATAATATAATATAAATTTTCCTAAAAAAAATAAATAAATAACAAACTCGAAAAGGAATGCGAATTATTTATCTAGCGATGTTTACGAATAATGCGAAGTAGAGAAAATTCAATTGACCACTTTGAAGCGAAACTATGATAAATTTTACTTATTCGATAACCAGAATTGGAATTTCTTATATGCGTTTCTGAGAATTTGTTGAATAACTTACGAAATATATGAGAACTTATTCTATTGAATTGAGTAAGTGTCTTTGTTTTAAGCTTGAACCAATTTATCTCTCTTAAAATGTTTTTTGTTATTTTCATATCTGACTACACATGCTTTGAATTTTAATTCCAGTGTTCAAGTGAATATCGGATAGGTAGGTATCTAAAAGGCAAAAAATTTCTCAGATACCTTTGAAATATTGAAATATCAGTTGATTTTTTAATTAACAGCTGTTGAACACCAGCTCATTTACAATAGTATCTCGAATATCGGCATATCACTTGAGCGAGTCTAATAAAAACAATAAGATATTTTTTTTAGGTTTCGTGTGAAATCTACCGATTTCTGATTTTTTAGAGCTGTTATTCAAATTCAGTTGAAGTTTTGGGACATGTAAAATTTAAACGAATTATATTCCAAATAACTTTAAAAAAAAGTAAAATCCCGGAATTGTATAAAAATGCCCTCTGCATCCTGCAAATCTAAAGGCATTCATACAAATGTTAGAAAAGTTGTGCGAAGTAGACTTGATTTACTTTATTTAATCTACTTGGGATGCAAGTTTTCTTTTTCTCCCATCGATTAATAGCGTTAGTTAAAAAAGGTTCAGGTTATGTACAATGACAATGAACATACATAATGTATGTACGGATTAGATATTGTACATTGTGATTACGATGCAATTTTCTTTCCTCATTATATTGACCTTGAAGTTAAACCTAAAAAAAATACTTTTTTAGCTTCGTTTTATAATTTATTATTGCAACTAGAAACAACACTTGTTATGAAACGAAAGAAAAAATATGTGAACCCAGTGTTATGATTTGAGTCTTCTTCTCTTCTAGAACGTATGAAGATAGATATTAACATAAAATGAAAACGAGTAAAGAAAAAAACAAACTGAAACAAAATTAAAACAAATTGAAATGGAAAAGCAAAAGTCGTTTTTCCAACTCTTTTTTTTTTTTTTAATTAACTTGATTATGTGATGGGGCTCTCTTATATTGTGCTGTAGCATATACTCAAGAAAGCTGGTGCTGGTGTAGACTGCGCAATGAATATAGGCGAGCCCGCAGTAGGTGGGGTTTAAAATTGTGCATTTCTCATGATATGTGACAGGAGCAAACTATGTTAGAATTATTATTACTTCGAATGGCAATTGTGATAGTTAATAGCAGTTTTCTGCGTAAACAATTTAGCCTATCGGGGCTTAGAGATTTGTTGGGGATTCATGTGTTCCCGAATAGATATAGGTCACCAGCTATATTTTCGTACTTGTTATCGACAGTTTTTATAGAAGCTACATTTCTTTCAAAAAATGGCGTCCTTTAGCCCAAACGTTTCATCAAAAAAACGCACCTTTTTTTTTACAAAGACATTTCATGGAATCTGAAAGTACAAAAGTAAATAGCTACTTTAAAAAAAAAAAAAAAACTTTTGAGATACTAATTTGAGAAGTCCTCTCCCAATTTAGTTCCGGATACGCTCTTGCCTCACACATATTCTTCGAGCAGATTAAAATTTTATTATTTTCACTGTAAGTTTCCACCTCCACATGGTTTTTTGCTTTTTCTTTGTAGTTGATATACCATCTCTGTCTCTGTGTTTTTTTTTTTTTTTGTTTTGCATTCTTGTTTTTTCACTCTAAACAAATTAATCACTTTGATGACTTGACTTGCATTGCATGCGATATTAAACTTGCTGTTGCTGTTCCTTGCCTCCATAAATAGAGGGGCTATCCCAAGTGTACGAACAAGTATGTTGTACACTATACAAGTATATTGTGCCTTTTTAATAGAAAAAAAAACCAAATTGTAGATATAGGTATATACCGGCTTTTCATAGCGTGAGCACTGAGAGAGTTTGCTTAATATGCCTGGACGTGCGGAGGATGAAGAAAACGACGATGACGACAACGTGTCGCGGGGTAATTTCATTAGATGGATTGTTGTTTTGGTTGTTTTTTGTTATTTTTTCTGTTCATTCTTTGTGTTCACATTTTAAATTATTGCTACCCTGTCATTGACATTTTTGAGTAAGTAAAGCCGCTATAATAAAGACAGTGTATGTCATAAGCTAATATGACCAGACGTATTTTATTAGGACAGAAGTATACCATTAAAACAGACGTAAATATTTACATTAGGGTGAATAGTTGAGCAGTGTATAAGTATTATTTAGGCTTTATTCAAAGCTGCGTAAGTCCTTATTTAAAAAATATGTATAGTTACATTGCACTGGTGTCAAATGAAGTGCGAAAAGCAGAAATCTATTACATTTATTATATGGGCTCTATTTAACCTGAAAGCTATTAGATTAAAATGTCGTTTAAGTTTTATAAATAATGTTTATTTTTTTTCAAAATTTAATTTGTGAATTTTGGTGGATTAACTGAGATTGAACTTTGGTACAAGGTTTGAGCAGTGAATCCAAATTATTGCAATTTTCATGCAGTTTATAAATGAACCGACCCGGCCAAGATAAGATACATATATGTTGTATATTTAATTTATTTGAATATGGTCACCCTAAAAGTTGTTATAGCATACCTCTTCATATCATTCAATGCATTAAACCATGCGTTACACCATATATGAAAACCCTAGTATTATTTTTTTTGTTTTATATGAATCCTCGTATAATAATGAACTTGCGTTTTTTTTGTTTTGGTTTTATTGTTGTTTAACGCGATTGCGTGAGTCACCATTAAGTTTGGAGATTCATTTAAGTCAAATTATAGCATGCAGGCTCTTTTCAAATTAAAACATACATAGGTAGATATGAATAGCATTTTTGTTTTAAAGGGAAATATACCATGGAAATAAGTACTCCAAACTCCAGTAATTTGTGTTATCAAGCAAACACAATAAGGGCGGGCAATGATAAATGGTGTCGTGCTGTTTTCAATGTTTATTACGTTTTTGGTATACATACATACATATACATACCTAATATGCAGAATTTGTTTTGTAATTTATTTTTAATTTTAGCAAAATAATTTAATTGAGAGTCTTTTTCTTGTTTGGCCAGTTTAATCAATTCAAAATTTTCAACATTCTCAGACTCTGTTCATATACACAATATTATGTATTGTATTGTACCTACCTATTGACGTAGTTTCTCGAAAGTTTAAATTCAAGGTCACTAAAAGAATTGAAAGATTTATACTTTCTCCTTTATGGCAGCGGTTTGATTCTATTGTATTTCTTAGTTTTGTATTATGATTTCTATAATCGCAGATTAGAGCTCCTGAGGTTATAGCATAAGTGATGAAATTTATAGTTTCTCCTTTTTTTTGTTATGGTTGTATCTCAATTGGAATTTGTTGAAAAATTTAATAATGGACCCAGCCTTCTATGTATATAAATTATAGGTATATATATTTTTTTTTGGTTTGTATGGTTTGACCTTTATGGTTGGAGCAAACTATTTTTGTTTTTTTTTTAATCATAACTATAATTTGATTGTTAAGCAAGTTTTTGTTTGTGAAAATAATCATTCTCATTATCGAGATTCACTTTGACCCATATTCAGAAAAGGCTGTTTTATTGACTAATCAGCTGTCATAGTGACATTAACAGGTGATGATTGTCATCAACAATTATGGCGTTTTCAATTGGTTTTAGATTTGGAATCCCAATTGAACAGTTTTTATCGATTCTGAAAAATTTGAAGTTTGGTGTGACTGCATTAGTATTTCAAGCAATCACTTCACAGTTCGCACAATTTGTAAATTTAAAAAGATATATGACATTTATCAACTGTGACATTTAAATTTTTGAATGTGTGAGTGATTCTGTTTTTGCTTCTGATATCCAGAAGAAAAATTCCCTTCTTTTCAGAATCAGAACTGCCACTTTTGCCTAATTGAACGCATTCAGAGTGCTTTTTTCTGCTTCCAGATTGCCAATTACGCCATTACTGTCCCTATGACAGCTGAATTTATGCAAAAATATGGTCTGAATGGTGAACTCCATTTTAAATTGCCTGCGTTAATTTTGGATAGGTATCTTCAATCCGACTATTTGCTAGATCAACAGTTGTTGTTGCATCAGCTGATTTTTTGACAGCTGCTGACCACTAACTAGTATGCCTATCACTAGCACGCGGCCATTTTGTATTTTCCGAAATCCTTCTTTCCGCAAACACAAATCAGGATGTAAAAAACAGCCAGCTTTGGGAAGTAAAGAAACAGGGTTAGTGTTATTAAAATTCAATCTACTAACTGATTCTATTTAGTTTTAGCATGCATCTATTTGCACATTTTATTTAACCCCAACAAAAAAAAGACACAATTTACATGTTTAATCCCATAAATCCGTGCAACTTCCGTTATGCGGCATTACAACTTAATTCCTACAAAATCCAAATGAAATCAAAAACAAAACAAATAAACAACATACTGAATCACATATCATACACCCGAGTTCGGAATTAATTATTCTCCAAAGAATTCCATAAAGGTTTCTCGTTCTCATACCAAAACATGCAAAAAAGTATTTAGTTTGTTTTTTCTTCTTCAGGGGCTTCGGCTAGACTTATATACATACATATAAGCAAATAGTCTGAACAAAGTGTAGAAATTATTTCATGCGGTGCCAATGGAATTTTAAATAAAATACAAAAAAAGAGAACACATTTTATCAATAGAAGTACTTGTGTTTTAAGATTAATCGTGGTTTCTTTATGTTAGCGCAATGAACATAAAAATATATTTAGTTCCAGGGATATGCATTTTATTTTTAAAAACCTCCCTTTAATCCCCAACTACCTTCACAACTTACATATTGCCAACGAACAACGAAGACACTTTATACTGATGGAAGAAGTTTGGTTGTTCTGTCTCAACACTCTTCCATCTGATCTACAAATCCGAACATGCAACTGAAGTATTAATATGGAGAAATGATTCTAGATAAACGAAGAACAAAATTTAATATTGCTGTGGTTGTTGCTGAGTTTTATTTTTATGGCACAACTAAAATATACGGTTTATTTGAAAATTTAATCTTCCAAACAGAGAATTATAATGTAGGCGATGAAAATTATCACATTCACCCTGCTCTTCTTCCTCTGATCCCTGATGAGTTTCTGTGCTGTGGCTGTTCGGCTTTTGTAATATTTCCCATCAAGACTAGACACTACAACGCGAGAAGCTTACTAAATTGATCTCATTAATTCTTCATTAACGTTGAAACGTGTCCCTCCCTTTTTTTTTGTTGTCTGGTATCGAAGTGCATCCAGGAGATGCTCTTTTGTGAATTTGCATACACGATTGAAATTTTAAAATACATGATATCGACAAATGAATGAATGAAGTCGAGAAAAGACAAGACGCATTTTGTAAATAAACAAAGTTGAATTGTTATTTCTGCATTCATTGTGGCCAGTTTTCAAAATTATAATAATAGTTTCATATCTAGAATATCTCTGCGGTTATTTTTGGATCCAGAGAGCTTTTATTTCTTTGTCTTATGATCTTAAATTTATGTCGACACGTCTGTGAAGGGAGAACATTCTTCACCTAGAATAACGTAAACTAACTGGAAAAAAAATCATACTATACCCCCGACTTCACTGTAGAGTTAGCAATCCTTTTTACAGCAACCGAAGGACTGAATTTGCTTTGCATTTTTTTAATTTATTTTTGAAGAAAAAAACTTAAACTCAAATTTTGAAGTTGGCATTTGTTTCAACAATAAAAAAAAAAACAATTGAAAGTTTGAAGTTACTTTAAAAAAAAATCATACTTCATCGTTAACTTCACCATAAGTGTAGCATAATCTAAGGTTAGGAACTTGAAATATAAAACCTAAATTTTGAAGTCCTCTTAAAATGAATTTAAAAAAATCATTATTTTATCTACAACTTAACTGCGAAGTAGTCATGAAGTATGAAATTCTTTTTTCAATACCGACTTCAAAATTTTAATTAAAGTTCTTCCAAAATAGATAGATAAAAAACTGCAAATTTGAAGCTCCATTTAAAGATTTTTTTTTCTACCTGTACTAATGTACTGCTAATTTCGCACTGAAGCAACAATCATAATAAATTAATAAAATATAAATAATATTTTATTTCTGCTTTTATTCCACCATTTATTGATTCTTAAAAACTAATCGTGAGTAATTTTGATAACAAAAAAACTGTAACGAATTTAATGATGAACAAATCGCAATAAAATGACTAATAGGCGCACTCGTTTTATTCTAGATTTGTCCTTGAAGTCGTAGAGAAGATAAGATTTTTGCGGAAAATATTCAAATATTAAACTTGAAATGAAATATTTTTATGCATATACATACATACAATATACATACATATGTATGTACATATGTATTTAATTCTTATCGAAAGTGTGTCAAAGAATATTTATGTTCTTTGCAATATAAGATTATGGATATCAACATGTTTCATTGAAACTGTCATGGGTCTTTAGATTAAAAACGAAAAGTTTTTTTTTTTTCAATAAAAGGCATAGTTATATAAATGTTAGTTTTTTTTTTGTGTCAGTTATGACTATGAATCATCTTTGACTGTATTTGGACTTAAATTGTTAATTATGTAATGCGATAAGCGGAGTTCAATTTTTCAATGCGGTCACTTCCAAATTTAGTGATAAACTCTGAGAGAACTTTTGGACAAAGTTTTTTTTTTAATTGAAACTTTTGAAAACAAAGTCTTAAAATGTCACTTTCTGTCATTATGACTTTAATATCAAATCGGTAGAAACTATCAGCTCAATTAATAAAAATTGCAAATTTGTGTTCTATTTAATAAATAAAAAATAAAAATTGTAACCATAAACTACTACAGTTAACAGGAAACTCCTTGTTAACCCATAGTATAAATTAAGTACACTTTCTCATCTAATTTTAATTTTATTATTGATAAGATTTTCAACTTTAGGTTTCATTTGAGTTTATTATTAGGGGTGTATGAACAAGTACACGAAGAAGCTGTTTAATATGACACTTTGTTTGTTTACTTCTTTGAACTCCAAATTTCTTCCAATTTGATTTTGCTCGTATAAATTTTCTTTCTTCTTTACACTAAATTACAGTTAAAAACCAAAACTTTTTTTTTGGAAATAAAGAAGTTTAAAAAATCTGATGTTAAAGAAAACTTATCATTTCATATTATCATAGAACAGAAATGGGTTCCATGTTAAATGCGATCATAATTCATTTTATCATAGAACCGAAAAAAGATCCCGGGCAGTTTTAATTATGAAACCAAAAAATACATTTGTTAACAATGTTTGCCCGTTTTTGGCATTATATTGACGAATTTTTTGTTTTGATTTCTTCCTAATTTTATGACAGCTATCTAATGTCAGATTTGATAACAATTTTTAAGTCACTTTAAAACAATTGACCTAATTGCAACACATTATTAAAATTTTTGGAAAAGTTTACCAAGATTGGGATAGAATCCCAACAAATTCCTTTGCTTATAGCTTTTCGAGAAATTCATCATGTCCATTAACAAGCATTCTAACATTCTTATAAATACAACTGGCGCCCAACGTGAGCTATACCAATAAATTTCCCCAAAGGAGAAACACACTAATATCTACTTCAACATTGTTTTTTTTTCGACCGACCGACCCCCAAAAAAAAACTTTCATTTGACAGACATTAAAAACACACCCTTAAAGAGTTCCCTGAACATGATTTGCTTTATTATTTTTTTTTTTAGGTAAAACATTTTCATATGCATATATCCAACACATATGTGTACTGCACAGATTGGATCGATATTTGTACCTACATATGACTCAATAAACAAACCAAAGCAACTCAATCCTCTCGTTGAATACATAATATAGTTGAAAAAAATAACGCTTAACTTCCGCTTCATCCCGCGCCAAACCCATTGTTTGTAATGGTGTTTTCATTCTATCCGAATATTAAAAAGAATATAAAAATGAAAAAAAAAAAAAAAACAAGGCAAATTCGTATAACGTATACTGTATCGAATTGCAAAAAAGCAAAATAAACAGTTTCAATTTTTCATTGTTAGCAATGACGACAGCAATTCAAATGAAATTATTGTGCGAACCATAAAACACTAATAGCTTGAAAATTCGCTAAAAAATGACAATGAAAACCTTCGTTTTGTTATTTGTTTTTTTTTTTTTTGTCTTTTGAACATTTTCAGGCCCCTTAGGCAGACACCACAATCTGAGCAATCTGACAGTACCAAGGAAAAAAAAGAGATGAAGTTTCTATAATACGTCAGAAGCATAAGCAATTGAAACTGTTTACATAACCAGCAATGATAGCACTTCCAATATCTACCAAGTTAACTCTCTTTGACTCTTGACATTTAGAGGCATTCGTAGATATATTTACGAATAAGTATCGTCTTCGTACTGTCGCATTTCGATTTTTCCTTGTTCTTGAACTTAATTGATCACAAAGATGATAAATTTATTCAATAAAGTCGTCGCATCTCTGCTGTCAGATTGCCATTTAGAGATGTTTGTTTGAGTTCCTCTTTGGCACTGTGTCCTGGATCAATGTTTGCATTTATATCATCACGTGAACTGAGGTTGATGGGAGGAGGGGTTCATACGGCTTCTAACTATATGACCGAACGACAGAAGTCGCGACGCGATGTTGCCTTTGTCATTGTAATTATGTAGCTGTATCAGAAAAACCTTGCAACTCTTCTGATTGAGAAGGAAATATAGAATTAACTCAGCTAATAGTTGTAGTACACTCAGCATAAGTTGATTGGTTTTGGATTTTCTTTTTCAATAGGGTATTAATTTTGTAGGTGCTGCTGGGATTTAAAAATGTTAAACGTCTATTAAGAATAAAATTGTAAGATACTGAAAACCGTTCTACCGTTAACTATTCTGTGAAATAACAGATATTCTATTTTTGAAATTCTACAAATTCTATGATGAGAGATTTAAAAATAAATCATAATCTCAATTAGCTGACCCAGAGTGTTTACGTTGAAATTGATGATGGCGGCGGCGGCGTCTGCCTTATGCACCCGTGCTCCATGTATTCCAACGTTCTTTCACAGAGACAGCTAGTAAAAGATTGAAGGAAAAATTGCTGAGGCATACCAGAGAAAATTATACTCCGGGAAAAGGCGTTGCCAGTCGCCATCAGCGCCATTGCCTGTCCCTGTTTTACGACAACATCTACATATATATTTTTGTAGACATATCTAGGTAACCCAACCGAAGTGCATTAATGTTTTGAAAGGAAAATGTCGGAAGAAATTATTTTTTTCACAACTATGTATGTACAGCGAGCATTTTATATACGCCAAGTAAATTGTACATAAATGCATGACATGATGCTGTATGTAAAAACAAAACTTTTCACTCAAATGTAAATCGATATCCTATTGTTTTCGATCATTTTCATGTGATTTGGAATAGAATATAATTCATATAATAGTCAGTCTAAGTCTTTTGTCATTGAATTGAATCTAACCACATGACCGTAATCTACTGGGAATGATTGTGGGTAAGAAAGTTGTTGGTATATACTTCTATATGCTATTGTTATAAAGTAAATCTCTTTCTCTATCAAGACTATTGTGTATTATTATTATGAAGATGTGTAAATATAAATGCTGAATTTATTAGCTTTATTATGAATGGAAAATATAGATAGAAGTTGATTTGTCTCATTAAGTATAATATTGTCATCTATTTAACTAATTTTATGTATACGATAGTGTGACAAGTGTTTTTTATATTCTAAATGAAATGATGAGATTTTTATAGACCGTGCGTCAATTTGACGTTTGAATTATTTATCCCATGAATAATTTTCGACATTATGTTAGAAATGAAATTCTGCGAATTCATCCACCTATTTATGTTTCCCGTAGGATTGTTCCTGTTCTCGCTAACACAGCAAAGTTTTCAATGGGTACTGCAAATACAGTCAACTGCATTTGAAATCAAAGAAAATTTTCAAGTCACTTTCCAATAAAATTCAACTGCATATGTTTCACAGTTGGCCAATCAGACTAGGAAATTGTCTGCCATTCCCTTCGGCGCCCTCATTTTTAGTCACTTTCCATTTTTAAACAATAAAACAAGGGACTAGTCGTCTGAACCTATTCGATTTTAAAAATTTGATTCTTTGACTGTTTATCGAATGAAGAAAAGTATAAACTTTATATTTTGACGTTTATAGAATATTTTATTTCAAATGTGATCCTTTTTGCAGAAAGGCTATGCCACAATAAGTTTTATTTAAAATATGCTGCATTTAAAATATCAATTGAGTTAAAAAAAACATCTTCTATTCTCATGAGCCATAAAATATTGAAAATTATATTATCAACTAAAATTATGAATTCTCTTTTAAATTTGAAAACCTGAAAGTTCAAATTCTGTTTTTACCTATAAACGTATATTTCTAGTTTTTTTATTATTTGTTTTATTTTTGTCCATTGCCCTCGTGTAGCCAAGAAGATAACAATAACCAATAGCAAAGTCAAATAATTTTCAAACCCAAATCAATAAAAATAATATTATTTTTTTCTTCTCCTTATCACCACTTGTTGAACAAACAATACAAAAATGATAACGCTTGTCGAAGGCGCAACTATCGAGTGTTTGTGTATTTATATCTTTTAAATGTATACCGTTATTCTACTTTTATTCTACTTTTGACATAAAATCAAAGAAAGGAAAAAAAATGGGGTTGATTGGAATAGACGAACTTAATTATATCATGACAAAGCATAGATTTTTATTCTGCGGGAGGAAGTTTCAAGTTATTGAAAGAAGTTTTAAGGATTTCTGCAACGTGTCTGAATGAATTAGTAAAAAAAAGTATTCATAGTTAGATGTATAAATGTCGATTGGGACATCCCCTTTTGTTATCTGTTTTGCGATATAAAATTATTTTCAGCCATTTTGGTTTTCTTATCGTTATTTTTGAATTATTATTTGCCAAATTATCTTATAATGAATGTATATCTTTTTGTTTTCAATTGACTAATCAGATTATTCTATACTAAACTATTATAAACAGTTCCTACAAGCTTTAATGTATTAAACCAAAATTTGACGGATTTGATTGTCCGATTTCAAATAATGACGAGTTTAAATTACTCGTAAAGTTAATTTAAACTTTCAGTGAATAATTATTAGTACTTATTGTCAGATAAATAAATAATTGGTTCAATTTGGTAGTTTCGAACTGCAAAGCGAACAAATTGTCATCATTTTGAGTTATTTTGAAATTGAGTACTATTTCCAAGAATCGTAATATATTACAATCTTTTACGAATGCAGTCTTTAAAGTCATTCTTTGAATGCAATTCAAAGAGTGCATTCAATGGATTCGATCTGTGACGAGACTGCGACTTCAAAATATGGAATTGTCACTCATTTCACATTCATCGTAATGCTGATAATATCTGGAACTTGATTTTTTCCACCAACCCAAATAAAATCAAAATCAAAAAATGGTGGGCAAAAAAAAGGGAAGTAAATATTTATTTGCGCCTTCAATAATAATTATTGATACTCCTCATAGGCTTGGAAAAAACCTGTGAAGTATTAAAATCAAAGATATCCATTATAATTAAGCCTTTAGATGAACTTTATAATATTATTATTATCATAATAAAATATTATTAAATTTTGTATTAATATCTTTCTTTCTTTTTTTTCAGATTCCTATGACGAAAATTAATATTACCGAAATCTTCTATATGTAACATCTATACATAGCTAAGGATTTTAAAATAAAATTACATTTTTATTTGCTTTTTTATAAAACAAACAAATAAAACGCAGAGAACAATCACATCAAAACGCACAATGGATTTTTCTAGATATTTTTGTGTATAAAGTAAATATTTATACAATAATAACAAAAACTCAATAAGGTTAATTAATTTAAAAAGTGCCATTAGGTTAATTTTTGTTTGTCTAGTAAAATGTTTCTTTCTCTGTCTAAAAAAGTATAAAAAATACCGTTCTTTTCTATTTTTAGTTAACTAAATATTTCCAAAAACAAAACAAGTAAATCTATACCTACGGAAGCTGTTAGTTTATTGTATTATCTTATTATAATGTCTTCCACAAAAACAACAAAATATAATAAAAGACGTAAAGAAAAGAAAACAATAACAAATTATCACAACGAATTATTACTGTAAATTTGTGTTTGAGGTCTTAAGTGGTGTAGTCCCATCTTTTGAATTTTCCCCAAAAATTGCATCCGCATGGAGGAAAATTCTTTCGTCTTTTTTTTTTTCTTTCCCATATTGACACACAAATTGTTTAAAAATAATATAAAATCATTACCACCATAAATCTCGATGAATCTTTTCTCCTTCCACATCGAAAATTAAATTAAAAAAATGTCGGTCCCAATCAATCATTCATTCAGTGAAGCATTATTCGAATGCATTTTTTTTTTAATGCATTTTTCAGTCTTTTTTTTCTTATGTATTTCTTCAATTCGTATAGGCAGTGTATTCTATGAAGAACACCCTCTTCGTAGATGAAGATTGAAATACAGAAAGATAAACTCAGTGGGATTATTATAAATCCCTAGATTAATGTTTAAATATAATTTTGTTTTGTACATCTCCCTGCGTTTTAATTGATTATATTCCCTTTATTTTGTGTTGTCTCGATGGAATTCTAATGGTAAATTATTAATAAAATAAAAGGAAAGGAAACAAGGTTGACACAATTTGACATGAACTGTAAAGGTTACATTATGGTTTGGGATATCATATAAAAAATTATTTTTTTTTTTTTGTTTGAAATATTTTTGTTGGGGAATGACACACATTTGACAGTTTTGGATATTTATTTTTAAAGTTTTGTCTGTGACATAAAATTGTTGAATAGTTTCTTGTGTTATTATTGAACTTGTTTATTGAATATGAATTAATTACATTAGCAAGTAGATAAAAATAAACTGGAATTGCTATTTTGTACTGTGAGTGCATTGTGTTAGTGTGTAAATTTTAAGTCCTTCCCAAATCAATGTCAAACACTCGGGGACGATGAAACATACAATAACAACTTATTGTTGTTATTATTTCCTCGACGTCACGTATGTTTCGCATCGGTTTCATTGTTTGGGGAGCCCTATTAACCCTGTTTTACGATTCCATAGCATAACTTTTTTTATGATAAAAAAAATTTATTGACCAAATAAAATTGTTTTTGAGTCATTAACCGCCATGGAACCGGGGTGTTTGTATAGGATTTTTTGTTCTTTTCATGTTTTATTTATTGTTATCATAAACTATTGCTTTTTTTTAAGTTTCTTCAAAAATTGCACTGCCAAAAATCATCCCCCACTTTTTAAGTTAAATGTCAAATACTTCCAACCTATTGCTCTTGCAACTCACCATTCCTTCGATTTGAATTTCAGTTTTTTCCGGTTAAAAAAAAAAATCGTTTTTTCTGTGAAAAAATAAATAAATTTATTATTTCATTATATTGAATAACATGTGCATTTAATACGCTGCTGTACATTCCGGAATTTAGGTTGTACTAAGTTTGAAGCTAGATCAGAACATTCCCATATTGCAATTCCTATATCGTATATTTTTACTTATCCCCCTTTTTTTATTGGCCCACCGTTTAAGACCTCAACATAATATCTAACATAACTTATGAATGCAAAGAAAAGAAAAGAAAACAAAACTGTCTAAACTACATAATATCGGATGTCAATTAAACAAAAAAAAAAAAAAAACTATTTAATCTAATTATGGTTGTAGTCATTTTAAAATCGCTTCCGTTCAGAGCTTAAAATACCAATAAACTGAGTATACCTATATTGCTATAAACTATATTTATATAAAGAAAATAAAATTAAAATAATAGTAAATATATTTACGAAGAATAAATTTATGGAAATTAACACAAAATGAATGAAGTAGGTGCCCTGTAAACAAAATATTTGTCAGCATTGTTTATTTTATAAAAAAGTAAACAAAACAAAAAAATTCAAATAAAATAAAACTAAACTAATTGATAAAACTTAATTATCTAAAGCACAATATACAACGCAATTTTTTCTATTCTATACAAAGAAAGTAAAGCAATTTTTGTAATGACTTTTTATTATTTTATTTATATAATAAAAAAATGATATTTTAAATAGAAATAACTGTGTAGAAAAAAAAAACAAGAATAGCCAAGATTTTTTTTGTATTTTTACACTAAAAAAATATAATTATAAAAATAATCATTCAATAACTGTAAATAAGTATTAAGATAATTGAAAAACAAAAAAATCAAATCCCCATTAGTCATACTTGGTATTTTGTGTTTTTTCTTTGTATTTACTTAGACTTAAAATAATCAGAAATAATAATCACATACCTTATAAAAAAACTTATATTTCATAATTGAAATTAATTCAACTACAACTGTCTGCAAAAAAAAGTATACATATAAAAATATCAAATCTATAAATTAATTATTTTAATTGTTTGTTTTGTTTTGTTGAAAAAAAAAACTAAAAAAAAAACTATTTACTATTTTTAGTTCTTGTTAACTTTGTTGTCTATATTTAGGAACGATGAGTGTGTCTTAAATGTTTTGTAATTAAGTATTTTCCCCAATCTATCAAAAACAAAAAAAATATTATTATTATAATTGTAAATTTTATTGTATTATTTCTCGCTCTAGATTATAGTTTTTACATTCTATGGTAAACATAAAAATAATATTAGTACCATTTTATTCACCAGGCCACTGTGCATTTGATAAATAAAAACAATATGTTTACCGTATTATTTTCTTATAAATATTACTATTTTATTTTTGAATCGAAATTTCTCTTAAAGGAGAAATAATAAAATATACATTTTTTTGTAAACAAAATTTTGTTAGGGTTTTTTTTTGAACAGCCACCGTGGGAACACAAACATTACGGTTACAAAATCTAGTAATTCTTTATATATGAAAAATATAGTACTATCATGGCGAGTATTTTTTAATGTTGCCCCGATCCTTGTGGTGGTGCTGCGTTTTTTAAGGTGTGGAATTTGATTTGGGAGTCTTTAAGCATTGGAAATTGGGTGTAGGAGCAAGAGGAGACTATTATTTCGATTGCCATATCAATATAATATTAATTAAATTCTCCACAAGCTCTCCGCAAAAAAAAAAAATTTAGGAACTGTTGCCCCTATACTTTAGATGTCGCCCCATTCGACTGCCAGTGTACTATGCCAATAGTACTATGTTTTTCATATACAGAGAATGATTGTTTCATTCCGACAATGGAAAATTTCAATGAAATTTTCATTTCGACAATAAAAAATGTTATTGATTATTTTATTGCGTCAATAAAATAAATCAATGGAAATTTCATTCTGAAATTTTAAAAAATTAAATGAACTTTTCATTGATCCAATGTATTGTATTGTCAAGGTGAAATATTTTTCACTATCAAATTTCGTACCTTGACTTTTCAATGAAAAAGTTAATTGAAATCTGATCACGTGTCTTTTTTTAAAACTTCCCTGTGGAATTTTTTTATTGAAAGCATGTCCGTACTGAACTACGGCATGTTGTAAAAAAAT
This sequence comes from Syrphus vitripennis, assembly GCA_958431115.1. Classification (NCBI taxonomy): domain Eukaryota; kingdom Metazoa; phylum Arthropoda; class Insecta; order Diptera; family Syrphidae; genus Syrphus; species Syrphus vitripennis. The sequence continues at coordinate 104,371,104 of OY288108.1, read as the reverse complement.
TAATTTTCATACAAACTTTTGATATGAGTATAAAAATATCGCTGAGCAATTCAGTCTTTAAGGCTGGTATTCACCTAGCGTTTCCAACTTTAAGAGCCTCATTACTAAAAAAAACTAAGACGCTCTTAAACTTCAGAGCTCCCGATTAATATCAACCCAAAAAAAACCCGATCGCCACAATGTAATTTTCACTGTCGGAATGATTTCTTGTTTCAGCCTCAGAAGGAGCCTAGTGTATCAGCTCTAGTAAAGCATATGTCTAAGGTCTAAGCGTATGTATATATATATCCTACATATATATATTTGGAATTATAAAATATACAAAAAATGTTTGAGTTAATAGTAGTCCCAATTTTTTTTTAAATATAATTAAATTTGTTTGTTCTTTTTTCTAAACCCCAAGGGAACTCACGAAAAAAACAATATCCGGGTTTAACGTCATGACTGATCAAAAATTGAGTTTCCACGCAAACTGTCGATAACACTAAAAAAAAATAATCATTGTAGCTCATCTCTATCTCTGCAGAGTGTCAGATTCATTCGTGGTTTAGAAAAAAACAACTACAACTCGAACGTGGCCCCTTGTATATAAATTTATATAGTACTACTATGGAACACGATTTTTTCTATTGGGGTCGCCTCACTTGGTGGCGTGGAAGTAGCGAAATATAGGATTGGAGAGTTCGGAATGATGATAGGCAGCAAGAATATAGAATAGGTAGTCAAAGTGAGAGGATTTATTTGACAGTTGCTGACAACAAATAGAGAGAGTAAGAGAGATAGGTGAGCCAGTTGATGTTGTCAAGGCAACAAGGGGAAAATGAAAAGAATTTATTGGGCTGTGGATTTATTATACGGTTTTTTTGCATTTTTCATGTATGTAGAAGTATAGATATAGCTACATTATTTGCAATTTTCAAATAATTTCGTGTATTTTATTTGATTTTGTGAAATTTGAGATATAATGAGAGCTATGTTGCAAATTTTCATGTCTTACAGATACATTTAAAGTTTTTTTTTTCTTGCTTGTGGTAGAATTTACTATACGTATTTGGTTTTTGTGAACTATGTACGTTGCGAATTTTCATGTTTTACAGAAACATTATATTTTTTTTTCTTGCAAGTGATAGATAGAACTGAATTGAATACGTATTTGATTTTTGTCATTTGTTTACAGTCATATTTTTATGATATCTTTTTTTATTTCTTTTTTATAGGTACATGATATCCTTTTAATTTCTCAAATCTGAAGAAATGACCATTTGAAAATTAAAAGGAGGATAAAATTGATGTACCCAAAATCACTAAAAATAGTTTATGCAACCGTTTTTTGTTTTTAATTTTACTGCTTAAAAAAAGTTTTCCGTGCGAATTTCAATCAGTAAAATTAAAAAAAGTTTTTTTTACAAAAAATTTCTTGAACAAAATCAAATACCTACATATTTTTAAAAATAAACGTATTTGTGTATTCATTTTTCAGTAAATTTAAAATATTACGTCAATTTTCAAAATTTTTAAGTAAATTTGAGATACCACGTGAATTTTAGTATTTTTAAGAAATCGAAAAATTTAATCAAATGCACGTGAACTCAAATGAAGTTGAAAATTTCACGTGGATAGTTCTCAATGAAATTTTAAATTTTAAAAAGTTTTTTAGTAAATTAAGTATGTACCTACATATTTAATTCCAAAAATTTCAAGTGAAATTTCAAAAGTTTTAATTATTTAAAAAATTTCATAGTTCATAGTTTTAACCTTTTTCTTTTAATTTTCCTGTGGATTTTTCGTAGTTCTCAAAGAAATTTAAAATTTCTTGTGAATTTTCGAGAAATTTCACGTGAGTTTAAAAAAAACACCGAACTTTAAAAAAACACGTAGTTTTAATATTCCAGGTTAATTCTCAAGAAATTACATTATTTTATAAATTTCAAGTGAATTTTCAAAAAAAAACACGGAACTTTAAAAAGCACGTAGTTTTCAAAAAACTTACTTAATTTTACTATTCTAGGTGTATTTCCAAAGAATTAGAACATTTTATAAATTTCACGTCAATTTTCCAAAAACACGTCATTTTATTGCTCACTGTTTTTATATTTTACGGGTATTTTAAGAATTCTTGGATTTTCAAGTCCTAAACAAATTTTAAGTATCGCGTGAATTTTCAAAAGAAATTAATAATTTTAAATTTTCACGGTGATTTTCATGTTTCTTAAGTAAATTAAGACTTTAACGTGAATTTTTAAAGTTCTAAAGTAAAAAAAAAAATTACTTCAATTTTCCATAGTATTTTTTTATTTTAAAATATCACGTAAGTATAAACAACTACGTAAAATTAAAAAACAATCGATAAAATATTAAGAAATTCCTTTCATAATTACTTCAATTTTCAAGAAAAAATAAAATTAAAATAATCTTAAAAATATTTTTCTATGTGCAAAGTGACGAAGTGCATACGGGCCTTTTGCTTGAAAAAATTCAAAACAAAATCGTTTTTTCTTCACGAATTTTCATTGCTCATTCCCTACCTACCTAGCAAAAAAAATTCAAATAATTCCCCTTTGCAAGAAAGACAATGAAGAAAAAATCAATAAGAGTCTTTTTTTCTAACTCCCTCGAACTCCCACCAAATTGCATTCCAATTTTATACAGCTTTCTCTATCCTCTGTTATTCTCTAGACATTCATATTTATTATTCTTTTTCTTTGTACTTCCCCTATTAATTACTCTACACTAATCTCCACTAAAGGTAGGACTACGTTGCCGGGCCCGTTCCCCAGAGGTCGCGTCGTTCGTTCCTCTCCATAATAGTACTATGTAATTATATATACAAGGCGTGGCCATTGTATGATGTAAAATCAGTGAAATCCTAAAAAAGCTCATGTAGCACATTCCTTATACAAAAATTGAATAGTCGAGTTCGAGTTCGATTTTAAAGAGCGAGAGAGAAGAGAAAATTTAACAGCAAATGCAATAAAGTCGAACCAAGTCCATTCCATTTCCACTTATAAAATATAAATAGAATAAGAAAATACTTCTTATTCAATGCACTTATGCAATCCATGCAGCCAAAATTTCGAAATGTTGTTCAAGCGTAGCTCAGTCCAACATATAAAAGTATTACGAGTGAGATCAAGTCCGACGAAACCATTTTCAATTCATTACTGATAGGTATACAAGAAGCCAATAGTGTAATTAGAGCTTTAAAAAAATAACGTTACTTTGGTGTCGCGTTTCGTGACTTGCATCAAATGTTCTATCAAAACCAAAGTAAGTACAAATTTCTTTACAATAAATATAAAATACTATATATAAAATGAAGTTTCTTGTGATCAATTCAATTCACCAATAAAATGTATAAGTTTTGATCATTGTAAATGAGGGAAACAGTGTTGTGAATTATTAAAAAAGGTATATTTTTCAGTTTTTGTTTAAAGTACCGAATTGACATATTTATCAACTATTAATTATTAATTGATAAATGCAAGTTACAATAAGGTGTATACTTTTTGATATCTTAAATTGTTTACCCATAAACTTCATATGTATTATATTCGGATTAGTTATGTAAATGAAAATGAGATTGGTTATGGTTACCTACATCGGTAGGTAGGTAGGTATATCGAATTGTTATCTTTAAATAATTTTCCTTCATCTTGACATTTTTATTGGAAATAAAACACTCCCAAGAGCGGGCTTAAAGCCTTTCTTTAAATTAAAAATTGTTTCTGAGATTTCGTTGTTGCGAATCTTGTAACCTATAAAAATGTTTGTACTTATTTTTTCATCACGTTGAGAAAATTGTACTACACATAATGCCCAAATAAAAAGGACATTCTGTTGTCTGTTCTTGAGACCCATAATTACCTTTTCTCTAATTTTTAGAAGAACGAAGTGTTCGAAAGTCCTTTCTCATTCAAGTCTGGAAGTGAAAATAAATACGTATGTATGTACATATATGCAAGAAAGCATAAAATTAGAATAAACGTTTTTCGAAGCTCCAATAAAAAAAAAATGATTTTCAGGTATAGATTTTTTTTATTTTAGTTAACATCACAATAACAGTTTATACCCAAATATCTTCAATGTACCTTCCAGCTGAACGCATCTCTTTTATAACAGCTGTCGCTTCTTTGTCTGAGCATTCCAAAACCTTGACCAAGCACTCTTTTATACATTCCTCTATACTTTTCGATATCTTTGTGCCATCTGCACAAACATACAAATTTGTTCCCTTTTTGGTCAACTGTCCCACGAACTCATGAGCATTAGCTCTTAACTGATCCTGCACGTATTTAAATTCTCCACATTCTGGATCAGGATCTCTAGAAAAACTCTCATACAAATGTTGCAGGACACCTCTGAGCTGATAGTCTAGCAGGTCATTTCTGTGCACAGCACTATCTTGGCATTTTGAACCAACAAATAGCCAAGTTGATCCCAGTTTAGTTGTGTTTCGCTTCATGAGTTCGTCTTTGTGCTCGAGAAATCCCAAAAACGGCGAAACACCGCATCCAATTCCAATTAATAAGCTGTCATCTTCGTGGTGGAAACTAAATTGATTTGATTCTCGGAAGTAAAAGTTTAATTTTTGCTCTGATTTGTTCGGGTTGTTTTCAATGAAATTATTTCCCATTTCATTCATTACTTTATAAAGAAGCGTTGATGTTGCTACTCCTGGGTTTTCATTAAAAACTGAAAAGATCAATCTCACTTTACCTGCACCTGATAAGGGACTATTGGCAATTGAGTAAGGCCGGGGTTTGAGACGCGGAAGGTGTTCGATGAGAACTGAGAGTGGAGGACAACAGCTTGGACAGAGTTTAAGGATGTCAATAAAATTTCTTGTCTCCTCCAGAATAATCTTATTGTATAATTTTGTTCCTTCTTTCGATGACAATATCATCAGGAGATTTTTTTCAATCTTGTCTGTAGTATATTCAGCCAATGAACGAAGAAATAGCTTCTTAGGAACACTTCGCAAATCGAGGCAATCATGGAGAATAGCTCGCGCAGATGATCGTGTTGGGACGTGTTGAGGAATTTTAGGATTTTTCTTCGTTGTCCCTGATTTTATAGTTATATCACATGTAGCATCAGGTGTGTCACAAAAAGGCAGTTTTTCAATTACTTTTGCAACATCTAGTGTCGTATTGTGAACTAGAACTCCAATCGTATCTCCAGGATTAAATTCATAATCTATAATATTACTGTAGTTCAATGTTAGTTCCATGAATGACTTTGATCCTATTATTCCATCGTAAAGGACTATGGCATCTTTTACTGGAGCCGAAATCACGGGAGTTGCAGAAAATGGGTACGACAGGTCATTGCATTCAAGTTGCATGTGTTTTGAATCATTCTAGTTTGATTAAAATAAATATTCAATTGAAAATCTGAGTTTTATGAATGAAAACAAACCTTGAAAGCATCTTTATGGTATTTGATATCGATATATTCGATTGGCAAAGATGCTGGAGTGTAATTGTTAAGAATATTACCGGAATTTTCTATAAACTTTGTTATTTCTTCCACTGTTTGAGGAACCATGATGAAAAGATTTCAATTTTTGAACCGAAATGTCATTCAATTTCTATCAAAGTCAGATTTTGGGGTGAGTTTGGAAACGGTCATTTTTAAATGATGAAAAAATTAATGAAGTTTTACATTGGAGAAAAAGAGTGTTGTGGATTCAGCTTAAATGCTATTCATTTGTAAAATAAACTTAATCTTTATTTTGGATCTCCCAATAATACGATTTTCGTCAAAATAAACAAATTTTGTATGAGATTATAAACAGGAAATTTTTATGACGTAACGATGAAGGATTTTTTGAGTTAAGAGACCTTTAAACTAAAGAGTTCTCAGTCAATACCACCCCAAGTTTCAGGGACAACTTTTAGGTCAATTTGCACAAATTCGTCGGAAAAGTTATGGTTTCGCCGTGGCATTGTATATCAATTTGCATAGTACTCTCATGAACACGTTCCAATCGTTGTGTGATGTGGTCGTTTGAGGGCGCACTTGTATATACACAGAAACAGCAACCAAAAAATTAGTAAGTGATGTGATCGCTAGATGGCCGACGTGTGGAACGTGTTCATGAGAGTACTATGCAAATCTATATACAATGGCCGTGGTTCATGAATCTAGTTTGTGAAATCAGCCAGTTTTATACTTGAACCAGCCACACAGTACTAATCGCAAGAAATTGGTGAGCTAAATGCTGAGCCACGGCTTGACCAAGATTGAAATTGGCACTCAGAGGATTCCGGTTAGCTTTCGTTAACCAACGCTTCGATTAATTTTAGTCATCCATTCACCATGCTAGAACCCCGAATACCTCCTCTCACGAACAGACATTAGACGTATCTGCTATTAAAAACTACTGTCAAAATCGTACAGTTTGTAAATTTGTCAGAAATGTCCGTTTAAAAATTCACCTCAATCATTGTATATAAATTTCATATACAATGCCTCAGTGAAAAAAAAAAAATTAAAGTCTAAGCACACCATAAGTTGCGACACAAATTCCACCAGAACATACGTTCCACACACAAAAAGAAGTCAGCTGTTCTATTTTGTTTGACATTTTACCTTTCCCAACAATTTTGACATTTTACCAGTTCCTCCCATTCCAACCACTGCAAAATAAAAACCTCAAGAAAATTCCCCGAAGAAACAAAAGTTGAAAAAAAAATTATGAGTCGAGAAAAAATCGTGCAGGTGTTTGCTACTTCTATTTTCTATAGGTGCGCTGATAATTTTGTATTATTTCTTGGAAAAAGCTAAAATAACAACTGCGATTAGAAAAGAATTCATTTAAGCTTATCAATATAAAAGAAATATCGACGGATTTGATAAAAGATTAAAAAGTGTAGCGGCGGATTCTTTTCTTCAGTAGTACTCCTTCAGTTGTGTATCAGAATTCGTGTTTTATTCGAAATAATACCCAAACTATTATTTAAAAAAATCCTATAATCCTAAAATAAGAAATTTCAGACTAGAGTGGGTTCATCATACATCGTCAATTCTAGAACTTGTGTAATTTTTGCAAAAATATCCGCCTCCAGAATTCTCAAATATCTTCTGCCTCGGCGTCTTCTTCTCCTAGTTGCTGCACACACCATATACACACACAAACACTGTCATTCAGCGTCGGTATCCGATAAGATTACCAAACAACGTAAAATCAAGTGAAAAGTTTAAATAGATTCAACAATAATACTAATCTAACAAGGCTTCTTTTTTATTGAAACGATAATCCACCTATGGCAGCAGCAAGTTCACAATTTAGGTAAGTTTTATTGAAATTGTGTTTTTTTTTTTTTTTTTGGAAAATGGGTTGGGTTCTGTATATAATGCTTCTTCATCAACGTCTACCCAACTATGTATGTACGTAACTACTTCTATTTATTTTGTCATTTTATGCAAATAACTCGAACCTACATGGAAAATCTTTGAAAAATGCCCTCATCGTTAAACTAGTGGTAGGTATTTTCCAATTTGAAAAAGCTAGCAACACGCCCTCCTTTGAAATGTAATTTTGCAACGATGAGAAAAGGTTCATTAACCTATCGCGGGGTATGATATATTAATTTTAAGAATGAAATCTTATTGTGATTGTAGCCTGCTTTTCTTGTAAGTTTACTCATAAAATGAAGCGATAACAGCAAATTTGTTTTGGCGTGAACAATAATAAAAATACATAGTGATATCAAAAAGAAGTGTAGTGATATTAGTGGAATGGGTAAGAAACTCTGGATTCGAAAATGCAATTTATCATTGTTAGGGCCTTCACGTTCAAAAGGTCGTTGTGATTTTCTATGGAAAATTAAAAGTTTCTAATGTGAATGAGCCTCCTGCGACCGGAGATGTTTTGAAAAATTCTAGGAACTTTGCGATCATTCTTATGTTATTACTGTTTGAACGACAAAGGATTTTCTTAAGGTTTTTGGTGATTGTCAGCTATATTCAGAGCATTGACAGTAGGATTGACACAAAGTCTAATAAGAAGCAAGAAAACCCGAAAAGCTTTAACGTCAAAAATACCATCTTGGACAAAATAAAGTATTACCAATTTATCTTGTACTGCCACCTGTATTTCGTTGTCCTTAAACGTGGAACATTCCGAAACGGAGAGACCGTTTCGACTTTGTTTGAGCCGCTTTAATTGCTTATCAAAACAGAAAACAGATTAGGCAATTTGAAAAAAATCTCAACCACCACTAGCGTTTTCTCTTAGAATCTCATTCCCTTGACTTATCTCAGAGCTTTCATACGTTTCGTCAAAAGAATTTACAACAAAATTAAAAACGACATACAAAATCTAATGATGCAAATAAAAATAGTGCGAAGACTTATATAGAGATTATATAAAGATATTTGATTTATTTGTGTTTTTTTTTTAATTATTATTTAATTTAACTTTCCTATTGCAGTAAAAGTTCTTCAATAATACCTAATAAAACAACGTTTGATTTTTGTCGCTTGGATAAATAGTCTTTGGTGCCGATCGATGGCAAGAAAAAAACTCATCACAATAAAAACTTAATAACACTGTTACCGCTTTAAGTACTTGTTTGCTTTTGCTGGTCTTTCATAATTTGAGCCAATTAAAATAATTTTTGGTACCAACATCTAAAAAAAAACAAACGTTATTTAACTCGTTTTTTTTTTTTTAATTTAATGCGAAGTTTCATTTGAATTTTTTGTGCAATTTAATGCTCAGCTAGACTGTAAAAAATGACCCACATTGGGTTCTCTTTTAATTTGGCACTTAGTGTCATAGCTTATTAAACGAAATAACCTCTCAACCTATCTTTTAGTCTTTGTGGTGCTTTTCATCTGTACCGACTGCCGCGAACTAAGAGCAACAAACTTTTTTTTATTGTTTCTTATGAGGTTATTACTCTGGCTGAGGTACCATAAGTAAAACATTAAAATACATCAGAATTACTATTACAGCACACAGCTATCATACGCATGAAATTTTTTCTTTTTTTTTCTTTTCTCAAAACTAATTTGCACTTTAACTGTAAATTGTGACAGAAACAAAAAATTCTACATACCTATAGTTTTTTTTTTAATTTGCATTCACTGCGCACTCAACATGCATGACATACCCTAATGGCTGGAACATTGCTCCTTGACACAAACTGCACTACCATTAACACCATATACATACATACCTAGACAATGGACAGAAACGTTTTGTGCCCAATTTCTTACCAATTGGTTATATTGCGCTTAAAACGTCAATCGCCAACTTACAACACTGAAGTATGTACCCTTTTTTCTTTGCATATTTAATTGTCAGCAATTTGGTTAAATGCTCATTGGTAACCTGTGTTCATGATAAATCATTGTGAATCTGAGGATTTCGAAAAAAAAAAAAAAAAAAATTAGCAAGCAAGTGGGAGCATCAGTAACCGAATTCACTGGGTATGACTATTTTCACAGTAGTCACAGTGGTTGTCAGTGATTGAAAATGACTAATGGTTACCAAGAGTATAACTTAGAGGCTCTCAATAGATAGGCCGCTTGGTACATATGTATTATGTATGTATTTTATGTTTGCTCTCTACTTTTAACGTTACATTTTATTAAATGTTTTTTGAAATATGGTCTGTCATCAAAAAACAAAATTTAATTTGGAGTACTTTCATATGTAATTCTAAAATATTCAAATCTATACAGTGGTTTTCGACTTACATATGTGTTGAAATGTTTATATTCCTGTTTGAAAATTGGAAAAAATCGGGTTAAGATTAAGTTCATTCGAAAAATTCGAAAAATAATAAATAATATTTTTAAATGATATTTTTTTTTTAAATAAATTTGTTGATCATTGTAACTTATTCGTAATTAAATAGGAATAATTTGGAAATTTTTGATTATATGTACATTGTACATACTTTAAATTTCGATAAACTTGTTTTTGGATTCCGTTTGATGAATTGTTTTTGTTATCATTTAAGCTTCAGTCAACCTTGTAATTAGTTTTTTTTCTAACCAGTGGTTTTGATAATTATTGTTTATTGATAAGGTGCTTAACTTAAAGTTATATTGGTATAGTTTTTAATTCCATGATAAATTGATCAGAAGAAGTACAAATTTAGTATAAAAAGTGCTTTAATTACTTGGTCAGGGGTATAATTCAAATGAGGTTTGATAACATCAAGGTAAGAAGAGGTGCGCGCATAGGTCTCTCACATATCTGTAACCTTTACTTAAAATAATTCGCAACGGCTTTGTTTTGTTATTCCAAATATTTTACACTTCCTTATTAGCTCAGTTAATTAACTGAGTGTAGTTTTTTTTTTGTCGAATTCGTTAGGATACCTAATGGGAAACTTAATGCACTATAGCACTCTCAAATCACCAGCATATTACATTATAAAGGGATTGTCTCATAATGATGACAAGCTGACTTAACGAATGAAATTCAATTTATTTAGAAACGAGGACTGCTGGATTTCGAAATGGAAAAATCTTTGAAAAAGCTCCAACGATAGCTAGACAAAATCTTTATATTAAACTCCCATAGGAGATATGACCAGGAGCATGAATGTGAAAATTAGAAACATTAACTCCAGAAATATAATTTATAACGATTTTAAAATTACTATTTATACGACCCTTCAAGTTCAGGGAATACTCCTAAAACAGCATTTTTAAAAATCCGCTAAATGAAAATGCAGCCTCCATTAACCCAATGACCTTAATTATATTTTAAAATATTGGGCGGTATGCGAAAAAAAACTTGCTCAGTCTCATGAGCATGAGCTACGAGACTGAACTCTATCTTATGAGATTGAGCATTTCCAATTATACAAAGCTCATTTTTGAGATGTGTCTCATCTCACTATCTCTGTCTCAAAAAAAAACCTTCATTTCGGAAATCCGAATCCCGTTCTAGTTTTTTTATATAACTTTTTAATGCTTTTTTTTTTAAATATTTTGTACAGGAGCGGAGAAAGTAGGCGCTAGTTTAGACGAATCCTCTAATTTCGTTGCAAGCGCAGCGGTCAGCGCTTCAACTTGGGTTGCGGTAAATCTATAGAGTCTTAAAATTTCCTCTTGACTCAACAGGAGTAAAAATATTTAAGTATTCAGCCATTGCAATTCCAACAAAGTTTCAGTCTCAACATTTTACTAGCTTTACCTCATTTAAATGAGATAACACTTTCTTTCTGCATACGGAAATTTCTCAAATGAGACAGATCTCCAAAATGTGAGTTTTGTCTCGAATCTATTTTGCATACGAATGCTAGCAAAAGCTCAAAATAATGAGATTTGAGACTGAGACAAAGCATTTCGCATACCACCCATTATATTCTCTTCGGTATCTGTTTATACAAAAAAAAAAATATGTATTTCGCACCAAAAAAAAAACGTGCAGAAAAAGTGAGAGCAATTTGACGAAACAAACACTCGCGGAAACGATTTGACTAGTCTAGAGTGGGCGCATTTGGAGTTTGTTGCAGCAACATCTGCTGAAAAATGGCTTTTTTTTACATATGTAAGTGGTGATAAGTTGGCAGCCGTTATCTGCATAAATTATCAGATAGTTCTATTATAATTATTAATACCATTTTCTGGTGCGTGACCCAAGTCATACTGAACAAAATTCTCACATCTTTGCGTATCAAACTTCCGTTGCACCTACATGCATATTTGTCTTAAATTTCCCATGATTATTAATATGTATCTTTTTTAATTTATATTTTTCAACACGCAACTTCATTTCAAAATTACTTCAAATATACTATTCACATATTTTTCATAATTTATTTAGAAAATATTCTTTTTTTTTTGTATCTCAGATTTATGTCGCAGATATTTTAAAAATTAAAAAATTCAAATTTCACAAATGCGATGCATGAGAAATCTTATCTCATTTGATCCATAAGATAGGTTGGTGCGAAAAAAAAATGTAAGTAGGCCATGTGAGGGTGGGCAATGTTGTAATAGTTGATAGATTCCTATTTTAGATTTATGAGATAGATTATTCGTTTTTTTTTCATTGTTGTTGTTGCTTCTTTTGTATTAAGCTTGAAGCTATACGATCTGCAGCATCCCAGCAACAGCAACAACCGCAACAACAAAAGAAGATGTAAACACTCGGCATTATTTATTATGATTGTAGCACACTAGCTGAAGGCAACCACATGGCCTTGAAATGCATTTTATATACGACAATAGACACAAAAAGGATTTCTTTTAGATTACAACAATGTGTTTTGTCTGTTCTTCTTTTTAATGTTCAGCCTAGAGCCGGAGGTTAACAAGGATTCGAATCTGTATATCTATGAATATAGTTTGTAATCATTTTTTTCGGTTGGTATTTGTAAATAAATTGGTAACATTTTGCACTAGAATTTAATTCAAATATAAAGATGTGTGAAAAAAATGTAAATCATAAAGATGCCACGAGTCAGTCTGTCAGCCTATTAAATTTAACACAAAATTTAGCACACCAGCCTCATATTAATAGCACTACATGGAGCCACTTAACATTGCTGAACCTACAAAACTAGAATGTTAATTCCCTTAGCATTTAAATCAGGACAAAGTGTGTCAACCCTATGCTTATCGCAAAAACAAAATCCTCTCAGTCTTTGCTATATTACTGATGGTGTTTTTTTTTTGTACTTTCTTGAAGAGTCTTTGAGGATTTCGAGGTCAAGATGTTTTTTTTTACACTTTCTTCTCTGCACACTGCCTCTGTCTATGCTATAACTGCTTCTGCCTAGAGTCGAAGTTTATTTTTGTCACTCTATTTAATGTCCTATGTCCCATGCCAGTGTTTTTTTACTTTATGATTATTTTTCAAACTGAATCTTTGAGAAGAGCAGAAAAAAAAAATAAAACACACTCATGTTTGTAGTGACGTTTTGCGTTTATTTTTAGCATTAATCGACCCCAATAGACTTAAACGGTTTGTTATTTCAGTTCGTGACAAAATTCACTTTTTACTAACGTGCTAGAAACGGCTGTGGAGGAGAATGAGGAATTTTCTCTTATTGGAATTTCGTTAAGAGAAGTATTGTTGGTAAATTAATTATGTGTGTTGATAAGGAACGTGTTGTACTCTTTGGACAGCACTTAAGCAGCTGTGATAGGTGTAATAGGAAGAAATAGGGCATAAGTGACATAATAAGTGCTATAGTGCATCGATTTGATATCAGCTTACTTGTTTCACTTGGGGGTAAAATATCATAATTAGTTGGTATTACGTGAATTATTCCTTGAGGTAATGGCTAATGGATTGGACAGGAAGTCTGGAATCGAACTCTAATTTGTACCGAAATGTTGTGTTTTTATAAGATAATAATTATTTTCATTTTTTTTTTATTTTTTTCCAGTGATGTTGATGAATATGGCTTTAAACGCTGTGAAAACTTTGATTACAAAATGTATGAGAAATTCATGTCAAGTTACCTGAAAACACTTACCAAACGACGAATACGATGGGATGGATTATTACAAAAGAACACCGACTTAACAAATGTCAATTCAACGCTGAAACGCTACATACGAAAGGGGATTCCAGGTAGATTTTTTAATATTTTTATTTTCAATACTATAAAAAGAATTTATGAATTTTTTTTTTTCAATATTACAGGTCCCTACCGTCCTGATGTCTGGATGAAAATATCGGGTGCTAATAAACTTCAAGAAAGATCTCCAGATCTATATCGAAATTTACTTAATGTGAATTACGACAAAGAAATTAGTGATTCCATAAAAATTGATCTACCTCGTACATTTCCAGACAATATATTCTTCGATACAAAAAAAGAACAACTTTATAATACGCTAATAGCGTATGCACATCACAATCGGGAGATAGGTTACTGCCAAGGACTAAATTATATTGCAGGTTTGTAGTTATACTACGGAAAAAAATCAACACAACAGAACAAATATAATTTTTCTGATACCAATACGAACAAAATATTTAAATTTTAGTAGCCTTAGAACCGATTTTTCAACAGTAAGTTAAGCTAAAAGAAGAAAAATACCATTGCAACAGCTTTATCTGAAGAATAAGTACTGTCTGGCATTTAAATGACTATTGAAAAATTCGCTGTTAATTTATTAGAACATGCTTATTATGCGCGTGATTGTTTTCCAAACGAATATTATCATAATTGCTTAAGCATTAGTATTATTCTAGAAACACGATAAATTATATATTTAAAAAATTTTTCTGATCTGCAGGTCTTTTAGTCATAATCACTAACGATGAAGAGCAATCTTTTTGGCTACTCAAACATATTGTAGAAAGTGTTGTACCTCAGTATCATACCAAAAACATGGCGAATCTTTTAAGAGATTTAGCTGTATTCAAGGAATTGGTCATTCGGAGAGTACCTGATGTGAATAGACATATCGAAAATTTGGGTAAGCTGTTTTTAGTAGTTTTATTTGTAAATAGCTAATGCATACTCTTTAATTCTCTCTTTAAAGGTCTTCCTTATGCTGTGATAGCCAGCAAGTGGTTCATTTGTATATTTGCTGAAGTACTGCCTGTGGAAACAGTTCTAAGAATCTGGGACTGTGTATTTGCTGAAGGTTATAAAGTAAGTTAGAACACAATAGTAGTTAATTGTTACATTGATTGTACATGCAAAGAACATTGTGAACATGATGGAAAAGATCTTCTTAGCATGTCTAAATTGTAAATTAACGCTGGTAATACGAGTCCCGTGGGTTTTATTTTATAAATAATATTGCATTCCAAATTCATGCATACTTTCTCGTATATAAATGTAATTTTTCAAGAGTCTAGAAGCAAAAGGCGAGATTTACACTTTTGGTCATTATAGCTTGTGTATTTTATTTTATTTTATTATATTATGTATTTACGTTTAACACGTAATTCGAAAAAATTCTGAACATTACTCACTATTTTATTTTTGTGTTAAATGTTAAAATTTAAATAAATAGAAAATAACTGTATCGAAAAGAAAAGTCGTCTTAAGTTTCACCTTTTCTGTCGGGATTAATCTTTTTTTTGATAAAAACAGACACATTTTCAACTCAAAAGTTAAAGAACTTTTGCCTTTGAAACACAGTTAAAAAAAAACCGCATGGTTGCACTAAAATTCCGCTCGAATAGTAATTTTCGTAACAAAAAAATATCCCTGCAAAAGCTGTCCTTCCTCTAAAATGGAACGTAAATGAAAATCTAAAATATAATTTTCTTGGAGATTTAACTCTTATTTCATGTTGTAATATGTTCGAAAAAAATTTACTCCCTGGAAGATTCGCAATGGAACAAATCAAACTTATTTAATTTATAGATAGATAAGGTCTTTTAATTTTTCAAACATTTAAGGTTTCAATATTTTTTTTAATTAATCAAAAAACCTACATGGCTCATTAAGCCGTCTGCTAGAATTCGATTTGATTATTTGATTTATTTGAAGGTTCATTAGAAGAAAGTCAAAGATTTTGAATTTTATCAAATTGATGTGAAATTTTTCCATTTAGTTTCTTGAACACTGCTCGTATAGGTAAGTTATTTCTTCATTTACTGTCAAAACATTTATTTTGGCTCAATTTCGAGAGATAAGGAAATAAAATCAATTTAATCTATATCTTATCATTAATTTAGTTGATAACTGAGTTGAAAGCTTAGTTGAATCCAGTATGGACCGCTTTAAGAAAAATTTTAAAAGCAAATATTTGAAGAATGAGACGTCGCCGACGTAAAAAAAAATTGTGTTGATGCTATGAAAAGAGCTGGGATCTGATTGAAAAGTCCATTCAATCACTATTTAGACCTGAAAACCAAAATTAAAAAGATATCGCCAATGAACAAAATTTTCAGTCGGTATTACAATTAGGAACTTGGAGATTTTCTAAAGTCATTCAAATATAATGTTTAAGAAATTATTAAAACAAATTTGTTATTTGTATTAAAAAAGCGATAGTATAAATATTTAAAAAACATAACAAAAAACTCCGACTTAAAATATTCTCTTATTTTCAGGTAGTATTCCGTGCTGCATTAGCACTCTTCCTTACTCACAGGACGGCAATACTTGCCTGTGATGATATTGCTGCATTAGCAAATCTCTTTCGCGAAGGAATGCTTCGTGATGAAATTGTTACAAATTGTCATGAATTTATTGAAGCAATGTTTAAATTACGCCTGCAACGAAAAGAATTAGAGGCTTTACGTAAAATATGTGTTGGGCGAAATAATACGTAAACAAACAAAAAACAAACATTAATAATTAATGATTAACAGCAAATAAATATTGACTCAAATTTTACTCACCAAACAAAAACAAAATTAACAACAAAATTACCTACAAAAACAATTTACGCCCTCAGAAACAACAAAATCTACAAAGTTAAACACAAAATAAAAACAACAAACATAAAAGAACAAAGTATGTAATCAATAATTTACAATTACATAAATAATTAAGTAACAAAAAAACTTACAGAAGTAAAACAACATTTTAACTAGTATATAAAAATATTATGTAGCGTTTTAAGAGGAATGCAAAGCAGAGTAAGTGTTTTAAATTTGTAGCTTAAAACAATATGTAATAATATTTAATTAATTAATGTATGTATTTAAAGAAAAAAACAAATAGTTATAGAACATATTTTTAAGTGTTTAGGGGTGAATGTAAACATTTGGCGTAAAAAAATTGTTTTTTGGTGCCGTTTTTTAGGTAATCATCCTTATCACAGAATCTTTTGCAAGTGGAATCTTTTCTTCTTAAAAAAAATTACAGGATTTTCTGAATTCTTTAACTATTTTTTGAGATTCTTCGACATTCCATATTAAATGTATTCTGAGATAAAAATGAATATTACAGTTAACAATTAATAATTCTAAATGTTAGTCTGTGTTTCTAAAAATGTTTCTGTACGTTTTATGGTAGTATACTAAACTTATCAACTACATACTTTAAAAACATTCATTCAGTGAAATGCTGTTTTTTTTATTTAAATACTGTACTAGAATATTTTTTTTTATACTATACACAACAAGTTCCAAAAGCCAAAATGGAATTGTTAAAAATATTTTTCAAAGACACGCCACACCGTATCACACTACATATTTATTTATTATTATTTTTTGAGGTTTTTATTATATAAATGATAAATGAATATTGATTGAAGACATGTCACAAGTCTCTTTTTAACTTTTGCAGATGGCTTTGTTCCAAAGTAGCCCTCACCACGTAGATACTTTGTAGTTTACCCACGCAATCAAAATCGTTTGATTAAATTTTACAAATTGAAATTTGTTTGACTAGGCCAAATTACCAAACGCAAGTTTTGCAAAGTTTAACACATGCGAGGCAATCACAAAAAAAGCAAAAGCAAGTGGACTGTGCACTTAATTGTAACATTTGCTCAATGCCTTTGAATTTTTACAAGAATTTGCATTTGCGCAAATTTTTATACATTCATTCATCAATAAAAGGAAGTATGTAACTCGTTTATTAGGGTCAAAGAATTTTTATCAATAAAATTAAAAAATGCTTTTTTTGGAAAAAAATATTTGTTTCCAAGAATTTTTTTTTTGGTGAAAAAATATTTCAGTGATTTCCGATCCGTTTCGATTTATGTTTCAAATTATATGATAATAAATTATCAATTACAATAAATTATATAATAGAAAATTTTTTCTGATGCTTTTTTCTGTTCGCTATGACTCACGCTGTAGTTTCTAATACAACTTTCCGATATTCTGATTAAATTGCGAATCAGCTGAGTAATAAAACCGATGTTTAACAATAAGCGCTTTGGGCGAGTTCCTTATTTATAAAGCGGATATTTTTTTTACAAATAAATAAATTTATTGCAAATATATTGGTTCTGCACAAACAAAGTCAACCATAAAATATCTACACGAAACGGGGCGCTGTTTTCTATATTAATCAAAATTTCAATTTAAAAAAGAAATTCCAAAATAAATTAAAATACATTTTTTTTAATATACATATTCACTTTTCTTCTGAAACTAAATTTAATGTTGGTATACTGATACATAATAAAATAACATAATGGGTCATATGCTAAAAGATGAGAAAGATCTCAAATGTGAGATCGATCGAGTAGAGTGGAACTCGCACTCAATTTAATATGCAAAAATTTTGAACTCATCTTTTTGCATATGACCCAATATTTCGATCTTCACCGAAAAGTGGTCTTGCCTTAAGTAGTTGAAAAGTAACACAAAATGAAATGTTGGGAAAATCAGATTCGGAGCCAGAACCTCCAAAAACATACAGTAGCGAAATATCAACACAACTTCACAAAATTGCTTTTTTTCCTGGAAAAGAATCTGTGAATATTTTAATATATCCGTACCTATGGGAAAAACCGCTATATAAATATTGTTGTGATTGTGACCAGTGACTAAAATAAAATTCATTTAATTTCATTCTAATTCAAAAATTACTTACTCGTATTATTGTTTTTATTTTCTTCTATATGCCATTTTTTCAAATGAATTAATAGAAACAAATTGTGCAACAACAAATGTTCACTTGATTTAATCTTAATAATAGCGTTCGTATTTATTTTTATAATATTTATTTAATTATTACATATTTTGATTAAAATAAAAGAAAAAACTCTAGTCGAGTGTTAAAAAATGTTTATTTTTAAATTCTTGTTTATGATTTTTTTTAAATTATAAAATAAAAAAATAACACAATGAATTTATATTTCTTTTTTTATCAAAGAAATTTTCTTTTTTCTCTGAAAAAAAAACAACATTCTATTAAGTAAAAACTATCAAACATTAATTTTTTTATAAACAAAAATAATAAACACAGAAAAATGCCATTTGTAATTAATTTATAATACAAACAAAAACTATATACAAAAATAAATATTAAAAAAAAATATATATATTTTGCCTTAAAATAGAAACAATAATGAAAACAACAACAAAAAAATAATGCTTAAATAATTTATATATTTTGTTATTGCATCTAACTCTCTATATCTATCACCATCTCTTGTCTCGCTCAATGTTTCTAGATTAGATGATTTATTTATTTTAAAAAAAAACTAGTGATGTTATAATAAGTGTATTTAAAACAAGTCAAGGAATTTGAAAAAAAAAATAAAAAATACAATAATAAAAATTAAATTTATTAAAAATAAAAAAATGAAGGAAGACTTTTTTAATTTCACACGACACGCGAGTATTTGATTGATTTGGACATCTATGTAAATTAAATTTAGTTAGGTCCGCAATGTGGGCCACAAAGTGGATCAGATGAAAGGGCTAATGAAGTAAGTAGAGTTCTGCGACCAGGATGGACTCCGAGATTTTCCCAGTTGATCCAGGACAAGCGAGCAGTTAGATCTGGAATATAGGAAACAAATAGAGTTTTAGTACAAATTTTGATATAGACAATATCGTGAGTGCGGAATTCGGGAACGAATAAAATTCTTGCTGAAAGCGACATAAACTATTTAAATAATATGTATGTATGTATGAAAGTCTATTGAATTTATCCTGAAAAAAGGCTTTTTGAATTAAGTTGTGCGTTAATTTTGTTTATTTCCCTGCATTATGTTTTTGGGGGTGTTGAATACGAATCTGAGGTTTTCGAAAAATTTAATGAAGCAGCATACAAAAAAAAGAAATGCAAAAAATATTTTTTTATGATTTTTTTTTGTCGATTTTTCGTAAATGATGTCCGAGTACATTTGAAGTTATATAAAACTGCCTAAGAATTAGTATTAGAATGTTAGTATTTTTCTCTACCCAAAAACTCGATTAGCTATATGACCTTTCATTAAAATCAGATGTTCTATTTTTTATTTAGCATGAACTATCGATAAAAATATTCCACTCGTCAAATACAATGATGAAAATATGTAGAAAGTTGGTAAAACGTTAAATAGTTTTTTTTAATCGGCCCGAGGTTACCGTCGGAACGGAACTTTCTTCGCAACGCTTCTTTCGTCGTAGATCCAATTTCGGTTCGAAGCAGCTCTCATCGAAAAAAAGAAAAACTTCCGCGCCAAAAACTTGTTGGAGGACTTCGGAGAAAATATTTAAGAAAAAAAACGATGTGAAGAACTTGATCGAATGCAAATTGCATGCGTTTAATTTCGTCGGACAGAATTTCCGATCAGCTCGTAAAACTACCTCCGATTCGCTGAATTTCGGAGAGAATTCCGCTCCGACGCCAACGGTTACCTTGATAGAGCCGAATACCTCCCCAAAAATTTCATAATTCTGAAGTAGCAGCACTCTAACCAAAACAACTAAACATAATATGTATTTAAGAAATTCATTCGGGAAATAAAAAGTCGTGTGAATCAAAATATCCGATCGGAGCGAATAAATAGCAGAATAGGGCTGTATTTAAAATTTTGCACCTGTCTTAAAACTTAGTTAATACGACATTTAAAATTTTAGTAATGAATATCTATAAAGAACATTTAAAATTTAGACAATGAAAAAAATAAATAAATTCTTCTAAAACATCATTGAAATATTGTAAAAATTGTATTCCTATAGGATCGAGTTGGACGTGTAAGATAAATTCAAGAACTCTCAATTCAAAATGGAAGACCTGACTTTGATGATAGTTTTTTACTTGTTCAGAAATGAGGTAAGTGCATTTATGTTAGAAAATGTATATATGGGTAATTCTTTCCGATTGATATGAAATGTTAATTAAAAAATTAACAACAAAAGATAGACAGAAGAATTAAATAATTTTTAAGGTATAAGCAAATAAAAACTTATAATGTATGACATAATTATTTCCCAAGTCTTTGTTTGTACTGGGTGAATTGTAAAAGAGCACCTCGTAAATAAAAACAACACAATAGCGTTTACAAAAGTAAACAATAATAATAAATGATCATAAAACAAAATAAATACATATATGCAAATAGTAGATAAGAAATAACAACAATCTTCTAAAAGATTGATCACAGGCTCCATCGTAATAGATTCTTACTATGAAAAATTTGCGAAGCTTTACTCCATATATATACTCTGGATTACCTCTTGTAAGAAAAGTATTGTAGAAAAATTTTAAATATTATCTTATAATGTA
Organism: Syrphus vitripennis; assembly: GCA_958431115.1. NCBI lineage: Eukaryota > Metazoa > Arthropoda > Insecta > Diptera > Syrphidae > Syrphus > Syrphus vitripennis. The sequence continues at coordinate 104,350,030 of OY288108.1, read as the reverse complement.
TCAGGCCTTAGTAATAAGTCTCTTTTTGTAGATTTCTATAATTTTGTCAATAATTTTTTTGTACTAAACATTTTTAACTAACAAAATTATTCTTTATGTGAAAATAAATTAAGTAATAACGAATTCGTGTGGATCCCTGCAACGAGATCTCATTCAATGGGAAGAGCTAGCGGAGATTGTTATTTTGGTTATATAGTAAAAAGAACATACAAAATATTAAATGTGAATTTAGAACTTATACAGGAATTACCTATCTTAGTATGCAGTTCGATAAAAAAAGTTTTTGGATATTGCCCACGTATATAAATTGTACATCCTGGGATTCAAATTTTGAGAAACTTCAGGAGATGCTTTCCACGAAGAGAAACTCAAATGTAATTGTTATTGGGATATGAATGCAAGAATAGGAGAGGAGCAAGGTACGGAAAATATTTTGGCTGGAATTACAAGAAAGTCTAAAGACAAAATTTGCAACCCACGGGGGAAAAAATTACTAGAACTGTGCAACTCTTTTGGCTTGAGAATTCAAAATGGAACTAGTAATATGGACGAAAATGGAGACTTTACCTTTGTGGGACGGCAAGGAACATCTGTTATAGATTTCAGTCTAATTGGTGGAGATCGGAAGTCTTACGTCACAGACTTTGAAATTCGACAGTTACCTTATTCAGATCACCTTCCAATAATTGTTTCCTTTCAATTTGATAGTTTTATGAGCGAGGATGAACGGAACGTGACGTTACTTCCTAAACTAGCGTGGTCAGAGGCAAAAGGAAACAATTATCGAGAGAACCTAGAGAACTTGCTAAGAAATCAAGAAATAGCCAACTTTGATCAACTAGAAAATGTGATTAAAACAGCATATCCTATTTCGAACCAGCAGAGAAAAGGTACTAAGTTATTTGTCGAACCATGGTTTGATAGTGAGTGCCTAAATACAAGGCAGAAATCATTTTCGTGGTTGCGAATTTTCCAGCGCAACAGCAGTAATTTCAACAAAAAAACAATACATGGAAGCAAACGAGTTGTTTAAAGAGCTATGCAAACACAAAAAGAAAAAATATTGTGAAATGAAAGCCCAAAAACTGGCGAGCTGCAGAAATTCGGCTGAATTTTGGCAATTGGCATGGAAACTTAACGGTGTACAATACCCAATTAGTCGACACCTTAATTCTGATGTTTTATCGCGGCACTTCAATATGCTTCTTAATCCAGTTATGAATCGGGTTGTCATTCATTATGCTGCTCCAGGAGTCGAGAATCAAATCCTTGATCAACGAATAACTCCGGATGAGGTGAAACTGGCAGCTGATGAGCTGAGGGCCTTAAAGATCGAAAAGCACCAGGGTCTGATAGAATACCAGCTGAATTCTATAAATATGCGAATAGCGCCCTTTTTGAAAGTTTAGCTCTCTTGTTCAATAATGTTTTTGAAACAGGCGTGATACCGCTTCAGTTCAAGGAAGCACTGATTTTTCCTATATACAAGAAAGAATGTGCATCGGATCCAGCTAACTATCGGGGAATTTCGTTTCTTAATGCATCCTATAAAATATTTACCGTAATAATGCACCGAAGACTGTCAACATGGATAAAAGAAAATAAACAATTAAAAGAATTTCAAGCCGGCTTTAGACAAGGGTATTCAACTGTTGATCATATATTTGTGCTGAGGAGTATTGCAGATTCTTTCTTAGACCAAGACAAAAAACTCTACGTGTTCTTCATTGACTTTAAGGCTGCGTTCGATACTGTGGATCGTAAATCGCTAATCTATAAGCTGTTCGAAAAAGGAATGTCTCTGAAGTTTGGCAGACTAATTGAAAACATATATGAAGACACTCGAGCTGCTGTGTGGAATGGTGAAGAAAAGTCTGACTGGTTCCAATTTGCATCAGGGGTTAGGCAAGGTTGCACACTAAGCCCGCCTTTATTTGCAATATTCATAGAGGATCTAATGGACTGGTTTCCCGGAGGTATTGTTTATGCGGGGACGCTGATTAAAGCTCTGCTATTTGCAGACGACATTGTACTGCTCGCATATACTCCAGAATCACTTCAACTAATGATTAATCGGATACACGAATATTCCAAACGTTGGGGATTAATTGTCAATTTAGAGAAGTCGAAAGTGATGATCTTTAAAAAACATGGAGGGAGAAATAGCGCAAACGAAAAGTGGAAATTCAATGGAGAATTAATTGAAGTGGTTAAAGAGTTTAAGTACTTAGGAGTTACGTTCACGAAGAACTTAAGTATGGAGAAACACTTTAGTGAAAAGCTTAATAAAGCGAAAATGGCGATAAACCTCACATGGAAAAGATGTTTCACGAACGAATCTGTGGCTCATAGTAGCAAGTACAAAATTTTTGAGATGGTAGCAGAATCCATTATGCTGTACGCTGCACAAACTTGGGGAAGTAAATATTATGAGATGGTTGAAAAGCTATTGCGCTTCTACATTAAACGAGCATTCTATTTGCCAGCCAACACACCGAACTATGTCATAATGCTAGAAACGGGAATTTCTCCACTTTTTGTGAAAACATTAAAACTGCAAGTGGATTACATAGTTAGAAGCTTAAATTTGGTAGACTATCGTTTACCCAAAATATCAGCTCTTAAGTCTATCAATTCAAGGAGTGGATGGTATCGCGAATGGCTTGATTTGGCAGAAAATTGTGGAATTAATTTGGTTTGTAATGTCGAGGACCTCTCCAAATTAAAAAAGGACATGTACCAAATTATTTCCAAGGCAGATGAAGCACCTAGAACCAAGTACATGGATAAAGCTTCAAACTCCTTACATCGTACGGTTTACTGCCAGCTTAACCACAATTTGCAGCAGTTAAACTACTTCCGTGATGAGCTTAGTGTCAGGGAAATATCTATGATGGTCAGACTACGAGCTGAAATTCTAAACCTGAACTATATACTCGTACCTCACAGAGCAGATCTTCCAGTCATCTGTAATATATGCAACAGGATGGAGAGGGAAGACGTTGTGCATTTTTTGGGAAAGTGTCCTACTCTAAGAGAAACGAGAAGATGTATCTTTGGAAAAGATTTTCTAACCATTGAGGAAGTCATATTCGAATTAAATCAAATGAATGTTTCTAAACTGTATCAGTTCTGTACAATTGCTTTAAGATATCGAAATAGAATCTTACAAGGACTTTTTTGATGAAACACCTTTTTTATTCTTATTATTATGTGATAATTGTAAATTAAAATAAATTAAAAATCGCTAATTATAAAATTTAAAGTCAAATTTAAAAAATAAATAATATTGTAAAAGTATATAAATAGTCAATTCGGCAGACGGCAGATAGCTATGTCTAATGATTTTGTTTTATATTAAAATGTTATATTAATTTAATTAATTATGGATAAAATCAATTCTAATCTAAAAAAATCTAATCTACTCTGGATTCAAAGCAGAATGAAAAGCTTTTTTCGAATAGGATTGACTTTCTAAAAGAAATAAAAAGTAGGTCTTATTGGGCTCGCTAGTCATTCTAATCTTAAAGGTTTCCTCCATCTAACGGTTGGTCATTATAAAACCTCATCAAATTTGTTTGGACAATCTTGACGAAATTTTTCGTTAAACCTGTCGACGTTTTCTGAAGTCAACCCAGCGAACCCCTAGTTGAAGCCTCAGGGAGAAGAAGTAGAGTGGGAGAGTTGTGGTCCCACTCGTGATGTTGGCCGAAAAATGAAGAAGAACCCTTGATGGGAATATTAATAGCAGCTGTATAAATCTGACACTAGCCAACAAATGGAAATCTATTAACTAACTTGGTATTTGATCAAAAAGCTTGTTTTAAGTTTTTAATTTGTTTTAGGAAATTAAAAAAAGAGCGTAATGTTTTGTGAACATTAGTCGGTCTGTTGGGTGCATAAACCTTGTATTTTGAGTTGACGGATTGAGCTTCATTACATTTATAGAACATGTCCTAAGATTGATTTTAAGGAAGTGTTACCACGACGGTAGCAACACTATTAATGGTGGTTTGGGAGAAGGGTTTTAGGTGAAATCTACCTTCCATTTCATCCTGGTGGGTTGAGTAAAAGAAGCAGCCTCTAATGAAATCTAAAAGAAACCCTCCCTAAAAAAACTCAAACTAAAATATGAAAGCCTAACAAAAAGGCAGAACTTATTACAGACATTCCAAAATTATTTTGTTTAATTTCCTTTTATTCTTTTTCAACACAATAAAATGAAGCCGTAACCCAGTTGAATATTTTATTTTATTCTATTTTAGTATCATTTATTATTTATACTATTAACTGTTAATGGAGTTAATACAAAGACGATTTATTAACCGGTAACTTCTTTCAACAATCCCTCACTTCTTGGCAACACATGGGGTGGCGCTGCATTAGCAACGTTTGTAAAGACGGCAACAATTGCCAATAGAACAACGAAAGTAAATTTGAATGCGAACATTTTTAATAGAATTTTTATGTAGACACCTCTTCTAATAAGAAACAAGTAACTTATGAATTTTATACTAAATTCTCAAGCTTTTAATACTGACTAGGTCACATGGTAAATTGTCAAATTATCACCTAGCTAAACATAGTAAATACCTTATAATAAATTTTCATAAAAGAATATAAAAGTACTAGCTACAGTAAATAAGGCACAACAACAGAAACATCATCAGGCATTAAGAATGAGAGTAGTTTTTATTTGTTTAGCTTAATAGATAAACGGCAAAATTTGGCTAAGTCAAAATAATAAACTTATCTGATTCTTAGAATTATTAAAATAATAAATCAAAAAATAATGGTTAAGTTGTGTGTTCATATTTTTTTTTATGTTTGGGTACGCAAACACATTTAAATTATATAATTTTCGAGATAATTGCGTTTCAATAAAAAAAAAACTTTCTGGTTCACATACGTTTTTAATCCATATAATTAGTTTTGAATTCGATTTTTAGTGAGTTTAATTTTTTTTTTATTGAGAATTTGCAAATAAGCATTAAACTATGCCAAATGAGGTTATTGCATAGAAAATCTCCTGAGTCAAAATGAGTTAATTTTTAAAATTACAGAAAACATGTTTTCCCTACAAATGTCCTCATTTTGATTTGTATTTGAGTGGCGTGTTTATAGTTGTCATGCTCCATGTGAGCTCATAAATTCTCAAAAAAAAAAAAAAAATCCTTCCTCAGTAGCACTTGAATATTTTCTAATCTAATGAGGAAAGATTTTTGAGTTATGAGTTTGCTAATAAAACAGAAGCGGTGTAAGTCTTATTAAAAAAAATGCATTTAAAAAAAAAGAATACTTCATTCTTATTTAAAAATTAGCAACAAAAAAAGGGGAGGGTATTATGGACCACCCTTCTAAAACATTTGATTTTTGTAGTATCGGATACGTTATTTTATAAAACTTTGTATTTTTTACTAATTGGTCACTTGTAGTCGTAATGCTTCATTCATTTTGCAAAATAGACATTTTCGCCATTTTCTCGTTTTTATTTGCTTGCCTTTTGTCAAAGTTCTACATCAACAAATATATTTTTTTGATTTTCTAGAGAAAAAGTTTTTCTATCACATATTTCACAATCTTATTTAAAAAATTACCATTTAACTCGGAAACGTTCTTAGGGCCAGTTTTTCAAAGTTAGCAAATTCTGCAAATTAAATAATAGATAGCTAACACAAGCTATGAATGCAGAATGACCTTTAAAACTTTTTAAAGATAAAGAAACAACAATTTTTTTTTAAGTTAATTATGAGTTAACTTAACATATTTGGTGAGTTAATTCGAAAACTTGGTCTAAAATGTGCGCGTTTCTACCAAAAATTAAATTTTTAAGTTATAGATAGTGATAATATTCTCAAAAATTATATGAAAAATACAGAAAACTATTGTTTTTTATTTTTATCTTCGGTCCAAATAATTCGATTTTGATGAAATGTGGTGAAAATGTTTGTTTTTATAAATAAAACATTAATTTTTGGAAGTTTTTGTGAATTTGTTTTTGAAAAATTGGCATAATTTTCAATCAAAAAAGCTGACGAACAAATTTTTGGCTTTTTAAAATTTTTGGAAGGCATCTGCTTCTTCTTAAAGAAGTGAAGAAACTGTTCATTTGGCTAAACATTTTCAAAAGAAAAAAAAAAACAATTTTTGCTTTAAGTCCATTTTTTCATTTAAATTAAGGGTTGAAACTTAAACTGAACCAAGTAAGAGTTGTAGATCTTACAATTATCTACAATTTTTTTCGATACGAGGCCTCCATTTACCAAAAATTATAAAAAAAACCCTGTTTTTGCCCTTACCCCACCTTTTTGACAACCAGTGGAGTGGTCCTCTTTTGCTAAAAAAAACTATTTTACTGGTCTATAATAGATACTTCAACCAAAGTAAAACTTTCAAAAGTATTGAACCACACTTTTAAATATTTGTACAACCAGGGTCAGGTTAATAATTAAGAAAAATATGAAAAAGCCTCACCACTGGTATTCCAATTAGCCCGATCAGCCTTAATCTCTCCTCTCAAGCACTTTTCCACATATGTCAAAGGATCATAATCGGTTTGTAGAACTTCTCTCAGCAACGAAATATACGCAATAGCAAGTCGTAATGTGTCGATTTTGCTTAAACGTTTTTCATAAGGAAATGTTGGAACGTGGACTCGCAGTTCATCAAAAGCTGAGTTAATGCTACTGTAAAGTTTGAAAAAAAAAAAAAAAAAAATATAAAAATCCTCTGATAATATATTTTGTTGATAGTTATATTTACTTCCAAATTAATAAAAAAATATCAAATAAAAATTTCAAAATACCCAGTTGGTGCAGACCTCTGGATGCGTTTCCTTTCACGAATGCTTGCTTGCTGTCTCTGGATTTTATATGGTGCTGAATTGTAATTTGATATATTAGCTGGAAGGTTTATATTTGATGGAGTTGGAGAATCCAGGCATTCTATAAAATTTAAATTTAAAAATAAAATATATATGCACATCAATAATGGCATTACAAAATTTTACCTGTATGATGCAAATATTGATGTTGAATTTGACGAATATTTGAATTAATACGAATATTGCTATTAGTGTTGGTAGAATGATGTTGACTTGCATAAACACACGATGGTAATTCATTGATTAAATCATCATCAAAGTTGTGGAAGGAGAGTTGGCTAGAATGTAATAAATAAAGTGTAATCAAAACTCACTAGAAGATAAAATGCGCGGTTGTGTATCGTAAAATACATAGAATAAGATACTATAGAATAAAACGGACGTTTGTTTATTCGAATTGATTTTTTCCAAAATCTTACATTAGTTCTTGCAATTTTTGTTTTCAATGATCATATTTATTTGTAAACTGGATGGTTCTAGAACTTTGTATCCAAGAAGATGGTCTTATTGAAACAATGGAGCAAATCTTATAGACTAAATAAAAATGACCGCCGGGAAAAAAGAAAACAAATATTTTATTAGTTTTATTATTTTTTTTTGCTCTGAGTATTAAAACTGGGAGCCCATTTCCTACCCGAACACTCTATGTATATGCCAATTGGCAATAGAAAATCCCATAAAAGCTCAACCACAGACACAAGAAACATTTCTCGTTTAGTACCTGAACTTTGAATTTGTAAGGATTTAATTTCAACAAGTAAACTTTTTTAAACAATAAGTTTTTAATATTACTAAAGTAGATTTTAAGTTTGATTCTTCTTAAAATAACACGAAAATCTTATTAAATATTTTTAATATTTCAAAGTAAATTATAGCTCAATAAGTGATTATTATTGTTTTTTTTTTAACCAAGTCAGACCAACGTTTGAGTTTATACATGACTTCTTATTTTGTGCACTTCAATTAAATGTGATTAACTCAAATGATATTCGAACCATAAGTTATTGGTCATTTCGTTCTTTTAACTTTTTGAGTTGCAAAGTAGTATTAGAGATGGTTATTGGAATGACATACTCTACACAAATGACGTTAGTAATAAAGTCGTATTGTTTATTGATTCATTGAATAGGTTATATGATGAATACATCCCCATTGTTAGCAAACGTATACAAAATTCTAAATGTTGCCCATGGTATAACAATCTCATTGGAGAGAGAGCGCTTCTTTAAAAAATATAAAAGAAATCCATCGCCTGACTGCTATAATCAGATCTTGTAAGCGGGATTTTTTTTTGTAAAAAACTTGATGTTTCCTTAGGTTCCAAAAAACTTTAGAAAAATTTGAAAGAAGCTGGCGTTGCTGGAAATAAAGCTTTGCCTAAATGTCCCTTGGACCCACAACTAATGAGGTCATTTTATAAACTACCTCCTTCTAGACCTCTGATAACATTTCGCCAAAATTCATTAAGTTAATTTTACGCATAGTTCTTGCACCTATGTTCCACATACTTAATACCTGCATTTATAGAAGTGAATTCCCTGAATCTTGGAAATATGCAATGGTTTTGCCTATTCCTAAAAAAAAGTATTTCCATCGAACAATCCGACTTCAGACCAATTAGTTTGCTTCCATTTTTTGGCAAGTTTTTGAAAAGTTGCTGGCTGATCAAATTATAACATTTATTCAAATTAACAACTACTTATCTAAATAGCAATCTAGTTTTCGAAACAAACACAGTTGTGAATGGACGTTGGTTTAATGGTTCTTTCGGATTTTTTTTTTTAAAGCCTTTGACTGTAATAATAACTCCATCTTAATTTTAAAATTGAATAGCAACTTTAACTTTTCCGCAACAGCAATTAAACTTATGCGAAATTTCCTAAGCAATCGAATTCAAACAGTTAGAACTGATCTTGGTTCTTCAAGTCAATATATTGTGAATTGTGGGGTTCCACAGGGGTCTGTTCTTAGGCCTCTATTATTTACGTTATTTATTAATGATATGCCAAACATGGTTATAAACTCAAATATGCACATGTATACAGATGATGTTTAAATATATCGTTTCTGTGAGCTGGGTTTGGATAGAAGACTGTGTTCTAAGAACGAATGAAAATTTAATAAGCATTCAAAGATGGGCGGACTCAAACAAACTCAATCTTAACCCTTCTAAAAATTTAAGTATGTTACGTTCACGGTGGATGGAATCGAATTGATTTTCCGAAAGTTGTTTTTAATGGGCAAATAATTGAATACGTAAACAAAGTCAAATACCTTGGTTTTCAAAGTTATAGTAAGCTGCTGTGATGCTATTTCTGAAGCAATAAGAAGAATTTACTATGCACTTCGTTCCTTAAGGTCTTCATCGCATTTTTTGGATACTAGTATGAAGAAACATCGTATCAAGAGTCTAGTCTTATCGTTTTTTTTACTTTTAACTGCTCTGTTTATCCATTCTTAGATTCTGAATGTAAGAGAAAACTTAACGTAGCTTATACAATGCTTGCTTGAGCTTTATGTACTGTTTACCAAGATTTGTGAGTGTATGCACCTATAAACGTCGATATTGGAAATGGGTATTGAAAGTCATCTAAGGTATAGAAATATTAGTTTTCTACATAAAGTCATTTTAGTCGGTGTCCGGTGTCGGTGTCCAAGAGGTTTACGGTTGAATTTACCGGCGGATAAAGACCTTTTTTTTGTAGCAGCTGTTCTATTGTGGAACACGCTACCAATTGAAATACAGAACATTAAAGTAGTGCAGTAGTGTGGTCTCAGCTCGAGTCTTAGTTTTTTTTTTTTTATAACTATATATTTTTTTTAATATATAGCATTTTTAGTTATTTTAAATTAATTTGTAGGCTTTTCCAAACATTTTCAAGACTCATTGTCTACTTAGAAAGCGATTTAAAGAAGAATAAAATAAAAATACGAATATGGACCACTTAGTCGTATACTCAATTTTTATAAACAAGTATTTGAACAAATTTTTATCATTTCTATTCTTGTGCAGAGGGAACAGTCTGCTATGCTTTGTAGTTAAATAAGAATTACAATATTTGCCACAAACGTTTTTACGCAATTTAAATTTTCATCTCAGATTTTATTTTCCTCGATCCAAATTTAGGATCTTTTATAAGGAAAGGACCTTAAAAATAAAATCCTCATCTTTTTCTGATTTATTTTTAAACTGGAAATTATATCTTGGCTATTTTTGCGAAATAAAACGTGAAATAAGGTCATGATCAAAAAATGAATCATGAAATAAGGACGCGATTGAAAAAATCAAATTAGGAAGCGATCGAAAAATTGAACTAGGCGCGCCAAAAAAATGAAATAAGGCTGCGACCGAAAAATTAAACTAGGCCGCGTGGTCTTGTTTCATTTTAGAAATGAAATAGGGACGTGATTTCGTGCATAAAACTAATCGCGGTCTTATTTCACGAGGATTTATTTCACTTAGACCCTCAAGTGTTTTTTTAAGAGGACGGAAGCACTTATGATTTACTTAAATCTTTTTAATCTAGAACTTCCAAAATACCAATTTTCAGAGCTTAAAGGTTTAAAGGCCAGCATCTAAATGAATTCATCAATGCTTTTTATGAATTTAATTTTAAATATTGAACTTTTTAAACCAATTAAACAATAATGACAGAAAAGCACTTAAACCGTGGTTTTAATTATTTTGAAAAAATTAAAATAAGAAGAATAAGTCGAAACTAAAGAACTTTGTAACAGAATATTTTTAACTAACCTAATTGGTGGCGAAGACGATGAGTCTGGCAATTGATTACGCGACATTTTAGGTTTTTTTTTTACACAGATGTTTATTGAAAGTTTTTTTTTTGTTGAAAATTCACAGGAAGTGAATTGGGAAATAGAAAATAAAACACTTTTTTAACCGAACACCGTATCCAAGTGGGATTTATCTTCTGACCGAACCTCACCGATATAAAATCCAATTTGAATTTATCTAAAAGGATGCTATTGAGTTTTATATATAGGCGAGATGGACAGAAAAAAATCTAATGGGAAAAATAAAACTCCGCCTCAAATTGAAGGATTATTTGCACCCCGATGAATTTCAAGTATTTTCATCCCTCCAAAACAGTAGTGTGCCATCTTGTTGAAAGGAACATAGAGTTCATTTTCCATCCGTTTTGAATTATTTTTATTGTTGTATTCTTATAGTGGTGAAATGGTGAAATTATTTTCTATCATTCTTGCGATGAATTTTCGTTGCTAGGGGTGGAGTTTAATTTACATTAATTTTACTTCCCCATAGCAACACTGGGAGCCATTTTGTTTATTTTTTTTTTGCTGTTGTTTTGATTCAAGAGGGTTATTATTTTTTTTACATAGCTACATATTTATTTTTTCAGTCTTTAAGATTGAAGTTAAAAGGTTCTTTAAATATTTTTGAACTTTTTTTTTCAAAATAAAAACAAAATTAGACACCGTCTTCCACCGTTATTTGGCTTTTTTTATTTAAACCTATAAATAGGACAAATCTTCAACATTCTCTGTAGCTCTGAATCTTAATAGCCGGCATCTGTGGTTCAGTTTTGAATTTTATTTATTTTTTTATTCAATAATTCAAAACTTCAAAAATCACCTGTCAATGTGCAACTTGAAACTTCAAAAAAAAAAAAAAAACTTGCAAAGTTATTCTTTGTGCGGTATTTTTTTTAATTCAAAATTGATTGCAAACCCCTAACGATTAACCCGCATTTTGAAATACATACTTCACCTGTTTCTGACAATAAACATTATTTTTGTTCAAAAGAAGGGTAAATGTCTCTTTTAAGAAGCAGAAATCACCCCAAGCACCGTTAGCGCCACCCGCATAGCACCATCTCATAATTTGTTTGTGCATTTGACAGACAACTGGAGTTTTTTTTTGTATGAATTCCTTTCATTTATACAAAGAATTAATATGCAGTAGAGAGTTGTGCTTGCTGTTGATTTGATATTGAACTTTTAAGGTGATTTTTGATTTTGGCTGCAACTTCTTCTTTGATAAAAGTGTCTACTTTTAAAATATTGAACTGAATGAATTTTAGGGATAACATTTAAAAAATTCCTCTGAATTTAATAATAACAGAGATATAGGTAGACACTTACCTGAATTCCTAGTCTTTAAGCTGATTTTTTTTTGTTTGAATCTGTCTTGTCTCCTTTCACTGAAATAAACAAAGAATTTTCAAAGTTTGAAGTTGCAAAGTCGTCTTTGCATGAATACCTAACCTTAATAATTCAAAAATTGTAAGTTTGGGGTAAAAGTAGAAAAATCAATTTTTTTGTAGTAATTTTTCAAACGAATACGAGATACAGAAAAAAAAAGGAATTACTTTGATAATTATTTTTATTTTTTACCATAGAGAATTCATTCCAGTTTTCAAAATTGTCTTTTTTATTGTTGTGTGATCATAGAAGATTCCGAGATATCGATGATCAAAGAAAAAAACTCTAATTTTTGTTAAAAAACCGTAATTTAAGTTTAAAAAAGTGGGGCATTTAATGTATCCAAAAAATACGAATTTTCAAATATCGTTATAGACGTTTTAATTTTTTTTATACAGTATGCCCCAGTTATCATGTTTCCAATTGAAAATGGTAATATAAGACCATGACTTCTCAGAATACCTACTACAGTACTTGTTCATCAGCGTTGCCGAAATGGCCCGATGGGGCCATTTTGCCCTATTTTTTTGAAATGGCCCGGTGGCCCGGAAAGTTCGAAAATGGCCCGCAAAAAAGTTTTTGAACCAAATACAGAACATTTATTCATATACATTAATATTTCAACTCTTCATTGATTTTTATACTGTTTTAGTTATTTTTTTTAATTTTATTTCTTTTGTTTCTTATAAACTGTTATTATAAATAATATTGAACGTACAAATGAATTTAAATGGATATAATAGTCCATTTCTTTCATTTCTGTTTGTGGCCCTGAAAAGATGAAAATGGCCCGATTTTTTTTTTCAAAAGTGGCCCGATATCAAAAAAAAATCGGCAACGCTGTTGTTCATACCGAACCATAACGGTTTACGGCTTTTTTTTGAGATTTGGACAAACCCCTTCTTTGAACAATTTTTTTTTCTCAACCGGTCTCAACTCTTTTTGTTATAAAATAAAAATAATTCCAAGAACACACTTTTATCAAATTCACCGATGGCGAACCTTATACTACTTTGATTTTTACGTAAAAAAGCTGTTAAAACAGCTAAAAACATAAAAAGCATAAGCTATTGTAAATGAAGTATGTATCCATAAAGAAAGATCGCTACTGCAAAAATAGACGCATTTAAATAACCGCTTTGAATAATTTTTAAAGTCAATTGGTCACAAAAACTAAATCATAAAAAAAAAACTTATTTTTTTTAAATTTTAAATCTTACCAAAGTAAGGTGTAAATTAAAAGTTATAAGCATTTAAATAGAATAGAATATGGTTTGAAAACAAATATATGTACATATTATATCTAATAGTCTTGTAGAATTAGAAGTTTCAATTCAAAAAACAAAATTTCAAAAATGTCTCACTCTTGATTTTTCATTTTAGTAGTTTTAGAAAACCACTGTTTTTTATTTTCAAAAGTTCGGATTGAAATTGTAGCTTTTAAAATTCTGCACAAAAAAAATCTGACACAATTTTCGTTAAAGTTTACGATTGAGTAAAAATGTTCCCAAACGCGTGGTGTAGAAAATTTCATATAATTTCATAAATCTATAGCTCTAACGAAAAAAAAAAAATAATCATTTTTTGTGTAAAAATTTATAAGCTACAATTTTCAATATGAAGTTTTTCAAAAAATATAACGGTTTTCGAGGAATATTTAAAAAATTAGAATTTGCAAAAAACTGGTTCAAAGAAGAGGTTTGTCCAAATTTAAAAAAAAAGCAGCCTTTACTAGACAACGGCTGATTTGGTATGAATAAGTACTATATTCTAAGAGGTATTTCAGCATTTTCAGTTTGGAACCTGATTACAAGGACACCATGTATTTTGCGGTAATATTATCATTGCATTTCCCAAACGCCAAAAAAATAAATCTAAAAACATCTCTTCTTTTTTAATTCCCACGTTAATCCATCAAATCTCAGAAGTGATAAACTTTTAAGCAATTAATTAGCCAAAAATTACAAGCAAAATTCCTTTCCACTTCATTAAACCTCCAAACACTCACGCATCACTGGAAGACACTTTTTTTCACCACTAAAATGACAAACAAAAAAAATTGTCACTGTAATGCAGGAAAACAACCCATTTTATTGCCACAAATTTGAATCATCACAAACAGATCAAACTATTGTCATCGGTGGCGGCGGCGGCGCGGCGGGGTCACATCACATCCCATCCATATTGCCACCAACCTATATAGCCTTTTGTTATTGCGCCTTATGCAATCACCACCATTTAACCATATATAAACTAAATTACAAGGGTGTCAAGTTGGCATAAAACTATAAATGAATTATTTTACTTGATAGCAAAACATTGAAATTAGCCACGTCGTCATAACCATCAATTTTATTGTTTCGTACGATGACGGTGTCGTTCTATTCTTCAATAGGTGAACACGCGACTGATCGTTGGTCGTTCACATGGAACATCGCCTTCTCCTCCTTCCTTTAAAATTGGACTAGCTCGAGGCGAGAAAATCCACATTTCATTTGCAATATGTTTTTTTTTTTACCGACAAATATCGAAAGAGTATTTGCATTACGAACGTCCTTGATATGGTGATGACAATAATCAACCCTGACAAGGATCAGAGATAGTATGAAATGGAAGGGGTGCATATATGTAGTTAGTTTCGGCGCGGCCGGCGTGCGTCGTCGGAACTTTGATTTGACATCCTTAAGTGCAATCTTGTTACAAAGCAATGTAAACAGGATTGTTAATTCGCATGAGTTGAGGTATAATTTTAAAGTCCACCAACACGACGACGATGTACGACAGCTATGGAAGGAGGGTTGAAAGTAAAAATGTATAACAAGCGTTATTTTTATGTGTTCCATAAAAATTCAAAGGGATAAACAAGAGAAATCCTTCCGGGATATATGCAGGAGATAAGGATAGGAGTGAGTTTATTTAAGATGAATTGAATGTGAGAAAAAATAATATTTTCATTTTCAATTGACTTAAATACCAAACAGATTAAGTATAACACTAATACGGTTATATAGCGAATTAAATGTACTAGGTTAATAAAGTTGTGTGGTTTTAAATTAATGAAATCTGCTAGGATATTGTGTTTGTGCATATTTGATTAGAGAACCAGAATTAGGTAGAGTGGCCTGTGGGAAAAGCAATCAGTGAAGTTTAATTTTTGTTTTTTAAATCGACAAACAAGTATGCCGGAAGAATCTTAAATTTCTCGAAAAAAAACTTCCAAGAAATTACATAATTCAATTTTTGATGAAAATTTTTTTTTCACCAAATTTGCTTGAAATTCGTTTTGTTTTCAAGTACGTATTTTCTTTTGAGGATGCACAAATGTTGACCCCGCAGAATAAATAACACACAATTTATTTGTTGATCAATTTTTATTTCCGTGGCTCGAAAAATAAAATTTCCAATTGGTTGTGATTTTTTTTTTTGACGATTTTTTGGCAGTATCTTTTAACCAATTTTCGTCTTTTATGTTGTCAAAATTAAATTAAAAAAAGGTGAATGCAATTTTGGCCCCAGACGAATAACGCTCTCTTTGAGTACATGAAAAGCTTATATGGAAGTTTTCTTCGATTCGACATGGGAAAAAAGTTATTGGCCAAAACGTCTATGAAAAAATTAAAACACAATAAGTATTTATTGAATTTTTTTTTCGTACTTTATTTTTTTTTGCATTTTTTTTTTTTACAAATATACATAAATATGAAGGTTATTTATTAAGTTAAAAAAAGTTAAATAATAACTGAAAAGTTAGTAAATATGTTAAATAATAGAGAAGAAATAATAGGTAAATGAGTATTTTAATAATTATGTTTTTTAATAAAGTTCGTCAACAATAATATTATTGAGAAATGCAGCTGGAGGATTAAAAGGTTTATGCCATCCAAATCCAAGGTATAAAACGATAGTCGTGATGTATGCACAGGTGCAACAGTTCGTCATCCAGTGAAACAAGTACAGTTATATTGTACGATGGAACTTTGAGCCCTGTCAATTAAAATATAGCAGAAATATGATCTTCTCCAGATATGCCGCGTCTGGGTACTTCCTCGTAATAACCAAACATTCGGGGGTACATTACTTAGATTTAAGACAGAATTATCTCGAGTTACTTCAATTTCGCAAATGTCCCCCCAAATAAAATTTGGCAAGTTTAAAAAACCCATTGTACTTTGATGTGTTGGTATATATTCTTGGCCAAAGAGTAAAGCTCATACAAAATTCTGTTATATAATTCATGTTCACAAATCCCAATTATTATAATTACCCTTATAATATGTCCCACTTCTCATCGCATTTAAGTATAGCATTTCAAATATAAACCTTGCCTTACTTTGTACTACTATTAACTTTTTTCTCACGCCGAATTGAAACTTACCGCCACACAATATTGATCTTCACAAAAATACCTTTCCAATTTTATATGAATGATCTTTATTGGCCCGGAGGCCAGCTCCTATACATATTTTGCCATTGTCCTCTAACGACGCAAATTTCATCGGCAAACATTTTCTTACCAGCATTTTTTCCTGTTTAAAAAATTATTTAAAACCTACAAAGAAGAATCAAAAAAAAATTTAAGCGGAGTTAGGGAGTTACGTGAGCGGGGCAGTGCCCCCAAGAAGTGCAAAAAAAAAAAAATACACGTGCCTTGCTGCTAACTACATATGTATGTATTTTAAAAAATCATTAAAATCAGAGCTGTTTCTCAAAAACTTGAAGTAAAAACTAAAAACTGAATGTTATCAGATTTTATCAGCTATCCCAAAGACATATTTTTTTCCCAAAACGTAACTAAAACAAACATAAATCCCACGACACAAACAAGAAACCCAATGTTTAAATAAAACATTTATCTTGTATATATTTATCATCATACTCCTTAACCCATATGCTAAGCAAACTATCAATTTATTATCCGATGAAATGTAGAAAATTCAATTACAAAAAGTCACTTTCTACCCCTTTCAGCTCAATGCACATTGAGCGGACATATCAAATCCAGAACCAGATCTCTATCAGAAATATACAAAAAGTAATACGCAACCTTAACATCTTCCGGCCAATTTATTAACATATAATTTTCCACACCAGTTATTTAACTGGCGATAATTGCCTGTGAGTTTCTGATGTGAGGACGGAAAAGGAGACGTCCTATTCGAATTCGGAAGTAACACACCACACACCCCTGTGTCGTTAACCATTTTTTGAATTTCGGAATTTGTTTTTTTTTTTTTCTGCAAATGACATTGGCCACAACCCGCAATTGAAAACGTCATGCAACACGTGACCAAGCGTATGCTTCTATAGATTTTCAATCCCACAGCCTTGGGCAGTACAACACAAATCTTATACCCAACTTCCATCCAGTCACAGAGGTGAGTTTTTTCCACAAGAATACAACACCACCATTGCCAACAACAAAGGAGAGATGAGCCAGAGATCTCATAAGGACCCTTAAGTTAAATCACTGATACAATTTTGAAGGGTTGCAAGGTTATGTGCAAACTCCTCTTCAACCCGGAACAGATTGATTTGTAAATATTTAAGGATGCGCTTGCGGTTGGTCCATTATAGTTCTACATAGTTTGCCCTGTTGACAAAAGGAAGGAAGTGGTTTTTCTATTTGTGACTTAAAACCATCACTGCCACATTCTTTTCGGACTAAACTGTTTGTTTTGATGACGGTTTAATCCGCAGCAAATTGATTTGTTTGTTTTTGAATTGATGCATGGTGAGATTTTGGCGAGTTTTTTTACGTGGGAAAGTTTCGTAATTCAATCGAATGAGAATTTATGTAAATAAAAGTAGGTATGCCTGTTGGCTATGTGAAGTTGAATTTAAAGAAAAAAATGTAGATAGTAAGTTGAGATTTTTCAAAGTTTTCGGTTATTTTGTAGAAAGTTTTGCAAAAGCTTTTGGCGAGCTTATTAGTTCAAAAGCTTCATAAAATAATTCTTGGAGTGTCGCTGTTATCGTTTTGAAGAATTTTTTTTTGTTCAAGTTCAAGCTTCCGAAGCTTTTTTTGTTATTTGGATTTTGATTTTAAATTCAAATTTATTTTAAATGAAATAATATTTTTAGCATTTGATAAAAGAAACTCCTCCTAATTTTAATTTGGAAAAATGAGTTAAGAAAAATGGATCGCAGCATTATTTCATTTTAAAGGTGAAATAAATTTTATTTATAAAATATTTATAATACCACGTGGTATTATAAAAGGTCCGCCATCTAACGTTTGATTTGACAGATAATTTGACAGATAATTAGTTTTATCCTTCCGCTGAACGAATATGGTTGTGTATACAACGCTGGAAAATATTTCGACATTACTTTGAAAATCATGGTAATCTTGCAGAATGTGTGAATGTGATTTTGCCCAAAAAAATCATCTTTTGACATGGAGCTCATTTTGATCTTGGCTGCTATGCAAACAAGAAAAATTGTCGCATTTGGGGCACAAAAAACCCGCTTTAAAGGACAATATTCATAAAGCCATTGGTGAAATACAGCTGCACACAATCGATAATGTTCTTAAAAATTGGACCGATCGTGTAGGCTACTGTATGGCCAGCCGATTCAGCCATTTGAATGAAATTATTTTCCATTATTAACCGGAAGGATTGTACTTTCAAATAAAAAAAGAAATTTGAGAAAATATTCAGTAGTTTTTTTATAGCATTTTCAAAAAAAAAAGTTATTTGGCGGACCCTTTATAAATTTTTGGTTTGGGACCGAATTTTATTTATCGACCTCCGGCAATTTTCATTTGCAAAATCAAATAAGACAGCGCCAGAAAATTTCGGTCGTGTTTATATTTCCCTCAACGGCATTTGTTTACCTTATTTTGGAAGTATAAACAAATTTAATTAATAATAAACAATAAGCAACTGCTCAATATTTCAAAAGCTGGCAGAAGTTCAAGCTTTCAAATGTGTCGTAATCGTGCCATTGTTCACAAAGTTGCAGCTTCTTCTTCAAAACAAGACAAATGTAATTTTTGATTACGACTATATAATATTTTCCCAAATTCGTTAACACCCTGTAATCTGTGCGACTTTACTCAAAGCATGGAATCCAACGAAAGTGAAATAAGAATTAAATTTTCATTTCTCTTGTTGTAATCAATCAGAATTCGCTCCATAAAAAATATTTTCCCCAAGCTTAACTAGCGTGAACCACTCTTTAAAATTCACATTAAACATAATTCGCTTTTTCTTGTTTCACGTTTCAACCCGTCATGTCATCTGTCTATTCCATTTCAGTTTCAGTTTGTTTTTGTTTGTGAAATAGGTTGCTGCGTTTGACTTTGTCTCCGTGTTACGCGATCGGTCAGTGAAAGAATATTTATTTATATTTTAGTTTTCTTTTAATAATAATGAGAATTAAAATAATTTTAGATGTTTGTGATAAATATTAGGAGCAAAAAATATTTATTCGGGAAAAGTTCATATACATTATTTTTTAAGAAATAAAATTCGATCATCTGCCGCAGCGCAGCACCATCGCTAGCCGCTGAGTTATTCGTTTGTTTTGTTTCGTTTTGTATCGTTCCGTTCAATAAAATTCTATTTAATTTCAAGTTATTCTTTGAATATTTATTTTTGTTAAAGCCTAGTATACAGGTCTTTAAAAAAAAATTATGCGGTGAGAAAAAAATGTATCTGTGAAACTCCGTTTTTTTATACATATAGCAATGGGAGTGACATTTCTTTTGCGTCAAAGCAGTCGTGGTGAATAATTTTTTTTCATTTCGGATTGGTTCACAATACATAAAAAAATTTAGACGTCAAAATCTTTTGGCGCGAAATGACTCATAAGAACTACATAATCTATTTTTTAGTGTTGAGGATCTGTGTTTACCAAACATAAATCAAAATCAGTTCTTTGATCTCGAAAAACGTTTCTTCATTTAAAGTATCTGGCCTCGGTCCCTAATTATTTTCTTTTCTTTTTTTTCTTTACATCATTTTTTTTATTATACCATTTATTTTGTGATATATTAAAATGGTAAATAAACCAATTAAATTAAATTACCTATTTCTTTTTTATATTTTAGTCTGATAACATTTTTGTTGTTTATCTATTTTATTGTTTATTCTAAATTACTTTAAGAAAGGAGGAACTTCCTGTTATCCAGTCGGGGATTTTATTTCGTTTATTATTATTATTTTTTTATTTCGTTTAAAATTAAAAGATTGAAGATTGTGTTCCAACTCTACCGCGTGTAAAATCTGAATATATTGGTCTTTTTTTTTTGTTTAATCTACCACAATTTTAAACAGTCTTAATTTCAATGCATACCTGCTTAAATTAAAAGATTGCCTGGTCTACTTTTCGAAAACTATATTTCTCAATAAAAAAAGTTAAACAATGAAAAGTGTGCAAAACAAAAACAGAAAAATCTTCAAACACATGTTCTCACGTAACGTGCTCTATTTGGTGTTGCATTTATTCCAACCCTAATTTCAATTTCAACAAAAAGCACGAACGAAACTACTCGAAACTAACTCGATAAACTGAATACGTATAGCCAATCTAAGCTTAATCTAATAAGAAATAAACTCAAAACCTTGATTAAAATTCTTGACCAAGAGCAATATAATATGCACATTCTGACTCTATAGATATGTACATCCAAACCATACATAAATATGTTCCTATTAAACAATTTTTATATTAAACTTTTTATAAAACGAAACATTGATGAAAAAATTTGATTCCAACTTAAACCGAAAGAAGAAAAAAAAAAAAAAAACAGAAAAAATGGCGCGTCAATTATAGAGCAATAAAAATTCGTTGATACTGATTATGATTATCATTTGAGCAAACTTGTAAGATTGCAGCCAGTAGTGGCAATAAAAGTTCGTTAGGGCTGTTTTATAGTTTTTACAGAGTAACATGCCATGTGGGACAGGTATGTTCCTTAAATAAATTTAAAATAATAATCTCTTAATGGAACATGGACATTTTAGGTAGGAAGTTATTTCATATTTGATTTTTGTCTGTTTACTTAAATATTAGGTGCCTAAGGTGTCCGTGTTTTTTTTACCAGCTTTAATTGTTATGGCGGAGAGCTTGCGGAGGTTTGAATTGATATTTTTTGGAATTTATTGCTTACGGCAATCGAAAAAATATTCTCCTCCTGCTCCTACTCCCAACTTCCGATGCTTGAAAGATATACAAAATCAAATTCTACACCTAAAAAATGAGGTGACAACAGCTCCACCACAAGGGTCGGGGCAAGGGGCAACATGAAAAAATACTCACCATACTATGTTTTTCACTGTAGGTACAAAACTTAATCAATTTTCTGGTGCCATTATAAATAGTTTTCAATATATATATTATAATAGTTTCCAAGGAATTTTTCAAAAAGAAATGTATTTTAATACTGAAAAATGCAAAATTTAAAAATTATATCTTTTTTTTTTCCGATGGAAATCTTCAAAAGACACTTGGTAAGAATCGGTACATACTCACCGGGGAGAGTATGATAACCGGGGCGCCGAAAAATGATAACGGATTTTTGTAGAACACGGCAATACAAGCATTTTTTACTAAGGGAGGGGGGTCTATCTCCCCCCGTTTAGGCGGTAGGGGCAATTTAAAATATATGTACGTTAAATGGAAAACAAATAATTAAAAAATAACGGTAATACTTACAACTAAGTTTTATACATTTTTTTAAAGCCAACACATCTGTCTATTAGCCAGTTTTTGAATCACGTCAAAACTATGCATAGTTTTTGAAAAAAATTGTTTTAAACTCAAAATTTGGGCAAAAAATAGTTAAAAATAAGGTTTAAAGTGTAATTTTTCAAAACTTTAACATTACCTACTGTTATTTTTTTTTAGAATTCATTGCTTTAATTTATTTTTGATCAAAAACTGAAAACTAGATGATTTTATGTCTTCTAGTTCTTGAGAAAATTGAAAATTACCAAAAAAAAAATATTTTAATTAAAATATTTTTTCCTTGCTTGAGTATTTACGTTGTCTTATTTTGATAGTATATCGAATATGGATTAAGATATACCTAGGATAAATAAATTCTTCTTAAATCCAGTTTATTTAAATGCAAAAGAAGCTTTGCATGCATCTCACCTAGCACCCACCCCATGTTGCACGCACCCCAAATCCTATAGTGAGGCCAAGCAGGGGGTTTGCACCACCCATACACACCTCGGTGTATCATACACCCAACCTCGCACCTACCCCAAATCCTACAGTGGGCTCAAGCAGGGGGGTTGCAGGGGGCAGCATGCCCCCCCATACACACCCCACTGTTGCATACATATAAACTCGCACACACCCCACTGTTGCATGTACCCAAACTCGCACCTACCATTTTCACTATCAAAATAAGACCACTCAAGCAAAAAAAAAAACATAAATAAATTAAAATAGTACTTGTGGTTATTTTCAATTTTCTCAAAAACTAAAAGGCAGAAAATCATCTAGTTTTCAGTTTTTGATTGAAAATTAATAAGAGCAACAAATTATTAAAAAAAAATTATTTATAAACTTATGGTTTTGAAATATTGAAATTAAACATTTTTTTTAACTTTTTTTACTCAAATTTTGAGTTTAACATTGAATTTTTGAAAAACTATGCATAGTTTTGACTTGATTTAAGAACTGGCTAATAGAATAGAATGTTGGCTTTAAAAAAACGTATAATTCTTAATTGTAAGTATTACCGTTATTTTTTAATTAATTTTTTTCCATTTAACGTACATATTTTTTAAATTGCCCCTACCGCCTAAACGGGGGGAGATAGACCCCCCCTCCCATAGTAAAAAATGCTTGTATTGCTGTGTTCTACAAAAATTCGTTATCATTTCTCGGCGCCCCGGTTATCATACTCTTACCATTATTTTTTAATTAATTTTTTTCCATTTAACGTACATATTTTTTAAATTGCCCCTACCGCCTAAACGGGGGGAGATAGACCCCCCTCCCATAGTAAAAAATGCTTGTATTGCCGTGTTCTACAAAAATCCGTTATCATTTTTCGGCGCCCCGGTTATCATACTCTTGCCAAACCACCAGAGAATCAGGACCAATCTATGAAAGATCGATAAATGTTTTTTCGTTCTCAATTTATAAATCACGTTGTGGGAAGTTTAAAGTTACTTATCCCATTGCCATTCCCATTGCTTTAAGACCATCAGCTCATGAAGCTTGGTTCTTCTTAATCTCCGAATATTGTCTCGTATATTGAAGACGATCTCTATTTCGGAGTTGGTAGGACTTTGCAGTCGCTGGTTGTGTGATACAGCGTGTTTTTTTAACTACTTCTGTAACCATTTCAATTTGAAGGTCACGATGCAGATCGCTATTTCTTATATACCAAGGGGCATTTATTATTCCACGAAGGACCTTGCTTTGGAATTTTTGGATGGGTTCAGCATTTGTTTTCTTTGTACATCCCCAAAGTTGGATTCCATAGTCCAAACGGGTTTCAATACTTGCTTATATAGCATTAGTTTGTTCTGGGTAGATAGGTCAGAGTTCTTTTCTAGAAACCAGTACATTTTTCTGTACTTCAATTTTAGTTCCTTTTTTCTTTTTGATGTGCTCTTTTTATTTTGGCTTTGTTGATTTTTTTGTTCGTAAAGTTAATTTTTTCGTCGATTTTGTTTCACTTAGTTTGATTCGCTATTTTTGCGTCAAGTCACTAACTTTATCGACTGCATTTTTCAGTTTTTGTGTAGCTTTCGTAACAGATTTATCTGGCACCAATATTGCAGTATCATCAGCACCACTGCAATATCCCTTGTATATAACAGATACAGGGTTGGTCCTAGGACACTTCCTTGTGGTACACCGGCTTAAATTTTCTTTATTTCTGAGTAATTTTGGTCGTACCGTACTCTAAGGAGTCGGTTTGTAACGTAGGTGTACTCAAGTCCCAAGTGCCAAACCTTGTCAAAGGCTTGAGCAACATCTAAGAATATAGCCGAGCATACTTGTTTTTCTTCAAGTGCCTTTTCCACAACATCCGTAATTCGATGCACTTGGTCTATCGTGGAATGTTTATTTCTAAATTCAAACTAATGGCTTGGAATTAGTCTTCTTTATTCTATTATTTTGCTAAGTCTTTTCAGGAGCAGTTTTTCGAAAACTTTTGCCATGATTGGTTTAAGCGATATAGGTCTGTAAGATGTTACTTCTGTTGGTGGTATAACAATGACTTCTACAATTTTCCAATGATCGATAAATATTTTGTCCTCAAACAAAATTTTATTGAAAAAAGGGGGTAAGCTAAATTTGAACAAAAATAAAATTTTGTCTTCAAAAAATTACTAAAAATTGATAAAAAAGATAAATTTTCAAAAAAAATTTGTTAGAAAAACACCAAGAAATTTTTCCAACCGGGGTAATTGAAATTGTTCTGTAAAATAAAATGTGAAAAAAAATTTGATAAAAAAATGTTCGTCCAAAAAAAAAGTGGTAAAAAAAATTGCCAAATAAAAATTTTCAGAAAAAAAATCGTCAAAAGTTCTGTAAAAGAACGTTTTTTGAACTGTACGGTGTCAGCCTTATTGCGGTTATCAATGATCATTAATTGACAATTTTTTTAACCGGACGGAGCAGTGCCCCCAATAACTCGAGTTAACGGTAAAAAAGGACACGGACACCTTAAATGCCCTGTTACCAACTATACTAATTAATAAACAGAAATTTTCTATACTATAAGTGACCACCACGTCGATAAATAAGAATCCGGTTTCTAAATAAACAGAAAAAGATTTAAAGCCCGATGACTCTATTGGGTGTATGCATTATATGCAATTACTCACTAAAGTTTATTGAATTCATTATGCACATGAATGCTGTGCAATGTACAGGTTTAATTTTTTTTTTTTTTAATACAGCATCCAAACGATTTTAGATATCTGATAAGTTTACCTAGAACTTACTTAATAAGTAAGTATGTCACAAACTCTGTTGGACGTACAAATACTCAGGAATAGGGTGTTTCCTTCGATGGATTTTCTTTTTAAATATTGAATATTAATAGTTGCAGTCAAATGTAAAGTAGCTTTAAATTAAAAAACAAAAATGCACGACTAAAGATGAGTGAATCCCTCAGAATGGAAAATGAAAAGATTTCAATTTTCAAAATTTTTATTTTTCAAAAACCACGGGTTTACAAATCGGAAGTTATCCATATCAATGGAATCTTCTGAATGGAACCTGAAGTTTTTCCTTTGTATGTACATTGAGCCCTTTACCATTCTACCAAATTTCATCATTCCTGGAGCAATCGGAAGTACTCCATATATTTGATAACATATCTACATCCTATACCTCAATAACCACACTAATGATAAAAAGTTGAAATAAGGTAAGGTCCCTGTGTTTGGTCAGATCAGCGCACATTCTGAATTTGAAAAGTTTCTGATTTCATTGGAACTTAATATTAAAGGTTTCAAAATTTACAACAACAATTTGAATATGCTACCACAAAGGCTAGAATTTCATGTTTCGCGAGTGCCACGTCGATCATCAGACTCAATATATGCTGTGCTAAAGGACTTTATATATAAATTGAAGGACTTTTTGCCGTCATCGTCACGAGGATTTGAACCGAGACTAAGCGGCATACTTAGCGCTGTGCTGTTGCGAAAGCTTTGCAGCCTTACTTTACGTATTTGGTGATACAAAAAGCCCCTTTAAATTGGTACTGAAGATAAAGGGGGTCGAAAATAGCCTTAGTTTGTTCTTGTTAAAAGAGTTTAGTGCCACAACATAGTTCGGCACTTCCGTGCGCTGGATAGAATTTGTAATATTCTCATACTCTAACGTCAATTTTATTTTCCTGATTAAAAGATTCACAGGCATGCAGTTTTGATATTTTTCACCAATTTATTGAAAAAGTTTTTTTTTTTTAGACAGTCAACGAAACACCCTTGTGTCCAAGAAGCTTCGTGTTCGAATTTGCTTATCAATTAAAATGCTATTAATTATCTTAAGCATTTATGGAAAACCTCTTTTTGGTATTATTGCATCATTTTCAGCCAACCACAGTTTTTTTTATCTCCATGTTTATAGACTCTTTTGAAAGGGGTTTCCCAAGCAAGTTAATGCCGGTTTAGCGTTGAATTTATTTACGTATTGGAAAAATTAGATTGAGCAGTTAAAAAAAGAACCTGTTATAGTTAGTATTTACGTTAGACAACATAACCCATTGATACTTCCATCTAATACTTTACACGAATAGTGATTATTTTAATTTGAAAATAAAAACTCCATTTACGCGATGTAGTTTTTCTGTGTAGAGATCATTGGCATCAGTTAAATTTATTCAGGTCAGAATTTTTCTGTACTTTTGTTGGTTTTTGTATACAATAAATAATCTATACCTATAGCACTCGTAAAGGAATTAAAATATTTAAAACTGAGTATTAATAAACTTTGATGATATTTCCAGACTTCATGTTTGTAGAACAAAAAGCTGCTGATATAGTCCCATATAAATTAACTCGTGTATACAGTTACATCATATCGGATTGCATACTTAGATTATATCATTTGT
The DNA here is from genome assembly GCA_958431115.1 of Syrphus vitripennis. Classification (NCBI taxonomy): domain Eukaryota; kingdom Metazoa; phylum Arthropoda; class Insecta; order Diptera; family Syrphidae; genus Syrphus; species Syrphus vitripennis. The sequence goes on along the minus strand of OY288108.1, from coordinate 104,323,418 downwards.
TGTAGCTCACAGATTGATTGAAGTTAAAAATAATAATTAAAACTAGCAGAATTTTATCGATGATTGTGTGGCTGCGAAATTCAGTTTTATTATTTCAATTATACTTTTGATTAGAAAAGGTGTTTTTTTTTGTTGTTGTTTAAGTTTGAGGCTTTATGAACTATTAATTATAATTTGAATGACAGTATAATTAAATATTATTTCAAGCAATCTTCAATAACTGACATGATATTAGAAAATTATATAAGCAATCTGTTATCAGATAGGTCGTGTTTGTATTTCTCATGACTAAAAGCAGATGTGTAGTAATTAAACGACTGTTTTATGATTCAATCAAAAAAGCTCCTAGTTTGTCCCTTAAAATCATTGTTTTTTAATATTAAAATTTATTTAAATTAGTATTTGACTATAGTGCAAGTCTTGGATTAGAAAAATGTTCGAACTTCAAATTTTGATAAAAGTTCAATTTTTTTTTTTCAAATTCAAGTCTTGCGCTATAGTAGTCTATTTATTTATTTCTTTATTCGTCAACAGATTTCGTATCTTACAGATTGCTTACAATTTTTAAAACTTAAATTAATTTATTAAATATAATATTTTAGATTTAAATTCTATTTGATTTATCGATAAATGAAATGTATCAAACTTTTTAATGTTTTTTGTGATGAAATAGATTTATCGATGAATCAAATAGTCTATATATGCACATTACTAAGTCTATCTGTCTCAGTCTAAGTCTATTTGTCTGTCACTCAGAGTTTTCTACACCCTAAGCTAGTTGCCGTGATTTTTTAATTTTAAATTTAGTTTTGTCCAATATATTTAAGATAATCAGCCCTATCATCGTAAACATAAAAATGTTTAAAAGCTGTTAAAACAAATTTTAATTTTCTCAAAAACGATACCAAGAATTTTTATAACAAAATATTGTGTGCATGAGCATTAAAACGATCTATGATTTAATACTTAACAATTTTAAATTAAAACATTATTTACAGTACCTAACTGTCATAGATAAGTTTATTTTATTTTTGATTTTCTCATTTTGGGTTGAAGCAATTTTGATGTTTTTTTTTATTAATATTGCATATCCAATTGGATTTTTCAAAAAAAAATTCAAAAAAAATTATTATCCTCAATATTGAACTTTTTAATTTTTCTTCATTAAAATGTTTTACTTTATATGCATAAATATTAAATTTAACGATATACCTTTTCGCTCTAGTGTTTTTTATTTCTCGTTCATTAATATTTTTATTCAAGAAATCAAAATAAAAACCCAAGATTTAAAAACTAAATGTGATCGCACCACAAAGAAGCAAGTTCGTGCGATCCAGACGTGCATTTTGTTTTTTTTCTTGGAGATCTATTCGAAAATTCATTTTTGAAATAAAATAGAATTTAAAATCAGTTTAAAGACTAAATAAAATAATAAAAACAAAAGAAAAATAAAACAGACCTTGACTTCTTTTTCCGAACTCAATTTTTGCATCTTTATTTTATGTGGTGTTGTATAGATACCTGGGATAATAACGTACATGCCAATCTATTTAGCATTTGCTTTTGATTACTCGCAGATTTGTTGGATTAATGTAAACACGAAAAAAAACAACTCTAAATATTTATATACCGTTTAGTAAATTTAATTATATTTTTATTTTTAAACTTCCAGACATGAATACACAATGTATTTATAAAATGTTTTGTTTTGATAAGTTTAAATATAATTTCGAGGAATAGTTATAAATTCATATCAATATAGATTTAATGCGTTTAGTAGAAAGTTTCGTTCCCCTTCAGGTTTACGAATGGCTGGCTGGTCATACCTATGAGGCAAGAGGCTTAGGAGTTAGGAGTTAAATCAACTAGTTATCAAAATTTTATTTTTTTTATTGCTTATTATGTAGACAGTGAAAACTTTTTTTTTCTAGCTTTTTTGGTGTGGTGAATTAATTTTTTTTTAAATCATTATTATTTCATTTTTTCATGAAAAATAATCATTTTAATCAAAAAAGAGATTTAAACATTTTAAAAATTAATCAAAAACGCCACAATATGTACATATATAATTAATACTGCGCAATCAGGGGTGAATGGAACTTCAGTGAACATACAGTAATTGTTCTTATCAAAAACATTACATGTTCAATAATTTAAGTCTCTTATGCCCGGTTGCACAAAACGCTTTTAAATATTTATTACTGGGATAAATTTTGAAATAAAATTTTAAAGACGATTTATAACGAAATAACGCTGTTCCATTGAGTATTAACACATCATCGCTTTAATGCAGAACTAGTCTAAGGCAAAAATTTGGATATTTTTTTTTCTCGTGAGAAAAAAAGTCGGTTCCATTAAGCGTGTTTCTGTTGGATGACCGTGTTACTACGCTGTTGTTCATTCAGTATTTTAATCGTACAAAATTACAGTTATGTCCTAAGTGCATTGTACATATATAAATTTGCATAGTACTCTCATGAAAACGTTCCACACGTGCGTCGGCCCTCCAACGATCACACACCTAACTAATTTTCTGGTTCCTGTTTCTGTTTATATGCAAGTGCGCCCTCAAACGACCACTCAACATAGCTGTGTGGAACGTGCTCATGAAAGTACTATGCCAATTTAAATACAATGCCTAAGGGTTATATTTTTAGTTTGCGGTTTTATGAAACTGTGACTTAGACTGCATTAAAGCGACATGTTGTCATTTTCTTATACTTTTTTGACATTTTTTACTGAGTGTGATAGTGTGGAAAATCTTTTCAGCAAAGTTTGACATCTGTCATATTGCTATTTCACTTGCACTGGTTATGCGAGAAACAGAATAAAACAGCGCCAGCAACTGCATCCGCTATAAAGCCCTAACTTTTTTTTTAAATTCAAGCAACCTAGACAAATTTATGAGGCCGATAAATTTATAAAACTGGCTTAAGTGGATTTTGGCGCAGTGAGCCATTAATTTAACTAAATTATTTTATTTTAAGTACACACATAAAAGACTGTTTCAACTTTTACTATCATAAAATCAACTTTCTTAAAAATATATTAATTCACTGTCAACATTGCAACGGTCATAAAACGAACATTTGTTGATTCTTATCATTCCCTTCCTACTCCTACTCACCAAGGTCAAAACTGTTTTTAGTACATACAAATCTAAATGATACTAAAATTAACTACTATCACTGAATTCCTCATATGGATTAAATTAAACAATCACTCTCTCTATCTTTATCTTCAGAATGGATGTGTAAATCAAAAAGTAAAATATGTTCTCAATTGAATAATGAAATATACAAAAAAAAAAAATTAATTCTGTCGGTGATGTTGAGAAAATTAGACTATAAAATTTCGCCCACCTAAATAAATGTATCCAATCTAGAGAAGTTTGATTTTCAAGGCCACTAACATGGTTGCCAAAGGAAGTGTAGATAACAACAAGTAAGTTTTATCAACTAAATTGAAGAGAATCTTGAAGAATGGAGGTTTGTTGGACTTCTTTTAATTTCTGAAGGGGCCCTGTTTACAACTAAACAACTTCAGTTTTAACTGTCGTAGGTTCTTGCTGAAATATTTTCAACATATCTGTTTTTAAAAAATTCTCCATAGTTGAAGAAAGCGTCCAACTAGATCATTCTTATTTTCCCGATAAAAACTCCCAAACCTGGTAACCTGGCACTCCAACCACCAACGCATTGATAGTAGCTTATTCTTTAAAAAAATTTTGCGGACGCGAGAAAGAAAAAAAAATCAGGAGTATCTCTTATAGATTATAGTCCATACATGCTGTGTACTACTACAATACAACACAGTGCAATGATCCGCATAATGGACTCCAGCCCTATCATCTCGCCATCAGTGTTCGTTCAGCGTCCAGTCTGGCCTTTTTCGAATTTCTAGCTTTAGCGATCACGAGAAATACGAGATACTCCCTGCGTTGTGTATACCTATAGAAAAATTTCGCCTTATGCTTTACCTACTAAAATAATAGTGTAAACAAGCTATTGCCCGCTACACCAGGGTTTCCTATTAAATTGTAGCTTCAAGTACGAATCGTATTCAGTTGAGATTACGCTCTAGTGTCGTTCAGATAGATTGCGCGAAATAAATAAATAAGACCACGACGACGACGTGACGATCGACCACTTAGACAATCATCGGCCATTCAGTAAAGCATCTACTCCCCGTGCTACGAAACGGGAAGTAAAATTTTAAACAAGAGCCTACCTTTATCAAAATTTTATTTATATTTTGTGTTGAAAATGAGTAAATCTGTATTTAGAAAATTCCAAGTAATTTTTGTGTTAGTCGTTTGAAAATGTTCTATTGACCAGACGACTTGACCGACGATCGACGACAGTGATACGGGTAAAGAGATAACAAGTTGAAACGATCCCTTAAAAGGGCTCTGTGATTTTATCGGCGCGTCTATATACATAAGTGATTAGTGATAATTTAATTTTCCGTTTTGATTTTTTTTTTGCGATCTTGTAATTCTTGCTAAGCTATATAATATTGTGATAACCTTGCGAATTTATTGAATTTTTTTTTTGTTTTTTGTGAAAGTGATAGTTGAACTCTCTTGAACTTTCAAGAGTTAAAAAAAGGAGTTAAAGGGATAATTCAAAATGTCCGAATCAGGAATCGAGATGGCTATGTCGAGGAAGGAACGAGAGGAGAAAGGTAAGGAAGTGGATAGAACATGATAGTGAAAATGTCTTGATGTCATTTCTAATCGGCGAAATTTAAAATTTTCATTTCGATTTGGGTTTAAAATGGAAATTTAAGTTTAATATTAATGAGGCAGAGATTTAAACAGATATTGGCACTATCTGTGGAAGGAAAAAAAGTTTTTTTTTAGGGACTTTCTCCGAACGTGGTAATGTTTTTGCGAATTCCAATCTTGTTTGTTACTGCACTCCAATTCTTTTAAAGGTATCTATTTTGTGTAAATTCTTTCCAAGATCATAAACAAGTTGACTGCATCTTTACTTGGCTCCGGTGTTTGATAGATTTTGTCATAAAACTGACATTCAAACTAAGAGCCTTAAGTTTCAATGAAAGATTTTAAAGTTGGATTTCATCCTACTTAGAACATTAAAGTCCATGTTGTCATCTTGGGTCCTTATTATTCATTTTATACTTAGATAACTTGAGTTCAATTAAACCTCATCTTTTCTTATCTATGCCGAGATATCAACGTTCCAGGTAATACGTTCCATGAACAGCTGCTCACTACTTCAAGCAGAAGTTCATAGTTTAAGGAAATGTCGACAAATGTAAAATGTTAAGTTTACCCACAAAAAAATAATATAGTTTTTAATTAAATGTTTCACTCGTCTCCATTGACTAGAATATCTGTTTTCTTCTTTCTGTTGATGGCTCTTAAGGTTGATCGGAGATTTTAATATTGGTATTCACATAATTCATAAAATTATTTTTGACCAAATTTAATGAATTAAGCTTTTTACTTTTTATTTTGTATAAACTAAACTATTTACAAAATTCACTGTTCAAAATAAAATAAAAAATAAATAACTAAATGAACATACAGTTGGCACGAGTACGATAACTTGGGCGCCGAAAATTGATAACGGATTTTTGTAGAGGGGTCCAAAACAATCATTTTTTACTATGGGAGGGGGGGTCTATCTTGCCCCGTTTGGGCGGTTGGGGCAATTTTATGGAAAAAGTACTAAAAGTGAAAAATTATAAAAAAATAATACGGTATTCACACCAAGCCGAAAACACGGTTTTGACAGTAGTGTTGTCAAAAAATTGAAATGACAGACGAAAACAAGTAATATGCAGTGTGAACGCATTTCGTGTTTTCGAAAACTTTTAGCTGAAAACCGCGTTTTGAGTTTGGTGTGAATAGGCTATGACGGTAATACTTAAAATTAAGTTTAATACTTGGCCAGTTTATATATCTAAGATATCAGAGATCTTCGTATTCTCAGAAATATAAACAAAAATTCTCATACAAATTTCTCAATTCTACTGTCAAAACTCTGAGAATGAAAATTTTTGGATTCGATTTCTCAATTTTACAAAGTGATAGCTTTGACTTTTGAAAATAATTTAATTTTATTTGCTTTTGTATTTTTAACAGGCGTCACAACAACAATTTTTATTTCTTTGAGAATTGTTGTTTATATTTCTTTCTCAATCTCTGTCATTTTCACTGAGAATAGGTATTCTCAGAGATCTTAGAAATATAAACTGGCCAACTGTTTTATACAGCCAGTATTTTGTACTATAAGCCACTTTTTAAATCAGGCAAAATGTATATGCAAAGTTTTCGAAAAAATTAATTTCAAACACAAAAATCGTAAAAAAGAATGAAACTCACCAAAGATAAACATTTTACTCAACCCTAAACATTAAAAAAAAATATTTTAAATTACTACCCTCAATGAGTGGGTGCACACTTCAGGGTGCGTTACAGTTCGGGTCGGTTCAGGGCATTGACCAACATCAGTAGCTATCTATCTCCAGTTTCTACCTGAGTGATTGGAGTCGAAAAATTTCTAGGCCGCAGAGTTTGGGTCTAATCGCTCTGTATACCTCTTTTTTTGGAATTTTATTTATGATATGCTTATATCCATACTGCCCATGTTGTATTTGTATTTCAAATAAAAGCTTTTCCAAAAAAAAAAAAACGACTATTTATAAAGATTTTTAATAAAACAATACATTTGTTAGAAATCAAAAAGTGTTTACATTGTATAAATAAGCTGCGGTATACATTCATACTGCCAGGTCATAGCTTTGTTGATTATTTAAGAGAAATCTCATCTCTGAGCTCTCGTCAGTTGGCAATTTAAAAAAGTCAACTTTTATCTACTACAAACAAATCATTATTCATTATATTGTTTTCATTTTTCCAATTAATTTACAATTACAGGTTTTTATTTGATATCTTCCGCTCTTCCCATATTTGCCATTATCACCATCATCATATCTGTCATTTAAATGTATTTGGTTTAATTCCTTAGGAAAAAAAAATCTTATTGAACAAATATTAATCAATGTCTAATAATATAGACAATAAATAAACAGTGATTCCCATATGTACATAAGTTATACATTGCATGTATCCCAAACTGGCTATTTAATTAACCATCATTATGAATTTTACTGAGATTTCTGCAGATGATGATGATGATATTTGTTTCAATATTTTACTGACATTTAAATTTAAAACAAGTTTTATTGAAAGTTGATAGTTTGGTTTTAGATGCGAAATGAAAATTACTTAATTATATTTTCCTGTTAAGGTAAGGATAAAGAAATGGAATCTTTAAATTGATACGTATACACAATTAAGTTAAGCATATATATTTTAGATCTAAAATGGAGTGTAAATAGCTTCCTTAAAAGTTTGTTTCTGTTTCCTTTCCTTTCCAGGAAATGAAATAAATGAAAATTATAAAAAGTTATGTAAGGAAATACATACCTATGTATAAATGTTGCATTTTAATCTGACGGGCTGAGCTTCAGTACACGATGAGTGTATCAAGTCTAAAAATTGATTTAAAGAAGTTTTACCACGGTGGCAACCCTGTAGAAGAGGTAGGGAGACAGTTATCACCAGACTTGCGTACTTAAGAACCAAGTTCAAGTACAACTATCAGTACCATGTACTTTCAAGTATAATTCCGCAAAGGAAATAGAAGATATGTACTTTCCAGAATTCCTTTTTTAATTAATAACTTCCTACTACTTAATTCTTTAAGTACTTATAATTTCTTTTAAGTACTTTTTTAATTCTTTTTAATTTCTCAAATAATTTAAAAGGAATTAAAAAAGTACTCAAAAGGAATTATAATTTCTTAAAAAAAAAATCTTTTGGAATTATAAATACCAGTACATGTATTCTTAAAAATTTGTTTAAGTACATGTTACTGTACTTAAGTACTGAAATACTTAATTATTTTACATTACAGGTTAATATTTTGTATATAAATAGTTCAAGTTACCTTAGAAACTTTCAAGAAATGTTGAATTTTCAAATAGAAATGTTTTTGAATACTTTAAAAAAAGGAATAGTGCTAAATACTTAAATAAAAATTTTGAAAACTAAATTTTTGTTCATACAAATTCTCGTCTAGCTATACATTTTTGTTTCTAAAAATAAATTTTGTAAAGAAAATTGGTCAAAAATATTGGAAAAAAATGGTCAAAAAAAAAAATTGTTTAAAAGTGGAAATATTTTTAAAATTGCGACAATAAAAATTTATCAATGAATAAAAATTGTAAAAAAGGTTCTATAAAAAAAAAATGGTCAAAAATTTGAAACACCGAAACGAGACTTCAAAAAAGTCTCATCCCAGTCTCGTATCGTGACCTCCTCATATAAGTTTTTAAATTTAAATAGTATGAAGCAAATGACATTTTTTTTCTTTTTCTGTGACTCAGCTCAATAAAAATTCACTCTCGATTTTATCACCATTATTCATCATCACAAGCATTTTTCTATATTTTAATGCAATTTAAAATTAAAATTTATTATCAGAACTATAATTTGATGAAAAAAAAACACTTTTTAACTAACTCAATTATTTTTTGCAAACATTCCATTTCAGTATTTGAATTGAATAAACTTAATTAATTTTCACATGCAATGTTAAACTACATAGTTTTGTAGGTTATGCTTGAATGCTTGGTTTAAATTTGCACATTTAATTAAGCTTTATTAGTTCTCCAATAGAAATATGCGTGTGATAAGCGCCTCTGTCACTTTATTTCGAAGCTAAAAGTAATTGAATTCTTTTCCTTTAAATATTTTATGGACATTCCTTGTGTGGATGACACAGTTTCTTTTAATTAAGATAACTTTATCAAATCCATAAAATTGAATATAGATCGCCATTTTTAGCTAAGTGAAATGAGATGGCTCGCCTTACTCGCTGACTCATCTCACTTCACTCTCAAAAGTGATTTTTTCTATTTAGTGAAATGGGTAATAGATTGTCCGAATTTTTGATGGAACACCTAAAAAAAAACGAGTGAGACTGAAAATCATTCACTCACTTCAGCTCAATCTCAGCATAGAATGTGACGTAAAGTTTTTCAAATATTTGTGTACTTATGTAAATACAAACAAAGTCTTGAACATCAAAACCACTGAGTGCTATATCTAAAACTCACTAATATTTTCCTTTATGTACTTTTAGAAAAAGCAGACTATGAAGCCCGCATCACAGATCCAATCGCCGGATCGATTGGAGAATTGGGCCCGTGGCAAATTTGGATATGCATTGTAATATTTATGATGAAATTTCCTGTGGGTTGGCATCAATTGGCCACAGTTTTCCTAGCTCCCCCAGTGAGTTTTGAATGTGCAGTCCCAAACAATCTCACAGACAAATGTTCCGCTGAGTGTACCGAATTGGTCTACGACCGTAGTGTCTTCAAAGAGACCATTGTCACTGAATGGAATTTGGTGTGTAGCAAGAGATATTTGGCTAGCTTTGTTCAGACACTCTTTATGTTTGGAATACTAGTTGGAAACATTATTTTTGGAATATGGTCAGACAAGTAAGTTTGGGTTCGATATTTGAAGTGATCTAACGTGAAAACTTGGCACCTTTAGATCTTTTCAAAAAAAATCATAATCGATAACTTCCTTAAAAAGTCATTTTAATAAAAATGTTTTTTTTTTTCAGAGTCGGTCGACGTCCGCCACTAGTATTTTCGGTTCTGATGCAGCTAGTCTGTGGAGTCCTCGATGCCTTTGTTCCATGGTTTTGGGCATTTTGTGCCTTCAGATTCTTGCTGGGAGTTGCAACTGGAGGAAGCATGATGACTAGGTAAGTTATACATACAATTTTAGCTCTTAAAGACTCTAAACAATTTTCTCTTTCAATAAAGCTTTGTTCTTGTCATGGAAATCACCGGCACGAAGAAGCGTGAAATCATGTCGATTTTGTATCAAATTCCCTTCAACCTTGGACACATGACTCTGCCAGTGTTTGCCTACTTCCTGCGTGACTGGAGATGGTACCAATTTGCAATGTCGATTATTTCAGTGATTTTCATCTCATACTACTGGCTGATTCCAGAATCTCCCCGTTGGCTAATGTCAGCTGGCCAACTTGATAAGGCAACGAAGGTTCTCGAAAAAGCTGCCATTACCAACAATCTGCCAATACACAATATTCGCAGTGACCTTGAAGAATGGTCTCGACGCAAGACAATTAAGAAGGAAGCAAAGAAAGGAACATTTGTCGATCTCTTTCGTTATCCAAATCTGAGAGTGAAAACCATTTGCATAACAGTGAACTGGTTTGTTTGTGGTTTGACATACTTTGGTGTGTCGCAATATGTTGGCGAATTAAGTGGTGATATATTCACGAATGTTGCCATTGCTGGAACTCTTGGAATTCCCGGTACACTGATTTCAATTTTGACTGGCAAATACTGGGGCCGTAAGATCTCTCTGATGGTTTCGAATACTTTGGCTGGTTGTTGCATGTTGGCGATTGCATTTGTTCCAGCGTCAAGTGCCTTCTTAAAAGTCGTCCTTGCATCCATCGGAGTTTTTGGAATGGCTGTATCATTCCCAATTGTGTATCTTTATGGAGGTGAGATGTTCCCAACTGTTGTCCGCAATGCAGGCATGGGTTTTGCATCGATGTTGGCTCGAATTGGTTCGATGTCAGCTCCATTTGTATCACAAACTGCAACTATTGCACATTGGATACCACCAGTTATATTTGGAGTTGTTCCACTAATCGGAGCTGTTTTGGTGATGTTTTTGCCAGAAACTAAAGGAGCACCACTGCCAGAAACAATCGAAGATGGAGAAAATTTCGGAAAGAAAAAGAACAAGTCTGAAAATTAATAATGAAATCTCAAAAAGAGGAGAGTGTTTTTCGACACACAAAGTTGCCATAAGATGTCTTTTTTTAAGATAACCATAGATTAATTACTTTAGTTATAGAAGAATGATCAAATATATAAGATTATTTGTTTTTATTTTGTTTTGTTTATAAAAATGTTTGTAGTATTTTTGTTTTGTTTTTTGATGCCAAAAATATGTTTGTATTATTTCTTGTAATTATGTTGAAGTATTTTAGAAATATTAATATTTATTATATTGTAGTTGAGTTACTTGGTAAATTGACTGATTAGAGTAGAAACTGTTAGTTCGTAGGTAATTAAGAAACACATAACCAATATCGTAACTTATGTCGTTTTCAATTGGCAATCCGGAATTATATTTTTGCTTCTGATTTCAAATCCAGAAGAGAAATACTTCTCTTTTTCAGAATCAGAACTGTCACTTTTGTCCAATTGAACGCATTCAGCATGCTTTTTTCTACTTCCAGATTGCCAATTGAAAACGCCATTAGATTTGTTTGTTTACCGTGGTCTAGGAATTTTATCTGTGAAAGGGCTAAAGGTACATACAAAAGTATCCGTTGTCCTTTTGAATAACTTTTTTTATCCAATCAATTAAAGAAAACTTAATTGCCATATTGATAGTGTGCACCAGGAGAGCGACTAGAGACCTTTGCTCTTTAAGTCAGTCCTTGACTTTTTGCATGAGCATAAAACGACGGACCCGAAAGTGAATCAGGTACATTTTGTTAAGGATGGGGTCGGCATAAGTGAAATCCTACATCCTTGCAGCGAGCACTTCATGTTTAAAAATATTGTATCTGTGATCAGTAGCAAAGGATCTTGTTATGACGAAATCAAACATCGCGTAGGGTCAATGAAGTTGCGGGAAAACTCTGACATCTTCTGGGATCGATAAATGTCCCCTTGGTCTATACCGCATTTGTTCCTCCAGAGTTTATATAAGGTTCACAATAATAGACAAAACAAAATTTGAGGAAGCCTTCACTTCGACCATGCCATGGCAAAATACATCATGACCCTGAAACCCCAGTTCAAAAGGGATCAGCACATGACGTTCCAACACTATCACCCGGTGAATCCCACTAGTAGAGCCTTAGGGCGAAGAAGGGGTTGATCATGACAGTCGTCGGTAAATGAAGAAGAAGAAGTCACCTAGTTGACCTTGATATGGTTACGGTATCATGCATGCCATTATGCACTCCTTAGTAAAAAAAAAACTTATTTAGCAAATATTTCACTTATTTAACTTAGACCTCAACCTTAAGATTTGATTTTCTTATTCACAACATACGTGTACAAATTCATATAACGTGCTGGCTATTTTCTTTAGCGATAAGAACAAATAATAATAAGCAAAAAAAAAAAAAAAACAAAAAATTTCATTCGACCAGACGCTGCATTGAACAATGTACTATACTTACTTATACCTATTTGGAATGCTTAGGTTCAACTGAAAATAATAAAAATAAAATTCAAACAAGCTGTGTCGTCTGACTGAGCTTGACTGAACAGCCAGCATTTTTACGTCAATTGTATAATAATTATAAATTTCAAAATACATAATATTTTGTATTGTATTGCCTACTAAATATAAAATCAAACGCTATTCACTACGAATACTTCTGTTAAAAATAAACCATGACCCTAGTAGACCAAGACGAGCCCCAAGCTTCAATATAAGTAGGTATGTATGTATGTACATATATTATTTATTGGTACGTTTATTAAAAGAAAATAATCAAAATTCTTAGAAATCAATTCATTTTATGTTTCAAAGAGTGATTCAAAAATATAAAATCAACATTTTGTGCTGACAAACTTGGCTGTTTGGACTTTGGAATTTTGGAACTATATTTTTTGGACTTATCATCTAAAGGAGTGCAGAGACCAAAATAATAAATATGTCAGAACTAGGTACATACATAATATGTACATAATATGTACATTAATAATAATTGATTTTAGAAAAAAAACAGACAAGTGTCGAATGTTTTGGCCAGTTCTTTCTTTCTTTTTGTTAATTAATTATTTTTTTTTATTGTTTAGCTAAACGTGCACCTGATCCCGTTTTCGATTCGATTGGTGATGCTGGAAAATGGCAAATATGCCTCCTACTTTTAGTCTCTGTTTCAAAATTCCCCGTTGGATGGCATCAGCTTTCAAACATTTTTCTAGCTCCACCATTGACTGTACAATGTGTAGACCCCGATAATAGCACAGATTACTGTTCTCCAGACTGCAAAGAAGTGACCTACGACCGAAGTATTTTCAAACAGACAATCCAAATGGAGTGGGAGCTGATATGTGATAAGAAGCATTATGCGAGTATTGGACAAACGATTTTTATGTTTGGTATTCTGGTGGGAAATGTCGGTTTTGGCATTTGGGCAGATAAGTAGGTGACACAATTTTTTACTAAAAAAAATCACTAATTTCTTTCATTTTAGACATGGCCGACGAATTCCGTTATTATTTTCTGTAGTTCTTCAACTCGTTTCTGGTGTTTTTGCTGCCTTTTCTCCCTGGTATTGGCTGTTTGTGATTTTCAGATTCCTATGTGCTGTAGCAACAGGTGGCAGTATGATGGTAAGGTGAGTTTTTCAAAAGGGACAAATTCTCTCAAAAGCAATACCTCTACAATTTTGTTATTTTTTCCCAGCTTTTGCTTAATGATGGAAATTATTGGACCAAGTCGCCGTGAATTTTTCATGGGAATCGTTTATCAGATACCATTCAATCTAGGTCACGCCTTTCTACCGCTCTTTGCCTATTTTACTCGAGACTTCAGATTGTACCAGTTCTCACTGTCGATATTTTCAGTATTGTGTCTTTCATACTTCTTTATTGTCCCCGAATCACCTCGTTGGCTCATGATGGCGGGCAGAGTCGATGAATCTATAAAAATTCTCGAAAGAGCTGCAGTCATCAACAAGCGACCAAAGGAAAATGTCCGACCGAACGTCGAAGAAGCTGTTAGAGTTCGTGCTGCCAAACAAGAAGTTAAAAAAGCAAAACTCTTCGATTTGTTGAAGACACCAAATCTTCGACGAAACACCTTGTGTATATTCTACAACTGGTTCACTGTTGGATTCAATTACTTTGGAGTTTCAGAGTATATGAAAACTTTGGGCGGAAATATTTTCCTCAATGTTGCCATAAGTGCACTTTTGGGAATTCCTGGGGTCATCATGTCTGTTCCGGCATGCAAGTATCTTGGCCGAAAGCCAACTTTGCTGCTGGCAAATATGATCGTTGGCATTTGTATGCTGGGATTTATTTACATTCCTGCCAAACAATCCGAAATTCAGGTGGCTTTGGCTTCGCTAGCTGTTTTCGGTGCGGGCATGTCTTTTCCAACGGTCTATTTGTATGGTGGTGAGGTGTTTCCAACGGTGGCACGAAACTCTGGCATGGGATTTGCATCGATGACAGCTCGTATTGGATCAATGTTAGCTACACACGCTTCAAGTTTTGCGTCATTTGCCGCCTGGTTGCCACCACTTATATTTGCCAGTTTTGCTTTTGTTGCAGTTCTGTTGACTTTGTTGCTTCCCGAGACTAAAGGCGAACCATTGCCAGAAACCCTGGAAGATGCTAAAAATTATGGGAAAAAGAGAGAGGTGTAGTGTAGTATTGAAGCTGTTGTGTAAGTAATTTGTTTACTCGAAATTGAAATGAACTGCTCAAAAAAAAAAAATTTATAGCATTAGAAGAGTTTTCTTTAAAATTGTATAATTGTTTTTTTTTTTTTTTTTTTGTAAGGAATTCAGCATTTATTTTTTTGATTGTGATTTCCGTAGAGAGAATCCAGTTTTTGATTTTGAACTAACATAACAGTTACCAGTCAAAACAAAATAAGACCTTAGTTTTAAAATAACCGATTCAATTCAATATTTCGTAATTTGTAACGCCTATTAGTATGCAACATGAATATCACTGATAGGGTTATCGGTTCAGTGGATATCTTTTTGGTGGTGCATACTTTGAGGTTTGTAACTGAAATAATTCATACATCTCTTTCAATAAAAAGAGAAGCCGTCGAAAAAATAATAGCTCGAAATAAATGTTCTCCGTTAACTTATACATAAAATGTATGTCTAACAGATCATAGCAAGTAAAAAAGAACCAAGAACCAAAACAAAATGAGGAAAAGTAATCTTTCAGACTTCATTGCGTTGGTTTGAGTGGATTAAAATTACTGTTTTTTTTTGTGTTATTGTGTATTGACTATGGTATCCATTTGGTAATCACATTTAAATTTATCTGAACAAAATTTTCCAATTCCTTCCGATATATTTTTTCATCTCAAACCCAAGGAAAATATCCTTTTCAAGGCGCAATTTCATCTCCATTTTCAAATAATGTTTTCCGATGGGATTTTCCTTTTATTTTGTGTTCTTTTTTACAAAAAAAAAAAACAATTTAAAAGCGGAGCATGGATATTGTCATTGTTATGTTTCCTTTTGAAAAAAATGTAAAGTTTAAATTTATGGAGTTAAATTACTGCAACATTGGGAAAAAATTGTTGACATAGTCTAAATTGTCAATGACGTTTTTGACTCATATGTCTACGTTGAAAAGTAGAAAAATAAAGTCAACACGTAGAGGAATAACAATGTCTTTGATACTGAAAGGAGTAGCAGAAGGGACAAAACAAAATCTTAGCCAAATTTTTAAAGAAGATGGGAACAATTCAGAAGGAACTAATTTTTAAAAAAATTTATAACTAATTGTATTATTTTAAACCATTATTGTTATTATCATTTGTTATTATTTACCAAAAAAATAATATTTAATTTATATGTATATATATGTACATTTTAGTTATTCCTAAGTATTTATTTTATCAAAAAAAAAAAAATATTTTGGTTTTGTTTTAATTTCAAAAATAAAGAGAGCCGGCATACATACATAGGTAAGTTGATATAAAATATTTCTTCTGTTTTTCACGTTCATTTGGGGCGTGTCCTAGGTAAAATTTGGGTTTTGGCCTGGCTAATTTTAAAAAAATGAAGCATGGCTTATTTAATTTCAAAAAAAATTGGAGAGAGCCTACTTTATTTAAATAAATTCAAACATGAAATAAAAGCAGATTTTAAAAGATCGATTTTTTACAAGGTAAACGTAATAAAAACTAAAAAAAACATGTTTTTCTCACAAAACCGCTTTTAACTCGGGAAATGTTGCTTGGATATTTGACCTTAAAGCGTCTGTGAATACATAATTTTTCCACCATTATTTTGACAGTAAAAATTTACAGGTTTCCCTTCAAAATAACAGTTTTTGGTCCTTGGAAAGGTAAAAAGGTAATTTTTCGTGAAAGAGTTAATTTGCTTACTCATTTTCCAACGAATTTTCCAAATTTTGATTTTATTATAATCTTGAACAAACTGCAGTCATTTTGGTATATAAAACGTTTTTCTACACTAACCGCACTCTTCAATAAACAGGTTTAAGTATATTTTTAAATTGGATTTTTAAAAATTCTTGGCCTTTCATCAATCAAATTTGGCAAAATAGGCCACGCCCAAAAATCTAAAAATTAACTAAGCCAAGCTCATTAAGGTGTGGCCTATTTAGGGCCGTGGTCATGTATTTGTTTTGCAATTTCGGGCGTGGCCTATTTAAGTTTGTATGTAAATGTTTGGTTTTTTGTGTTAACAAAAAGCATCGACTTTTTCAAGGTAAACGTAGAAAAAATTAAAAAAAAACATGTTTTTCTCACAAAACCGCTTTTAACTCGGGACATTTTGTTTGGATCTTTGACCTTAAGGTGTCTATGGAAAGATAAATTTCCCACCAATATTTTGACTATATAATTTATAGGATGGTATTCAAAATAACGGTTTTAGGGCCTTCTGAAGGTAAAAAAGTAAGTTTTTGAGAAAAAGGTAATTTGCTTGTTCATTTTCCAACGGATTTTTCAAATATTCATTTCATTATAATCTTGAACAAGCGGCGGTCATTTTGGTATATAAAACGTTCTTCTAAGTTAACCACAATCAATAAAGCGATTTAAAGATTTTTTTAAGGCAATTTTTTTTAAATTCTAGGCTTTTCATCGATAAAATACCAAAAAATTAAAATAAGAATAGGCCACGCCCCAAAATTCTAAAAATTGGCTAGGCTACGCCCTAAATATTCAAAAATAAGTTAGGCCACTCCCCCAAACGCCAATCATTAAATAAGCCACGCCCATTTATTTGATAAATACCAAAAAATTAAAATAGAAATAGGCCACGCCCCAAAATTCAAAAAAATTGGGTAGGCCACGCCCTAAATATTTAAAAATAAGTTTGGCCACGCCCACAAACGCCAAAAATTAAACAAGCCACGCCCATTTAAGGCGTGGCCTATTTTAGGGGCGTGGCATGTCAAAATTTTGCTTTTTGGGGCGTGGCTTACATAATTTTTAAATATTTGGGGCGTGGCCTAACTAATTTTAGAAAAAATGGGGCGTGGCTTTTTTAATTAAAAAAAATGGGCATGGCTTGATTTATTTTAAATGATGTTAAAATTGTAAAATAAAAACACTTTCTTATTTTAAGGATTTTTTTATTTGGTTAGATATTCAACGTTACGGATTTTAGCATCTATAAAAAAATGGACTTATTTTTAAATTTTTCCTTAATTAAATTATACATAAGATAGGATATACTTTAGTAGTGAAAAATAAACAAGAAATGTTTTTTGAAAAATAATTAATAAGTAGAAATAACTTATGTATGTAATATTACAGTTAAATTTAATTTGTTTAAACAATATTGTTATTATTATTTACAAGAAAATTACATAATTTAATTAATAAATTACGAAGAAAACTATTTGTTTTTGTTTTTAATTAATGTTGATCGATGTTGAACAGAATCTTGGCTCTTAAGGGTATAATTGAAGCAGATTTTTTTTTGTTTTCTCCATTGGAATTGTTGATTGCTTGATATAAAGTTCATAATTCGATAGATCAATTGAAACGCTTAAGATCTGTAACGAAAAAGGAATAGCAAATTAAATACATTTATATACACCTACATACATATGTAATAACTATAAGTATTTTGAAAAGCTATCAAAGAAATAAAAGCTACTCGGCTACGCCCACAATTGAAAAAGGCCTTTGCCAGAATAATTAGGAAAAAACAAAAATCTGCTAGGCCACACTCCCAAAAATCTAAAAACTAACTAGAACACGCCCAAAATATGTAAAAAAAGCTAATTTTTTTAAACTGAAGCGTGGCTTATCTAATTTTTAAGAAATTGGGCGTGACCTAGTTTATTTTTAAAACTTAGTTAATAATAATATCGATTCATGAAAAACAGATTTTTTTCTGACAATAAATAGGAAATTAAAAAGGAGCATAATTAAAAAAAAACGCTTTTTCGACAATTTTACTGGACTATTGTTTGAAGGTACTAAATAATTTAGATATCTATCTGTTCGCAACAATTTTCATGTTAAATAATAAAATTAAATTTAAAATAATCAGATTATACCTCCACTTAAGGGAGGTAAAGAGGGGACGCATTCAAAATAACAATAATGTATATAAAATAACCCTCAACTTTTGAACTCAACGGTTTATCAAAAGTACCTACTTAGGAATTGTATAAAGAGTTGTTACGCTAATTCATTCACACCACATCAATGATACGACTTTACTTACATATAATATAGAATTTAGAGTGGGGCTGCCCCCTTGACGGTCGTGAACATTGAGCAGTAAAAACAAACCTCTCTATTTTCTGCTACCGAATTTAACATGACTGCGGTATATCGCTACCCCTTCTTTCTTCTTGCATATGTTTAAAAAAAATAAGCCAAAGGCTTTTATTTAAGTTTTGTTTAAATGACTTCAATTTAAAGTCGGTACCTATTTTGCCATATATGCAAAACAAGCACAACAACCATCAAAAGAGAATTTTTAATTTGGCATAAAAGTGTTTTTTTTTTTTTTTTTTTTAATAAACCAAACAAAATTTGTATTCCAAGAAGATTTACAGGGTGGTTCGTAAAATAATTACTATTTATACAAGACAAATATAGAATATGTGATTTTATATTTCAATGAATGAAATCATCTTAAAAATCTTGAAACTCAAAAAAAAAAGAGTAAATGAATGGGAGGAAATAAGGAAACCCAAGGAAACAATAATAATCATAGTGTCACAACTTACTTTAAAAACTTGGAGTTCTTCCATCTAAGAGATTAAGAGATCGAGTACCATAATATGGACAGTCGTTGACTGTGAGTGGTTGTTTGTAGATCAAAATTTGTCAGTTGGAACAGAAGTCATTGGATGGCCCAGCAGTGCCCAGATACCAATTCTGCGAAGAATTTTCTGCAAAAGATAAAAGAAAAAAATTATTGCTGGATGTCTGATCACTGGTGAAGGTTGTTAAATAAAATTTATAAATAAGTCTTTTCCGGGCCTTTAGAGAGGCGCGAGCTCTTAACAAAAAATGTATTAGTCCGAGCGACCCGAGCAAAATATGCGAATATTAGGCCCATTACAAAAAGCATCAGGAGTTTCTGAAGAAGTGACTTCTTGATGGAAAAAGTGGGACATGTGTAGAGGAAGTGTAATATTGTTTCCTCCGTCACTGCTTCCATGTACATAGCTCCTACAGAAATCGATTGAGAAAACGCCAAGTCTTGTGGCGTATTGACCTTAAAGGTAATGTCCTATGACGTAGCTGATTTATGATCAACAAAAACTGAACTAAGGATCCAAAGATGCATGGCTAGATTCAATAATATAACAAACCACAAGCTTCGAGGCCGAAGAGAAGAAGTTGTTGAAGTTTTTTCCACAGACATCTCATCGCGTTTAGAAAAGAGATAAGGCCTTGATGTTCATTTCAGAAAGTTCGTTAAGGTCGTCAAAGAAATTTATTTCCAATGAGTTGGCTCTCATTCAGGCCAAAAGAGGACATCTACAGAGCAAGTAAAGGACTTTTGCCACTGACAGCTACGACAGTACGTATTCGGCCCTAGCGATCGGAATTGAAAATTCTCAAATTTCGTACGAATCGAATGACTATGTCTTGGATAGCGTTGCATATCAGTCATTGACTTGGAACTTGTTAAAGACGGTCATATTTTTCTAGATATAACGCAGTTGGGAAGGGTGATCCATTTCCACACCTACTTACTTATGTCCTCGACTTCAACCGTTCTTCGCCAAGTGCTTTTAGATCGGCCTGCTCGTCTGCCTGTATGACCAATCCACTGCCGCTTACGTCTTCGTATGATAAAGGTTCCTGTCCTGTTCTCCCATGAAGTTCAACATTTACCCTATAAATGCCCCGGAACCCAGACAAGAGTGATACCGAGGTTAATATTTGGAAATATTTAGAATTTAAAGGATAATAAAGCCGAAGGCAATAGCTTGAACCTGACTTTTTGGGAAAACAGCCTTATTGCGGCTTTGAATTGGGTCTAGTCCCTATTTCAGTTTGAAAAAAAAACAACTTGCAAAATTAAACAGAACTAGAGACATTTAAAAACCCCTAGACTATAATTAAAATTTGTCCGAAGATTTAACTGGAACTATACAGTCTAATTTTATTTATTTTGAATTTTTTGAATAACAGAAATTCAAAAACATGCTCGGTCACACTTTTTACGTGAGTTTCTGTTGCACGACAACAGTGTTGGCCGGGCTACTACGACAACAACAACCGCAAGGCATCCGAGGCGGCTCAGTTCAACTATCGTATAATGTACAACGCGATTTATTTCAAAAGTCAACGACAAGTGACGACTTTTTATTTATCGCTGCTTCACTGCTTCTGTTGCTGCTACTTCTGCCGATGGTGGGCCAAGCCTCTTATTTGTTTTTCCGCCGCCAGCCACAGCCACAGCTACACTACACTCGCACTATTATTGTTGTGTCACAAAAAGTAAGCACTCCATAGCCACTTGTATAGCAGAGAAGTGTACCTACAGCTATAATCTCAATGTGCTTTCTCACACTTTATATTCCGCTGGCTGCTTCTACGTACGACGCGACGTTTGAGTATAGTAAATACTTAGCTGTTAGCTCCCTGAATTTGCCGGCAATTGCAAACATAACAGTATCGAGATTATTTGATCACAGAACGGTTCTCATTTTCAGTTTTTTCCAACTTTTTTTTTGGAACTCCAAATTATTGACATAAATTTGGAACGGCGGCGGCGGCGGGCGACGGCGCGCGGCAACGGCGAGTGCACCCCACATATTTTTCATCCACCTGAACTAGAACAAATAACGTGATTTTATTTTTTTGCAAGAGTACCTAAACATAGTTATCGTTTCCGGAGGAAAATTGAACTTTACGAGACGTTATTTTTGAAGCCATTTGGTGGTGATTTCCGTGATAATTTTGGAACAATGTGGGCGATTGTTTCGAATTTACAACCACAAAAAAAAAAATATTTATACAAGAAATAGCTAAGGAATTGATTTTTGTTGTGCAAAGTAATTTTTTAAGACTTTGATTTTGAGAAATTCTCAAAACCCTGAGGACAATTTTGTGATTTAGTGAGTTTTTGTTCGGAAGTGTTCACCAAGGTCATGTAAATAATTATCAGTTATTTTCTGAGGTTTTTATTTTTATTTTCTCTTTTTTTTTCAAATAAACAAACACAAAAAATCGAACGTGTTCAATGAGTTTAATAAATGAAAATTGTTCAGGTGTAAATAAATAAATTAAAAATAGCAACTGGAGCGGATCAAAAAAATTACAAAAAAAAAACAGTGGCGGATTTAAAGACGAGACTTAATGCCCTTTAAATACTGATCTTAAGATGGTCGGTCTGTCATTCTTTGTCAAAAATTGGATTGGAAAAACATAAAAGTTATATATTTTTTTATAACAGAAAAGTTTAATGTCGTGTGTGCACTGTGCATTCAAATAACGGATTAAAATATTAATTGCTTCTAAAAAAAATCGTTGCTGCTTGTAAGACGCGATCTGTGACTTTCATACATTTTTTTCATTTATAAGAGAACTTTTTTAAACATCAAATATTAAAAAAAAAAACAGAAAACTATCAACTTCACAATGAATAACGAGAAGAACAATATGAATGATGTCCCAGAAAAGGGTGAACTTTTTGAATATTTTCCTTTCAATAAAACTTGGAGGAAAATCGCTGTTTTGAACAAAGAGGATAATGAGGCGAATAAAAGGTTGCTCGAGCAGGGGGATACTTTTCCGAAAGGTGAGTTTTTTGTTTAGTTTAAGTGAGAACAACTTAATTTCTTAGTGGACGTTGCTTACCTTAATCTTTAGTGATAAAATCTAATGAAGTTTTTGCTTCTGGTTAACTGTGGCTTATCCGTCTAGAATATTCTTTTAAAATAACTTTATTCAGTAGTTATTAGCAGTTCTCAATAACTTGTGTCCCGAATTGGTGTAGTCTGGTATTGGTGTAAGTTTTCGGTATGAAATACTTACTTAGTTACTTAACGAGGCGATACATTCTGGGACGGACCAGGGCCTCAGCCAACAGGTTCTCCAGCCAGCTCGATCCATAAAGATAGAACTGAAGACAGCTCGAGCTTTACACCCCAAGTTGGATGAGATCCTCTTCCAACTGCTTGTGCCACCTGAGTTGCGGTCTTCCTCCAGTGCGCCGGCGGCGACGTCCCTCGGGATTGGAATCGTAAATTTTTCGGGCCGGAGCGTTGGGGTTCATTCTCAGCCACCTCAACCGCTCGACCATGACTCGTTTAACCAGGTCAGTGTCGCTGAACAGCCCATACAGCTCAGCGTTATATGTATCTTCTCCTCCAATCTACATCTATGCAGGCGGGACCAAAAATCACCCGAAGAATATTTCTTTCGAAGCATCCTAAAACATTCACATCCATGACTCTGCGCCGTATATTAGAACTGGGATGATAAATGTCCTACAAAGAGACACTTCAGTTGCTCGAGAGAAGACCTTACTGCTCAATTCCCTTCAAATGAACCTCAAAGGAACAGTGATTGGCAAGAGTTATTCTTCGTGTGATTTCAGTGCTGGTGTCATTGTCTGTATATGAAGCCCCTGCTTGTATTCATGTTTGGGGCAACTGATGCAAAATAGCTATCCTTGTTCTAAGATAGGGATTACATCAAATCATATCTATTCTTCCGTTAAAGTGTGTTGTTGCAAAAGGTGACTTTTATCTCCTTCGATGTACCAGTTCTTCGTGTTCTCGAAGACGTTGGGGATTTTTTGAAAATATGGTATGACTCGGGCAACTTCTATTGAGAAACCTTTCTATACTATGGTTAATCCAGTAAGATTGTTAATTAAAAAAAGAGTAAAATAAAAATTGAGCCTTTCTTTCGTAGACTGAGAGCTGGCAACGTTTTGTTTTCCGACCCATTCGGTAAATGAATGAAATTTTAGTGACAGAAAGATTGATAGTCATAAAATTCAAAAATGCAAGTCTTACACTTCGGTGCAGGGGATTAGATCCTTTTTTTTAGGAAAAAAAAAATAAACACCTAATCAACCGAACCACAGTATATGGACTAAACCAAGCTCTAGAAACGGATTTACTTCTCTCACAAAAACAGAATTTGGTCAAAGAAAGATATGGTCCTCAAAAAACCACGTCTACCAATCTGATTCGGTCGAATAGGTCTTTATTGCTGAACGATTTCTTTTTTGCCTCGCTCTCACCTTCACACCATAGCCTTTTTCACATTTTAAATAACCTATATATCTAAGCAAAACACTGATTTTTTTTGTCTAATTTTTTTGACATATTTTTTGACAAAATCTTTCATGAACAGATTTCTTTTGGACAATTCCTTTTATTGGTTGGTCGGTTTCCGGTTTAAATGCCCACTGTTTTTTTTTCTGATTTTCCCAATTTTTTGGATACATATTTTTTTTTGACCAATTGTTTCTGACAAAATTCGTTTTTAAAAAACGATTGTTTGAAGACAAACATTTTTAAATTTCGACATTTACCACCATGTTTATTTTTTCGTACTAACATACCTTTCTGTTTGAAATTTCGTTCAAACCAGCAAAAAAAAAACATATAAATGAACATACCCTAAGTGGAGCAACAGAGTTACGTGAGCGGTGTAGTGTCCCAAAAAGTGATCAACGAAAAAGTCACACTACAACTTTAAGAAAATTAAAAAATTGCAAAAATCAAAATGACCGTTAGAAAAAAAAATGGAATCCAAATGACACTAGGTAAAGATAGTCAACATGTAGTTCCTATGCTCATGTATCACAATACATCGAATATTGAAGACAAACTTGACCTTGACTATAGAATGTGTACTGTTGCTTCTTAGTACTAAAGAATTAATCATCTCTCTACTGTTTTATTGATAAGGTGCCCTGTTCTTCGCATTATTAAAATCGAATCATCTACAGATTTGTTTTTTTTTGATAAAAAGTAATAAAATCTTGATTTTTGAAAATTCGTTCGGCTACAAATTTTAACTCGGATTTGATTGCTCTTGAAATCTTTTTTTTTATGAGAGATAAACAACATTTTGAATGACCCCAAAGGTCACACACAAATTCTTTAGTTTATACATTGGACATGGACATAAATCTTTTTCTAAGACATTAAGTACTTTCTGTTAATTATTATTTTGTCAATAAAAGTACTGAAACAAAATTTCACATTCTTCAAAAGAATTGAAATCAATTTTTACGATCGAAATTTTGAACAAAATAAGTTTACTGTCAAATTGATTAGGTTTGTTTGTTCGTTGTTGGATAATAATATGTGTTGTCTCTTTATAAACTTAATTAACTGGGGCATTAACTAGATTATTATGGGTGGGTGTGAAAATGAATAAAACTATTTAGAATAATTATCAAAAGTACAATAGTTTTGCATATATGTATTTAACGATAAACGAAACTGGTGTAGAAAAGAAAAAAAAATCAGCAATTGATCCACTTAGTAAAAGAAAACTATTTGTAAGTATGTAGGTACACTTGAACTTATATCGTCTTTTATTTTTAATTCAATTGACGCGTATGAACTTTAATACATTTGTTTTGTTCTATTCTCATTTATGTACGTATGTTGATTCATATTATGAACAAAATATCATTGACCATGGTATAAACTATATCAAAGAACCTGCACTGCCGAGAACAACTATAATAATATGTACGAGATGTCAAATTAAGTAATTTAGATTATGGCAGTTGACACTTAGTTAGTCACCCGCTCAGTCATTCACTTAGTAAGTGATGCATTAGAATTTTTACACGGAATCCAATTTATGGTTAGTTAGTACTTAGATAGGGTAAATTGTTGCAAATTGGCTATACAGGGTGAGGGTCTTTCATTGAATGAATGGAATATTAAAATTAAATAATATAAATAGTCAATGTTAAGGGATAATAAACTTTGAAGGTTATGCCTTTTCGAATTCCAATTGGTGTTAGTCCACTTCAGACACAGTTTTTCAGTACGAGTTAGCCTTGAATTATTTTTCTTTCTTTCTTTATCTTATGAACCTTCGATCAGCCTGAACTGTGGTTTAACGCAGGATTAACTTTAACTGGACATTAGCGAAAGATATTATTTTACCTTTAAGTTAGGGGGTTGGGAGCATGGAAAATTCAAGAGACATTTAACAGCTTTGTTTTATATATTAAAGACAGTTTTACAGTGCTGGGTTAAAAGTTTAAAACAGAATTAGTTAACCCTGCAAATTAAATAATCCGTACTCCACAAGCTTTTTTTTGGCCGTGGATGAATGCAGGCCTACAAAACTCGTATAATAAAGAAACAAAAGAAAATTTTTGAAACTAGTCCAGATTTAACTCAACATATTTGGTAAATTAACTCGAGATTAACTTTAATCTCACACTCCGATCTATGGCGTCTAATCTTAAGTGCGTAAATGGGATATGTCTTGCGCTAATTTTATTTAATACTTAGGATAAATACATGTAATTTAATGAATAATATTTTTTAGATTTATTGAATTATATTTTAATATGGCTTATTAAAACTTAACTTTGTCCAGTTATGACATAAACACAGTCAAAACAATAAAAAGCTATTTTTTCCGAAAATGGTTATTTTGACTGGTGTGCTTTCTATTTACGCCAGTTAGCAATTGCTGTTTCTTAAAGTTTATATGAACTTTAAATTTATTTTTTAAATTAAATGGTTGTTAGAAATTTAATAATTTACCCTATGGATATAGCTTATGATATATTGTTGGGTTTTTTATTACTTACCACATATCTCACTGTTATTATGGTAAATGAAGTGACAAAGGTGCATCATTTTCTTCCATCTGGTTCAATTTCTCCTGACAGTAATTGTTCATCAGCCCGTCATCAGATTGTGCTTGAAATATTCCAATTTTCTTGCCTTAAAGAAGAAAAAGAAAATGGTGTTTAATGTAAGAAAGACTGAATTAAATTAAATGGAAACTTTTTGAGCAATCTGCCAAGAATAACACATTTACTAGAATCATAGCACAGATAAAATCATACACAGATGTCACAGATTTTAAGGAAAAAATGAAGTGACAGTTTCTTCTTAGGAGCTAAGACATCTGATGGGTATAAGATATCTGTACTATGTAGTAAGGTCTGTGGGACAAGATAATAACAAAATTTTATACCAATTAAAAAAATTATACGAAGTGCCTTTGATTTACGTGATGCCTCGCAAAAAATTGCTTACATCAAAAAAAAAAAAAAAATTCATTATTTTTTGTTAAAACTTTTTCTTTGGAGAATTTTTCGCGAGTCATCAGCCCGTGAAAAAAAAAACTCTTAGACGAGGCTGGAAATTGAACCCAGACCTTCAGCATCACATTCCTACGCACTAACCATTACGCCACGGGATACTACGTTTCATTTAAAATCATTCAATTCAATTCCTCTTGAAGTATTTGAATCTTTCTTCATTTAAACTTTTCTACTTATCTAACTTGTACCTTATTGTATGTCGATGTCCCTTTAAAATTGCTTTCAAAAGCCGATTTGTCATAAATCCCTATTTTCGGCCACTCGCAAAAATGACACCAAAAGAATAATTAGATTGACAGCTCCTTATAAATATCTATCAAATTCATTGTTGTATGAAAAACAAAAAAGCCTTGTTGCCAATATTAAAAAGTCAATCACTTCAATGCCTTTGATAAACCTACTTATTCTCTTTTAGTCTTTTTTCCATACAACTCACTTTCAATTTCCACAACGTCAAGTCGATTCTGTCGATTTTACATACGATTGACATCTTCTCTTTCAGTTGGAGCTCTATCAAACACGCAGCAAAAAATGCCTCTTTTTAGCTTTTGTACAAGCAATTAACAATAAAAACAAAAACAGTCCACGATGATGGCAACACCACTAGCACTATGTTATATTGGTTCCCGTCGTCATTTACCACCACCTCACTGTACACCACCACCAAGCTTCCCATCACTTTTCCTCCACAAAACAACACCAAACCTTCTGTGTTCTGGAGCTTCGAGAATGAATTTACGCTATTTCACGCTCTCGTGATTTCAATTCGTGACTTTTCTGTTTTGCGGTAGGTCAGGGTCGATGGCGTCGTTCGTTTCAGGGTAGAAATTCGTCGAGCAACCATCACCACACACCAATATAAGGTTAATTTAGTTAGAAACGTGGGGGGGTTGAAAAACGTCATTCCAAGAGAGAAGGTGAATGAGCTTAAAATTTAATGAAAATTAAGCGAAGCTCGCGCTGGTGCACAAAATTTAAATGCACTTAAACACACATCTACCTTTTATAACCTTTGCGTTATATAGGTGGAGAAGGTGTACACATCTCTTTAGGGGTTATTCGTTAAGTCGATTCATTTTAATTTTCATCATCGTCGTCGTCTCCATCGTCAGAGTGAAGCTTTGATTGATAGCCATCATCATCATCATCTGGCCTTTGCTCTTTCGGAACCGAAAAGGAAAATAGGCCTTTTTTGTTTTTATTTTTTCTGTGAAAATGAAAATTCAAAGTCAGTTCATGGCTGCCCAGAGGTTGTTACACGTGACAAGAATAACATTTCCAAGGGGAACTTGCATTTTTCATGATGCTCAGCGCAGAGCTCTCTAGAGGGGTATTTGCCCCCATCACGTTTAACCCACTTCAACAAACGTCTAGGAAATATATATATTTTTTTTTTTAAATGGCTGCTTTAAAAAGCTATCAACATAAAGTCGATGTGCCAAAGCTACAAGGTAAAATAGATAAATTTAAGAGTCAACTCACTTCGCTATACATTTATACTCTTGGCCAATTCAATAACGTAGATTGCACTGTGTAAACATTGAATATTCGTGCGGTCGTGACTCTTGTAAGCTTGTGGAATTCCATCACATAAAATAATTTTCATGTTTTTTTTTTTTTTTTTAAATTCAGTACTTGTTGAATGAGCAATTAATAGACATGTAGATTTGTGTAGGGGTTGGGTGGAAGGAATTGAGGGAAAGGGGTGAGGCTAATAGGAGTGATAATTGTGGCGCCTTCATAAGGAAAGTGATATAGTCGTACAAAGTTGCTAATTTAATGCTTAGATTGAAAATATAATTTTTTGAGAAAGCCAATTTTGCACTCCGCTCCTGTACATGACAACTACTCTGGGTTCATAATCGCCCTTATTTTTTTTTTTAAAGGAAAGGACAAAATAAGGATTTTTTTTTCAATGTAGGCGCAAATCATGTACTTCAAAAATATTTTGAAAGTATTTTTCTGTACTCTTACAAAATTAAGTTGGGGTAAAAATTCTTAAGTCTGAAAACGTCAAAACAAAATAATCCCGAAAGGCCAAGATCTCAAAAACTCAAAATCGCGAAAATCCAACTATTCAAAGTTCCAAAAACCCAAATTCACGAATATTTAACATTTCAAAAAACCCGAAATACAAACCTTAAAAATTTAAATTAAATGACAAAAAAAAAATAACGGATTTCAAGTTTTCTGATTTTTGGGATTTAGGGTTTTTACGAATTTGGGATTTGATTTCGGAAATAAAGGTTCAAGTATGGATTTAAAAAAGTCAAAAAGTATTCAAGAACATTTCAATTTCAACCCGGAACAGGCAGGGGGTTTTGGGATTTGGGTAAGGGGATTATGGATTATGGATTCTGTAATTTGGGTTTTTTAGGGTTCTGTAAAAAATATTGTCAGATACAATGTTATGCTAACCGAAAGCTTTGGATCTCTGAAGTCCAAGATCCGTAAAACCCAAAGTTCCAAAAACCCAAATTCACGAGTCTTAAATCTTAAAAAACTGAAATAGAAATCTCAAAAATTTAAATAAAATGAAAAAAAAAAAAAATTGGGATTCCCTAGGGTTTCGGGTTTTAGGTAACATTTTTCAAACTTTTTGTCATTTTGTTAATTGTGTAGACTTTTGTGCTAAAGTTTTTATCTCTTGCAACCAATACCTGCCACAATAGAGTGAGAAGTATGTCTAACGTATACATTTATCATGTGTACGAGTAAATTTGAAATGCTTTTTGTTTTCTACTCAAATGCATTTTTGTGCAAATATACACAAAATTTATTTAAAATTGAATATTTGGTTTTGATTTTTGTTAAATTGAATTTTTGTTGAGGGTAGAAAATTATTATTTCAAAAATATTTTTTGCAGAAAATAGAGTAAAATGATTTGTTTGAATCTATGGTGCGGAAATTCAAATGTTCAAAAGTGTCAGAAACTTTTATTTTGTATTAAAAATGGAGGTTTTGCAAGTTTTGATTACTTTTCAAACAAATTTTGCTATGGAAACAACAATGTTATGATTAGAAATGGAAATCGATGTAGTGCATTACCCAAAGCAGTATTTTCAGGGGTCAATTTTGTGGTCGTATGAAAAAAAAAGTTTATTCAGAATCGATTTAATTTTTTTTTTTGGAATGAACCATTGCAATGGAGATTTTCGAACAAAAGTATTTTTTATTTTTCTATATTGTTTACATCATTTTTGAATCAAAATTGAACTAAAACTTCAAATTTCAAAGAAACGTTTTCCAAAACATAGAACTGATTTTGGTAAACAGAGGTCCTCAACAAAAACATCTAATTTTTACTGGAGTGATTTCGCGCCAATAAAATTTTTTGACGTTTTTTGTTTAATGAACTTTGGTGTGCACCAATGGGGGTTCACCGATACATTTTTATTTGCAGAAAATTATTTTTTTTACTCACTTCATAACTACATTTTTTTCTAAAAGAACTATTTACTTAATACGATACAAAATAATTTTAAAGAATAACTTGAACCTTTGTATATGAAAACTATAGTACTATCATGGCGAGTTTTTTTTAGGGTTGCAGAGGTCCTGGTGGTGGCGCTGCAAAATGTGAGGTGTAAAATTCGATTTGGGGAGTCTTTAAGCGTCGAAAATTGGTGGTAGGAGCAAGAGGAGACTATTTTTTGGATAATTGCATCCAAAAAATATCAATAAATATCATTTAAAACCTCCATAAGCTCTCCACAAAAAAAAAAGAGTAAGGGTTGCATAGGTAAATTAGATGTCGCCCCATTCGACTTCCACCATGATAGTACTATAGTTTTCATATACAAAGCCTGAACTTAATAAGATTGAAAGGAACAATGCAAAACGAAACAAAACAAACGAATAATGGCGCGAACGATGCATGCTGCGCTGCGCTGCGACAATTGATTGAATTTTATTTCTTGAAGAATAATTTATGAATTTATTTGTTTACTCCAAACATTCATCACAAACATTTAAAATTATTTTAATTTTCATTATTATCAAAAGAGAACTAAAAAATAAATAAATATTCTTTCACTGACCGATCGCGTAACACGGAGCCAAAGTCAAACGCAGCAACCTATTTCACAAACAAACACAAACTGAAACAGAAAATGAAATTGACAGATGACAGGTTGAAACATGAAGAAACCAATTATGTTCAATGTGAAGTTTAAAGAGTGGCTCGCACTAATTAAGCTTGACAAATTGTTGATGTTTTTTTTCCAATTTTCAGAGAACAAGTTATACTTTGTTTCAGTTGACAAAAATATGAAATGAATAAAAAATGAGTGTAGGGAAAATATTTTTTATGATGCGAATTTTGTCTAATTTATATGACAACAAGAGAAATGAAAACTCAATAAGAGCAAGAGAATTCTTTTTTCACTTTCGTTGGATTCCATGTTTTAGGGCAGCTATATAAATTACAGGGTGATACTGAATTTAGAAAAAAATGAAATATTCAAAAATGAAATTTGTTTGGCGAGAATTCACGAGTCTCGCCTCGTCCTCTTTTGATTGAGTTTCGGTCTCTTCCTGGTACCAACTGAGATTTTTGTTCGATTAAATCTTTTTTTGTGTGAAAAATGAGAAAGAAAAAATTTATTCAAGAAGCTCTCTCATATATTTACATTGAAATATTCAATTTTATGTTTTTAAACACAATTTCGAATGATTTTCTTCAATGGAAACAGCACCATTTGAAATGCTTTAAAAAAATATTTTCATAAAATCATTGCTTCCACAATTTTTGACCGATTTTGATGAATAATAGCTTATTCAATTCAACATTAACAGTAAATCAGAATTGATATAGAAATATTTTGTGTGATTATTCTACAGTGTAAAAAAAAATTAGGAGTGAACTGAAATGGAGACAGGACAGTTATTTCCTCAGATGTTGCTAGTATAAACATAAACCCTCTCCTTTATTAAGTTTTTTTCTACTTAGACACTGTCTTACTGTATTCAAATTGGTGGTATACAGTAATAAAATATTTAATAAAAATAAATATCACTCTTAGTCACTGTTTAAACGACCCACTCTTGTTTCTAAGTTAAACAGCTATTAGAAAATAATAAAAATTCGTCTTTCTTTAGACAACTGCTCAACTTTAGAAAACGTGTTCGAAAACAGTTTATTTTTTGTCGTTTAGCTGCCTAAATAGAAACAGTAGTCAGCTGTCTTAATCTTGACTAAACTGATATTTTTTACGAAATAAGGCATATAGATATTTCGAACAACTTAAAAATAGTTAGACCTTGCTTAAGCAGACACAGATCTAATAAATAACAGGGCATGTTTTTGATTATATTTTCTAAAGTTGAGCAACTATCTAAAATTAGTTTATAAATAAAACCAAAAATATTTTGCTCATCTAAATCATATGAAATTTAATCAACAGACCAGAAATTAAACTTCATCCTAAAACTTTCTTTAAATACTCTTTAAAGACTTTTTTCTCCAAACACAATTTCCCATAAATATGCTATAAATCTCCCTTCTTTAATCCAAATAATTTAACAGCTCGCTACACATAAATCAATTGCCACTATTATTTCAAAATCAAAGAAATACACAAAACAAAAACAAAAAACCACCCTACCCACAAGAATTAGTATCGACCACATGGCCCCATCATGATTATCAGCGATATTTCGCACCAATAAAGGTGCAACATTTTTCTTCTACATTCCTTCTTGACTAAATTTTTCACATACCAAACATACTTCAAAGTTCTTGATGTTTATCGTTCTTCTGTGGCTTTTTCCTTCTTCTCATAAAAGAAGAGAATTTTCCCCCATACCACACAATTCAAATAATTACAACCCCTTAATGAGCTAATAACAATCTCTACCAACCAACCAACCATAATTTAAGGGGGTAAGCGCTGCTGTATCTAAAGTAGAATATCGAATGCATTACAGCCTAACTTACTCACATCTCATGAATCAAAAGGGAAGCCCAATGAATAAAATTGTTGATGATGAGTGGAAAAAAAAGCTTAAATATACCTCCCCCAAACCAACTTAGCTCCAAATATAAATTAAGGGAAAAAAAGCTTTCACTC
Organism: Syrphus vitripennis; assembly: GCA_958431115.1. Lineage (NCBI taxonomy): Eukaryota > Metazoa > Arthropoda > Insecta > Diptera > Syrphidae > Syrphus > Syrphus vitripennis. Next base: position 104,290,737 of record OY288108.1, on the reverse strand, counting down.
ACTTTCTCTTGCTCTCTTTAAAATCAGTCTCCGCTCTCTTAAGTACCACCCGCAAATGTAAACAACAGGTGATGATAGGTCCTCTTTACAGGACAAACTAAAATCATTCCACTATAATAATAAATCGGAAGAGGAGATGGGGAAGTAGATGATGTGATGGGGGTTGATCTGAGCATCAAGCAAAAATATCAGAAGCAAAAAAAAAAAAAAAAAAAATCAAACGCCATGTGGATAACCACAATTTGACTCTTCTCATTATCAAAGAGAAACTCAGACTGCGACCACTCGCTGGAGAGAGCAATTTCTAAAAACAATTATCTGAGAGGAAGCTGTGTATCTTTTTCAGATGCAAAGAATTTTTCGTTGTGGCTGCTTTCATCGTAGTCGTCGGTCGTGTATTTATAAAAGTACTTTAAGATGATTTGAAATGTTCAGTTACTCTTTGGTTTCCGTCGTGTTGTATTATAGTGAAAATAATGTTGTTTCCGATTAAATTCAATTCATCCGATCAGATTTGAGATACATTTTGTAACTTTTTTTTAACTTTCCTCCTTCTTCTTCTTCTGTTTTAATATATTCTAATTGAAATTGATATTAATTTCGATTTGGTTGTTGGTTAAAGTAATATTACTGGCCTAGATATGATTGACGTTTAATAGTGCAGTTTAACTCCCTCTCCCCCTAACAAAAAAAGAAAAGGATCTGATTATGAAAGATTGTAATTTTCTCATCTGCTCTAAACGTTGGATGTGGCACGTTAAGAAAAATTAAAGCGGATGTGTGCATCACAGCATCAGTTTAAGTACACAAAAGCAGGTATTTTCTTCCGTGCAGCTCAACACACAACTATCAACTTCTATAATACTCCTTGAAGTGTCACAGAGTGATATCCTTCTTCGACAACTGAGTACAACAAGGATGTCGTGGGGCTGCTGCTACTGCTGCGTTTAATTGCAATTGCGACGTCGTTAAAGTAAACTATCCCAACACAGTTTCAAGTCCTTTCTGATTCTAATATCCTTTTTCGCATTCGAGGTTGCAGCTGACGGTGAATAAAGAGGAAGTGTTGCGCTTTTCTATTTGCTTTTATTTAACGCTAGATATTCTTTCCTGGCTTACAAAGCAGATCTCTCAAACTTGATGCGTTGTATCCTGCCTTAGCCGTTGTCGATGCAAAGGAGCTGGTATCAGCAGGAGGGCCAACAGTAAATTTGCAGGAGTTCTGTATATCCTGAATTCTATTTCTCTAGCCACATGCTGTGTTTGTACTGTGTACTATCAAAGGACTATTGTAAAAAAAAAATTAGCCATCAGTTCCCACAACCCCCTCCCTCAGAGGAGGCAGTTTGTCTGGACTTTATTGTTGGATAAATATTACACAGTGAAAAATAGAGTACCTATACTATCTCTAGTCAGTAATATTTATAGAAATGTATATGTTGTCCTTTATATCGCCTGGTGATGATGATAGTGCGTAGTTTGTGCATTGTGTTGTATAAAGTCGTGGTAAAGGATATTAAATCCTTTAAAATCGTAATTTAAATAATGAATCTTTGCAAATAGAAAAAAGTAAAAAAAAAAAAACAAAGAAATAATTATTAAAAGTGGTTCCCATTGATAAAGTTGATTTGCAACACTAATACGAATACCCTACCTAAACAGAAAGGAGGCAAACAATATCCTTCGTATATATTTATTCAACAGATATCCTGCAAAAAAAAAAAAAAAACAACAAGAACAAGAACAACAAAACTCAAATATAATTCGTAACAGATTGAAAAAAGATTCACTTGGGGTGAGTTATTATATTTTTTCTTTTTGTTTTTTGTTTTTAGTATTATAGAAAAAAATAAGGATTCTTATACACTGTGGAGTGTAGGGATATATCTATATCTATACCTACGGTGTACCACCCATCATCATAAAATATTTTTGCTGCTGGGAAATATTCTAATAGAAAGTTGTATATCTATAGATAGGTATATCTTCTATATATCTACTTATGGCAATTAGATACTTATTTTTGTTGTTGTTGTTGTTGTTATTTTCTTCTTCAATAAGCCGGTTAGTGTGCTGTGTGCTTATGATATCAAAATAATACTTAGTAGATAGGTATGGTATTGGAAGTGGAGGTATAGGATTTTCCAGAACACCTCTCTGTCTCTAATATTATAGGCTTCGTTCAACATACAAAAAAAAAAATGTGTGTGTCCTGTCCTGATGGTTATAATTTCAAAGGACTTTTCTCTGCTCTGATACTCTTCTTCTTCTTCTTGTTCTTCTTCTTCTATGTAGAGTGCGATGGAGATTGAAATATTATATTCACTTGGATACCTATATCTTAAGAAAATGTTTACCCACAAAATATTCAGAAGGAAGGAGTGGGGTTGGGGGAATCTTTTGTAATGTCCTTTTATGGTCGCATTATTGTGGACATTGGATATACTAAAGAAAGCTATGTAGGAATGGGATATATAAGATAGGATATAGAAAAGGATGGTTCAGGTTGAATAATTCTTATTTTTGGAAGAAAAAACAAATAAGAAGAGAAGTTTGGTATTTCAAATCAGTGCGGGCTTTATAATGAATTGGATTTTTTGGTTTTGTTATTGTTGTTTTTGTTGTCCGGTCAAGATTGAATTGAGGTATTCTTATAGGTATATGATTTGATTGTGGTCTTTTTTTTTGTTTTGTTTTAGAAGGGATTATGTGGGGAGATTGAATGTTGGTCAAGCATTTGATTTTTCAATCAGGTACTTAGCTATACATTTAGATATTTATTTGTTATTTTTATTGTTAAATTTATTTCAGCATAGAAGTAAATGGGTTTTGGTTAAATCATTTTAGAAGATCATATTAAAAATATAAATTGATTATTTTGTGATCGTTGGTTAAGAGAACAGCTAATTCCATCATATGTCGGAATCGGATCTATTACGTCCCTTAGTTTTACTGATTCTACGCACCATCGTGTACCGTTCCTCGAGATACATTTCAGCTCTCTCCAACTCTTCCCCAGTTGTGCTGATTCCTCTTCGACCGTTCTTTGCCAAGTGCTTGTAGGTCGGCTTGCTCGTCTGCCTGTCTGAGTGAGAGGGTTCCATTGCATTGTTTGACTTCAAATGCATTCGTTAACCTTTCGAAGTGAATGGCCAATCAACTGCCTTTTAAGTCCTTGTACGGAAGAGCCAATTTCGTATGAAAGATCGTCGACCCTTCTTCGTCGAGTGCTTCTCGGTCGGCTCCTGACCTGTAAGTTATAGTATGAAATTCGATTTGGCCAGAAAATCCTCATCATATATTTATTGTGACTTTCGAAGTACTGAATCCATAAAGAAGCTCGGATTCGACATTGGAGTGAAATAGTCGGAGCTTGATCTTTAAACTTATTGAGTTTCTTCTCCATATTTTGCACAGCATTCTCAACCCAGACTTTGTTTTCACGAATCGACTGTAAATATCTTGTACGGTTTCGCCATTAGTAGAGACAATTAATACTCCTAAGATATTGAAATATTTTTAGCATTTCTTCTGGTTGTTAGGTTGTACTGACTGGAATAGGTAGATGAGACATTTCCATGCCTGATTATTTTGGTGTTTACTTTTGTTTGGATGTTTAGCCCAAAGATTTCAGCTTCCTTTCCACAATAGTCATTTGATGAAGATCTTTGAGAGAGTCCACTGAATTCCACCATTTCCATTCGACAAAGCTGCTTGTAGTACACAAACAGAAACAGCATTGGCAATAATATACAGCCCTGTCGAACCCCATTTTGAATTTCAAACACCTCTGTTAATCTTACATTATATTCAGAACATGACACTTCATAGATCGTGCACAAAGCAAGCCAAAAAAATTTCTTTTTGATACTTGCAAAGACCTTTTTAATGTCGATGAACAGCAGGGGGTGATCGATATTCAACGCCCTGTTCGATTATGATTCCCAAGGTGTTAATGTTGTTCACACAGGAAGACCCAGTCCCAACAAGAACGCAAGATTTAAGTTTTAAATAAAACACAGATATTTAAAAAAAAATCGCGAATTCTTTATTGTATCGTAAATTAGACAGGATGAGGTTATGTGTAGAACAACACATCGGGCAGTTGGCCGCCGCGGCTTTGCTGGCACATACGCGATCTTTTAATGAAATTTTCAATGACCGTTTTGCATAAATGCTGCGCTATTTCATTAATGTAGCGTCCAATTTCCTCTTTTAAGGCTTGAGTCGTCGTCGGCTTATTCGCATAAGCCATCGACTTCAAAAAACCCCAAAGAAAAAAGTCCAATGGTGTTAAATCGCACGATCTAGGCGGCCAATTCAGGTCTCCAAAACGCGAAACAACACGACCGGGAAATGACTGATGCAGCAATTGAATTGTTTCTCTGGCTGTATGAGATGTGGCGCCGTCTTGTTGAAACAACATGCCCTCCACATTCATTTCTTCAATTCTAGGCACGAAATTCGCTGCATAGTGGATTTGAAAACACCAATTTGCTGAGCTCGGTGTCGAATTGAGGTGGATGGAGTTTGAGCGACATCATCACGTACTGCTGCGATGTTTCGGTCGATCGACCTGGTCGAAGGCGCGTTGTTGTCTTTACATCAGTGACAGACCTAGTTTCAGCAAATTTTTCCATTAATCGCTTTACAGTTGACTCTTTTGGAGCATTATTGTAACCCCAAATTGATCGCAATTTGCGAACTGTAGCCGCAAAACTTTTACCATTTTGGTAAAACAATTTCACAATGAGAATGCGTTGTTCATTCGTGTAGCGCTCCATTTTTATTAACCTTATACCTTCTACTAACAAACAATAATAATTGTTCAAATGTCAAACAATGACACTTCGAATGGCGCCAAATTTAAATCTTGCGTTCTTGTTGGGACACCCTTTATAAGGGCCACCCTAATGAACCTAGTTGTATTGGTTCTCAACATCTTCATATTACTTTTTAATCCGATCTTTTTATACAACAAAGGTTACTTCGTAAAGAACTTGTCCAATTTAATTTAAATATTCATTTTAAATGACATAAAACAAAGTTGCATATTTATTTTGTTTCTTTTTTTTTAATATGTACATAAATATGTATAATTAATTAATTTAAAAAAAGTAACACTGACATATTTAAACAATTAAAGAAACCCCTGATGATAAATATCTTGCGATAGTTGTTCTTTACCTACCTCACCTGCATAAATAATTTATGTTTTTTTTTTTCAAAACAACTCTCGGTCTGATCCCTGAAATCAATTAAAAACTATGGAAAGTTTTTAAATGGAATTTCATCTTTGTTTTTTATTTGTTGAGTCGCGAATGTTATAAATGCTAATAATAGCTTATTTATTGCATTGAATTAATTAATTTTGAAATTCATTCTATTTATTTATTTATGTATGTAGTAGATACTTTCTGATTTTATATAAATTTTGTTAAGTTTTTTGTTTTGATATTTTAAAGCATTTAATTTAATGCAAACAAATCTTTAACTAATTAAACTTCCAATAGGTACCTCTTTTAAAATGTACAAAAATATATTTTTTGTTTTTTAAGGATACACTTCATAGTATGTATGTATGTATTTTTTCATTAACTTAAGTATATTGTTTCATTTTGTGTTTTTTTTTTGTATAAAAGAATTTATAATTTAATTGTTTTGACATTTGACACACAATTAAATTGGAAAGAATTATGAAAAAACGATTATTAATTGAACAAGCAAAGTGCTGTTTCACTTGTCATTATACTCAGAGAAAATATATATAATGTACATACATAAATACAAATATGTACAATCACCTACTCCTCTTTCGTCATATCGTTTTATATAGGCTTAGTGGTGCTGTGCGCTGGCTGCCACCCACAATTTGTGTCTCGTGAGAGAGCATCATCATGACTCGAAGCGCGTTTTAACGCTTAAAAAGGCCTCATGATTAAAAAAATAAAAATTAAAAAAAAAAACCTGCAAACAAAAACAAAAGTGACAGTTTCAAATGAAATCAAGTCACTTCTGTTTGTTTTTTAGGTGAAAATCCAGTGACTTTATAATATGTTAAGAGTTGACATTCATAATTAAAACAACAACAAAAAAGAAGATATATATCTGACAGATGACAAAATACATATTACCCCTGTTGGGGGTGTTGGAAATTCAGCACCTCTGCGCATCGTTCCGGAGAAAAATTAATGAAAATTGGAAAATATGATTATGAAAACATTTGAAATGAAAGCGATGACATTGTCGTCAGCTGGTTCACGACGAGGTCTACAAACTGTTGTTTTTTTTCTGTATCGGTTTCAGGTTTTTTTTTTTGTTATTATTTTTTTTTTCAAATGCCCGCGCAAAAAATAAAATAAATTCAATATCTCTCTATTATGTACATCATTCTTAAAAATTGCGAAACAAACAAAAATAATGGTAATTATACGATTATGTACATAATTTATGTCAAATAAAACGAATTTTAATGACGTTATTGTCATTTTTTTTTTCTGTACATCTATACAAATATGGGGTCGACTTTAAAATAAATTTCTTATCGAATTGTGGTTTGACACTGAAGTTCATAAATAATACGTAGACAACTTAAACATTTAAAAAGAAATTGAAATGTCTAGAACAATAATTTTAATTTTTACTGTTTCTGAAAGTAGGAAATATAATTCAAGTCTTTTTATTTCAGGAAGGGTATTATATATGTTTTTAAATGATTATTTATTACTTGCAGAAATAATGTTTAAAAAAATTATGTCTACACTTTTACCTAAGAAATTATCAATAAAACATGTTGAAAGGACAAATAAGAAAAATTGATTTACTTTCCAATTAAATATTTCACAACACGAAATAAATGTGTTAATAAAATAAAGGCATGTGAAGAAATACCACAAGCATTTTTTTTAAAGTTAATAATTGAAGACCAAGAGAAGAGACTTTTAAAGAACAAAGAACTGCTTTCGATTTAAACCTGGTAAACACAGATCCTGTGCAAAAAGATTTTTGACGTTTAAGTTTTTTTTTAGTGAACTGTGAACCAACCTTAAATGAATAAAAATGTATTCACCACGACTGCTTTCTTTGACGCAAAACAATGTCACTGCCATTGTGTTTTTGCCAAAAAAAAGGAGTTTGACAGATAATTTTTTTTTTTTAACTTGTTCTTGGTTCTTTTTTTCGTTGTGGCTATATTCTCATTTCTTTTGACAGATCGATTATATATTTTTTTTAATATGGTTCAATTTTATTGCTTAAATAATTTTAATCAAATTATTGCAAATTAAAATTATAAAATTAGTTTAATTTAAGTTTTGAGTCAGAGGATTTTTTTTTAGAAATTCATGTCAACGTTCCATATTTGACTCAAGGCAGTATTCTTTTTCAAAAACTCATAAACATGCACAGTCATGTTAGCACCCTCACGAAAATATGGCGTAACAATGATTTACCGATACTTAGAAAACGATTCATTTGAAAATTTCAAACGGTATTGAGTCGTTTTTGAGTCAAATACCATCTACATTTTATGAGCGTGCTTCTCATAAGCACCATCTGATTGAAATTCCTTTCTCATTTATAATAATTTTATGGAAAAATTAAATCCCATCCCTTTACAAGTTTTGCCGCACGTCTTCTTTTCACTCACTATATACAACAACGTCAATTAGAAAGCACCTTGTGTTGTATGCCAATCACATGTAAATTATTTGTCACCGCTTTCGTTCCTGTCACGCGTTCGCTGAATTTTCCATCGGCTGCGCGGAAGCGACGACGAACGGTCGGCGGCGGCGGCGGCAAAAAAAATTTGAATGCAGACAAAAAATAAATAAAAAAAAAATTATAAATTATTTATATCATCGCATTTTTGATTCATGAAAAATGAAAATTCTATTTTCGTGATAAAAAGTACTTACATACATATGAGGCCGTCAGTGCAATAGTGGCGTAACCCACTTTTTGTCAAAAATGAGTTTTTCATGAAAATAGGTCTCTCAATATATCTATTTTAATACAAAAATAGTTTTATGCAGCTATCTACACTCAAAACCAGATGGCACTCAAAAAGGTGTTATTGCATTTTATAATTTGATCATAGTTTGAGTGCAATAGTGGCGTAACCTTCATACTTCTCTTAGAAACTGCTTGCTTTGGTATACAGATTGAGACCATTTGCTATATATATACCAAATATATAATATGGGCAGAGAAAAAGTTCACATGTATGTTTGGGATGAGTTTACAGCGTCAAGGGGACCTCAAGAAATCGGGTCTTGTTTAATGCATTATTTAAAAAACGTACGTATTTAATAAACGTACATTTCGAAAACTTTTCAATTTTTTATAAGTATTCCAATGAAATTGATGTTTTACTCGAAGAGGTAAATGTAAAAAAGGGACAATCCGTGGATATTAAAAAACTTAACCAACTTGAGGAACCTTAAATAAATGATAAAAAAGAGAGACTTAATAGAACTGCTTCAATTTATACCAACCACCAATCCATAACTTTTTTTATAATAATTTAAAAACGTCAACAGGTGTTCCAATTGAAAAATTTGACGTTTTATCAGACTAGGAATAAAATCATTAAAAAATAAGTAAAAATGTACACATAATTTTTTATTGTTAAAATATTGAACTATGAAAGAAATAAAAAAATAATATAATAAATTTGGCATAACCTTTCTTTTTTCTTTATTTTTAATGAAAACCATGAATGCAATAGTGGCGTAACCCACTTTTTTTCCAAAATAATGTTGAATTTAAAAAAAGAAGCTTGCCCTAAAAAGTATGTCCCTTTTCAAACTCTTCTACGTTTTTAGATTAATCAAAAATGTCAAAGGGAAAATACAAAAAATGTTTAAAGAAACCCTGTTTCTTAAATCTCTCGTAACTCTAAAGTGAATTTTATGGGTTACGCCACTATTGCTCTCACGGCCTCATATGTAGTTACGTCAAATTTCGCGCTCTCTACCGTTGGTTCGGTGAATGAATTTCAAAAACGAAAAGAACGTCTCATCATTTGCATATTTGCATTTTATATGAAAATTCATCTTATTTTTTGATTTGAAAATAATTTTTTTCCTTCCATTATAGTATTTTTTTTTTTTTTTGCATTTACCGATGCAGATTAAAAATTAATTCACCATCAGATTCGAAAATGTCTGTTCGGTTTGGTGGAGATATTTAGCCATAAATAGAGAGATATAGGTGCTATTGAGTTTGTTGATAATGGTGGTATCGCGGGCTAAAAACTGATTGATTTGTGTTAAGATAAGTATAGTCACCCGATTTCAATCATTTAGTCGGATTTAGTTTTAAACAGAAAACTTTGAGAAAACTTTATCCTCGAAGACCTTTTTTACACTTTTAAATTGACAGCAAAAGCTCGATTTTATACAAATAATTTAAGCTTTTGACTCGTTATTATGTTAGGTTAGGTTAGGTTAAAGTGTCTGTTGGTTTGGAAATCCAACACAATGAAACCAAAATTTGGTCCATTGTGATACCACATAGATCAGTTGATCAACCTCACTCGTTGAACCAGTTTGTTCGACTGATGTCGAAGTTTACTAGATCGCTGGGATCATTCCTCTTCGTCCCTGCAACTCCAGCAAAAATCATTTGACTTGTTATTTATGTAGTCTTTAGTCTTTATTTTATTCATAAAACTTTCTGGCGTCACTAGGATTCGAACCGAGACTAAGTGGAATACGAAGTCAGTGAACTGCACTCTTCGCTATACTATCACACATTGTCTGGCTATCCTATTTCAAGTTTCCTTGTTTATTGAATTGAAAGGATAGACTTTTGAATTTTTATTAGCTCGAAAAAGTTCACTATTGTCGAAAACTCATAAATAAAAATTTTGCTGAATATTTCCACAAAATTTATTTCTGTGTGTTCGTAATTTCATTTGGGGTAGGAATTTTTTTTCTTATAATTTCCGTGTACCAGGAGGAAGGTGACAAAAAATACTTAGGGTGGTATTTACCAAGCTCCCTCAAGTTAAGTTTGATTTATGAGCCTCCATTGTATAAGAAATTTATATAGTTTTCTCATCAGCACGTTCCACACAGCTTTGTTGTGTGATCGTTTGAGGGCGCACTTGTTTATAAACAGAAACAGGAACCAAAAAATTAGTTAGGTGTGTGATCGCTTGGGGGCCGACGCGACGTGTGGAACGTGTTCATGAGAGTACTATGCAAATTTTTTATACAATGGAGCCTCTTAAGCTAAGTTTGAGTTAAGAGCATTTTCAGCTTAAGAACACTCGGTGAATACCAGCCTTAGTTTGCAAATGTTTAAAGCATTGACTCTTTAAAATCAATTTTCCGCAAAAACAAAATCAGATAAATTAATTTCAGCTAAAATAATATTTCTTTCCCATCAAAAATATGCGTATAGCAGTCCATCAAAAATTCCATACAAATTCCCATTTATTCACCTCATAACGCCCTTGCATAAATTTCATACCACCCGCACCATTGCAAAAAAGAAAAAAAAAACTAGTGGCATACATTAAATGTTCGTGATGGCAGTTGAATTTGTAGCGTTAACAGAGTTAATCATGTGTAATAGAGAACCAACACCAAATTGAACATCACACGCTGGCCGGATCGACCGACCGGGCCGTGTGTGTGGTTTATGGCTGATAAAATTCCAGCCATCAATTAATTATTCCGAGGTCACCATCTACTGAATGTGGTGTGGTGGCTCTAGCAAACACGCATCAGTCCGATATCATCAGCCCTTAGTATGTGAGTACTCCCAAAAACGAACAAATCAGGACTCACTCTCTTCCATCGAAGGCCAGAATTCACGGAATCTGATGCTCCACACACCCACGCTGACACCAAACCAAAAACACACATCAGAGGACGCATATGTAGAATCTATATATCGAGTGACGCGAAATAAAATGGCAAAGGGCATATTCAAAAAAAAAAATGTTTCTCTTTCCATAAAGTGAAATATTTGAGTGTTGTGTTGATGATGCATTCCACGCTTTTGGTTGGATGCATTTTCACTTCCAGTGTATGAAAAAGGATCAGTTGGCATTGGACATTTTGTTTTGTTTATTTTTTATTCGAGGTCAGTTGCTCCAAATTGACCATAATAATTTTGTTCACTCACATACTCTCCCCAAACTTTCCCCAAACTCTCCCAAAGATAATAATACTCGCAACAATAATGCTATTTATTTCAATTTGTTAAATTATTACAAAAGATAATAATACCGGATTTTTGTTTGCTAATTTGTGATAATTGGCAGCTTTGTTTTTGGTGTGAATTTAATTTATGGATGGCTTTTTTTTCATTAAATAATTTACAAGAAGAAAAACAAAATAACATTTTTAAATGCTGTTTTATTTTAAAGTCCATTAAAGATGAATAATTGAGGAAAATGTTTTGTTTCGCTCGCCATCATCGACCTCCACAAAAAACCGATGCCACGATGGAATTTATGGTTATGTATAACAATAGGACAAAGAAAAATATATTTCTGGAAATAAATTTCCCAATAATGAATGCTGACATTTCATGACTTTGTTATTTCTTAACTTTTGAAATTTTATTTGGAACAGACTTTTCGGCAACAATCAATTAATTTTATAGAAAATTTTCAATATCCTGAAAGTACTGTCTCTACTGATAGCGGAACCGAACTAGATTTTAACAGCACCTAGAATCGGAAAATTAAAAACTTAAATACCAGGCTACAGCTATTCAACTAGAAATAACCGATAAGTTTTTGACAGAACTTATGAGAATGCCAAAATTGCGATTTATCATTGAATAAAATTTTTGATGGCAGCTATAACAAATTTTTATGAACTACATAAGTGTAGATTTACAACTGCACATTCCAATTCAAGAACTGTAAAAATTCTGCACTTGCAGTACTGCCGACTTTGACATCCTGTGGCCCACCTTATTATGCATACAGATCAAGTAATATTTATTTGCCATAGTTTTATTGTTCTGTTAAAATTGTGTAAGAATTTTATTTTATTTGTTTGTTGATGGATTCATATTTGAACACCTGCACTGCATTAAAATTGAGTGTCGGTGGATTTATGTCTTTTTTAAAATTATAAACACACTAAAAGATGAAAGTGGTTAGAATATTTATCTGCATATGTACAGTAGAGTCTCTAATTGTCGAATATAATTTAGACCATTAATTTATACCAATAAAATTATAAAGTAAAGAACAATATTTTTGCAAAACAAAAACACTAAACCAATAACTTATTTCAATAAATTAAAAACAATAACAAAAACTTTTTTTTGTAGTTCGTATAAACGATTGGTCTAATGCGTAAAAGATAATTTTTTGACATAAATTGATAAAAATATAGAAAGTATTAACCAACTTAATGAATAGCTATGTGCAAGGATTATTTAATCTTGAAACTCAGTAATCAGACTAAGATTGCGAAAATTTTCGAACTGGTCTAAAATCGGAAATTCTAAAAATTTCATATCCTTAGTTAAAATATTTTATTTTATGTTTATATTAGACTGAGCTATGCTTGAAGTAGCTAAAATCAAAACAAATATGCACAACATATTTTTTTTATTAATCTACTAATTGGTATAAACTGGTCTAATTCTCACAAAGTGACTTATATTAAAAATAAGAACAATTTAAAAGCTTTGCAAATTAATAAATGCAAACAAAAAAAGAATAATATTTAGCGAAATATAATATGGCGAAGAGATTATGAAAGATTATTAATTTAAGACATTTCAATTTTTGAGCTTTAAAAAAATGCTAGATTTACATAGCGAAGTAACGAAATGCGAAAATAAAATTTAACAAAAATCGCCAAATGATCCCTAACCATGCAATACAATCTGAACGAAGCAACTAGAATATGTGTGTCCTCTGTCCTTATTTCCTTTTAGAGAGTTTTTACTATAAACAACCAATTTTTTTTTTATAAAATATTAGCTCAATAAAATGAATTGCTGTGATGATGTTCATAAACGCAGACTCTATAATATTATATAGTTTCTTTAGAAAATTAAGAACAATTTTTTTCTTTGATAAATTGAACGCTTCATCGAAAGCAATAACACTTAAAATTATTTCAATGTTCTTTTAAGTATTTAATAACATGCTATTCATTTTAAACATTTTTTTGTTCTTGTTGATATTTTTTTTTTTTTGAATGGGGAGCAAACTGATTTCACCGGATGTTTATGGTTCAGAAACATATAAATATTAAAAGTACAAAAAAAAATCATATTGTTGTTAATGTGATAATAAATCGGAAGCCGTTCGAATATATGCGTAGCTTACTGTGGCAAAAAAAAAAGAAAAAAAATACGCGAATTATTTTTCTGATAACATTTTGCGTGTTTCTTTATGGCTTTGCAATATAAAGAATAAAAAAATAAACTTTTGTGGTATATTTTTAAAATTTAAATCAAAGCTGACCTTGACTCAATCTTAAAGTTCTTAAATTTGTATTTTAATCTTTTCTTTTCACTTATTTCTCAATTTTTTTTTTAACTTCATACATCTATCAGTTTAATTTCAGTAATGTCAAATTATTTTTTTTTTGAATTATTTCTTTCAAAGAAAGTTCTTGACAATTGAATGACGGACACTTCTTGTTAGTGTCAATACACTTAAAGCCAATTCAAAAACAGCTTTCAATTTTATTTTATTTTTCGTGACATTAAATTAAGAAAAGATATTATATTTTTGAAAATATTCAAATTGAAAAAAAGAACTCTTTAATTTCAAATAAAAACGAAACGGCTTATATTTCGGAAGTAACAAACAATTTATGAAATTGAAAATACCAACAGTGTCTATTCTATTCTATTCATTGACACATTCATAGATGAAAGATGATGATATTTACTTTTTAGTCTGACAACTAATTATCCTTGACCATTCAGAGACATCCAAGTGTCAAAACAATTTTTCCCCGACACACAAGTTAGTGAGTAAATAAATAATAATTTTCTTCCCTCAAGAAGTTCACACGAATTTCAAAATATGTATATATTCGCCTCCTATATATGACAAAAAAACAACTACGTAGCACACGTTTTCGGTTCATCAATTGACATCGAGACGTTAAATTAGGAGAGCATCCAATCCAGAGGAGCGAAGAGGCATAAGGTACATATATGTAGATAATTAGAAATATCATGCTCACCATGTCAATTGTAGTTCTATGTGACATTTTCAAATGTCTAAGTGAAACATTTGATGCGAGCCGCGCCGCACCACCATCGGCACCGCTACCGCAGTTGTTTTTAGAGAGCTTTTGATGACCAGGGATGGATTTATGCATTATTGAAGACTAAAGGTACTATAGGTTTTAGTCCAGATATTAATCATACCTAACGGTCATAGAGAAGCCTATACTAAACTTAGAACTTAAGGTTTTTAGGTAATTTCATTTCCTAGAATCGAAATCGAAAAAATGCTACGTTTTAACTATCTCGAAAACGCATCTTATGATTTATTGGATTCACTTTTTTCACAGAATCGGAATAGACCCTCCCCAAGAGTTTTTGTGTTATCAGGCCCATTCATAGTCAACTCTTGATCTGATTCTTAAAAATGTATAGTGGAAACTGGTTTTTCTTAAGATAACAAATAGGGGCCCTAGGTGCCCAAGGGTTTTGTGTTATCGGGCCCACTCTCTGTCAATTTCTTACCTGATTGGCAGCGACTAGTGCGGCATATTTGCTGTCGTGGACAGCATAACAGAGTCACAACACATCGTGTGGGCATCTTAATTATTTCATTTTGCATGATGTTAGAATGACTAATCAAACTAACGACACAACGACGGCGGCGGCGGCGCTGCAACGTGGCACGGCGTCACGTAGAACTTGTATACCTTCTATCTTGCTCCACAATCAGCCGCAGCGTAGATTTCTAATGCACTTATAAACACTGCAAATAAAATTTAAATTAAAATAAAACCAATTTGTTTGGATGCATACTAATTGGAAGGTGTGACGTGTGGCGTTGGTTATTTTAGTTTTTCTTCATCATGAATGACGATGACGACGCGACGACGTACTATCACAATTTGTTTTTTTTTTTTTTTTCTTATGCTTACCTATCCATTGAAAGAGGAGAACATTTTTGAAGACTACAATTGAGGGGCGACAAATTGTCTGTGGCGGTGTGATTAGATATTTTTAGTCACTATATTTTTTTTGATGAATGGGAGTTGATATGGATGAAGATTTATTTTTGAAGAATTCAAGTTTAAAATATAAATCAAATCGAAAGTCAAATAATTAAAAAAAAAAAACAAATTCTAATACATACCTAAGTTTTTTCCTATGAACAGAATTTTAAAGGCAACCACAGGTGTAAATTTACACTGCCTCATATAAATTTCTATACCTAAAGCTTGGTTTCAAAAATGTACGCTTCCTCATATAATTTTTCTTACTTTAAGCTTAGTTTCAAAAATACTGCAAAATTTAAATATATAAATTTTTCAAAGCTTAAATAATTTTAAAAACAATTTCTAATACCCAACTTTTTTTCTATGGACACTGAATTTTATAGGTAACCACAGGTGTACATTTACGCTGGTTCACATAATTTTAAATCTAATTTTAATTTGTTTACAAAAAATTAAATATTTTATGTATGTTTATATACGCACATTTTTTGCAGAGAAAAAAATGAAACAGTCTTTAAATTGCTTTCAGTTTCTAAATCTTTCACAGTTTTTGTGAAAATATTTCAAAATGGAATAACAATCAACTTACCAAAAAAAATCCATAAAAATTAATATTATTTTTCTACTTTATAAACAATTTTTTTTTGTTATATGTATTTCCTTGATGTGATGTGTGTTTGGAAATACTCGTACTCACTTTGTAATAGAATGATGGCGTTTAAATTCTATTATTGAATAAACAAAAATCAACTTCAGACCGACTACATACTTTGTGTGATGGAGAATCTAAAAATAATAATTATTTCTCTGCCTTCGATATTTTGGATGAGGAAGTTTTTTTTTCAAATGCAAACCAGTAGATATAGTTTTTTCCAGAGTCATATAGACATGCTCAATTAAATCATATTGGCAGACAAATAGGATTGTCTGTAGAGAGCTGGTGGCAGTTTGAATGTTTTAAAAAAGATACATTCTTTAAATGTAGGAATTAGATCAATTACAATCCAAAAAAAAACCCAAATCCGGAAAACGCAAAACCCAAAAAAAAATACAACAAAAATTCCAAAACTCAAAATCCAAAAAAACTTAATCCTGAAAATCCATAATCCTGAAAATCCCAAAATCAACACTTCTCGAAAATTAAATTTTTCTTTTTTTCGATTTCAGGATTTTTTAGTTTTGATTCTAAATTTTCGAGATTTATTGGTGTCGAAATTTTGTTAAATTGGGACTTAATGATGAATTCAAAAAAAGACAACAAATTCCAAAATCCCAAAATTATCGCTTAAAATTATTTTTCCGAAGCTGAATTTTTTTTTATTCCGATTTCAGGATTATTGAGTTTTTGGGATTTTGAATTTTAAAGATTCTTTGTTTAAGAAATTTCGTTATTTTTTGGAAGTCCAACCCCAAATTTTGATTTCATCTTACTTCCATATCAAATCATTTTTTACTATAGTATTATAATAACAGCTCTAAAATTCATCCCACCAGCTCCTCATTTCTTTTAGCTATAGCTAATAATAATAATAATAAAAGCTAAACGCAAACATATTTTACAAACATTTAAAGATATCCTCCGATCATAAATTGTTTGGAACGAAATTCAAAAGAATTAACCGTGGCACAGTCATCGATTATATTTTCTTTCTTCTTAATTTTCCACACGAAACTTAAATAATTTATTATTTCAAATTCAAACGGAAACAAGAAAAGAATTTTTTGAAAAAAAAAATCAAAAAAAAAACCCTGTGAGTTATGGAAATGAATTGTTTTCGCCACGCGTTAAATTAAAAAAAAACATTTATAATATTTTAAGCAAATAACTTAAGACTTTGTTTATGAAAGTTATTATGTTAGGTAAGTAAAAGAAATAAAAAAAAACAATAAAATTAAAAAATTAAATAAAATATAACAACATGGCCTTCAAATTATTATGATGTCTGAGTTATGAGTTACGATGTCTGATTTTTTTTTGTATTAAAAAATATTTGAAATTCGAATGTTGTCGTCCATTGTCGTGGCACGAATGATAATACCTTATGACTATCCAAAAATTAAGGGCCCCTTTTTGGGTAAGTTCAAACGACAAAAACCAGTATCCAGTGATATTGGTTTAGTAATATTGAGGCAAATAAGTTATTGTTTTAAATCAATGATGTAATTTCGGGAATATTATTTGAGCTATTTTATAATAAAAAAATTGATCAATAAAAAATATCAGAAAATATCCTACTAGACTATATAATCCACCCCTGATCTTTTTTTTTATATATAGGTTCACATTCTTATGTTCGAAAGCTAAAATATTGTAATTAATTTTATTTGCCTTTCTAAGAATCTAATAATTTATTTATAGGTACACTATATATCTAGGAATACATTTTATAGATTTATAACGTATCTGAAAGTATATCTTACCAAAATGTTCAATAAGTTCAAATAATAAATTAGTTCAATTAAATGTGACAGCTAAAGATTAAGGTGGAGGTATTTTGAATTCTTTCTTAATTTTTATTATCAAAAATTTTTTTTTGTTATTTTTTTCGAGAGAGAAATCCATTGTTTTTTGAATTTTTCAAAAATTAAGAAATATAATAAGTTTTTTGGAGAAAAAAAAAATAAACCACAGGATTGAAAACTTGTAGTTTTTCTAAGCATGCTTTATATATGGAGTAAGTGAAGCTCTTTGGGAGTTGCGGATAGTAGGAATACCTACGCTTTTTCTTTTCAGTCAGAGAGCTAAAAATGTGCACAAATGGAAATTTAATTACGTTAATTATAAAAAAAACCAAATTATTGAATTTTTTAAATTTTGTGTTTGAATTTTTTTTTTAAATTATTTGTTGATTGGAAACCACCTTAAAAATATAAAAAAGAATATACTCGTGGATTTCAAAGAGGCATACCCAGTATCGCACATCCTTTAAAAAAAAAACTCTCACTAGATTTTCTTAAATGTAACTTTTCGGTTTCTTCGTTGTCAGTTATCCCAAAATTCTAAGAAGCTCAGGAAGAAGTTGTCAAAACTTTTTACAACTTGTCATTTTCATCTTAAAAGTTTTGACATCTTTGTTTGTGTTATTTGGGAGTTAAAAATAAAGTCTGAAAAATATTGTTGTATTTTATTCGATTCGGTTAGTTTTTAAGAGTACTCCAGCTGGAAATTTAGGCCATACCACATGTCTCTAAAAAAATTAAAATATTTATTTATTATAGTTAACTAATTACGTTGTCCGAGTCTTTATTTAACGTTCATTAACTTTTTGTAATTTTCTTGTTTCATTAGGTGAATTTTTAGTTACCAGGTAGGCCCCATTTTACAATTTGTTTAAGAAATTTAAAAAAGTTCTGTCGTAAAAAAACAATGTCATAAAAATTTAAAAAAAAAAAACAATTTGGCAACAAAAAAAAGTAGAAAAACATCTTGGCAAAAAAAAATATTGTCATAGAAGCAAGTAGAAAAGTACATAAAAGTGTATGAAAATAGATACCTTGTTTCGTAACAGGTTCTGTATTTCACTTTTCCGTATTTCAATCCAAAATGACGGCTCATACGCAAATATTTTTTAGGTGTGTTTTGGTGTAAATTTGCAACCCAGTCAGTCAATATTTAACAAGAGATACAACAACAAAGAAACTACTGGCACTTACTTTAACTTTTTTCCCTGTCAAATGTTACTTGACACAAATAGCACAGTAGGTACACATAAAGAAGGTAATATCATTAGAGTTTTCATTTTCGTTCGTTTCTGCGCATCTGTCAAATCAGAGAAAAAATGGCTACAATGGTGTTCTTGTAAACATTTGTTTCGGTCGTTTTTGTTTCGTTTCTTTATGTGTACTGTGGAAGAAACACAACAAATGACTGTCACTTAAACTTCAGACCACCATTTCAGCCATCCTGGATTTCCTTCTGACACTTCTCGTTTGCGAAAACCTGCGCAAGATAATACCTTCTTTATGTGTACTGTGCATAAATAGTATGTCTTATTCGCAGACAGGGGCGCTGTTATTGTTATTTTCATTTTATATTTTGGTAGACTTTCAATTTTTTTCCACAAAAAAATTACACTGCTGGACGAGTCATTTAAAATGTCTCTTATAATCTTGAAGTTTAAATTTTTCATTTTAATTTGGCTTTAATTAGATTGTTATTTATATTTTTGACTTGACATTTGATGTTTTTTTTTTGAAATTTAATAGATATGTTCGATTTTGTCATCTTAAGGCTGGTTACTTACCTGTATTTATAACGCGGAGTGTATAAAAAAATCTTATTGACTGATGTCGTTTTCAATTGATTTGATGAATTGGTAGAGATATCGAACTTACCTTAAAGTCAAACCAAAATCAAGTATGGGCACCAATCTTTAAAACCCAAAATAAAAGGAAACGCATTTGCTGTGAATCGTTTTCTTGATTTTTTTTGCTCTACTGTGCTACATTCTCAACAAAACACACCGCTTTCTTAAAAAAAATGTTTATTATCGAATTATTTACAATAAAACAAAAATGTTACATTAAAATTAATGTTTCGGAGCGTGTTTAAAGTTTCTCAAGGATTTATTTACAATTAAAACTTATTCACAATAAAAGTTGCTCACTTTTCATGTCAAAATTCTCACTCACCCTATTAAATCGTC
Source organism: Syrphus vitripennis (assembly GCA_958431115.1). NCBI lineage: Eukaryota > Metazoa > Arthropoda > Insecta > Diptera > Syrphidae > Syrphus > Syrphus vitripennis. The sequence goes on along the minus strand of OY288108.1, from coordinate 104,270,909 downwards.
AAAAAATTTGAACTTTCATAAGATTATCTTATCTGGCTTGATTTTGATTAAATTGTTTTTCAGCTAATTCAAAATTAAATTGTTTTTACCTACCTACTTTTTCTCTTGAATTAACTTCAATCCATATAAATTTAATTCCATGTCACTTTCAACTGCCAAAATCAACTTAACCTGTCCATTTCCCTTAATTCGTCAAAACAAAAAAGTCTTTCAAATAAAAGGAATTCTAAAACTTATTTTGGTTTTTTTTCTTCCATTGTTTGATACTTTCTAATCTTATAAGCTTACATAGAAGTTATTTTTTTTTTTTCTCATTCATTGAAAATACAAAAGCGTTTGACTTTCGTAAATCCTCCCAAAATGAGAGAAAAAAAAAGAAAAGATTTGAACGAAGAAATTAGAAAAGGATTAATAAATATAAACTCGGTTGCATGCACATCATCGTTGAGTGAAGAAAAAAATGAACATGGCAGACTTTTCCTCATCCTCCTACAGAAGTCAACATAACCGCAGTCAATCACATTAACGAATTAAACAATTCACCAAGCAAATAAAAGAAGAAAGAACAAAAAAAAAAGAAATGCCAATCAAATGACAGGATATCGAGAAACAATAAAAGCCACAAAAAAAAAAATAAAAGACGTTTGGGGAGAACAATATAGGACGAAGCAACAGAAATGGATTTCGTTACATTATTCTGCACCATACCTATTTGGTAGAAACTTGTCGGTCTGTGAGGTCCAATTCAGTCCGTATATGTAGAGGTATACTGTTTCTGGATCTTATTGATCTCCATTTGTGTATTCTCCCTCAAACTAATAGCCATAGTTATGTAGAGAACTGACTTTGGTACTAACTCAGGACCAATTTACCACAAAAATATACTATAATCCCCTTTAACCAAGACAGAAGGATACACATACCTGGTTACAACATGTTCGTTACAATTGCAATCAATTTAGGGAAAAAGCAAAGTAAATCCACTTTAATTCTCTTTTTTTCGAAAAGAGAAGTAAAGTTTCCAATTGAGTGAGCGATCACAATGGTTCCTATATTCCAATGGAGGAGTTTGCGGACTTGGCTTAGGAGAAGGATATGACTGATATCCGATATACAAATAAACGAGAATCTAGTATAACAAAAGATTTTCTTTATTTTTTTTTTGTTCATGAGGGATTATTGTGACGAAAAGTTGTCTGCGTTGCGTGTTGCATGAACTTCAAAGGAGACTTCTTGATAAAAGGGGAAGGGGGGATATAAAAACGTTTTATTTGAGTCCATCAGAAATAAAAGTTGATTTAGCCGCTTGCATGGAGATATAAAGATTTGTCAAACTTTTTGAATACTTTCAGAGGAAAATTAATGATACCCTAATGCCAAATCTTCAAAAGACAAAGAAAGAAACTTTTTTTATCTTTTAATACCTTTTGTACTTCTTCAAAAGCGTGTTTAACGTGAGACTAATTTGTAAATATTTTATTTAATGACAACCCTTAAAATATTTTAATACAGTGCGAACCTATAAGGAAAAGCGGAGATGAGTTGAAAGGAGGTACCGATGGACATTTCTAGCGGTGCGAGTTTTACGGTAGAATTGCAGATTTGAAAGAATGCAACTGGCTATTTTACTAGAACTAGAGATATAAATGTTCCCCCGTAGTATTTCTATCACCTATCATTCGTAGAGCTCTATTTTGAATTCTATCTAAGAGATTCAAAAAAGGTGTTGGGGCACCTGCCAGATATTTGATCTGTACTCAAGCTTTGGAGGGATGAAGGTTTTAAAGATTATGGCCAGATCAAATATAGCATCGTCACAGAAAACCTAAGCACCTAGCAGTGTTTTTGGAGACGTCGAAAATGTGATCATTCTACAGGAGGTGGTCTGTAGAGCATATACCGAGGACTGATATCTGTTCGGTTTCCTCGTTCCACGCGTCGTCGCTTTAATGACAGAAGACAGCATTGAGTTTTAAAAGCATTAAATTCTACGCGGTTTTTGATTCCCCATTAGACAGTGCTTCCAAGATCAGAATTTAATGAGCTTATCATACGCTGCCGTTGTAGTTCTACATCCGAAGGTCAAGAACGTAAAATCTAAAGACGAATATAAAAAGCTGAGAGTACTGTCGTCAGCAAAACAATTTAATGGATAAGAAGTTTCAGACAAGAGATCATTAATGAAAATATAAGAAAGAGAGTGGGAGACAATACGGAGCCCTAGGCTCCATCCCATCTAAAACCATCCAATACAACGTATATTGAACGGTCTGAAAGGTAATTTTTCAAGCCAACGCAGAAGAGATTTATTGAATTCAGATTCAAGTATCTTCGATAAGAGAGCCTGATTCCAAACTCTATCAAACGCTATTCAAATATCAAGCGTAATAAACTTACTTTCTCCAAAACGATGTAAAGTAAAGTGCCACTGTTCGGTGGGATATACCATTAGATCACCAGTGGGACCTATTGCTACGAAAGCAATAGTGACGGACGTGAGTGCAATTTGACGATAATTAGAGGGGGAAGAAGATTCGCCTTTTTTAAGGATGCGCCGGAAAAATGTTATTTTCCACTCACTCGGAAAGGGAGCAGTAAAATAGGACAGAAAAGCTTACGCAGAGGTTTTGCTAGAGTGGAACTATAAAGACCAGCGGATTTGGGCATGTCAAGATTTTTGAGAACTCTGGTAATTGTACGAGTGCAAAAAAATATTCGTTCCATGTAATCGTTAGTATTCTCAAGTACAGCCGAAGTCATGTTGCTTTGTGGAAACATTGAATTAGCACCAAATTGATCTGCAAACAGATCTGCTTACCACAGAAATGTTATATTTTGAATTAACAGTTAATTGTTGACAGCTGCTTTACTTGTACGTGTGTTGGCTCATCTTCGACTTTTCAACAAAAAAAAGGATCAATGACACCTGAATTCCGTTGGCATCAAACATGGAACAATCTAAAATCGATGTTTCCTTATTTCAACCCGGCTAACCCTTAGTCCGAAGCAGTGGAGTGGGAAAGTTGTGGTCCCAATCGCCCTTGGAGATTCTGCATCATGATTGATGTCACATATTAAGTAGGATGTTCATACTGACATGAGTTATATAATTTAATAACTCCTGAATTTAAATTTAATATTTAAATAATTTTCATCCAAAAATTAAGACGTCCTTATACCCCTCATCTTGCTATGATATATACAGAACATTGATTACCTATTTACCTTAGCCCCATGTAAAAGTAACTTCTTGAGTGTTTTTAAGTACCAATTATCGATTAGGGTAGCTCGCGAATACATTGTGTATAAGGTAATATAAATTATAGCCCCAACATTGATCCTTCTACAAGTGTCTCCTTGAAGCTTGAAGTTCAATAAACAACATAGACATGGTCGCTATAAGTGTTTTGAAACTGGAGGCGTAAATTCATGGGGGCGCGAGTTGATTGTTAATTTTTAATATTTTCTTGAAGTTTTCCCCTCCGGGAATAGAAATACATTCACTACTCCTAAGCGCCATTGTGTACAGTTCCCGAAGATGTATTTCTGCTCTTTCGAAGCCTTCCCCAAGTGTGCTGATTCCTGTTCCACAGTTCTTCGCGAACTGCTTCCAGGTTGGCCAGCTCATCTGCATACTTGCGTAAGTGGGTTCGATTACATAGTTTGACTCGGTACCTCTTAGAAGCATATGACATATGACCAATCTACTAGCATTAACGTACTCGTATGATACAGCTAATTGGTTCCTGACCTTTTCTCGTATGAAGTTTATAATTGTAGGTACGTGTGGGCAGGAAATTCATCAATAAGTTCCGAAAGTTTCTAGCTTTCTTGTGACAGCGAATGTTAAAAATCCACTCCTGACTTGACTTCAATAACATAAACCACAAAATTAATTGCCAATAAAATTTAACGGTTCCATCAAACCTCCTCTTTATATTATTATGTAGGTATACCAGAAGTTGAAGGCAAAGTGCATATAAGGATAACACTTTCGACTTCTTGATGATGATGTATCAAACAACACTATATAGATCCTTGATGTGCGGTGAAGAACCACAAATTCCACCTTTTACCTACAGGTCAAGGGCTAATTAAATAAAAAACCACAATGTATGATGGTTGTTGGTCTGATGTGTATAACAGGAATTTTATTGAACAAATACTACAAAACCCACACACTCGCATATCACACCCATAGCATAAGTGTCATCATTTATCTTGACGTGGTTAAGACGGAATTAGAAAGATAAAGAGTGATGTTGAAGAAGTTCAAGGATGTTTCAACCAGTTGCATGATGATGATGATGATGTTTGTTGTTTCCTTGCAAAAAAAAAAAAATGTTGCAAGCTTGAGTGTTCCTATTCTTAACTGATTCAACCACTGTTACACTCAAGTCACTTTATATATTTTGAAATTGTGGTTTATAAAATTATGTAATTGAAGACAGATGCGGAAGAGACATCTTGAATCAGTTCCGAGGATGCCGCTGGGTAAAGGGATACATCACAAAGGGAAAAAGGTTAGTTATAAGGTCGATCAAGGTAAAGGACGAACATCAAACACAAAACCAACAGGGACAAGATATAACAGCTTTCCAATAAGAAGACTTATGAAGTCGCCTTGGTATTGACTTTATTCAGGGATTTTTATTTTTATATTTATTTTCATTTTCATTTGGTGTGTGGTGTTGGAAGGATATATTGTGTGACTTTTTTTTTATAGTCCTTGGAGCTTGCTGATGATGACTCTAGTACACACTTTTTGCATTTAGGACGGAGTCTTTTTTGTATTTGTGTGTCCTTTAGAGACCCCCATCGTCGTCGACATCATATTATTTGTTTTTGGCTTTTTGTTCAATGTCACGGTGCGGAGATTTCATTTTATTGACGGTCGTCGTTGTTGTCCATGAGCACGTGCTATGATTCAAAAGGATTACATTGGAATTATCCTCATCGATTGTTTTTTTTTTTTTGTGATGTAAACGTGTTCTACTGACATTGGATTATTTTGTTAGATGGTTAAAGCAGTGACCGAATAATAATACTTCTGGGTGTCGTAAAGGATGTCTTGTATGTGTCTTAAATACATTGAATGGGATAAGATTAGTTTTAGGACATTTAGTTTTAGATGGGCAATATGGGAAGAATTTGAAGGAAATGTTCTTCGCTATCAAATCAAACTTCTGGAGAAATTCATTATTCCTCAAACACTTGATGGAAATAGAAGCTGAAATCATTGGGCTCAAGAGCAATCCAGCTAAAACAAAAAGGATCAGCCTTGCAACTTTATCATCTGTTCAAGAAGATTGTTCTGGAAAATCAGTTCTGTCTCCACTGATGAGAAAACCAAACTAGACAAAACATGGAGAAACAACTCTATACGCTGTTCCGTTCTAATGCAGCCTAGTCACTTCCTATGTCACAAGGAAGCTGCAAATGTTGATAAAAAGATGTCTGCAGACATCTTGAGGATTTTCTGACCCAATCTTATATCCAATGATCAATTTCTTACGAGAAAGAGTCAGGAAGCGATTGGCTTTATCAAACGAAGACGTAAAAGACAGTGGCAGTGGCTCGTGCGTTTCGTAAGTCAAGCGTATCAATTTAACTTTCTCAAAGAGCCAGGCCGATGAGCAGACGAGCCTAGAAGTACTTGGGGAAGAACGGTCGAAGAGGTATAAGCACAATGCAGAATTTAGTAGTAGCGCAGGCCCTATGCCCGATGGACGTACATATGTCCGAGGACACAAGTAAATATAGGAAAAAAAAATCTCCGATTCAGACCAAAAAAAAAACGAACTCACAAGAAATTATCAGATTCATATTGAAACAGAAACATCCATAATCTTCAATTAAGAACTATTAAAATCGATATCTACACATCATTGATGCCAATAACAATTATAATATATCGCCTTTATGTCAACCAACAGAATATCCATTAAGCTCAGCCATTCATAAAACTCTATACAATATTTATCCCTCGCTTTCCTTGATGGGATTTGTAATGTGGTTTAATTAATTCCCATCTATACAGATCTGCAGATAAAGTTATCGATAGTGTCGTCTTGATGTGGTGTGGGTTTGCAATTTTGCAATTAATCAATCAATAACACAATGTTATGTTATATGAGGTGCAATCAATAAATATACCTACTGCAATGCGCCATAAAACACTATAAACAATCTACTTCAGACCGAACACACATTAATGATTTTCTATAGTTATAGAAGAATTTGAAACAAGGCCGGTTTTTGGAGTGGAAAAAACAAAAATATTTTTCTGGGCTTGTTTTATTAGTTGTATATATTATTATAAATATTTCTTGTTTTTTGATTAAAGTATTCAAGCAGAAATGTTTTTTTTTCGAAACAAAAAAATAACTTTTTTGAACCACGAGAAAAAAATTGGTCCAAAACTAACTATTGTGAATAAAAACATTTAGTAGAAAAAACGCAAATATGTATTCGTCACAAATAAAATTTGGTCAGACAAAAATTGGTCAAAAAATAATAATTTGTCATAGAAAAACCCAAACAAAGATTTAGTGACTTAGATTTCAATATTGGCGATAACTTTTCTTAAAATAACTTTTTTTTTTGTGATATTAAGTCCCTGCCGGACTGACTTCCTGTTTAATTTATCGCTGCACATCCGCTGAAATATCAATTCAAAAAAAATTGTGTGTATATTATTTTGTATTACTACGTACGAAATTTTTTTAACTTAAATTTAGGCACCGAACACTCTTAAGTTAAAGAGTCTCTGAATTCAAAATATCTTTATCATTGGGTTATGAAAAGGATATTTGTATGACCTTATGAGGGAGGATTTGTTGCGTTAAGAGGCTTTTAAAGTTAAGAAGGCTTGGTGAATACCAGCCTTGATTTTAGACTTTTATTTATTATTATAAATATTTGATATTTCAATTCTCAAATATCGACTTTTAAGTTATCGCATTGGCGATGGAGACTTTTTTGATTTTTTATCAAAATAATTTCAGAAAAACGGTGCATGCTGCGTTCAGCTGCGCTGCTTTTATTGAAGAATGTGTTTTCAACCCACACATTATGTGAAAAGTGTGTCTTTTTAGTGGTTGATCGATTGTCATCCATTTTGTAATTATGATATCGAGGTTATATTTTCCAAAAGAAGTTAGTGCTGCGGTGAATAACTCTAAAAATGGAAAAGCGATTGGGTCAGACGAAATGAGATAATCTCCCAGTTCTAGAAAAAGATGGAAGATATCGGGTCAAGTTGGCTCATGGTTTTCAAACTTCCAAACTTATTTGTGGTGACCAAACGCCCAATCAGTGGAGGAAAAGTTACCTTCTACCGATTTACAAGAGGAAGGGTGAAACACGAAATTTTGAGAGCTACGTTCAATCCAGCTGATGTCTCTCACCATCAAGATTGTTGAGCGGGTATTCGATGACAATCTACGAAAAATAATACGTCTTCAGGTAACTCTTTATTAAAGTCCTTGACTTTTTAATGAGGTTAACCCAGTGAACCCCACAAGTGGAGCCTTAGTGTGAAGCAGTGAAGTGGAAGAGTTTGTGGTTCCACTTTTCTAGACAGGAGGCTCTGCACCATGACCAGACCGGTAGAAGTAGAAGAAAATAGCCATCGTCCCTTTGTAGGTTTGCTCAAGAAATTTTAATTAAAAATTAGAAATGTATTGAAATTCATAATTCTGCCATCTGGCGGAAAACATCTTAATTCCCAGATAAATAAGTAATTTTTAAAGAATAGTACGGCCCAGTTGCTGTCTACCCTCAATCCATCCCCTGACTGCACAATCAGACTATTATACAAAATGCGCTTATTCCAAATATAGATCTCCTCATATTATTCATACGCTACGTAGTCATCATATATCTCCAATCGGAATCTTTACATGGAATTACTATAGTGTGACATAATAATAATTGACATCTAAATAATATAATCAATCACTTTTGTAAACAACACTGTTGCATTCTGTCATTATTTGTCATTTATAAACAATAAGCAGCCAACGATGTGATGAAGTCAGTCAGTGGGTGAAATGTCTTGAGATAATTAATTAGTATTTTATTCGCACGAACAAAAAATTATCTTACATTATTAAAGTGACAAGCGATTTAAATTTTCATTTGACAAGATGTCTTAAACTTTTCAAATTGATTTGCACTTAGAGTAGAATATTAGATGTAAACTATGTACATATATATGTTTTTAACTTTGTTAAGTGATTTGTTGTCTTTTGTTAAAAGGGATTTTACGCATTAAATAAATTTAAGCAAGTTTGACAGAAAGTGGTTTTGTTTTAAAAAACCTAAATTAAATAATTGACCTCACACGAATCCCTGGGTAAAAAAAAAATTGACGACGCCAGAAATTTTGAGATTTAAAAATTTATTTTGATATTCGAAGATCTTATTATTCAGATTTTTGGCTTTTGGAATTGTGGGTTTTAGGATTTTTTTGTCAAAAGAAAATCGAAGTTTTTGAGATCCCACATTTTGGCATTCGATATTTCTCTCATTCAAGATTTTTGTAATCCAAAATGTTTGCACTCGATATTTGTGTCGTTCTTTTCTTATTTTTGAACAATAACTTTTTTGTTACCGAAAATTTATTCCTCTTTTTTTATTATGCTTGTATGTATCTAAAAAATATTTTTAATTTTCTTCATTTTCTTATTCATTTTCAGTTCAATTCATCAAAATGCCAACAGATAAACCGTCCCCAGAAAATGACAGCAACCGTTTGCCAACTACAGTTCAGATGACAGCGAAAATAAAATCAACCTCACCATCGTTGACAATTAATTCAACTAAATGTAGTGATGGTGGTGACGGTGATGTTGGGGACGTCGATGAAACATCACAAACCAACACTACGACAACACCACACAATGTCACCGTTACTAATAACATCAATTTGACATCATCCAATATTGGTCTAAATAAAGAAGGCCTAGCTGCAGGGAGTGAAAATAATCATAGTAGAGGTGGTGCAAGTGGACCAGGAGCATATGACGAATTAAACGATGAAGCTAGCGAAGAGACTGATGTCATTGGGGAATTGGTTGGTCATTTTGGTAAATGGCAGTTCCTTATGACAATATTACTGTCACTATTTCAAGTACCGAATACGTTTCATATATCGTCACCAGTTTATCAGGTAAGTTAAGCGTTAACCTTAAGACGATTCTAATTTCCAATGTCTTTATCTATAGGGGAACAGAACAAAGTGTGTCGAGAATTAGCTATGAATCATCTCACTTCACTCGCAAAATAGATTTTTGTATTTAGTGAATTAAGTTTATTCGAATTAATATTTGAACAATTGAAAGAAACGATTGAGACAGAGTAAAAAAATGAAAGCAACGAAAACGTTAACAATAAAACAGTTTAATAGATTTCCGAAGAAAAAAGAGTCTTTTCACTCATCTACGAGTAATTCGAATAGCTGAACTTATTTGTAAATTCACGAGTTTCCTACTATCCTACGGCCATCGTATATTTCTTCTCTGATCCTCTTCGAGCATTCCTTAGCACTTCTTGGTCGGGTGGCTCGTCTCCCTGCTTCCGTGGAACAAAATTGGTGTCAGTGTGCAGCCCTGCCTAACCCCACTTTGGATTTCAAACTCATGCCAACATTTCATTGTGCAGAACATGCCCATATGGACCCATCGAAATGTGATCCGTACAGGAAGACCCAGTGTGGAATCCTACCTGTTCTTCATCGAGTGTTTATGTTTATATTCGCACAATCTCAGCACAACAAAGCATCGCAATGTGATTGAGGTTGAAATACTGGAAGGAGAATAACGTTGAAATAAACGATTGAGCAAAAGAAAACAGCATGTCTAAAATACGAAGTTCCACAGGCGCTTATAGCATGTCTATAGCCTGTTTAGCTAGTCAAGCCTCCTGAGCATGTCTAGTGCGTCAGGAGCGGCTAGTGCGTCAAGTGCATTGAGTACATCAAACACGTATGGTGCATCTAGCAAGTGATGCTCGTCTACGTGCGTCACGCATGTCAAGCAGTGCGTCAAGAATTGCATAAAGTAGCGCTTAAAGTGTTGCCTCAGAAAGTGCATAAGGTAGCCCGTCAAAAAGGGCTTCAAACTGCACGACAAGAACATAAAATTACGCCTCAACTAAAGCCTCAATCTGCTTGTGTATCCAATAAGAATTCCCTAGAAGTTGAAGTATCACGTAAGCCCTTTAAAAAAAAAAAACAATTTCCAATAAACGGATCCCCTCTTCAACTATCATTATTCTCGACAGACAAATATCACGAATTTTCCCAAAAAAAGTCATGTCACGGTTAGGTTATTATATCCCCACAAAACTTCAATCATTTCAAAATGGCATTGTCAAGAATTTTTCATCTTTCTTTTTGCCTTTTTTTTTTTGGAAATTATGCGCTTTTCTGCTTTCAATCTATAGATCCCCACAACCAATTCTTTCAATCACTTTTCAAGCAATAAACATACGATTTCAATAAAAAAAAATTCCCAGAGCAAAAAGAAAACAACAATAAGCAACATGGTGCCAAACGGGGGGGGGGGGTTGAAACCCCATCATCATCTTTGTCTTTTACTTGCTGTCTGATGGGTGGGTAATCGGGCTCAATTATTAAAAAATCAAGCCCATTCAAGATTGAAGAGGGGAACCATGAGATTCCCCCGATGTAACATTCAAAGTATCAAATTCGATATCCTTTTCTTTGGTGGTTACGGGTTTTTGTTTTTCTTATCGCCTGCTGTTGCCTGTCATTGTCAACTTTGTTCACGCATATGAGAGTCCTATCATGAAACAACTTGGAGTGACGGTTGAATCCTTTGAGGCTTTTTTTTTTGTCCCAACAACTTTATGTAGATTTTTATCTCTGCCAAAGGGACCTACACAATATACACACCTGCCGCCTCCGCTCCTATTCGATGAAGGCATTTTAGAAAGGCTTTGTGTGTTTTTTGTCGAAAAACAATTTTGTCTGCCTTAAATATATTGATGTGATTTTTATCATGACTTTTTTGTTTCGATGTTTTTTTTTTTTGTTTTGTTGTTGTGGTAAGCAAAGCAAATAACCACCCATAGCCACCTTTGCAAACGAAGTTCAATTGTTTGAAAGATGAGAACTTCTCTTCAGCCTAGGTCGATGTCGATGGGAAAGTCACAAAAAACAAACTCCTTAAACCCAACCAAAGCTTCACCTTTCTCCACCTCATAGACAAGGGTTGAGATGAGAGTGATAGAAATCAATTCAAGGCCATATATACTAAGTGTGGTGATGGTTGGAAAATGATAGCTTCTTAGACTTTGATGTTTCATCGTTTGTTCAAAGTGCTGTCGCCGCCTTTGGCACGGTAACCCAAAGGAAAAAAAAAATAAACAAGAATATACAAAAAAAAAAAAAATACCAAAGACAAATAGAGAAGATCCCATTTTGAAGGGAAGTCATTACTTTCAAATGGCTGAGCTAGAAAATTGCCGACTTCTAATGGCACAAGTGCCATGTCGATGTTGATGATGGCTGTTTCCGGGGTATGTGGCAGGTGAGACATAACGGATGTGTGTTTGCTCAACAATATATGTATAGAGATACACTCAGTAAAAGAGGATAAGAGTGTGTATTTTACTTTGCAACCGCAAAAAGATTGAAGACTGTAAAATTCATCCAAATTAGGGGCGCTTACGAGAGTAGCGAGTATAGCTATAGGATCGTTATACATAGGAGCACGCGGGGATGCTTATGCTGAATGTATATGAATTTTGTCATTCTTTCTTTTGTAATGAAATGTGGGCGAGGAACAAAAGAAAGTTTAAATAAGAGCAGACGGTTTACTGTCAGAGTGTTTATCTTCATGGCAGGAAGTTTATATAGTACCTATGTGATATGTGATGTGATGTGGGTCACCAAAGCTTAGAAATCTATCTCGAAAAGGATTTTAAGGGTTAAGTTTTTGTTTAAACTTTTGTCTTAAGTTATTAACTTAAATTTTTATAAAAAGAAAAAAATCAATATTTTAAAGACAAATTGACTCTTTTTTCTTAAATTAAGTCAGAACAGTCAAACGGATCGAAAGAGAAACTTGACAGCGAGAAACTATACGTATCGTATGCAGATGATGTAAGATATTAAGCGTAGTGTGCGGTAAGTGGCGATAGTGTAATTGCATAAACGCATTGGCTACAGGAACAGAAGAGGCTGTTATCAGATGTGACAGCAGGACCCTTTTCAGAATTACCAAAGAGCACAAAAGTGTCCACAGCTCTTAACTATAGACACAAACCGATCACTGCTAGTTTCGGATGAGGACCAGCTCAAAAGGTGGGAGTAGCACTTTTATGCGGTTTTAAATCACGGACTTGCCTGTTAAGTGAGTCCAACGTCCAATAATTCCTCCGAAGTAACATTGCCCATTAGTGGAGAAGAAATTTTACCCCAATCAAAGCTCTGAAGACTTGAGATTCAAGGACTTGACGGAATTCCCGAAGAGATCTTATGAGCAACGTCAACAACATCGAGGGAGCTACTGTACCCATTCATTAAGAGAAGTTTCTTAAAAATTGGAAAAAAGTGCAAGGTTGTGAAGCGGCCAAGGAAAACAGATCTTACGCAGTGCTTAATTGCGATCGAATGGATGAGCGGGACGACTCCAAAGTGCTAAAGAATGGTCGAAAAGGAATCAGCACAACTGAGGAAGAGTTAAAGAAATCTGAAAAGCTGAAATACATCTCCAGGAAACATATACGATGGCGCGCAGGAGTAGTAGATGCCCTTTGTCCCACAAGGAGGAACATATGGGAAATAGTTAGGTGCGAGGACCTGAGTGAGTAAGAAATTATGTGGTTGTGTATATACACAAAAGCCATCAATCAGTTATTGCAAAGCCATTTTCAGTATTGGCAACAGAGATACTCTGACAAAAGGGTTTGGAGGTATTTAGGTCTACGGGAAGCCAAATTTAGTATTGCTTTAGTATTTAGATCATTAATTCGTATACATTAATGATCGTGATAATAAAATCGCTCTTCTAATTATATTTTACTTGGTTGAACTTATTAGAACTTGAATCTTTGAAAGAATCATCCCTAAATTGATTTTACATGACCGAAATTCTTATTTGGTTATAAGGCAAGACGCTGACGCGACGCAGTGACTCACGGCATCTAGATTCCGAATTTTGTTTCATTTTATTGATGAAAAAGTCGTGTGAGCTTTTTTTCATATTCGGAAAATCTGCAACAGCTGCTTATAAATATTGTTAAGCGCTAGTGTTCTTTGCCTGACAAGTTTTGAATTATAGAAAAAACAAAACTCGATATATGTATTTATCCAACCTGACATCCTGAGGACACGAAAATAGGATCACTGAATTTTGAATTGTCTGCTTGCTTTTTAGGAAATTTCCTAGGAGTTAAATTGAATTTTTTAAGCTTCGCAACAATAAGGTTTAAATTTGAACCAAAAATTGAAACCTTTGGGTTTTAAGTTATAAATATAAATTTAATTCTAGGTAATAAAAAAATATAAACTGTAAATAGCGTTACACGTAACTTTGTACAAGTATATTATTTTTAAGACTTTATTATAATACATATATTATGTAGATGCACTAATTCGGAGAATCATAGCTTCAATATTTAAGAAAAAAGTAAGAAAAAATCCACTTACCAAATGTTTAATTTGTAAAATTATTATTTCCATGGAAAGATCCACCTAGAATTGAAAAGAAAAATATAAATAAAAAAAAATATAATTGATGTTGTTAAAAATAAAATGTAATAAATAAAAATATTTGTTGGCTACTTTCTTTTGATTTTCGGCTGCATGAAGCCTACCATGAGTCTGAAATTGAATTTTTCTTGACCATGGATTTAAGATCCTTTCAACGATTTTTGTTACGTTGCAAAGAGCATTTTTTTTTTCTTCAACCCTACAAGAGGAGGAATTGCACAAAATCTACTGGTCATAACCATCAGAAGCTTCTGGAACTAAGCCTCGTAGAATGATTTAGAAAATAGGGACACCTTTCCATTGAAGTCAAAATGCTGATAAATAATTTTGACATTTAAACTTCCACAATATTTATCAAAAGATCATAAAGAAATAAAAAAACAGCCAATATTGTAAATGAAATATGTATTTCTAAATTTACGAACTTACTCATTCAATTGCATAAATAAAAATTTTCCAATATTCCCACCAAGAAAAAATATGGCCGGCGCACATTACCGAACCAAATCTAAGCAATGCTGTGCGACGCGATGCAATGGAAATAAAAAAGAAAACAAATGAAACAAAAAAACCACGGTAAATCAAATCAAATGCCTACATGATATTATTTTCTCAAAAAAATCATCACTACAATTTCGATTTGATGAGTATTTTTATATATTATTGAACTTGAAAACTTTATTCACATTTTTATAAAATTTTCAAATCCGCACATTGATAATTTATTACCTAAAATAAAAGTTTTCTTTTACGAAACGATCACGCACTCGAACAACAATAGAACAAACGCACTTTACTTCTTGAACTGTAGAGGTGAATTGTTGAAATGAACTGCCAGCTGACAAGCAAGATGGAAGATCATGTTCATAAATCATAACTCAGCTGCATGGTAATTATGTGTTTTTGTTTTAGCGTTTGAGGTAAAAGTTTTAATTCTTTGAGAGAATCTTTCTCTCTTTCTCTTACTACAACCTAATAAAGGTAGGTATGTTAATAAGGCAAATTTGAGAAGGCACAACTAAATGACTACTGGTGAAATTGAAATGTGATGATCTTGGGGAGAGTATTATAGGTTGTGATTGTGAGTGAATCCTTAGATTGCTAAATTTTCTCGAAGTGTTGAAAATTGAATATGGTTTGATTAACAGAGTGACTCAAAAATACGGCTGAGTGAAATAAGCCCGCAAATGATTTTGTATGGCGCAAGAAGCACAATATGAAAAATGGAAAAAATGGAATATGTAAAAATGGAATATGTAAAAATGGAATTGGTCGTCTGAAATAAGCCCGCGATACAAAAAGGAATACAACCTCTGTCATACCTATTTCATTTTGAAAAAAATTAGAAGGGCTCGATTCAAAAATGAAATAAGGCCGGCGCGTTTACTTTTCAATTTGAAAAAGAAATTAGACAGCGATTAGAAAATGAAATTAGCCAGTGCAGTCTTTTTTAATTTTGGAAATGAAATAAAGCCGCGATTGAAAAACAAAATAAGACCGCTTGCCCTAATTTAGTTTTTCGCTTCAAGACCGCGTTACCTAATTTCATTTTTCATTGACCAAAGAAAAACTAGATTAGTGTTTAAAAATGGCGCGTCTGTATTGACGTATTATTCATTGGCTGCTATTTTGCAAATACTTTCTAAATAAAAATGTTGCATAAGAAAAAAATAATAATTAAATTTTCAAGCGATTAAAAACGTTTTAAAAATGTCGATTAAAGCTAGATTTTTCAAAAAGTTTTTGGGGAAAATATATTAAACACAATATAGTAAATATTTACGAACAAAATTTAAAAACCTAAATGAAACTTTTACTAAGCTACTCAACCAAAATTCTTTTTCAAATTTTCAGGCAGCGAATAAAAATTTCTGGTGCAGTCGACCAGACAACCTTCGATCCATTCCTGTTGATGTGTGGCGAAATTTCAGTGATTCAAAAGACAACTGCTATCAAGTTGGTTATGATTATTATAGAATATCACTTTCTTCAAATTCAAATATGGAGGTAAGTAATATCTTAATCTCCATTTACAATTCAAAACATCTCAACCAATTTTTCCTCTAGACTGAAAATTGATTGAATTATATTTTCCTTATTATTTATTAAACTTTTTTTTCTTTTCTTTTTATCAAATTTTTGTATTATACAAAAAATAAAAAAAAAGGAAAATCTACCAGACATTCCACACAATAACACAAGGATAGCATGTTCATCGTGGGAATATGATATGAATGATAATTTAGGTAATACATGGACTTCGGAATGGAATTTAGTCTGTGACAAGGAATATCTAAAGAATGTCGCTGAGATGTTCTTTTTGTTGGGTGTTGCTACAGGTGGTATAATATCTGGATATTTGTCAGATAAGTTTGGGAGGAAAACCATGTTATTCATATCAGCAGTGTTGCAGACAATTTTTGGTAAGTACATAACTCAAATATGATGTGATGTTGTTTGATTTTTAGCTTGCGACTATGGGGCAGAATTGGATTTGTAAAAAAAATAATCGAACTCGAGACGTTTATCAGACTTTATAGATAGAAAATAAGAAGAAAGTGGGAACCGCAATTCTGTCTTTCTGTCTGTATACATAGTTTAAGTTACAAATACGATTTTTTTCAAACTTGGAACTTTAGTTTATTAGGCAATTCCATAGAGCCGAAATTGAAATTAACAACACCTGTAAAATAATCGTTACGGAAAATGTATTTATCTCCAAAACGGCTCCAACGATTTTGATTAAACAACTTTCTTCTTTAGCTCAAACTATTTTTTTTAGGATTACATATTTCATTTGGGCTTCAAATTTCCTTTATATGCTAAATAAACTGCAAATTTGAAGTCATATTTTAAGTTCCTAGAACAAGCGATTGCTGAGAAAAAAGCATTTAATTCTCAATTCATGGCGAAGTTAGCGAAGAAGTATGATTTTTTTTTGGAACATAACACCTTCAAAACTTGAATTGAAGTTTTTCTCAAACTAAATGGAAAACTGCAAATTTGAGGCCCTAGATATTTCTAGCTCAATCGGTTGCCGAGAAAATGGTTTGTGTTTATAACAGTGAAGCCGGGGAGTTATGTTTTTTTTTTTTGAGAGGACTTTTATATTTTCTTGAATTGCAAATAGAAAAGTGAAAAAACTGCAAATTCCTGTTGAGATCCTCTTAGCCCAGGTAAAAAATGTTCTGCTATCTTTTTTTTTTTTTTGAAGTGGTTTTAATTCGAAAACCATGAGTGTAAAATTCTCCTTTCACAAATAGATTTCAATCCTTCAATGGAAACAATCTCCTCGAATCATCTTACATTGATATTTTTGAATTACAGCTCTATGCAGTCCACTTCAGTTTAAAATAAGTGATCTATATTAAAAAAATCCAATTCTTCTTCCTATTGGCAGAACAAAAAAATAGTTATCCTTGATTTTTCCAATTATAATAATCTACCATCCAAAGGCTACGACCTTTATCCAAGTGCAATGTGCTTGTGCAGTTTTCCAACCCAAACCAACCTCAACTTACAACAAATAATGACGTGACATTGACATTTGATTTCCTCCACTTGAATAGCCCCTGTGTTAAGGTGTATCTATTTTTAAAACATAAATTCCAAAGGTCACAAATCCATCAGCTCAATATTTCTTCCACCTTTTTGTCTTTCTATTAATTTTTTTTTTTTTTTTTTCTATAATTATTTTTCAGGTCTGGCATTGTATTTTGCCAATTCATTTGAATTGTACTTAATATTGAGGACTCTCCTCGGACTGGTATCTGTTTCGGTTACATATGCTGGATTGATTTTAGCCATTGAATATGTTGATGGCAAATGGCGAACTATTGCCGGAATGTATAATTTATTTCCACTGCCAATATCCTATATGTTGATATCAGGAATTGCCTATTTGACCCAGGATTATCAAAAACTGCAACTTTGTATTGGTTTTCCTGGTATTTTTTTGTGCTTTTTATGGTGAATATATTTTTTTTTTTTTTTTTGAAATAAAATATACACATTTCTAAAGTTTAATTTCTTTTTCCTCAGGTTTGTTGTTCCAGAATCACCACGTTGGCTTCTATGCAAAGGACGTGTAGCAGAAGTTAAGAAAATCGTCGAAAGTGCGGCTGCATTTAATGGACGACAACTGCCAGAGAATTACGAGCAAATATTAACGCCGCCCGTGCAAGAAGAAAGCACTCATGATTTTTGGTGTTTGTTCCGATCGAGATATTTGAGAAGGATAACAATATGTTTTCTCTTAATTTGGTTCACAATGAATTTAGTCTATTATGGATTGATTCTTAATATGAACACGTTTGGGGGAAATGTTTACTTGAATTCGGTGAGTATACTAGCGAATCTGTAACAAGTTCTATTTTGCATTATAATTTTGCTAAAAATGATTAAAAATGAGTTTTCGACTCGAATTTCAAAATTATTCCACCCTAGAGGAATTTCAGTATTTTTTTTAAAGTTCGTAACTTTTGGATAAATTAATTTTTTCCGATAAAAATTTTCTTTTTAAATGAGGTCAAAAAAAATTCCGACAAAAAATTGATCACAAAATACAATTATCAAAAATAAAAACTGAAAAAAAGAATTGTTAAAATTCCTCAAAAAAAATTTTAATTAAAATTGGTCAAAAGATTATAAAAAGTGTGATTTTTTTGAAAATTGTTTGAAAATTTTTCAAAAAGATAATTTTTGTCACAAAAAATTGTCAAGAAAAATTGTTCAGAAATAATATAAATGAAAATCTTGATAAAAAAAAACTTTTAGCGAACAAGCAAGTGGAAAATTTTTTGAAGCGCCAGAAAAAAAAAACAGTCAAAAAATAAAAATATTCTTTTATAAAAAAATTTTTTTTTTTAAAATTCGTCAAAAATGCATTTGTCAAAAATTGAAAAGAACAATTTCCAAAAAAAAATGAAGTCAAACAACAACCGCCTGTAGATTGATAATCTTATCAATTTGTCAAAAAATTAAAAAAATTAAATTTGTCAAAAAAAAAATGGCACCATAAAAAACAGGAAACAACCAAATCAAAAAATTTTCAAAAATAAAGTTTTTAATGATTCTAATTTAAAAAACTGTTAAATCGTATTTCCTGCGAAAAATGCTCCTAAAAAAGTTAACTTTTTTTCACTGAGATGCAAATTACCTTAGGATTCAGAATTCTCTTCAAAAAAATAAATTGAATGTGTATTTTGATTGACATTGCCGACTTGAGTTTTTCATGTATGTATGTATGTACTAATTTTGGCAATTATGATTTTAAATAATATAAATAATTTATGGAAGATGTCACGAATAATCTTTTATTAACTGCCCAACAACCATATTGCTTCCAATAAAAACTTGTCATCTTGTCCTCCCACTGATGCCATCAGACAGAATCGGTTAACACGAATTTCTACTTATTTTACGATCAAATTTTAAATGCATTCCCACCCCTTCCTAATGACTGAGCCACACCACCACACCACTAAATGTGTTGCCAAAAAAACAAAACCGAAAGTGATCTCTATGATCAGATAAGGATTTACAAAGCTCTGTCTTGTGCCAATAGCAGCGCCATGTGTCTTTATTGGTTTTTGGCCAGTCTGCTGAATGATGTGCGCGTTAATATTTCATCTTTGCGTGAGAATTAATTGATGGTGCGTCATTTCAGACGTCACTGCACACTAAATTAAAAATGTTGGAAATTCATAGAAAGCTACTTAGGATGAGGGCTGGCTCTGTGCCCAAACTATGTTTTGTTTTGTTCAGATCTAACGAACAATAAATTATACAAAGATTTTTTTCTTAAACGTTTCTACTTTAATATTATATTATTTTTATCTTAAATTTTGAATTTTTTGTGTTAAATAATTTTTTGTATAATATTTTTTTTTTTTTTTATGATTGATATGAATTATAGGCTCTAGCTGGTCTAGTCGAAATTCCTGCGATTGGTATTGCTATGTATATCATTATGAAAGTTGGAAAGAAATGGCTTTTTTGTGGGACATTAGTATGTGCTGGTATTGCATGTTTGTGTGCGGCCATAACTGAAGGTCAGGATGATATACTTTGGTTGAAAATTACATTCCTGATGATTGGTAAATAATTTTTTTTGTTTTTTTTTTTTTTTGAAAATAAAATTGTAATTTTTTTATTTTTTAAAGGAAAATTTACAATTAGTGCTGGCAATACTATAATGCCAGTTTATACAGCAGAATTATATCCAACAGCGATACGTAATGTTGGAGTAGGAGCCTGCAATGTTGCTGCTGGCTTGGCGTTAATTTTAACACCTTATTTGTCTTTGCTGGTAAGTTATTTATTTTTAAGTAAAAAGTTAATTTTTAATATTTAATTTTTCATTTCTGTTTTTTTTTTTATTTAAGACAAAAATCGAAAGTCATTTGTTAATGACATTATTGACTGCCTGGAGCTTATTCGGTGGTGTGGTTGTTTTGTTCCTGCCTGAAACTATGAAACAACATACTAAGCAGCATCCGCCTGAAGAAAAGTAAGTTTGTGTTTTCTGGTTTGTAATAAATTCGTGCCGTAACCCTCAAAACAAGAGTTCCAAAACAACGAATGGAGAAGAGCCGAGTGCGGAGTTTGGTGTGTGAAATGTGATTTGCGAAGTGTGGTAGGGAAATATTAAGTCCAAACGTTTGAAACGCAAAGGAGGAAGTGTGGAGTAATAAATTTTAGGACTGAAGTGCTAAGGCCGAATTGTGAAAACTGAGTGCGAAAGGGGTTGTGTGAAAGGCAAAGTGTAGAGTGCAAAAAGTGAAGTATGGAATGTGAAGTTTGACGAGAGAAAGTCCGAAGTGATAAGTTCGAAATGCGAGGTTCAAAGCTTGCACTGTGAAATGCGAAGTGCTAAAATTGAATTTAGGAGTGCGAAGTACGCAGTGATGTATGAAGTGTAAAGTGCCAGCGGAATGCGAAGTAAAAATTGAGAAAATTCGAAGTGCAAATTGCGAAATGCGTCGAGTGAAGCGTGGAATGTGTGTTTACGATTGCGTTGTCTGGATACGAAGCCTGAAATGTGGAATGCTAATTACAAAGTATAGAAACTGGAAAATCATGCTTTTTATAAACTTGCAATCACAAAACCCCGCTCTCATTTTATTGTTCACTATGCAGGGAAATTAGTTTAAAAATGTACTTCAATCCACTTACCCCTTCAAATATTACAATGAAAATAATATTTCAACTTTTAGACATTTTTCTTCTTTTTTTCAGATGTTAGGTGGAACCACTTTATATTTTTTAAACCAAAACAAAAAAAAACATACAGCAAACAATGCAATAAAAAGCCATATCCAGATTGAATGTGAGTCTCATATAAAAAAGAAAAACCATAACATACCTAATATTAAGAAAAATACAAAATAAAAGTAGTTTTTCAAAAAAAATCAAAAAACAAACTACAAAATTAAATTTTAATAATTCAAAAAACAAAACAATAAATTAATTAAAAAAAAAATTGAAAAAAACAATGAAGAAGAAAATTCAAAACAAAACCAATAAGATAAATGTTGTTAAAAAAGAAACAAAAATTTTAAAAAATATGTAGTTTCATATTGTTAAATAATTTATATTCGTATAATAATAATTCGTGGTCCTTAATAATAAATAAACAATAAGTTGTTATTATTGAAAAAAAAAATCTGAATCTAAAACTAAGCATTTTCATAAAAATAAAGCAAACAAAAAATTGAAATTCTTAATAAAATCAATGTCTTTACAAAACAAACCAAAAAACAAAATACCTATATATAAAGCTGTGTACAGGTTTAAACAAAATCAAAAATTTAAAAAAATCAGTATCTACAAAAAAAATCTAGATGTCTCCATAAAAATACAATTTTTGGCTGGTCCAAAATAATTCTTATATAGTCCCAAGTTATTTTTTTTGTTTAATATTTGCCTTGTTTTTTTTTTTAATAAAATAACGCAACTGTATGTTTATTTCAAAAATGGTGCTTTTTTTTAATTTAAATAAATTAAATGCAAGAATATTTTAAAAAGAATACAAAAATATCTATAGAACTAATGAAACTAAACAAAAACCATATCCCTATACAATAGATTTAAAAAAAAAATACTAGATAAATAAGACTATATTACAAAACAGGCAGGTCCTTTTTTGTTGTAAGAGATTTTTTTATTACAAAGCAAAAAACATTTTTAAAACAAAGTTCAATAAAACAAAAACACAAAACAACAAATACAAAAAAAATAATATTATATTTAACAACATAAAAAACAAACAAAAATTGTTCAAAAAATATTAGATTTTAAATTTAATAAAAATAATTATTATTATATATAATTAAATATATATATATATCAATGTGTAAATGTAAAAGTGTAGTCAATTAAATTAATTCAAAACAAAACAAAAAATAAAATAATAATTGAAAGTTAGATTTGTATTGTCAATTATAATATATGAAACAATTTATATCATAAAAAGAATGCATTTATTAATGTTGAAAAATATAAATATACCTTATTTATTTTTTTTTTAAACCAAATATTTTTATATATTTATAAAGATCACATGTATGTATTTGTTTATTTTATGTACTTATTCCTATATGTTATGTTTATTGTATGTATTATTGTTATTGTTAATTTTAATTTTAAAATATATGTATGTATAGTAAAATTAATATGAAATTCATAAATTTCACATGGAAAAACAACCGTTAGGTATTCAAAAATCATTAATTGAAGTAAAGTCGCCAATGAAAAATTAAATAATACCAGCTTTAAAATGAAATAAACCTCGATCAAAAAAAAAAAATTCATAATACTCGTAAAGGCCGCAATCAAAAATAAAATTAGACCGCGCGATCTTATTTTATGTTTAAAATGAAGTAAGGCCTCAATCGAAAAGTGAAATTCGGCCGTGCGGCGGACTTATTTAATTTTACAATCGCGGCTTTATTTGATTTTTAAAATGAAATAAGACCGTTTTTTTTTTCAGCATACAAAATTATTCGCGGTCTCATTTCTCACGATCGTATTGCACTCAGCCATTGCAACTCTATGTTAACACGAATGTATAGCGGGTTTGTGAGAAATAGCTGAAGCCACAGCGTTTTAAAATTTAATTAGCGAGTATTGTCATATGTACATATATGAATTGATTTATGGCTGTCAAATTTGTACCCGCGCACTAGTGACGTATTGATATATCTGGAATAATACTTTCTGCTATTACAACTAAAAAAAAAACCAGCATGGGTACATCTGATGTCAGTCTTGCCAAATTTGAATATTTTTGTTTAGCAGTTTTTATAAATTTATTCTAAAAATACTTTTTTATTACCTAGTTAATGTTTTGTTTATCTTTTCTTTTTACGAAATCCAAAATAAAATAAAATATATATTTATATTGTACTTAATTTAGTCTTGTTATTTTTTATGTTGTATAAATAAAGTTTGAGTAAAAAAAAATGTTACAATAAATGTCAATAATATTAAAAAAAAGTGTTACAAATAAAAAAAGAATGTTAGATGTAATAGCTCTATTAAAAATAAAATGAAACAATGTGAGTGAATTATTTAGTTTGTTGTTCGTTATTAATCATTTGCGTCCATAGATAGGAGGAAGCAAGAAGACAAAAAAGGATAAGTATGATTTGGGAAATAATTAAATTTAGCCCAGATAACCATCCACATGTATTGAGCTTCTAAGAAGAAAATTTCTTAAGATTTTGGGATAATCGATGCAGCAATCGCAGTAGTCAAAGGTTTATAATTCACCTTAATGGCATAAAACATATCCATTTTAACCCCGGGACATTGAACGAAAAAAATCATCTCTGAGTTTAAGGACACTAAAGACAAAAGAAAAATGTCCATACAAGGTATCGATAACACGTATAAAAATATCGCTTTTAATTCATCTCTATCTATGCTTGACTACACTTCGAGAATTCGCTGAGCTTAGCTTATATCCCCAGTTGTGGTTAGTTGTGGTTGGATTTAACATGAAAACTATTTAACCTCATAATCGTTCCGTCACATTCGCTTGGGGTTTAAAAAGAAATAACGAATCCTATTTCGTTAAAGTTTTTAACGTATGCTACATATGAGAACTTTTTACTTGGGACAATACGTACTATAAGGCAGGTCTTGCATTCGTAAAAAAAACATCGAACTTAAAATTTTGATCTAACTTGACATTACTATGATGAGGACGGCGAACAAAATGGGCAAAATAAGTGGGTAGGTCTATTTTCTTTGAACCTTGTACATATTATTTTCTTAATTCCGTCTTCGTTGTATAAAGCGTTATCTTTCACTTAAATTTGAAAAGTGTTTTTTTATTTCCTAAAACTATGCAATTGAATGAAATAAAACTGTTCAGTTTTCAATTTATCAATCCAATCAAAATTATATGCAACAATAAAATAACAAAAACTTTATTTGCATTAAAATTATTATTGTTTTGGTTTGTATAGTTTTCGAATTGGCATCAAAATTATATTAAGGCATGAAATTTATGTGAGGGGATGTAGCTCAGTGGTAGAGCGTTCGCTTTGCATGTGAAAGGCCCCGGGTTCGATCCCCGGCATCTCCAAGTTTTTTTTTATTTTTTCATAACCAAACGTGCGTCGCGCGCCGTTGGAACAAAGATTTTTTTAAGATTTAAACGAACAAGTAGGGCCAGGGAACAATTTGGTTCAGGATTTTGGTTCAAGCATGAAATTGGCTTTTATTGCACTCTACAACCTTCCATCAGACATAAACGTCAACTATTCCCAAATTTGGAAGATAAATAGTGCTGGACCATTGTTTATAATATTTGTGCAATTATGTACATAGGTTATGAACATATCTGATCATACGTCAATTAATTATGTGTAGATGGCATAGAAGTTTTAAATTTACAGAAAATTTTATGCAACATCAACATAAATCAAAGAAGCATGGATACAAATTCAATAACCTACCACAACAATAAACACCTTTTGTCAATGAATGACAAACATATTCGTTAAAAAAAATGTTTTAAAATATTTACAACTTTGAGGACGTCTTTTTCGGTCTACCGTAGAGATGGCTGTCATGGTATAAAAGTATCTTATCTAAAGCTGTCACAAATAAAATTTAAGATTATCACAAGACACACCTCTCAATAGCTTGCGTTACAATGGTAAGTTGGTACTGGCATTCGGCGCGCGTTGACATTTGACTAAAGGCTAAAGAAGGAATATGAATTCAATTGAAGTCAACAACTGCTACCCGCTACTATAGAAAGATAATTTAATAATTTATGCTTTATACACCGAGAAGATTGTTTTGGTAAAAGTTATGGGAAGATTTCTTTCGAATTGAAAATTTGAATCAGTGTAAACAGAAGACAGTGTAACCAGACGAAAAAAAAATGAAACGTATTATATTGTTTAGCATTCAGTATTAATGTTTTCTTCATGTACATGAATTATTTAACTAACATACATTTTTTGTTTAATTCACAAACTTTTTTCTATAATTGGCCAACAAATTAAAAAAATAATTACTGACAACTACATATATCTTTTTTTTTGTGTAGTTTTATCGTATTTCAAAGAAAATTATTGAAGGAAGTAGGTATCTATATTTGTTTTATTCAGTATTCAACTTTCCATTTTTAGTATCAGATTGAATTTAACAGGCGCCAATACTTTTTTTTTTTAATTATTCCAATAAATAGACATAAATTGATTAAACTACCTGGTGTAGTGTGCATGTCGTCATTTAAAATTATAATTTGATATACTTTTGCTTTTAATGATCCGAATGAAATCAATAAAAAATTATTTGCGTCTACCAAAATGAGATATCAGGAAGCTCCCTGATGTCTAGTTCGCTTGATGTGCAGTAGACCTGCTACAATTATTGTAAAAGCTTTTTAATTAAGTTATAAAGGTGGAGTTATGCACTCGTAGAATAAGATCGAAAGTTGAAGTTATAGAAGGAGGTGACAGAAGGTGATAGAAGATAGTAGGCAGTAGACAGTGGACAGTAGACATTAGACAGTAGACAGTAGACAGTAGACAGTAGACAGTAGACAGTAGACAGTAGACAGTAGACAGTAGACAGTAGACAGTAGACAGTAGACAGTAGACAGTAGACAGTAGACAGTAGACAGTAGACAGTAGACAGTAGACAGTAGACAGTAGACAGTAGACAGTAGACAGTAGACAGTAGACAGTAGACAGTAGACAGTAGACAGTAGACAGTAGACAGTAGACAGTAGCCAGTAGACAGTAAACAGAAGACAGTAGACAGTAAACAGTAGACAGTAGACAGTGACAGTAGACAGTGACAGTAGACAGTAGACAGTGACAGTAGACAGTAGACAGTAGACAGTAGACAGTAGACAGTAGACAGTAGACAGTAGACAGTAGACAGTAGACAGTAGACAGTAGACAGTAGACAGTAGACAGTAGACAGTAGACAGTAGACAGTAGACAGTAGACAGTAGACAGTAGATAGTAAACAGTAGACAATAGACAGTAGACATTAGACAATAGATGGTGGACAGTAAATGGTAGACAGTAGACAAAAGACAGTGACATTTAAGAAGCGTTACTAACTTGACACTCACTTTACAATGCTAAAAAACTAAAAATGTGCAATCATGCGAGCACATACTTCAGACCCAATCGAGAACTTTATCTTACCTAGCGCCAACAAACGTTAAAACAACACAATCTACCTCAACAATGACAAAAGTATACCTCCATATAAATTCATCCCCATCAACTCATATGTTTACAAAGGTTTGATCAACAAATCTAAAGCTTTTGCTTGCCAAGCTTACCAGATGAAACAAAACGAAAAATTAAAACACTTGCCAGATACTTGAAAGCGTATTAAAGCGATCAATTACATATAAAAAAAAAAGCTTTTCTTCATAGAAACATTTAATGTGCACATACTTCAAATCAAATGCAGACAAGAATTATCTCACACTGCTGCGCCGGCTGCGCAGCCAAACCACCGCACCGATACGTTATAAGCCGCATTTCATCCCAGATAACCTTTCATATTGTTTGCAACCGTTGACCCAGAGTGACGCCGCCGCCGGTTAAAACAAACAACAACATTTAAACAAATCCTACTAATTTAATTTTCCTTCTCCTGAATAAAATAAAAGATAAAAAAAAATGAGCGGTGTCCTACGGCGCGGTACATTAACATTCAATCAAAACGGTGTTGAACGGTCTGGTCCTGCCTATTGGGATCAACTTCGGAAACCTAAAACTCCGGAAATAAGTGTTATTTCAATTGATTTCCGGCGCAATTCCGAAGATTTGCGCAAAAGTGATGTGAAGAAATGTGTTGTGTCTCTGCCACCACCTCTACCTCCATCATCAACTGAAATTGTTAAGGATCTAAGCGATGATGTTGACAGTGATATTATATCCAATTTTATTGGACACTTTGGATGGTGGCAATTTGTGTGGACATTTCTATTGTGTTTATTTGAAGTGCCAACAACTTTTCATATATTCGCTTTTGTCTTTCAGGTGAGTTTTAGTTCAAAATAAGGTTTGGGATAATTGTGTTTTCTTTTGAAAATTAAGATGAATTGATTAGTTTCTTTTATAAGTCATTTGAATTTTGTGGTCAATTGAATTAATTTTCTTCAGTTTCAAACAGATATATATTTTAATACTAAAAAAATTGAAAACCAATATGAAAATTTTTTTTCGGCATTCGGAAAATATTAATTTTTAGAAAAAAAAAAGGTTTGACATAAATGTCGAAATTGATCAGAAAATTTTTTTTTCTAAAAATTATTTTTTTTTCAACAAAAAACATGTACATATTTTCAATTCCAGAAATAATTCATTGGAAAGAATTGCTCTTTGAACCGCGAAAATAAAATTTGGTGGAAAAATAAATTGTGAAAAAAAATAATAGCCAAAAAACAAATTGAAGAAAAAAAAATCGTCAAAAAATAATGTTGTCAGGAAAATACCCAAAAACCCAATCAGTGCTGTGCGTACCTACCTGCATTT
This sequence comes from Syrphus vitripennis, assembly GCA_958431115.1. Taxonomy (NCBI): domain Eukaryota; kingdom Metazoa; phylum Arthropoda; class Insecta; order Diptera; family Syrphidae; genus Syrphus; species Syrphus vitripennis. The sequence continues at coordinate 104,243,138 of OY288108.1, read as the reverse complement.
TGTATTTATAGTTTTATTTTGAAAATCGGTTTTCAGTTTAAATAGAATAAAAAAAATAGAACTCTAAATTTGGAGCAATCTTAATACAGCAATGAAAATAAAATCGGAAATTCTGATCATATTTGACTTTTTAACCATTGAAGGAAACTAAAAATTTAGTCTCGCAGTTCTGTATGCTGTTTGGTATGTCCTAAATTTTTTTGATCTTTCGAAAACTGTGATTTTAAAATATCAGTAGTAATCTAATTTAAATAATTATTTTTACCTGTTATAAAACATTTATTTTGCCTCTTACTTTTTCCGGAATAGTTTCATTGATTTCGATTAAGTCTTTTTAAATTCGGTATTCAACTGTCTTTATATGTTAAAATAGGGAACGTATCGGAATCCTGGAATCAAAAAATCCCGAAAAAAAAGTTTTAAAATCCCGTCTTTTAAAATCCCGCTTTTTAAAATTCCGTCAAATCCCGCCAAACATGTTATTTGCAATGCATATCCATACGTATAACTTAACTTATTGTTTTTATATTCTTTTATTATTATGTATAAAGATAAAAAGAAAATACGTCGTTATGTTTTTGGTTTGCACTGTACAAATGTACACATTTTTTGAAAATGAGCAAAACGGGTTATTTGCGTTGTATCGCACACAATGTTCAGTTGAACTAATAAGAAATACTGCAAAATGTTATGTTATTTTTTGTTATTATAATTTGGTAATCATCAGAAGCTTATATTTTTTTTTTTTTTTGTTTTTAGATATTTTGTATTAGATATTTTATTTTGATATTGTAATATTTTTTATACGGTTAAATAAAATGCATTTAAAAAATCACAACTTTTATTATTTTTTAATGGGATTATAAAAAGCAGGATATCGTACCCAACCCGTTAAAATATTATTTTATGGCTTCTCAACCTTTATTTTTTCTCCAAAGTTTTTTTTTTATCAAAGTTTAAAATATATGATTTTGAAGAATTTATCTTTACAAAATAATAAAATGGTCCTTCGACCCGGATTTTAATCAGCGGAAAATATGTTTTGGTATTTCTAGAAAATTACTGATTCAGTTCAATAAACTTGATACATTATGGTGAATTGTTGCAGAAATTTCATTCAAAATATTTACACAGTTCATTCGATTTGGATCAGAATGATAACTGCTTTTCAAAACTTAGTTTTTTTTTTAATCAGTAATCATTTTTTTTTAATTCTTCTCGAATTTTATTACTTTTTTTAAACCCAAACAAACAAATATTAATTTTTTTTTTTCATAAAAACTTCGATATGTTTTGTATCTGAAATTTGTTTGGTGTATCTTAATCGACTCCTTTATATGTAAATAAATACTTCTTTTTTACTTGGTGATTGAAGATTATTAACGTACCTATGTAGATGTACAATGTACATATATCCTATCCATAACAATCTCTGAAGATAAGTGAATTATAACAATCTTCTGTATACCTCTATACAATATACTTCGTTTAATTATAATTTATTCCACGAAAAGTTCTTTTAACGCGAGAAAGAATTCGATTTTATTTTTGCGACGTGCTTTTTTTATAGAATTATATTTTGTTATCTTAAATTAGTTTTTTTTGTTGTTGTTGCCTTATTTATAAAAATTATTGTTTAGGTATAGGTATGTAGGTACTTCCATAATTTCAAATTTAAATTATTCAATTTTGATGAAGATATCTCAATGACATAATCGAGAATATGCAGCAGCAGTTAGCTAGATGTATTAGGGTGGTTAGTAATATTATAGAAACAATTCAATTTCCTTAATATGTACAATTGTACATATGGCTTCCCGTTTTTATCTGTTTGAATTTGTTTAATTTTTTTTCAATATATAATTCTAGGTCGACTCTTTTTTATTTGAGTTTTGCTCTCCATCTTTTTTAAATAAAAACAAAAATTTCAATTTTTTTTAAACGCGAAACTTGCAATTCATTAACTTCATATTATAACATTTGAAATTATTGTATTTGGCATCTATCTCTATTTAAAAAAAATATATAAGAATCACCCTATTGTAACTACATACATGTGCCTGACTAATCCAAAATAAAATCTTATTAAAATAAAATAGTAAAATAATAAAATTAAATAAATTAAAATACAAAAAAAGCTTTGGTCAGAAAAAAGTTATGTTATTATGCAAAAAAAAAAAAATTATTTAAAAAAAAAATAAACTAAAATCGTATAGTTAGGAGCGAGAAAGTATTGCATATTAATTATACCATAAACTGGAATATCCGGCATCATATAATGCAGGAAAGATTTAAGTTCGAAGAGCAAAAAAAAAACAAATAATACACAACTCGATCGTATAAACTTGCTTCTATTTTAAAGTTATTTTAAATAAACCAAAAAAAAGATACAAAAATAAAATCTCGTTGCCAAAAAAATATGAAAAACAATAAAATTCATAATTTGGATTGCTAAATTAAGTCACTTCAAAAAAATTTACGGAAGTAAGCCGGAAGTAATGCAATTCGATTTGTAGGTACACGTCCCAATTTTTTTTTTTTTGAGACTTTGTTTTTTAACTATAAAATTTTCGAAAAAATAACAATCTTTTGTAATTTTTTTACAATAATTTTCCATGGCATTAAATTTTAAAATCTTCATTTCTTTTTATTTTTAATGAATAATTCAAAATTTTATTACATGCATTCGCATGCAGCCCACATTTAAAAAAATAATAAAGATAATTACAAATTTGAAAAATCAACACACTAGAAAATTATTTTACAAAATGAAACGATTGCATATTTTTCGCATTTTTAGCAAAAAAATTTGTCCCAAAATGAATTGGGAGACGAAATATTATTTTAATGCACGTGACAACATTTTGAAAAGTAGATTGGATTTGACCCAAATTGAAAGTACAGGGCTTCACCATATTTTTTTTATATATAAAATTTCTTAAGTATTCTTAGAAAAAAAAAAATTTGCATTGATTTAGTAATGGAATTTTTACGAATCCAAAACTAGTCCTATATTAAAAATAAAAATAAAAATAAAGAACTAACCGATCGAACCAGAGTGTATAATTGTACATTGTACAACTTTTAATGACTAAAGTTTTCCGTAACTACTTATAGATGTCAATAGGTGTATCCCAACATAAGGTAGGTACCTAAACAAAACGTTAATTTATTATTTTTCAAACATTTTCCATTGAGCTTGAGCAAACACAAATGATTTTTAATTCTTTGAGTTGACTTTAAATTGATCTACTTTTAATTTATATTTATGATTTTTTTTAAATACTTAATTGTTCTTCTTTCTCAAAGTATTCAGACTAATGTGGTAAGCAATTATTGTTATTATAAATAAATTACCCATACAAATTACACCAAAAAAACATAATTAAAAAGCTTGCCAAAAATACTTGACTAAGGTCGAGTTAACACCTTCAATCAAATAATAGGTAGTGTTTTTTTTCTATAATGTATGATAGATATTACACAAAAAATTGATTATATCTTTGACTACAGCAATTATAAGTAACCAAATATAAATCGTCATTTAACAAGGTCAACCTATATTGCTGACAGCTTTCTATCGTGACAGACATTGTGAGAGTAAGCAATTAAAATGAGAATTTCGCGAATTCTCAAGGATAACATACTTTCGCGCCATTTTTATGGCAAATCGAGTTTTTTTTTAAACTACATTTTAAAACATTGTTTAGAAGATAGCAGATACTTATACTTATAAAAGACAATTCACAAATAACGGTAAGCAATAATTTGTATGAATGTATTCTTATTATTGACATGTACTTATAAATTCTGCGGTTATGTGACGATCATTATTCACTGATGATTTGATCAAATTATCACAAAATAGAATGATAATAGGTTATCATATCTAATCACTGTAATTGCCTAAACAATATTTATTTAAAAAAGCTTTGTAATATTTATAGTTTACAAGGCGATATCATGTGCATTAAATTCATGCACATTTAATGCTGGGTTTACATGCGACAGACAATTTGCCGTCAAAAAATTAACTTATTTGCAACAATAAAATGGTGCTTTGCTGTGCTTATTCATTAAACAGGGACTGTGAAATGAAATGTAATCAATCCTATAGCTTAAATAATTTCTATAACACAATTAATATTTTTTGTTCGAAATTGAACAACAGTAAAACGTGATCATCACATGATTCAAAGGTTCAAAAAAAATTATTTGAAACATTTCCTCGTCAGACTTTGATATCTTAATAGCAGATAACACAAAACAACCGTTGAGAAGTTATATTATGGGTTTTATTTGTGTCCACAAATAAAATGATAATTTATCTTAATCTTTAATTAATTAGTATAAAACCCAAAATTATCAAAATAAAGAAAGTTTATTATTAAACCGAGAAAAAAAAATCTTTCCTTATTAAGAACATTCCTAATTAAGAACAAAAAAATTGGCATGAAAATTTAAAAAAAAAATGCTACCCTACCTCAAACTGTTATTTTCACCTGACAAAACAAAATTAACAAAACTGACACATACCGCTATTAACCTTATTTTTTTTTTACTTTTTTTGTATGATGACACAAGGTGGCGCAAAATTAATCGTCCAATTTTGTTTTTGAATTAAATTTTTACTAAATAAAAAAAATGGTTTTGAATGGTTATCCTTACAAATGTCAAATGCGATTGACGTTAGACGCCATTTGCAACAAAAAAAAACTATAACTTCTTCCGATAGGGGGATTAATTTTGAACCACCTTCTAAATTAAATGAAATTTTTTAATAGGAATTCATTTATTTTATTTTCGAAGTTCGTTGACATTTTTGTATTTACGTACGAGTCAGGATGCAAACATTTATATTTATGTATAATGTTTGTATATTAAAACGACAAAAAAAAAATACAAATTAATCCAATTGAGATAACGGAACGGAACTGGATTTGGGCTGTTTAAGAAGCTCATAAATAAGATTTTATGAGCTTATAGTTATATAGTGCCTTTGGAAATTTATTAAATGTTTCTTATTTACGTAATGGAATGAAGTGAATAATTAAAATTTACAACTTGTTGAACAAACTGCACTATTCGTATAATTTGTATCCTGTGACAGACATATTTTTGTGGTTTTAATCTTTAATACAAGGTACTAGGATTTTTTTAAATAATTTTTTTTAGACAACATTTTAGTTTCCATTTTTTTTCAACCATTTTTTTCAACAAAGTTTTTATCTGATCATCTTTTATTTTTTTTTAAACAGAAATGTATCACTTGTCTATCAAAATTATTTTATCAATAAATTTTTTTTTGTAAAACAAAACGCCGAAAAAAATTTTAAAATATAGATTTAAAGGAATATGTCAAAACAAAAGTGTGAAAAAGAATTGCCAGGGATAATATTTTTGAACAGCAACAATAAAAATTAATCAAAAAATAAATTGTGGCAGGAAAGTTGTCCAAAAAATATTGTCCTCAAATAAATAAAATGGGCTAAAAAAAAAGAAAAAAAATGTTCGTCCTTAAACAAAAAAACTGTTTCAAGGGAGAATAAAAAATGTCTCGAAATTTGTCAAAAAATTGACAGAATAAAAAAATTGTCAAAAAAAATCAGAAAAATCAGAAAAAAAGTTTATGCAAAAATTGTCAGGTAACAAACAAAATAAATTTTTTTTTAACCGCGAGATCAAAATTAGTTGTGAAAAGTATTGTCGAAAAAAAAATCTTCCTCAAAAAAAAAAATTAAAAAACAACATAAAAAAATGTACCGGCAAAATCAAATGGAAATTGAACCTCTAATCGGAGCCATCAACCAGTCAGCCACACGATCAGTGTTGTCCGTACATACTATATACTTATATGTTTTTCCATACAAAGAAAATGGTTGTGGCCAAGAGTCATGATGACGTGAAAATTTTTCAAAGTGTTTCAATCCCTTTAATATTTTTTTAACAACCAACCTACTTTAAACGATAACACAAGTCCACTGTCAAATAACTAAATCACATGAAAACAAACAATTAATATTAATTATATTCATTAGCTTCAACACTATATGTAGGCATAATCTACTTATATAAACAAAGAACTATCATTTTAAAAATTCCCATAATCATAATCACTTTAAATTTATCAACTACTTAACTTATCCAGACTTTTTGAGTTGACGTACATATATAAATTTTTTTTTATCTCTTTGTCTTAGCAATTTAACAAAAACATAAACATACCCTTAATTAATAGAACTTATTGAATTTGATATAAAATATCAACTGATTGGCGAAACACATAAAGAGTCGCAGTGGCTATAAATGTTCATCGAAGCAAACCTCTTGAGTTGGTAGTTATTGGTAATGATAATGATAATGACAAATGACAATTAGCCGTCATTGTCATAATAGACAAGGCCACTTACCTATTTGAAAAATGACTTCACATTTATTTGCACAAATTAAATCCTCTATCTATGTTTTTTTTTTTGTTTGTAGGTAAGTAAGTTTGCTTCACTTCAAAAGCTATCAATCAATACAAAAATCGTCGTCAAAGTCTCATCTATAATCGCGCCAGATGTCTTTTTGATGGTTTTTAACTCTACTTGACGTCTTGACGTGTTACACAGATAAAAAAAAAATATCATAAAAGATTATTATTGCAAAATAACTTTTGTCAAATGTATGCCGCCCCTTTTAATTGAATATGAATATAAAAATAAAAACTATTTGCAGAGTTGCACTGCACTCCCCTCTCCGACAAAGTTAGTCCGCCCTTAAACTTCTCATCATCGAAACGATTTTCTTTGGCGCGCTTTTCTTGAACATTTTAAAAACCCCATTTACGGCAAGTGATTGGTTATTTGTCAGTCTAGATGTCATTCTAGTTGACGTATTGACATGGTTTTGTTGACACATTATATTAACTGCTATGGAAGTGCTTCGGCCATAGTGTTGTGCACTGGAATTGAATTACCTACGTCTGCCTTTTTAATCATCGATATTGCTTATTAATTACCCTCGAAAGGTGTCTCTGTCTCTTAGTATACAACTAGTCTCAATGTCGCTTAGAGCACTCTACTATCCACTTTATCTACCGTGGGTTGGATTTTATTTTATTATTTTTTTTTTTTTCAAAATGTTAAGATTAATGGGTTCCGGAAACTCAACTAGATACTAGCCGTTTTATAAAACCCGTAACGATCGCATATCGATCGTATAAGACCTAAGTCTATCTGCCTGTTGCCATTCCTTAAATACCATCACATCAGGGGGGATTGGTATTTTTTTTATAAAAAGTTTAGTTTCTAAGTGAATCGTGTTGTGAGTGGACGCGTGTCCGAAGTGTAAAGTGAAAATTTGTCAAAGAAAAAAATCTCAGTGATTTTCTTTCAAAAAAAAAATAAAGAACCATGGGAAAACATCGATATCATACGACAAATATCGATGATGATGATGATGAAGATGAAGAAGATTCTTCAGAAATTGTGATAAAATTTGACAAAATCGCATACTTATTCGGGGATTGTGGTTTGTGGCAAGCAATGTGGGCGATTATTTTGTCAATGTTTCAGTTGGTTTGCACTTTTCATATCTTTTCGTTTGTATTTCAAGTAAGTTCTTTTTTTTCTTTCTAATAATATTTATCGATTAGATTGACTAAAGCAAGGAATTTTTTTTTGCTATGGACGTGTATAAATTATAAACTGATTAAAGTTTAATAACAACGAATAAACTGATTCATTCACACGGTTATTTTTTTTTTTTTAACTGAGACAACAAAAATGTGTACTTCTTTAAATATGAAAAGAGATACACCTACCGTGTTTTTAGTTTTAAACTAGTTCTTGCGGTTTTGGGGGATATAGTCTTGAGAGTCTTTATATATTTTTTTTTTTGTAAGAGAAATGTTGTCAATCCAGGTGTAAATTGAAACCTTTGAAGCAAAAGTCAAGTGGTTAGTCGAGTTTCATTTGCTCTAGAGCGTCAGTAAGTTCTCTCATGTATACAAGTGTGTTCGTCTAATGGCTTCACAAAGTCCAGAGGCAGTTAGTGTGTATCTTAATCGAAAAAATAATAAACAACTTGTTGATTAATTAAGTGAAGATGAGATGTTGATATTTGAAATTTTAAAAGACAGCACTTCAAGCGCAAATAAACTTGAAAAAAGCAGATCTTCTGGGTCGCTTGGAGATGCTGGGTATTGAAGAATTGTTGTTAGATCATTTGACCATTAAAAAGAACTGAGTGATTTACAACTCTACCATTCCCGTGTGCGAGCGTTGTTGCAAGAAAGAAGGGGTAAGAGGCATTTTTTTTTTTGACTCTAAAAATGATATTCCCTTTTTGAATGGGAATCGAACCCAGACCCTCGGCATCACAGGCATAGGCACTACCCATTACACTACATGCTGTTACAATTTACTGGACAAATATATTTGAATCGCTTTTTCTATACCATTTCAAAGATCAGCATGCGCGTGCATCAGTGGAGCCTCTCCGTCTCCAATCAACTCCCTCAGCTGCACTAAGCATACTCCTCAAACTCACACAAGCTTCGACAAAAGAGTCCAAGTCATCATCTCCTCACGACCGTCTTGGGATTTTGGTGATCCTCAATTTATTTTTACACTAATGGGTATTAAAATAGAGAGAGTTGGTGGCGAAATGTACTCAGGCACACTTAACTTTAGTCTATCTTTCCGACTCCCTTTACTGAAGCGTTTTCAAAGCGGAAGAAGGAGAACAAAAAAAAAAACTTTCAAGTCTATAATCAAATTCCAAAATTTCCAATCGGTACTTTTTTTTAATGATTATGCTACTTATCACTTTATGATCAATTATTAAAATTGCATATAATAAATATAATAAAATTCAAATAATAAGGTGTGTCCGAGTGTTCTCTTTCCTCAGAAACTAAGTTTATGAACGAAAAACGATTCTTGTTCACCTCAACTCAAAGAAAACAAATTAATTATGAAAGTATAGTCAGTTCACGTTACTCATGTCAATATTGTTAGGTTTTTCTGATTAATTGATGTATTCGACTTGTATTTTTTCTGACGCTTATTCTGTTTACATATTAAGTTAGAATAAAGGCTTTTGATACATATAATAGAATGGAATTGACATTAAGGTAATTAGAAAGGTGGGTACTATCAGAAAGGCGAGTTTAGGCCCGACACCACATCTGATAATAGGAACAATATTCCAAAGATACCAAAGAAGCTTACGGTTCCTAAAACGGCAAAGACGCTCAAGACCTTGAAGAAGCTAAAGACGCCGAAGGCACCCAAGACTCTTAAGAAAGTCAAATCGCCAAAGATGCTCAAGAGTACCAAGACGAAGATACAGAAGACGCCGAAAAATCCGAAGACCCTTGAGACGACAAAGACTCTTAAGACGATCAAAAAGCCCCAGACGACGAGAACGCTTAAACGCAAAAATCACAAATAGACACGCTTGATGAAAGAAACAGCAAAAAGCAACGCATTTTTGTATTGAATTTCGTATTTTCGCATGTACAGTGTACCAAGCTTAAATTTGAAGGGCTAATGAAGGAAGCATGACATTAAAAGATATAGGACTAGCTAAGTCCTCTGAAAAAATCCATGAGAATATGAAGGGAGTGCTACGATATCCCGCGAAATGATATCGAAAATGAGAAAACCCGTCCTTGATTCCTTATGGAATCACTGTCTTTTACACTAACCATCGAGCCACGAGATATAGATAAGTGTTATTTATTCAATAACCAAATTTTTTATTTTAACACATAGTTCTGAGTTTAATAAATTTATTTTATGAATTTATTGCTTACCCTTAAGTCTAATTAGTAGAAGCACCTACGTTAAAAATACAACAATTATTTTTAGACAGGTTTACATTAGGTGCGCACTCTTGACCCCAAATTTACTGAACCTATACTTTGTTAGTCAATTAATTGACTCATGAAAAATATTAAAAATTTAATTGAACATAACAATGACAGTGAAATTGATGTATTTCGTCATACTAAATCTAATTTTCGAAATTGCAAAGATTTTAAGCTCTAATTTTTGTCGAACTAGATTACTTTACTTTAAAAAAAAAATGACAGTTGTTACTCGTAGGTACTGATTGATCTGTCAATCTTTTCCATATATAACAACTGTCATAACATAAATTATTATGAAACTGCTGAAATATCAGTAAGACAATAATGATTATGGTCGATTACTTGTACCTACAATAATTGCGATCAACGCTTTACAACAAAAGAGTCCAAATGTCTTAGATCTGGCCAAGACGAGAATATGAAGTTTCGTCTCCATCTTATCAAAATCGAAAAATTTCAGTCTCGTGTCAGTCTCGCACCGATATCATGGTAATTCAATAAATTGATTGAGATGAGTCACTTTTCTTTGAAAATCAATTTAGCCAGTAAAAGTGCTTAAATGAATTTCTGTTTGTTTCTCTCTCTAATTATGTAATGTCTTTCAAACTTTTCCATTGCACTTAATAGCTAAAAATAAGTCTAGTCTCGAGCGTATGAGCGATAAATGAGGAACAAGGGTCTAGAGGCTGCCTAAAACTTACATTGAAAAATTTAACGTTATCTTTTAAAAACACAATTTTCGAATGATTACATTTTTATTTGCCGAAACTCTTGGTAAATCTTGGTCTCTGTCTTTTTGCGGATGTCTAAGAGTTGGTCTCATTTCGGTCTGTTCTCATTGCCCGAGACTAATCTCAGTCTCGTGGACAACTCTCAAAAGCCGTCATCTCTATCTCTTTGATGTGGTCTTCGCAGACGAATCGTGACTAAACCGGTAAAGGAATGTGGATTGTGAATAATGTAGCTTGATTGTTCAAAGATTTATTTGCTATGAGTGTTAATTTAATTGTTGGTAAATAAATATTAGTTAGGTGTTAATTTGACTAATGGCAGATGGTCAGTTTGTTATTTTGCCGTATTCAGAAGCATGCGCGTTTAATTACTTTAAGACCGGCTTTACGAAATGATATCTGTGTCATAAAGCAAGACCTTCAAATTTGTGGCTTTCAAACACCTGTTCAACAAGTATTGAATAAATAATATTAAAGATTTATTAACAACTTTTCCACAAAAATAAGACTTCTATGTTTGCTGTTTAATTCCTGAGAAAGAGATACGAGGACGTGGGCAAAATTAATTTCAAAAATAATGATTTAATTTCTAAAATCTTCATGAATTCGGTCAAATAGAAGTAGTACTTGTTCTGAAATTGGGGTTTTCAGTTGTCTGTGTCATTTTTGGGTTTATTTTTATTTCTTTTAATTTTTTATTTCTTTTTTGATTCTCCTGAGAAATTTAAACTTAACATGGAATTAAATGATGTTAATTGAATTTTAGGTTAGATGTAAGGTTCAAAGTAATTGCATAATTTGCATTTAAGATTTGTTAATTGATATTATTTAACAAGCGTTTTTGCAAAAATTGTGTACTTAATTAAATGAAGTACGCTAGTAATTTTATTTATTTATTTATTTATTTATTTAATCAAACAGAGAAACAATTTCCCTTACAGACTAATACATTAGGTCTTAAAAACTTTATTGATAATAAGATACAATTATATTATAAATTATATATTATAAATACATAAGTTTAAAAGAATCTCTGGAACAACTATCAAAAAAGTCTAATCCATTGCAAACCAAATTCGCTTCTCTGATACAACGATACAACGATTGGTTCGTTACGACCGTAATTCGTTTTATGCGGAAACGCTCATGAAACAAAACGAAGTCAGGAGAATTGCTTCTAGGAACGCGTATACTAATTAAAGAAAGTAATGGAGGAAATTTAATAAGATATGAAAGTATATCCCTGATAAACATTATTCCAAAGTATAAACATACGTCGATTTTTTAATCTAAGCATTCCAAATAACAGGCACGTGGTTTCATAAGACGGAGTATGAATTTTCCAATTTAATTTAAAAAAACGAATATCTTGTAAATTTCCTTTGCACTTTTTCAATTCGTTCACATGAATTATTATAATACGGGTTCCAAACTGTACTACAGTACTCAAGCACTGATCGAACCAGTGAATTAAAGAGTGACTTAAGTGTAAAAGGGTCATTAAACTCTTTGGTGTTTCTCTTAATAAAACCAAGCATTTGGTTAGATTTATTGTTAATGTAATCCATATGTGGCAAGAAGGAAATGTTTGTATCTAAAATAATGCCAAGATCTTTTTTTTTGAACCACTCGTTCTAATTTAGAATTATTAATTGAGTAGTTGAAGTATATGGGTGAATTATTACGGTAACAGGACATTACTTGACACTTAGAGACATTTAAGTACAGAAAATTAATATTGCACCTATCAGCCAATCTACTTAAATCTTCATTTAATAAAATACAATCTTGCATGGATTTTGTAATTCGATACAGTTTAAGATTATCTGCAAATGCATAATGAATTCCTGAATATATCAGGAATATCATTAAAAAACAAAAGGAATAAGAGCGGTCCCAAATGGCTGCCCTGAGGGACACAAGATGGCACTAAGATTTGTTCTGAAACATTGTCGTCAATTTTAACTAATTGAACCCTATGAGTTAGATAAGATTTTAACCAATCGTAAAAGTTTGAATGAAAACCAAACTGCAAGAGCTTTTCCATAAGAACTTGATGGTAAACGCGATCAAAAGCTTTGGCAAAATCGGTTAATATAATGTCTGTTTGAAAACTTGATTCGAAATTATTTATAATATAACTAGTCATTAACGATAGATTAGTTGCCGTAGATCTGCCGGATATAAAACCATGTTGGTATACTGAAACAATGTCTTTTATTAGAAAAGATAGTTTATCAAAGACTATCTTCTCAAATAACTTTGGTAAAGCTGAAATTTTAGAGATAGGTGTTATGTAAGACAATTTCCAACACTCTAAGAACTGACCCTGGGAAAGCGACAAGTTAAAAACAGTCGTCAACAAATATGGGCGGAATCCCATCGGGACCTTCGTTTTTGGTTGTGTGTAAATTGAGCAGGGCTGTCATGACTTCTGAGACCTGTAATACCATTGAACCTATATTAGCAGACGCCTGGACCTGTGGTAATTCAAGATTAGAAGGAGAGTTTGACGAATAAACCGACTGCAAATAGACAGCAAAAGATTACAAATTTCATTCAAGTCACTTGTTGATGTATTTAAGTACTTCATACAACTTGGATACCCGTTTGATTTACGTTTAGAGTTAATAAAATTCCAAAAGCTTTTACTGTAATTTTTAAGTTGGATTCAATAGTAAACAAATAGGATCGATACAAAAAGTTATTTAGCGTGTCAAATTCTTTTTGGCATTTTAAATAAACCGACCGAAGTTCATTGTTCTTCCGTTTTTTTTTTTTAATAATATTAATGCTTTATTTTTTCTGTTTTTTAAATTAATTAATCTCTTATTAAACCAAGCTGGATTTTAAATTCGATAAAGAGCTCATTTAATGTGTATCACAAATTAGAGGATGGCCAAAACCCGATAAAAATCTCGCATTACAAAATCTCGCTTTTCATAATTTCGCAATTAAAAAAGCTTGCTTTTCAAAACCAGCAAATTAAAATCTCGCATTTCAAATAAAATATTTATTTATTAAGCGCGTGAATTTTAGATTGCGAGATTTCAATATACGAGAGTTCGTTCAATATTTGCGAGATTTTTTAGCGAGATGTTAATTCGAGATTGTTAAAAGCGTGAGTTTTTGGCTGCGAGATAATATTAAAAAAAAACATTATTAATTGATTATTTATTTGCGAGTTTTCATTTTTCGAGATTTAAAAATAAAAATGTGAGATTTCGTTATTCTAGATTTTGATTTGCGAGAACTGGTTGAAAGAAAATTCAAGATGTTTTAAGATTTACCTTAAAAACATTTCATATCACTTAAACAGTATTGGTTTTTTGGTTATCATTTGGTCTTTCCATAAACATGCATATGTATAAGCATCTAAAATTAAATTTTTGAATTTTAACGAAAATCAATTTTTTCCAATTTGTTCGTTTATTAATTTCAAAGTTTTTTTTTAATTTCTTAGGAAAGTATACGATTTCAAAAAAATTCATAAAGTAGTTGAAAAAAAAATCGTTGAATTATACCTTTTCATTAGAATCGCTTTTTTAATAAGGCCTTTGTGATTCAATTTCTTCTATATACAATAACAAAAATGATTTATGAAATAATGAACTTAAAATAAATTCCATCGCATTGTAGCATTAATCTTTTTGTATCATAAACGTCTATAGACTAGAATCTAAAATGATTTAAAAACATGACTCTAGTCATAAGTTAAACTATTGTAAGAACTCGTACAATTTTAATTGAACTTCATATTTAATCATAAATTAAATGTAGCTACTCGTAGTTTTAACTTTAATAGTAATTGATGTTATTTTAATGACACACTCTGTTCTGATATACGAGTATGTACGAGTATCTTAGATACTAATCTCTTAAACGTTTTTTTTTTTTTTCTTTAAAAAATCATCAGTAGACTAACAACATGTACCAGACACGTAACACACAAGTGTATAACCTCCTCTATGAATTCGATTAACATCGCCGCGCCGTTGTCGTCGTCATTATGTAGATTGAAGAGTAGTGCGAACGCGGTTTAATTGAAAACATGTTAAATAGCAGCAAATTGTTTGAAATAATAATTGCATCTATACATAAATACTATACGCTAGCTATAAGCTATTGTTTTGAAAAGGTGTTGATAGCTTTGAATTAATTATATTAGAATGCTTTGGCAGTTAAATTATTTAATGTTAAAGTGTTTGGCATAAATGAAGGAAGACAGATGCATTAAACGTAGATTTGGAGAATTTTAATTTCATAATGCGACTCTTTTGTGATTCAGAAAAAACAAAGAAGTAACTCAAATTTAAGATTTAACGATACCGCGTTGCAAAATAAACTTAGCTGTTTGTTTACTACTGTTTGTCAAGCTTGTTATTTTTTATTTAAATTAAAAAAAAAAAAAAACATCAACATAAAAAGTGAACTTTGGATGACTTTATTTTGAAACTAATTAAGAAAAAATTCTACAGTGAACTTTTCTTCAAGGTCAACTACAAAAATAGTAAATAAAAATATCAGTGGAAGTTTTTGAAAAAGTACAATTTGTACTTTTGCTATTCAAAAAATATGTGGTGAATATTTAGGCCGGTATTCAACGAGCGTTCATAAGTTTATTTCTTATAACTCAAATAATCCTCCCGCATTTCCTTTTAATTAGCCATAATGAGGGGTATTTTTTCAGGTATAAAAGTCATAAACTTATGTGCACTGGGTAAATACCGGCCGAAAAATTAAAATTACGTTAAATCCTATTGAAAGTCTCCGGATAAGCCATTTTACGTCATCAGACAGAATATGAACTTATACAACAATGCGGAAGGAATATGAGAGGTACAAGGAGTTTGCTTTAATTTTTTGCATTTTGCCGTTAATATGTTACTCTTAGATTCGGCTAGTGGAGGACACTATTTCGTATTGAATCCGCTTTTCAGTTTCCACTGAAGCCGGCAACTTTATCCCGCATTAATTGCGCCTTTGATTTTCGAATAGGGCCGGGGACTCTATACCGTATTATTTGCGTCTTTGAGTTTCTTCTGAGACAGGGGCTCTGTCATATAAATTTTGCCTTTCAGTTTAAACTGTGGCCGGAGCCTCTAACCTAACCCATCTTCGTTTTGACCACGACCTGGAACTCTTTCCCATACTTATTTTGGGTTTCAGTTTCAACCGAAGCCGTATTAACTACGGCAAATTAACTGAAAAAACATGTCCCAAAAGCTTACTCGATTCTATGTAGATCATTTTACTCAATTTAAAAAATACGTCAACTGTGCTCTAATTAACATTCCTTGTAAATCTCTGAACTCTCATCAAGCTCATTCTAGAACAAAATTATAAAATGCCTTTAAATGACATCTTGACATTAAGTTCACACTCAAACCAATTTATTTTACAACTATTTAATATCGATCAAAAGATCAAAATTAGTTCTAAAAAAAATAAACTAATTTACCACTAATTATATAGATAAACAACAATTTAAACCATTAACTATCATTGACTTGTCAACTACCAATTATTTCCTTAAATTAATAAGCCTGTGTAAAATATGCAGAAAGAAAAAAAAACAACAACTGTCGATTTTGAATAAATAATTGATTACAAATTCTCATCACACTTAGCAGCTGTGCCCGCCACCGCGCGGCCACCTGTGCGTATGCGCAACCTTTTTTTTTTTATCTTTTTTCTTTTTTCATGAAGCATGAGTAATATGAAACAGAGTCGGTGTTATACAAAAGTATTTTTTTTTAAATTTATTTATTCTGTGGGATCAAGTTCAATGGCATTGAGGTAGGTTGTTAGTTTCGTATTAAAATAAAATAAACAAAAAATAAAAAAAGTGAAAGCAAATAATATATTCACACACCTCTCTACCTACACTCAACTTACATACGGAATCGAATTACAAAACTGTGTGAACCTGCGCACGACTATTTAGGTCATTTGAAAAAAAAAAAAATGCAATGGTTTGTCATTGCATCAGGCAATGAATGGCATGCACTATTTATTTGCGCAAAAAAAAACAACTCTACAAGACACTTTTTCATTATTTATCATTTAATCGAAAATGCATTGCATTTTAAATAAGTACGCGAGTATGTCATTAGTGAGTTTGTACATATCACGTTCCAAAAAAGGTGTTCACTCCTTTGATCAATGCAGATAATTTTTGTCTCGATGGAATGGAATAGCGCCGCGATGCATAGTGTACCTTTTTACCATAATAATGCAAGTATAAGTACAACTTAGGTTTATTGTAATTTTTATTTTTGCAGTTGTATGATCGAGTCTTGAATTTTCAGGGTGACCAAACCATATGATTTAAAAAAAAAATATAAAAATAGAATATAAAATCATAGACTTAAGGGGAAAATATCTAATTTCATTTTTTTTTCTTATTAAATATTATATATTATCTAAATATGAAATATATTTGTGGGAATAATTTATATTATTTAATAAAATAAAAATGCTTTGTCCAAGAAAAAACAAGGCTGGTCATTCTTAAGTTACTATACACTACTTACGTCATGTCATTTGAATTTTGAAATATATCCAAACATGGCAAAATTTTAATTAATAATTACTGGAACAAATCTAAGCTAAGTTATTTATTGCAAATGAATGATTACTTAGTAAAACAAAAAATAATTAAGATGCATTCGTGATCAATTGTTGGCGTTGAAATATTTTTAGTGTTATTCCTTAGGTATTATAGACTAAACATAAATAACTAAAAAGCTATACCTCCGCACTACATTATATTGATAGACTCAACCTACTATAAATGGAATTTATTATAAAATTGACAGCTATAGTTGTTCATAAAATAATTCCGTTGTAATACAAAATAATAAAAAAAAAATGTACAGGTAATACACAAGATACAAAGTGGAAGTGACAGGAATAAAATAAATTTATGGTCGTATAGGGAAAAAAATAAGGTCAATTAGATCGAAAGGCCGGAATTGATGCATATAATTTTTATGGCTTATGTGGGTTTAATTAATAGTTAAATAAAATTAGCTTTTGTTACTTAAAAATCTAAGCTTGGAATATTAATGAGCACGGAAATGTGTTCATTAGTTGAGATAATTCGTAGAATAATCTTGCGGTCAATATGTTCTAAGGTTTTTCAATTTGTTTGATAGATTTTTAACAAGAATTTTTCTTTGTTTATCATTCATATATTTCATGTTTCATAATTCTCAAGAAGGAAAAGACGATTCACTCGAAATAGAAGATGTCACTCCAAGAAAGTAAAGATCAAGTTACAGACAAAAACGGGTCGTTGTTCTGTATTCCAAAATTTGGCATAATCAAAATCTGGATCAAAAATTTTGTATAAACGTTACTCTGTTAATTAATTGCTTTTTCATTTTTGCTTATTCAAAAACTCTGTCAATCCAGATTTCGGTATTTTAAAATTATATTAATCTTAAAATTTAGCTTTTTGTAAGGAATACAGGATTTTAAAATACAGAATTATGAATTCACAGTTTTGAAATACATACAAAATTTTGTAATGCGAATTTTCGCACTCACAAAATACTGGCCCCCACTTGTTATGAGCTGCTTGTTTGTATAAATGTTACGGCCAGCAAGTTATTATGTTATTATGTTGCTTTCCAAAATTATGAGAATTATGCAATACAGAATTTTGAAATACAGAATTTTAAAATACAGAATTATTGAAATTCTTAATACTAGATGTACAATAGTTCTTGTTGTTTATTGAATTTCAACAACTTCTTATTTATATTATGGACAAACTTAACAAAATAAGAAGTGTAACCACCAGACATTTTACTCAACACTTTAAAAATTCATTGAAATAAAAAAAAATTACCAACTGGAAATCGATTGCATACAACAATATGTCCCAACAAAAATAATTGATTATCAATAATAATTGCTAATTTATTAACTGTTGCAATGTTTTTCTTTTCAATAAGTGAAACCTTATTCTTGGTCTACTGATTTTGATTAGCATGTTAATGGTATGACTGCACTGCATGTTATTTCGAAGTGAAAAAAAAATTGTATTAAACAATGTTGTATGTGCAGATACATTGTATCTTATATTTGTATATAAACCAAAAGGAAAATTTAAAATTTGTTTACAAAACAAAACCTCATTTTATTGGTTTAATTACAAAAGAACAAACAAAAACTTTTGATGTTTGTGAGAGTGAATTACTTTTGTTTTGCGCAAAAAAAAAAACAAACATCAATTTTTTGTTTGTTTAGTTGAGCAAGTAATTATTTTTTTTTATCTTGAAAAAATTAATTGCACAGTAAAAAAAATATTTTTAACTGTCTAAACATAATTCCACACATATAGCTTGAAAATGCAATAATTTTTTGTTGTTTAAATTTTGTATTGATATTTAGGTAAAAATTAAACAATTTTTTTTCTTTTGTTTATAGGTATGTATTCAACAAAAAAATAATCACTTATACTAGAACAGAACAGTAATTACATATATTTCACCTATGTAAAATTAACCCGTTATTCGTGAACCGGGATCAATATATTAATTGATATAAAATAAAATCAAATGAAATGCATTTCATTCTTCATTGGTATAAATGAAAAGTTGAAAGCATCAAAAGGTCGAAAATATTTAATATTATCATTAAGAGAAGAATTTTAACATTTTCATTCGCTGAATGGTATAAATCAATATCACAAAGTTATATTGATATTCAATATTCATAACTCAACGAAGACTGATTTATACCAATTAAATATACTGCATAATTCGCTAATAAGCGAAATTCAAATTTCCAAGTAAAATTTTGTTATTGCCAAAGTTTAAGCGATTCCTTTGAGTGATTGGTATAAACTGGGTATATTTTTTAAATGAATTGTTAATCGTTTTTCCTATTTTCACATCTCATAATTACCAATAAGTCAACAAAATGAAAATCTACTGATTGGTATAAAAAACAAACAATTATTGTGTTTAAAAAAAAAAAGATTCTAGTGTGTTTTGGAGAAATTAAGACCAATTTATACCATTTAGCGGATGCAGAAAGAATAATCATATTTGAAGTGTTTACATTCATAGACTGGTATAAAAACATTATTAGTATCAGAAATAGTAAATCCATGCTTACCTAATTGGTATAAATTAGTCTAACGCACATAGTTATTATTATTTTTGTATTTTTTTTTACGAAAATGTTGCCAAGCAAACCTTTGATTTATATTTTGTAACAATCTATTCAAATTCAAGTCCGCATTCCAGACTTATTTCCATAAGATATGTATAAAAAAAATCTTATGAATAATTTAAGTGCAATAAGTCTATTCAATGATAATTCAAAATTAAATAGCGATGTTATCAATTAATTGCATTACATCTCTCTAAGCTACCGGTCCCATTTGTCCTTTTAACTAATTGATTACAAATTTATTTGAAATTAAAACTAGATATAAACATAAATTCAAAGCAGTTCATTTTATTACCAGACAAGAAAAAAAAAATTAAACAAACTCTACAACAACAATCTAGTTTCTGTAAATCAATAAATAACAATAAAATTGTCTTTTAAGGTTATTTGCATCTTTCACCTTATAAATCATTTGTTTATGTCAATTAAAACAAATCCATCGAAATGTACATATAAATTTAGAAGCAAATTAAATATAAAAAGGTTTGCACTTGACTTGGGCGCCACTTATTTCTTGGTAATAAATTATAGAGCTCTTAAAAATTAATTACATACAATGTATGGTTAGAAACGTTAAACTGTTTGTTATCTTTAACCTGCCATCTGTATTCAATTATATAGATCAGTCCGTACCTTTAAAGGAATATTTTAAAGCCATCAACCACCATCTGGTTGATATTTATAATTCCCTTCACCGAACTGTGGGCAATTTTGAGAGAGTACCTTGAAAAAAATTTCAATATTTAATTAATTCTGACTTTGTTTGCAATTTTTAAATTTTAGCCAATTATCAATTTTTTTTTCTTTCAGTCAATGCAAAAGGACTTCTGGTGCGCTCGGCCAGATGAAATGTCAAATATGACAGTTGAGAGTTGGAAAAATCTGACTCAACCTCAAGGACCATGTTCAATTCTTAATTTCAAGTTTTCCGACATTTTGGAATCAAATGACAATAACTACCTCCAATTGACAGCTACCACCAATATGACAAAATGTAACAATTTCGAATTCTCCAACGTCGACTATGGCATGACCATTGTCGAAGAATATGGACTCGTCTGTGACCGTCAGAATCTTCTTAGTGTGGTGGAAATGTGTTTTCTTGCTGGAGCTGCTGTGGGGAGTGTATGCAGTGGATGGATATCAGACCGTTATGGCAGAAAACACACTCTTATGGGATTTGCTCTTGTGCAAACGTTGTTGGGTGAGTTCAAAGAGTTACCTACCTCAAGATTTAAAGTGACATTTTTGGGCAGCTCATATTCATTCATTCATTCATTCATGCCGCAATAATTGTTCGTGATTAAATCACACGTTTTTGAATTTGCCTATGAGCAATAATTATAAAAGTAGATTGCAATGAGATGCCATTTAAAGAGTGTTATATACATATGCAAATTAAAAACAAATTATGGAAATATGTAGTTCGAAATTTTATTGTTAAGAGTTGGAACGATACATACGATTATTGTTATTGGTAACAAGACGAACGACATAATAAGGTGTGACAGGCAGCATTTGGTGCAAGTTGCGCAGTTGTTGTTGCTGATACAATCTGGGCAGGAAATTTCATTTGATTTCTTAGAATACATAAGTACATATGTTTGTTATACAATTAGAATGATTTTTATATAGGCATCTAGATTAATGATTAAATCCAGTATAGGCATAATATTTATTTGCAAAATAAGAGGTTAGCTTGCAAGGTCTTCAAAGGTGAATATTTGCATATTATGGGAGAGGCTGATGATAGTTGGCACTCAAGATATTTTTTTTTTGTTCACATTTGATTTAAAATCATTTAAACATCGCACTCCAAAAATAATATTTCTCACACTGTTCATTTTTAATTTAACATTATAATGATCATAAGGTAAAATCCACGTATGAAAGACTCATGATTAAGTAGACACATGTATCGCTCCTAAAATTTTGCTTGTGAAGTTAGTTAGTACTTTAATTTCTTGAAAAATGATCTGTTATTGAAATATGGATTAAAACATGTTTTTCAAAATGTCGAAAAACACACAACAGATGATCCAACTACCAATTCCGCAATCATGAATTTTAAGACGGATGAATGGATGGGAATTCATTTTTGACTCTGCAAACTACCTTAAAAAAATATTTCCATTTTATGATGTGACCTTTGATGTATAGTAAAAATATTAATTTTTTGATATTTTATTTAAAAAAAAAAATAAACGATTTTGCTAAGACGATTGAATAAAACAATAATTTATGGTTTTAACAATAAAGACATTAAAAAGTGCTATTAAATTTTTTTTTTAATTAATACAAATACCCTTGATACATTATCAGAATAACTAAGATAACAGATATATGTACATATTTAGAAATATGTATATATTTTTTTTTCTAACTTTTAAGAGTCATTCGATGGATATTTTCTTCAAAAACAATTCTTTGTACGTGTTCAGAATTAATTGTAAATTTTGGGTTCTGAGATTTGTATTGGCTTATTTTTTCGTTATCTGATTATACTCAACATAAACTAGATTGTAAAAAAATTTAAGCAAAATATGCATTCATTACATAACTACGGCATAGCTTCAATAGAATATGTAATGACTACAAAACTCCTGCGAACCATGGAAATAAAAACATAAGTCCTTATTACAAGTTGTGTGCTGAGTACACGCTACTTATGTACATTGAGTGTATACTGCAATGTATTGATAAAGGACAATTCGTACTCAATACATAGTCGTCGTAGATGTTTTATTTGACACCTACTTAATTTTTTATTTTTAAATTGGGTCCATAGAATTATTTATTGGCTACATTGCTCACTGTGTTAATAATTTTACATAGTCAGTATAGATTTCAACATGTAATCATTACAAAACTTATGTGTGCAATCATCACTCTCAAAAAATCAGCAATGTAAATTAATTTAATGAATATCAAGTACATAATTATAAATAAGCACTGAAATCAAAAGCTAAATCGAAACTCGCCTATTTATTTTCTGTTTTTTTTTTTTTTTTTAATTTTTATTCTTACTTTCTACTCCACCAGGAACTCTCCTTGCATTCTCAACATCCCTGGCCATGTACATGACACTACGAGTAATAATTGGATTTGCATCGATGACTGTTGCTGTGGTTAGTTTTGTTCTAGTTGTGGAATTGGTTAGCGGTAAATGGCGAACTATAATTGGTATCCTGAATATCCTTCCGGTGGCGATATCCTATATCATGACCTCGGGTATAGCTTATTTAACGCGCGACTGGCGCCTTATGCAATTGGTTATATCGGTACCTTGGATTGCATTGCTATTCATTTGGTAAGTTGATTATAGATTCTCGTGTGGTATAATATTTGCCATTATCATCAAATTCACAATCATTATGCTTATTCACTAAAATAAGCTCCAAATCAATCACTAACAATTAATAAGATATGTAAGGAAATGCAAAAAAGAGAATGTTGCAGAAAATAGCCCTGATGGGATGAACTTGCTAAAAGCATTGACTGGAAAGTTTAATTGTTCTCGTGGATAATATAAACAAATGTTCGGCGTAAGGTAGTGAATGAGTGAAATCTTTTTTACATCAGTAATGATAATATTTATCAATGCAAAATGCAGTTAATAGCATTGTTTAGCATCACTCAATAGCTGAATTTTAATTAACGAACTTCTGTCTACTGATTCATCAACCAATATTTGGAATTCCGATAAAAGTTGCGGTTTACTTGATGCGATGGATTAATGTGCATAGAAAGTAAAAATAATTGTTGCATACGATTAAGGTGGGTGTAAAAAAAAAAGACTACTCGTATATAGGCACATCCGTTGAACTGGGTTTTCCTTAGCACGATTTCGTAAAACTTTTTCATTAGTTGTGACGTGTATAATATTAGAGATATTATACTTTTCTGTCGTGAAAAAAAGTTATTTTTAACTTCATTACAATTGTGAAATTTTTAATGCTGAAAATGTTTTTTTATTGAGAATAATTATTCATCTCAGATACTGTGGATATTGTCTTGCGGTGAACAGTGAATGATTCTTAAACTTAAAACACGACCTGGGAGTAAATTTTACTAACATTGTTTATTTGTTTTATTTACAATTTCACACCCAATTTGCTTAAGGTGTCTTAGAAATTAACTTAATACATGACCTTCACTCCCAGATCATGTATTACTCTACTACTGGGAGTAAATTTTACTCCCGGAAGTAAATTTTACTCTCGTCGTGTAATTAATCGCTCCAAAGCCAACTTGCAAAAGAAAGTTTCTCATTTTATATTTTTTTTTTTTTTATTTCCAGTTTTATTAATCTAAGTAATTCAAGACTAAACACAACTCCCAGTCTGAGTTTCCATTCATTTCATCTATACACCCCCTTAAAATTCAAACCCATTCCAAAGAGTAGCCAATATCCTTGTTCAGTCAACAATAAAGGAGGATTGTTATCCGATTCAATGGATTTTATTTATTTTCACATTCTGTCCTCTGATGTTATTGTTTGTTCCCATTTATTCGATGAGATATAGGTACCTTTCCTGTACCACTTTCTAATTGTTTGTCCAAGTATTCGTTGAGATTGGGAGGGGGGGGGTAAGTTAGTGTACCATTTTCATTTCTCTAATTTATTAAATCAACATGTTGTGTGTTGATGCCGCAGGTGTGTGTATATATTATGTTAGCTTCGTCCTTGTCACGTCATACACACACATTGACTATAATATATCCTATATTTACTATCGAATTTTTCTTACTTTATATAATACCTATTTCACTCTCTCTCTCTCTCTCATTCTCTCTTTCTTTCATAATCAATCATAAAGGTATTGTGTCCCAGAATCTCCACGTTGGCTGTTAGCCCGAGGTCGGCTCGATGAATTGGTTGAGCTGATTGAACGTGCGGCAAGGATGAATGGTCGAACGCTTCCATCGAATTATCGGAAATCACTTGAAGCTAACCTAAAGGAAACAACTGCACCATGCATCGTCGGCGTCGTCCCATTATCAGGCCCACAACTGATATCAACGTCATCATCCAGCAGTTCTCCATCATCACAACCAGCAAAAACGTTGATGGGTGGTGTAAAACAAAGTGAAGCTGATGCTTGTCATCCAGTTAATGGAACTGTTGGTCTTCCATTGCCACCATCATCATCACCTGTAACTATACCTGAAATAACCGATATAAGCACCAAGAGTCCCTTGGTCGTTGTGTTTAATAAAGACTACTGGCGTACAACCGTACTCACATTGATTGTATGGCTGACATTGATTATCATCTATTTTGGATTGACATTGCATCTGAGCAATCTGGGTGGCAACGTTTATTTGAATACGGTAAGTTCAACATACATATAGATAGGTTATAGAAGAGGTTAAGGTATAAATCGGAATAGGAGTTTATAACCAGAATTATATTGATAAAAAGCTACGTAGTTGATTGTTTGGTTGGATAGGAATTTAATTCAAGTGTCTTTGTTGCACTTGAACTGTGTGAATGGGAGTTTAAGGTAGGTTGATGTCCATTTATGAACTTTCCATTAATTAGTTCTTAATATTAGTCAGGTTGTAATTATCTGTCCACTTAAAATTGTACTTCTTTAATTTTTTTTATTTATTTTTTGCAAGTAATAACTTCTATAGAACTTTCCTTAATTGGTGCAGCTTTTCTTCACCCATACATTTTGAAAGCTAATTGGTGATGAAATTTAAGTTGACCGACTGAGTTTAAAATCCCAGAAACTTGTTTCTAAAATTAACGAAATTGCCGAAAAGAGCCTTTTCATCAGAGCCTTTTCTTTAGAAACTCTTGTAAAGAAAAGCCTTAAAGAAGCTCGTCTTAAAATTATATTCGAAAAAATTTTATACGATATTTTTTAAGGTAGATATCCATAATGCTTCCCTAAGCGAAAAAATGATATTGGAAATGGAGATCACGAAATGTCTAAACATAAAAACTATCGATAGCAAAAAGGTAGTTTAAGTTGATAATAAAATTTTTCTCCGATATTAGAGTTGCACACTGAAAACTCGATATGCTTACTTTACATCGAAGAAAATTGGATGTTCAAAAATGACATTACAAAAATTACCAAAGTCGAAAGTTCAAGTTTCCATACCACATATCGATAACATGAAGATGTAATTTTAGTAGGTAGCATAGTTCTCTTCTGAATATGAATTAATATTTTTAGTCCCGAAAAAACTACATTTTTTTCAAACTTCAAAAAGATTATGAAGAAAAGCAACATGAAGAATCTATTTTAATCGATCATTTACTCATGTAGCATAGTTTTTTTTTTACTTATACTACGGGGCATTCAAGTAACAGCGTGAGCTATTTAGTAAAACGAAAATATATTTGGCAATTTAACAGATCAACACAATTTACCACCCCTATAAAGTTTTTCAGAAAAACTGTCAACAGCAAGTTACAATTTGTTTTATTTTTTGTAAATTTCACATAGAACGTTTAATCTATAAAAAGCAAATCATTGACATATATATCGATAGCAGATAGATATTTAAAAATTACGATTATAAAAGACCTTTAACATTGAGTTGTTGAAAAAGATTTTGAAGTCTCGGAAAAATACATGAAATCAGTGATCTATCCGACAATCAAAGACTTCCTTAAGAAACTCAGCAAAAACCTTTTTCAATCGGATTTTTCTACTAGCGCTCTTTTATCGACATATTAAGATTTATGAGAAACTTAGCAAAAGCCTTTTAGAATCGTAATTTTTTATCAGCCCTCTGTTATCGTTATATTGCGATATTTAAGTCTGGCAATGAACAAGGCCAGGAATACATTAATTACGTAGTCTATCGGAGACTCAAGACTTCACTAAGAAGCTCTATGTTATCGATATATTCTATGCAAAAGTAAATATTCTATTCTACAAAATCTGTCTCAAAAGCGATAACTTACTAATATTTTTGTTTAATTTTACAGGCCATTGCAGGTCTTGTCGAGTCCATATCTATCTGCCTCAGCATCTTTGTAGTGCTCAAACTTGGAATTAGAAAAAATCTCATAGCTTACATGCTTATCTCTGGTTTGTGCTGTCTTGCGGTCAATTTAGTTCCGGGCGGGAATCTCTTTGGCGTCATCGGTCTAGCAATGATAGGTAAGTGTTCATTTTCATAATAAAAATTATATTTATAAAAATACATAGTATATCAAACCACAGAAAATCATGTTTGTCGTAAAAGTAATATTAATCATAAAAATATTCCAATTAAATTTAATAACTTTTATTTTTTTTGTTCTCAACCATCACACTCTTTTTCTTCTTCCAACCACAGCTAAATGTGTTATCGGAGCCAACAATGCAATCATCCCAACTTTCACAGCGCAACAATATCCAACAGTTGTGCGAAACTTTGGCCTTGGCATGGGCAACCTAGCTGCTGGCGTAGCTCTAATACTTGTTCCGTACATGTGGTTATTGGTGAGTCAGTAGAGCGAGCGAGCGAGCGAGCGAGCTTGCTTGAGCTCGTTCATCACTTTAATCAATTTCGAATAAAATTCAAATTTAATGAGGTTTTTCTTGAAAAAAAAAATCTTATTTATCATCTTTTTTTTTTCTTTTAACCAGGAGCACGTCTCGCCTTTGCTACCTTTAACCATAATGGGTGTTTGTGGTATCGTTGGAGCTGGAGCTTTGATGATGATGAAAGATGTTTCCAGAGATGCAGAATAAGAGGGCGCGGGTGGGCTTGCTATAACCCCTCTGTATTAATATTTATGTATATGTAGTTGTTTTACTTACTGTGATAGAGGACATCACACACAAAGAATATTCTTTTCTTCCTCGAGAAAAAGAAACTTTGGTGGGATATACCTTTCCTGGTTTAGTGGTTAAGTTTTATTTTTTTAAGTTTTATTTTTTGCTTGTATCTATTAAGTGCTATGCAGTATTTTTTTTTTTGTTTGTAAGAGTTAAGGATATTAATTTTAAGTCATAGATTTTATAAAAAAAAAAAATAATAAAGTTAAATTACTTTTTTTTAAAGTTATGGTAATTTAATAGTATTTTTTATTTACAAAGTTGAACATTGGAGGGAAAGTGCATTTTTACTGAATGCAACTGGATGAAGATTACTTATTCTGGTTATGAGAGGTGCTCAAAGAGTATTGGGAATTTTGAATTTTCGCGGGTTACGTGTGTATATTCGATTTTTTGTGGCGTTATGTTGGTACTCAGGCCTCTAACTTATGCCGACAAGTTCGGGCACTTTGAATGTTCAATTAATTGCTGACAGTTGCTTTGCTTGCACGTGTTTTGGCTCGTCTTCGACTTTTGCCTATTCAAAATAATGGATCAAAGAACCTGTGCGTGCAGTTCTCATTAGCAATTTTCATGAGATGCAGTTTTTGAGCAATTTTGGTAAGAATTTCGCGGCGACCCATCTAATGGCCAAATCATTGATACAAATTGATTGACTCGAGATAATCGATATGTTTAAGTTCTCAGCAACTTCTCTAACCATGATTCGACGATTATCCAATTCCATTTTCTTCCACACGACATGCTTTTCGTCGTTCAGATCTTCTGGGCATTCAGAGAACATTTTGAACCACGCACCGATAAACGTTGCTTCGATCCAAGGTGCTTTTTACTATGCAACAGTCAACATTCACAAAAAATTTGATACATGTTATTTGATCGATTTTTGAATAGGTAAAAGTCAAAGACGTGCAAGCAATGCGGCTATCAACAATTAACTAAACATTCAAAATGGGTAAACTTTTCGGCTTAAGTGAGAGATTTTAAAAATCCAAATTCAGAAAACCAAAAATTCAAAAACCAAAAAAAAAAAAACCCAAAATCCCGAAATTACAAGATCCTGAAAATCTAATGTATCGAAATATATATAGAGAATTCAACATTCAGAAAACCGCATTACCAAAATGCGAAAACCCAGAGGTGTGTCCCGAGAGCATAGAATCCATAGCACCCAAGATATTAAAACCCGAAAAAGTTATATAAATTTTCTTTTTGTTAAGAAACATTTCTATCTTCCATGGTACCTACATAACTTCAAAAAAAAAATATACGGTTTTAAGACCACTTCACACCGGGCTAGAACCGGTTAAAAATAAAAAATTGTAAAAGAAAAGTGCTGGAAAAAAATGCATCAAAAATAATACTTTCAATATGTTGTTCGTTCGGATTCTCAAATAACATCACCACCAAATATAGCTTGCATAAAACTAAGAATTACTTGACAATATAAACTAACGCCTAAATATTCACCCTTGTTGTGAGTTGCAACTATCAATTGATAGTTGAAAAATATGAAAATTCCGTTCTTTAAAAATCATTTAATACAACACCAGATAATTTTTTACGTATATTTGAAAAAAATATTTATTTTCTTGTAATTCACAACTTATATAAATTGGGGTAGCAAATATCTAATTTCATTGTTTATCAATTATCAACTGATTATCTCAAAATACCTTAACAAAAAGGGTAACAACAGAATAATGAAAAGTACACTTTCGTGCTGAAAAAAAAAAACTTACAGCCATTTGTTTGAGCGTGAGCCGCTACCCAATTTAAACTTGTAACTTTAATAGAGTCATTAACAATACAATAATAATTGGGATAAGTTGCAAATACATCCGTGTTTAGATTATAATAGATGTCAACTTATTTAAAACTGCTGATGCTTTTAATGAATTCACTATACGTTTTGTAGGACTGACAATATAATATATTGACTTCATGTTTGACTAATATATATAATTTTCATCAAAAGATAAGAAATCGAGAATTGTATCTTGAGAACGTTTTCCATTTAAGTTTGGTCTTAAATGTGAATATGAAATATTTTCAGATATAATTCACAACAAAATTAAATCAAACAATAGATTATGTATGAATGGTTTTGAGTACTTAAAGTCACGAAGAGGCATTAAGTCAATTCGTTTTTGAGAATAAGTATGACGCTCCCACAGATGCATTATAGTATGTAAATGACTTAAAATGTGTGATTTATGAAGAATTATTTATTTGCCATCCAATTAAAGCTCTTTCAGCCACATCAACATGACAATTCTCCTAATATTAATTTTTATAAGACCTGAAAAGCGATAATTTCTACGAACAATCTACAAAATGCATGCATAACACGCATTGTCTGAATATATCATTAATAATGTCAATAAAACAACTATTGGCTAATCGACAGAGTCAAAAATGAATTATCATAATGCAGAAACACTTGTCTCAAGTTTTGTGATTTAATACGAATTGTTCAATGCACGATAGAATGAAAATAGTGCGGCCATTTTTACAAATAACATTTTAATCCAGTTCTGGGAAACGTCTTATTTTACCAGAAATGTTCGATAACTTTTTCGATTAAAAATTTAATTTTCTTTCTTTTTTGGCAGAGACTAAAAGGACTAAAACTTTTTTTGTTCATGTCTTGAAGTACCTCGTTGGACCGTGATTCAGAAATTGGTGGAAAAATTTGAGTTGTCGGGCCAAGTAAACGATGTGAAGAATAAAACTCGTGCCGAGGGCATACAGTAGCCACTTTGCGATTTTGTGATGGAAAATTTCATGAAAAGGATATTGCTGTGTAAGCGTAGCCTTGGCGGCCATTTGGCGGATATTATTATCCAATATCAATGACATGCATACTTCGCTCTTTATATTGAAATAAACTTCCGATCTTTTATCTTAAAAATGGCATTTTCCTTTGAATATCAAAATAACACCTCTTATTGGAAAACTCTGTATTTAACATATTTCCATATACAGGGCTTTTACTTTCAGTGTTAAAGTAACGGTTAACCTTATGAAAAATATAGCAGAAAAAATCATGTCGATTACAGAATCCGCAAAAATCGATCCGCAATGATTCACAGTGTAGTGTTCTCTTTTCTTTTCACGATAAATGAATAGGTGGGAAACAGAGCTCTACATCTACACTGCGGATCGAGTTGGGCGGATTTTGTAATCGACATGAATATATTTTTAGGTGCGTTACAAGTCCTATAAAAAAATATTCTAAACAAAACAGAAAGAATACTTAAATTTTATATCAAGAGTGTTAACAAATTTCTTGTACGATGAGCCGTTCTCGAGATAAGAATTAAAACGCGGCTAACGCAAAACACTTGCAAACTTGAGATATCAAACTCTAAGTTTGAGATGAGTGTTTTTGCAAACAAAAAAAAAATACTCGTCCGACTGGCCAACTAATAGATTTGAAATGGCGTGCCTAAGCACCATTTGCTAATTAGTAATTATATATTGGTAGATTTCTGTTGATAGAATTTTTATATTGGTCGTTACTCTATTATAAACCAGCTTGTTAAATTTACATGCATATTTATGTGTATGAAAAAAATCGTATTTGATGACATAGTTCTTTTAGTGTTGCAACAAATGAATAACATAATATGCCCCTAAGATAAATAAACATATAGTCATAGTGACCTCCATCTTAAATAACATACTTCCAATGAGAAGAAAAAAAAATCTTTCCGTGATGGTAACATTGACACGCAACAACTAACAGAACTTAAAAAAAAGTTCAAAATAAGTGGATTTTAATATTTATGTAGGTACGTATATTGTAAAGTTGCATAAAAGTGTACACATATAAATAAAATTAAAGTAAACTAGAAGAACCTTTCTTGCGTTGCTTCAATTTATTTTCAAAATCAAGAATTTGAACTAAACTTTCCAGTTTAGTTTTTTTTTTGTAGGTATTTGTTCAAAAAGTTTAGGATTTTTAGTTTTCAAATTAAAATAAATAAGTAGTTGAATTTTATTTTTGCAAATAACATTTCTGTCTAAAAATTTTGCGAATTGGACCCGCGAATTGGAACTCTTGAATTGAAATCTTGAATTTAAAAAAATTATATAATATGTTTGAAAGCAGTTCCATTTTGAGTAAGTAATATATATTTCTTTTTATATATGTACATACAAAATTTTTAAACCAGTTTCGTTTTAGAACGTTTTCTATTTCCTCAGATATTCAAAAATGGAATTGAGTTTAAAAAATATTTGAAAAGTATTTACATCAGTCAACAATTTTGTATCGAACTGTGAAAAAAAACATTTTTATTCGCCACGAGTTTCTTGGCGCAAAACAATGTCGCCAACATTGTTTAGTGAAAAAAAAGATAAATTATTTTGAAGATCAATTTTTTTCTTAAGCAGGGTCTTTAAGAAAAAGAAAAAAAATTTGTTCGTCAAAAAAAATTATCTGATGCCAGTGACATTGTTTTTCGGCAAAAAAAAGTCGTGATGAAGAAAATTGTTTTCACCGTGTGTATTCACAGTTTAATAAAAAGAGATTTAAACGTCAAGCATTTTTTTCTTGCGAGAAAATTACTCTTATAAAATTACATATAATTTTTATTTTAGTTGAGAAACTGTGTACATACTAGGTTTAAACAAAAATATTTACCGGCTACTTTTAAATTCAAATCACATTTCATCAACTCAACTCGAAGAAGAAATATTCACCACATGAGTTGCCATAATTACAAATGCATTTGTATGGTTTTAAATTGTGTCTAAGCTTATCTCAGACACAACCCTTATAATTGTTTTCCTTTGAGTTGCCCCCACTTCTTAGATGTCGCACCATTCGACTTCCACCTTTGCATATGAAAACCCTTTGTATATGAAAACAATAGTACTATCATGGTGGAAGTCGAATGGGGCGACATCTAGTGTGTCTGCGCAACCCTTACTCTTTTTTTTGCGGAGAGCTTATGGAGGTTTTAAATGATATTTATTGATATTTTTTGGATGCAATAATCCAAAAACTAGTCTCCTCTTGCTCCTACCACCAATTTTCGACGCTTAAAGACTTCCCAAATCGGATTTTACACCTCAAGTTTTGCAGCGCCACCACCAGGACCTTTGCAACCCTAAAAAAAACTCGCCATGATAGTACTATAGTTTTCATATACAAAGGAAAACCTTTGTATTCGTATAAACTATAGTACATACTATCATGGTGGAAGTCGAATGGGGCGACATCTAGTGTGTCTGCGCAACCCTTACTCTTTTTTTTGCGGAGAGCATATGGAGGTTTTAAATGATATTTATTGATATTTTTTGGATGCAATAATCCAAAAAATAGTCTCCTCTTGCTCCTACCACCAATTTTCGACGCTTAAAGACTCCCCAAATCGGATTTTACACCTCAAGTTTTGCAGCGCCACCACCAGGACCTTTGCAACCCTAAAAAAAAACTCGCCATGATAGTACTATAGTTTTTATATACAAAGATGAAAACTATAGTACTATCATGGTCATTGTATATAAATTATACAAAAATTTTTTATTTTAAAGACATTTTTTGACAAAAAATTCATGTAAATTTTGAAGTTAAAAACATATACTTTTCAAAACAGTTACGACTACAAGTGACCAATTAGTAAAAAAATACAAAGTTTTATAAAATAACGTATCCGATACTACAAAAATCAAATGTTTTAAAAGGGTGGTCAATAATACCCTCCCCTTTTTTTGTTGATAATTTTTGAAAAAGAAACTGATAATTCAAAAATCTTTCCTCATTAAATTAGAAAATATTTAAGTGCTACTGAATTTTTGAGCGCTCCATGAATATGACAGCTATGAGCACGCCACTCAAATACAAATCAAATCATTATTGTAATGAAAATATTTTTTCT
This sequence comes from Syrphus vitripennis, assembly GCA_958431115.1. Lineage (NCBI taxonomy): Eukaryota > Metazoa > Arthropoda > Insecta > Diptera > Syrphidae > Syrphus > Syrphus vitripennis. The sequence goes on along the minus strand of OY288108.1, from coordinate 104,209,675 downwards.
GTATTTTTAGAAATTAACCCATTGTGACTCTAATAAAACTTAAGTACAATCAGGAGATTTTCAACGCAATAAGCTCATTTGCTTGTTTGCAAATTCTCAATAAAAAAAAACTAAGCTCACTAAAAATCAAATTGAAAACTAATTACATGGTATGTAAAACAAAAAGTTTATTTTTTTAAATAAAAACGCACTTGTCTCGAAAATTATATAATTTATAATATAATATTTATAATTTAAATGTGTTTACGTACCTAAACATAAAAAAAATATGAACACACAACTTAACCATTATTTTTTGATTTATTATTTTAATAATTCTAAGAATCAGGGAAGTTTATTGTTTTGACTTAGCTAGATTTTAACGTTTATCTATTTAGCCAAACAAATAAAAACTACTCTTACCCTTAATGTCCAATGATGTTTCTGTTGATTCTTGTGCCTTATTTACTTTAGATAACACTTTTATATTTTTTTATGAAAATTTATTACACGGTATTTACTATGTTTAGCAAGATGATAATTTGACAATTAACCATGTGACCTAGTCAGTATAAAAAGCTTGAGAATTTAGTATAAAATTCATAAGTTACTTGTTTCTTATTAGAAGAGGTGTCTACATAAAAATTTTATTAAAAATGTACGCATTCAAATTTACTTTCGTTGTTCTATTGGCAATTGTTGCCGTCTTTACAAACGTTGCTAATGCAGCGCCACGCCATGGGTGGCGAAGACATGAGGGAGCGGTGGATAAAGTTACCGATGCCACACTTGGTTAATAAATCGTCTTTGTATTAACTCCATTAACAGTTAATAGTATAAATAATAAATAATACTAAAATAGAATAAAATAAAATATTCAACTGAGTAACGGCTTTATTTTATTGTGTTGAAATAGAACAAAAAGAAATTAAACAAAATAATAAATATTTAGGAATGTCTACCTTTTTCATATTTTAGTTGGAGTTTTTTAGGGGTGGTTTCTTTTAGATTTCATTAGAGGCTGTTTTTTACAAAAACCTTTGTATATGAAAAATATAGTAGTATCATGGTGGAAGTCGAATGGGGCGACATCTAAAGTGTCTGCGCAACCCATATTTTTTTTTTTTTGTGGAGAGCTTATGGAGGTTTTAAATGATATTTATTGATATTTTTTCGATGCAATAATCCAAAAAAATAGTCTCCTCTTGCCCCTACCACCAATTTTCGACGCTTAAAGACTCCCCAAATCGAATTTTATACCTAAAATTTTGCCACAAGGGTCGGGGCAACATTAAAAAATACTCGCCATGATAGTACTATATGTTATCGTCTAGTTATTGACCGAAACAAGTCCTACAAAATGAATGATTGTTATTTTTATTTTGAAAATTGGAATTTTCAAAATTTGATTTTTTCTCAATTTTACAGAACCGGAAACTTATTTCATAGGTCCTTTGAGCATCACAGACAAAATAAAGATGTGGAAAAGAGAGAGAGAGAGAGAGAGAGAGAGAATTGAAACTAAATAAAATCGTTTTTTTTTTGTATTACAGGTATGTCCAAGAGGATGTTCATCTCCATTGGTTCCATTGGTAAAATAAAATTTTTATTTAAAAAACTGATCGTGCTTTTCCGTGACAATAAGACACTATGTCTTATTGATTTATGTTTGCCATTCTATTCGTAGATTTTGTGCTGGGTCATAACAAAAAAAAAAATATGTAGGTATGTAGGTTCAAGTGCAGGTCCGGAACCCAAAGTGAGATGGAATATGTATTTATAAACTTAATATCAGGAGAACAACACTTACTCTTAGGTGTTGTTTACAGACCTAACCGGTACATCAACATTACCCCACTTTTTACTCTTTTAGAAGAAATTTCTTTAGATGCTTCCAAAGTTGTTTTAGTCGGTGATTTAAATAGCAATCTATTAGTAGATCATTCTCTTATTGAAGGTTTAAGGACCTTTAATTTATTCCCGGTAAACACAACTATTCCTACACATTTCTCTTCAAATACAAACACACTTCTAGATGTATTCTTTGTTACTCAAACAGCGTGTTAAATTATGATCAGCTCTCTGCCCCGGCTTTTTCCAGGCATGATCTAATATATTTAACTTTCGATTTTGGTGTAAACTATTCTCCTACAAACTATGAATACCGAGACTTCAATCATGTTGACTATGCTGCTCTTGAGCATAATACCCGAAGTATCGAATGGGAAAGAGTCTACAGCATACCATCTTCAACTGAGCAAATGGAATTTATTAACTGCAATATCCTTAGACTCTTCAATCAGCATGTACCGCTTGTAACCAAAACTGTTAATTATCAACACCGTTCTTGGTTTACAGAAGAAATCCGTCAGCTTTTGAAACAGCGCAACCTAGCCTACTTTCTATGGAAGCGATTTAAGCTTGATTTACATCACAACTTATATCGTGAACTACGCAACAAGGTTGTATGCAAAATTCGCCAGGCAAAAACACGCATGTATAGCAGACGTTTAAATTTATCTATGAGTGGCAGACAACTGTGGAAAAATTTGCGAGAACTAGGAGTTGGAAAAAAAAATTAGTTCATAATGATGTTGACGTGAATCAACTTAATCATAATTTTACTACACTGCCGTATCCTTCTCTGCCTGATGTGTCTTCGGATGATTCCATTACACTTGACTTAGATGTTTTATTAGATTCTCAGCAACGACTTTTCCAGTTTACACGAGTTGATAGGACCGACGTAGTCGAGAGTATCATGTCTATTAAATCAAATGCAATTAGGATTGATGGACTTCATCCTGTATTTGTTAAGGCTATTCTTCCGGTTATCCTACCCTGTATCACACACACATTTAACACTATCCTTATGACAAGCGTTTTTCCTAGTCAGTGGAAGCTCGCTAAAGTCATCCCAATTCCAAAAAGTCCTAAAGTTAATGAATATAGACCTATTTCACTTCTCCCATACCTCTTCAAAGTATTTGAAAGGATTATGCAGAAGCAGATCAGTGTGCATCTTATATCCCAAAATATACTTTCACCCATGCAATCTGGCTTTCGACCTAAACATAGCTGCATGACTGCCCTTATTAACGTCGTTGAAGATATCAGACAGGCTCTGGATGAAGATCGTGTTTCTTTTTTGGTGCTTCTAGATTTTTCCAAGGCTTTTGACACCATAGATCACATAAATTTGTGCAAAAAGCTCTTGTTGCTACACCAGTTTTCTCCTTCTTCTGTGAAGTTATTGCAATCCTATCTCTGTGATAGAAAACAAGCCGTCTCTGTAGCGAATAACTTATCTGGTTTTCTTCCTACTGCTCGTGGGGTACCCCAAGGCTCAATATTGGGACCTCTTCTCTTCTCTCTTTACATTAATGAGCTACCTCTTCAAATCTCATATTCATCGGTCCAAATGTATGCAGACGATGTCCAGTTATTAAAAAGTTGTCCCCTCGGTCTTATCGAAGATTGTGCAAGCTCTATAAACCTGGATTTGCAAAGCAACTCGTCATGGTCGTTAAGAAATGGGTTGTTTTTAAATCCCCTGAAGTCTAAATGTTTAGTTATCAGCAGAAAGTCTTTAGATCTATCTTATTTTCCTTCTATAGAATTGAATAACTCTCCTATAGAATATGTTCAAACTGCCAAAAATCTCGGAGTAATATTTAATAGGACATTAAATTGGGATACACATATAAACGCGGCAATTGGGAAAGTGTATGGTACACTTCGCCTGCTAAGATCCACACAATATTTTACGCCCCAAAAAACACGATTAATGCTGGCCAAAATGCTAGTTCTTCCTATTCTTACCTATGGGTGTGAATTATTTTGCAAAAGTGACGCAGCCAGTAGACGTAAGATTAACGTTGCCTACAATAATACGGTTCGTTATATTTATGGCTTAAAACGATTTGATCACATCTCAAGTTTTTCAAAAAGACTTTATAACTTCTCTTTTGATAATTTACTACGATATAGAACCTTGATTTTACTCTTTAACGTAATTCAAACTCAACAACCATGTTATCTCTTTGACAGACTACGTTTGTCCTCGTCTAATAATTCATTTTCTTGCTTGACTTCCGAACGTCAGTTCTTCATCAACGCAATCCGCTTGTGGAACTCCCTACCACGACGTGTTCGAAGATTGCAGGACATTAAAAGCTTTCGCAAGGATCTGCAACTCTACCTTCAATCATATCCTGGCTAATATACGAAATTTTAAAAAATTATACGAAATTTTAATTGTTTTAAATCTTATTGAATAAAAATACATACATATCTTGAAAATATCAACTCATAAATGTTAATGTAATTAAAATAGTTCTCATTCATTTATACATTTAATTGTAAACTTTGTTTTAAATTAAAGCTTATCACTAGTTAATAAGATAATATGTATTAATGTGTAAGCATTCAACAATAATAAATAAATAAAAATATAGAGTGTGATTTGCATAAGGTTAGTGGTTGTAGATTGGACTTGGACAAGAAAAAAATCCTATGGGAGGGGGTCTATTTCCCCCGTTTAGGCGGGAGAGGTAGTTTTTAAAAAAATCACTTAAAACAGAAAAAATAACAGTAATACTTACAGGCTATAGCATTTTCAAAAACCAAAGTCTATTCATTAAAACTCCCTTTTTTTAAGAAAAACCTTTTATTTTTGTTTCTAGGTTATTGGATTCTTAGGTAAATTTATGAATGAAAGGATTAACTTTATTTTTCCTATCAGTCCTTTAAGCATACAATTAAGTGGCAAAGTACTGGATTAACAATTTTTTTCATTGAGAGCACCTGTGTGAGAGCATTGGGTTAAAATTGACCTGCCACTTGCCTTGGACAAATATTTTTGTGCAGAAATAACTGATGGTTTATATGAAATGTAAAAATAAAGAGCCTTAATCTAAAATTACGGTAAGAAAAATTCTGGAAAAAGTAAAATTCCACTTTAATGGACAATAAATGAAATGAAAATAATTTTTAACTTTAATTGGCAGTTGGACACATAATTATTTTAACAAAGATTGAGCACTTTTTAGCTTTCAAATTCGACAGTTCAGTTGAGGTTAAGCTCTGGTTCAAAGTGCGTTCCAGTGTGTAGTAACAGCCAATTCCATGCTTGAACCGGAGTTAAACCATTATTATTCCACCTAAATCGGTGGTTTAAAATCTTGAACCAAGACTAAAACAAGATTGTAGGCCCTTAAGATCAAAATATCTAGATTTGGTAAGTTTTATGAGTTTCTATTTTGTGGGTGATTGTTTATTTAAAATTTAAAAAAAATTAAGGCTTGATCAAAGTTCAAGATTATCTCCTAATTTTCAGCCAAATTTAAAAGTTTTCAAAAAAGATACAACACGTGTTCACGTATAAACGTGACGCTCAACTTCTAAGGAAAATATATTGAATGTTAGCTAAATTAAATTATATAAAAATTAAACCCAGGTCATAACACCTGACATTATAATCAGGATTAATACACATCTATGTATACATAATTAGCAATTTGAATATTTAATGTTTAATCTTTATATAGTTTGCTCATCGAAATTATATAATCAAACCGATTAATAAATATTCAATAATATTTTTTGGTGAAAGGTAAAACAAACAAAAAAAGAAGCAGTCATAGTTATTGATGATAGTGGGAACGACAATCATTGGCACCAATGCTGATTTGTTAATTTTTGGTTCTAACTTTTAGAACTAGTTCTATTTACATTTTATACTATCCGTAACATTTTAATTGGAATAGTTTTGATTCTTTATTTAGTTAGTTTTTTTTTTTGTTTTGCTTTTTAGATAAAAGCATACTGATTAGTTTAGAGGACAAACAAGCTTTTGGATGCTGATTGGTTTCAATAGATATTTTTTTTTTTTTGTTCCTTACAATCAAAGTGAAGTGGATTTTTTGTTTTGTTCTTACCTAATTAAGAAAACATTTTAAGTGGCTAAATTTCCATAACTAGGCAGATTCAATTTTGTTTATCTTAAAATTTAGGCCTAACATACATATATAAGATTCAAATGAGAAGCCATTACGATACGTGGGCGTAGACTTCATATATGACTTAAGTGGCAAAAGTTTGATTTTGGTTATGGTAAATTTGTAAATTTCTGGTTACAGCTTTTATGCTTAGACTATTTAGACTACTTCCAAACTTTGTCAATATTTTCGACTGACAACATTTTATCAAAGAACGAGCAGGTTAATTTTTTTGAGAATGGCACAATGCCCCAACAGAGTTTATTAATGTAAAAAAAAACAGTCTCTGAATTAATCTGCTGGAATCCTTGCATTAGTGATTGAACGATAACGTTAATGAATTATTTTGCTATGGTATTACTGCTTTATTTGAAATACATTATGTAAAAAGTATTTCAGTGACGCAAGTAAGTCACTATTTCGGCCACAGGTTTCAAATTCTAATCTAAGCGATCTCCTTACAACACTAAACTATTTCAATTAGCATTTATATTAGCAATGTATGTTAAATGTAGCAGTACTGCCAAAATAATGTATGGCTTACTCACTGATCCAAGAATTTAGTCCCAGATCCTATTTTACCTATTGTCCAAACGAACTAAAGAAAAAAAAACTTAATATAACAACTTGGCTTGTGATGAAGTTGTCTGATGTCGAATTCATATAAATTTGTACTTGGACATTGAAAATGTCAAAAACCTGTGTTAGCTTCTATATATTTAGCTACTACACAAATTTGTTTATTTTTCTTAAACATATTCAGTAATTTTGTACATATGCTATGCATACAATTATAGTCATTCTCAATTTTTGACTAAGAGGATTATAATAATAATTTTGAACAATTCATCGTTTATTTCCGTTAGTTTTATTTCTTACTTCTTATATTGAAGAGAAGAGACGAGTCATTAAAATTATGATAATTTATTAACGTTTGTAGGTATATTTTGTTTGCTTATACAATATAAAATATTTATATGTTTGGCAGCATGTTAAACTGCATGAATTAAAAGAACTAATAAACGCATTAATAAGAAACCGTTTAAAGAGACGTTTTTGTTATTTGTTGAGATAGGTTGAAAATAGGAATAGGGGATCTATCAAATTTAAATGACAGTCTTTAATAACTTTGTTGAATCTGAAAAGATGATTTTAAAGCCAAATAAGGCCCATTGAAAAAATAAACAATGTGCGTCGTCGTCTGTTAAAAAAATGGATTTCCCATACAAACTATCGATAACAAGTATAAAAATAACAAGAATTTAAATATATCTATGTTAATCTCTATCCAGGTTTCGTTTAATCCCCGGGAAATTTCCGGGCTAAACGAAGTCTAATAGCCTTTATTGTTGTTGCATTCAACACGTAAATTGTTCATCCCCAGGAGTAGTATTTTTAACCTATATTGGGGCTTAAAAAAACAACTGCGTTCGTGAATTAACATGAAGCCTCAAAGCCATGTGTACAGTTTTTTTGTGGCAAAGTAAAAAATATAATATGTTTAGAAAAAAAAAATGTTTGTCAAACTTCTTTTTCCCTAAATTGTGGTGAGTATAATTTTGTTCAATACGGGTTAGTTTAAAGTTCGATAAAAAAAAATTGTAAACGTCAAAAAATAAATGCTGGAATGCTACAAATTCGAACTATTCAACAAAGAGATATAAATTTTTCGTCAGATTTACGGTGTAGAACTATTAATCATCCAAAGACAATAAACATTGTCAAACAAAAGTGAGCAAATACAAGGGATTCATATGACTCAAAACGTCCATGATTACGTTTTGTGTGCTTTTTGCTTAGCCTTTATTAAACATCGATAGCACTAGTTTAAAAAAATGTGGGTCACCGATGCTACCTAAAATAAAACTTTTTGTACTTATTTGGGATCATTTATTCACCACAACTTTTGTCGACCAAAAAAACATTCATTGCAATTGTTTTTTGCAAAAAAGATAGTTTGACATATTTTTTTTCAAAAAAAAACTGAACACTAGGTTTTAATGGAAATCAAATTTCACCATCTGGTGAAAAAGCTTATCAAAAACTAAGATACCCATAATAAAGAAAACTCCAGAATATTTTTAAAAGTCAACTTTATCGGTAGAAACATTTCGAAATGGGTAAATATACAGAACTTATAGCTATCCCACAGAATGCATTAATTGTGCTCGTTTTTCTTTCTTCCGGCTTCTACAGAGTAAACCAATTCATTCCTATGCTCTTTATGAACTTCAGCGAATAAATGAATCTCACAGTATTTATTCATTTTCATTTAGCAGCTACTTTGATATATCACTTCTTGTGACCTCGCTCATTTCGTCTAGTCGTTAATCTTCGATAGCTTGTATTTTAGTTCCCATACTCGAGGTAAGTTATTTCCGAAATTCGAAGCTAGATATTTTAATTTTTATCTTGAAGTTGTGTATATTTGACGTAGAAATATCAGTGGCTATTCGTATTTCTGGTATTTTTTTTTTTTCATTTTCAATTTGCATCTATTTAAATTAATTGTAACTCTCATCTTGTGTCAAAGGTAAAAATATGCAAATGCGTTATAAAAAAATAGATAAGGCGTCACCTTAAACTTGAGTTGAGTGTTTACTGGTCTACTATAGTTTTTGTTAGTAGCAGTCACAGATGATTTTGAACTATTTTGTAATAATGCTTCGATGAGATGTTGAGAGTTAACCATTTATGATTATTGTAATTGGAGCAAGGTCTTGGGCCAATGTGTGGAGTTCAGTGGTTAATTAACAGACCTTTTAGAACTAGGAGTTTGACCATCTTAATGAAGAATTTACATACATAAATATATTTCTATAAGCCAAGTCATAAAGTTTCTACATACAAACATCCCGCACAAAAAGAGTTGGAAGTCACTTGTTTTTTATTGTTCAAAAAGATTTTTTTATTCTTTTCCCAAAATTTCATATATTGTTCTATCAAAGTTCTGACTGTTGAAGTACATAAGAATGGGTTTGTTAAAACCAGGGGGTTTAAGACCAACAAGTTTCTTTGATCTAAAGATATTAGCCTTAAAAGTCGAAAGCTCACTAAAGTATTACGACGAATAGCTTATCGTTGAATTTCGTTAACTTTTTCTTTCTGAAGTGAAAAGTGGACCCGAGTAAACTCCAAGATGAAAATTGACTTGTTTCTTTTAAGAGGAATATTGCTCACTTCTTTTTATGACTTTGCGTTAAGTTACATTTTTTGTTAGATTTTAAAATTGGCTGCTAAACTGTCAAAATTGCTTCTGTCAAAATAAGCTATTCAGATGTCAATGTCAAATAATACTGAATACACCAAAATACAACTGGGGTTAATGTATCTATCTATTGGTTTCTCCCCAAAACTCTTGTCTGCGAACGAGAGTGGCAAAATTTAATAACTTTTGTCAAAATCACCTGTTCTTTCGAGAACAATTTTACTTTTTGGTGGAGTTTGACAGGCTTTGAACGTTTTTTTTTTGACAAAAGAAATCAAATAACTAATGTTAAAAATTTGCTAAAAACCAACAGTTGTTTTAAAATTCAATTGCTTTCATTTTGTTGAGTTCAATTTGACAGATGGATTGCTAAAAGTATGTAAATGTTCTTTTTTTTTAAATTTACCTGTCAAAATTTGACAGTTAAATGCCGACTTGCCAGTCGTGTAAATTCCCTGCATTAGATCCAAAAAAAATTCACATCTGTTACAGTTCAACGCACTTTTTTGACCATTTAAATCAAAAATTCAAAAACTCCTGTCAAAATGACCCACAAATGACAAATGTCATCGAATATTCCAAGCTCTAATTTTAACTCAATATCTCTTAATTCAAACTCTTTAGTATAAACACAAAACTTTATTCTAATTCCCTGCTTAGAGCTTAGCATAATTATTAAAATTTGGGGAAAAAACCGTAATTTGAGAATAATATATAACTCATTTTCTAGCTCAATTTTTTTTTGTTAGAATTTTAATTCTTGTAAATTTAATACAAATTAAATTCGAGCCAAAATTTTAACCAAAATAAACAAAACACAAAAACCACCGATTTATACAAGTTTATTTTTTTACACGTGCATTTATAATCGTTGGGAATGGTATAAATTTACTAGGCCGGTAGAGTATTGTGATTGGCGGACGGTAAAATTGATAGCCTGAAACTTGAAAACCTTCTTTTGTGTTGAAGCGTTTTGTACAAGTTTATGGATTTCTTTGTGTGTCTATGTCAATGTGGGAAACCAGTTAAGAGCAAATATTTTTTCAAGCTGTTTATTTTAATTTTTACAGAATTTAAAACTATGATAAGTTATTTTACAGTGCATGTTAAAAGTTAAAATACGTAAACTAAAATTCGCAGAGAGTATACTGTCGGCGGATCATTAATTGAATAAGAAAGAGAGTCAGAGTAAAAACGGATCCCTGAGGCACACCAATGTTATTTTATTGGTACCATACTTTAAACGAAAAAAATGTTGGTCCCATAAGATCGTTAAAATTCGTTAGTGTCGAATTCGTAGCAAGCTGAGCTGCAAGCAAATTGGCTTTTCCTAAAACATTTGAAACGAGCTTCGGAACCAGCAAAATAAAGTAAATTTTAAATGGATACCCAAAATTTTTTAATCGACTTTAAGACCGCATATGTTAGCATTCATCACGAGCTTTATTTGTTTATGGCTGGACTCTGGATCCCGGGAAACATTTTTCGACGGATATTAAGTACTGTTTTCGAGGAGGGCGAATAGAGGAGAAGATATAACCGCGACCTCTATAAGCAGTACAAAGAAGTTAATGCAGTGCAGAAAGTCAAAACACGTCGACCTAATTGCCTCGGTCAAATCGATCAAATGGACAACAAAACTTCATCCAAGGGAGTCATTCATTCTCAGACCCCAGATTCGAGATGACAAGTAAGACCGAACCTCCACCGCTTTAAAGACCAAGCCGTGGCGGACTCCAGAGCGGTTGGTTTAGATGGTTGGCCTGATAAGCAAGTAATGTAAATAGATAGTTCAGTCATTTCCACATTTTTTTAAATTCAAAAATTGGTCAGTAAATTAACATATGTAAATCATTTAAGGTTTTTCGTTCTAAGAAGTCGGTTTTGAATCTTACATAGAACTTAAAAGAGCCCTTCCTTTTGTAACAAACAGTGGTCTTGTCATCAGCTGCATTCATCAATTTCGCGACCTTTATTGAACTATTAGGAGCTTTCCCTACAAGCATATTTAGAGGCGAAACTGCGAATCCTATGTAAGGCGTTGTAATAACTTCCCAATACTTACTTTCCTCAAAGAATCTGCCGGGCGTTCTGGTGTCATGTTTTTCATTCTTTGAACTTTAAATCATCTAAACAAAAAAAAATGGAAAAATGAACACTTTATATAAATAAATTAAAGAATCGAAAATAACACTCATCCAACGAGTACCACAACTCTCAACATACACTGTAAATCTATTTTATAATTACCTCCATATATTACCATATTCATATTCAAATTTCTGCGGTTTGTATATTTTGGTTATATGTTGGGTGTGTTTTTTTTTTTTTTGTTGTATTTTCGAGGAAAACCATTTTTTGTTTAATATATTCTTATGACGGAAACAAAATAAGCTACATTTGCAAAGGTATCATCGCATCTTATAGCTTTGATCAACATCATCGTCATCATCATCATGATTGGCTGCTCTGAGGGAAAAAGAGATGTTTTTTGTTCGAAGACTATAAATGTTGTGAACAAAAACGAAATAAACACCATTCGAATCTCTTATACCAAACGAGGAACAGGAAAATTGAATATACAGAATAATGGTAAGAAAAGCAGGCACAGGATTATACTATACTTATGGCAACAACAAAAAAAAAGGGTTTACTGAATTCATATTTTTTTTTTTTCTTTGAATTTTTGATAGAAATTCTTCTTAATTGGATTGGCAGTTATTGCCGCTGTTAGCGCTGGCTCACCATCAAATGAGTATCTTCCCCCAAACGAGGATATTAACACCAACTTTTTAGAACCTGAGCCAGCTCATACTTTAGTTGAGGATGGTTACCGGTACAGGACCGTAAAGAGGTTCCGTATTCGTCGTGATGTCAACGAAATCCCAGCTTACGAATACTTTCCCCCAACTGGAAACTCATTCAATCCAGTTCAGCAATCTGTGCAACAGTTTTCTGCCCCTTCAAATGAATATATACCACCACCAGCACCTGTAAGCTTCCAAGCTCCAGCTCCAGTGCACCACCACCATCATTCTGCTCCAGCACCAGTCTTCCAATCTGCTCCAGCACCAATCTTCCAATCTGCTCCAGCTCCAGTCTTCCAATCTGCTCCAGCACCAGTCCACCACCATCATCATGCTCCAGCTCCCCTTCAAATCGCTGCTCCTGTAAATGAGTACATTCCACCAGCAGCGCCAGTGAGCTTCCAAGCTCCAGCTCCAGTTCATCATCACCATGCTCCAGCTCCAGTACAGCACTACCATGCTCCTGCACCAGCTCCAGTACATCATCACCACGCAGCCCCTGCTCCAATTCAGTTTGCTGCTCCATCAAATGAATACATTCCACCACCAGCACCAGTGCACCATCATCACCATGCCCCAGCTCCAGCACCAGCAATCTTCTCTGCTCCAGCACCTGCACCCGTGTTCCAGTCTGCTCCAGCTCAATCCCACCATCACCACCATGCCCCAGCACCAGCTCCAATTCAATTCTCTGCTCCTTCAAACGAATACATTCCTCCACCAGCACCAGTGAGCTTCCAAGCACCAGCTCCAGTGCATCATCATCATGCTCCAGCTCCAGTCCATCATCACCATGCCCCAGCTCCAGTACAACATTACCACGCTCCAGCTCCAGTGCAGCAACACATCCATGTTCCTGCCCCAGCTCCAGTACAGCACTACCATGCTCCAGCACCAGCTCCAGTACACCATCACCACGCTGCCCCTGCTCCAATTCAGTTTGCTGCTCCATCAAATGAATACATTCCACCACCAGCACCAGTGCACCATCACCACCATGCCCCAGCTCCAGCACCAGCAATCTTCTCTGCACCAGCACCTGTGTTCCAGTCTGCCCCAGCCCCAGCCCACCATCACCACCATGTTGAACCAGCACATACCCTGCAGGCCGATGGTTACCACTACAAGAAAGCCCGTCGTTCCTAGAAAGTTTCCGTAGGTATAAGGAGAAATGTTGTACATATAAGCATGAAGGCTATATTTTACGATAAAATAACAAAAAAAAATAAAACAAATTAAATTTGTTAATAAATAATAATATTTATACATAAAAATGTGTATTCTCTTACCTCTGACATGATAGTCACTTGACCCTTGAAAAAAAATAAGGAATTCAAAAGCGGACTAAACTTCTAGGCTCTTGCACTGTCTAGCTGCCAAAATGTTGCATCGAATTTGAATTCACTTTATTTAAGATTCTTTGTTAAGAGAGTAAGAATCAAATGGGCTTTTTCACATAAGCTTAGATATAAATTATACTCATTTTACATCAAAAATTATTGTTAAGCCCTACTAGGGATAAATTCGAAATTTTATCAAGCTTGTTCGAGACTGATTCATGTCTGATATATGTCAATCATTAGTTTGACAGATTAATTTTGACATTTGTTTTGAAAGCTAATTTTTTCACTTAATTATAAATTCAATCTTATTTAAGCTCAACTGGGAGCATGAGACTAAAAAAGCAAATCATTTATCAAAACCAGGATATAAATTACTTTTGAGTCAGATTCAACTAAATGTTAAATGTATACATTTTGTTTTTTTGATGAGATAATCGACTTCATTTTGGTTGGCAACAAGTAACCTTTTAACATAAAAGACTTCTTGCCTTGGAGGCATAATCTTTTCTAAGATGTCTGCAAAATTCGTATTCTACAATTTATTTCATCCGGTTTGAAAGAGTCAATTTAGTTATAGTTTATTATTCATTGTCAGAATTTATTATTTTTATTTTCTTGAAAACGAAAAAATAAAAAAGCAACCCAAAATTTTTGAATAAAATTTGGTATGAATTTATAGAAGGTTAAGCTGAAGTATGAATTTTGTGATAAGTTTTATAAATGGAAGCTGAAAGCTACAGTTATAAACGAGGGGGTATTATTCAGTTTTAACGATTCAGATAAAATGAATGAAAATAAAAAAGTTTGTATATACCTATAGTGTGTTTTGATTTTGAAAAAGCGTTCGACAGACAACGACAAGATCTAATATGGATTTTGCATGGACATTTAGGAGTGAGTTAAAACAAAAGTAAGATTCCCCTGGGCCACAGGAATCACCAAGGAGATCGCAATAAGAGTAGGTGTGCACTAGGGAAGCGTCTTGGGTTCTTTACTCTTTATAAAGTTCATTATTTTCTTCTTGAGTATAAGGTGACGAACCCGAACCTGAATCCATTATTACTTGATGACGGAGCCATCATAAGTTAAAACTCTACATCCTTGCAACGAGCACTTGATGTATGGGGTTTGGGTGAATATTGTTCTGGGAGGAAATGATGGAAATCGGGATCAAACAAATGCAAAGATTTAATTGGCTGCCTCAGGCATGGAATAACGTTTTCTCAGGTCAACTTGGCAAATCACACAATTGGAGCCTTAGGTTTGAGCTTTCGAGTTAGAGAGCTCTGATTCCAGTCGAGATTATGACCACCGTTGTCGGTAAATAAAAAAGGTAGTAGCTTGATAAAAATTTAAAAAGACCAAATTAAGGTATTCATTCTTGAATTTAATTGTCGGAAGTTGTCCGAAGATTTAATTTGACTTTTTAATGAAAAAATATTTTCTTGTTAACGGCCATCTTTTTTTTAGTTTAATGGAATTAATGTGGTGGCATTTGAAAGATAGATTGTTTCTGTACTGATTCCAAACAGTCTTGAACTTGAAGAGTGATATTTTTGCAATTAAAAAAGGACGTCGGACTGTAGCGCCAACTTAAGTAAGTAAGCCGGAAAATTTTCTGTCGAAACGAAATATCGCATTTTTTTAAAAACACCAAAATACACAAACTCGCAAATTATTAGTCCTGTTTTTTTATAACTTCGAAACTACAAAATACTGCTTTGCACAAACTCGCATTTACATCTCATATTACAAAATCTAGCAAATATCAGTCGAAACCTTATAAATTAAAATCTCGCAAACTTAAATTTCACCAGACTAGAGCTGGAACCTTTGCCAGGAATAGCTATTGTAAAAAGGTGCTTAAAACCGCAAAAAGCTACCAATTTTCTTAACATTTGTTAAATAAAGACTTTAAAACACAAATTCCTTAATTTTTTAAATTGAATGAATCTAAATTAAGAAAACACTTCAATTTAACTGTCACTACCACCCGACGATTTAATCCATTCTTAAACTGAATGAAAAACGGAATCGGTAATTTTTAAAGTCGATCTTACCAATCTACGTACATTAATTTTTTTTTTTATTCGAAGCCAAAATATTTCGTAAATGAATTGTTCCAGTATCCGAAATTTGAATCATTATTTTAAGTAGGTACACCATTTTTATAAAAATTAACTACACTTAATTTTTTGAGTTGTGAAACCGAAAAAAAAAACGGCTTATGTAACACGACAGATCGCTACAGAATGACAAACAAAATTGTAAAAACATATTCTAAACTTTTTGCCTTTAGCTGTAATTTTGAATTAATTATAATGTTCTTTTGCCTTTCCCTTAGTGTATTTTTAATTGATAGCTACTTCCGAACAACAACTTTCAATTAAATAAAGCCCACTTCTATGAAATCGAAGAACTTATTATTTTCAGCTGAAAAATCAAATGATACTCATGGGTTAGAATGTGATACATCCAAATCAGTGTTGTGTTAGCTAATCATTCACACTCATCAGAAAAAAAAAGAATGGACGTCATGAATTTTTTTTAAACTCTTGATCTTAACCTTGATATTTTTTTTTTTTTTTGTTTTATTTTTCGGATAAGATTTGCCTCTTGAGGCATCGTCAAGCTCAAAGACAAGACGAACTGACGAATTGATGACAAAAGAATTGTCCGATTTGGTGTTAGATAACATCACAACAAGCACTTTGAATAAAATTAGATCATATTACCAAAAACCAGAAGATGCATGGTAAATCTAATTTAAATGCAACTGATGCCGGGCGTCCGTCGCGTCTTGTGTTTGTCCGTCAATTAAATTAAGATTTGAACTTCAAAACCACATGCTTGTTTGGTAAGTCTATATAATAAATTATAAACTCAACCGGTGAGATGCGAGAAACAAGATTGCATTATGC
Organism: Syrphus vitripennis; assembly: GCA_958431115.1. Lineage (NCBI taxonomy): Eukaryota > Metazoa > Arthropoda > Insecta > Diptera > Syrphidae > Syrphus > Syrphus vitripennis. Next base: position 104,193,418 of record OY288108.1, on the reverse strand, counting down.
TAACACCTTAACGAATGATAGAAGAAGCAGTATGCATGATGATGTATCAAAAGTGAAAGTATCAAGCCCCTCGAGGGAAGATGCGCATCGTTCGTCACATACTGAAAAGATACTATTTGCCTTGAATAGATTGAAAGTTACTCTACATTTGATTTTTGTCAGACAAAATAAAATAAGCTAACTTTTTTTGTTGTTCCCATGGCTTGTGCTGCTCATTTCTGTCAGATTGCAATGATTTAAAGAAAAAAAAAATTAATAAAAGCCTAATGAATTGATAGCTAAGTTGATTGTTTATTATCTAAGATTTTTTTTTTTGTTTTTTTAATTAGTCACTTAATTTAGATAAAATTCATTTATACATAAAATTGTGGTTAGGAAGAAAAAAACATACCCTACCAAAAAAACATTCATATCACTAGAACATCTGAATGGCCTTGACTAATGTTTTTGCGCTACGATCTATAGCTATCCAAACTATTAAAATCCACAATTTTTGGTGGGATTTTCTAAACAGAAATACATGACTATCGATAACAATCGATTAAAAAATGAATATATTAAATTAGGCATCGCTAGGATTAATGAAAATACCGTGTGAATATTGTATTGGTATAAATGGGGTGTTGAATGTTAGAATGGACATCATTTCCCTTTCGAATCAATTGGGAAACAGTCAAAGATGGTGAGTTAGCACAGAAGGATACATGAATTGTTTCATTGTTTTTTGAATATTATTTTATTTTCAGAAATTTTTCATTGTTGGATTTACTTTACTCGCTGCTGCAGCTTGTGCAGTTGCTCAGTACCCTTCTTCGGAATATCTTCCACCAGTACAGGATATTGGAATACCATCGACAATCTCGATCCCACAAGAATCCTACGCACCAATTCCTGCTGCTCTTCCATCAAACGAATACTTGGCTCCAATTGCTCCAGCTGCACCAATCACTCAATACTCTTCCGGAGTTCTCGCCGATGATGGTTACCGTTACAAGACCGTAAAACGTTTCAGGACTGCCAAGCGTTTCCGTTCAAGGCATCGTCGTGATGTCAACGAACTCCCATCAAACGAATACTTGCCACCTTTCCAACAACAATCAATCTCCGTGCCACAAGAATCTTATGCGCCAATCTCAAGCTATGCTGCTCCTCCATCAAACGAATACTTGGCCCCAATTGCCCCAGCTGCACCAATTGCTCAATACTCTTCCGGAGTTCTCGCCGATGATGGTTACCGTTACAAGACCGTGAAACGTTTCAGGACTGCCAAGCGTTTCCGTTCAAGGCATCGTCGTGATGTCAACGAACTCCCATCAAACGAATACTTGCCACCTTTCCAACAACAATCAATCTCCGTCCCACAAGAATCTTATGCGCCAATCTCAAGCTATGCTGCTCCTCCATCAAACGAATACTTGGCCCCAATTGCCCCAGCTGCACCAATCGCTCAATACTCTTCCGGAGTTCTTGCCGATGATGGTTACCGTTACAAGACTGTGAAACGTTTCAGGACTGCCAAGCGTTTCCGTTCAAGGCATCGTCGTGATGTCAACGAACTCCCATCAAACGAATACTTGCCACCTTTCCAACAACAATCAATCTCCGTCCCACAAGAATCTTATGCGCCAATCTCAAGCTATGCTGCTCCTCCATCAAACGAATACTTGGCCCCAATTGCCCCAGCTGCACCAATTGCTCAATACTCTTCCGGAGTTCTCGCCGATGATGGTTACCGTTACAAGACCGTGAAACGTTTCAGGACTGCCAAGCGTTTCCGTTCAAGGCATCGTCGTGATGTCAACGAACTCCCATCAAACGAATACTTGCCACCTTTCCAACAACAATCAATCTCCGTCCCACAAGAATCTTATGCACCAATCTCAAGCTATGCTGCTCCTCCATCAAACGAATATTTAGCCCCAATCGCACAGTACTCTTCTGGAGCTCTTGCTGATGATGGTTACCGTTATAAGACTGTGAAACGCTTCAGAACTGCCAGGCGTTACCGCTCCAGACACTAAGCTTTTTTAATTATCACTTCTTGGAAACTCTCATCGACTTAGAGCTGATGAGCTTTGATTTAACGAAATCAAAGAGAAGTTCAAGCATTTAGAAACTCGTAATAGATCAAAAATGTCTATTAATAATACTAAGTTTTTTAATAAATATACATAGATACCTTAAATCTTTTTCTGTTAAAAAAATGTTTTCTTTCAATTCTCCTTCTCCACATTTCTCACTTTTTCACATTTGAGATTATAAGTCTGAAATCCGTTTTGGGGTACGAAATCTGATTTGCAAATTTATGATGTGTATCATTTTATTGTCACCTTTTCACTAAACAACAATATACTCCTGCTGGCTGGCTAAAAGGGGTGGGTCACGAAATCCCGAATCACAAAATCCCGAATCACGAAATCCCGATATAAAAATAAAAATAAAAATCCCGCCAACAATTATTTTTAGGAATATTTGTCGGGATTTTTAATACCATTTTTAGTACTATTAAAAAGTATTATATTTTATTTTATTTTTGTAGAAATGAAAGTATTTAAGGGAGTGTTGGTTCGCCTTCGGGAAACATTTAGTTCTTGTTAGAACTCCGTGGAGGTAAGACCTCTTGCCTTAAAGGGATATAACTTGTATTTGGCCAAACATTTTGGACAATTTGGCCAAAATGTTGACTTATGGGGGGTGGACTCCGACAATTTTTTTTGGAAAATTTTTTTTTTGCAAGATTTTACCACGTTTTGCCAACATTTTGGTAAAATTCATTTTCTTGAAAAAGTTCTTTCGAGAGCTAAAAAAATTTTGTGAAGAGATATGGATTTTTATTTCAAGAAAATTTCCATTAATTTTTGTATGCTTTTAGGTCGGTACTTGTTGATTCTCATGATTTCAAGTGACCTAATTTACTATTAAACGAACTGAAATATGGCGGATTCGGCCACCCAAGGTGCTTTTAAACAAGAAAAACTTGATAATGGCGCCTTCCTAGCGACTTGACATACCCTAAGTGGAGCGCGAGCGGGTGTGTCCCCCAAAAAGGGAGTTGAAATCCTGAGCTCCCGCGAAGCGGGCCACTCAAAGTGCTTTTAAACAAAAAAAACTGTTGGTATTGGAGCTGCCTGGCGACTTGACACACCCTAAGCGGAGGGACGTAGTCGCTTGAGCGGGTGTGTCCCCCAAAGAGGGAGTTAAAATCCTAAGCTCCCACGAAGCGGGCCACCCAAGGTGCTTTCAATCAAAAAAATCTTATTTTTTACCTCTTTTTTAGACATTTTTTTAACGAAAAACCAACTTTTATATTTAAATGCATTTTGCGGCTAAACTAAGCGCCCTAGACCCCCTAAACTTGACATCTTCAAACTTGATTTTTGGCTAAAGTAGGCATCCGACAAAAATAAAAATTATATATTCGTAATCTAGAGAATTCAACCTTTCAATCGCGACGTATCGCATCAAATGAAAAAACTATTTTTATCTTAAAACGACGAAATAATCCAACCAACCAACAAAATAGTTCAACCAGCGACCACCCATTGAAAAACAAATTATATCCCTCTACAACCTTTTGCTTGGAGTTCTAATAAGAACTAAAATAATTTTCGAAACGACACTCCTATTTATACTTTTTGTTGGATGCTCATAATAGGCGCCAGCCAATCAGAGCTTTTTTATTTTCCATGATTCTCACCGAATCGAGTGACCTAAACAAATTATTTTGTAGTTGTTGTAAATAACCCGTGAATTTTTTCCCCAATCTCGTTGCTTCTCAGATAATCGAGTGACCTTAGCAAAAGCATTGACAGTGCTGTCTTCAAAAATTACAAAAGGGGAGTCATGATTTTAATTGGCTAAATTCAATTTAATGCGATGTCGTTTAGTAGTTAAATAGTCGGGATTTCGTGATTCGGGATTTTGTGATTCGGGATTTTGTGAATGGGGATTTTGTGAATCGAAATTTTGTGATTCGGGCTTTTGTGATTCGGGATTTCGTACCCAACCCGGCTAAAAGTCCTTTTAATCTCGTCTGTATTGTGTTAATTTTAAAATTTTTTAAGAATTTGTTAGGGACAACGTATTCCGACTCGAAGAAGAAATTTATTACTCCATTCGAAACGTCGTCAAAGAATAAAACAGAGATTAAAAAAAACTATTGCTATTAATCATCATGCTCCGTAAAATCACGAAACCAAAATAGGTAACAGCTTGCAGAATGGGAACGAACTAAAACAAGCACTCGTTGTGTTCAGTGCTCGTTAGTTTAAAAAAAAATTCAAGCTTTGTAAATAAATATTTTGGCAGAATAACTTGAGTTTTCAGCTATGAAAAATTATCAATCATTTGATGTATAGACCTACTTACTTTCTGAACATTTTAACCTCTTTTAATATATTCGATGCTTACGCGACACAAAACTGGTCAAGATAATCAAAGTACAAAGTCGCGTAGACAACTCTCGCACTCCACTGCTGACCATAAGGTTCCAGTTGTGGGGGCACCAGGTTCACCGCAGAAAATGTCGAAACGTGTTCCGTCTTGAAATTAAGTCAGAGCAAATAGTGTTGCCTTTATTTGAATCACGAGTTTTTCAGCCAGGATTTCTTCCGCGATAGTGTTGGAACGCCGCCGTGTTTTGATAATACCGTATTTTGTCCAACTTTCTTGCTTTTTTTTCCATCACGCTTTGAAACTCCTGCTGTCATGCGAAGCATCTTCATTTCAGCTGTGGAAAACTGTGAACCTTGTTCTTGGCATTTTTCGATGGCAGTTTTCCCGCCACAGCTTACGAGCTTATGCTTACACTCGTTGTCTAAGTGCAAACTGATTCAGATCTCATAGTTGTCTTTCATTTGCTTTTTTAAAAACAATTACTACAATATGCAAATTTGAGCCCCAATGCTTAACTCTTATTTTTCAATTCCAACAAATTCCAATCAACCAACTTAGCGTGCAAATCTGGAGACAGCTAGCAAGAGACCGAGCTGGGTGGAACAGCTTGATGTTTGATGCCTAACTTCACCCGGACTTTAGGGCCACCTTAAGAAGTAATATTCGAAGGATTGGGAAACATATATGGAAGACCTTAAATAAGTCACAGCAGACCAAACTGAATTCTTGGAATTGAATATTTCAAGGCAGCCTCTAGATTCAAGTTGTTCTTCAAAATTTGATACGAAAAACGTGTCATTTTTAAGGGTTTACTAATCAAAATAATAAAATTTTCTCTTTTTTTAAACGCCTTTCTTCTAAGGAAATCATATTGTTTTTCTTCTATTTTCTGAAACTGCTTGCTGCAATTTACATATACAGCAATAACAATATACATTATCGAGTAAATATTTCATAGAAAACATATGAAGATAGTAAAATAAAATGCTTATGCAAGTCCATTGGCCCATAAAGCTTGGCTGTAGCTCCCCCAAGTTGTTGTTGTTTTTTTTTTCAAAACAAACCTTCAAATATGCATTTCGGTAACATAATTATCAAACCCAGATTGATTGGACCACACCAATTTTATAATTTATCACAAATCACACGCTCTAAATTTTAAAACTACATTTGTCTATCGTTTAAATCTTTTCTGATGTAGGTATTGAAATAATTATAATTTCATCTGCTCTGAATTAATTCGGTCGTCTATTTCTTTTAAAATTGAAAAGATAAATATTCGTGATGTCTGTATTGAATTGAATTGAATTATCACAAGCACGGAAGTAAATGTCCCTACTCTACTCTGATGATGGTTGATGCTCATCTTGATTTTTGAGAGTCTTAGCCTTACATTTGATTTTATTTGTTTTAATTTTGAACTAAATGATGACATTGACCACAAACAAACAAAAAAAAAGAAAAGAGGTGTGATATCAAGAATTATTGTATAAATACAATAGATTATTTAGAATCAAATATCATTCGATCGCTTGCTCTATACAAGTGATTAAACAATTAAGCAAAATGGTAAGTAATTAATCTTCGAAGAAGAAAAGCTACACCAAGGATTAACCCTTTTCATCAATTTTTTTTTGTTTGCTTGTAGAAACTGTTTTTTATTGGATTAGCCTTATTGGCAACAGTTTATGGAGAGTACTCCAGTGAGTATCAAGTTCCCCAGGACAGCTTGGCTGTTCTTGAAGAAATTGAGACTCTCAACCCATCTTCTAGTCAATTGGTTGATGATGGATACCGTTATAAGACAGTGAGGCGTTTCCGTGCCCGTCATCGTCGTGATGTTAGTGAACTTGTGAATCCCGAATACTTACCACCTGTAGATGAATACTCTTATCAGGCACCTGCTGGAGAATACTTAGCTCCAATTGCACCTGTTGCTGAGATTCCTTCAGGAATTCTTGCCGATGATGGATACCGTTACAAGACCGTTCGCAAATTGCGTCATCGTCAACGTCGTGATGTTAGCGAACTTGTAAATCCCGAGTACTTGCCACCTGTCGATGACTACTCTTATCAGGCTCCTGCCGCTGAGTACTTAGCTCCAATTGCTCCCATAGCACCTGTAGCTGAGATTCCTTCAGGAATTCTCGCCGATGATGGATACCGTTACAAGACCGTACGCAAATTACGTCATCGTCATCGTCGTGATGTCAGTGAATTGACCCAATACTTGCCCCCAGTTCAAGAGGAAGTCTCCTACGAAGTCCCATCGAACGAATACTTGGCTCCAATTGCTCCTATCGCCCCAGAAGTACAGATTGCTTCAGGAATTCTTGCTGATGATGGATACCGTTACAAGACTGTACGCAAACTGCGTCACCGTCAGCGTCGTGATGTCAACGAACTAACTCAATACTTGCCCCCAGCAGCTCAGGAGATATCATACGATATTCCATCTAATGAGTATTTGGCACCAATCGATTCCGGAGTTCTCGCCGATGATGGTTACCGTTACAAGACTCTCCGCCGTTTACGTCACCGTCAACGTCGTGATGTCAGTGAATTAGCTTCAGCACAATACTTGCCTCCTGTACAGGAGAATATTCCTCAAGCTCCAGTTGTTTCAATTGCTCCAATTGCTGATATTCCAATTATAAACAACGAATATTTGGCACCACTTCAGCAAATTGATACCGTTTTGGCTGATGATGGATACCGTTACAAGACTGTCAAGCGATTCAAGATTCGTCGTCATTAGAAAGAGATAATCCAAAAATGGAAACCAATGTACCTTTATGACTAACCTATCTTTAATTGTTTAAAATTAAAAAACCAAACTAAGAAATATAAATAATTTAAAACATGATTTTTGTCTTTAAACTTTGAATCTCTGATATCAGAGTTTAAGTCTCTTTATTTTCGGGTTTGCCATATGAGTTTGTGTCGTTTTCTTCTGCACCAAGCCTCAGCTGATTACTTAGGTCCTGGGATCGGGGAGAGTACGATAACTTCGGCGCCAAAAATTTATAACGGATTTTTGTAGAGGCGTCGAAAACAAGCATTTTTTACTATTTTTTGTTTGACCTTTCTTTTTTACTATCTAGCTATAAATTCCAGTTATGTTCAATTATCTTCTTTACAACTCATTCTTGCAGATCATGATTTTCTTCTTGTTTTTTGTTACCGAAATTATGAAATAATACCGTGTTCGGTTTTTTTCTTCTTTTTTGTTTACTTATTTTAAAATTAAGATTTCCTATAGGTTATAGAGATGTTTCTCCATACTTTAGACAGCATTCGCAACGCAGTCTTTGCTTTCCTGATTGGATTGTCACTTTGTCAGTATCTAGTTCGTTTCAAACATAAGTAGAGACAGTTTCCCAGTTCTGGAAGATGATGAAGTTCTAAAACTGATCCTTTTTTGTTTCTTTTTCAGTGCTGATCTTTAGCCCAAAGCATTTAGCTTCTCACTTCAGCCTTAGGTTAGGTTAGGTTTAATGGGCTGACAGTTGGTCTTGATACCGTCACACTCAGATCAATGTAGATCCATTGTGGTACCCTGAAGTGTTATAAACTCCTTGAAGTGTTAACCTATGAGTCCTATGGTTCGTCTAACCATTTAGAGGTTTTAACGAAGTTCAGTAAGATTTTACTTGAGAGTTCTGATAATTCTTCTAATTCATTGAAGAAGTAGTTGCCTAGGGTTTTATTTCTAATCTGACAGAGTGAAGGACAATGACAGAGGAAGTGAGCAGTATCCTCGTGTTCCTCCTCGTCACCACAACCTCTGCAGATGTCATCGGTAATGAGTCCCAATTTCTTTTTGTGATAACGAAGAAGGTTATGTCCCGTTATTGTGCCTATAAGGTATCTTAACGAGGTTTTGTTAAAGGATAAAATCCTATCGGACCTTTTCTTATCGTGTCTGGGCCATAGTTTCCTGGTGTTAACACAGGTTTCTAGGGTATTCCATCTTTCGTTGGATTTTTGCACAATGATTTTGTCGATGTCTTGTGTTAGTACGCATAGTGGGATTCCTATGCTTTGGTCTATAAGGGAGGGGTCAAGAGATGAGCCTTCTCTCGCCAGTTCATCTGCTTTTTCGTTACCTGGCACACCGCTATGGCCAGGAACCCAGCAGAGCCTTACATTATGCTGCATACCAAGAGCCTTGAGCTCTTCGCGACAGCAAGAAACAAGCTTCGACTTGATTTGAGTGGCAGTGATCGCTTTTATTGCTGCTTGGCTATCAATGAAAAAGGTGATGTCCGCGTGTGATATCGCCATCATGGATAAGTGTTTAGCAGCGTTTTTCACTGCCAAGATCTCGGCTTGGAAGACGCTACTATGGTCAGGAAGTCTGAATGAATTGGCTAGATTTAGGTTTTCCGAGAAGAAACCTGCACCCACTCCAGTATTCATTTTGGAGCCATCAGTGAAGATGGTGATTGTCGACTCATTAATGTGTGGCACATTGTTATCCCAATCTATTCTGTTGGGGAAGCTGGTACTAAAAGATTTGTTGAAATCTAGGTAAGGGGTCATATAATCAGTATGGATACTGTTGCCTGTATATTTTGTGAGAATGGAAGCATGGCCTTTTTGACTAGTCCTCCAGATGTTAGTTTGGCTAAGTCGAAGGGCACTGTTTGCTGCTGTTTCTTCAACAAATAGATCTAAAGGAGGGAGATTGAGGATAATTTCTAACCCTGCAGTGGGGGTAGTCCTCATTGCTCCAGTTGTGCTAATACAAGCCATTCTTTGTAGCTTGGTGAAGGTCTTCAAATTTGTGGATTTCTCTAGAGCTCTCCACCACACCAAACTACCATATGTTAGAATTGGCCTTACAATGGCTGTGTACATCCACATGATAATTTTAGGATTGGGTCCCCAGTTTCTACCGAGAATCCTATTGCATGAGTATAATGCAATCATGGCTTTCTTGTATCTTTCTTGGATATTTGGGCCCCAGTTAAGTTTTTTGTCCAAGATCACACCGAGGTATCTTGCTTTATCGGAAATTTTAAGTGGGGTATCTTCAATTTTTGGTAATTCAAACTGAGGAATTTTCCTTCTGTTTGTGAAAAGTACCAATTCTGTTTTAGAGGGGTTTACATTTAGACCGCATTTTTTGGTCCAATTACTGACCATGGATAATGCGTTTTCTAATTGTTCACTTATAGTGGTAGGATATTTTCCTGTCGCCAAAAGCGCTAAGTCATCAGCGTAGGCTATCACTATTATACCTTTATCTTTGAGTTTAAGTAGGATCTCGTTCATTACCAAGGTCCAGAGAAGAGGAGAGAGAATTCCCCCTTGCGGGGTACCTCTAGAAGCGTACATTTTGATCTGTGAGCTACCAAGCTCGCTGTGTATCTGTCTATTTTGCAACATATACATGATCCATTTTATAATGGTATTTTCCACTTTGAGACTACTGAGTGTTCTGTCAATTGCACTGCTATGAACGTTGTTGAAAGCCCCTTCAATGTCTAGGAACGAAGCAAGAGTGTATTCTTTAACATCAAGTGACTTTTCGATCGTTCTAACTACACAGTGTAAAGCCGTTTCAACACTTTTGCCTTTTGTGTATGCATGTTGAAATGGTGATATACACTCCGGTTTTAGATTACTACGGATGTGTATGTCAATTAGTCTTTCCAGTGTTTTGAGCATAAACGAGGTGAGACTAATGGGTCTGAAGTCTTTTGGTTCTGTGTGGCTGGGCTTGCCGGCCTTAGGAATGAAGACAACTTTTACTTCACGCCAAGTCATTGGAACATATCCCCATTTTAAGCAGTTTAGATATATGTTCATAAGATGTGGTGTGATAAGTTCATTGCTTTTCTGCAGCATCAAAGGAAAGATGCCGTCTAACCCTGGCGATTTATAAGGAGAGAAAGAGTTTATTGCCCAGTTTACCCTTTCCTCCGTTACAATATCAGTGGGGATTTCGTTCTCGTTGAACAGTGAGTTATCTGATTCACATTCCCGACTAGATATGCTTCCTGGGAAGTGCGTTTCAACCAGAAGTACTAGACTGTCATAACTTGACTCTGTCCAACTGTTATCTGGTTTCTTTAGAGAGCCCACAGTGGTGTTAGTTTTGGCTAGGATTTTTCTTAGCCTAGCTGATTTGTTGGTGCACTCAATGTTGTTACAGAAGTTTCTCCACGAGTTGCGTTTAGCACGTTGAGTCTCTGTTTTGAATTTTCTTTGACTGCTCTTATAGCAGTCCCAGTCTTTTTCAAGTCTGGTACGTTTAGCGACATTGAAAAGTTTCCTTGTCTCTCTCCTTATGTTCGCTAGTTCTGTTGTTCACCATTGATGGTTTTTGTTTTTCTTCACTTTCGTTATGATGGGACAGCTCATTTCAAAGGCTTTACGCAGTATCCCAGTTAGGTCTACAGTTGCTTTTTCTAAGCTGTTTGGTCCCTGGATAGCGGTAGTGTTTAAGTGTTTTATGTTATTTCTAATCACCTTATCGAAGATATGCCAGTCAGTGCGTCTACTGTTCCTGAAGGGATTTTGTTGACTGACACCGTTAGGGATCATAAATTCAATTAGACGATGGTCTGAGAAAGAAGGTTCTTCCAAAACTCTCCAGTGATCTATATCACAGGAGTCTGAGTTGGTTGAAAGGGTAATGTCAAGCACTTCTTTTCGATTTTTCGTGACGAAGGTGGGTGTATTACCTCGGTTTGCTATACATAGATTGTTATCAATGATAAATTCAAAAAGGGACTCGCCCCTAGTGTTAGTATCTGTGCTTCCCCATTGCACATGATGTGCGTTAGAGTCGCACCCTAAAATAGTGTTATAGTTTTTCTTACTTGCGAATGATACCAGTTGGTTGGTTAAATCCGCTGGTGGTCCTTCAACTCCATCATACGGCATGTATATGGACGCTATTATGAGCGTTGATAGCCCTTCGCGTTCTAGAATCACTGCCGTCTGGTCATCGTTGCTGTAAGTAGTTAGGAGAAAAAGATTAAACTGTTTCTTGGCTACTATGCATGTTCTAGGATTACTGTTTTGGCTGTCAAGGTTTGACTTGTACAGTACATAGTCTTTAGTGTTAAGGCCCTTTATCCTGCCACCTGCTATCCAGGGTTCTTGAATCAGGGCCATGTCATATTGTCTACTCTCCAAGAGGTAGACCAGGTTCGCGCTGGCGGCTTTACTATGTTGAAGATTGATTTGTAAGATTTTCAATTCCATTTAAATAGTAAAAGATAATTCGTCGCCTTACTAACCTGTTTTCTTTTGTTGGATGTCAATCTGAGTTTGCATCTAGTAATCCCAACGCGCACTCTGAATTCTACTTTCCTCAGTAATGGTATCGATTTGTGTATCAATCTAACCATTACCTCGGTGCCTTCACTCGTCTTCTCACTTTTAACGATTTCCCACTCCTGGCTGAGAAGATCGTGGTTGAGAGATACAATATATCTCTCTAGCCGGTCGATTGGAAGGGTTGGACCTTTAACCAATAGTATACCTATTGGTCTAGATAGGTTTTTAATCTCCTTCACATCGATTAAACGGAGATCAGCATTATTCCATGGGGCTGCAGTTTTACTAATAAAAGTCTGGAGCCAATTAAGGGTGGATTCGTTCTCACAGTCCATCACCTTGAACCCATGGATGGTCGTCAAGTTTCCAAAGAGAGGCGGAGGCATGTTTTTAACGATGGCCTCATTTACTTCTTCTAGGATTCTAAGCTCCAGAAGTTGCCATTCGTCCTCAGTCAGCTTCCGTGAAGGTTTGCCGAAATCGGCGATGGCAACTTGTTGCCCCTTCACGGTAACCCGGGAGATCTTTATTCTCTTCGTTACCTTATTAGGTGAAGAGTCGTTCGGGGAAGAACATTCGTTCCTCGTCCTTTTAGAGGAACAAGGAGCATCACCGTCAAGAGGTTGTTGTGGAATTGTACCCCTACCCAGTGATGTGTCATGTGTTTCCCGTTCAAGTCCTGTAGTTGTCGTCTGTAGGCGCTGTTTGGATTTGTCCAGCGCTGCCTTCTCTTTTGTTGTTAAGGACTCAGGAGTCCTATTGGCAAAACGTCGGACAATCCTCTCAGCATTTCGTTTTTGTCGTCGTCTTATTTCGTTTTCGTTAAGTGTCTTCGCTTTGCGTTTTTTCGTCCTTTTGTCGATGACTGTAGCAAGGCTGTCGACCGTCGTGTTGATCGTACGGTTTTCGGGTTCGGAGTTGATGGTTTTGTTAAGGTCAACTCTTGGTCCGTCGCCACGAGAGTTGTCTTCGCAAACCTTCTCTTCCAAACCCTCATTGAGAGTAACCTCCCCCCCTGCTTTACCAACTGATATCGTTGCGATCACCGGATCCGCAGGTGGTTTGGTTGACGTCTCGTTGTTTGTCCGTACTGTCTGTCTAATTTGTTCAGTAGTATACGTTCCTGGTCTGTCTTTCGGAGTATCTGCTATAGCCGATGATGGGTTACACCCGACCTTACTCCGTACTGAACCAGCGATAGGAGCGGGTGGGCCCATCAAGGGCTTTACGCCAGGGTTTTTCGGAGAGGGGGGGTTTGGTGCTTGATTAGCGGTATGCCTGTCTATTCCCAAACCCTCTCTCTCCAGAAAGGCACGAGCATTGTGCAGTTGTTTCCTTTCACGTTCTGTCAGCTCGTCCCATTCCATTTTTCCCAGCCTCTTGACCGTTCTCTTACTATTCGTGATTTGGCATCGCCTTGAAGCTCTTGATGCATTGGAGAAGCTCGAGCTGGCGACCGAACAGACATCACTGACGTCGTCAACGTCGATCGTACTGGCTCCATCCTCCATATCCAGATTCGAGAAGGGGTTCAGGAGAAGATTTTCTTCCTCTTCTGTCAGGCTGCGGATTTTATCATTACTCATGATGAGAGGTTCTTTGTACTTATAATTGTTTTCTAGATAAAGAAATAAAAATAGAGAGAAAAAAGAAAACGAAAAAGAAAAAGAAAAAGAGAAAAGAAAAAGTTTCAAAATTATAAGTAAGGTTGTAATAAAAATTAAATTTTTAAATGGAAAAATTGTCACTGGCGACTCCTCCTTCCGATATTGAGACCGAGAGGCAAAGCCGAAGCCGGTAGCCGTGACATCTACCGACCGTATAGCGTATATCCCCGCTATGGTTGTGTTCTGTTTAATTGATTCTTCCATAGTTCATAGGGGTGGGCCTCTCTTAGTTTGCTTAAACTCAAGTTGGTTGTTGAGAAACTGCTCGAGAGCTTGCGTCTGCAACTAAACCTACTAGGTTTGCGCGTAAGCCTCCTCACCAACGGCAAGGTGGAGACCCATCGAGGAGGTCACTTCAGCCTTGTTGTCATTTGATGAAGATCCATGATCTCATCATCTGATGATGATGAGAGAGTAAGCATACGTTATCTGGGTAGTCCAGGTTTTTGAGGTATGATTGTAGAGTAGAATTTCTAATACAGCAACAGTATTGGTGATAGAATATAGCCTTGGCTAACCCCACTTTGGATTTCAAAATCTTTTTATAATCTTCCTTTATGCAGATCTGAGTCTATTATGTAGGTACATACTCGTATATGTACCATTTATAACAGCAACCAGTTCGTCAGAAATGTTCCTCCTGAGCAAAGCAAGCCAAATAAATTCTTTATTGACACTGTCGAACGCCTTTTCCAAATCGATGAACATGTGTCTTCGAGGTGGTCATTTATTCACTCCAGGACGAGTCTTGCTATTAACAGGTAGGTCGCACATTTATCTACAGTTTTCCCACAATGTAAATTCTTCTTTCTTTGGAAGTTGGCAATTATTCATTTCTCCACTCTTCACGGGCTCCATGTTATCCAAGCTCTCTTAATGAGGGACGGTGCAGTAGTTCTGCTGCTCGTAAGATCTCTGTGGGAATACCGTCACTAGCTTTCGTGATTGATTTACTTATCTACTTGAATTTTTCGATAAATAAAATAAAAACAGATAAATTCAATTCAAATTCGCTGCAAAAATATATGTGCTTTTAAATCTAGCTGCAATACTTTTAATAAACTATAACAAAATCTAGAAACGTTTAAATCCAGATGCAGGAAAATATTTTGTTGAAATTCTCAAGCAGTTACATAGAACTAAATGACGCATTAACAATGCAAATTAATAAAACTATTAATTTTAATATTTAATATTTTAGTTTTCGTATTTTTTATATTTAATTTTCAATGACTTCAAAATCATTAGGTACAATGGTTTTCGTTGGTAGATAACTACACTTAAATCTAGTGACGGCGAATCTTGAAGCGTTTCACAGTCCTGTAACGGTATCCATCATCAGCCAAAATGTTTTCGTTTTGTTCAACTGGAGCCAAATATTCATTGCTTACAGCTGGAAGATCAACAACTGGGGCAATTGAAACAACTGGTGTTTGTGGAATTTGTTCTTGAACAGGAGGCAAATATTGGGCTGAAGCCAATTCGTTGACGTCACGACGATGACGGTGACGTAAACGACGGACAGTCTTGTAACGGTAGCCATCATCAGATAGAACTCCTGATTCGATTGGAGCCAAATATTCGTTGGATGGAATTTCGTATGAGATATCTTGAGATGGGGGCAAGTATTGGGTCAGTTCATTAACATCACGACGATGACGATGACGCAATTTGCGGACAGTCTTGTAACGGTATCCATCATCAGCGAGAACTCCTGAAGCAATCTGTGCTTCTGGGGCAATTGGTGCGATTGGGGCCAAGTATTCGTTTGATGGGGCTTCTACAGCTGGGGGCAAGTATTGGGTCAATTCACTGACATCACGGCGATGACGATGACGCAATTTGCGGACAGTCTTGTAACGGTATCCATCATCAGCGAGAACTCCTGAAGCAATCTGTGCTTCTGGGGCAATTGGTGCGATTGGGGCCAAGTATTCGTTTGATGGGGCTTCTACAACTGGGGGCAAGTATTGGGTCAATTCACTGACATCACGACGATGACGATGACGCAATTTGCGGACAGTCTTGTAACGGTATCCATCATCGGCGAGAACTCCTGAAGCAATCTGTGCTTCTGGGGCAATTGGTGCGATTGGGGCCAAGTATTCGTTTGATGGGGCTTCTACAACTGGAGGCAAGTATTGGGTCAATTCGCTGACATCACGACGATGACGATGACGCAACTTGCGGACAGTCTTGTAACGGTATCCATCATCGGCGAGAACTCCTGAAGCAATCTGTGCTTCTGGGGCAATTGGTGCGATTGGGGCCAAGTATTCGTTTGATGGGGCTTCTACAACTGGGGGCAAGTATTGGGTCAATTCACTGACATCACGACGATGACGGAAACGCAATTTGCGAACAGTCTTGTAACGGTATCCATCATCAGCGAGAACTCCTGAAGCAATCTGAGTAACAGGTGCTGCTGGAGCAATTGGAGCCAAGTATTCATTGGATGGAGCCTGGTAAGCCACTTCATCTACAGCAAGACCAGCTTCCAAAGGAACTTCATACTCACTTGAGTATTCCCCACAAGCTGTTGCCAAAATGGCAAATCCAATCAGAAGAAAGAGTTTCTATTAAACAGAATACAAAACAAAAATCAGACTATATTATCCAAGATCTTTTTCAAGATTCTATTGAGAAGGTTAACAAAGTGTGTAACTATAATTACCATATTGATTTGTTTTAATCGCATGAATAGAGCAAGCGATCGAATGATACTTAATTCTTAACAAACATCGTATTTATACAATTCGCAATATTTTACTTTGACGTTCATACAACATCAATGCCATTAATTGGTTCAAAAGACAATTTATGCAAAAAAAAGTGTAGGCTTTGTTGGAGCAAATTAAACAAAACCAAAATGAATAATAATGAGATAGTAAAAAAAAAAAAAAATAAGAAAAACATCATTATTTATGTCTTTAGATCTTCTGAGCAATTGAACGTTTGCGAAAAAATGGTAGTTAAGATCAAAGGAAAAAAAATTACCGAGTAGATTTTCACATGAGTGAACAATTTGGCTTATTAGAGACCACAGTAGATGTGCACCAGGTAAGCGTCCTTAGTCACTAGCTTTTTATTACAGTCCTTAACTTTCTGCTTGAGGATGACATGACGGACCCCAAAAGGAATCAGTTGTTCTTTGCTGAAGATGGATCCATCATAATTGAATATCCTATATCCCTGTATTCCCCTTCCCAGGACCTCCCCAATTCTAACCTATTTATTTTTAACAATGTAGAAAAAATTTATGGAGGCAGCATATATTCGATTAAGTCTATTTAGTAGTAGGTACATACCAAAAGACATAGAGGGCGTCAAAGTTGCAAAACATTTTTTTTTCATGTCTTGAAATAAAAGTATAACCAAATCAATAAAATGTACAATTTTGTAGAACTTAGAAAAAGTTTTCATTTTAATGCCCCTCTTAAGCTGTTTAACCCCTTTTGAAATTATTTCGATTCCTAGTAAAAAACATTAACGGCAGGTGGCAACACAAGTTGGGGAAATCGCACCACAATTTCTTTTTTGAAAACAGAAAACTTCGGCATTAACCTGACGACAAGGGATCGACGTTTCAAAAATGCGATTTACATATGAACATTTTTTTTAAACATTTTTAAGTCAGTTCCACACAGGTTTGAGTTGACCTTAATCGTAATTTTCAATTTTTTTTTTTGAAATTTGAAAATGGCAGAACTTAAATTTCTTCAAAACTGTGATTCAAAATATCCATTTATATTAAATTTCGAGAGCAAATTAGCTTATAGCCATAGGAGTTGTGTCAGATAAGTGCAAAATCAGAAAAATAGGTCTTTCAGGTCTGGCAACCCTATTTCTCAACGTAGACCATGTGCAAATTATTTCTCTAGGCACTATTTTCAAAACTGCATGCCAATTATCAGATGAAGGAATGTCTTCCTATGGGAGAATCATGGCAATTCAACAAAATTAAGACCTGGCAACTCTTTGCCTTGAACTTAACCTCTAACCAGACTATTCGCAAATTTATAGACACTTATAATTTGGATGGGTTACCCGGTGATAATAAAACAATTTAGGTTATGAAAAATTTTTACTTTGCGTTGTTGGCATGGGAATTTGTCTTGTTTTTTTTTCACACTAGTACCAACATTTACGATTAAAGTGGCCACCTAGCCGTCGGAGTTCAAACTATTTTATTAGGTTAAGGTGGCCATAAACGACGAACATGCTCGCCGAACATGCTCGTGCTCGCTAAATATTCGTCGTGTAGGGGCTCGTTGTTGGCGAAACATTTCGATTTTCTTGTGTTGGTTTCAATATTCGCCGAGTAGGGCCATGTTCGCGAGCAAACCTCATTTTTGCTGTGAACTTTGTTGTTGCTTTTCTTTGTCGCACATGATGTTTATTCTTTGAGAATCGGAACGAAATGAATGTTTGCAAACTGTGTTCGCCGTGTAGGGGGAAATGCAAACGAGCATGTTCGCAAGCAAGTTCGTCGTTTATTGTTGTTGTATTACATGCTAAAAAATAACCTAGAACCGGATAAGAAAACCTGTATAGGAAATTTTTGATAATAAAACGCGGCTACTATCTCGAAAACATCATACTAATTATCAGATTGTGAAATGAGGAAAGGTCGTCTTATGGCGGGATCTTTAAGGACATACATTCCCGACTTTGAGAAAAATATTTTGAACCACTTTCTGAAATAAATACTGAAGTCTCTATTTTGTGTAAAGAAGATTCCTGTGGCAAAATTCAACATATGTACGAATGATTGCTATCTTGCGGCTTTCGTTCTATACTAAAGATGTTTTTTTAGAGGTATAGAACTTTGAAAAAGAATAAAAAAGAGATGAATTTTTAAAATTGACTTTATTCCAAAAATAATCTTTTGCTGTTATAATTTGAATATGATTTTTCGCATATGACCGCCACGGCTGACTCAGACGTTCACGGTATACGATCTTTAATAAATCAATTGTGGCACGAGCTGCGTGACATGTTGTGCCGTTTTTTGAAACCACAGCGCCTGTACATCATGGTTGTTCAATTGAGGAACGAAAATGACAAATATAAATATATGTATAATAAAAAGTGAGCTTCATCGCCGACGCCGTTGACCGTAAAATGGGTGTAGTGCGCTATGGGTATTTCGCACAGAATCATGATTTTCAAAATGAATTTGCATTATTTGGAAGCGTTGTCTATTCATTTTGAAATGCCAATCCGAACTTAACACAAATCACTCAAGAGCTGTTAAAATTGCCACCAGTTGAAAAAGTGTTGCCAAATCAAAGTCTATACCTCTAAAAAAAAAACACCCTGTATTTGTTAACAAAAAAAAAATACCTTTCTGATCAATATTTTTTTTAATAAAAAAAAAACTACGAACCCCTTGAATATAGGATGTTCCATGCTACAATTTTTTTAACAACAAAAAACCAGTTAAGTAATATCCTCATAAAATTTGTTAATTTGTCCAATTATGTATTGAGATAATATGCAACTGAAAATAATTTAAAGTTCTATCTTATTGTTATTGTTTTGTCTTTTGTCGAAATCTAGTTCTAAACTATCATAATTTAGTTACCTAAAACTGCGTCATAACCTTGAAATATTTTTTTTTATTCGTGTTATAGTTTAGGCTAGACTTTAAACTCGGCAACAATAAACTTCCTTATGACAGCATTAATTCTAAATCGATTATAGTTGATACCGATCGCAATATTTATGTGTAGCTATGTATACATAAAAAAAAACTTATTCATTATTAATAAATATGTATTTATAATATATTTTTTTTCTTAAATTTGAAAGTTGCATAATTTAAATTGATATTTTAATTCCATTTTATGAATTTCAATCGAATTTGGTATACAAAAGTATGTAGTCACCGATATGTAAAGAAGTTTTTTTTTGCACTAAAACCAAACAAAAAATTAAGTCATATTGTATATAATCTAATTTTTTTTTTTATTTTAAAATTAAAATTATGAAAACTTGTAAAACTTCTTTATTAAATGATTAATTATAATCAATGAATTAAATAAAAATTGAGTATGCTTTCAAATTATTCTTGCACTTTCTATTATTTCAGTTTGTTAAGGATTTTTAGAGAACGCAGATTCTAAAGCGTCGTCGTCGTAAAAAAAAACACTCAAAATCTATAAAATGAAGACAACAAAAATTCCTAGAGAACTGCATCATTTCCTTAGCTATAGCAATTTAGATACCTTAAATATACTTCTACATAATTAAAAATAAAAAAAAAAATGAATATAATTATTTCCTTAGTTTTATTTAATTTAATTTAATTTTTTTTGTATTTGTTTTGTTGTTGTTGCCAACCCAAAAAGCAATCAAATTCAAATGAAGTGTGAGTATTTAAATATTCATAAGTTTTAAAGGCAGCATACAGCAGCATAATATCTATATCTAACTAAAAAAAAATAACCAAAAGTTGAAAATTTATGATATGACACTTTACTCCTAAATTATGATAATAGCTCGTAAGCACACCATATTGTATCTTGTTTTTTTTTTGGTTTGTTTTTATTTTTTTTTTAATTGGTTTTATATATTTTAAAATTTAAAAGATATTCTTCGAATTTCTGTAGATAATTTTTGATAACCGGATTATAAAATCCAGATATATTGTGAATATCATCTATACCGGATACGGTGTATTTACAATAAATATTCGGGTGTTTTAAAAAAAATGTGGATAGGTTTTTGTTTCGCAATGCTTGATAACAGGAGCCTATTTCACAGATACGAATACGGTCTATTTAAAATAAATATAAGGGTGTTAAAACAAAAATAGCGGTAAGGGTTTTATTTTACAATGTCTCATAAAAGGGGCCTATTTCACAGATTTAATATTTAAAAAAAATCACGATTTTTTTATCCACACAATTTTATTTTAAATTCCAAATAACCACACTGTGCTTTATCTGAGGCCAATTAAAAAAAAAAAAATTTAAACAAAAATTCATGCAATGAATGTGATGACTGAATGTTCTGTGAAATTGGCCCCAGGTGTAGGCCAGTCGGCAGAGGTTTTTCAACCTCAGACTTATTTTAGCGGAAAATTGAATAACTAAAAAAATAAACGAGCTGCAAATTTGCGGTTTGCGCAACAAATTAGCATTTAATTAGCTACAAATTTTGATAAAACAATTAATCGATTCCGCCAAAAAGTGTCCGCCAAAATAAGGGACGTCAAATTTTATGAATTACGAATTTATAGTTAAAATGTCGTGTCTGTAAGTAATGTGTTTTGGTCGCCATTTTGGAAGACGATACTTATCTCGAAAACAGCGTATTGTACAAAAAATTTGTTAATACTGATTTGATGTGAAATTAAATCATCTTTCTTTTTTTTCTACATTTGTACAAATGTGCCTAAAAGTATAAAAAATGGACAAAACATTTAAACACTATTAAAGTGTAAGTCCAATGATGAAATGTTGTATGCAAAAAAGAAAGATTTTTGATCGAAAAAGTGCTGACAAGTTTCTTGCCAAATAAGCCGTTACAGAGATATAGATTAAAATGCGTTTTTCAAAATGGCGGACAAAGCATAACACTTATAGCCCCTCCATTTGTATTTATCATTGGAATTGATCCATACACATTGTATATAAATTTGCATAGTACTATCATCAGCATGTTCCACACGTCGGCCCCCAAGCGATCACAACACTTACTAATTTTTTGGTTGCTGTTTCCGTTTATAAACAAGTGCGCCCTCAAACGACCACACCACAAAGCTGTGTGGAACGTGCTGATGAGAATACTATAGATTTCATATGCAAAGTCCATACATCAATTCCAATAATATAGTTTGAGTTTAGTGAATTTATTTTTGACTCTGCCAACTGGCCTTTATGATCTTCAATAAAAAGTTAAAACAAGAAATGTGCGACCTGCTATATGCAGATAGCTATGTATATGGGTGATGTTGGAAACTAAATTCAAAAAAATTGAATCATGCCGTCACCGCGCCGTCGATGGGCACTTCAACTTCAGTTAAGGTTCCACTGTTTAAAAACTTTAAAGAGTCTTCACTTCTTGACACTTCTTCTTTACTTCATTGTGATAGAAATGATTGAGTATTGTTTTTTTTTTTGTTAAAGATTTTGAATAAACATTCAGATCATAATCATCATCTATTTTTGAAATATTTTATTTTTAAAACGAACGTTGTACTTAAATCCATAGTTGTCATAATTAAAAAAAAAATATTTTGAATTGATTTGCATAAAATATTTTACATGCGGAAGTAATCTAGGGCGGAAGATTCTTATAAAACATTCGCCACTTAAATTAAATTAAAAAAGAAGATGTTTCAAATATTGATTCGGCATAAATTAAATCTTTTTTTATTATGATGGATTACATCAGTAGCTCGGCGAATATTATATAGTAACTGGTTGTTTTAGATTTAATTTAAAAAAAAAAGTCATTAACTTTTCATGAGCTCGATATCTATTAAAAAACGATTAACAAAATTTAATCGTGGGAAGATATGGATTAAATAAGAATTTAAATTTTGGTCTTATATAGACAAGTTTTGGTTTTTTATTCATGAATTTATGAGACGAAATGGAGCCTTAATGGGTTTGAACAAAAAAAAAATAACCCGTGGCTGTATTGAAAACAAATTTAAATATATATCTTCTTGTAAGAGCCCTAAGGGGTGTATTTTAATTTATGTTAATAAATTAAATCAAAGGGAATTGAAATGGACATCTAATATAGATTTAAAACCACTTATCTATAGAACATGAATAAAATTAAATTTACTTTGAGTGAATTTCAAGATCAAATATATTTTCTTGAGTTAAAGCACGTGTTCTTAATAAAATAAATGAGACGGTTTATCTTCTTCATATAAGTACCTACGTATGTCAAAGCCTGAGCTACTAGCCTAATACATTTTGGGACTTTTTAGCTCTCAGGATCTCTGTAAAACTATTATTCCAAGAATGACGAGTTGTTCAGATTTGACGAAGAATTGTCCTAAAAAATAAATGCAATTTTAATTTAACGAAAATAGATTCAAAATATTTGCTTTCACAAAGAATGTTGTATCATAAGCAGCCGAATCTTTTAAAATTAAAAATAAGCCAATGAACAGTTTAAGAAAGGACCATTTTGAAAAAAGTCTGCCTCCTCCTGGGAGACGCCTCCAGGCCTGTTGTCAATGGAAAATACTAAAAATATTTTTTTTTTTTAAACTCTCCATCTACCCACCACCTTTTTAGGCCCTTATTATGACTCGCGAGTCGCGCGAAAATGTGTCGAATGTGACTTTTTGGCATTACCGTTTGCGACTCGCCTAATAACATTCACCTCAAATGTCAAAAAATTTGGCGAATTGAAAAGTCATTCTATTATCTTTAGCGAATGTTCGCCTTTATCTGTCAAAATCAGTCGAACTGCAATTCTATGTGACTTTGAAAGGCGAATGTATAAGCTCTCTTTTAGCAATACCTCGACTAGAGTAATTCGCTAAATCGTTCGACTTAAGACGAACGTTCGACTCGCGAGTCATAATAGGGGCCTTAGTTTGCCCTCCCTGGGCGCTCTACAGGCGCTTTTGTTCTTTAAAAACTTTATTTAGGTATTTTTTTTGTTCGAATTACATTTACATTTACATTAAGGTAACACTATTCAAACTTATTTAAAGTTACTGAAGACGCTCAAGACATCCAAAAAACCGAAGACATCAAATAGCTGAACACGCTCATGGCACCCAAGACTCCGAAGACGCCCACAAAGCGATATATCATGATACATTTTTAAATTTTTGAACTAAAAAGTCTTAATTTCAGAAAAAGCTTTTGTATGATAGTTGAACTACAATGAACTAGGAAACTAGATTTTTCAACTAAATTTACTAGTTCACTGAACTGAACTAGTTCATTAATTGACAAGAGCGTCTGTTTACATTCTATTAATATTATTTGATTTTTTTGTGTCCCTTCCTTATGTCTTAGATGTGATAAAAGATTAACCCCCCATTAGAAGAGAGGGGAAATTTTTTCATTTGTTGTACTTGTCAATTTTTATGAAAATTCTTTAGGAAAAATTCTTTAGAGACATTCCAAACATAAAATGTTGCTGCGGGTTACCACTACAATATGAGACGTGACTATCTTCACGCGTCAAGATTCCATTAAATTAACAAGTGATTGTGTTTTGATCAATGACTTGACCGTGTTTATTACAAGCTTTACATTAAAGCTGATTCAAGCTCAACATTTAAGTATATTTCTATTTCTCACATGGCAACTGTTTTTTTTTTTTGTCCTACGATATACAGTATAAATTTAAAAGAAGTCTATGAACTCGTTGCTCAAAAAAAAAAAGTCTTAAACTAAAGCTCCAATTTATTCTTATATTTGGAACTTAATGGTAATATAATAAAGCAGTTCTCTTGAATGGGCTAATGACCTCTGCGCTGCGTTTAATTCAATTAAATAAATTATTTAAAATGAATAGATTTAAAAAAAAAAAAAACAACCAATAGATTTACTTTTACTTTTTAATAACGATACAAGAAATGATAATTTTTTTTGCATAAATGTTTGCCGAATTAAAACTTAACGACTAACATAATAAAATTTATACCAAAGGCTTTTTTATTTAAGTTTGCCTAACTTAGTTAAAGTTTGATCTAACTTAAAATTTAATCAATCACATTTTTTTTATTTTATCTTTAAACTTATTTAACATGGTTTCTAGAACGTTTTAGACATTAAGGTACATTATGTTGATGATTAGAATTTTATTTTATAAATCCCGTATTCGAATCGAATTGCGTGAGTTTACCATTATAAAAGAAATCCATATAAAATTAAGATACATTAACATGTAAATCTATATCAAAAAATATATGTCTTTATATCAAGATATTTATTTATTTTGGAGGAAGAGAAGGTTCACATGGACTTGAAATTTGATTTTGGTTTGTTATTTTTTTTTTAGGCAACCTTGAGAATTTTGTGAGCGTCATGAAACTCATATGACAGCACTTTTTGTCATTTATACCTGCCTATTATTTTCTCGTTAAATCAATCTAGTTTTACTAAATAAATATATAAAAAAAAAAGAAAATCTAAAACAAAAAAATATCTACTACCCTGAAAGTGAAGGGGTTTCAGGGAGATGGCATCAAATGTATAGATATCATAAACATAAACAAAAGCCTGTTTAACCTATCTTAACTTTTGAATAGAAATTGATATGCGGAAATCTAATGAAGATAAACCTTCGATTTATTTAGTTTTTTTTTTTTTTTTTTGAGTGCTATCCAAATGCATTTCTCATGATTATACCTACGTTATGTGTCGTGTAGCTGGCGAACAATCAAACTCTAGTATTTGTAGTAGGTTATCCTTTTTAAATTACCTTAAAATTTTTTCTATGTTAATTTCACCGCTGTCAAAACTGACACTTAGGTCCAGTTGTACAATCTTGGTTTAACCTTGGTTCAGAATTTTAATTCACACCAAAGTTCGGCGTGGTTCAAAGCTGGTTCTAAGAGTTGATTAGGCCGTTATTATACTCTTGAACATCGAACCAGAGCGCGAAACATCAACTAATCTGCCGAGTTTAGAAGATAAAAAACCACGATTCAAATATTTGTACAATTGGACCTTAGTTTTTTAGTTTTAGCTCTTATTTAATTTAAACTCTCGTTTAAATTTAATAACATACAGAAAATCATTAAATTTGAAACTTAAGGTCAACCTTGGTTTAGAATATCGGCGGATTAAGATTGGTTCAACGCTGGTTCTAGCGTGGACTTGATTGTAATTACACACTAGAACCTTCAACCAGAGCTAAACCTAACCTAATCTGCCGAGTTTACAAGATAAAAAGTGATATATGTGCAACTTGACCTTAGCGGTGGCGGTTAGATTGATCGCAATAAAAAAGCGATCGAAAACCTACTCAACCCGATTTTGCGATTTGCGTTCAGTATAGTCTAGGTTATTGTAATAAAGTAGGGTCACCAATGACCCCCATGTTGAACATTAAAGTATGTGTCAGAGCCGTGAGCCCTTCAAGAAAATAATTCGAACTTTTGGTCTGAAAATTCGAGATATTTCAAATTTTATTCTTTGCTCTGGAAAACTCCAATTTTAGCATTTTAGGACTATATTTCGAACAAAATATTCTACTTACGCTGAAATATACTTCGCTGTTTATCTGTCAAGCCATAATCTGTCAAATTTTATTGAAGAATGTTTACGATCCCTATGGATCCTAAGAAACTAAAAATTTGGATTTTCGCATTGAAAATTCTAAATTTTCTCCGATTTGTTTTTAACTCTGTAAATTTAGGGTATTCGGGCGACATTTTAAACGAAATATTATGTCTACGTCAAAATGTTATTTTTTCCCCAACTTTCAAGCCATAAACTATCAAATTCCGATGATCCTATTGGATTGAAATAAAATTCATTCAAGCTACTTTCAGTAGAAAAGGGTTAAGATCGTAATTGATCAACGCTAGAAGTTAGAAATCATAAACCTGATACGAGGTTTTGACTGTTGGTGAAAAAATAATAAAACAATATCTTGGAAATTCTTTAACAAGTCATTAGATTTATTGACAAATGGACCAAAGAGCTCAATAAGCATCTCGCAAAATCTATGGCTTGTGGATGCGTAATTTTATAAATATTTTTGATTATTTAATAAATCTACCTATTCTTCCGGAATTATGGACAAAGTTCCGATTGATCACACACGCGCGCAGAGTAGCATTAATTTATATTTTTACACACGCCATTCGCGGGTGCTTATCTGATTTTGTTTAATTATTACTTAATATGCATACAACAAACAAGAACTAGAAAAACGAAATAATGGATTGCAAACCTATTGAGATCGCAGACAGACAATCTCAAGAATGAAAGGTGAAGATTTAAATTTTTGGCGGGAAGCTTACTGAAGGTATGTTTCTTACAAGATTCCCACATCATGCTTTGAAAAAGTATAATTGATTTAAATTTTAATATATTCATGACTCTTGTTATAATCTAGAATTTTAGTGAAGTGTATACCTAGATTTTAATTCATCGAAATTTGGCTAGAAGTTTAGAAGTTTGAAGTATAAATACGCACACTTTGTTTGGTCAGATCATCAATCGTTTCTCGCTGTTCTTAGAAGAGTGATCAACTGATATAGCGATGGTGAGTTTTTTTTTTCTTTTTGAGGATTAATATGTGCTATCGCAGAACCTTAACAAAAAAGGATTACACAAGCAATTTGGATTACTTCGATAAATATTAAAATATTTTTCTTATTTTAGAAACTTTTACTCGTTGGATTGGCAATTATTGCCACAGCTTATGCTGCCTTACCCTCAAACGAATACTTGCCACCTTTGGAGGATGCTTTTGCAGTAAGCCCTCAAGATCTACAATCTCTTTCAGAGACCAGTGTTTTGGCTGATGATGGATACCGTTACAAAACTCAACGCCGGATCAAGTACCGTCACCGTCGTGATGTGAACGAACTCCCATCCAACGAATACTTGCCCCCAGTTGAGGTTGCTGCCCCAGTTGCCGCTCCAATCGCCGTTGAAGCCCCAATTGCCATCGCCGCCCCAGTCCAAGAATCAGCTGTCCTTGCTGATGATGGTTACCGTTACAAGACTGTCAGGAGGATCAGGTACCGTCACCGTCGTGATGTAAACGAACTCCCATCCAACGAATACTTGCCCCCAGTTGAGGTTGCTGCCCCAGTTGCCGCTCCAATCGCCGTTGAAGCCCCAATTGCCATCGCCGCTCCAGTCCAAGAATCAGCTGCCCTCGCTGATGATGGTTACCGTTACAAGACTGTCAGGAGGATCAGGTACCGTCACCGTCGTGATGTAAACGAACTCCCATCCAACGAATACTTGCCCCCAGTTGAGGTTGCTGCCCCAGTTGCTGCTCCAATCGCCGTTGAAGCCCCGATTGCCATCTCCGCCCCAGTCCAAGAATCAGCTGTCCTTGCTGATGATGGTTACCGTTACAAGACCGTCAGGAGGATCAGGTACCGTCACCGTCGTGATGTAAACGAACTCCCATCCAACGAATACTTGCCCCCAGTCGAGATTGCTGCCCCAGTTGCTGCTCCAATCGCCATTGAAGCCCCCATTGCCATCTCCGCTCCAGTCCAAGAATCAGCTGCCCTCGCTGATGATGGTTACCGTTACAAGACTGTCAGGAGGATCAGGTACCGTCACCGTCGTGATGTAAACGAACTCCCATCCAACGAATACTTGCCCCCAGTTGAGGTTGCTGCCCCAGTTGCCGCTCCAATCGCCGTTGAAGCCCCAATTGCCATCTCCGCCCCAGTCCAAGAATCAGCTGTCCTTGCTGATGATGGTTACCGTTACAAAACCGTCAGGAGGATCAGGTACCGTCAACGTCGTGATGTTAACGAACTCCCATCCAACGAATACTTGCCCCCAGTTGAGGTTGCTGCCCCAGTTGCCGCTCCAATCGCTGTTGAAGCCCCAATTGCCATCGCCGCTCCAGTCCAAGAATCAGCTGCCCTCGCTGATGATGGTTACCGTTACAAGACTGTCAGGAGGATCAGGTACCGTCACCGTCGTGATGTAAACGAACTCCCATCCAACGAATACTTGCCCCCAGTTGAGGTTGCTGCCCCAGTTGCCGCTCCAATCGCTGTTGAAGCCCCAATTGCCATCGCCGCTCCAGTCCAAGAATCAGCTGCCCTCGCTGATGATGGTTACCGTTACAAGACTGTCAGGAGGATCAGGTACCGTCACCGTCGTGATGTAAACGAACTCCCATCCAACGAATACTTGCCCCCAGTTGAGGTTGCTGCCCCAGTTGCCGCTCCAATCGCCGTTGAAGCCCCCATTGCCATCTCCGCTCCAGTCCAAGAATCAGCTGTCCTTGCTGATGATGGTTACCGTTACAAGACCGTCAGGAGGATCAGGTACCGTCACCGTCGTGATGTAAATGAACTCCCATCCAACGAATACTTGCCCCCAGTCGAGATTGCTGCCCCAGTTGCTGCTCCAATCGCCATTGAAGCCCCCATTGCCATCTCCGCTCCAGTCCAAGAATCAGCTGCCCTCGCTGATGATGGTTACCGTTACAAGACTGTCAGGAGGATCAGGTACCGTCACCGTCGTGATGTAAACGAACTCCCATCCAACGAATACTTGCCCCCAGTTGAGGTTGCTGCCCCAGTTGCCGCTCCAATCGCCGTTGAAGCCCCAATTGCCATCTCCGCCCCAGTCGAAGAATCAGCTGTCCTTGCTGATGATGGCTACCGTTACAAGACTGTCAAGAGATTCAGATATAGGTACCGTCATTAGAACATTTCCATTATGCATCTAGAAATCGATTGTAAATACAAAAAATAAACAAAACAAAAATAATTTAAAACAAATTGCTATTTTGATTTTTTTTTATTGTTATCATGAAAAGAAGTTGCGGTTCATGAAAATGATATTCAATATTGAGAGACAATTATTTTGAAATAGAAATGGTTAAGAAATTTGTTTGAAACAATTTTTTTAACTCACTTTTCTATTCCTTTGATTAGAGGATTCAGATTGCATTTATCTTTAAGGACTTTCAAGCGAAAATGTGTATTTCAAGTGATTTAACTCCTGAACTTGTTTTCAAAAGAATATTGCTATTAACGTTAATTGAAAAGCTTATCATTGACAATATTTTCAGTGTCAATATAACTAAGCTGAGATGATATTGTATTATTTTGGCAAAAAGTGACAGCCAGTGCGGTTAACTTTTTCAATAGGGTAACGAGAACAATATCTTTAACTTAAGGAGGCGGAATAATTGAATTTTTTTTATTTGTAATTTCAAGTCTAAACCGAATCCATTTTCTTCTTCCTGAGGTACCCAAGCGAATAGAATAGATAATTCATAAAAGAATTTATGAGACCATCAACTTGATGAGAAGCGTTGAAGGATTTGAGATGCGCAGTTTGGGAAGCATTTCGAATCGAGAGTGCATAACTTTGTAAGAGATCTGTTGCAATAATATCATAAGAAAATATATTTTTTCAATTTATTTTTCTTCTTATTGCTACCACCTGGGAAATACACAGAGGAGATACTAAACCTTGTTGAATTCTGTAAAACTATTTCAATACCCACAGCTTATTTCTAACTTAACAGATCCAAAACTGACAGTACCATTTTATATGGTCTATCCAGAATTTATTTTTAGTTCACAATCTTAGCACAAAGTCTTCAAACGAAATGTTTTAAAGGATGTAAGGATTGTCAATTAAATATCTTAGCACTTCACTTTTTTCCTAAGGTTTGACAATTTTACAATCTCTATACTTTTTATTCGATTCGAAGATTGTAGTGGCGAATAATAGTTATCGTGTTTAAAATTACTAATCATATTAGCATTATTATTATTAACACTCTTAAATTGACTTTGCTTTATAAATTTCATAAAAGAAACACTTTGAAAATTTCCTTCCTTTTCTAAACTACTTGTCCTCCTAATTAATCGAATGACATATTTTTAAAGGAATTTCAACATCCAAAAATGGCAGTGCCAATTTTCTTTTAGCTTAATTTAATTACTCATTTGTAAAGAATTACTCCTGAGTTGTTCGTATAATTTACAAATAAATTTTTCAATTGAATATTTGATTCAATAAATTCAAACTACCCGTCTACCAAACAAAACAAAAATCTTCAAAAAAATATGCTGCGCCATCTGTGTTTTGGATACTTAAATTCTATAAATTGTTTTATATTTTATTTTTTTCAGGTAGAGAAGATATTTTATTGCATACTTACAGTAGTAGTTGACATTTTAAGAAGAGATGAATATAACCTTTCTATATAAAAACTATAGTACTATCATGGCGAGTTTTTTTTTCATGTTGCCGGCAATGTACATATATAGATTTACATAGTACTATTATGAAGAGGAACGAACGACGCGACATCTAGGGAAGCGGACCGCCAAATTAGTCCTACCTGTAGTGGAGATAAGAGTGTGGAATAATTAATAGGGGATGTACAAAGAAAAAGAATAATAAATATGAATGTCTGGAGAATAACAGAGGATAGAGAAAGCTGTATAAAATTGGAATACAATTTGATGGGAGTTCGACGGAGTTAGAAAAAAAGACTCTTATTGATTTTGTCTTCATTGTCTTTCTTGCAAAGTGGAATTATTTGCCTTTTTGTCTAGGTAGGTAGGGAATGGGTAATGAAAATTTAAGAACAAAAAACGGTTTTGTTTTGAAATTTTTCAAGCTAGAGGCCAGTATGCACTTTGTCACTTTGCACAAAGAAAAATATTTTTAAGATTATTTTAATTTTCTCTTTTCTTTTACAATTAATTGTTTTTTAATTTCACGTAGTTGTTTATACTTACGTGATATTTTAAAATTATTGAAAGTCGACATAAAATTTTAAGTTTACTTAA
Organism: Syrphus vitripennis; assembly: GCA_958431115.1. NCBI lineage: Eukaryota > Metazoa > Arthropoda > Insecta > Diptera > Syrphidae > Syrphus > Syrphus vitripennis. Next base: position 104,162,596 of record OY288108.1, on the reverse strand, counting down.
AACTTTTCAAAATACACGTCAACTTTCAAAATTATGCTATTGCTATGGAAAATTGAAGTAAATTTTAAATTTTTTTTCGGTTAGGTATTTGAAAATTCAAGTAACATTTTCAAATAGGTATTTGAAAATTCAAGTAACATTTTCAAATAGGTATTTGAAAATTCAAGTAACATTTTCAAATAGGTATTTGAAAATTCAAGTAACATTTTCAAATTTTAAAATCTTGAAACGTGAGTTATTGAAGATGTTTAAAATTCACGTTAATTTTTAAAATTATTAAATTCTGTTGGAAAATAACTTGAAATTTTGAATTTACGTAAGAACTTTAAAAATTCACATCTTAGTCTTAATTTACTTAAGAAACATGAAAATCACCGTGAAAATTTAAAATTATTAATTTCTTTTGAAAATTCACGTGGTATTTAAAATTTGTTTAGGACTTGAAAAGCCAAGAATTTTTAAAATTCCCTTAAAATATAAAAACAGTGAGCAATAAAATGACGTGTTTTTGGAAAATTGAAGTGAAATTTATAAAATGTTATAATTCTTTGGAAATACACCTAGAATAGTAAAATTAAGTAAGTTTTTTGAAACCTACGTGTTTTTTAAGGTTCCGTATTTTTTTTTTTTTTTGAAAATTCACTTGAAAGAAGAAATTTTCTTATAAGCAAATATTTTTTCTAAAAAAAACTTTTTTTAATTTTACTGATGGAAATTCGCACGGAAAACTTTTTTTAAGCAGTAAATGGTCATTTCTTCAGATTTGAGAAATTAAAAGGATATCATGTACCTACCTATGAAAAAGACATAAAAAAGAAAGATATCATAAGAATATGACTGTAACCAAATGACAAAAACCAAATACGTATTGTACAATTCTATCACTAGCAAGAAAAAAAAGTTTAAATGTATCTGTAAAACATGAAAATTTTCAACATAGCTACGAGTATCATAATATCTCAATTTTTTATGTCACGTTAGAATTTAACGATTTCCAAATAAATGGAGCATAGCAAACCCCAATTAGAGCAATATAATCATGAATTCTAAATGCTCAGTAAAAAAAAATAAACCTGCGGTTAGCGCAATCAAAAAAAAATATTCAATTCATAAAAATACACAATAATTAAAAACCTGCTGCACCAAAAATCGAAAATTCTAGTAAGTAGGTATATGTAAATATATCACAACCGGATCGAGCACGCACAACCGAAAAAATTAAAAAAGAAAAAAGGTTGAGTGGGTCGATTCATGGTCCTTGATTTCCAATTTGTTCACTCTTTATTTACTTAACTCCTTGTGTTTGGATTCAAGATAAAGTTCATTGACTGACTTGGTAAATAAAAATGTGTATTTTGAGGGAAGCTATAGTAAAAAAGTTGATAACCTGATTTAGAATGATTTTAAGGTAACAATATGCAAGGTACATTTTGAATTTGTTAAGAGTATACATATTTGTATGTACATATGTACATACATATCACATGTATTTTTATCTAAGTTATGATTTTATACGAAAAAAAAAATACAAAATACATTGTCAAGGTTAACGAAACATATTGAAATATTATCAACAGCTGATTCTTTATCACGATTTTACAATACATTTATATGCGACACGAGAGAGGTTCATGCGTAAAAAAAAACCATTCTAAAGAGAGTAAAACAAATAATAAACGCACATTTTGAGTATCTACGATATCTGTATCCAAATTCTATATATATGTAGGTACAGTTCTACAGTAGAAGAATTAAATAAAGTTCCATCTCATTTCACAAAGTGTTAAAAAGACGTGCTTCTAATTTTTTTTTAAATTAGTAAAAAATTTAAATTAAAAAATTTAAATATAATTTCATAGGGGTTAAATCATCTTGAAACGTTTATGTATGGTTCTTTTAAATTAGCCCGGTTACAACACTACCAACAGAGCCAATACACAGTGTTGATTTGACATGCACTTAATACTCTTTGCTTTGTCTTGATAAGTTTCTTTAAGGTTCGTTCACTTTTGCTTGCTTAAGCAAAAGCGACAGAAATGGCTCATTATATACGTTAAATGTTTATTTGACAAGAAGTTGTAATCAGCATGTGCTTAAGATACGAAATGAAATGTAGGTAAACTTCTTTTTAACTTAATTGCTGCTGGTAGCTTTTCGTTAAATTTTGACACAAGCTAAAGCTCAGGTAAGCATAAGCTTGGCCTTAAAAACTTAAGTATTTAGCTTTTTTTATAATGCAAATTGAGCCAAAACATGTCAGTTTCGATCTAGGTGTGTTTTCGGTAATTTTTTTTTGGCTATAGAACGATATTTACAGTGAAAGCATAAGTAGTTAAATAAAGAGAGTTTCAAAATTTGCAAAATAAATCTAGCCACGAGTCTTTACATGGCCAACCCAATAAGGAAATGGACATCACTTGCCGCCACCACTGTATTTTTTTTAAATTAAATAAATACAAATTATATTCCACCATCCAGCCCAGCATTAGCCATATCAAAACAAACTCAATAAAAAATTAATTAATAATTTTCAAAACCGTTACAAGAAACTTAAAAATGCTCTCAGTTAATTTAGTTTAAAAAATATAGCATTTCCAGCTCCTTTATTTATCTAGTAAACATATTTATTTTATTAAAGGAGAGCACAAGATGATATCGAAAAAACCGGCATCACCACAACTGCAGAAATGATCAGCACCCAGCATCATCATCAGAGGAGAGAGCGAGATATTTACGATATGTGATCTAAAATTACGATACGATCACATCAATTTCTGTTGCAACTTACGGAGTACAGCAGCCATTTAGTGCATTAGGTGTCTTGTCTTGGCCACGACGCCTTTGATCGTAATATTGGTTAAAGAACCAAAACGGTACCTACATACTTGCATTGCTCTAATTTATTACTTTGTTGTTATACACAGATTTTATTATATTTTTTTTTATTCTTGATGCCTACTTAAGTAATCTTAATTAATTTTTAATTCAAGTGCGTGCATATAAAAATTCTATAATAAATCACATTTAACAAAAAAAAGTTGCAAGTTTAAGTTATTTGGGAGAAATTTCCATTCCAGCCTGTGGGACAGGTCTTCTCCTTGATATTTTTTTTTGTCTGGACCCTACTGTGTATCGTTGCGGTGGTGTTCTGTCGTCGTCGTACGTGCGTACAAAGCAAAAGAAGAAAAATAAATAAAAATTAAAGAAACGAAACGAAACATACTTATCTGTGCTCAGAAAAACTCACCAAAATTTTTACAGTAGGTACATCGCGAGGTGCTCTTTTTTGTTTTGTTGTTTTTTTTTTTTTGAAACTCGGCGACGGGTCTAGGTCTGGGTGATTGCCTTGTGTCGCTCTGCTCTGCGGAAAAGAATCTTTTTCATACCCTCCTCAAGCTCTCACATCCTCATTCCTCAATACACTTCAGTCGGAGGTGTTTCGTATTTTTGTGTCGTCGTGGTCACCGGTAAATGTATCTAAAGCACAAGCGATTACGAGATTGTTTTTAATTTTGTTTTATTTATCAATTTAATAATATAATTCATTGAAGTGATAAGAACACGTTACTCGGTCGAATTGTTCAAAGAACTTCTTCGTTAATTATTTTTATTGTTTCGTATACGTTAATTTTTTTCTATCGTCGTTGTCGTTGTCGCTGTCCCCCACTGTGGTGTGGTGTGTGAGAGGCTAGCATTGACCTCTATTTGACATCTACTGTCGTTTGTCGTTGAAGAATTAAGGAAAAGAAGAAAATAAATAAAGCAAGAAGGTTTGTACACATTTTATAAACGAAACAATAAATATTTAAGTATAGACACTTTTGAACAAATAAAATAAATGTTATTTGCTTTAAGATTAATGAAAAAAAAAAAATAGTTTCCAATTTTGTGCGTTAGATTTTAACGGTGCATTTTTTAAGTGAGAGTGCAGCAACGGTGGTTTTATATTTTTTAAACAGCTGCTAGGTAGGTGCATATACTTTGGTATGAGTGTTTAGATTGGTTTTCATTTAGAATTTTTAAATGAGTAAGAACAACAACATTATTTTAGAACTGACAGTAGTTGTTGTTATTGTTGTTGTTTTTAAATCAAAAAAATAAATTTCCTTGCTCTGTTCTACTCCACGTGAGATCAAAAATGAAGACGATTAGGCGTTCTATTTTGAGAATTTTCGAAGCAAATAAAAACAAAATATAATAAAAATTATAGGCTACCTATCTAAGTATAGATATATACATGTTAATTTGAATGTCAAACTGTCAAATTCTTCCGCAATAAAATTATGAAAGAAGATAAAAATTTAAAATAATTGAAAATTTATTTACCTTCACATATTGCGGGCGCACGTGTGCATTTCTTTTTATATTGACATTGTGCTGTGAAAGGCAGCACTCCATCGCCAACGCGTTGGCGGCCGCCGCCGTCTATACGATCTTGATAAGATGCATCGAGTTTGTTTGTTGTTTTTTATACGTTTTTTTGGGACAATGACCTTGGAATTAATGCATCATCACATCATACGAGAATTTTAAATCTAATGCAAAGTTAGATTTGGTTTATTATAATAAATGCGGGTTTGTGGGATTGGGAAAATTCTATAAAGATATTGGACATTGAAATTGATTAAAACTGAATTTCTTTGATGTAGTTTAAAGTGTATAACTTGACATTGACAAGCTTCGAAAACATAAAATGAATAAATCTTCCCAATTAAAAAAAATAGAAATAACTCCCAAATGAAATAACTCTCCAAACAATGTTATCCCTTCCTAAAATCGGGCAATTATTTTATTTGGGATTTATTTCGTTATAAATTTTTGGAGATGATGAAATAATTTCCCAAAATCAACAACGATAAAGTCCCATCAAGTTTTCCTTTATTCCTTATTTTTTGAGTGATTTATTTCATCTTCGAAATTTGGGATTTTTTTTCAAAATGCAATAACTCGATTCAATTCTCATTTGGGGCTAGTTTCACGGAACCAGGGCTAGCAAAAAGACCGAAATAAGTCAGTCTGGGCTGAGACGAAACCAAAACGATTGTTTTCTCTAAATTTAAGAACAGCAGGTTTTCTATTCATCAAAAACCCACTTTATTTGAATAAGAAAAGTTTGATAAATCAAACAGGGAATATTGACATTGATAAAAAAAAATATATATGCAATTAAGAGGGCAATAATTTGTCGAAAATCAGACAAAATGCAGCATACATTGAAATTGATTGAAAAAACAGTACTACTTTAACAAACAAAAAAAAATTACTATAAAGGTACTGATAGAAACTCATTATGCCTACGAAGTCAGTCACCCTAATAAAAGGCATCATAACATGCCAAATTTAACCAACTGACCCCTCACAATATTCAATTTACTGTAATCAACAGAATTCTGATATAATATCATTTCCTTATCAATATTATTATTTTATACTTTGACAAAAAAAAAAACTGCCGATAAAAAACAAGCATGAATTGAGTTTTTGATTGAGTTGTACTAGACAAGTTGTAAGGTCTCCAGGTACGTGTTACGCGTATTTTAGTATTAAAAAAAAAACCTTGAATTACTGATTAGATTCAATTCAAAATTATGGAAATCTTTTATCATAAACAAAAAAAAACTAAAACAACACAAGTATTTAGATAACAAGATTACAATTTTCCAAGATTGTTTCAAATTAATGAAGCTACTTCCAAGTATACAGAAACTGGATTTAGCAGTGGAACCAACCTTCTGTAAACTGGTCAAAAACTGAGACTTAAGATCTTAATTTTAAGGCCTCAAATGTTTCACTACGGTTTGGGCGACCCTTTATTGTATATCTTTTACTGTAAATAACAAATAAAAAAGTACGTATACGTCACAGTGTACCATTTTAAAATTAAACAACTGAAGATTAAAAGATAAATTATTTACATACATAACTTACCAAATATTATGAAACAAAAAGTTAGACTTTACTTGGTTCCACTAACCTGAAAAGAGATAAAATTAAAACATATACTAAAATTTTTTGCGTGGTCCTGAAGAGGACTTATTGAATTCTAAACAAGGAATATTGAAACCGTTCTTAGTTAAGAGATGTAGAAAATATTTTATTTAAACTGGTTAAAGCGAAATTCACCTATTACAACGTTCGTTCATTCTTTTTTAAAAGCTTTAAAAAAAAACTTTTTGTGTAGAATTTTAAAAGCTAGTTTTTCTAAAAAATTTTAAGTTAAGGGATTTTGCAAAAATTTCGAAGGAACTAGACTCTGCATTTACAAAATTTTCTAGTAACATTACTATTATACATACGTACCTATGCTAATACTTATAATTCCTCGAAGGAATTAATAATTATTTTTTTTCAATTTAAAAATATCATACAAAATAGTCTCAATTGATAATCCTCTTTTAGAACTCTTGTACTTATGGCATAATGGAATGTACATATCTACATATTTCCGAATACTTATGTAAAAACCCATTTTAAATCAAATTTTACTTTATTGAAAAGTGGTGCAAAGCTGTGCAAGGGAAGGGGTTTCTTTGCTCCACGCCAATTTTTCATTCATTCCTCTTCAGAGTACCGTGGTTGACTGAAAATTAAGTGCTGTGAATTATGAAATAAAATAATGAGAAATACATATTTTGTACTTTCTATTTACCTAAAAAATTCTTTGAACAAAAATGTTTGATATAACGAATTGACTCTGGATATTATTCGTTCGTTACACTTTACCACCACTGTGACATAAACCAAAACTATGTATCTACAAGTTATTGAATTGCATGTTGGAATATTATTCACAAGAAATTAGAATTTTTTAAAAAGAATTATATGTAGGAAGGTATAGTGTAGAATTAATTCAAAAGTACTTCTAGAATTATAAGTATTAAAAAAATTTAGAACAAAAATCCATAAGTCTAATTCCCTAATATTTAAGTAACAAACACAAATTCCAGTAGTTATAAGTACCAAAGCATAATAATTGTACTTGAAAATTTTAAGCATTTAAGATAATTGTACTTATCTAGTACACTTGTACTTAAGCATCAAAATACTAAATTACTTTAAAGGTCTAGTTTGGAACAACCATTGTTGCCTATCTTATTGATAAAAAATAAAACTATAATTTCAAATCTTATGTTCACATAAATATATAGGCAATTGCTTACTGTGACAAAAAACTTTTTATTCAAATTCATTTACTAGTTAACTTGAAAACTGGGCTTAAAATAACATATTTTTTTGTTGTGTTAAAAAGTCAGTATATACATAATTCACATAATCTGGTATCAGATGATTTTTAACTTGCATTTTAAAAGCCAAAAGCGAAAACAAGTTCTTTCTTCAGAATCTTTCTTTTCCTCTAAAAATAACAATTTATATTGAAAAATCTGGCATTTGTACATCGATTCCATCAGTGTATGGCATCGATTCCATCAGTCTATGGCATTTGTTTGACCATCTGTTTAAAAAGGTGTTGATTTCAATTGATTACAAATTACATAATATCCTTGAACCTGACCTCAAGCTCGTCTTTCGCTCATGCAATCAACATATAAAAAAACAAAACAAAATAACTTAATCTATGATTTTCTTATAGCAAAAAAAATGTCAAAAAATGACATAACATATATGAACATAAGAAAAAAACTACTTCACATTATTATTAGAAAAGCAAAAACCATAGCTAATTATACGAGGTCAATATAATAGCGATTAAACCAAAAAAAAAAAAAAAACCGTTCCAATACCTTTAATCGCTCTTCTATACCTTGTCCACTTTAATTTCTATGTTAAAATCAAATCAGAGAGTGAAACGAAAAATAATCACACTGTTTAGAAGAATGTGTTATTTCATAACTGATAAGAAAAAGTGATCTTCTTATCAAAGAAAAAAGTACAGCACCAGAAAACATGTTACCATTTCGTCGGTTGCCTTAGTTCATTATTTCTTTAGTTAGCGATTAGTTCTCGAGCTTAAAAACAAACAGTAAAGATATCATGTTGAAACGTTCATTATCCTTTCGTATAGAAGATGGTGATGAAAATGCTGCGGTGATTTATTAACTTAACCAAACTATTCTTGGCGAAACAACTGATTTTTTTTTCTTTACTCTCACTTTAGATGATGCGAAGATATTCACGTGTTGAGTCCACTGGTGATCTCAAGGATTACTTTGATCGCGGTGATATTGCATCGCGAGAGAATCGATGGAATTTCGAAATCGCATGGGAAGTTGCCAATAAAGTTGGTGGAATCTATACTGTTATTCGTTCGAAAGCCTATGTATCTACCGAAGAAATGGGTGAGCAATTATGCCTGATGGGACCGTACAAAGAGACCTGTGCTCGCACAGAAATGGAAGAAATGGAATTTCCACGTGGTAATCCTCTATTGAAAGCTGTAAATGCATTAAGATCCCGTGGTTATAAGATTCACACTGGACGTTGGCTGGTCGATGGTAATCCTCAGTTGATATTATTTGATATTGGTTCGGCAGCATGGAAACTTGATGGTTTCAAGACAGAACTTTGGGAGAAGTGTAATGTTGGTGAGTTTTGATAGAGTTTATTTCCTTAACTGAAATACGAATTTAATTTTCTCCATTTATTTTTTCTTCAACAAGGTGTTCCACACTTGGACGTAGAGACAAACGATGCTATTATTCTAGGCTATATGATTGCAGAGTTTCTAGAAGAGGTTTGTGTTCGAACTTATTAAAAATTGAGAGAACTGTTTAACTTAGTACTATTTTTCTTTCCTAACTTAGTTTAGAAATTGTGCTATTGAATACTCAGAAGAAAATGAGTTACTTAGTCCACGAATTTGTGCTCATTTCCATGAATGGCAAGCTGGAGTAGGTTTGATCGCCTTGCGAACGCGTCATGTTGAAATTGCCACCGTTTTTACAACTCATGCAACACTTCTGGGGCGGTATCTGTGTGCAGGCAATACGGACTTCTACAATAATTTGGCCAATTTTGCCGTCGACGATGAGGCAGGCAAACGCCAAATCTATCACAGATATTGTATAGAACGTGCTGCAACCCATCTCTCACACGTTTTCACAACCGTATCGGAAATTACTGGTTACGAAGCAGAACATTTATTAAAACGTAAACCAGATATAATCACACCCAACGGATTGAATGTTAAGAAATTTTCAGCTATTCATGAATTTCAAAATTTGCATGCTGTTGCTAAGGAGAAGATCAATGAATTTGTCCGTGGACATTTTTATGGGTAAGTTAGAGTAATAACTAAAATTGATGAATTTAATAATTTTATTTCTTACCATTTATAATATACTATACAGCCATATGAACTTCGACTTGGACAAGACGCTATATTTTTTCATCGCTGGACGATATGAATTCGGAAATAAAGGAGCTGATATATTTATTGAATCATTGGCTAGGCTCAATGCGAAACTTAAAGTTGAAAAACCAGATGTGACAGTTGTGGCTTTTTTGATATTCCCAGCAAAGACAAATAATTTCAATGTTGACTCACTGCGAGGACATGCGGTTGTGAAACAATTGCGTGATACAATTAATAATATTCAACAGGTTGTTGGAAAGAGAATGTTTGATACGTGCTTAACTGGACGTATTCCGGAACCAGATGAATTATTAACAAAGGAAGATTTAGTGAAGATTAAGAGATGTTTGTTTGCAATGCAGAGAGATTGTATGCCACCAGTGACAACACACAATATTGTAAGTAAATATAATCTCTTGAAACTAGATATTATGTTCTTAAGGAGTCGGTTTTTTGGTGGAGCCATATAACTTATTTTTTAATTTGAGATTTAGAAAGAATTGAATTTAAAAAGTTAGTTGCTCCGAAGAACTCTTACAGAACACAGTTAAAGAAAGCTCATAGAAGAAATCATAAAAGTACGAATCGATAACTAGTACAGTCAAACAGATAGAATTATGGGTTCTACTTTTTGATATTCATCTTCCTTCCAGCAAATATTTAAAAAATGTTTTTTTTTTTGTCAATTTCAGGTTGATGACTGGAACGATCCTGTCTTAAATTCAGTTCGCCGCTGTCAACTATTCAACACAGTTAACGATCGCGTTAAAATAGTCTTCCATCCAGAGTTCCTTACATCGACAAATCCTCTCTTCGGCATTGATTATGAAGAATTTGTTCGTGGCTGCCATTTGGGTGTCTTCCCATCTTACTATGAACCCTGGGGCTATACACCTGCCGAATGCACAGTCATGGGTATTCCAAGCATCACAACAAATCTCTCCGGTTTTGGATGTTTCATGGAAGAGCACGTTCAAGATCCCAAATCGTATGGCATCTATATTGTCGATCGTCGTTATATTGGTCTTGAAAATAGTGTTCAACAATTGTCGAGCTTTATGTTGGAATTTTGTCGTTTAAATCGTCGTCAACGTATAATCCAGCGAAATCGAACAGAACGTTTGAGTGATTTGCTTGACTGGAGGCAACTTGGAATAGTAAGTGTTGTTTACCTATATATAAAATGATTTCTTGAAGGTTTGAATTTATAATTTTAAATATTTTGTATTCTAAAGTATTACAGACAAGCACGAGTTAAAGCCCTGCAGGCAGTATATCCAGATTACATAGATGAAAGCTCTATGTACGGGTCACGCAATAACTTGAGCTTTTCACGGCCCTATAGTGAACCACCAAGTCCGTCATCTTCAAGTAAGTTCATGATATCGATATTTTTTTTTATTAAATAGTTAAAAAAAAAAGATGTGAGATTGTTAAAAAGTTTCAAATATACCTTCAATACGAGGGCCCCTAATTATATAAGAACATCTCTGCCCCTGCAGGCCACATTAACAAAACTTTTATACTCAAAACTCTTTTATCTGATATGTCTGTGGTCATGCAATTTTATTTTTTTATTTTAAATTTGTGAACAATTCTCTTATTCTTTTGTTTTTATTTCAAGGACACACAACCCCAGCTCCATCCGTACATGGCTCAGACGATGAAGACTCCGTTGATGAGGAGCACGAGCTTAAAGAGCTCGGAATAACTACAAATTAAAAAAAAACCCTAAATGCCATTTAATGTTCGTCATCAAATTCCTATACAAAAAATAATGTTGTTTTCTTATGTTAATCAAAATTATGTGACGTTTTATAATCGTATTACAAGAGTGTTCCTCAATATACATACAACAAAATACTTGTACAAAAAAATGATAATTGATTATCTATTTTATTTTTTTTTCTGTTTTGCTTAAGCAAAAAATTAAGGTTTATCAATAAAAATAAAAAATTGTATAGACAACCTTATAGAGAAGACGATAACTAAAATAAATTAAAAGCAAAATTGTAAGAAACACCTGACAAAAAAAAAAAAACAAAACAAAATAAATGCAAATAAACTATTAACAAAAAAAAAAACAGAATGAAAATATAAATTTATAAAAAAATCCAAATCTTAGAACAAAAATACATAAATAGTTTGTTCTTATTGATTTAAGGTGTCTTTAATATGTAGAATGAAAATAATTTACTATTCTTTTAAAAATTTTGCACAAATTTTTTAGTGGCACAAAATTTTAAAAATAATTTATTTCAAAATTACATCCATTGTGAAGAAATATTTAAATCTATTAAAAGTTGTTTATGCGTGTGCGTTTTTTTTCCAAAACTCGAGGGAAAGTGACGAAAAAATACAACCACGGGGCAAACAGTTGGAATATTTGATCCAACAACAGCCAGAGAATTCTCTTGGTTTATCTTAATTACGGCTAGAGATGGGCTGCTAGCGATAATTTCATACATGTTATCGATAGTTTGTATATAAGCTCAGAGATTGTTCTTTACGTCAATTCCCCGGGATTAAGAAAAAAAAAAAACAGAACTAGTAATAACAGTTATTAATTCGGTTGTAACAATCATCTCATATAAACTATCGATAACATGAAAGTATGAGCGTCGGTGAAACCATTTTCCACCAGGCTTAAGTTTAAAACCGAGAATTATTTTCAAAGCTTAAATAGCCGATCTAAACGAAACCATCTCAAGGAAAAAATGAAATAAAGTTTACATAAATAAAATGAATATAACAAGTATAAAATATCGCTGTTGAACCATCATTTGACCTTATCATAAGTGTGTGAAAAAATCATACAATATACATAGATAGGTCACATGGAACATAAATGAATTGCATGAATATAACAAACCCAATTTGATATCATCATGAGCTAATTATAAACAAATAGGTACGGCCGGCGCGGCATGCACATGCACAGCACATAGAGGCCTTCAAGTTTATGTTAGTTTATTAAAAGTTAATTTTTAATGTGAAGGCATTTGACACATATGTAGATAGTGCTATCGGGTTAGATTTCTACAAATTAAGTTCTCTCTTTATTTTGTTCTTGCATTACAAAAGTAAGCAATTAATTTTTTAAAAATATTATTCATAAATTATTTGACATTACATAATCCCGAAATTTATGAATTTGGTAATAAAAACTTAAAAAAAAAAGAAATGCAAAGAAAAGAAAAAAAGTAAAATGGCTGCAAGGCACCTCTCAGTAGATGATAAATGGAATGCTTTGGTTTAATATAAAAATTAAATTCAACTTCAACAAGCTATATTTTAGTGATTTAAGGAATACAGAAGGGACTAAAAAGGACGTAAGATAAAAAAAAAAGTCAATACAGGGTTAACTTAACATATTTTCTAAGTTAACTTGTGGTTAACAGTGGTGAATCTACTCTGAGCTAGTTAATCCGGCAAATAATTTAAGCCAGAGTTAACTCAAAAGTAGTTTTTCAGTGAAGGATTAACTTAAGCCTTCACTTGTCCCTTGTCCAAAATCTCAAAATTATTAAAGCCAAGTTTTTCAATAGAACATTATCCTTCATGTTTTCCTTATTAACGATGAGACGCGCGCCGCCGCCGGCTGACGGTTTTCTTGAACTTCTCAGTTACTGGCGATCCGTCGGGAAAAACTAATTTAAACTTTATTGTTTCATTGACACAACTACTTTCTCACCAATAAAGAAACCAAAAACCAAAGGAAAACAAGATTTTAATCTTTTCCACTTACTGCTATTATACAACTGGTCAATACATCATTATTAATCAATCTATCTTATCATCTTATCAGCTAATAATGTTGAGTTCACTTATAGAGACCTCTTTGAACTATATTTGTCTTTAACTTATGTTTAACGAGTATTTAAGAATAATGTATAACTAAAAGGCCTTCAATTTAATCAGCTATTGACATATTGATAACAAAATTGACTTCTCCTGAATTTTCTCAACGTTCTTTAGACACAAATTGCAATACTCAATACTCGTATAAGTTCTTTTTTGCAGATAAGGAAAAAAAAAAGTTCTAATAGACAGCAACTCAAGTAGTGCGTAAAATGCGTCAATAAAACAATTGGGTGATGTACGACGTACGTATATGATTTATTATATAATTCTCTCAGCAAATAAATGAATCTACAATGTATGAAATGAAATACAAGAAAAATTATAACAATACAAATCGAAATTAAATCTATAGACATTCTTTGGGGTTTGAAGTTTCTTCGTGACAATAATTTCCGAAACATCCATCTGTGCTACTGCAACCCGGACTTCCAGTATATTTTGTACAATATTCAGATTGATCGATAAAGGCGCATCTGTATGTAGGACATCTATATCGATAGCAATATGGGGAACAAGTTTGTTTTTTATTGGTCAAACAACCGGAACAGTCGACGACATCTGGAAAATAATATTTTTTTTATAAAAAAAAAGCTTGGATTGAAAAAAAAAAAGACACCACCATCGAAAAAGTTGAGTTTCCAAACAAACTATCGATAACAAATATGAAAACAGAATCGATAACACAGTAAGTGATTGCTCTTGTTTTTGACAAGCTTAGCTTAGCCAAACCTCAAAGGATCCACTTTCATAGATCATTTCGCTATAATTTGCAGAAGTCATATTCATATCAACTTATTATCGATAGTTTGTAGGGAAACTCAATTTGATTTTTTTTTTCCCCCGACATTGAGCTTAAATGTATACTTACCACTCATTTTGCAATCTTTCCCAGTACAATCTTGCAACACAGGATTTGGTGGTATGACTAGCATTCCTGACGATGAATGTTCAATAACCTTATGAACTCTTAAGTATTTTACGGAATATTTTCCACAAATTTCGCCACATTGTCGATATTGACGATTGAAACATATCCAATTTGAACTATATTTCTTACACATTCTCGGTGTAGTTATAAAACAACATTTTGATGAATTATTTGAATTTGGCGATGTTGCTGTTCCAATTGTGCAGTTATTGGTTCCAGATGAAACATTACTTTCATTTGTAGTATTTTCATTCGTTTCGGTTAGGTAAACAATATTATTTACAGCTTTAGTTGCATGGAAATCTGGACCAGTTTGATTTGTTTCTGTGATAAAATTATTTTTAATTTCCACAATTGTTGTGATGACTTCTGGTTGGGTGCATCGGACACCAGTCCAGACTAAACCATGGGCACAAACTGCCTCGATACAGCGACCTTTGTAGAATGTACCTTTTAAACATGAAACAAAGCGACATTCTCCATCGATAATCACATATTCTGGAGGGCATATTTCTGTAGACTTTGTTGTTGTAGGCGTGCTTGATGTTGTTGGCGTTGGTGTTGTTTGTTTTGGTGTTGTTCGCGTTGGTGTTGTCGGCGTTGTTGTTGTAAACGTCATCATTGTTGTAACTGGTGTATTTGTTGTTCTTTCATCACAATTAAATGGACAATTGAATGTTCGACAAGGTCTTGGTCGACAAAATGGTGGTGCAATAATTCCAGGATTTGGAAAGCACACATCGTAATGAATTGAGAAACCTTTATTTGAAATACAAAAATTAAGTATTTTTGAATGTAGATTTAACATAAACAAAAATCAATCAAAACTACCATTGGGACAGTAAAGTGGAAGCGATGGTGGTGATGGTAGTGGATTGCTTGATATTTCCTGACATAATCCATTTATCATAATAAAATTAGATGGACAATTTTGTTGTACACACATTCCATTGATTAAATCAAATCCAAAGCCACAAGATGCCGTTTTACTAGATCTCAAAAGACATGCTCCATTAACAAGATAATGTGTTTCAGGGCACAAAGATCGAACGCATGCTCCATTATAGTAATCTGTTCCAATCGGACAAACATTCTAAATCAAAAACAAACCCAACATTTTATATGTTATTGTTAATAAACACATCAAGGAAATATAGCATTTTTCAAATTAAAATCTTAAAACTTAAATTGAAAATTTCAAAATTAAATTAAGTGAAATTTATCTTTTCTTTAGGAATGAGTCAACCTTGTTCCAATATCCCAATTTAAGCACGACTGCTCAGGTTTTTTTTTATATACATAAGTTCATCCTAATTTCAATATTCAATCTCGCATTGATTAAAACCAAATTTAACCCGCGCTTTTGTGCATTTTTTTAAAGTGCGTTCATTCTAGTTTAAAAATTGTAATCCAGTTTAAACACGGCCTTAGTTTTGGAGTTGAGTCCGACTTAGGTCTTGCAATACTTATTAAGCCAATTTAGACTGCAATTTCTTGTGGTAAACTTTGGATTAACTGAACAGATATTTTGGATAGTTGCTTCAGTTGTTGTTTATACCAAATACTCATTGACTTCGTTATATTTTTGACTACTCCTGAAGACACAGTTTATCTACCACTAAATAACACTGTTTTATTTTTTTGCAAGTTTAAGGGCCAGTTATATATAATCATTACGGAACTTGATTCATTTAAAAGAAAATATTTATTTCAGTACAACTAATTCATATTTCAGATCCAACATAGTTATAATCATATAATTGAACTATGGTTGAGCCCAATTTTTTAAATTTTTTATCTAACTTCTCTTATCCTAGAAACCATTTGTTATATATTTTTCATTTATTTTAAATTATTTTAGATTAAAAGCAAAACAAAATCTATATTTAATCTATAAAAACAGAACATAAAAAGAACTGACATAATCTTTTGATTTAAGGTGTAAATTTTTGTTTTAAAATAATAAATTGATAGAAATCAGTTAAATTTGATTGAAATTAAAAAGAATTATCTAAGTGAATAATATTATGGCGTGTTCAATTGGCAATCTGAAAGTGGAAAAAAGCATTCTCAAATGCGTCCAATTGGGCAAAAGTGAAAGTTCTGATTTTGAAAAGAAGAGAATTTCTCTTCTAGATTTGAAATCAGAAGCAAAAACAGAATCACTCACACATTCAAAGATTTAAATGTCACACTTGATAAATGTCATATTTTTTTTAATTTACAAATTGTGTGAACTGTGAAGTGATTGCTTGAAATACTTATACAGTCACACCAAACTTCAAATTTTTCAGAATCGAAAAAAAACTGTTTAATTGAGATTCCGGATTGCCAATTGAAAACGTCATTTAATTGCACTTCAGACTAAAATCAAATTTAAATCATAAAACTAAAACTCACTACATCTTGTTGAGAGGAAAACCGAATTGAATGTATGAAAATTAATGCAACTAAAAATCGTTCCATTGATAGTAAGGTAATGGTTCTTTTTTCTAATTATAAACTGAAGTGTTGTGTTCTTGAGATTCAAGTAAATTGTAGAAAATGTCACAATCAACTGAACTACTTCGATGATGTAGAAAAATGTTTTAGTAAATATTGATAATGATTATGGTAGTTGCAAATAAAAATGGGTCAATTATTTACATTATATTCTTTTTTTTTAATATGTTTTTGCATCTTTTAATCTTAATAATACAAATTATAATAGATAGGGTAATGCATTGATGTTTCATATAAAAAATAAATCTTTATAACTGAATTAAATTTTATTTATAACCGAGCGAATATAAAGAATTTATCTGACGCACGACTTGGGTCTTTTCGTTTAGTCTTCGTTAACTTTTGCCATCTATAGTGAACAGCACTGATCTGGCATCTGGCTTCAGAAATCAAAATTATGGTCCATTTTAATGTTTGGAAAGCTACTTGGTAAATGACATGGGCTCTGAGAGCTTTAGACTTATAGTTCTACCTTAATACCCAAGAATTGTAGGGTTTTACTTAATTTCCCAGGGAGCATAGTCGTCGTTACATTTGGCATATAATTTAGATTTTAGGGCTAACCATAAAAGACGAACGATTTCCGAAGTGGTTGGATAAAAATTAGCGCAAGCAAGGAAATTAAATGATTAGATTATAATATCGCTTTCATGTCTTTTTGTTAGTTTCTTAAGCTTTTTTTTCCGAATAGAAGGGAAAAAAATAATAAGCCCAAAATATTACTTTCTTGCCTTTCGTTGAGTGTCGTTAACTTTAGCTTTCGGGAGTTAAAACCGAACCTCCACAAAGTAAAATTGATATTTGACGAAGTGAGAACGATAAAAAGAGAAACAATTCATTTTACATGTGTGTAATAAAGCCGACATCTCCATTTGACTGCTTGGAAAGCTACTTTTCATTGAATTTTGATATTAGCTTCCACAAGCGCCTGTCTTGTCTATTATGGCTAGCCAAGTTATGTGGCCTTTTTATGTGACAAGCCAACAATTTCTGGCTTTAAAAAATTTATTGATGAGCAATAAATACATGACTATGTTCACAAAATTTCAGTTAATTGTTGGGAGAAGCAAAATATGTAGTCAAAAAAGTTGACCCAAGTACACTAGGCGGCGATTTGTTCAAGCTTATTATCGATTGTTTGTATAGAAACCAAATACGAGTATGTCGTCAAACGCCTAATTACCAAGATTTCGAAAATAAAACACGGCTTTTATTAATATAGTAAAAAAGTTTAAATTTTATTAGAACAAAATACTACACTACTTTATGTTTTTATTTCAATTTCTTATGAAATTCTTATCTTTTCAATCATCTCTTATCTTACATCCGCATACTCAATGCATTTTAATAATTTCATGGTCAAAAAATGATCTTTAAAAAGCGATGCGCTTTTCGAAAATCATTCTCTGCATCTCGTTGCGATGCACAGTCAATATCATAACGGGAATATGTATTTTGTAAAAATTTTGATAGTTTGCATTAGTTTGTTGTTGAATTTTTGTAGTACAACTCCTGTTCCACAATCATGGGTAAATTTTTTTAATTATAATTTATATTTATTAATGTTATAATTTTCTTTTTAAATCTATCTTTTTTTGAGCCGTGTGTTTATTTAGTTTAAGGCTAAGTTAATGTTATTTATGTGTTATGTGTTAAATTTTAATTTGATATTATAGTGAGTTGTCAAATATAGATATTACTCAATTAAATAAAGTTGAAAACACATATCGTTTATTTTGCCGTAACACCATTATAACTCAAAATACATATTTCATTTGAAAATATACAAAATTGAAAATTAAATTTGAAGAAATATCCATTTTGGGATTTTTTTCAATTTTTTTTTTTTTTTTTTGGGTTATGAAGTTATTGCAACAAATGATCGATATGGAAGATTTCAATGTTTGTGATATGTGTTAATGTGCTAATGTTTTTATTTTAAATATAGAAACGCCTAAATATTAGATAAAAATCTTTAAAATTTCATCAATTAAAGTGAACAACTCTAAATAATAGTTAAAAACATTGTCAAATTTACAGCCCTTCTCGCAGTTTCTTTCACATCCCTCATGTCATGAAGGTTATAGTTTTATAAATGGAATGTGTACTCCAACTATGTGTCCTTCGTCACATGTAATACAGGAAGGTATGTGCGTTTTAAGGAGAATGAGTGTGACCCAGCCACAGCAATGCACTACTTCATGTTGCCAAGCAAACTGCCAACCACCATGTCAACAATCTTGTGAAGTCCAAATGCCAATGCAAATGCAAATTCCAGTTCCAATGCCAGTTCAAGTGCCAATACCAATTCCAATGCCAAATTATCCACGATATCCGCAATATCCACAATATCCACAACTACCACCTCCCCAACAGCCACCACCACAACAACCACCACCACCACAACAACCACCTCCCCAACAACCACCTCCACAACAACCACCTCCACAACAACCACCTCCACAACAACCACCTCCCCAACAACCACCTCCACAACAACCACCTCCACAACAACCACCTCCACAACAACCACCTCCACAACAACCACCTCCACCAGTAACCTTCCCGCCCCCAACAATCCAATGTCCAAATGGAACGATTTCTTTAAATGGCTATTGTCACTTGATTTACTGTGGCATTGGTGTTTATAGAGATGGTAAATGCATTGTAACTAATTGCCCCGAAGGAACAATTTGGAATGGTGACCGATGTGAAGTTCCTGAAGTGCACAATCATACAACCATTAGTTTGTCGACAGTTGTTATCACAAACAATGTCAATCAATCTCAGGCCAATCATGACATCAATTACACAAACAACGTGGTTGTTGAGATTACAGAGTCACCACAATCATCACAGAGCAACCAAAACCAAGTGAATTTTCCGTACGAAATCGTGGTTCCGCCGCCACCAGCACCTCAAGTACACATTATACATGCTCCTTCGCCGCCTGTACCGTTTATACGACAACCACCACCTCCCCCACAACCTCCTCAGATTATGTTTGTACCAGCTCCACAACCACCTCCACCTCCACCACCACAACCTCCTCAGTTTGTGTATATGCAACCTCCACAAGTTCCGATCATGGCCATGCCACAGACACCAATAGCTCCAAACTGTTGTACAATTACCACTCCCAATGCTTGCTTGTGGGAAGATCGGTATAGCTGCCGAAGTCATAGCTACCAGCAATGTGGATCCGTTTGTTCACAAGGTGATTTGAATTTGATACCACGAACAGTAAGACAACCTCCAGTTTCTTGTATAAATTCGGATTGTGGCTATAATCAAAGTAAGTTCTATTTCGCCACATTTTGCAAACAGACATTTAAATTTTTGATTTCATTTTAGAACCATTTTATCCGGACTGTTCTAGATGCACCAACGGTAACAAGATGGCCCAAAGTAGCTACTGCCAGACATATTGCCAAAATACAGGATGTAAATCTTGCAAGACTCTTGACTTGAGTAGATATTGTGAAAGTTATCCTGATGCTATTGCATGCAGGCCAGAGTATGGTTATGTAGAAAGTTTTAATGATGTAGATTTTTATGATTAAATAAAAAAAAAAAACTAAGCATTAATAAGGCGTTTTTTTTTAATTCCAATGGAGCTTGTAAAACAAAAAAAAAAGTTCAGACTGGTATTCGCTGAACTCTCATTACTTTATGGGCGCTCTTAACTCAAAACATCCTCCCTCATTAAGTCATACAAACTTCCCTTGCATGGCCTAATGATGGCGGATTTATTAAGCGGTTAGAGCTCGATGAATATGAATATCGGCCTTAAAGCATCAAAAATTAAAGGAGTGAGAAAGGAGTACTAGAAGTGACCAAAGGAAAACAACAATAATAATGAACAAAAGCACATCATTAGAATTTCTGTGTATTCAAAGTTCGAACCACTGCTTAAATGGGCGTTGAACAATATAACTATTGACATAAAATATTTCAAATCTTTAAACTGAAAATGTGCCAAGAACAACAAAGCAACTTTAAACAATTATATATTTTTTTTTTCGATTTTCAAACGCAGTTTTATATCATATCTACGTTAGTTACTTTTGCTGAGTACTTGGCAAATAAAAGTTTATACAAATATGTTTGCATTATATTTTTTTATCCTTATCTGCAAATAATTACTATATTCACTAACAATGTTTTACTATCACATAATGTGCAATCTTATAAAGCATAAACTAGGCTGTCCATCGCTAGGTATTCTTTGGCCGTGCTCCTAACTGTTAAGGTGTTTTTGAGGAAATCGGAGTGTTTTTTTTTTTTTGTCTTACAGCAGGATATCATGGCTTTAACGGTATTAAACCCAAAAATGTTTTGGTAGTTTAAAATTTTCGGAAAATTTAATTAAATATTGTGGAGTATTTTGAAAGAAAGTTCGAATTTATTAAGTTTGCAAGAATTACAGCATTGTGGATTGATTTTTATCTGTGATTATTTGATTATTTGAATTCGTATTTAATCAAATGTGCATGTTAACCAAAATCGTACTAAAGGAACACATATGTAGTTTCATTTCTTAATCATGAATTTAGATAATTTACAGATATCGGTTATAAAATCGCATAACGTTTTCGGGGTTAACGTTTTCCCGCACATATTTTCCGGCAACACGTTTCCCCGTGCTAGGGTTAGGTTTGCCCGTGGAATCCTATCTTTCTCAAAACGAGGTGACAGCACAGTATTGAAAGACGGTAGTTGTGTTTTTTTTTTCACTCCGGACTAATTGACAAAAAGGACGATCTCTGGGTTTAAGAAAAATTGAGTTTCCATGCGAACTATCGATATCGATAACATGTATAAAATTATCGCTTGTAGCTCATCTCTATCGGTGGTAAAGCTAAACTCCGACAATTCTCTTTTCCTGAGTTTGGCTAAATCGAAATTCCCAGATGGGTTAGTTCTTCTTGGATTTAACATACAATTTTTTTTACCGCCGCCGCGCCGTGGTATTTTTTTTCGTCATACACCCTCGGGGTTCAAAAAAAAATAAAATATCGTCCTTGAATATAATTCTCGATGAAAATAAATTCTGAAAGCTTTAGGTATTTGAGCTACCTGTAATGTTACAACTATCAAGTTCTTGTTTTAACATTCAAATTTCAAACTTATAAAATATTTTATCTAATTATCGAAACAAAATTTTTATTACATACATATGTAGGTATTTATTTTTTCAAGTTATTTTTTTTGGTCATCATACAAGTTCCTAGCAGAGTCCAACAACGGTTGTCTATCGTTAAATTAACTCAACAAGTTTTTTTATAATCATGCTTCGCCTTTTCTATTTTGAAACATTGTACCCTTTGATTTCGTCAGGAATCCTCTATATGTTTGCTTGCCTTCGTCTGTCAGCAGAAGAGTTTTCCAATTTTTTATTCCATACCACTACGGTAGTGTTGCCAAAACAATTCTTTTATTTCTGCAATAACACGAATCCATTTCTGCTGTGATTTTCTCCGCCAGTGGAATCTTTTCTATGTCCACTGTTTCACCATTTTATTTCTTGGAAGCACACGATTTTTAAACGGCTTTCTTTTTATCGATTAGTTTACAATTTCGACGAAATTTTATTTATTAATTCATTTGATTAATCAAATTCTAAAAATGCATTTTTTATTTTTTTTTCAGGAGACTCTAAACTGTATCTTTACTATTTTGATACTAACATCATTTGCCTTGAATTCAATTGCCGACAATTCTCTAGATCCAATTGTAATCAACACTGTGGCTAAACATTATGAAAATCCAACACTCGAACAATACTCGCAATGCACCAGAATTCGTGATATTTGTATTAACAAATGTGGATTCACAGATAAGAAATGTCAAGACAAATGCCAAATTTGTCCCATTTTAATCGATCAAGACATTTTGGTTCAGGGTATCAATGATACGCTTTATCGCCTACCAATAACAACATCCAAAGTCAATCAAACAAATATAATTAGACTT
Organism: Syrphus vitripennis; assembly: GCA_958431115.1. NCBI lineage: Eukaryota > Metazoa > Arthropoda > Insecta > Diptera > Syrphidae > Syrphus > Syrphus vitripennis. The sequence goes on along the minus strand of OY288108.1, from coordinate 104,140,013 downwards.
ACAAATGAAATTCGTAATATTATACGCACAAGTCTGGGAAATATCACAGCGCATAGTCAGAACAACATTACCATCTATCACAAGGTTTCACGAACAGGTGGTAAATTTGGTCTTGGTTATACGGAAAAAGGACCATGCTGTCATTTAATTGAACCACAAAGATGTAGAAGCAGTCCAAATGGTCCAATATGCACTCATAGACGTCTGCAGACATGTGGAACTCACTGCATTGCTCGGGTAATGCGTTCAAAACGAGTGGTCACATGTAATGAAACAGAATCCGACAATTGTATACAGACAATGGAGTATTTGCCAGTGCGAAGACGTCCGGGATGTCACTATACCTCAAAATTTCCATTCATAAGTTGTAAAACAGGCTCAATAAGTTTGAGTTCAAGCCGAAAGACGGTTTGTGATCGATGTTTTCAAATACCATATTTGAGTATTATTAGAGCTCAAGTTCCAAGAGCCTGTCTCCCATGCTTTGGTAGATCAAGTTATAGGAAACCAAGTCTTTCTTATCTAAACTATCAGCCTTCGTTGCCAGTCTACCAACCTTATTCATTTCAACCGGCACCTATTTCACCACCAATGCTGCCATTACCGCAATATCAACCATCAACAGTATATGATAACAATTTAATTAATAACTTTGGCAATGATGCAAATGATATAACTTTTTCATCATTGGGACTTGAGAATGACGATTTTAAAATAGAAGAACAAAAGTGTATCAACGAAGACGGAACAATCGTGGAGAATTGCACAGAAGACAACAGTCCCTTACATTTAAATGTTGAAACAAATCTCAAAGAGGATAATGGAGACCAAAGTGATTCATACGATGATTATGAAGTTGATGATGAAGAAGAATTCAGAAGTCCTACACACCGTAGAAGACGACAGGATTAAATTAATATACATAAAAACAATTCATTATTAAAAAAAGTACATGCATGCTTTACGTACCGATTTTAATCATATTTGATTTTTACAATGTGTAAAAATTTTAGTTTTAGTTAAAATTGTTGAAAGTAAATACTTAATTTTTCAGTAAATTGGTATCACTTAAATGTAGAATCTAGGATGTTTCACTTCCTGCCACGAAAACAAAACGTGTTTTATTTCACTTGTTTCTTTTCCAGATAATTCAGCGCAAATTCAACAGGTTATGGGCCCTTAATTTAAAAAATAGTTGAGGAAGTTAACGAACTGAAAAGATTAAACTTAATTTTAATCCTTGTCAATTAAAAAAAATTTCTTTGAGTATTTCGCCGTCCAACTTTGACACGTGGAAGTTTGCGGTGGAAAATAGCTTAATCCTTGATGGATTATGGAACTCCGTGCTGGGTACGGAGACGAAGGTTGAAAAATTGGCTCAGGCCAAAGCTAAAATCATATTGTTAATAGATTTATCTCTGTATGTGCATATAAAAGAAGCAAATAAGCCAAAGGAAGTCTGGATGAAGTTATCGAGTATATTTGATGATTTGGGACTGACCAGGAGAGTTTGGCTTCTTTGGGAATTGGAAAGTTGTTCGTCCGTAGAAGAGTATGTGAACAAGAGAATTGGAACAGCAAACAAATTGAACTCCATCAAATTAAAAGTCGACAATGAATGGATAGGCCATCTGCTTTTGAGTGGTTTGCCTGGAGAATTTCAGCCTATTATAATAGGCATCGAAAGCAATGGTATCGCAATTACAGCTGATTCGACCAAGGCCAAGTTTTTGCAGGATTTTAATCCATATCGCATAGGTTCGGATCAAGCGAAGGTGACATTTGGCGGTAGAGGCAAAAGCAAGGGTTAAGGCAAAGGTGTTAAATGTTTTGGTTGCGGTGGCCATGGTCACATGAAGAAAAATTGTCCGAAATCTCCATCTCATCAATCCAGTCACGTGAACCCTAAAGATCTGAGATCAATCAGCTTATCATCATTCCTTCTTAAGACTTTTGAACGTTTGATTGATATCCACTTGAGGGCAAACATTGATAAGTCCCTCCTCTCAAAGGCCCAACATGCCTTCAGTTTAAACGGCTCTACACTGTATAGTACATACAATCGAACATTCCCTCCATCATAAAGAGTATACCCTAGTTGAATTCTTAGATATAGAACGAGCATTTAACAATGTCGACACATCGGCAATTACATGTGTATTGACATCTCTCAAGATAGATAAATCGATTAGTTCGTTGATAAATCAGATGCTGATAAGCAGGATTATTAACTCAAAACTGGGCGATTATACTACACAAAGGAGTGTCAGCAGAGGTACGTCGCAAGGCGGTGTCCTACATATCCCCTCTCCTCTGGAACTTAGTAATAAATGAATTACTAATCACTCTAGAAAGAGAGGGATACAGAGTGTTTGCCTATGCGGATGATGTTGCTATTGCAGTGACGGGAAAACATCCCAATTCACTTAAAGAATTCTTACAGAACGCTTTAAATAAGCACATCAATTGGACAAATCGGTGTGGACTAGGTGTTAACCCACATAAAACCGATCTTGTCCTCTTCCCCAGGAAATGAATATCACCAGAGAGGTATAATAGTTTTTAGAAAACTGCCGCTATAATGAGAATTTTGAGGGGGATTTGAAGGTAAATTCTAATTCTGTTAACCGGAGTGAAGTTGTTGAAAATGCGTTGCTTCATAAGAATTTTGTTGCTGCTGATGTTGTCAAGGATGTTGCTGTTGCTGATAATGTCAAAGATGTTGATGCTGTCGAGGATGTTGTTGATGTTGATGATGATGAGAATAGCGAAGACGACGAAACAATGGTAGAGTCTACTGTTGATGGTGATACTGAAGATAGAACTGCGCTGCGACCGAAAGTGAATCTGATCCAGATGAATCTGCATCATCTGATTTTGTACCATCCGGATTAGTATTCAGTGGTGATGTACATGTGCGACATTCAACACGAGTGCCAAAACCAAAACAATTTGAGAATTACGTTACGTTTGTAAACTCTGAAATTAAAACGGACGACCCCGAAACATTATGATTAGGCGATTTCTGGACCGAATGCCTCAAGTTGGAAAAAAGCTGTAGAAGAATTAAATTCGTAGGAACAAAATACAACGTGGGATGTGGTTGATTTACAAGTTGGCAGAAAAGCTTTGAAAGTGTTTAAGAGTAAGAGAGATAAGAGCGGTGAAGTTGTTCGACATAAGCGAGATTTGTCGCAAAAGGATGCGCTCAAATTGTCCAAAAATAATTAACCCAGCCCCAGCTCAGGAGCCGAAAAAGTTGAAATGGAAAAGGTACCCTACCGGGAGATGATTGGCAGTTTACTCTTCGCGGCTCAAATGAGTCGACGGGACATGACATTTGCTATGCAGTGAACTTCTTAAGACGTTTCAATAACAATCCAGGTAAACAACGTTAGCAGCGAAAAGGATACTTAAGTTATGTATGTGAAAGGCACTTCAAATGCAAAGCTGAGTTATTCAAGAAAAGAAAATGATGAAATTATCAAATATTGTGATATTGATTATGCCAAAGATTTGGATGAGCGAAAATCCATAGGTCGATATGTTTTTGTATCTCAGGGCGGTGCTGCCTCATGGGCATCAAAGAAGCGAGCTACAGTTGCCTTATCCAAAGCAGAGGGTGAATACATTTCAATTGCTACCGCTGTTCAAGAAGCTACATATATGGCTGCAGGGTTTGCAGAATGAACTCTTACAGAACCAGTCAACCAAGAGGCTATTTTCTGTTAGTCAAAGTGCCATCCATCTGGCTTTTAATGAAAGCTACAGACAAAGCACGAAACATTTTATTTTATTCGTGATGTCATCAACGAAGGTAAAATCACTTTGACACACATAACACATTGCTTCAGACCTTTTTTGCCTCAGACATGGTTAACTGTTTATCGCCGGCTTTTATGTGGTGATAAGATTTGACGTTTGAAATGAAAAAGTTATCGCTTTTCGAGCTTAAAGAACACCATTTTATGGCACTTTCCATTGATTTTCATTTCATATTGATCCATTCGATAAAATTATCGCCTGTCAAATTTACAGAACCTGAATGATGCGATAAAATGACTTTTGTTCCAAATTTCAACGTTTCTCGACGAATTTTATCGATGCGATAGTTACAGAACATGGGTACAGATGCCAGCAGATATTATGACTAAGGTGCTACCTTCTCAAAGAGCTAATATATTAATAAAAGTACTATAGGCTTACAATGAAAAATAGTCTTAAGTGGTGACGTTGAAAGTAAATACTTAATTTTCAGTAAATTGGCATCACTTAAATGTAGAATCTAGAATGTAATAAAATGGATACATTCCACTTCCTCTTCCTGCTCGTGTGCCACGAAAACAAAACCTGTTTTATTTCACTTAGGTGTTTCTTTTCCAGATAATTCTGCGCAAATTTAACAAAAATATAGTTGTTTTTAATCAATTCAATAGTGTCCTTTAAGTTTTTGAGTTCTGAGTAAAGGTAGAACTATATAAAAGGAAGCTATTCTCATAAAACAAAGAAAATTTGCTACCTACATATAGGTACTACTACCTCTGGTTGTTACTAATTTGTTCTCCAGTCTCCACAAATTTTAACAAAACCTTCAATGATTTTCAATATTTGTTATATTTACCCGATACTAGAAAACAGTTGATTTAGGATGTAGTTTGTAAAATATTCTACAACAAAACGGAGAAAACGAGTTTCATTGAAGTTTTTAAAGAATGCAAATGACTTACTGGTTCCGTCGATGCATGGTTCTTCTACCACGTAATTCCTGAAAATAAAAGAAACAAATAATTAGATTTATATTTTATTTTCAAACAAAACAAATTTCTGCACAAAAAAAGGTACGTACATTCATACTCGCCAAAAAGTCGCCAATGTCGCTGACATTGTTTTTTTTTATAAAAAAAAGCTTTTTTTTCAACAAGAATTTAATTCAACGATTTTTTTTTTTTGATTACTTTTATTTTTTTTGTCAAAAAACCGTATTTAAGACTTTAGATGTAACGTTCTTTAAATCAGGTTCATTGCTGAAAAAAAATGTCTAATGGGTGTTGGAATCATGCAATTTCGGACGTGTAAACGAACGCAATGATTCTGGCAGAAACTGGAACTCGTCTAATTTAAATTGAAAAGTCAAAAGTTGACTTTTGGACTTTGCACCCTACTTTTCTTTATATTCCTGCCAATCTGAAATATTTCTCATAGAAAACCAGGAGGAATAATTGTTTTTTAATCTATACACGTTACCAAAACTATTGAATAATAAATCTAACAACTAATCAGCAATCCAATTTGCACAAACTAATCATCATGTTCTCTAGCACAAGAACTTTTGTTCGTTCTAGCATTGTAAGTATTTTAATTTCACCATATAAAAATGGAAATAAATATGTAATTAATAATTGTTTCCCGAAGTTACACCGCTGCAAGAGCACCCTTGTCGTTGCTGAACACAACAACGAAACATTAAATCCAGTGACATTGAATACAATCACTGCTGCAAAGAAAATAGGTGGTGATGTTACTGTTCTTGTTGCTGGAACAAAATGCGGACCAGTAAGTTTTCCTTCTCTAATCATCATGTTCAGGAATTAATTTGGTTTTCACCCGCTTTGTAAAGGTATCCGAAGCTGTTTCGAAAATTCAAGGAGTTGGCAAAGTGATTGTGGCAGAAAGTGACTCTTTCAATGGATTCACGCCGGAATCTTTAACACCTTTAGTTCTGGCTGCCCAGAATCAATTTAAGTTTACGCATATTCTTGCTGGAGCAACAGCTTTTGGCAAGAATGTTTTGCCAAGGGTCGCAGCCAAATTAGATGTTTCGCCAATTTCAGAGATTATCGATGTCAAGTCGGAAGACACTTTCGTTAGAACAATTTATGCAGGTAAGTGGCGTCAAAAAGTTGAGAGTTCAATTTAATTTAAAAAATAAAAGTGAGGAAGAGCGCGTTGTTATGTAATTCATCAATTTGTTAGATTGCAATCTAGCTGGCACATCGCCAACAAGCATTTACTTTGTTGCTTTCAATGTTTTCTATACAAATTAAGGGAGGAAATTATTAAACATTGTTTGGTTGTGCATTTGAAAAAAAAAATTCATATTCGTTGACAACGCGTACCTATAAATAGTAAAGCGTAAGCTTATGCTGTAACTAGCTGACATTAAGATTTGAGAGCCTTAAGAACCCATGTTTTCTATGAATTCAATTTAATTTTCTCTCTTTTGTTTACCTTGTTAGGAAACGCTGTCTTAACTCTCAAGTCCAAAGACGCCATCAAAGTTATAACTGTTCGTGGTACAAACTTCGAGGCAGCTGGTGCTGGTGGAAGCGCTGCCATTGAACAAGCCCCAGCCGGTGATTACAAAAGTGACTTGTCCGAATTCGTTTCACAAGAACTAACCAAATCTGATCGTCCCGAATTGGCTGGTGCTAAAGTTATAGTGTCTGGAGGACGTGGTTTAAAATCTGGTGATAATTTCAAACTATTATACGATCTAGCTGATAAATTTGGAGCAGCTGTTGGTGCATCTCGTGCTGCTGTAGATGCTGGTTTTGTACCAAATGATTTACAAATTGGTCAAACTGGTAAAATTGTTGCTCCTGTAAGTCCAAAATGCCTACATACATAATTTAAAACAAGAAGCTAAAACTTAAACTATGTAATTTTAGGATCTATATATTGCAGTTGGAATTTCTGGAGCTATTCAACATTTAGCTGGTATGAAGGATTCAAAGACAATTGTGGCCATTAATAAAGATCCAGAGGCACCAATTTTCCAAGTTTCTGATATAGGATTGGTAGCTGATTTGTTTAAAGCTGTGCCAGAGTTGACAGGAAAAATATAAAAAAAAATTAACAGAACAGTACTACCTACTTGAAGCCTTAAAGAATTTTTTATATATAAAAATATACATATAATTTTCTAAAATCGAATGCATTTAGAATCCATTTTTTAACTGAGATTTCTTTTTTTTTTTGATGAAAAAACTTATTGTACCTACATTATGTACATACATAATAAAAATTGATAATTTAAAAATATGTTTGCCAAGAATCACTCGATTCTTTACAAATCAATGAAAATATTTAAATTTACAAAATGAGAAGATCAGGTCTTGTTGTTTGGACCAAGAATAAAAAGCATGGGGAGTCTATATGTTCCTGTTTAGGCGTGATGGCTTTTTTAAAGAATAAATGTTCTCCAATTTGCTTTAATACATTTTAAATTATTTTTTTTTTTTTGTATTGTGGTTTAAGCAAATAGTTTTAGAAAAACCAGAAGGAAGAAAGTTTTTTCAATAGCTTTCATTGTTAAGTCCTGTATTCCCTAATTAGTTCATAAATATGTTTTCTTTTCATGAGCTTATAATGGAGTAGGATATTTTAAGTCTACTTCTGAAAGCTCGGTGAATACCGACCTAAGTATTTTGTTTTGTTTTTAATTTTCTAATCAATTTAAATACTAGGTACCAGATGGCCTAACACGCATAACGCCGACCATAGTAAGATCTAGATACAGGAGGATAGTTGAATAATTCAGTTGGGCTTAGGTTAGAAGCGGTGAAGGGGAGAAATCTTGTGTTAATGAAATTCAGTTTAAGAGTCGTGGAGCCCAAGACTTTGAACATCTGTACACTAAGCGTCTTGTCCCAGATGCGTACTACTCTTGCGTGCGACAAGGCGCATCGTGTGCAGAAGGTCTTGTAGTCTTGCTGAAGCTACAAACGCAAATATGTATATGTATCTGAAAATTTGTTGGCATTTAATTTTGAAAGAGGTACCAACCATATTAATTATAGGTACTACTATGTATTCAATTATTTTTGTAAGCACGTGCGTAGTTATTGAATACCCAATAAACGGCTTCAAAACAGTACCTACCATTGTTTGGAAAATAAAATATACAATTTATTGAAAGTTTAAAAAAATAGGTATAATATATTTAAAAATTAACGACTCACCAAAATCTTGCGTACTGACAAATCGAGCTCATACTCCACACCGTTTTTGCACTTTACCGTATTAAAAAAAAGTAACCTATTAACGAATTTTAAATATTAAAATTAATTTCGCAAATAAATACTTTTTTTTAATTTAAAGAAACAACTCGAAACCGATTTTGAATTTAATACAAAAGGATTTCAAAATAGACGATTTTTAACGTACTCTTCAACGTAACGGAACAAAATCATCCACTGTAAATATCGACCAGAAAATTAATGGAACGCGAAACACGATTGAATTTTAAAAGGTAAAAGCACATTTTCCGAATAAAACTACTCGAAGCATTGTACAAAATGATAAATAAGGAATAATTATATAATTATTGAGGACCGCGAACACCGAATATTCAATTGATGTTTAGACGAGAAATTTGTTTTAGTAATAGAAGCGCCGCAATCCGCAAAGTTAAATGATCAAAATCCACAGAAACCAGCTTGAGCTTAGTTTTAGTTTAAGCTTTTTGCTTGACTTACTGAGAAAACATATGGCCAGTTTATATTTCTAAGATCTCAGAGATCTTCGTATTCTCAGAAATATAAACAAAAATTCTCATACAAATTTCTCAATTCTACTGTCAAAACCCTGAGAATGAAAATTTTTCGATTCGATTTCTCAATTTACAAAGTGATAGCTTTGACTTTTGAAAATAATTTAATTTTATTTGTTTTTGTATTTTTAAAAGGTATGTTCAATAGAACGAAATGTTAGGTGTGTTCTCAAGGTAGTGTGAGGAATGATTGTAGTTTTTGTTGTTGGGTGTGTTCCTTAAATTTTTCAGATGAAATGTATGGAGGGATTGGTGGATATTGATGTTCAAGCTTATTCTACAACAGGGTTTGATAAGCATCAATTTTGAACAAAGTAACAAATGTACCATAGACTTTGCATATAAAATCTATAGTACTGTCATGAGCACGTAAACAGAAACAGGAACCAGAAAATTTGTTAGATCGCTAGGGGGCCGACGTGTGGAACGTGCTCATGAGAGTACTATGCAAATTTATGTACAATAACTATAGAGAAAATACTTAAGTAAGAGAATACTTTTCTCTATAAAATAGACAATGAATAAATTGCGGTCCGGAGCAATAGAAATTCGAATATTTACAGGAAGAATTCGAATATTTCAGAGGTTTTTTAATTCATCAAAATCGTTAGAATTTTTTTTAATGGAATTTGACATTTGCAAATAGGCAAAAAGCTAAATAAAATCACATTAATTTTGAGCCAATAACTAAGAAAAATTTCGAATTTTCAGAGCAAAATTCAGTTTTTCATCAAAATCATAAGCAATCTTAATTGTAATTTGACAATTTACAGCATGACAGATGAACAATAAACTTTGACCAAAACCTCTACTCATTTCATGAGCAAAAATTAGATATATGTAAGACTTTCCAATTTTCAGAGCAAAAATTCAGAGACTTTAAAAGTCATCCTTTTTTGGAATTCGATAGTTTATTGCTTGAAAGATGGGTAACTAACTATTTTTTTTAAACAAAAAATTTCAAACATTTTTTTTGACGAAATTATATTCTTTTTTCTTCTATTTACATTTATACCTCGATTGCATAAAAAAGTGTAGTCGATCCTTAATGTAAAACAATTACTATGGCCATCTACATCTCAGATTGCCATAACAAAAAAACAAAATGGCTTCCATCAGTTACAATTCCCAAACACACCCGAAACCGAAACGTCTCTTTTTTCACCACACCTATTTGACAGCCCCATTTTTGAATTTATTTTGTAGATCGACTTGAGTTCGTTTATCGTTTGTGTAATAAACCACGCGCAGTAACTTGCTTCTGCTGTTTTTTTTTTTATCATCAAGAATACAAACAAATTCTTTTCTTGTTTTCCATATTCCTTGCAACAAAAAATTATCAGCTTTTTGTGAACTATTAAATTTATTAATTGTGAGAAAGAAGTGAACCAAATATCTAATCTTTATGTTTTTCACTTCAGCCTGTGCGTTTATTTAAGTTTATTGTTTGATAATTTAACAAATAATTCAAATGCATTATTTATGCATTTTTGTTTAGTCCAGAAAAAAAAAAATTAATTGAAACAAAAAAGATAACCTCCCCATTATTGTGAAAATAATAAATTCAGTGAAGTTTGATTATTTTCAAAAAAGCTTAGTAGGAGGCCTAAACATTTTTACACAGCAGTGATTTTGTAAGTGAGTAATAATTATTTTTAATTAAAAATATCCGAAATATATTTTTAATGACAGCAAGTTTGTTTACAATCATTATCTAGGTTATTAATAGAGAAACTCAAGTACACATAATTGACATCTAATTACATACTTTTGCTGCTGCATGAAAATAGAAAAGTCTCTAGTGTCGCCTTTGGAATCGAATATTCACAAGCACACAAACAAGAATTGCATTGATTTTCCTCATTGATCATAGCTATATATTTTTTTTTTTATAGAAAGGGTGCCGTTGCTGGAGGCAGAGCTCTCCAGTCAAGCATATGGTTCCATTTTTTAGTTGTTATTCAGTTCATTAAAAGACATCACTAACCCAAACTCAGACGTTCAGATTAATTAAGAAAACGTAATTAAGTACATAATCCTATTTTGTTGTTGACCTTTGACTATGGGTCGTCGGCGTATTAGCTTATACCTATTTTGTCCAATTGAAACAAAAACTCTTTATCTTGTCTTTTTGTTCTGGAAAAAGTTTATTTTTTAATTTCAGTATTGGTATTGAGCATTTTGTGCGAGGGCTGTAGGAATAAAAGGGGCGGGTGTAGAGTTACAATAGGACATCTACAGTTAAAAAATATTATAAAAAAAAATGTATTATCTTTCGCGGTGCTGTGGTTTTATGGTAATTGCATGTAGCTACATTTATATAAAAGTTGGTGGGCTGTGGTCGTATGGAAAATGAACATTAACAATTAGTTAATCTCAGGCTATTCGTGATTAAGATTGGAATGCCATTTGTTTGCATTTATGTGGTTTCTTGATATTTCGAAGCTTTAAGAGCAACTTTTTGGAAATACAAATAATTCGTTTTATTTATTTAATTAGGTATTAATAAATCAAAACATTAAAAATTGTTATTAATAAAAGGAAGAGCAAACAGCAGCAAAGGCTTTCGGTTCTAGGATTAATATAGGTATTTTTGTTGAATAGAATTTTTTACATAGTTAATAAGTTCTTTAATTTTCGAAATATTGCGATGTTTCGGTTCTTTTAGTAGATAGGTAGGTACATTAGATTAGAGTTACATTGGTTTAAGAGTTGTGGATGTCCAGCTTCAGCTAAGGTGAATCTTGCGGAATACCATTATCAAGTGGCTTAGTTTTAGAGAACATATTTCGAATTTTTATGCAACATTTTCTGTTGGTAAGAAAATTGATTAAAATTCGCAATCTGTTAGTGTTAGGTTGTATTTGCTTACAGTTGGTCTTGATACCGTCACACTTAGATCAATGTAGATCCATTGTGGTACCCTGAAGTGTTGTAAACTCCTTGAAATATTAACCTATGAGTTCCTATCGGACCATTTCTTTTCGTATCTAGGCCATAGTTTCCTGGTATTAACACAGGTTTCTAGGAAATTCCATCTTTCGTTGGATTTTTGCCAAACAATGTTATCGACGTCTTTTATCAGTTCGCATAGTGGGATTCCTATGCTATGGTCTATAAGATAGGGATCAAGTGCTGAGCCTACTCTCGCCAGTTCATCTGCTTTTTCGTTACCTGACACACCGTTATGGCCAGGAACCCAGCAATCTGTTTAGTTCATATTTACTTACTTGCATAGGTCCGCGAATCTATTATGTCCATCAGTTTTCCGCAGCGTGGCAAAGGACATCAACTATTCTTACTTGTAATCATGTACAATTCCAGAAAATAAATTTTAGCTCTCTCCAACTCTTCCTCTTTGACGGTTCTTTGCCAAGTGCTTTTGGGTGAGCCTGCTCAAGTGCCTGCTCGTGTGGTAAGGTTCAATTGGATCGTTTGACTCGCAATTCCCTCGTTGTCCTTTCGTAGCGTAAGCCCGATCCACTGGCACTTACTTCTAATCAATGTGCTTCTGACCTGTCTCAAAATGTTTTGCAGACATATATCTATGAACGCAGGTGTCGTGTGACAGTGACTTTCCAAGTGTTGCATCCAAAACATAGCTAGTATTAAATATTGGAGCCGAACAGTTGTAGCTTTGCATTTAAGCTTATTGAGTTCTTGAACCTACTTAAAAACGGCTCAGTGCTACAGATTCTATTTTATAAAACGAGACATTTTACGTAAATTCTCAGGTCTAGTTTTGCTTATTGCAATGTCATCATTTCTGAATTAAGGTAGGTACTTACTTTTAAATGATAAATTTTTTTGACATCCTAAAATACTTACAATATTTGCAAATGGTGTACCTGGAAGAGAAAAATGTTATGGAAAGTTATCATGAGATTATAAAAATCCCACACCAAACCTTTTGTGTCCTAATTGACGATGAAGAAAACATTTGTTGTTGTTGTAGCCGGTAAACTAGCTGGTTTCAGCTTTCGGCAATAGTTATCTTGTTATTTATTTATCATGATCTACAAGAATTCTGGTATATTACCCAGCACAACTATATTACCTGCAGAGATAAAACTTTTTCGTATACGTGAGGTCGTCTAGGAAAAGTTGCAAACCTGCTTTACTATATAACCTTTGCCCCACACGCCCATTGGGTTTCTATCAAAATAGAGCTACTCTAAAATCAATGAGAAACGCATAGATTTTGTTCTTTTGCGAATTCTGAAATGCTTTTAAAAACTTTGGTCTTTTGTATTCTTCTTGAAGGCTCTTCGCTTATTGTTAAGCCATTCATTTTTAAGTTTGATAAGTTTTTTTATGAATAGTATCTAGTTCATAGATTTTGAAAGAACAAAATTATTTTTTTTTTCAACTGTTGCAACTGCAGAACAGCATTTATACAAATTATAAGGTTGATTTGATAAAGTTTTTTTATATAAAACAATTGCCAGCAGTGTTTCTTTATCTTTACAAAATAAAAAATATAAAAAAATACGAGAATAAAAAGTTAGCATCATATTTTCCAAGTAATATCTACAAAAAAATATTAAATACCTATATATGTTTGTTCTGTACATTTTGTATATAGCTAAATACGAGTTTCTTAGGTAAATTTTAACATGCTTTGAAGGGCAAATATTGGTTTCATGCAAAATTAAAGATTATACCAATGATTGCTAAGTCGAATAAAATAGTTTTTGTATTTCGTCTTATTTTCTGCCACTGGGTCGGTCTGTCTGTCGTTTCTTCTTTATTCAGTGGTACCACAACTCTCCCATCTTACTGCTTGACCTCAGAAATCTTCATCAGGCCTCCCTTTTTTAATTGTTCCATGTCTGAGGCCAACTAAATGCAGGTGCCGTTGCATTTCTTTCATCCAGGAGTCTGTCCGTCTTTGCATATATGCATTTTTAATTTTTAAGAATTTTTTTTTAGTTTGTCAAAACTCATAATAGTTAATGATAAATCTTGTGCATTCTCATTTTAGGACAGAATAAAGACCTTTATAAATTATAATACAGAATTAACATACATTTAACGATTAGTCACGTTAAATAGCATGGAACCACAAGAGCAAATCCGTGCGATCCGGTCGTACATTTTTTTTTTCTCTAATTGGTACTTAATGTGAAAGAATTAAAAATCAGATACGTCAGTCACATTCTTAAAAAGAGAAAAATCGTGGCCCGTGGCGTGGGCTCATTATACTATGTATTCAAATTATTTTATCTTTCAATTAACGACAAGTTAAGAATACATTAAAATTCATTTCGGGTTTTGTAATATATTTATGCTAGTGCAGGTAGTAACCTTCTTAAAACAATCTTCAAATAAAAAAGCAAACAATAGGAAGTAACAATTGAATCGGAGGAACATTAGGTAGGTACTTTTCTTTTCGATAACAAAAAAAAAATGCATGATAAAGGAAAGGTGCTGATAATAAAAAATATTTTAATTAGAATTGTGAGTGACACATCGCGCTATGTATGTATGTACATTAGTACAGAAGCTAATTACGCCAAATATAAAAATCAAAAAGGGCTGCTTCTGTGAAAAAGGGGCTAGTAATTTTTGGTAGTTTTTTACTTAAAAAAACTGTGTTTTATTATACACGTGCCATAATAATTTTTGAATTCTGATATTTAATGAAATTATTATTTACCAAGGTGTTTAAAATAAAAGTTGCTTGGGAACTCTTCAACACGTTGGTAGTTAGAAAATCTTAATTTTAGTAATTCTTGTATCACTCAGGAACTAGAAGTCATAAGAATATCTATTTTATAGCGTTCGATTAGGAATCGATAACACCATTAAATATTAAATGTGAGTAGGTAATTTCTAATACCGATATGATTAAATTCTAAAACTTTCCGGTAAAACTTAAAATTTTTCAGAATCATTATTGAACGCGCGTCAATGGCTTTTAACTACCTTCTTGGGGCCCTACCCCGCTGACGCAACTCTATTGCTCCGCTTAGGGTATGTTTAGTCGTCGAGCTATTTATTTTTTATAAAAGTACCTTGCCTAGAACGTTTCACTAGTTCCAATGAATTTTCAGATAGAAAAGTATTTTTATAACTACAATTGACAACTGATTGGCTCTTTTTATAAGTGCGGAATGAATTATGAAAATAAAACTTGGTGAATGAAATGTAGAATTGAATCTGATCTGATCTCTTTTCCATCAACCGTGAATCACTGCGGATCGAATTTTGTTATTCCAGTAAATTCTTTAATAAAAATTCTCAACAAAGTTTAAATTTGCTTTGAAATAATATTTTGCAAAACTAAACTCTATAAATACGAGTATGTCGATTCCTTAATTAATTATTAAATCATAAAATAATGTTGTCTGAAAATTTAATTTGATTTTTTAATTCTTGTTTTTAGTTAGATGGCCTTTGTGTTGTGGGGTTGCAAAAAAAACGACGCTATTTATGTTTTGTTTCAATTTATTTTTTGTGTGATGTAAGAAAGTATTTTTTTTTTTTTATTTAAGGAAAATGTGGCACGATTTTATTTATCACTCAGCAGATGCTTTGGCATTGCCATCCAAATGTGGTTTAATAAGTTCAATTCGAAAATGGAGAAAAGTATATTCGGAAGATAAATAAATGCAACTTACGCAATATAAAAATTATTATTATTATTATTTATTACAATATAAAATAAATTTACATTATAATATAAGCAATTAACAGCACTGGCTACCAGAGACTTTTGGCTGGAAATACAAAAACAAATTTAGAACCTATTGAACTGGTTAATAGAGAAAAAAGACCACGACACAGTTAAGAGATGTTCAATTATTGTTTTCAAATTTCAATCATAAATTCTGAGAATTGTTGAAGAAAAAAGTATCAAAAGTGGAGCAACCCACTTTTTTAACATTTGTTTATTTTATTTAATTATTCTTAACTTAAGATGTCAGAATGTTAAGGTAGCATATTTAAAAAGCTAAGATATTCAAGAATTGATAATGGTGTCAAATATTGGTTTTGTTGCATAGGAAAAGGCGACTAAACACATCAATATGTATTGTCTTGTATTATCTTTCAAATAAAAGTACTCATTAAAACACATATTTTAAATCATTTCAAACCATGCGAATTCCTTTAAAATTTTGACGCTAACAAATTTTTTTTTTTTATTTTCAGAAACACAAACATTTGGGTTGAACGAGATCCCATGTACATACATCATTTGTATAAACTTTTACACACGAATCTAAAACTCACAAAACATTTCATGAAATTTAACACTGCATAAATTCAAAATTTCTGCATCAACAAAATATTATATTTTTTATCGTCATTAAAAAAATTTATTTTACTAAAAAAATATTTTACAACAATTTGTGTGTATCGCGTTTATTTTGAAAAAGCAAAGTAAAATAAATATTAAAATCGGTAAAATAGTGGGTATACAAAAATATTTGAAGCTACCGGAAGAGTGTGAGGTTCAACAAAAGAAGACATGTTCAGTCCAGACTATGAAAAACGGATTTTGAAGCATTGTAGTCCTGTTGCCAGAAATTTATTTAATTCATTCGATGCAGCAAGCACATCAACATCACTCGATCGATTTATACCATGCAGGTAAGTTATAGATATACTTATATTTATTGTTTTATACAACTCTATGTAATTATAATGATTAAAAATATGCAAATTTATAAGAGTAAATACTATTTATGCAGGTCTAAAACTTTCCTCTGTCGACGCGACGGTGGCCATTAACTGTTATACGAATATATTAGAACCGTGACACTCTTAATCTTAACTATTCGGTTGTGTGTGTTCTTAGTCACCAGTAAATGAAGAGTGTTATTCTGAATCCGAATGGCTATATATAATGTTAATGATTCATGACTTCGGGCGGATTTGTCTCGGGAATGAAAGTATAGACACAAATATTTTTAAAGTTTATGCTGGAAGTTGATCGCAAACCTGTGATGTGATATACTATATCATTGAACATCCGATTATCATTACGCCAATGAGTACTAACATTAAGTTCTTATAATGTCTTAGATGTCTCTACTCCCTACAATACAAAATAAGAGAGTTGCTTCAAGTAAAATGCAGGGTCCAAATTACTGGATCATAATCGAGCTGACTGCAGTTAATATAGAAATGTCAATATATCAGTACTGCCGATCACAGTTTCGAAAATTTGGCTCTTGATATTCCCCGAGAATATTCGAAATGATCAAAAAATAAATTCTACACCATTCGAATGAAATCAAAAACCGATTTTAACATAAATAGACATGGATGAACTCAAAGTAGGGATCCGCAGTTTCATGGTGCACTTACATATATGAAATCTTTTGCTCTTACAACATAAAATAATAATATTTGAAGAAAAAGAATCGTAATTGTAGACTTTAACGATCTTCGTTACCTTTATATTTTTGGGCCCATATAACTTACATCTAAAAAATATTATAGAATTTTCAATTTAATCGAGTTTCAAGGTTTACATTCCAAACAGTAATGGGTTTTAATTTTTTGTTGTCTCCCTATGATAATAAAATTCTTTGAAAAGTCCTCTTTTGTTCGCAAGATCTTCATTTCAACAATTATGGCCAACATAACAACAATATTGTTGTACTTGTTTTTTTTACAAACAAATATATTTGGATACAAATTTAAAATTTAATTTTTTTTTTCTAAATCGTAATTGAGTCACGATTAATCAAAATGCACTTTTGGAAGAATTGGCAGTGATTCAATTACAAAAAAAAATTAAATAACTCAATAAAGAATGACAACACTCCTTATTGTTGGCGCACTGGGATTTCCATTTTCAATTATTGTACTCATGCTGTTAAACAGCTAAGTCGAAGAAGTGATTTCACAACACAGAAAAATTAGGTTCATAAGTTAAATAAAAGTGTTTAAATGGAGCAATTTGCACATCAATATTTTGATGCATTAATATAAATAGCTCAAAATTAATTTACAACAAATAAAGAAAATATTAATTTTGTATTTTTCTAATTTTTAAATGAAATATATAGAAAGCTACTACGCTTGTCTTTTCATGCGTGATAAATTGACTTATGTTTGTCACAAAAACAGGAAAAATTTATAAATAATAAAGATAGTATTTGCGTTCCTGTCGATCGAAGCAAAGTTGAATGTAGATCTATGCATTTTCCTTTAAAATATTTGCAGTCCTTTCTTGGCTGTCTTGGAGATCGTTGAATCTAATTGATAAACTATAGCTGAGGAGTGGTCCTTAAAGTTGATTGTAGATTTAGATTGTTGTCTTTTGGCTTATGTCACTTTTTGTGCTTATCGTGAAATCAAAGTCTTATTTGCTTTTCATTTTAAAAACGAAATAAATCACCGATTAAAAAACTAGATAAGGCGATTACAGGATTCGGAGCGCTGTGTCTCCTTACTGATTTGTCATTTAATTGATATAAATGTATATGGCCCAAAGATTAACATTTTCAACAGAGTGGAAAATTTATGTTGACTAATAATTTTAGAGTTATGATAATAAACGTACATATCTAAAACCTTTTTTCGACGATCCGGTACTTTGCTACTTGTTTATCGTAAATGGCTGGGCAAGTTACTTTACACTTAATGACAATGGAAGATAGGTTCTGCATGTTATTTGACCATAGATTTTTTTTTCAGTTTTTTCCAAATAGTTTTGTGACGCTTGAAGAATTGTCATATATTAGTGAAATAGATGTCGTAAATTCATCTGCTCACTAATTTTGGTTCAAAATTAAAATAAATTAAATACCCATTCCGAATAACTTAAATGAGGGCGAAGTTCTCGATCGTTATGAAAGGTGTACCTGTGCATAGTATACCCACACGATATCCAATGTGTTTTGAATCTTCACAACCTTCCTCTATCTCCCTTGTGGTTTGTGTGCACTCACCTTTGACGATTGCTGAATATAAGATTTAATTAAATTCAGTGCATTGAACTAAGTAAGAGAAAATTAATCTAAATTAGAGAAGAAATATATTAGAAACTCTAACCTGAATTGTCATTTTTATAAGTTGTACACTCGGTATCCCTTGAATAACTACTACTTGTGGGGAATTTTTTACTGAAAAATTCTTAGGACAACTTTGTTTACAGTTGTCATCAGATGATCTGGTTCTTAGAAATTAAAAAACCGAAATCGAAGAAATAGCTGTTCCATGATTGACTATGGATTAAATTATGGGCGAATATTATGAACGTTTTTGAAATTACATATTTTGCGACCCACATTTTTATGTTCACCTTGAGAGGCAAAATTTTTTGGAAAATGTTGCTGTATGCAAACATCGGGTTCGTTTTTCTTCGATTTCCCAAACGTTCACTTTAAATCGAACGTTCGATTCGCTATTCGTAATGAGGGTCATAGATTCCTTGATTAATTTTTGTACGACTTAGAATAATCATGGATTAAAGATGAGAAGATGTTAACAAACTGTCCCATCATTAATGTGTATTGTTATCAATAAATCTTCTGCATTTACCGAGAATTGTCATGATCTCGACTGGAACCATAACTGTCCCACTCCACTGCTTCATCCTAAGGTTCCACTTGTGAGGTTCACCAGATTGACCTCAGAACATGTCGACAGGCCTCCCAGATTTGGATTATAACATTTTTGTGGCCAATTATATTCAGTTGCCGTTGAATTTGTTTGATCCAACAACTCTCTTCCGCCATAGTATTGCAACGTTGAATGCTATTACCTTTTAAACTGGGTTCTCTGGGCATCTTCTTTTTACATGCTAGTATCAGCTAAGTTGGTTATGTTCTATTTTGTTCAATTTTGACGATATATTTTACTCTGCAAGTTTAATAACAAAAAAAAGAAAAGATTCTGAAATGTTAAAAATAAAAGTTATTTTATTTTAAGATTTTTTGTGAACTTTAATAATAGAAGTAATAAATTCTCAAAGAAAATTAAGAAAAAAAAACACTCAATTAATTGATACAGAGTGTGTTAAAAAAGTGCTGTTGCATCTTACTTGTCGTATATCTAAATTCTAACATTCAACATTGTACTAGGCTCAGTTGAAGTTGCTCATGCGCTACAATACCTTATATGTAGCATAAAACCTGTAAATTATTATGCTTTACTACACACGAATATACATAGATACATACATAGGTTCACAAACTAAAGTTAGGAATAGGATAGGAGTGCTGGTTTTTGCTTGATATTCTAGTTTCAAGTCGTATTTTCCTCTCTTACGAGTTTAGCCGTAACGTCATCGGCCCGAACGCCACACCACACCTCATCGAGTCATTGGTTGTTGTTGACTCGGTTGAATGAGTTGCGTGGAAATCTTATAGTTTCATTTTAGAAACAGTTAGAAATTGTTACATTCACCTCTAGGTTGTTCACCTAAAGCAAAGAAGTAGACAAATATAAAGCCAAGTCGTGTGCATTTTATTCGAAATGTGTTATCCATGCAACAGAAGCCAGTGTAGTCGTCTGGTTTTTTGAAATTAGAAACTGCATTATATGATCTCGTTGTGTGATCGTGTTGTGTTTTTGTTTTCTTTCGTTTTCAAGTAAAAACATAAAAACATGAGGAATATAGCTCAGCGAATTGAGTTGGATTGACTTATGAAAAAATGACAGCTCTGTAAAATAATAATTTGTATTCCAGAACTAGAAAGCAAAGACATGGAAAAATAAAATTCAAAGCGACGGAAGTTGAAAGAACTAGGGATATCGAATTTCAGAATTTATGAGTCTTTAAAGATTAAATATGTACAATTGTACATGCATGACAAAACTGAAAGCAATCTGTTTTTATTGTTTCTTAATGATTTGCAATCCAAAAACAAAGTAATGTGAGCTGATTTTATTGAAGATCACCATGTTGTTGGTAATAGGCTTGAAAATTTTAAGAAAAATAATTGTTTCTTTTTGGTAAATATTTTTCTATCATACTTATTTATAACTCGGAAGGGAGGTTGGCCTCAGACATATAACAATTCAAAATTGGGAGGTTTGCTCACGCTTCCTAAAGTCAACCCGGCTAACCACACAAGTGGAGCTTTAGTGTGAAGCAATGGAGTTGGAATGGGAGAGTTGTGGTCCCAGACAGGAGACTCTGGGCCATTGAAGTAGAAGAATAAAACATTTCTCATTTACCCGAAGACAACTAAATTGCTTTTTTTTTGTTGATGAACAAAAAATCATAAAAAATAAATTAAATCTTTATAAAACATATATGTATATATTTATAGTAAAATGAAAAATAAACAAATGGATTTAATAACCGCGCTGCAAGTCCGGAAATTATATTTGATCCGTGATCGTTTTAACTCGAAATATAATATTAAAAGCAAACAACTTTTATGCATTAAGTGTCATAGAGCGTCATTCCATAAACAATAAATTCCATTATTACTGTCTAACTTTTCAGTGTTGTTGTCTATTTAAAGTAAAGTCACTGAACTCACCTTCTACTTTTTTGGGCTTCCAAACGTTAATTGCATTAAAATGATCCATCCGCCGCAAAAAAAAAAAAGACAAAACACATAAATAATTTCCTCACAATTTAATCAAAAAAAAAAAAAAAAAAAGAATATTAGATAAGTATAAGCGAGGCTTTGGAAATATATAAAAAAAAAAATAATAAAAATTGCAGGAACCAGCAATAAAGATAAAGTAAATTGCAAACGAAGCACGAGGCAAAACAAATCGTGATGCATTGCTCTTTTTTTTCATATGAACGAATAACTTTTATGTTTGATGTTAGTAAATCCGCATATGATGGTTTGGTTATGGTTACCTTGCATGTGAATTGAATTTTTATGTTTAAATAAAAAAAAAAAATATGAATACTAAATAATGATGACAGCCGAAAATAAAAAAAAATCATATTTTATAAAACAACCTTGATATTGCTTTCTATGAAGGTAGTGTTATAAAAAAGCATTTATCATAGAAAAAGTGATGAAGAATAGACTTTTCAGGCACTGAATTTTTAAGATCACTGAAAAATTAGCTTTTCAATGTCAATTTTGCTGACAACTTAAAAATAATAATATTCAGTTATCCAGCTACATCGGCTGTCAAACATACGCTCACTTTAGTATGTACCGTAAAAATTTTTGGAGGTCGTTTTTAAGTGTACCATATAGGACATGGATTTTACTGAATAAGTGCAAGAAATTGCCATCGAAATTGCAATTGCAACTGGAACTTGAGCTACAATCACAATAATTTTCTTTGGTTGAGGGATGACCAGTTAAATTTATTTTACTGCAAATTTATATGCAACTACATACGAGTTTATAACTGCAATTCATCTACTTTATTGTTTATTTACATAACAAGAAGGAATAAATAATTGTTGTATAAATAATATTATTATTTTTTTTAATTTCAGAGCAAATAATAATTGGCAAACAAATTTCGCCTCAATTAGCAAATCAAACGAAAACTCACCACAGACTAGTAAAAAGCAACGTGATTGTGGTGAATCAGCCCGCGATAGTTTAGCATATTCTTGCCTATTAAAAAATGAGCTACTTGGAACAGCTATTGAAGATGTTAAGGCTGTCAGTGATGAGAGGAATGAAAACAACTATCTTCCGAGTGCAAAAAAAAATCTTTTTAAATACCAGTCACCAACGAAACAGGTAAGTCCATTAAAAAAATTCAAAAAAAAAAAATTCCTTTTTAGGTAGGTTTAAGATAAATTGACATTATATTTGCTAGCGCATTCTTTTTGTGTATGTATAATGTATAGAATACAGGGTGACCCTTACCTCGTCAAGAATATTTTGAGATAGAGTTCTTATAAAACCTAGCAAGTATATTTTTTTTAAATTTAAAACATAAAATACCAAAAATATTTTCTAAAATTAGTCCACTCTTCTGGATGAGGATTTTGTTCGTATTTGCTAATATCTTAAAAATCAAAGACACTAAGACAATCTGGCCTTTAGTGTTGAATTGTTAAGAGCATTGAAAACTAAAGTATTTCTTAGTAAGGTAAAATATTGAAAATCAGTTTGAACAAAAAAAACTTTTTTTTCTTCAAAATTCTTTTAAAAATTGGCAAATTAACTTGAATATTGCATTGGAAGTGTTGCCGTTTTTTTAAAAAAAATTTTTTCGTTTTAAGTATTTTTTACATACCCAATATATTCTTGTCAAGTTAAGAGACACCCTGTATATAGCTTAAATGATTATATAAACTCTGTCCCGTCTGGATTCCTGTGGTATTGAGAGACGTATTACAAATATTTCTTAAATACCTAACAAGTTCAGACAAATGTAATAAATACAAAAAAATAACCAAACATGAATTTTCTGACGCGATGAATTTTAATTTGAATTTTTTTGCTTCCATTGTGGTTCTTAATATATGTTTGCTGGATTAAGGATTGGCAATATGATGCACGATATCAGTTTTGTTTTCATTAGAAATCCAGAAAAACACATCATTGTTTTTAAAATACCACCATTGCATTACACTTAAATTTCTGGTATGCTTATATTATAATATTAGAATAATTGTTTTAAGCTAAAATTAATTTATTAGTGACAAAATAAAATTTAATTAGGTAATAAATTAGTTTTAATCGCATAGTTTACTTAACTCTGGATTCACTGTAATAATATCGACATCAATCAACTAAAGCAGAGTGTTTCATTTAGGTGACAGTGACATCAAGTGCTGACTTCAAGTGTCCAATTGTCTGTATGTACATAAAATCTAAATACACGCCCCTCTGACAGAAATAAGTTCTCAAACTAGAATGACAATCAAATGTGTGTTTGCTGTCGGAAGCCCACAAGTCATTCATTTAATTTAAAATACATACCTACCTATGAGTTTTTTTTTTTAATGAAATTATCTGTCTATAGAAATGTACCTACCAATGTGCTTTTACATAGTGTGTGGCTGCTTACGCATTAACTCTTTTTCTTCGCTCCTTCTTCAAAATTTGTATTCAATAATAGTTGAAAATTATTGACCAAAAATTGATTTTATTTATTCCAGACACATACTCCATCATCTACGCACCTGAACAAAAATTTGAAGATTAAAAAAAAAGAAAAGATTTCAAAGTAGAATACCAACAGTCATCGAGCACACCAATAGATTTTTATTGCTTTTTTTCTTACAGGTTCTTACAGGTTTTGAAGTTAAGCTATGTATATCATAAATATTGATTTTAGATTGAACTTTATAGCCTCGATATAGAGGATGAACCAAATTAAGGCACGGTATTCGAACTATTTTTTGTTTTTTTTTTTTACAAAATATTGCTACTTCTATAAGTTCTTAAACCAGCTTCCTTGGCTCAGACAGGATTGATGGTTACAAATGAGGTACATTATGCTTCTTTTTTACAAACAGTTATTGGCAGCCTAAAACACAAAAACTATTCCTTAAAACTGTCAAAGGGTCAGTGTTTGCTTAACATATTATTACACCTCCGTGGAATATTTTATAGACATATGTACATACATACATGTATACTCGTATATCAGAAATATAATATAATGTTTGCCATACACGTGACACTAAAAATTATCAGACCTAATGAATAATTTTCACGTCTTGCGCACAAGTGCGTCTGTCTCCGTTATGAATACTTAATACAATGTATATGTTTGATTAATGACAACACATATTTTAGATAACGATAAATAGATAGATGTTCAATAATTTATTCTGGGCAATAAACCTTTAAAAATGTCGAAGCCCTTTTGTATTTCATGTTATTTATTGATGAGCTTTGAGGTAACTAATTAGGGAACCAATTGTTTTATTTTTAATTTTAACGGAACCTTTATTTGCGAACGAGACTAAAAACTCAGAATCTAAAAAAATTGTACTCAAGTAGAATTTGGTAAAAACGAGCGGTTTTATTTCGTTTTCAAATACACCTATTTATCAATTATTATAAAAGACAATTATTCAAAACCACTTCAAACCACAATCAAAAAAAAAAATATGGATAAATTCAAACATTAACACAAAAAAGAACGATTTTTGCGAAAAAAAATTGGGGTTAAAATTTTTTTATTCAAATGTAAACTAACCCGAAGTCTAAAAAAATTTATTCACCATGACTTTTTTCGAGCAAAACAATGTCACTGCCATCGTTTTGCGGCGAATTGATTTGTTTTGACGAAAATATTTTTCTCAAAGCACAAATTTGTTTTCTACTAAAAGAACTATTCAAGGCTTTAAGCGAAGCGAGCTATAACTATGTTTAGTATAACAAAATTAAAACATTTTCTAATCGCAAATACAATAAAAATGTAGGTACTGTTCCACTGAATAATAAAAGAACGCGAAAAGAATTCACCAGAGATTAGATAATTTAAACAGCAATAGCACATCCACGCACTAGCTGTCTTCCACTCGAAGCCTGGAAGAATCCAACTTAAGATTAGGTAAAGTGCGATTTGGTTTGCTTTAAATCCGCAATCGATTAATAAAAATTATTTTGTGTTTATTCGCAATATTTGACCAAACACTTGTACATCACTATAAGTTTCTATTGCTTCTGTTTTGAAAAAGTAATTTTTTCAACTTAATCGACAAGTTATCTTGTATTTTTTGAAATTCGCCATGACTGCTTTTTTTTGTGTAACATCGGCCATTTGTCTTTTTTTGTAAAAAAAAAACTTTTAGTGCCTACAATCAAGTTAAACTTTTTCGTCTACTGAAATGTAGCCTGAATTTTTTATAGGTACGCCCTGTTTGACCGCTTTAAAGGCCCCTATTTCTAATAGCGAATCGAACGTTCGACTCAAAGTGAACGTTTTTGAAATTTGAAATAACTGCTAATTGCATTTTCATGTTCTACTCTCAAGGCAAAAGTTTGTCGAAATGCAATGTTGCTCTATTCGAATGTCAAAGTCAGTTTTAGTTCGTTCGTTTTGATTAGAATCTTCTTTTCGTTATTCATAATGAGAGCCTTTAAAAATCTGTTGTATCAGTAATGAAGTTAAAAAAAAGTTTGTGCTAAAACCTAAAACTTTATTGAGCTATTATCGCCTCATAAATCGTATTGCTTACAATCAAAAGAAAACATTAAATGTGTTTTTTGTGATGAAGAGTCAAGTCAATAGATTTATTGGCTCTAAAAACTTGTAGGTAGCTGTCAAATGTATTGAAACCAAATTAAAAGAGGTGACCCCTTTTCTAAACTCTAGCGCTGCATTTATATTTTTACCAAAAGAAAATTTATTCAAATATGCCCTCAATTTGCCTTTTTTTATAAATATTCTATTTTTTTTAGATACTCGTATTATGCCCTGTGCATAAGAAAAATAAAAATAATTAATCTTAGTTGGCATATTTATATAAATTCAAGCTCCAGCGAATGTTTAGCTAATTCCGGTTCTGTTTCTTCCCCGAGAGACGAAACGTGCAAAAAGATAGTTTCCTCCTTTCTTCTCACTTCTCATCGCGCTGACTGACATAAATGTGTGTTATATATGTACCTACATATAGTATATCTAAAATACGAATTCCAAGTTGTTTTGCTACCAATTGAGCAAAAATTAAATGTTACAAAATAAATCATGAAAGGTTGGTTGTACGAGAAAAGCCAAGCGAAGAATAAAAAGAAATAATAATAAGTAAAGTAGGCAGAAGAAGCCAGCTAAAGCAGGCATCACAAACAAACAAAAAAAAAAAAAAGGTTTATCTCTCTAGTTAAGATACGATTTAAGCGAACATTGTTGATGGCTTGCACTACAATATATCTAGTTCGTTAACCTTTTAATTACATTAAAAAGGGCAGAAAACTTTTAAGTACAATCACGAGCATTACCGTCTATTAACAATATGAGTTTGAGTAGTTTATATGTGGACGTCAATTTTGAATTTGAACGAGCTTAGTCTCGTTTGAGAATGAAGTTGAAGAGAATTGCAGCAGAAAAATACAAAAAAAAAATTTATTATCTCTCATCACGATCAGCAGTTAGGTAATTCACGTTAAGTTCTTGCAAACAAAATTATTTAAAAAAAAAATTCCGCACAGATTTCATGTGACAAACTTGACAATTTTGCAATTTATCAGTGCAGAGTAACTTAAGGTATCATCGACGGCGGCGATCGGTCGGTCGAGCCTATAATGAAATACATACATCCTCGTTTAAATTAACGCGTGCATGTCAGTCAATTATGTAAATGACCATTGAAAGATTGTACATCCTCTTATGGCAGGTAGTTTACACATCCGCGGAAAATAATTGTAACAAAATGATTTGAATTTTAAATCTTCAAAAATTTGCAAAAGAATTGCAAAATTTACTATAGGCTTATTTTTTACACCTCGTATTTTATTTTATTTGTATTCATGATTGTAGGTAAGTGACCATCTTTACAAATAATGTTTTAACAAAAAAAAAACTTAAGGCCTTTGAAGAAACTGAATTGCCAGTTGAATACACTATTGCTCTGAGATTATTGCAAAACATAGATAATGCCGTAAATTAATTGAATTAATTGAATATTATTTAAAGAAATCCTTAAAAAAAATATGAAAAACATAAAATTATTTGAATTGATGCCACCTGATGTAAAGAAAAAAAAATTAAATTTTTAAATATCGTTCATAGATTTTTCAAATTAGAATTTGATTTGATTTTTGCCTATAAGGAGGTTTGATCGATTTAGTAGGACCCAGTTTTCTCGCGTTCTCTATTATTGTAATGTAAGGCCTGATTAATATCTCGAGTTTGGTTTTTTTTTTTTAATATTCCAAAACTTGTCCTATATAGTGCCATAGTGCAATTTCACGGCTTAGCTGAAAGATTGTATACTTTTTGTGTATCAATTTTTTTTCTTTGATAAATAAAAAAATAACTTAGATTTTGGGTCGCTAATGTTTTTTTTTTTTTTCTAAATATTGTCATAAACCGAATTTAATTAAAACATTATGTTCAGTAGTTTGATTTGAAATATATAACAGCACTTTAAAGAGAACCAGCAGCGCAATCTATTTGTTTTGATGTGTGCCAATAGCCAACATGTCAACACAAAATAAATTCAAAGCACTGGAAACAAATTACCTACAATTTTTGACAACGCCAGCAATTTTTTGTTCTTGCTTATAATACGTAATATGTACTTACAGAACGAATAAATGACCTGAAGCTTCAATTTTATTAAAGCTATTCGATACAAGTTTCTATGTTCTGCTCAAGCTTAAGGTTTCATTGAATTTGAAAAGAAAACCCTAAACACGTTTTTTATTTCTTTTGCGAAGAAACAAGTTACTGTCTCTAGTTTCTAACAACAGGTGGATGTATTTTTTTATTTTCTATTGTAACACCGATAGAACTTAGAATTGAAAGAGAATGTCAGTTCCCATCTAAACAACATACACATTATCTTCTCGCACAATCGAAAAATTCATAATAGGAACTTCTTCAAACAAAATAGGTATACAAAAAAAAAGTTAAGACGGCCGGCATCTTAATGATCAACAAAACTATACACAAAAGCTAGTTGAAATAATACAGAATGGAGTCTAAGGCCACTAAACCCTACTTAAAAAAAAGACACTAACAAAAGTCGGTGTAAGTGTTTTTATAATTTTTTTTATAATATTAGAAAAAAAAAAAAACATTATTAATAACTTATTTTGTATTTATACTTTCTGTTTATGGCTGCCAGAATGTATGTATTTGAGCCTGAGGCAAAGCTCTTAAGAATATGAATAGACACAAATCGATCATCGCCCTACAGGTTTCTATCTAAACGTGAAAAATTAATTATGGGGTTTCAAGTTATTAGCAACATTGATTGAAACCTGTTTATATATGGAGATACAGAAACAAATTCGCCGAATAATGTCTTTTGTTTGTATAGATCACAGCAAACAATCAATGTTTGTGTGGGTACATTAGTATGTCCCAAATAAAATCGAAATTTTTATTTTTCATTTTTAGGCATAAATACGGCAAAAAAATATTCTATAAAATGGACTGTTAAACAAGACTGTAGACTTAGTAACAAAAAATCTAGAATAGTTGGTTAAGTTTAAAATAATGAATAATATGTTGGTATAATTACACTAAGACCTTAATATCTATTCTGCAACCATTGTTGGATTCGAATTCACTTTCTTCATCCTTCATTATATTTTACTACAGTTCAGGTCAAATGAGGAATTCAAGCAACATGCTACCAGCTAGGTCCATAGTTAGCTATTTCCAGTTTCGCATACCAAATTGAAGTCCGCTCCCAACTACATGAGCCACCTGAGTCATTGCTTTCCTTTACTGCGAATCCATCGGGATTCGATTCGAAGAGCTTCCGGTCCGCTGGGGGTGGCCCCGGTGCAGTGGAGGTAGTGCTTGACTGCTACCCTGGATGTGTGGGTTCGATCCCCAGTCTAGGCAGCAATTTATTCTATATTCCCTCAACTGAACGCCACTCCTGGGATTTAATGAGATAATCAAAACCTAATTTCTTAATATATATGTTTGTATTTTTTTTTTTTTTTGAACAGGTTCATCGCTGAACCTTGACCCGTGTGACCAGATCAGTGTCGCGGTGTAGTCCGTACAGTTCGTGGTTAAAACTTCATCTCCAACTTCCACCTATGCAGACCAGAACTCAGCATTCTCATCTTCCTTTGAGAAGGTGTCTTATAGTGGGACGTTTTAGTCACTGCCTGTCCGAGATTTACTCTATAGTGTTTTCTATTAAAGCGCATTAATTTAAAAAAAAATCATATCTAAAATGAAACAGCCTGATGTGGAAAAATAAAAATTGGACAAAGTATCGTGTACTGTACTAAATGAGAATAAAGTCTTCGTCAACCTAATGCCCTAGTTGATATTTTAAATACCTATCGAAAAAATTACATAACAAACGTTCTAGTCAACTAAAAAAAAGTGTATTTTGTAGCCCTACTTCTGACAAAATCACTTCATATTTTCGTTTCCAATATATTTCGTTATGTACATATGTACCTACTAGGTACTTTTTTGGAAATATGAATTCAAATCCCTTTCTAAAATTCTTTTTGAAGCTTTCTAATTGCATTATTTTTTCTCCAAGTAATCCAAATAAACCTTATAAAGAACACGAAAACTTATTTATTTATAACAATTAATAGCACAACTCTTTTTTTTTTAATTCTTCTTTTTAACACGCATACAAATTTATCCCGTCTTTGAAAAGTATAATAAAATACGAGAGCTTTAAATTGAACAGCTTTGTCACGAAATACATTTTCTATGATAATTTTTATTGCCCATTCCCATTCGATATGGTTTGGCGATTATTTTGGGTTAAAAGAAGCCAATTTCTAGGACCTTCACGATTTTTGTTGTGGTGCGATTTATTATATCGGTATACCTATTCAAAAAAAAAAATATATTTTACTGCCCGTATAGCTGAAAATCGTGGGAATTAACCCATAATGTAGTGTGGGAAATTACAACGACACGACAGAATGTGGTTGTCTTCAAGTAAAATACCAATCGCAATCATCAGATACATTACAATTGGTATAGGTATGTACCTATACAGAAAATTAATTTCAATGCTTGCAAGAAGACTGATAGTTGTGTCTTCTGTGGAAAGGCTTCTGATATTAAAACGTAAAGGGCCTAGGTTAAATTTGAAAAAAAGATTGAAATAAAAGGGACTTTGGTATTTGGTAGATTTAGTTTAAAAGTTTTTTTGAGTGGACACTGGACAGATACCGATGTTCTTCTAATTCTGAAAAATTCACTACAAGTCTACTTGAAAAAATCATCTCATACTATTATTATTAATAGCTTTTTCGCTTGGCAATCCGAAAGATGAATTTATTGCGTGGAACGCACTACGGACGATTCTTGAAACAAAATATAAAGCAAATTTCTCTTCTTGAAAAGAACTGTCATTCTGACACCAATCAAAAAGGCCATAGTTGTCCTCATATTATTTTATTTATTATAAACTACCTTTATGCAAATTGTACAGAAGATTTATTTATTTTGTGTTTTTTTTATTTTGTCAGGATTTCAATGAACAGTGTCCATACTCGTTATCACCAGTCAGTACTAAAAGCCAAAAACTACTACGGTCTCCGAGAAAAGCAACACGAAAAATATCACGGATTCCATTTAAAGTAAGTATTTCTATCGTAAATTTAAATTGACATCCCACACCTAGCCCGATGTTATAATAATAAAGAAATAAAAACCTATCGACTAGAGGAAGTCATATTTGTTTTTCCTTTTTGCAATTTAAGTAAATCAATTATTCATTTATTTTATTTGTTCTTTAAGGTGTTAGATGCCCCTGAACTACAAGATGACTTCTATCTGAATTTAGTTGATTGGTCGTCGCAAAATGTGCTAGCTGTTGGACTAGGCAGCTGTGTATATCTATGGAGTGCGTGTACAAGTCAAGTAAGTAAAATACTATATATATTTCAAATATACATTTGTTATTTACAAGTTGTGATTATTATTTATTTTTTAGGTTACGCGATTATGTGACCTTAGCCCAGATGCGAATACAGTAACCTCCGTATCATGGAACGAACGTGGCAATTTAGTAGCTGTTGGTACACATCATGGTTATGTTACTGTGTGGGATGTAGCAGCTAGCAAACAGGTAATGTTAAAAAAGAAAACAAAATGTAGAAGCTTTTATTTGTTCTAAGCAAATTTACTGAGATTCACGCAATAGAGTGTGAAATAATGGCAGTATTTGAAGATATTATTATCGCAATATCTTAGCCAAGACCATTCTTTCTGTTAAGTGTGATGTTTTGTTTAATTAATTTATAAAAAGTTTTTTTGTTTTTGACTAAGAAAATTATTCTATTTGATTGCAGATAAACAAATTGAATGGTCACTCTGCTCGTGTTGGGGCCCTGGCTTGGAATGGTGATATTTTGTCGAGCGGTTCTCGAGATCGTTTGATAATTCAACGCGATACTCGTACACCAGCGCAACAATCTGAACGGCATTTAGCTGGCCATAGGCAAGAAGTATGCGGTCTAAAATGGTCCCCGGACAATCAATACTTGGCCAGTGGAGGCAATGATAATCGTTTGTATGTGTGGAATCAACATTCACTCAATCCGGTTCAGTCGTACACCGAACATATGGCTGCAGTTAAAGCAATTGCATGGTCTCCGCATCACCATGGACTGTTGGCAAGTGGTGGCGGAACAGCCGATCGCTGTATACGCTTTTGGAACACACTAACAGGACAACCTATGCAATGTGTGGACACAGGATCGCAAGTGTGTAATCTTGCCTGGTCTAAGCACTCCTCCGAACTAGTGTCAACGCATGGCTACTCTCAAAACCAAATTCTGGTTTGGAAATATCCCTCCCTAACACAAGTTGCAAAGCTCACTGGACACTCATACCGCGTACTGTATCTGGCATTGAGCCCGGATGGAGAAGCGATTGTCACTGGGGCTGGCGATGAGACACTTCGTTTCTGGAATGTGTTTAGCAAAGCACGTAGCCAAAAAGAAAATAAATCTGTGCTCAATCTCTTTACAAATATAAGATAAACTGAAAATTAGGATAATTTATATATATATAAAACCACCTCCACCTCCTCTTCTAAATATTGGCTTCAAATGTTTATTCTTTTAGGTATAAATTATATAAGGAAAAATCCTTAATCAAAGAATAATTAATTTAGCTTGCAATAGTCACTACAACTTTCTTTTTTTTATTTTTATTCTTTTATTTTTATTTTCATTTTGTTAACAATTTTAATTTTGTTAAAAAAATCTATAATATATTTTGTATTTAACTTTCATATGCATTGTGCGTATGTCTGTATGCGCTTGGAGTTAGGAAAAATATTATATTATACAGAATTAAATAAAAATAACAAATAATAATAAAGAATTGTGTGAAATAAAAAATTAAATTTAAAATTAGTTTTTTTTTGTCCGTTATATTAACATAATAATGGTTATAAAAATTTAATAGGTTACGCCACGAAATACCAAAATAATAAAGCAAGCCACACCCATTTAGGGCGCGTTCTGGTAAGTTTTTGAAATTTGGGGAGTGACCTAGTTAATTTCTAAATATTTGTGGGCATGGCCTATATAATTTTTTCTGAATGATACAAAATGTATAAAACCCACTATGCGTTTGCGTTCTGCTGTTTATCGATCTAAGACACAAAAAAATCATTATTTCGCATATTTTTCGATTAACAAATTTAATCGACTGAGTCTAAAAATTTCCTAGATTTTGCGCTAAAACCATCTTTAAACCATATTATTGAAGCTTGTGGTTGCCCCAGGAAAATGTTTTTGATGTCAAAATGACCGTATATTGTTCAAGATTATGTAGAAATGAAAACTTTGAAAATCCGTTAGAAAATGAGCATAAAAATGGGCATTTTCTCGAAAACTTTCAATTTTCCCTATTCAAGGCCATAATACCGTTATTTTGTATAGAAACCAATATTTTTTTTATATCATTGTTATTGTGCTGAATTTGTCTTTCCATAGACACAACATTTTCCAAGATCGATCCACTAGTTCTCAAGATATAACTGATTTTGTGCGGAAAATTTGAATTTTTTTGAATTTTCCTTATGTTTACCTTAGATTTTTTTAAAATTAAAAATGAAACTAGTTCAAACCCCCCAAAGGCAAAAATTAACTAGACCATGTCCCCAAATTACACACGGCTCGAAGAATAAACCAAACCACGCCCATTTGGGACCAGGCCTAATTTTAAGGGCGTGTCCTGCTAATTATTTTTTTGCAATATGGCCTCGCCACGATTCTTTTTCTATATCGATGAAAAAACAAATTCCTTTCAAGCATTTGAAAATTTCTTTTTATTTATTTACATTTGGTTCATAATTCATTAACTAATAATAATAAGAAAAAAAAAACGAACAAATACAGCAGGAATCTGTAGTAAACCATTCAAACATTCTAGTTGAATTGTCCGTTAGTCTCTGATCTAAAAACCAACTTTAAGTATAAAATACACATTTTCTCATAAAGTTCATTTTTACGCAAACTTTTTCTTTTTGCTTGCTGGGCATGGTCTGCTAAGGCTCGCTGATCTCTTCTTGGCTTTATAAATTCGAGGGTCCATTACTTCAACTATAACTTTGGTGTTAATTTTAAAAAGAAGTGAAAATTTTTTCACCGATACCGGGGCATATTTGTCTCCAATTGCGATGTGGGTATAGATCTTCGACAGATCGATTGGATCGGGTTTCTGCCCATAGAATGAAAATCCTTGGGGTTCACTACTTTTCGTTGCAAGATCACAACGTTCCGCTGCAGGGTTGTCAATAATGCTATTCGATTTCGCGGTGATTGTACTAAATAGGGGTGCAGTAGGCTGAATGAAATCTCCACATATCGATGATTTTCTCTTCTTTATCTTCTGGGGTTCAGATGGTACTAAGAAGCTGTTTGATAACCCTCGCTCACATCCACCCATAGCTACAGTGCTTCTTCGTTTGGCAATTCGCTTTGCTGTGACCGTCGTTGGTGGGGGAGGCAGTAGTGATGATGCCTCTATTGACTTTTTTGCCAGCAAACGACCCATACAAAGGGGTGGAATCGGAGGTTCGAGAGCCTTCTTACAAATCTCATCGTACATCGCCTGAATACGCTCTGTATTACCATATTGAGTGTCAAGGAGATTCTTTTTTGCCGCAATCAGACCATTTGGAAATATTAACAACATCTGCAACAGAAATGATGATATTGTTTCATAGCTGTATATCTCCTTAAAACCAGGTAGAACTTTCATGTGGAACGCATAACAATGTTGCATGTAAGTATTGAAGCTACTCTGAACAGTCTTGCAGAAATGACAAATATTGAAACCAGCAAAGTGATCAATCATATGACGTAGAGTTGCCAGTTCATTAGTTGACGAATACTGACACATTCCGCATCGGTAGATTACCTCGTCTTTGATTTGCTTATATCGAAAGTTGGAATTTTTATGACGTTCTCTTTCGTGCTCGATGATGGAGTTCTTATCGGCACAAATTTCTGCGCAAAAATAGCATTGCATGTAGACTTGACACTCACCCAATGCAAGTAAATTTTTAAGCAAGCCCGATGATAGATTCTTAGCATCTGTTAGCTTATGTTCGCGCAGGTAATGGTTTATAAGGACATCCAGTCGTTTGATTGGGTAAACAAAAGGACAATGCCCACATGTATTGGGTACGTTAGGATCTGTCGCATAGAAATTGCGTTGACCGTGTGAATTGATTAGGTGAATTTTAAGGGTGATGTGATCGCCTACGTGACTGCAAAGGGGACACTTCAAAAGGGTATGCATGCGAAAGAAAAACGGCAGTCTCGGTACCATTTCACTATTTTTTTCGTGCCAATGCTTCCCCTTCCAATGCTGGCTTAGAGAACTAATTTCCAAACTTGTATAGTTACAATGGAAGCATGCTAATACACCGGGGCTCATCGAAGAGTCTGATTCAGATACTGGGGCAATGACTTCATCATCTTCATCGTCAAAATCTACGCCTGAACAACTAAGGCTTTTTTTAGTGCGCTCAGCATCTTCTTCGTTTTCCATTAGAATACCACGTATACTTCGAACTCGTTTAGGATCATTGCGCGACCATAACGGCCGAGTGTCAGCTGCTTTATCTTGAAGAGTCTCATTGATTTTATAAAAAACATACTTTGCTTCGCGGATCTTCGACGGATGCTTATTGTCGATATGGTCCATGATGTGAGCCAAATGTGCTGAGCCAAATGTACAATGAACGCAGTGGTATTGATGTTTTGCGTTGTGCTGCGAATTAGCATGTGAAATCATCTGGTTCCAAGTGACCGTTTGATGTTTGCATATCGCGCATTCCCACTTCATTTTGGTATTGGGAGCTGTGCTGCTCGATGTTGCTGGAGATTCGGCTGGTGAGTCACATTCGCTAGTTGTTGAATGACTTGATGTAAGGTTTCTCCCCGGAATGGGATGTGTAGATTTTTTGGTTTCATTCTCACACCGGTCATAGGTTATTAGATTAGCAAAAGAAATACCAGCATGCTTTTCATTAACATGTCGTTCGACAACATGCCTAGTATAATGAAAGTACTCACATTCGCTGCATTGGTATATTTTGCTACCGTGGAATTTAAGATGCTGCACCACCCGCTCGGTACACATATTCTTTTTGCAAATCTCTTCTTGACAGTGTGGACATAAATAGCCTTTCTCTTGGCCATGAAGGGCGTTTAGATGGGAGCGCAGCATTTGATCGGTAATCGTTAAGTATTTACATCCAGGGTGTCCACACACATACCGTCGCATATCAGGCACAAACACCGGAATTTTGACATTTTCCTTGGATTTCATTGGACCTGTACCTGTATTAGAACTACAAGCAAGATTGAGCATTTTGTCAAAGTGCTTTTCATTCTTTTCAAGGCAAGGAACAGGATTAACGGGATCAACACTTCCCACATCAACATCCTGATTGTGCAATTGCAAATGTCTGAACATATTGGTTCTCACTTTGGTTTTGTAATTGCAAACCGAACAGTAAACTTGATTGTTGAAAATCGGTTGAATTGGCAGGAGGTTTTGTTCGTTTGGCTTGAAGTGTGTTTTATTCACAGCCTTCCTGCGTTCCCAATCGACTATGAGCTTTTCGCCAAATTGAATTAATTCCGTAGAAGTGAGTTCCGTTTCGCTGGCTACTAAAAATGCAGGATTGTTCGATTTGTCGTCTGGAATCATATTTTGTGTCCGAGGAACACCGGACAGTGAATGAATTTCAGTAAAATGCTTTTGAACTAGAGCGAAATTGAAGAATGTAGTACAGCTGCAAATATGGCAAAAGTATTGATGGCGGTAATGGGATCTCATATGAGCTTTCAACGTAGCTGGTCGGTAGTAGTTAACTGAACAGTGTGGGCAATTTAGAGAACTTCCAGGCGATAGACTAGGAAACGATGTGGGGACAATATTCGTGTGGGTGGCCAAATGTGTCTGGAAATCTTTCTCCGTAACTGCACATTTGCATTCCGGATAAAAAATGCATCTCCAAATTTCGTCTTCTGAAAAACCAGTTGGGGCAACAATTTCCTCGGCTATTTTTCTCAACCTTTTCGGGAAACTCATTTCTCTGTCCTTAGATTTGTTTTCTTCCAACACCGGCACAATCACCTGCGCTGGCCTTGATACCGGTTCTGGGATCTGCACTGGCGCTTGACTCGTTTGCTGTTTCACATTTTGTTGATTTGGTTTCGAAGTAGTCCGCAGAATGTCTTGAATTTTTTGTGTCAGCTCAACTGTCGATGCACATGATGTAGCAGCAACTGCTTCGGATCTTGAATGCACTTGGTACATATGATTGAAATAATGATTTGTATCTTGTCCGTAGAAACTGCACACATGACATCTCAATGATTCTCGATTGTTGTCGCTTCGAATGTGAGCCAAAATGTGTTCATTCATCGCCGATCGGATGTTAGAGAAGAATCCGCATTTGTTTACGCAACAAATAAAAGCAGTTTGTTTTGGTGGGATAGGAATTTTCGGCAACGGAGAGTTTCGTTGTGGTTGTGATATAGTGGAGGGGTTTATTATTTGTTTAGGGGGTTTAGGAGACGCTGTTGGCTTTTCTGCTTCTCTTAGCGAGGACGAAATTTCTTTGAGAGCCGGAGAGTTGCGTCTTTCAGATGGTGGTAGTATTTGGTCTGGGACTTGGGCCGTTGAGGGTATAAGCGATACAGACTTTCCTCCAGCATTTAAACTTACCACCTGAAATATAAGAATTTGATTCTTGACGTTATTTTTGTTTTCTTAAAACAAGAATTTCTTGCAAAAAAAAAATTATATATTTATTTACCTGACTTATTTGAATTCCCCCTGGAGCTGAATCAGCCTGCTTA
Source organism: Syrphus vitripennis (assembly GCA_958431115.1). Lineage (NCBI taxonomy): Eukaryota > Metazoa > Arthropoda > Insecta > Diptera > Syrphidae > Syrphus > Syrphus vitripennis. The sequence continues at coordinate 104,102,600 of OY288108.1, read as the reverse complement.
AACACCAAATTCAATAGATCATTATCGGTCACTCCTTCAGCAACATTAGTAATGGTGAACTCCTTGCTAACATTTTTGAAAAGCGGTATATCCATATCGAACTGCGGTGGTGCTTTTGGCGGAATCATTGCCTTGGGCTCACTCTGCAACATTGTTGACAAACTTAATTCAGAAGTGTGGGATGGTGGCACAATATGAGATGGTTCCGTGTGGAATGTTGTAGTCTGGGATGGTGGAGTGTGATATGGCGGAGTTTGATATGAGGGTGGAGTCGGGGATGGTACATTATGAGATATTGCAGTGTGAGCATGGGTTGATGCATTGCCAAAAGGTGAAAACTGCTGAGCTTCATTTATAATCTTTGGTTTATCTGTAGAAAGAATGTCCCCTGTGAGTCTGCGAAATTTAATCCTTGGTTTGTCGTTCGAACCTTCATTCGGTGTAGTTGTTCTCGTTCTTGAATGCACATCTAACATATGTTTCATTTCACGGCATTCTCCATAGTCAACTTGCATTTTGCACGCATCACAGTAGCCATTCCATTTGAGTGAAGAATGATCAAGAAGAAAATGATTTTGAAGACCATCAGGATGGTCAGAGAAAAGAAAAGTACAAGACTTGACCATGCAATAATACCTCAATGAATTTCCATTCAGCGAAAAGCCGAAGTTTCCAATCTTTTGTATACTCGAAGATTGTGAAGATGAGGACGAAGTAGATTGTTGTTGTGGTTTTACAGCCAACGAAATAGCATTGCCCAGAACGTCATATTTAATATGTTCCATATCAGTGGCCATATTAATGGCATCTTGAATATTTTCTTGTTCTTCGGGCAGCGAAAATATCGATGAATCTAAATCGTTTAAATCCAATTGAGGGAAACTGGTACCGTCTCCATCGAGACAATTAAAATTTGACGTCAAAAGCATGTCTAATGAATCACCTGGAGAATCTGGTAAAAATTCCGAGAAATTTGGAATTCGTTGAATTGGTTGTTGATTTACTTGTGTTGCTAGTTTTAATGGTTCTATCGAAAGCAGAGGATCTGAATTCGTAACGGTCACAGGTTTTTTTGATTGTTCAATAGTTTTTTCTCTAAACTCTAAGGATTCTACAGATTTTTTCTTCTCTTTTTCTTTTTCTATTTCTATTTCTTTTTCCTTTTCTTTCTCTTTTTCTTTGAACTTTTTCGAATTCTTCTTTGGGGCTATCGATGCATATAGACGACTTAATGTTTGGAAAATGGATTTATTTTTATTTTTGTCCTTCTGTGATCCACCTTTTGATGTTTCCGTAATTTCAATATCTTCCCAATTGTCATTATCGTCTTCTTCATTTTCATTGCCATCATCACTATCTGTACAATAATCATCATCTCTTGTTAAAGACTCATCTATGACAAGATTATCAGATTCATTCAAGGACTGCGTTGACACAGATGAATTTACTGCTGTTGGTAACTCAAGTATTTTTTCACTAGTCGCAGGTGGTGTTTCTGGCCTGTCAACTAATTCCAAATCAAATCGAATCGACTGCGAGCCATCACGACTGTCTTTTTCTATTTGATAATTATTCTTATTTGCTATTGCATCCTCCTCCGCAATATTTTGTTTTTCAATATTTTTGAATCTCTGGCTTAATTTCTCTGCTATTGTTATCTTCTTCGTTGCTAGATTCGTTTTATCCATAGCTGAATCCTCGTTCTTTTCAATTGATTTCAAACGCTCCGACAGAACCAGAGAAGTTGGAGATGATCGATCGCGAGGGAGGAATACTTCGATGTTAATGTTTATATTGGTTGGTTTTTTTCTTGATATCTCAGAAACATTTATTTCACTTCCAGATGGGGCTATAGTGTTGTCTCTCGATAATGGAGAAACCACATTCATAGTTGAAGGTAAATCGATTGTTTCGTCTGTTGGTTGGGAAGGCTCAGTAAGATCTATAATACTTGAAGATGCCATATTTCCAGGGATGAATGCTTCTTCAGTAACTGAATCAATGGACATTCCTGATTCTCTTCTCTTGATTATACTCTTCTTTTCAGCAGGTTTATCTGCAGATGTTAAAATTGCATTGCAATCAGATACAATAACCTCACCTTCTTTATCGATTGATTTCAAGTGTTTTTCTTGGTTCGATTCAGTCAATAATACCCTTGGTTCATTTGATTTGCTCACAGAAACATCATTTGTTGCAGAAGAAGTTGAAACATCATCTTTAATTGAAAGCTCAGACTTATTTTGTTCTTTTTTCGGAACAGCTGCCGTATCAATTAATTTCACTTCTATAATACTTGCTAGAGAATCTTTGTCTTCAAGATCGTGATGAATTTTCAAATGCCGAATTACTCCTTGACGTAACATCTGAATGAAATTACACAAATGACAAACATAACCCATTATGCAATGTTCACGAAGATTTATTGGGTCCCTAATGATCTTCTTCGCATCTAGACAAAACCTTTTAATGTGTTCCATCATATGACTGCAGCCGTTCATTCCTTTAAAACAATTCGAACATTTGAATCCATATTCGCCAGTGTGTATTGTAAAGTGTTCCATCCATCCACGAAGTGAATGTGTTGCTTGGAAATCGCAAAACGGACAAGTATAGAAGAAAACTTTTTGGGGTTTCTTAGGCAAGGAATAGAGTGGACGATTATTTATATTAAGTTTGAATTCTTCCAATATGTCTGCAGGTAAACGTGATGTATAAACTTCTGAGTCATTGTGAGCAGTAAGATAGTGTGGTGCTATAAAACGCGCTTTCTCTTTGCAAATAACACAGCAATTTGAATAGTCAGATTTTGTATGATATTCGGGATTAGTGTTTTTCAGCAGCTTGTCTTTGGGTTTATCGTCAACAACAAGTGCAATGGTTTCACATTCAATGTTTGATGTGCATTTGGGTTTTCCATCACTTTCCGCAGCTGCTGTGCTCTTACACTCGTTGTTGACAATTTCAAGGTCTAATTTTTCTTTTGAATTGGATTTAGGTGTCTCTTCACTCACAGTTAGTGTGCTTTTACGAATCTTGCAGGTAATATCTTTTTCCTTTTGTTTTTCATCTTCTTCCGTAGTTGCAGCTTCATCTTTTGTCAAATCGATAGTCACTTCTGTTTTGTTTGTTTTCTCTTCATTTTTCTCGACCTGTGGTTCTTTAAGTTTCTCAACTCCAATTTTCTTCTCATCCAAACGCTTAATCTTATTCTTCAAGTAAACTAACTCGATATCATCATCCGACGAATCCGAGATTTCAGATGGTGGCCGTTTGGACTTTGGACCCGGCTTTTTCTTAAATTTTTTTATGATTACTTTAACTTCAGACTTATTTTTACTGCTGGCCTTTACTTTGGCATTTTCAGCAATTTCTTCACCATCGCTTTCACTGAATTTGGATTCGGGTAGTTTGATAGGAGTATTTGGTTCGAGCACAGGCATTTTTGGAGATCGATTGGTTTGTTGGTCCCTTGGACTTCTTTGTGCTCTGATATTTAATGGACTTATTAGAACTTTAGCCTTACGCATGCGGCGTTTTAAAGAAGCTGGCTCAGCTGCGACTGGCGATTTTGTTGGTGACTTTTTCTGGGCGACAACTTTTATCTTGGGTTGTTGAACAGGCGTCTTTTTAGATGTTTCTTTAACAATAGTGCACATTCGTCGACCAGTAGCAGTTACAACACCTTGACATATAAACATATCGCGAATGTCTTCATTTAACCGATCGAGTTCATTTTTTTTTGTTCTTGTGGCTCGCGGTTTGTTTGTCTGTTGGTCGTGGTGTTCTTCTTCTTCTTCTACTTTTCCTGTTTCATCTTCTTTTTTCTCAGGAGTATTCTTGCGTTCCTTCTTTTCAGGACTATATAGTATTTCCTAAAATATAGATGAATTAGTACATAATATGTATATATATGTATGTATATTAGTATATAGTATATCAGCCCTATTCTGCTATCCGATCCGATCGAATCTTTCGATTCACGTGAATAGTTCACTCTTTATTTTCGAAAGCCTTCTATCTTTTGAGTTCAAAGCTTAACCTATATTTGTTTTTAAGATTCTTAAGAGAATCTAATTCTTAAAATTTATTTTGGATCGAAATTTATATGCTTTTTGGAACAATCCGTTTTTACCGTCGCGTCGGATAGGTGAATACAAATATTCACGTGAACGTTTAACAGAATAGGGCTGTATTGATATTATGAATATTGCAGTTCTTATTTTTTTTTTATTTGAGGATTTTTAATAAGTAAACGGACAAAAATCGTCGAAGATTACACATGTACTATAAAATGTCAGAAATAATCAAACACAAAGATCTTCTAAAACAACTGTGCGAAGCGCAAAAGGAAACAGTATATAATTGACCGCAATGGAATTGCGCGTTGAAGAGATAATTAAAGTGTCTTCTTCTCTAATCAAGAAGTTAGCAGACAAAATTTTATTTTTAAATGCGGAATTGAACCATTAGGAGAACGGCTGGATTCTGAAATAAGAGAATAGCTTAAAGCGAAATATTTATCAAAGTAAAGCTATTTGTAGAGTGAAATAGGGTAAAACGAACAAATTCTAGTTGTCCAGTTTAAATTTTTTGTGAAATAAAAATGTATAGAATTTAGAATTATCTATATATAGGGTAAACTGGGGTAAAAATGGACTTTTTTATCCAATTTTTTTCAAATAAAATAAAAAATTATGGATCTGATTAAAACAAATTATTTTATTGGAATAATTATATTTTCAGGCTGAACTTATAGTATGGATTGTAAATGGAAAGATAAATATTATGGATTGTAGATGGAAAGAGAAATATGGTGGAGAAAAAGAGTCAGAGACGGTAAAAGACAGAAATGGGGAGAGCGAGAAAAGGAGAGAATGCGAGGGATGCAGAGAAATGCAGTGAGAGAAAAAGTTAGAGATTGAGAGAGAGAGAAAGAGTTAGAGATTGAGAGAGAGAGAAAGAGTTAGAGATTGAGAGAGAGAGAAAGAGTTAGAGATTGAGAGAGAGAGACCCAGAGATAGTGAGAGAGAAATCCAGAGATGCAGAGAGAGCCATCTAGAGATGAAGAGAGAGCCAGAGCCGGAGATGGATAGAAAACCAGAGATGAAGAGAGGCCCAGAGATGGCGAGAGAGAAAACGTGAAGGAGATAAAGCCAGAGCTGGAAAGAGAAAGAAATGAAGGAATGGAGAGAGAAAGAAATCCAGGGATGGAGTGAGAGAGATAAATCGAGGAATTGAGAGAGAAGAGGGAATGGAGTGAGAAGAGAGAGGAAAGGGAGAGAGAGAGAGAGAGAGAGAGAGAGAGAGAGAGAGAGAGAGAAGAGAGAGAGAAGAGAGAGATAAGACAGAGAGAAGAGAGAGATAAGACAGAGAGAGATGAGAGAGAGATGAGAGAGAGAGAGAGGTGAGAGAGAGAGAGAGAGATGAGAGAGAAATGAGAGAGAGAAGAGAGAGAGAAGAGAGAGAGAAGACAGAGAGAAGAGAGAGAAGAGAGAGAGAAGAGAGAGAGAGAAGAGAGAAAGAGAAGAGAGAGAGAGAAGAGAGAGAGAAGAGAGAAAGAGAAGAGAGAGAGAGGGAGAGAGAGAAGAGAGAGAGAGAGGGAGAGAGAGAAGAGAGAGAGAAGAGAGAGAGAAGAGAGAGAGAAGAGAGAGAGAGGGAAAGAGAGAAGAGATAGAGAGGGAGAGAGAGAAGAGAGAGAAAGGGAGAGAGAGAAGAGAGAAGAGAGAGAGGAGAGAGAGAGGGAGAGAGAGAAGAGAGAGAGAGAGAAGAGAGAGAGAGAGAGAAGAGAGAGAGAAGAGAGAGAGAAGAGAGAGAGGGAGAGAGAGAAGAGAGAGAGAGGGAGAGAGAGAAGAGAGAGAGAGGGAGAGAGAGAAGAGAGAGAGAGGGAGAGAGAGAAGAGAGAGAGGGAGAGAGAGAAGAGAGAGAGAGGGAGAGAGAGAAGAGAGAGAGAGGGAGAGAGAAGAGAGAGAGGGAGAGAGAGAAGAGAGAGAGAGGGAGAGAGAGAAAAGACAGAGAGGGAGATAAAGGACCAGAGAGAGAGAGAAAAGAGAGAGAGGGAGATAAAGGACCAGAGAGAGAGGGAGATAAAGGACCAGAGAGAGAGGGAGATAAAGGACCAGAGAGAGGGAGATAAAGGACCAGAGAGAGAGGGAGATAAAGGAGAAGAGAGAGAGGGAGATAAAGGACCAGAGAAAGACGGACAGAGGTAGCGACGGCGACCTCAAGAAAGCAACAAAGGATAAAGAAATGACAGAGAGACAGGGGAGATAGAGCATTAAAATAAAACTAAGCAAAATTTTACTATCACATATAATATTATCATTATCAACCTTTTTAAGAAAAGTCACTAAAAATATTGTAAGTTGTAACATTTATTCAGAACTCAGGATGGTTCCAGCGACGGAGAAAGAAATCCTAGAATGGATAGAGGGAGATAGAAATCCAGGGATGGATAGAGGGAGATAGAAATTCAGGGATGGAAAGAGAGAGAGTAATCCAGGGATGGAAGGAGAGCGAAAGAAATTCTGGCAGGGAAAGAGAGAGAAAGAAATCCAGAGATGGAAGCAGAGAGGAAGAAATCTAGGGATGGGGAGAGAGAGAAAGCACAAGTTGGAGGGAGAGAAAGTCAAAGATGGAGAGAGAGAAGTCTAGAAGAACCAGAGATAGAGAGATAGAAACAGAGAGAGACGGAGAGAGAAAGAGACAGAGAAAGAGAGGCAGAGAAAGAGAGAGGGAGGGATAGAGACAGAGAAAGAGAGAGAGGAAGGGATAGAGAGAGAGAGGGATAGATAGGGAGGGGGATAGAGAGGGAGGGGGATAGAGAGGGAGGGGGATAGAGAGGGATAGAGAACAGATGGAAGGATACAGACAGGTAGGGAGAGAGAAAAAGGACCAGAGAGAGAAACGGGCAGAGGGAGCGACACAGAGATAAAGGGCGACCTCAAGAAAGCGACAAAGGATAAAGAAATGACAGAGAGACAGGGGAGACAAGGGAGATAGAGGAATAAAATAAAACTCTAAGCAAAATTTCATTATCACCTATAATATTATCATTATCAGTCAGTAAAAATATTGTAACATTTATTCAGAACTCAGGAAGGTTCCAGCGACGGAGAAGAGAGAATTTTTAAAGAAGAGAGGGAAAGATGGGAGATGCCAATTGTCTAATTATCAACCTTTTTAAGAAAAGTCGCAGAAAATATTGTTATATTTATTCAGAACTCATATTTATGTTAAGGGGCAGGCGGAAGGTTCATCTATTTCTTTCAAAATGTAAAGGTAGGGTCTTAAAAATTGTGAAATGCATGTGACGTAATTTATGAGCGAAAAAGTGTGATGAAACAGGGGATTGTTTTTGTCCGTTTACTTAATCAATGTCCCTTTCATGAAAAGAAAACAATTTACCTTAACTTGCTGAAGTTTCTTATCATCCAAAACAGACTTTAACATATCTATGATACGATCTTTGTTTGTCGTTGGATCCGCTATACTCATGAGAAATCCTTCTAAGAATTCATGTTTCTTCTGATTATCAGCATCGACCATTCTGAGTGGTGCAGGTGTTTCATCAGCAGCATTCGAGCTACTAGGTTCTTCTGGCAATGCGTGTTCATCAATTATGATTGCAGGTTCATGATTGTGAGACACTTCTGTTGTGGTGCTACTCACTGCACATATCTGTCCATCTTCTGACTTTTGCTTTTCTATATCAATATCTTTTTGTTTTTTGACAGCAGCGGCTGTGGCAACTGTGGCGGCAGTAACCTTATTACTCTTTTTTGCTTCCTGCTTAGATGCAGTTGCTTTTGCAGGATTACGCATTTTACGAGTAGGGGTTATTGAAGCAGCAGAACTAGCAGCTGAGGTGTTGCCGGTTTTGGGTGTTGCTGGTTTTTTAGTATTTTTTTCATTGAAATTAATCGTAGCTCTGGTCCTCCTTTTGCCACTGATAATATTTTGAGTTGATACGACTGAGTTGTCGGTTGTTGGAGAAAAAATATCAGAAGCTGATCTGCGACGCGTTTGTATTTGCGAAGCACTTTCCTTTTTGTTGGTATCGATTTTTTCTGCGGCAATCTGTTCTTCGACGATTTTTTCTTCGGCAATTTTTTCGGCATTGATTTTTTCCGCAGCGATTTTTTCTGATGATATTATTTCTCCTTTAATTTTATCGTCGGCGAGTCTTTCTGATGCAATTTGTTCGGCAGCAATTTGTTCTGCAGCTATTTGTTCCCTCATAAGTATTGTTGAACGCCGTGTGGTTATTCGACGTGGTTTAAATTCCTCTTTATCTAGCTTTTCCAGTTTATTTTCAACTTTATTATCATCCTGAGGTGGTGTTTCTTTAGTTTTAACTTCGGGTGAGGACGTATTGTCTCTAATTACATTTTTCTTCTTTCGAGAACGAATTATTCTCGGCTCAGGTGAAGATTCATTTTCATCTATTACAACAGTTTGTTCATCTTTTAATTTGACTGGTGATTCACCTTCATCAATTACTAATCTACTCTCAGTTATTGAGTCGTCTAATGGAACTTCTGATTCGCATTTCAATGCGTCAAACACGGACTCCGACTCAGAAACTTTGATCTCATTTTTCGAATCTATTTCTTGAGGTTGTTTTTTTCTTTCTACATCGACTGGTGTTCTTGGTGTTTCTGTCGCAGCAATTTCAACTTCATGGGGTGGGGGATGTTCTTCAACTTGATGCTTTGTACTTGTCTTCTTCTTTTTAGTTTCTGGAATAACTAATTTTTTTGATTCTACATCTGTAGATTTATTTACATTTTTATCATTTTGTTTTGTTATCTTTTCAATTACAATTGGTTTATCTTTTGGTTTTTGTATTTCATGGACTCTTTTAGGCTCTTCTAGTTTTTGTTGAGTTTTTTTCGTCACAGTTTGTTCAACATTACAAGCAGACTCATTTTTCGAATCCTTCTCTCCAGACGACTTTAGTCCTTGGTTATCTTTTCTTGGCGGATCGGAAGTTTTGGAAATTTCTGGCTTAAGTTTTTTAGGAATTTTAAAGCCTTGCATGCTTCCTGCAGTTAACTCTTTTCCATAATCGGCATTTCTGTACATTTTATCGAGCGTCGACGGGATCATTGATTGAATTGAAGGTGCAACTGGTGAAGACATCGACTCAGTTGTCTGGAGAGCTTTACCTCCATCTCCTCCCTCCACTTGTTGTCGATTCTTTGACTGCCTGTATTCGGCATAAGTCTTCGGTTCGGGAGGTTTGTTTCTCTTGGATTCTAAATACTTCATTCTTTCAGTCTTATCATTACGTTCCGGATTGAATTTATCAATATAACATTTCGATGATTTTTGAGTTCTTGGATCTATCCTTTGGGATGGATTTGAAACATTACTATAATTTGGTAGCAATGGAGGCGGAGGTTTAGGAGAATTATAAGTTGGTAATGGAGGCGCGGCAATAGGGATATTAACATGAAGGTCCAACAGACTAGGTATGGATCCATGAAATGGTTTAGGTACGGTAAAAGGTACATTATCCTTATTCAAAGAATGTGTACTCCTTAGACGGGGATCAAAATGATTTATTGTTGGCAAAACATTCGGTACTGGAGCGATTGGTAACGACATAAGCGAAGGAATTTGTCCCATCATTTTCTTTGGCATCCTTGGGTCTACAATATGAACAGGAGATGCCATTTCTTCTCTGTGTGATACTTGTTTGCCTCTATGAGCCAACAAATCAACTGAATCTTTTATATGCGACTCTGGCGCGCTTGTTTTCTCCGTTTGTAACTGGTAATTTCTTTCTATTGACACAGATTCACGTCTTTTGTGAGGTTTGTACTTCAAGGCCAATCGTTCAACAACGATGTCCATAGTATTTGGTGGCGGAGACTTTGGAGATGGCAAGAGAAAGCTATTGCTTGGTTGTGTTATTGGAGACTTAATAAATTCTTCTGGACCACTAGTTTGTGTTTCGATTTTTTTTTGCAGCACAACCTCACATGTTTTTTTTACTGGGGTATGCCCTCTACGGTAGAATGGTTCTTCTGCTGTATTTTCTGTGTTTGTTGGCGATTCTATTAGTGGAGGTGATGGCGGCCTTGAGATCATAGCCAATTTTTTTCTTACAGCATCTAGGGAATGTATTTGGGACCCCTTCTTGCTTAAATCATTTATTTTGATTTTGTTTTGCTTCTCCATAGCTGCTTCCAATGATTCGTTTAGCAAATCATCAATATCATCCGCACTGAGTGGAGGACTTTTCAGGACTTCACCAATTGGTTTTGAAGTAACCAATAATGGAGGTGGTGGCGGTGGTGGTAGACTCAGCGTTGGTGGATTGTAGGGCGGTGGTAGCGGCGGTTGCTGCGGTTTTGCTTTCATTTTGTCATTCTTAACTTGAATGCTGAAATTCTCAAAGCTTTCCTCATCGACTTTTTCACCTAGACGATTAAATATATTACCATATAAATGTTTTGTCGTGTGTTGTTCTGGTGCCGGAGGATTCATGAAAGTATTTTGTGGTTCTGATTTCTTATATTTATAGATGGTATCGTGGAAGATTTTGTTTTGAAAAGCATCTTTGTTATGATTTGTGTTGTCTGGCAAAGGTGAATAAATAGGTGAAGATGGAGGCAGAGGAGGAGGTGCACGCTCACTTTGCGATTTATAACTCTTATTATCATGATGACGATGATAATGAGTGTTTTTGGTATCTTTATGAGAGCTGTATGAAGATGTTGTGAATGTAGGTGACGGAGTTGCTTTAGAAACTGGCTTTAAATTTGGTAAAGTCTCTTCTTCCGGTTCATCCCAATTCTCCTCCTCTGAACTATATTTTGATTCATTCTTCTTCTGTGTATTATGTTGCGATCGCTGATTTTTCGTCGACGACGTCGTTGATGAGAACCATGATGATCTGTGATACGACGATGATGATGAAGGTGAAACATTTCTTATACGATCTCTAGGATCCGACCAGCGGGGGCCTTTTGAATCAGTTAATTTTATGTGATGACTACTACTTGATGTGTTATTGTTATGGTAAACATCTGTGGAAAGGTTTGGAGGAAATCTCACAGCACTGCTGATAGGCGGTCGCGTTAATGGTTCATCAATTGTTTTTATTTCTTTTGAACTTTTTTTACACTGTTGATCCCAACTAGGGCTGGACACTAATTTCACTGGAGATGATCGCCGTTCTGTAGGAATCTCTACCGGTGGCCGAAAATCTTCTTCGCCTAGGTGTGTAGGACTAGCGGGGCAGGTGTGTATTTCAATTAAATTCCGATTTGGCACGAATTTGTTTTTAGTACTAGGTGAAGGTGACGCGCTTATGTGTATTTTTTTTGTTGTTGCTGTTACTGATGCTGTACTGGAAGATATACTAGTAGTCGTCGAATTGCTATGAGGGTTTGACGGGATGACATCATCAGACTTTCGAATAAAATAAAAAAATAAAACAATTAATCGTTTTTTGTGTTTTTCGAATATTATTAATTATTTATTTTACCTTTTCAATTTTAGCATGAAGTTTTTTTAATACCGTTTCACACTTTAATAGGGTTTCAATCTTAAGCCTTAAATGAATCAATATTATTTATACATTTATATTTATTAATTAATATACTATACAACAACAATTATGTTGTTTTTCGAAAGAAAACGAAATAGCGAATTCTTGCGCAACAACAAAAATATGTGCATTTGCATTTAAAAATAAGTTAACTTACTTCTTTTCTTTATTATGGAGTAGACCATGCAACGTTTGCATTTTTTCTAACTGCGCCTTACGTGGCTTATCTTGGTCACTGTTTTTCAATTTTTCAATAACCCGATCCAAAAATGGAATGTATTTTTGCATCTCACTAAACTTACTTTCATAATTTATGTCTGCCATAATGTAGTGTGTTTTTTGCTTGCAATAAAATAATCTGTAATAAAAAAAGGAAAGAAATATTCGTTAAAAAAAAATTATTTGCATGAAAAGCTTTTTTTTTTTATTATTATTTGAATACAATAGCTTACAGTTGACAAAAAGTATAATATCTCCTACCAACCTATTACAAGCTACAAAATTTCAAAATACTTTAATATTTACTACTTAAAAAAAACATTTCCAAACAAAAAGCGTGAAAGCAACATTCTTAGTTACAATTTGTGAAGATAAATGAATTTCATTGTTAATTTTCAGTTCGTTCATAACTTTAATTACCATAGCTTTCCGGGAAATAACAACTTTTATAAATGTATACATTTTCCATTGAAGAAATTGTTTGACTTGACTAATTAAAAAAATCTTACTTAAAAAATTATTTTATTAAAACATAAATACATACATACATATGCAATGTCAAAAATCAAATCTTATAAAAACTTACATAAATTGAGGGATTTGTTACTAATAAATAGTTCTTAATATTGCTTACATTTTGTACCATTGTTAATATAACACGACAACTGTACAGAGTTTTGTCATTAACTTGTTACTAAAAATTAGGCATTTCAAAAATCATCGAGATTAGCTATTATTATTTAAAACAGAACTTGAAAAAAAAAAAACGTTGACTTTGATAAACAACAAAATGTTTCACATATACCAAGTGTTTTGAGTTCTTTTGATATAAAATTTTAGAATAATTGATCGATGATAAGACATAAAAACTTTATGGCTTAAACTTCTGAAGCGACTTTCTTCAAACTTTGGATTTAAAATTTTTAGACGCCAAATTTAAATCAGCTTAAGAATTACTGTATCTGCCATAGGTATAAGGATCAAGGAAAAACTTAAATTTAGCTCAAAAACGGAACCTAACTTTAATGACTTTTTTTATGGGGCACAAACTTGAAGTTTTTAGCTTGAAAATTAGTTTTTCAAAAACCATCCATCAAACCAACTTGGTTTAAAAAGTTAATAGAGTTCCGCTTTTAAAAAAGCTAAGGTATGCAAATTGCACATCCCATCTAAATGGGGGAAGTGGAGTACCTACCATACGATTTCTTTCTTGGATCGGTTTAATCTACCTACGCGCTCTAGGCCTTTGTCACACCTTTTGCAAATTATGATTCTTTTTTATAAGGTTTAACTTCGATCTTGACTTGTTCAACTGTCACGATTGAAGCGATTGCCAGCAGGATCATTAAATGATCGTTTGTGAACCACTCGAGTCTTATTAGAAATATGCTCATTGAACTCAATCTCATGAAGAGCTCAATATTCGAGACTTCTTTTGTCAAGATAGATTATTTGAAGTTCAAATCATTGCATGGCAGCTGCACATCTAGCAGAACTAATCCTCAATTTGATATCCGGTTACGATTTCTCAAACTAGCCATTTATTTCGTATCTTTTTTGAGTATTGATCACTTTATCGAAGCGGAACGATATTTCACATGATCTGGTTTGATGTAAGGATCTCTCAATTCATTTTTATAGTCTCCGAGGGGGATACCGGAGAAACTCCAACAATAGTTATTTCAGTATGAATTTCTTTTTGGACATTGCTGATGTATTCAGTTTTTTTTTCTTTCATTTTCAAAGCGTTCAATTTTCAGATTGATAACTACGGTTTTAAAAAATGTGCAAACCACGGTATCGGTATCCCCGTTTACAATTCACTGCTTCGAAAAGCTTTAAAGCTTAAGAACACAGTTTACTAGTATCTAACCAATCATTATCGAGATATTGCCTACATTCTAGCCAAGTCGGATCTGCTATTCACTTGCACGTGAGCTTTCATTCATTCACATAGTAGGTATTCCCAAAATGGCTGGCAGCAGACAAGAAAAGACACCTTTAAAAAAGAAAACTCCATTTTCATTTTTTTTTTTTTTTTTGAGATTTCGGATCGAAGGTAGAGATTTTCAAAATGGCAGCAGAAATACACCAAAATCGAAAAAAAACTGCCTTTAAAAGACGTTCTCGAGATATTTCTTAAGTAGAGATTATCAAAATATCGTCACTTGGCAAAAACACACCTTTGTCAAAAAGAAAACTGTATTTTCCTTAAACCGTCCTCAAGAAATCAGCTCGAACACATTTACTATTTTTTTTCTCCAAAATGGTGGCTACACCGCACTCAAGAGAATGCTGTATTTTTTCCAGTCGTTCTCGAGATATTCGATTTCACAAAAAAAAATTCTTCAAAATGGCGACAGATACACACCCATCATCAAATGAAAATTATGAAGGTAGGTACATAACACTGCAATTGTAGACGGTGCACCGTGCACGTTTTTAACAATTTCTGATCAAAAAATCGATGAGATTTTCACAATTTAGGCAGGTATAGGTACACACCAAGACGGCTGAATTCTTCGATAAGATCTAAACTATTCCTTTCAACATTATTTTTTTGCAGTCACCATTTTGTTTTTGATTTGCGTCGTTGTACGGATAAAGCTTTGGGCAACAAAAAAATGTGTGACGTTTTCGACGTCATTCATCCAAAGCTTAACTTTGGTTTCGGCGGTGTAAAAATGTATTGATCGTTGAAGGGTACATAAATTCGGTAAGTCAGAGAAGTGCAATTTTAGATACATTTTTGTAACTATAATTGTCCATAATTCCCAGGAGCCTACAATTATTTAATTATACATAACTACGTAATACACTCAATAGCCCTCTTGCACAGGAACAAAAAATTGATTTTACGATAAGGAAAACAGAATAAATGGCTCTCGTAATTAAAACACGTTTTATTCCACGAGCATTAGGATTCGATTCAAGTCCGGTTAACAAATACATAATTTTCGGGGGACAAGTTTTTTGTAAGGAAGCATTGTGCATGCACAACCAAAAACCCAAATTTATTTCTTGGCAAAAATAAAATCAGGGAGCCCTAGAATAAAAAAAAAAAAAACTACTTCCTCATACATTTTTCCAGCGTAACATTATTAAAACAGTGTCTCAGTACCCAGCACAAGGAAGGCAACATTTTCTTTTTAATATTTAAACACAAGTATTTTTTTCTTTTTGTTTTGCGTAGGTAGGTTTTTGTCTGGTACAAAATATTTTATTTCTTGAATTTCAAATCGCAATTGCTGTAACCATTTTCGCGAGTTCACCGAGAGAAAACTTTATGTATTTTAAGTGAAGTTCTTCATTGAAACTCATATATAGAACTGTTTTTTTTTTTTTAAATAGAATATATAATAAATATTTATTATACATACTTTAAAAACGAGGAAAAGAACTATCAACTTTAATATTTCACTTAATGATGATGGATTTGATGACAGACTTTAAAGCGGCGAAGAGAGTTCTTAAGACAAGTATTTTTTTTTTTGTGATGAGAAAACCGCCGATTATTTTCGCTGTCAATTTTGTCAGCTGGCATCGAATTCGGAACATATTCGAAACAACAGTGTCGGCGAATTGATAATACTATGTTCACACTGCATTGAAATTGTGTTGTTTAGGGGTGTGGAATTCCAGGTGCTTCGGAAGATGAATAATTGATAATCAAGTTTTCTTAAAAGCCCTTTCATTCATTGCTAGCAACTTCTACCGTCAAATTTTTGAGTTTTGGATTAAAAAGAACTTTTGATCCAATTATATTATTCTGGCACTGAATAATATGGAATTGGACTAAATACATCTAGATTAATGTATTAATCTTCATTAAACGACCGAATAATATGAATAAATCTCCCCGGTCAACAATATAAAGAATTTTGTATGAAAATCTGTAGGTGAAAAGTAAACAAGAGATGAGAACATAACACAGCCGTCACTCTGATCCATGAGGTTTATTTTCAGAGCATAATCTATACGGATCATTGGTGATAGTTAAATAAAGCTAGTATTTAAATTAATTTTGTATTTAAAGCTTCTACGATGGTGCTGACAGAACAAAAAGAGTTTTCATATAAACTATCGATAACATACATAAGAAAAAACGCTTGTTGCTTTTCAGCCAAACACACCTAGAATTCTCTGGCTTAAGTAAGTTGTTGAATTTAACACGCAAATTACTAAGCAGTTTTTTTTTCGTCACATTTTTTGGTTCTGGGAAAATACATGACGAATATGCGTTTTTTTTAAAGCATTAATGGGCTCAAGAAATGTTAAATGCAAAAACCAAGCCTGTTGGGGCTTCGCTTAGCTCAGAGATTTCTTAACCTGTGTCCTGGATACATTTACTATACTTCTGTAAGTAGTTTCTATGGAAAATCTATTTTCACAAGATGGCGTCGTTAAGCTCAGACGTCGTGTTTTTTACAGACTTTTTTGGGTTTGAAAAACTCACCAAATACATAGGATTTCAAAAGTTGTTAAAATGTTGGATCTGAAAACATTGTAAACAAGGGGCTAAGCTTAATCCATGGGCATTGTATATAAAACTTATAGTACTATCATCACGATGGTTTTTGTGTTGTGGGGTGTGGTCGTCTGAGGGCGCACTTGTATATACACAGAAACAGCAACCAGAAAATTAGTTAGGGGTGTGATCGCTAGGTGGCCGACGTGTGGAACGTGTTCATGAGAGTACTATGCAAATTCATATACAATGTCCATGGGCAAATTCCTAAACGCAACATTTGCAAAACAAAACACATGCAAAGCAAATGGAAAATGCAGTTGAAATGTCAAAATCATATGTTTGCGCAAGATATTTTTGACATTTGCACAAATACATTTGCATTTGCGCATGAAAACAAAACCTACTGCATTTAGGGACAATCTGCTTAGCAGGTATGTTTACGTTTGCTTTTTACCTTGTGTTCGTTTATTTTTCCTATATTTTTGCTTTAAAAAGTAGTACAGTGAGAATCAATTTTTTTTTTTTTTTTGAAATATGAAACGTGAAAGAGGACCTCGTGTTGTTGTTATAAAAGTAGGAATATTTGATGATTTATATGGGTCAAATAATAAAAAAAACACCTAAACGGCTTTGGTGTTCCACGTCTCAAAAAATTAATAAATAAAACTCTACTTACTTCCATAATAAAATAATAAACTTTTATATTTCAACATTTATACAATTATAACATTTTTAATAGATTCGTTAAATTATTAATTATAACTTAAAAAGCAAGTAACATTAATTTGATATATATGAAATACATTAAAATTCTTCCTTCTGACACAAATTAATAGTAAAACCGAACTGTGTGCAACTCAGCTTCAGCGGAACTGCGCGACATAATATTCGTATGAATTTAAATGCACAATATCGCACTAAGCGGCAACTGAACTTCGCACGATTACATCAGAATACGCTATGAAATGAAGTTCCGTTTGCAGTGCAGTTCCACCGAGCCCGGCTTTACTTTTAGTCCAAAAAAGTAATATTTTTTATTGTGTTTTCATTCAAGCCTGTTATTGCATTTGTTATATAAATCACTAACATGTTCTTTGTAAATATTTACATAATAATTTATATGTATTTCAAAAAACCAACTCTTAATTTATAAGGTCTTATCTTATCTAAATTCGAATTATGGCCTTGTGTATTTATAAGGATGGAAATGTGATGAATTTTGATGAGAAAATCGTCATACATTATTTCTACAGTCTACTACTCTCTTGGGCGCTTTTTGACAGTGCTGCTGGTTTATTATAATCGCTACCATATGCTGTATGATGTGGTAAAATTGCAGGTCTGTTTCTAGTTGTCATGTCATCGTTAGTAAAAACGTTGTTGTCATGACCCATATCAAAACTATTTCCATTATTTCTAGCTGGTTCTGTGGCGGTTTCTTCTTGTTTGCCATCCAGCAAAAAGCATAAACAGAAGAACATAATAGAACTGACTCCATAAAATCCAGCATAGAATATCATTATCGATCCACGGTATCCGATGCTCTTTGCAACAGGGTCAACTAGAATGGGCAAATTACCTCCAATGTTGTTCATAACGAACAAGAAAATTCCAATGGTTGTGGATCGAAGTCTCAACGGTACAATTTCAACTACAATAGCAAAGACAATACCAAACCACATCTCAGCAAAGAAGTAACTCAAACCAAGAGTGATCATTGCCCACACTGGTTCGAAATAAACAGATCCAAAAGCTGGCAGAGTTGCAATCAATTGACTGAGGGCCAAGACAAATGCTCTAGATCTGAGTCCCATTTTAGCGACAATTTTGTCCGAAACAATTCCACCAACTACAACTCCAATACTCCCAATACCGATTGTTACTGCAAACAGCCACCATCCTAGATCCACATCAGGGAAATAATTATTGTAATAGAGATCAGCATTGTAAGCAAATGTCATGCCCCCACAATGACGAATAGATGCGGCTAACATAAGCAAAATCATTCTTGGATGTAGCACTACATCCCATATGGAGATCTTTTTGGCGTCCTTATCATTATCACCTTCAGCAATTGCCTGGCGTTCTGGTTCTTTGAGTGTTGTCCCTGTGAGAACGGCAACAATTACAGCTAAGACTCCAGCTCCCATATAGCAAACCCTCCATCCCAAATCCCAGAAGTTCAATTTTGTTATGTACCTTCCGACTGGAAAAGCAATACCGTATCCTCCGTAGATACCCCAATTAAAGATTGCCATCACAAGAGCACGTTTATTTTCAGGGAATATATCTGACATGATACCAGTTGCCAAAGGATTACACCCAGACTCTCTAAAAATAACAGAAAATTGAAATTAATTTGTGAATTCCAGATTAATGAGCCCAGAAAAAAACATACCCTGCTGCCATAACCATTCTGAGTATAATGAGATGCCAGTATTCTTTGACGGTTCCTTGCAGTATAATAGCTACGGCAAATATAAACGTGCACACCGTCAACATTTTTACTCTATTGAATTTATCTGCAGCGATTCCCATAAACACACCAGCAATTGTAAATACTGCTATAAAACTAGGCCCGGCTAAAAGTTGATAAGCCCATCCCAGGCCATTGTAGTTCCATTCACAATATGGCGTTCCATTGATATTTAAAGCTGTACATCTATGAACAAAAAAAACATACATATTTTGTAAGTCTCAAAATTAAAGTAAAAGTTAAAAACAAAAATGAACTTACTCTGAACTATTAAAAATTTTGTTGCATTGTTGTGGCAGTATTGTTCGCTCAAAATCGGTATTATTTTGCTGACACGCCACATCACCGTAATCCAATTCAATCGCAGTTTGTTTTGATGTGACACCAATGAGATAATGGCCCAATTCACCAAGAATATATCCAATTGTGAGAATACCTAGGACATACGAGTTGTAGAGGAAACCCAGTTTCTTAAACACCGGAATCATGGTGCATGTATCTAGAAATAAATTTGAAAAAATCAGTTATAATTTGATATCTACTCGTAGTAAGTACATATAACAGATATGTTTGGCATTAAAAGTTTTGTTATACATAAAACAAAATTTTTAACTCAAAAGACAGACTTAAATGTAAAAAAAACTTTAAATTAAAAGAGCTACTAAATCAAAAGTTAGCATAAAGATGTTTTTGTTTTTGATGTTTTTTCCTGTTCCAAAATTATAGTTTTTGACCTTTACGATTATACTGATGGGAGCTGATGCACCATTTATAACTTTTTTTGAAGCTCATTTATCCTACAGTTTGTCAAAAATAAATTTTTGGCAAAAAAAGGACATATGTACAAGGTCTTATCAAAATCTTATTACGTAACCGTAAGTAGAACAAAATTATAAAAAAAAATACTGGCAAGCTGCCCCAAATGCATATAACGTTTATTGGAAAGTGACTAATAAAAATATCCTTTCATTTCAAATGTAAGTACAAAAAAAATAAGAAATTGCTTTCGAGAATGCAGTTGATTGCATTTGCAATCCTTTATTTCTCCTGAACGTACCCATTTATCCTCCGAACACATTTGAAGATACATATATGTACATATGTAAGTATATGAACTGTAATAATCATAGTTTAATTTTAGTATAGACGGATTGCAAGGATCTTAAAATATTGTCAGATCTATCAGTAAAAATACTGTCCAGTTTTCTCACAACCGTTTAAACATAGTTTTTGTCTTACAATATTGTCACAAATGTCATCATTAGACGACCGTATGACATTTTTGTCAAATGTCAAAAGCATTGACAGTTCTGAAAATCGACTGTACTAAGCTTTATATATCCAATCTGAACAAAAAAGACTCAACAAATTTCCTATAATGGAAATTTCAAGTTGCCAAAGAGGCCGCCTATTATCGCCAATGGTCCATAAAGATTATGATAATCTGAAAATAAATGGAACAGATCAGAGTGGCAGCAGCCCTTTTATCTCTTTTTAACTTGTGTTCGGATCATGCAACGTGAACACCATAAATAACAGGATCTCGTGTTGTTGTTGTGATGCATATGAAAGCAGGGATGTGTGATGATCTCTATGGAATCAAATATATAATAGTAATATAATAATAACATAGCTTTTTGTGGGTTTGTTTTGCATTTAACAGTGATTTTAGTTTCAACCTACAATTAAACTCCACAAAGAACTTGAACTTGATGGCATAGAAATAACCGAAGAAACTTGATCACGGAACTTCAAGTTTATTTTATAACAGTAGATACATTTTATTTTTTTTTCATAATTTTAACAACATAACAGGCCTATTATGACGCAGGGACTTATAACCCATCTGTCTTGTCTGTAATTGTATGACCTTTCTTTCCCAGATTATTTCCTCAACAAAGTTCAATGTTGAATGTTGCAATTACCTACGCTTCACTTTAGATTATAACTACTAATAGTAGCACATTCATCTCTATTCAAGTGTAAGATTGTGTTGCTGTACTGTGTCCAAGGTCCCTAGTGGCGTAATGCAACATGCACCTCTATCAATGACAATGACATACAACCGCCTACATAATACAAAACTGCATTATTAACCGGTTATTTATTTCTTTTTTTAAGTTTTCCAATTTAGATAATCAAAATAAACAATTTCACATGGGTTAACACACATCATAAACATGTTATATGTATTTTGTTAAAAATGACTGTGTTATCAATTTTCTGCAATAAATTTTCTTTAGTTTTTATGATAAATAGTTAATGCATTACAGCCAGCGATGCGATATAATCAAAAGCTACTTGGTGATTGTTGATTGAATTTAATTTTTCTACAAGAAAAGAAGTTTTTTTTTTTTGTTATCTATATCTGCTGCGATCAGTCTTGACTGTAATCTTAATTAAGAATCTAATTATTTTGAATAATTCACGATTGAATTGCACGAACTTTCCCTTCCAGCTGGAATACGTCATAATAGTCGTGTTTGTTACTTAATTAATCGGCTTTGGTTATATGAATCTATAACATACTTTTTATTGTTTTGTGGGGTAAAATGTATGTATAATACAAACAAACTTAACCTTTGTGTCAAGATTTCTATAAAATAAGAACTACGATGAAATGAGAAGACTTGTGATTGAAGAAGTATAAAAATCCTCAACATGAACAAACTAAAATCCTAACAAAGCCTTATTACATTTGAATTCCAAAATTTAAAAAATGGGTAAATAAAATCGAAAAAGACCAAATATCCATGATGCCAGTTCTCTGATTCAAACAGGCCTATTCCGACCATTTATTTGAATGGAACAGTGCTTGTCAATTGCTGAAGTAACCAATAATATTAACGGTATTATTGACAAAACAAATCAATACTGCAGATCACTTGATAACCTTATAATTATAACATTTTATCTTAATTATGGATGGGTACTAGGGAACAGACATTTTTTAGACAATCAAAAAATGTCAAAGTGCTATACAAATTTTTCTGTCAACATTCATAAAAAAAATCCAAGTTTGGGAAACTTGGTGCAAAATTTCAAGTTGTCAAACAGGCATAATGTTGTCAGACTTCCTTAGTCAGAAAATAAGAATTCGCGCGAATTTTATGTTTTCAATTTTCACCTAACAAATTGATATCCACTTCCCCTATGTTTTGTTTTCACACTCCCAAGGAAATAACAGTTTACGGTGTGAATATCAAAAAATTAATGAAAAATTGTCAAGTTGAAATTAGAATTTCGCGCAAATTTTTAATTTTAACGCCACAAATTTTATTTCTATTTAGAAAATTTTTTATTTTCACGTCCCACATATGTACATGTAACGTAAGGATTAAAATTTTGACCAATGGTAAAATAAGTTTTTCGTGTGAAAATAAAATATCTGAAGTATCTATTCGCACGATTTACTTGAAATCATAATAATCATTACTACTTTACAAACAAGTTTAGCATTTATCGTATGAAAACAGTAATTTATTTGTATTAGATGGTTGTTTAAAAAAAATTGAAAAAATTCATAGCATTTTTGTTGTGCATTCCTTTAGAATACCATTGCATAGAATGCCATGAATGTAAATTGTTCATAAATTATTTCAATGCTATAGTAATATAATTAGATAATACATTGTATATAATGTACCTACACATTTTTTTAACAATAAAAGAATTTAGTACATCGATGTGCATTGTGCAATAACATAACCTTGAATTAAAGTATTTAACTTTGACAATTAATTAGACACAGAAGAATGATCTTTAATATGGACATCAAGCGTAAATTAACGTTGCTTACATATTTTTTTATTTATTTATTTTTTTTTTTTGTGGTCGTGATTGTTGCTTGTAACATGCAATTATTCTGCAACATGTCCAGCAGGTGGTTTTTTTTTAACGTAGCTGTTTTCAAGCATTACTTGTGCTCTTTGTGCATAAAATGCATGTGCGAAAGGGCTTTTTGTTGTTATGCACAATCCACAAAGGCTTGGCTCAGTCGTGTGGAAGTGGAAGTTAAAAGGAAAATCAGGTCAAACATTCAAATAAAACTGGTTGCTATGTGCATTGATCTAAGGAATTCTTGTAGAGTACAAAAATTAATTGTAAATATTTTTTGTTAAGAAAATTATTTTCTTGCAATGCACTTATTATTGACAGATAAATAATATATCTGAACGATGATGTCCACATTCATTAGTTTGATAAGATAAGTCTAGACCACGTATCTATATGACATATGTCAGTTATGAATGCAAATGCGACACTTTACGTAGCTACCATTTTAATTTATTTTTACCCGATTCGTATATTAAGTAGGTATGTGGATTTTTATGCCAACTAATATTTGATTTTATTAGTTCTACTGTTCGTCGGTCGGTCACACTTCGCACAATCTATATACGTCATATATCATTTAAAGCTTCAAATGATCACCTTGAATTACTACAAAATTAATTTTGGAATTTATTTGTAAATTCCAATACAATGAATTATTCTTAATTTCCTTGACTCTATGCGAAATATTTAAGGTTGAATTGAAATTGAAGCTTAAAACATAAGTGTAAGCCACAAAGCCTGACAAGTGGTTTCTAATATAAGGAAAGACAGACAAGTCAACTTGAATTCCAATCAATTAGATACGAGCGCACTTGTAAATAAGCCTCAATTTTAAGGTGTTAAGTTCAGATTAATTGAGGATTAGAGTTTTACATTTGATGTATAACCGAGATGAATCGCACTCGCGGTTGTTTTGTTTTTTTTTTCTTCGAAATTGGGGAATAAATAATAATCATAAGGGGATCTAAACTGTAAGGAAGGTGATTCAGTTTCTGTGTGGTAGTTATGCAAAAGTGGCTTTTTAAAATTGCAAAAAGAAACCGAACAAAACAATCTACAAGACCAATAACAATAACACATAGATATGTATTTGGAAAGGTAATTTTTTTGTTTACAACAATAGTTAATGTGAGAATACATTTGAAAGTGCTATGTGAAAAAGGTGATATAATTAGCTATCTAGTAGGTGTCCAAAACTGTGCCTTGTTCTTGAAATACATACAATTATGTCATAAATTTAAATTGATAAAAATTAAATAAAAATTCAAAACTGTTTTGCCCTATTTTTAATAAAATTTGATTTGAATCGCGAGAGTAAAAACTGACCAAAAAAATTTAATTGGTTCGCCAAACAAAATTCTTGACCAAAAAAAAATTTCAAGGAAGTTTTTTTTTTTTTGAAAATTGATATGTATTAAGAACAAAAATTGCTCCACGACCCGTAAAACCACTCCATTCTGCTATTTCTTTTTTCGTAAATTATGTATATGTATAGTTATGCTCACAATGAACACAATTCACAAAACAGAAATAAAATGCATAGCTTAAAAATTAGTTATAGTCCTTTCAAACCTGATTATTGCCAAATGTCAATATCGGAACTCACGACATAAGATAAGACCACCAATTCTCGTGTGGGCTTAATGACTTTCTTACTTTACAACAACTCCAATGCATGGCTGTCTCTATATAGTTTGTTGTGTAATGCATTTTTTCTCATATCCTGTCTGTTAAACTTTATTTCAACAACCTTGCCTCTAATATTACACATCAGTTTCAGTTCTCTATATAAATCATTGTCATGGTAAAACAATTCTATTTCACAGTTTGAGTGTTCGTGACTTTTAAAAAATTTAATTGAAAGACAAAAAAAAAAACTATAATATGCATGTAGTGTAGATACAATAATTTTTTTTTATAGATATCACACTTTTTCTTCAAGGTAAACCAGCATTTTTAGATTATATCCATTTAAAAAGAAAACCTTAAGTGCAATCGTTTAATCAGATAGACCTATTGAATTATTTATATCCACGCCCGCAAAAAATTAATATAAACTACTATTGACAGGTGGTGTATTTTGTATGCCTCAGCATTTACACAAACACCATCCAACCTGATCAATTGAACAATATAAATAATAATTATGTTGTTGCACATTTTTTTTATATTTATAGTCAACAGGTGGTGTAAAACTTAAAGTTTTATATTGAAACAAATAAAAACGGGAATGAATGTTTTAAATATGCACATTTTTATATTTATTGTTTTATACGAGGTGCTGATTTTTTTTTTGTTTTACTAATATAAAATTTTAATAACTATATAAAATTCGTCATGATGTCTTTAAAAGCCACATACTTAAAGTTGTAAATAATTTCAATCATAGTGTTTTTTAATTTATTGATGCTCGTGGAGAACCATCTGGCATGATGCAGATTATTTTTTTTACCTACTTATTATTGTGTTTTTTTTTTGCCTTTTGCGAACAATAAGACAGTGGAAGGCATTCATTTTTTTGAAGTTAAATAAGAGTAAATAAGAAAACACTAAGTGTCAACTGTAAAAGTGCCAAATGAGTTGATTGTCACATATCGAAATTTTTCATGTTACTTTATATTTCCGTGCTATAAAAAAAAACTGAAGTGATAACATTTTTTCTGAAAATTCTCCAGCTCCTAAATTTTAAAGAGCACCTGCGATTTTGATGATTTTATCTTTGACAAATAATTTTTTTAATTGGCGTGACAAACATAGATGTATAGAAGGGGGTCTATTTCCCCCAATTTTCTAAAAAAAAAATTAATTAAAACAGAAAAAAACATTAGAACACATACAACACCTACAATGTCCTTCAGTAAATTTTGTTAGCAAATAGTTTTTGAAAAATGAATTTTCAAACTTAGAACTTCAAAAAAAAAAGCCCTGAACTGAGTGTCCTCTACTGGTAGCTGAAATGATTACATATGTATATCCATTTAATATTCCTTCTTTCTATTTATTTTTTTTTATATCTATATTTATATTTTATTTATATATTTCAATCCACATAAATGATAACCAATTTTCACAAAAAAAAAAAATAAGAATGATGCGTATACGCCTGAGTGCACTTAATTTAGCCGCTTACTCTAAATAATATTTCGAATTACATTGAAAATCAGATTGACTTAAACACGTATATTTTTAAGGATATTAGCATAAAACAAAAATAACAAAATCGTACCAAGTTCCCGAATCCCGAAATAATACTTTTTATTTTATTTTTTTATTCACTTTGCAAAAAAAAAAATTTTAGAGAACGATTGTTGGTCCATTTTATATACTGGTATAAGAACTCTTAAATAATTATAAAGCTTTTATTAAATTGTCGATCAAAACAGTTTTTGAGTTTTATGGTTTGAGTCTTCAAAATTAGCTTTTTACAAAATTCATTCCAAAATTCGTTCCAATTGTGAATTAACCATTAACATTTTCAGTTTAGTTTTCATTTTAACTATTTTTTCTTTTTTTTTTAATTGACTTAAACCTGGTTACCATTGTGCTTACTTCTAAATACATTTTTTTTCAAATTTAGTCAATACGCAGGTCTACAACAACAACAGCAAAAAACCCAAACCCACACAATTTTATATAAATTACCAAGAATGTTAATTGAGTTAAAAAAAAAATTAATAAGTCTTCTATTATCTTGACTGTGAGAAACCTTTAAGTTCCTGTTCTACCGCTCTATCTAACAAACCGGTTTTAAGTTAAGAAGTAGATTGATAGCATAAAAATTAAAAAAAAAAAAAAGTATATTTATTTATACCTCCCAATACAATAAACTTTTAACCTTACATACCTATCAAGTTGGGTTCGTAAACATTGCCTCAAGCTATACATTATATAAATGTTTAAATTGATTTCCAGATGTTAAAGATCATTGTTTTATGGTCAAGGAATGCTTGTTATGATCTTTGACCTTCACTTATTCTTATATAACTATACGTAACTTGACCAACACCTGTTGTATTATTTTAACCTAATGTATAACAAGAAGTTCTTTATCTTTAATTTTATATAGAAAAATATGCCCTAAAGGGATGGTTGTTATTGGTCATACATTGTAATTTTTGATCGGATGTTCTATCTATAGTTAAGAAAAAATGGAAAGTTGTCGAATTTGGCAGGAAATACAATGTTGGCAGCGCGTCAATCAGTTTTAAAGTCTGTTTAATTTGAATCTTTAATCACCTTATTAATGATAAAAGTGAGGTTCATTTTGTTTTAATTCAAACTGCAATATCTGTGGGGAGGTTGTCATCTGTCAACGAAAATATATACGAAGTCATTATTGGACCAATTAAAATTGAATACAAACAATTTAGTGCTATGAATCCAAATTATGTTGACGAATTTAAGATCAAAGTATCTGAAGAAAATCCATTATGCTAATCTAGGTAATTATCTGTTTGTTTCCATCAATTGAATTTGAATTAAAAAAAAATTCTTTTTTTTTTGCTACGCAAACATTACTACTACAAAGCTTATCTACTGAACACCAATCAAACCGTTTTGCAACACCAAAAGTTTTAGAATTGATCACTGAACAGATATAGGGTATTGTCATTAATATACAATTACATAAAATCATATTAAACTTCGTGAAGACAAACAAAAAAAAAAGATTAATGACGTCGTTAACAAACTATTAACATTTTTATGAAAACTATTTAAGATACAAAAAAATCATAAACTCTCCAAAGCGAATTTTGGTCATAAACTAATGTGAAGCAAGTACTACTAAAAATATTAAAATGGAGAAAAATAATATTTAAGTGTTTTTTTTTTTAGAAATTCAAACAAAGTGAACGCGCGCCGTTCATTGAATCAGCTAGTTGACAAGCACTCATTTGAATTACTTATTTGCTTAGGTGTTTGTAACTATTTGCTCCTATTACTATACTCGTAGTCTTTTTACTAAATTCTCAAGCTTGGAGAACTGCTGTTTAGCAGGATTATCAATTCAAAAGTGGACTTCTTCTCTGCAAGAAGATATGGCAACAGGGGCACTCAGCAAGGTGGTTTGCTATAGCCGCACCGCTTACATGGAACTTAGTAATAAACAAGCTTCTTTTATAAGCATAGTTGAAAAGTTATTGTATAGCGGAAGATATTTAAAAACATCGTAACATGTTGAAAAAAATACTTTTACAATATGCTCTTTTCTGTTGACTGCCATTTTAAATAAATAAAATGAACATAAAAATTCCAAAGCAACAAAAATACAGTTTTGAAGGTAAATGCAAATTAAAAAGCAATATTTGCTCACAGTTTATTTAGCTCTAATTTGATAACATGGAAAGAAAGCAGTGCAAATTGAGTATTTTTGAAATGTTTTATTGGAAAACGGTAGCATTTTTTACAGTGTCGGGTAATTAGTTTTATTTTCTTTTTAACGACAGCCGATAAGTGTTCAATTCCATTTAATTCTTTTTATTCTTCATTAAATTACAGTGCACATCCAGTATAACGAATTCCGATAAAACGAATGATCACTATCACGAAAAGTCTTTTTTTTATTAAATAAATATAATTTTATAAGGTCGTTTTGCTCATTTAAAGACCAAGCGATTCATAAATTTTTTATCTGGAGTAAATTACTTCGTTCAAATATCACCCAAATAAAAAGCAACTAAACAACAACAATATTGAAGTTTAATTTATATTCCTTATTTAATATTTTACAGAAAATGTTAAAAAGAAAAACGTTCAATCTTCAATTCAAAACCAATAATAATCAAATTTGTCGCACATAGTTTTCATCAACAAAAAAAAAATTATCCTGAGAAAAAGATCAATAAAAACCAAAACTTAAACCAACAAAATAAAAAAAATCAAGATGGACGAACCCCTTTAAAGTTTAAATTAATGCAAACATCAGCTTCAAGGGATGGTTCAAAAAAACAAAAAGAACAAAGGTCGACAAAGTTTAACCAACCATGTAAGAGTCTTGAAGGTTCCAGGTGTTCAATCAGCGCCAACGACCACCTGATGGAACTAAATGATAAGAACCTGATTGCTGAAATATATTATTAGAACGGTTTTATTTTTATACAAAAAAAAACCGGAAATAAAACACTCTTTCAAGGAATGTGAAAATTTGTTTAAATTAACTTATTTCAACAAAGCGAAGATTCACAATTATGTATGTGTAACATATTAACAGTCATGGACAGACAGACTACTATTGAAAAATTCAATCAACTTTTTCGATATTATAAGAATCAAGCAAAATAACAATTTCTTTCTTATAAAATCACTATGATGAGTACCCTCGTAATAAGTTTTTAATATAAAAGACTCAGTACCTTTTACATGCATAAATAATTTGACGAACAAAATTTTTATTTTTTTTTAGCAACAAAATAAACAAATCTACGTCAATAATAATAATTTGTTTAAAACCAAAAATTATAATTCCTCAAAAATTTGCCGATCATCAAAAAAAAAAAACAAACATTTTAATTTATTCATAAAAACAACTAATAACGTAGATCAACCAAAACTAGGTAGATGTTATTTATTCAAAAATATTTTTTTGAAAGTTTTCCATAATTAGAATAAAAAAGTCCCCAAAACTACCACATTCGCAATTCTTCAATATTATTTTTTTTTTGTTGAATATTAAATCTAATTTTGTATAAACAAACCTGTTAGTATCTTTTTGATTCAAAGGTTTATTTTTTATAGCTTTTACCAAAAATGTCAATTTCTTAGGATTATATATATTAGGTATATGTATGTATAAAGTCTACGGGCGTCTGTTGTGGTTTTTTTTGTTTTTTTGTTTCGAATTTATTGCTGTTTTAGTTTAAAATTTTGGTTTTGTAAATCCAGATTTCAAGTCAAGGTTTGAATGATTTTTGTTTCTGTTCAACAGATTATTTTTTATATGTGTTCTTAATATAGGGTATTTTAGCAAATTTAAAACAAACAACGCAAGTGAAGACAACAAAAATATTTAGAAGAAGTTTATAGATGTGTAAGATCAAACGGTTTGTACAAAATTCAAAATTTGTGTATTTTTTTTTGTTGCAAAAAAACACCGATTTTAAATTTTAATGTTTGGAATTGAAAGATGAATGAATTTATAGTTTCAAAAACAAAATGGCGCGACTGGTAAGTATTGTTCTTTGGGCGCCATTTTTCGAAAACGTGTTTTAATCCTAATTTCAAGAAGGGTTCATCTTACAAGAAATTTGTAGGCACTGTTTTGATATAACATTTAACTAATCTTTTTTTTTAATCTTTTTCATAGCACCACTTTCATAAAATTTTGTTAAAAAATTTGTTTTGTTTTGCCCTCTCCTGGAAAAATATCCTGCTAGCACTTTTGGTGCAAGCTACAAGAATTAAAAAACCGAAAACGAACTTGCTTTGCTCTTTTTTTAAACTGTATTCTAATTATAAAATAAAACAAAACAAAATTCAAATCTTGACAAAAAAAAAACGTCGATTTAATGTTACACGGGAGTCAAATACCAAATATCTTCGATTAACTCTGGATTAACTTCAAAAATAAATCGTTTGTTTGTTTGTTTATTGAGTTTTTTTTTAAGCCCTTTCGAATTCATACGCCAGTAACCAATTTCTTTTGAAGTAAGATGTTGATCACTTAATTTTGAAGGATTAGCTTACTCCGATTTAACTCACAACTTAAAATTAGAGTCTAAGGCTGCAGTTACGACTTAGGCCAATTGCGCATGTGCCTTGATTCAACTTTTCGATTTCGCCTGATTAACGGTAGTTCAACACTGGTTCAAGCATAAAAATCAGCAGATGAAGCCAAATTACGAAGGTAAAGCTAAAGCCAAGATTTTGAAACAAGCAATAATTCTACACGTTTTACTATTTTTGTTATGCTTTCTTGAAGCCTTCAGATTTTCGAATAAATTGTCTTCAAATTAATACGGCTCTCGTTTAATGTGTCCTCAAAAATTTATCGAGATTTATCAAAGAATTAATAATTATGAAAGAACACTTCATCAGGACTTAATTTTCAAGCAGGTACCTAACGATCCGCATCCACGCACTGTTCCATAACTATTCCATAATTTCACGACCCACCCTGTATCTTAATTCCTTAAACTCACATTATAAAGTTTTTATGGACAAAATAAAATTTAAAATTAATTTCACAACATCCACAAATATAATAATAATATTTAAATAATTAACTAAATATCAATTGAATACACCGGATTTCACTTTTTTTTTTCATTGCCAACACCATGAAATATTTGTTCAGTCTTTTTGATACCAACCTTTTTGTATATTTTTTCACTAAAGGAATAATTATTTTTGTTGTTGTGTATAAAACAGGCACTTTTAAGGAACCTTTAGTACTCAGCTTCGTGTATTTTACAAGATTATTATTATTCTTTTTTTTTTTGTATATTTTTATTAAAGCGAACTTAGCCGAGCTACCGATCCGTTCAACTACAACATTCAGAAAGAACTGATCTTAGATATTTCCAACTCACTTTGAGTATACCTTAAGATACCAATTGTTTATTGTATCTTCAAGATATTTCAGTTTTCTTTTAGTATTTAGCGGTTTTATTGACAATGCTTTCGTCCAACCGGACAGACAGACAGATACAATTTTATATTTTTATGTGGGGGTTTAAAAGTCGGACCTATTTGTTAGTATAAAGTTATTATAATGGCTTGGTGCTGCGTTCGTTCTTCGGCTGATGCCAAACATTGTCTTGGGGATTCCCAA
The DNA here is from genome assembly GCA_958431115.1 of Syrphus vitripennis. Taxonomy (NCBI): domain Eukaryota; kingdom Metazoa; phylum Arthropoda; class Insecta; order Diptera; family Syrphidae; genus Syrphus; species Syrphus vitripennis. Next base: position 104,071,264 of record OY288108.1, on the reverse strand, counting down.
GCCCCCAAAAGTATTTATGTAACTAAATTTAGTTACCAAAGAATATACATTCTGGTGCTGTGTGATGGCGGGAAAAATACTTTATTGGTGAAAAATAAACAAGTTTAAGCTTGGATTTAGTTAGTCATCATTTCATGAATAACAACAGCAACAACAACAACAAAAAATATACTCTGGTTATTGTGTTTATTAGTCCAGGTTATAATATTTGGAGGGAATAACCATAAATAGGTTGATTTTCATGTTTTTGACGTCATTTATATTGAGTGCATTTATTATGATCTTGTACAGTCACGATTCACGAACATAGATCGTTCTTTGGTTGTTGGTTGTTTAGTTGGTCAGCTGATGAATTTTCAATTTGACCTCCAACAAAATGTATATAGATACAAAAAAAAACAATCACCACTCCATAAGTTTTTTTTTTAACACCTTACAATATTCAACTTTCACCTATTAGCGACCCACTGTTTCATTCGAAAATTTTCTCTAATGAATTTGTTCTAAACATATAAATGTAATTAATACAATTTAATTATTCGGATCATTAAAGGCAAATAGCCATGATTTTTAATAAGGTATAAAATAATTAATTTTAAATTATAATTTAAATTCCTGTCTGCACTTTCATCAAAGTGTCATATATCAATTTTTTTCTCATTATGTGTTAGAATGTTGGATAAATGAATTTCATATATAATGTAACGACAAATAGCAGCATTTTATTAATAACATTTTTTTATCCGGTGCAATCTTTAAGTTGTTTAGAATAATATTTCTTTCAGTCTTAAATGTGATGAAGTAAAATAATGACAAATGAAATAACATCAATTCATTAAGCCATAATAAAATAATACCAAAAAAAAAACAAATTTGTAAAAAAAAATATTTGTCCAAAATATAAATAACGTCAATTTTTTATTTTATATCCACCATTTTATACGATAATTTACCATCGCATCTTTCAAATTTTTTAAAAATTGATATTGTATTGAAATCTGGTATCATATATTTTTAGAAAATTTTGAAAAATGTAAAATAATCGCAAAAAATATTTTTTTGAGTATGTATTAAATTTGATGACGTTAATTGACGATCCCAGGACTGATGTTTGCGGACGATAAGTGTTTCTAGCTGAAACTATAGACGGGATGCAGCTAATGATAAACAGGCTTCAAACATATTGCAAAACATGGAATCTAGCGGTCAACCTTTCTAAATCAAAAATTATGATATTCAGAAACAGTCGGTGGTGGGAAATATTCGAGAAGGAAGAAGTGGACGTTTGAGGAGGAACCAATAGAAATAGTTAAGGAGTATAAGTATCTCGGAGTCTAGATTACTTCTAACTTGAACCTAGAGAAACATCTGAAATCCAAATTAGCGGAAGCAATGCGTCCTATGTGTTCTGTGTGGAGAAGCTACATTCTAAAAAATAGCATTTCTCAAGTCTTTCGAACTGCGGCAATCGCTAATACTGTTTTACGAAGCACAAGCATGGGTATATCGTTCGTTTGAAATGCTGCATCTTGAAACAGGAATAGGACCACTCTTTTTGGACACACTTAAATAACATTTCAACTACGTGACATTATGGCGATGGGCGTCGAAAGGTGCTTAAGGTGAAATTTGATGACTTTCGGAAAAAAGTTGGCAGTATATGAGTGAAGCTGAAGCATCCATTTACGGCAGCGTGGTAGACCATGCTTGCGCTGGAGAGATGGCGTAGACCAGGACGCCCGAAGCCTTGGGGTGCGCAACTGGATGACGTCGGTCGGCTCAAGAGCGGGATAGGTGGAGAGACTTGTTGAAGGAGGCCAGGACCGGACCCCGGTTGTCGAGCCGATGATGACTATAGTAAACTGAACCATTTTTTGAACCACAAGACCTACTTTTCAGTTGAAAACTCTGCTCAAAAAATTAGCTTGCTATTTAAAGTAAGAGGTGAACTCATCGGCTTAAACTACATTCCACCTCGATTGGAGCTGCCAACATTGTGCGATTTATGCAACCGCAAAGAACGCGAAGATGTATTCCATTTCTTTGGAGTTTTCAAATACTCAAGGAGTTCCTAAAGCGGTGTTTGGGGGTAGAAAAGGTTTATCCAGAGGAAACAATCAACATTTTGAATAGAGAACGAGGTTGGGATCTTTTTTATGAATACTCGTTCATCACTCTTCATTATAAAACCAGTATTTTGAGGAACGTTTTTAATACTTTCAAAAATTAAAAAACAAATACAATACAAGTTTTTCTTATGTATAAGTTCTAACATAAATGTTAAGTCTGGTAGACGTCCTTCGGCCAAACCATTTAAAGACTCATTTCATTTTATAATTTAAGGAAAAAATTACATTTTGTATTAAATTTTGAAGTCAATAAAACTAACCAATTAAATGACGATTTTTTGATTATCCTACCTCATTTTTGAAAAATTGTAAAACTTGATATTGTTGAAGTCATAAATAAAATATTTTTTGGAAAATCTGCAATTTCTGAATAGAAAACTTAATGTTAATCACGTTAAGCCACAGAAAGATTTTTTTTGTCTGTCTTAAACTGAAAATTAAAAATTTATTAGACATAATTATCATCATCATAAAATTAAAAATGGCGCCCAAAGTGAATGTGATAATGTTCTCAAAAATATGATTAAGATCTTATGATTGAAAAAAATACTTCTTTAATTTTAATTAATTAAATCTTTTATTTTATGAATACAATAATACTACTTGGTCTGATGTTCATTAATTCACAAAAAAAAAAAAACAAAACTAAAATTACGTCAGGAACCAAAAATAAAACAATGTACTTTCTGAATAAAAAGGAGACTCCATAATGTGTCAATTTCTAAAAACAAATAATACGCCTGCCTGCTGAATAAACGATGTGTATTTTTTTTCCTTGGCCCAACCAACATGCCGCCCTAACCTTTGTCACGCGTTGCCTTTTATTTCAAGAAATAAATTAATATTTTAATAAACATAAATGTAATCCAGTTCATTTTTTATTAACATCGACTCGTATAAAAAAAAAAACAATAGCAAATAAAATTGTTTGTGAATCGGCACACTGGTCATACAAGTACGTCCATAAGTAGGTTTTTAATATGGTGTGGAAGTCAAATTCTTTTCAGTTTATATTTGCGGGCATTTCGGATTTGATTAAAAGTAATTGAAAATCCCAACGATACAAATTAAAAGATGAAGCAAAGAAATAATATCCAGGAAGGAAATGCTCACATGATCAATCGACAGCGGTAGCTACAGTTCGGATTGAAAGTTCTTCCGCATTAGGTGGGTTAGGAAGTATACTAACAAGTTGAAAATACACTTTTACTTATTACTTTAGAGGTGTTTAGCATTGTTCATAAATCTAAATATGAACAGTACAGTACATATATGTAATATTTATTAATCTCTGTACAATAACTAACTATTGCTAATTATATTATGTATATTGATCTTAACAATGTTCAAAATCATTTGTCAATGGAATTACGTATATAATTAAAGCAAGTTCAAGCGCTGAAAGTTACAATTTTTTTTGGTTTATTAACTTCCCATAGGGAGTTATTGTAATCGGTCCGAATTTTTAGAGAGATGTCTGTGTGTGCGTGTGTGCGTGTGTACGTACGTTCCTACGTCCGTACGTCCGTACGTTCTGGTACCATTTTTCGTCGTCGATATCTCAAGAACGAGCAGAGATATCGACTTGAAATAAATTTTGTTTTACAATTTTAACTGAAAGGGCGTTTATTAATATTCAATCAGTTGTTTTTTTACTATAGCAGTTTAAAAAAGAAGTGAAAATTTTGGTTGGGCTCAAATATCTCAGGAACAAATAATGCTATTGACTTGAAATAAATTTTATTCGCCACATTATGATTTCATACAAATTTGATATGAATTTGGAAAAAAATTAATTAATTTCTCAAAAACCTGTAACGATATTGACTTCTTGTTTGTTTTATTTTCTACATAACATAATTGTTAGCAACTGATAAAATTTTGCCAAATATTGAATGGGCAGTTTTTTAACAAAAAATCAAAAACTGTTAAAAATTCTAAAGAAAAGTAGTTACAATTGTATTTCAGCTCGAATATCCTGAGAATGAACAACGATTGTACCTTCTAAAATATTTTATTTTATACATAGTACAATTTTTTATGAAAGGTTAAATTTTGACAAACATCTAATTGACAGTTTTTGACAAAAATTTAAAAAAAATAAACTAAAAAGTGGTAAAATTGGTTTTTCGACTCGAAAAATGATATTGACTTTGCCATTAGGTATTTAATTTTATACATAATAAATTTTTTTACAGCGGGTATATATTTGACATATACTTAACTGACATTTTAAACAAAAATTTAAACAGAACTAAAAAAATTCCACTAAACGCGTGGAAGTTTACCTCCTGGGTCACGTGGAAACAACTTATACATCAACAATCTCTATAATATATGTGCATTTCGTAAATCTCTTTAAATAATTAAAATGTTTTTCAATCTTAAAATAATGATTGTTTGAATTTAACAGCTAAAGTTTGTTTCGCAGAAAATTTGGTTATTTGAAAAAACTAAATATAAAGTTTCCAGGATCACAAATGGGAAGTTATCAGTGTGGGTCTCACCCAGCCTCTTTTTATACAGGGTGTCCCAGTAGTCATAATCTAAACTGATAATGGTGATGGTATCTCAGAGTATAGAACTTGTAATGGCTGTTTTTGTGAAATTTATACAAACCCTTATTTATATATTTTTGGATTTAAACATTGGTTAAAAGTCATACCAACTTTATACATCAAAATATTTTTTTACTGTGATCATCATTTTGGTAAAAATTATTTATTAGACAACCTTGAAGTTTAACCAAGCTATTTTTTTTTACTTGAATTTTAAATGGTATATGCTGAAAAAAATCTCATGAATCGATACTGTTTTTCAAAGTTTAACGTTTTTCAAACGTCATCTCTTTTTCAATTCCAATCAAAAAATTTGGTATGGGTGTTTTTGAAAAAAAAAAATCTTTGCCGATAGGCCTATATTAAATTTTCAAAAGAATCCAAAAAAGTAGTTTTTCAAAATTTTTGGAATTTTTTTGTAAATTCTAAATTAAGATCTCTGGAATCTAAACTTCTAATTATTTTTTTCGAAAAACCCAAAAAATATTTTTTTCCGAAATTGTGGCATTTTTTTTGTAAATTCTAAAATTTATGTCTTGGTATCATTTCTGAAGCATGCAAATAAGTGAAGACAAATATTTTTTCCAAAATATAGAATCTTTATTTTTGAAGCCTGCTTTTAAAAACTACCGGAAGATACATACATACATATGTATGTACGTACATACATACATATAGCTTCACTTTTGTATGATCACAATCACTTTTTAAAAAAACAGGGCTATTATAATCCAATACGGGGTTTTTGTTTGCAGATTTTTTGTAATTTTGAACAGGATTTATATGACTCACTTAATGAAACTATTAATGTATTTTTTTATTTATAGAACAAACATTTTTATTTTTTAGCAAAGAAAATGGCTGATCGTCAATCATTTAAATCAAACCATATCCAGGTTAAGGTTAAATTAATTTATGTTTTATTATTTTCAGAATGTCAATAATATAATACATATAAACTCGTATAAGGACCATTTTTGCATAAAGAAGTCAAAAGCGACTTAAATAAAAATTGATGAAATGACATAATGACAAGGCCAATGTTTCATTCTTCAACCAGCGACGACGAAGTAAAATAAAAATGTTTAGGTACCTTTGCCAAGTATATTGAGCAACAAACTCAATTGCAAAAGAAAATTGAACTAATATCTAAATGTAGTTAATTAAATATAAACATATTGCAATAAAAAAAAAAAACTAATGCAATTCTAAAATCAATAATTTGGCATAGTTTTGAATTAAATAACAAAGGTAATAGCTGCAATTATACCTGCGCATGAAAATGTAGCCAATTTTCCTCTGATATGAATAGCTATAGGCAAAAAATAATTACTGTATGTAAAGCAAGGTTGAACTCGTAATTGAAAAACATAAGCTAGTGACATCGATTTGATTTGATTGAATTTAGGGGCGCTGTCAAATATTACGGTAAAAATGATTCAGGGTTAAAAAAGCGTTTGCCAAAAATGTTAAATGATTTAATGTGTAATCAAATGGAGAAAGAGGACGGTGAATTATCAGTTCTGCCCCGTGGTAAATAACTTATGAAACACTGTACGAATTGCTGAATTGCTTAATTTATTAGCGTCAATTATTATTATTATGTATTTGCTTCCAAATTTGTTAGATTTAGCACGGTGGAGGTTTATTGTCAAACAAGCTAAACAAACAGAGTTGGCCAACAGCTGACCACTTTTATAAATATTTGAATATTATGTATCAGTTTCGCTAAGAATTGGGTTGAGTGCCAATCTTCTCTCTCAAATAGATTACAATTCCTTTAAATTCTTTTCATTGTGAACAAACTGGTTCTCTTTATTAATTTGAAGCACACCAGATGAATTAAAGACTCATTACTTTTTTAGAGATATAAAAGCGCTGTAGACGATCAAGACGCGTTATTAGCTCAAAAGAAATTAAGTCACTTTAGACGCCAAAAACGCAAAAGGCCTTCAAGACTCTTAAAACACTCAAGACGCTTAAGAGACTCAAGGCACTTAAATTGCCTAAGATGTTTAAAACTTTTAAGATACCTAAATCACTCAAGACGTTCAAGACTTTTGTTCAAGAATAGAAAGATTCCTATATGATGCTCAAGATTCTTACGAAGCCAATTTTAGAACCGTAAAAATCCACACTAAAACAAGCCCTGCAATACAATGGTCCAATAATCCAGAGATTACCTATTATCGATCGATTCGATCTGATTCCATTTTTTATTTTAATGTGAATGTGGCAATATTTGTTCGTTCAATCTAAATCGATTTTAAATTTGAAAGTGATGCACTCCTTACACTCAACATTTGAGAGAAGAATTTTTTTTGCAATTTTTTTTTTTTTAACGGAAACATTTTTGAAGTTCCTTTTCTTCAAATCAACTTCTTTTCTGACATATCAAAGATTTTATAATATTAACCTTGAACTCTGAATAAAAACTCTCTTTGATGTTTTCCAAATTTTTATATGGCATCAATGCAATCTGGGACACAGAGATGACAGGAAAAAAAGTAAAGGAAAGAAAAAGGATATACACAGTACCTAGATGAGACGAGTGACTGCAGGAATGAAACTGCGCAGGCTTTTAAATTTTTCTCATTCTTGACATTTCTTTGGGCATCAACGAACAAAAAAAAAATATCTACTTTTTGTTGTCTTTCCAAATTTATTCTTTAAAATACAAACACTTCACTCGGAAGAAGCATGAATGGTGTTTTGTTTTTGTGTCTGAAGCAAAAAAAAATTGTTGATGTCCTTTCCACACAAGCCAGCAGCTGACAGCTAATTGTGAATCTACATTAAACCCATTTCAACATTTCTCACGTTTAGTTTGCTAAAGATTTTGTTTAACAAGTTCAATCATTTGCACAAAATAAAAGTTTAAAAAAAAAAAATAAAAAAACAATTTATACACATAATGAGTGAAGCTATATTTGAAGTCGAAATAAACTAGGTGATGTGTTGTTGTTGTGGTTGATAAAAAAAAAAGATACAAAATGGGTGTGTATATCTACATCAAATAATTATTATCTGGGCTAAGTTGCCAATACAAAAATATTGAGTCTTTGTGCGTGATGTTCGAATGATGGCCATCACGATTTAAATTGTATTCAACATAATTTAAAACAAACAAAAAAAACACATTTTTCTTATCAAACAAAGAAATTTTAAGAGATCCAGAGTGCTGCGTTATTGAGCTTCTATATTTGACATCAATTATTAAGGATTTCTTAAAGGGATTCTAAGCCAAGTAAGTTACAGCTATTTCAAGACATGTATGTATTAACTTTTTTTGAAATAATAGATAAGAACTGTTTATTGATACACATCTCAAAAAACTGTCACAGAAATTCTGTTTGATGACATGTGAACTAATTGTATTGTTTGAAGAATTTGTAGCATATGTAATAGAGGAAAGGGATGCAAGGCTTTAATAATTAATTTTAATTAATCCAGTTCAATGATGATGCGTTTGTTGTCTCAATTTATTAGTGATGATGGATGCTGTTGGATGACAATCCATATTATTGGGGCGTGGTAGTTTTTTTTTTTTTCTTAAATGGATATAATTTGTTTCTATGCTGTTTTTCTTATACCTGATATGTATGTAGGTGTAGGTATATCTACTTTGCAATGACTTTGACCTAATTTTCAACTGGTTGAACTAAATGATTCGTCCTTTATAGACAAAAAAAAACCGTGATGTGTATCTTTATATCTATGTAAGTGCAAGAATAAGTACATTTTATAAAAGAAAGATAAGTACGAGAATGTTATAGCTATCAAAGAAATTAGATAGCAGAACACACTAGTACTAAACGTCAAGAGTAAAAATTTGTGAAAAGAAATGTATAATGAAAGGATTATATCGATTCACCTTTAGGAGAAGTCATTAAAAACGTGAGTAGGTACCTATTTATACGGAAGGACTTCCTTACTTTTTTTTTTTCATTTGTGCCTTCATTTTACAAAGATGTTCAATCATCAACTGAATTTTAAGTTTTAAAGTTTACTTTAGGTCTTTGTATACAAAATAACTAGCAACCGATGGCATTCGATTGTTTGGAATATTTAATATTTACTATAGATGTTGGCTAACTTTCGATCCCAAAATATTGGAAGTACCGGCAATAAATCTCATAGAATATTTACGCAAACAATGAATGATTAGCTGGGTGACTCGTAAGGCAGTTAAATTTCAACTAGGCTATCCCCACAAAATTTTTGTTGACAGGAATTTTTGAAAAAAAATTTTTGCTGACCATTTTTTTTTTTTTCAAATCCACTGGTTAGTTTGTTGTATTTCTCGCGAAACTGAAAAAAATACACTGCTTCCCTATTTTTTTTGACGAATTTTTTTTTTTTTTTGAGAACGAACATTTTGTCGACAAAACTTTTTTCCGCAATTGATTTTACTGACCAATTTTTATAGTCGCGTTCCACTTGGTTGTTGTTTGACAAAAAAAAATTATTCACAAATAATTTGGTGACATGTAATTTGTTTTCAACAACAAAGATTTTTTCGACAAAATTTATTTAACAAAAAAAATTGTAGACCAATATTTTTGTCAACACATTTTTTCCAATTTTGGCTTGGGGTCAAAATACTGTATTTCATAATGCTATATGTACAAAATACTGTATGATCCCAATTTTTTTTAAATTTGTATTTCGACTTTTGAGAGCCGCAAAAGACTTTTGATGAAAAAATGGGTAAAATGGTTTTAATGGCACCAGAACAAAATTGGATTGTTAAAAAAAATGGATTCTTTCAAAAAAAAAATATATAGTTGAAATACATACAAGACACATACATATGTATGTAGGTAGTTGAATTTTTTCAAAAAAAAAAATGGATTTAAAAAAAAAAATCATTACATTTAAGCATGCTGAACTCAGAATTTTATAAGTTTTCCAGATATTCCCATTCGAAAAATGCTCAAAAGCGTTCCAAAAGATTTTTCTAAAATTTCTTAACTGCCACAATTTCTAACCGATCTTAATAAATTATGCAACATAAGAAAAAAAAAATCAAAATGCAAAAAGCGGTGTTCAGAAAAAGTGAAAAAAAATGTCGTTGAGAGGTCCAACAGTGAGACATTTTACTTCGAGACCGATAAAATGTATGTATTTGAGGCTTCTACCGACTCCTAGTTTAGCGGCAAATTAAATAAATACTATTAACGTTTTTCCAAACCTATAATTTCTTTAGTGCTTTTAAATTTGAAATTCTATTCTAAATTTATTTAATTTTCTCTAAATTTTAGAAAAGAAAAAAACATACATCTTAAATGTGACTAACATACTGGATTTATTTTCAAAACAAAATCAACGAATTCAAAATTATTTCTTTCAATGAGAATGGGAAGTCTACCAAATATCCACGAGTTGGAACGAATCGAACGAAAGCTTGGAAGGGAAAGAGAAATAGCACTCATCGAGCAAAGAGCAAGAGAGCAAATTGACTTTAATCGAGATAGAGATAGAGAAAGGGAAAGTAGTGTTCCGCTTCCACAGGTATAAATAAAATAACAATTGACTTTAGGAAAGTTCTTGCGAAAACCCATTTATCTAATTGGTGCAGGCCTAGAAGGGCTTTTTTTCCACCGGACTTCTTAAAAAAAAAGCCCAGTGGAAATAGGCCCTAGTAGCCCGGCACCAATAGCTTGGACCTCAAAGCTTTCCAATAACGATCAAATGCAACCTAGCAAAAAGAGTTTTTGAAAAAGATACACTTTACTTTCCAGAATTCTCCTTTTAATCCTTATTTTTTGAGTACAAAAAATCATCATCGGCATTCACTAACAGCTCGAAATGTCCTACGAACTCGAAGTTCAGGAGGATCACACAACATATGGGATGATCCTATGATTGAGGTAAGAGTTTCAGTACATACTTATAAATATTTTCCAAATAAAAACTGAACGTGCTTTTGTTTTTTTTTAGCGTCTTGCAGCCTACTCACCAGTATCCAATCGATCACACAGAATCAATCCCATTACACCGTATCAGGTGCAAGCAGCTCTCGCAGCCAGCAGACGTCGTGAATCAATCAACAGCTCCATCGGTGCTACATCCATTCGGAGATTATTGACTTTAAATAGTCGTTGTTGTCGTCACAAGATTCCAGCACATATCCAATCGAAGGTCTGGAAGGATTTTACATTTTTAACTGTGGGACACGGTTTGATGTGTGCCATTTTGCTTCCTCTTATCGGTCTGCAAAGCTCAAACTCCGTATGGCATCACACAGAGCCATGGGTTCATGTAGGTCCAAATATTGGATCAATTTTGCTGAGTATTTCGTTTCTTATTTCAACGGGGATGTGCTTCTTCACAGCCAGACTCATAAAAAAACACGGATTTGTGGTGCTCATAGCTTCCAGCTATATAGGGATGTGCGTATTCTTACTGGGTCATTTGTGTTCATCAATCTACTCACTCCTTCCAGCCTATGTGATTCTTGGTATAACCTTGGGTCCAGCGTGGGTGGGCAAAATAGCTTTGGTGGTACATTTCGCTAGCAGACTGAGCTGTTCTCAGCATGATTGTGCCTTAACTGCTGCTGTTGACAACAGCGATGATCACAAGATCTTTTGCAATCGAGAACAGAAGGTTCGACGATTTGCTCGGTGGTTTCAAGCATCCCAAGATATCGGAATCATTGTTGGAGCTATTCTAGCATCTTTGGTATTGGTTTGCAGCTCAACAAATTGGGATTGTTTCAATTTTAGCTTCACCCCGAGTTCAGATTTAATACCAGCAGTAACACAGAAATCCCCAGTAACACCTTCATCACAGTTGATGAATAATAGTAACACAACATCATCAACAGCACTGCCTCCTAGTCCTATAATCATGACAAACAACAATTTTTACTATTTGTTCGATGAGATGTACAATCATAATGAGCACGGAGAAAGAATTTGTGGAGCTGATATGTGTCCTGTGTGGAATTCATTGGATGACGATAGCAACGAAACAAAGTCACTGTCGCATTTTGTCAGCGAGAAACGTGTTGGAGTTGTTACACTCATTTTGATATATTTGGTGTTTTCAATTGGATCAGTATTGTTGACATGTTTTTCTGGAAAATTTGAATGTACACTCAGGAGGACGCGGGTTAAAGGTGTGACGGATACATTATTGTTCGCAGGACCGATGGCATATTTTATTGGAACAGAGCAGGCATACATGCTGGGAGATTTTACAAGGGTAAGTTTGATTGGAAGAATGGTTTAGAAAAATGAGAGCGGTAAAATGCCGTGTTTACGCTGATGAAATTGTCAGGCATATTTAAATTTAAATTTAAAAATAGACAACAGCGACCCTTCTCCGTCCATATTTTGTGGTTTACTTTTTTGACAAAGAACCATTACATATTTTTAATAAGTCATTTCGCTTCGTAGTACTGTTTGCCAACAACTCGACCACAGCGACACCTATCGGGTTCAGAATTTTTGATTTTCTTTTTAAACCTTAACATCTATGCAAAAAAACAACAAAGTATGAATGATGTAAAATAATCAAATAGCTTCTTTTAAATTTCAGGCTTTTGTATCTTGCTCTCTTGGAATAAGCATGGTAGCTGGAGCCCTAATAGGGATGGGTTTAATGCAATCCATTGTTTCATGTACTTTGAGTCTTCTTTTGCGATATACAAAACGCATTGTTATAATACGTAAGTTAATTTATAACTTTTAAATTAAAAAAAACTAAATTACTTATTATAATACTTTTTATCTCTCTCTTTCAATACAGTTGCTGGTTTCTTTTTCCATGCATGTCTCCTTTTGGTCTTGTCTCGATGGAAGCCCTCAAGTGATGATAGTGCTCTATTTTATGTTATAGCCGCAAGTTGGGGTGCTTGTAATGGCATGTGGGAGACACTTCTTCTAGCCCTTGTTACACTCAATCACACCAATCACATCACTGAAGTCATGGGTCCACTGCAGGGCTTGAGATTTTTTGGCTTAGGCGTGACTTTTGCTGCCCATGGATTCTTGTGTGAAAATCCCAAAATTCTAATTCTTGTTATAATATTGGTAGTTAGTGTACCACCGTATGCTTTGTTGGAAATACGCTTAGAAGCACAACGAAAAGCGCATATTATGTCGTTATGACGAAGCGTTTTTAGTTAGTACGCATTCAAGAGAAACACCACCAGAACACTCACCATGTAGATGAAAATGGTTGTAAATACTGCCATAAACATAAAATGACGATATAGGAGCTAAAAATGTAGGATAGAAAATTTCAAAATTTCATTTTTTTATATTTTTTAAGTATAAAATGATGAATAAAAACTCTGGCTCGAATGAATATAGGTAAACGTCAATTTGTTTTTTGATTGTTTTGTTTTTGTTACAATGGAAACATGTTCTTATCTTTTTGTCCTTACACAAAACTAAACATGAAAGAAAAATGCTCATTCCAATAATCCTATACCCTTGCATGACAAAAAAAAATAGAATAACATGGATTAAAAAAAATGTAATGTACCTATGTATTTGATTTAATTTCAGTTGATTAAAAAAAATAAATATATATAAATGTACAATAAAATAATTTATAGTTGTGTATTTTTGAATTTATTTAATCAGAATTTAAAATGCAGATTTAAATATTAAATATAGAAGAACAACAACGATTGTAAAATTTTCCAATGCCCATTTTTACTATCTAAGGTGGAATTTAAAAAAAAAAAATTAATCCTCCGCCTCCTTATGGAAATCCTGCATAAATGTTGCACAAAGCAATGTCAATAGGTCTTACCAATAATCAAATTTAAGTGTGACTTTAAATTTTCCTTGTAATACACCATAATGGAATAAACTCTAAATAAAGCGTTCATGGTAGAGCTTTAAAATTTAAGTTGAATATAATAAATGAACCAAATATGCGGTCCGAACCACCCAGAATGAAGCGATTTTTTTAGTTTATGAGTTCGTTACATCATTTTTAAATTTTATTTTGCATCAGCATCGCTTCAGACCTTAGAGACTAGTGTTTAATTAGTTTTTGAAAACGAAAGCCGGCATGATTTTTTTTGTAGTAATTTTATTAAAGTTTTTAAAATTTTCGGGGGAATACAAATTTTTCAGTGGAATTTTTTCACTTGAAACTAATAAAATAAACTGAATTTCGTAATTTAAAATTGTTTAATAAAATGATATACATATGTAGCTATATTAGAAATACATTTCATCGAATTTCTTAAAGGAGCTTTCGAGAAATCTAAGATTTACCTTAAATGTTTTAAAAATTAAAATGGTACTGTTAAAATTTAAACTTATATTTAAATAATTAAATTCTCCAATTATTTAACATACTTTTGGAGGAAGATTGAAAGTTTTTATTAGGTGAGAAAAATCAATTGGAAAAATTTGAAAATTGTTATGAGGTTTAATTTTAAATTAAAAAAAATTTTTTTTCTTCTATAATTAATTTTTACAAAAAAAAAATTTGATCAAATGAACCATTTTTGAGAAAATCAATTTGAAAGTTTTTATAAGGTTTAATTTAAAATTTTAAAAAAAAAATTTTTCTTCTAAAATTTATTTAAAAAAAAAAAAAAAAAAAAAAATTCATCAAAATCAAATAAAACGTTTTTGAGAAAATGAAGTTTTCAAAAATTGTTTCAATATTTTGGAAACAAAAGTTGAATTCAATACAAATTGTTTTATAAAAATTTTTGAAGCCGTTTTAGAGAAGATAAAGATTTTAGATAAAGATTTTCCAGAAAGCGAAAAAAATTAATGTACCGTTATACATTAAAGAAAATCCACTAGCCCTATGCTGAAGAAGCCGAATAGACAGACCGATAGCATTGTGAACAAAATCTCGATTTCGATTTTTTTACAAATTCAAGAAAAAGAAAAAAATTGTGCTTAATTATGTGTCTAAAAAAAATGACAGCTAAAATGTAATTCATACATCAAGAGCCGCCAAAAGAAACAACAATGACAAGTATTCATTCCATTTCGTTTTGGATGCAAATCTGAACTCGGCCAATGAATTTGATCAGACAGGTTATTTACACGTTTGAGGAATTTGACATATTGTAAAACCTACCCTAACATTCTACCGCAACAAGTTCAACTTACTCAAAAACTAAAAAGCACAAAACTACCCCCTAAGTTTAGAGCAAAGTCCAATTTCGACTTGTAAGCTTTTAAAGTGACATACAAAACAAATAGTAAAAACACCCGCTATTATAAAGCTCTCATAATAATGAGAATAAACTACAGATTCTACTGCGTCTGACCATCATCGCAGTTGAAAAAAATGCTTTTCGAACTTCGTTTTTATTTTCTGGCAGTTTTCTTCGTGTATTTTCAATTCTCTTGTTTTGTGCAGTGTTAGGTAAAGCAACTTATTCCGAAATACGCTCGAGTAAATTGTGTGTTTTGTGAGTCAATGAAGCTTTTTATTAAGTTAACTTAGTTAAAAAACGCAAAAAATTAATATAATTAAAGGATTTATTTAATTAGTTCTTTTTGCTGAATCGGACTTGTGAACAAATTTAATCACAAATAAAAGAAAATTACTTCAACTAGGTGGCCCATTTTTTAACTTGTCAATCGGTTGTTTTTTTTTTTTCTTCTTTTTTTTCTGTATCTACTGGTATATCCATCAACCTAGAAAAACCTAATTGCTCACTTTTGATGAGAGGTTACTCGCAGTTATTGCATTCTCTGCACATTTAACATTATTTAAAACTAAAGTGATACTTTTCTGAATTTAGTTTAACTGTTTTTGTGAAAAATTTGATAATTTCGCCTTCAGTTGTCCTTTTTTAATTGGTGGAAAAAGTCGTTTCAAAATATATCCTAAGTCTTCAAGGTTGTGTCGTGTGGCTCCTTGAGCTCCCTCTGCATGCTGCACCCTCTTTTCTATTTGAATGAAGACTTTCTGTTTCTGTAGATTATACCACTTCAACTAAATTCTCTGTGGTAGTACATATGGTTGTAAAAAATCATATGGCAATTCGAAGTTTGTTTATTTTGTGACAGCTTTTTTTTTGTTTTGTTTATTAGATAAAAATTCAAATATTTATTTTTTTTTAGTCCATGTTCTCCTTTTAAATTTTACTAATATTTTTTTTTTAATTTAAGAAAATGGATTCATTTGAAAGTGGCTCTAATAACACAGGAAAACAAGATAAATCAATTGAACAGCGAACTATTATTTGTTCAAAACAAAAACACGATTTAAGTTCAAAAATTCCAGCACCCATTAAGACAAACATTACAATATGTTCTGGAGTAGCAGAGCCATTGAAGAGTGCAACTTTAACAACTCCATCAACACCAAGAATCGAGCTTAGTCGAGCATCAAGTTCATCTCATCATGAGGATAGCCGTGACAGCAGCCCAGATAATGTGTTTGAACAGGTGACGTTTTAATATTTTATATAAATTCATTTTATATTGTAAATGCACTTTAAACAAACTTTATCAAGCACTTTTAAGTTAAAAGCACGCAAAAACTGTGTTTTGATTGACCAAATTTTAAATGCGTTAAGGTATAGGATTTTTGTTGCTGACAATTCTGAGCAACAAAAAAGTTGCGTAGGTAGAACAACTCAACATAGGCGCACTCTCAAAGAAATGTGTGTGCTCGAACCGGTAAAATTAAAAGTAATAAGCAACAAGTTGTACTGCGAGCGCTTACTAGTTTGTGGTAAAATGAAAGTCAAACAGATTAAGTGATCAAAAAGTTTTTCGAATTTTTCAAATAATTTTTGACAGGCTGCAACTTCGTCAATAAGAAACTAAACAGCACTTCTAAGCTTGTAATGTTGAAATATTGAAATGAATACATTTTATGGACATCGCATTCGGCATTCAATGTCCACTGTGGTACTGTGGACATTGACTGATGTTTAAAATTTAACTATAAAAACCAAATAAAACAGTTTAAACTAAATGGTGCTTGAAAGTTATTGCATATTTTAGGGGATTTAATTCGATTGTTTTACTGGCGCCAAAAGTATGGGAAAATTAATTTTTGAAATGAAATTTAAATCGGGTAAATTATTGCATTCCATTAATTTCACACCTGGCAAGATTTATTTTGCAGAAAAATAAAATGATGTCATGAACTATAGAAATATTTATATTGATTCAAATGAGTTAATATTTTTGTCATTAGAAAGAGGCAATCAGTTGCAATCGCTGCCGAATAAATTGGGGGATATGTGAATAAAATTTCCCACGAAATTTTTTCCATCATCGAAAACTGGGAACGTGAAAATTGTGGTCACAGTTTCAAAAAAAATATTCCACCACTATCATTTTGATCAATTTGAGTTTGTAAAAGTAGAAAATTATTGGCATTTTCGATTTAAAAAGATGGGAGAAATACCTTTGGAAATTTTATTCAAGATAACTTCCATTATGAACATTTTGAAGTTCCAGTGAAAAGAATTTATCCGATTTTTATTGAAAGAACATTTCGGTCATCAAAAATTAAGTTTTTTTTTTAAATTAATTTTTAATTCTTAGTGTTGTAATTCTTGTAAAATAAACTAATACATGAAAAGGTTGGCACTGGCACACTGCAGGACCCAATTGGACTTGGATTTCATGAAGAAGGTGCATTGGAATTGCGTAGTTCAACTGAAGAGTTATTCTTTATGGATCCAGAGGCAAAAAAAGAAGAACAAGAAAAATTGCAACAACAAATACAAGTAAGTTAGGTCATCATTATGAATAGCTTATCAAACGTTCGACTCTAACCGAATGTTTTTGAAATCATTTGGCAACTCGACAACGTTCGCTTTCAGTTGAGATTTATTATTTTTTTTTAATCTAAAACGACGACTCCTAAAAGTATATCACTTATGAACTATCTAATTTTATTTAGCAAGCACGTCGATCCTCACCTATTGTTTTCAAATTCGATGAACACCAAAACTACTTGCAACATCATCAACGCAAGGACTCAGCAAGCTCTGAAGTTGCAGCCTTGCTCTGCATTTCCGGTCGCACAAGTCGAGTTTCCAGTGTTGGTAGCCAAGGATCAGCAGTAAGTCGATTATCTGCAATATCAGGTATATCACGTTCACCATCGCCGCATCGAATGCTTCTCGAAACATCATTTTGTGGCCCTAAACCCCTTGAGAATATTGTCGATGGGGGTATTGTTAGTATTGTTGAGCCCCCATCAACTGCAACAGAAATTCTTGAGCAAGTTTTACTCTCACGAAAACATGATCCAACGCAGGCAGTGTTTGCTGAGGGTATAAAAATTGAATCATCTCCGCAGAAGAAGAAGCCGCAACCACCAAAGAGCATTTCAAATGGTGATACGAAACGAAAATCGGTTACCGGAGGTGGCGATATTGTGAAGCAGCAGCGATCAAGTCGACAAACAACGTCATCATCAAAAACTGTTTCTTCACGTAACGTTAATCGATTGACAGCTAATAAAAGCCCGGGCCAATTGGTGGTTGGCAAAACTCCCAGTGGATCAGAGTATATTCGAATTAATTTGAAACCTGATCATATGTATAAAGACAAGGGCGTCGCACCTAATGAGAGAGTTGTTGAAGCAAGTGCAGGTACAGAAAAACAGCACAAAAAACCCATCTCACTCAGTCTGGGTAGGAATTCGGCTATCGATGAGAAACGTTTGACACCAAGTCTAAGTCCCAAACCATCACGACACTCAGCACTCTCCAAAGAAGGTGTCGGCAGTCGATCTCCATCACCAGCAAATGTATCAGTTTCTCGTAAAAGCTCATTTTGTTCGCTATTCAAATTAAAGGACTCCCCAGACTCCCCCAAAGATCGTGTTAGATCTAGAAGTAAGAGCAGAGATCGCTCTACACCACAATCACAAAACCCCACTCCGAATAAGCAAAAATCAGTTTTGGCAATATTCAAGCCCAAGCGTATTGAAGGAAAATCCAAGAGCTCATCACCAATTGATGGAGACTTCGATCGTCACACGCCAACTGGAATAGGCAGAGTGGACAGCGCAATGGAAACGTTTCAATGTGCTGGTTCGAGACCTTCGAGCAGGTTGAGATATTACGATAAGCCAGCCGATGGCAAGGGAATACACATTCCACTGCACACACCTCCTGAAGAGAAAAATGTTAGCAAAATGCTACAAGAGTCACAAGCCATCAGGCCAAAATCAGCTCCTGCACTTAAAGAATCATCTTCAACAGCACCATTGAATACGTTGCCTGCATCACCGAAAAATAAAGCGATTGAAGTTTCTTTAACACATCATCAAACACCTGCACAATCATCTACATTCAAGCCTGAACAGCAATATGAAAATTTCACTCTGGCCTCCGCCCCTCCTTCAGTAAATTCTCAGCAAAATAAAGTTACAAAAATTCAGTGCATAGAAAATCTCGATGCAATTCACACGCTTCCTCAAGACATCGATGAGAAAGAACAGACCTGGAGTCTCGAAGTTCACCAGCATAGTTCTCAAGACAGCCAGGACACTATTTTATCAGATAATTCTTTACCTAATAATTGTATTTCCAAATTGAATGCTCGAACTAATTTAGGAAATGTAACTGAAAACGCCATTGATGAAAATGGGATTGCAGCTGAAGTGCATAGAGTACCTTCAGAGTCTGAGTCTATTCCTAATCATCAAGTCCTTAACAATCAGCCCTTGGAAGAATCATCAACAATGGGAAAAGAAAAACGAAGAATTCTCTTTGCAACAAGATTGGGCTCTGGAAGTCAGGAGCAAATGTTTAGCACCCAATTTAGCCTTTCAAAGACCGAAAGTCTTTCAAGTCAACTTTCAGATCATGCCTCTATCCCTGAAAATTCTGTTCAGGAAAATCTTATTCAGCGTAAAGATACTATACTGCGAAGACCAGATGACAGTGTTAGTGTTAGTGTTGCAACTGGTAAAACTACTCATCTGACTAGTAATAAATCGGAGATTTTAAGAAAATCTTCAGTGTCAAAGTCCCAGTCGACATCGGAGGACGAGAAGCAACCTCCAGTTGTTGCTGCAATTTTAATGCGAAAGAAAGACACGATGAGTGAAGAATTAAAACACAAATCATCGCGTTCAGCCTCAGAAGATGATGATGTTGCAATCCATAGACATTCTAGATATTTAGAAAATTTCGACGTTCGTAGAAAAATGCATGAGAATGTAGCAGCAAGAAAATCAACAAGCCCAGTAGTTCAGCAGACAAAAGAAGAAGAAACAATAGAAGAATGTCCAGATTCAGAACCAGTGGAAAAGAACGAGCTTCATGGAACAAATATTGCGGAGCCAACAAATTTGGCCTTCGACACATCGTTCAATCAGCCTTTTCATATTCCATCAGGATCAGCAGAAAGACAATCATTTGCTTCGACTGGTGAACCAGAATCTTCTGAGAGCGAACGTGACTCTGAATCAGATCCTCACCGTGTGAAACGTAATTTATCACATCACATCGCCAGTGCTATTGAAGACCACGAAAGCACCGGTCTGGTTTCACAAGAATCTTTCGACGATGAGCTTCCTTATATTCCTACAACACTGCCTGAAGAGCGTGCTCATGGTGTTGCTCTGATTCCAATGAAAGAGCGCTTGCATATGGAATTGAAAACATGTCCTCTAGATCGACCACGTTCAACAACACCACTTAATCCCTCACATCTTGAAGAGTATTGTGGAATTGTAACCGCACCAGAGGCCAGCGGAGGAGATTTAGACCATCGGCCACCAATAAAAGGTGAAAAGCTTCGAATAAGTCTTCCGAAAAAGGACTCCATTAAGGATAAAGCACAAAAATCAAAATCACCTCGACGAACTTCAACATCGAGTGGAAAGAGTTGGTTCGAATTCGCCGAAGAAGCTATCCGTGGACCAACATCGCAACCTAACGTTGCTGATAACAGTAATAAACTAGCTAGTATTCCTAAGCTTCCTGCGGCCGCCGCCGCGGCGGTAGATGAAAGTCAAGCTACTGCTGCTTTTGAAGCTCCTCCTACTTTACCTCAAGCCAATAATATCAGAAAGCTATCTGATCAATGGATAGACTTCCAAAATATTCCCGAAAAGCGTAAAGCTCCCAAAAAAATTACAACACTGCCAAAGGACACTTTAGCTGATAACAAAACTACTATGGTTGTACACTATAACTATGTCAAACCGGAAGATTGTCAGTGTGAGTGTCATGAAGTTGAAAGGGAATCATCTGTAATGACATCACACAAATCAATTGCTTCAGTGGACTTATTAAATCCGAATAGGGAAGATATGCAGCCGTTGCTGGATCCTGAAACTTTAGATAGTATTGATCCTAGGTGAGTTTAATAAAATGAAATGATTTTTTTGAGGTAAAGATAACTTTGAGATATTTTATTTCGTTTTAAAGTGATTCATCAAGAGAATATAGTTGCTATACAGACGATGAAACAGAAGGTGCTAGAACTGATCCAATACAAGTAAGCATCAAATCACTTCGATTAAACCCTTAAACTGGCCATTCACTAGTTTCATTCGACTTGGAACCGGTTTGATTCTAGGATATCTGATTTGAAAAAATCTAAAAGGCTTTTGTGGGGCCCAAGCACTATACAATAATTGGATTTGGCAACTCTTTTTTAAAATTCCTCATAGCTGACTTTAAATTTAAGACAAAGAACACGATGCATATTTTTCGGCAAACCATTTAACTTTGTCGTGTATGGCCAGTTTAACATCAATTCAATAATTAATATATTGCATATTAATATTATTATTTTAGACTGAAGAATTTCCCTTACGCGGTGGCTTGCATAACTCTAGAAACACGAAGTTCCCTGACAACCGATATTCTTAAGATTTATAAGTTGGTAAGACGGTTATTATTATAAAATATCAGAGTTTTAGTTTGTAAGGAAGATTATAAGAAAAAAAACTTGTTCGATTTTAAATAATTGTAAGCATGTGTGGTAGAAAAATGATACGAAGAAAACTGGGTGCATTTAAAACTCGTTTAACTTGTATCGGAACCTATGAAATATTGATGGTGACTAACTGTATCGGGCTGCAACGCACAAAGTGGTGAATACAATTCCATTTCAGCCCTACAATCACATATGGATACTGATGCCTCTTGTAATGAAGTAACACTACACACCAGTTCTCTTAAACTCGAAAAGAGTACCCCTAAAAAGGATCTTCCTTAAAAAAAAAGTTCAAAGTCTTTGATTGACTTCAACAATGATGCCTCCTCAAGTAAAAACATAAATCTTATTCAATGACCTTGCACCAGTACACGCACTGGGAAATACAAGTTCATGTCCTCTACTATAAAAAGGCAAAAAAAAAACATAACTGGATCCAATAGGAAACTGGATACATTCAATTTAAGTACAAAGTAAACAAATGTTTCAATTGTACCATGTTATGTGCTAGATTCACTGAACAAATAATTTGGTTATAAATATTTACACAATTGAAATTTCCAATGAATAAAACAACCATTTATTTTCATTTTTTTTTAAATGACACAACGCAAACATTATCATTTTGAAGAATACGTTTTTTGACCAATTATTTTATATAGGATATTACATACACAGGATGATTTTCATAAGCCGTGACAATAGACTCGAGCGTAAAGTTTGATTCCTAGACAAGAAAAAAATTAATTTCAAACTCGAAATTTTGGAGAAAAAAAAACTCCAAATTCTTTGTTCAAAATGAGTACCTCCAGTGATAGAAGGCGTTTCAGAGCGAACAGATCTTAGATTCGGAGCCAACAGATCTTAGACATCAGTTACAGAAGTCAATTTTTTCGACGCATTTAATTTGTACTGCTTCCTCGTGCAATGGATAATATCAAACATCGGACTGCTAACAAAATCTATATATTATTATAGGGTTATTAGCACACCGTGACCAAACTTGCTACTTTTACATCGCGTAAACGCAGCTTATCAAAGTAAAAACTGTATCCATGAGAGGTAATTTCGAGTAAATGTGCACAATATATGTATTTTAGTTTTGGAGAAAAATGGTCGAATTTTGGCTAAGGTCGATACTAGATTGTAAAATTGTGTTTTCAAACAGCCGGTTTATGCAATTAGCATAAAAGATTATATTTTGTAAATGCATTTTCCAGAAGAAGATTTAAAAATAGTCTGTTATTGTTATTTAAGTTTTTCACAAATGAAAAATAATCAACCCATAATCGGGAAATCCTAGACTCCTTAATTGATATTATAAAACAGACGCCGAAGGTGGAAAGTCTTTGTATACAAAGCAAACAAAATTTCGTATTTGATTACAAAGGGGTGTTTTTTATCTTAATATGAGTTTCTGGGGGGTTTTAAGAAGAGGATTACTATTTTTGTCACACAGTTTAATAGGTACCTTCTTTTGCAAGCCAGGATTGAGTTGAAATAACGACTGGCACAAAATTACATCAAAAATTACTTCAAATATGTGTTTGGCAATCAATCAGAGCTAACTTATCAAAACATGCCAGCGATGTCACATTTAAAATAAGAAATCCCATATAGAAAACTATTACGCTTATCCAATTATAAAAAAAAAAACCTGAAATAAATTTTAATTAAATTTCACGACACTGATTGCTCATTTTTTTTTTAAAGGCTAAAGTGGTCGCAAATGCAAGGACCCATCCCCAATTGCAAATAACTTACTTCAACCACCCTTATTGTGAGTTGCAACTATCAATTGATAGTCGAAAAATGTTGAAATTCGGTATCTTTAACTGATTTTATAGAAAAACCGATTATCTTTGTATGGATATATATTTTCTTGTCAATCTTAACGGTTTCCACCATTCACAATTATTAAAACTTATTGGGTTCGTTAATATCGAATTTCATCGTTTATTGAGTATCAATTGACATAATAAGGCCATTATTTTCATTTACTTCGAAGTTCAAAATGGCACATCCAATTTGGGGTATTCGACTTTCAACAAAATTTATAATTTTACCTATAATAGTAAATCAGATATAATTTGCTTCGAATTATTGAATGAGTGCACTTACATTCCTGGGTACGCATTATATCTCTCCCAGTTTTCATGATTACTTATATATATCATTTTTTTCTATATAATTTGCTGAGATATTTCATAAAGCTTTTTATTTCGTGTTAAACCATTTTGAAATTTCTAAATTATTGACAAATCACAATAAGTATGATGTTATTTCTTAACAGAAACAAGACAATTTTCCTTAAATGATCTTATTAATTAATTACAATTCATAATAAGCTTTTCTATAAACAAAAAACACTATAAATGAATGGTAATGTCAGTAGTTGTTAGTTAGAGTTGGTGATAAATAAAAAATGCCTTCACCTTCTAACACTAAAGTTGTTATAAATAATATTATATTTAAAATATTCAAAAATCCATTTTTCCCATGTTTAAAACATCAAAAAAATAGTGCTATTATTTAACATCACAAATTTTGTTATATTCGTGTTTATAATTACTATTATCTAATATCTATTTCATTTAAGTAATATGTATTTATTAATATTATAAAAAAAAACATATTTATAACGAAATACTGAAAAAAACTGCAATAAATATATTTTAGTTCGATTTTTAATAGTTTAAAATTATTTTGTTAGAACTTACCACAAAATGCAGGTGAGTATACATTTATGTAAATAAATTTGAAAATCAAAACCCAAACAAATAAAGCACTCAACTAAAACAATCATAAATAAAAAAAAAAATGATAAAACAAAATAAAGTAATTAAAAAAAAATTATAGTTAGTTAGTTTTGTGTGAAAAAAAATAAAAAAATGTAATCAAAGTAAAAATTCATTATAACCTACTATAACTTGTTATAAATTTTATTAAACAAAAAGGTTTCTATCAAATAAAAGCTAATATATTATACCTACTACATATACCGGAGCCAAGATATTTAAAAAAAAAAAATGTGTGGGTCCACGGTTGCACCAGGTTTGTTTACGAATTCAGATTGATAAAGTGACGTATGTTGGAAATGATGCGGTAAAAGAATTAATTTTCGCTAAATATAGTATTTTAAATCAAAGTAGGTACTGCTATTACCATTTTCAGATGAGGAGCAAATTTGCTGTGCAAATGGCGTTAATATGGTAAACAACCTGATTCTCCAAAACCCCAAAAGGTTGTGATATACTTTAAATCAGGTCACACATTTTTAGAGTTGTTTTTGTTTTACTTTTTAGGTTTTGACCTGCTCTGAAGGAGATCACAAGTTCGATGAATGAAATAAATTTACTCAGAATAGAGGTTGTGAGTTGGATATAAAGAAGAACATTCTTGAGAAGCTGTTGTGCTTGTTAGTTGTCAGTGAGGTTTGTTAGAATCGGACATTAAAGTTTAAAATTTTGACAGTTCATTTACGGCGTGTAACTACCTACCATTTTTTATGTTTGCAACTTTGCAATGAGCTTAATCTAGGGTAATTTTTTATGATTACCAACTGAAATTTAAGGCGATCAATTTCCCATGTAGGTACGTATGTATGTATGTATATTGCATACATACCTCCCTTTCCTAAAAAAAAGCATTATACTACATAAATATACTATGTACAAGTACATATATGTACATATGTATGTACATTCATTTTTTTTTCATCTTTTCAGATAAAAAAATTTATAGGTAATATTTTTTTATTTAATTTCAAATATTTTCCGTTTCTACGAAAAAACTAAACACCAGTTTATGAACATTAGATACCAAAAGAAAGCTTACCTCCAAGGTGTTGAGTTCTTTTTAAAATTGCTCAAAAACATTTTCACACAAATTTAATTAAAAAAAAAAAAAACTCAAAAATTACTAAACAAAACCGAACACGCCTAAGCCAAAACAAGTTACACAAATTGAAATTGAAAAGAATGCACAACCGTTAAAAAATAACTAACCAAATAACTTCCAGTCTGTTTTCTAATAAAAGATTCGCTCGATTCTGAACTAGTAAAGAAAAATTCCCAATTCTAAGAGTTGCATTTCCCCAGACCAGAATAAATCTATCTATGCACTGTGCAAATTTACTTTTGTTTTTTTCTCATACTTTTCTAGCTTGATGTCAAAATTTTTCTACTACCTAGTACCTATACACTACACAGCACACTGGGAGCTTTTATTGGAAAGTGAAGAGCTGACTGGAAATTCAAGCGATTCAACAGCCTTTTGTTTGTTTTTGTTTACAATTGTTTTCTTATTGTTTTGTTAGATAATATTCTGTAATTTGTTTATATTAATGTTGACAAAAAAAAATGGCCACAAAAACCCAACGAAAGAGAAAAATTAAGCATAGATAATAATCGTTTTTGTGTCGCAACTAGTAGAAGCAACAGATACCCAACATGTAGCCAGAGACTGGTAAGAGACAATGGATCGTTGAGAGGGATGTCCAATCCAGAGAATAGTGATATTTAAGTACCTAGTAAGTTTTGATTTAAACGTTCTCAATAAATACTAGTGGTTCTTCATAAAAAAAAAAACATTTAGGCATATTCATAGCCGTTTGTTAATCTCTTAACCTTAATGCTTACTTAACTTGAGTTAATACCGATACGATCAATATATACAGCTCCTTTGTCCAAATTACGTTCCGTATTTATCCAAATATAATTTTAAATCTTAAATTTTAAAATAACAAATCATAAGCAATGGAACTATGTAATTGACGAAACCGAATTCCATCATAATCAAATATTTATGAAGGATCCCAAAAAAAATGATTTCCCAGTCACGGCATTACGGAAACTACTAACAAGTTTGTTAGTAGTTTTTGCATACAACTTCTTACAGTTAACTAAAAATTTTTGTCGATCGATATCTATCTTATGGTGTAAGTACCATTTCTAACTAACATATTGTATCAATTTTTTTATTTGGAATACCTAGCTAAATTGAAATATGTTAATTCTACCTTCTACATAAAAATTTAAATAAATGATATTTTATTATTCGGTTTTCAACCATTTTTTCAACATTTAAAATTGGTAGCTTCATATGTATATTTAAAAATTATATCAATTGCAAATAAAATAGACTATTGGTATTTTTTTTTTCTACATATTTTGCTTTTCATTTCATTTACCTTTGATTACCCTTTTTAAAATGTGATTTTTAAAATAAATCAAAATCAGATTTTATGAAAAATTTTCAATTTTAATGAATGCCTGCTCTATTAGTTGAAAACATTCACAATTGTTATAAAATCAATAGAAATAATAGTTTATTCAAATGTGCAAACAAATTGCTTTGTAATTGGAAATCGAGGTTGAATTCTTCGTACCTACCCACTGCACTAATTCGACCATCTCATTGAAAAGAACAAACAAACAAAAACATTGAAAAATTAGTGGGTGGTAAAAACTGCTGCGTTTGTTTGGTTATAAATGCACTTTGTTATATTTTGTTTATCGACTTCAAATGTATACCCACTCACCCTGCCTGGATAAAAATTGATATATATGCTATGCATATAGAATATTTACCAAATGACCATGTTACGTTCTATGAATATTCTGCAATTTTTTTTTTTTCCTTTTGTTCAAGGGATCGGATTTAGTGGGATTTCAATCACATTGGAGGAAGGATATTGTAATAAATCTATAATGTGTCATTAAATTGACTCAATTTATCTATACCTCTACGCTAATGATATTTAAAATTAACTCTGACTGTATTGTGGAAAACTTTAAATGCACTTGAACTTTGAGAATTTATAAATAGATCTGTTGTGTGTTTTTCCGTATTCTTCTGTGGGTTTTTAAGTTTTCTGTTTGTCGCATCAATTTCATTAACAAAATAAATATTGAAACAGAAGAGAAAACTAATAGTAATGTGAATTTTATACTTATTTGATTTGGTTTTACCTAAAAGCTTGGTCGGTATAGGTACACATTTCGATGAAATGTTGTGACTAAATAGAATGAGTAGGTGGGTCATGCCGTCTGAGAGTGGCTGGCCTGGCTGACAGTATCTGAAAAACTGTTTTCTGATTTTCCACTCAAGAACCAATGGTAGTTGATTTTTGATACAAATTAAAATGTACATTGTACAACTGGGTACTCTTATGAGCAATGCTATAAATGTGGTTTAAATCTAAATGTAAAAACAATTAAATAGTTTTATGTCATCTTATAAGTTTAGATGGTAGGGTTTTATTATTGAAAGAATCATCTTGAATAGAAAGATCTATTGTTATTCAAATAAATTATTTTAACAAGTTATGAAAATTTTGGTGTTTCCGATTTTTAAAGATGGGAAGTTTTTTTTTAGAAAAAAAAAATTAAGTACTAAAATTGGACTCTCTAGGGTAACATTAAATTTATGAAACGTGAGCAGAATTTGCTTTTTAAATGAAAAACACTAATGGTGGAAGTCGAATGGGGTGACATCTCAAAAGTCAATTTTTTTTTTTGTTGTTGGTTGCCATAATCGAAATAATAGTCTCCTCTTGCTCCTACTACCAATTTTCGATGCTTAAAGACTCCCAAATCAAATTCTACACCTAAAATTTTGCAACGCCACCACAAGGATCAGGACAACAATAAAAAATACATAATCATCAGCACGTTCCACACGTCGGCAACCAAGCGATCACTTACTATGGATCAAATAAGAAAAAAACGCATAGCATTATACCTTTTTTACTTTAATGTTGTATAAAAAGGTAAAAGATGTTCCAAGCTTTTATCTGTACTTAGGTATAGGTATCATCTGTACCAACTAATTTTATGCCTTGTCTATTTAAAAATTTATTTTGTACCATCAGTCGTTCTAGAGATATATTTATCAGCACTCATATTTAATTCAGAGCTAACCCACCTTTAAATTTTATCATCATAGTTGCATGAAGCGAATGAAATTGCATGAAAAACTCAAAATTTATTTCTCACATCCGAACCCTATTAAGTTTCTTCGAGTGTATCAGGTAATCACGTTTTGCTATTAAACCATAGTCAATTTCGATGTTATTTTTCTTCAGTCTTCACCACTAGAAGTGTCACTCAATTTCAATTCAGAATCATCCATTTACTTGAGATTTCTATAAAAAACAGCTAGATTGTTTCAATTATTATTAAATTACTTGGTCAAATAAAACTCTCTTTTTTTTTGTTTTTGTTCACATCAACAACAGAGAAGTTTAATTTAAGAATAAAACACAAAAATACCTACGTCGTTTGCTTGCCAGTGCCAGCGCCATAGCCAGCCTCAAGTATTTTATTTTTATATTATTTTTAATCAAAAAGTATCTCACTTGTTTTCTCGTCTGCCTGCGTCTCGTGGTCGTTGTCATATTGTAATTGTTGTTGTCTGTGTGTAGTCGCATACGAACGAAAACGAACGGACGGATAAATGTAAGACTGTGTCAGTTTTTTTTTTAATTCATTTCATTTATAATAATACACTTATGTGCATTCTGTGATTCATTGTTGGTTAAAGTTTTGGATGAAAAACAACGCAACGATAATTAACGAAACGTTTCTTTTAGTATATAATATTAATATAATTAAAAATTATTGTTAAATTAACAATTAGTAAAATAATATATAACATTTTATATTTGTTATATAATATAAAATCAAAAAAAGTGCTCTATTTTAATCAAAAAAATATTTCTATCGATAAAATATTTTTTTTCGCTTAATTTTCGACGCAATTGTGTGGAGAGAAAATTCAAAGAAAAGAAATTTCTAGAAAACACAAAGAAAAGACAGAAGAAGTGTGAACAAAAGTGCCGAACAAGCAACTAAAGAGATAATTCCGTGCCTTAAATAATCAAAATTTATAATATTATATTCTTACATCGATTTAAAACAAAAACAAAAAAAAAACATCTTGTAGAAAAATTTATCATCATTATTGAATTCTTGTTCAAAGTTTTAAAACTCGATACTAAAATTAAGCAATTTCACTTTATTTAGTGACAATTTAGAGATTGAAACAGCAAAAAAAAAAAATTTACAAAAAATGGCCTTCATGATGCCCGTGATGAAAAATGAATTTGACATCTATAATGGTAGTCGAACCCGGAAGATATCTGAGGTATCAGGTGCAGCAGCATCTAACGGCGGACAACGATCTCGCAAGGTATCTGAATGTAAATCAGAATGCCAAACGTCCTCTACCTCACCTTCCTCGAGTCATCAGATGCAAATGAACCGTTCGGCATCATCGCGCACTGCGTTCCCAAGAAATTCGTCACGCAGCTCCCAATCGAACATGTATGCCGCCTCGCCAACACGTACCACATACAACCAAGCTGCTTCAAGTCCGCCTAAAACACAATCTGGCAGCCAAGGAAGCATAAACAAATTTCATAATCGATTGGTCGATAAACTGCGCAAATCATTTCGCAAGGATACGGCTAAGCGATCATGAGAGTTGTCTCAAGTATGCTATGCAAATCAAACTTTCTACGATATTGACAATAACTGCACAACAACAGCGCCAAATGTGGTGGCGGCAGATGTGGTGGCACCAATACATTGCCTGCAGCAGCAGCCCACATCAGTTTCTATTGTCCAATCAACGCATCGGATTCTTCAAAACGATAGCGATAATGAAGAATATTTGACGACAACGACGTCGCCACCGCCGGAGCAGCTTCAGCAGCAACAGCAGGTATGTCGCTCCGGCCGTTTTCTAACAATGAAACAACGTATAACAGCAACACTATTGAGGCGGAAATCTAAAAAGCAGTATCTACAATGCTCCTCATCGTCGTCAATCAATAACTCTGATTGTTGTCGCTTACAATCTTCCATTGTTGTGGCAAGTAAGGGGGTAGTTAATTACGGAGCTACCTCTACGGCTGAAATAAATAATTCAAGTTTAGCAGCACCTGTAGATGCTGTAGCAGCAAGTAGTGATAAAAATATCGGTGGTGAGCAGCAGCAAAATATGGTACTTATAAAGCAGCCTAGTCATCGCAGATCATTTTTACGTCGTCATAGACTCTCAACATCCAGATTTAGCTCGTTTAGTGCTCCAGGGTAGGCAATGGCTCAATAAGTTCGTCATGCATAAAAACTGCAATTTAAAAAACGCAAACAAAAATTACATATCAATAACACGCTTTTCATAATCAAAAACGCAATTGTTGTTTACCCATTGATTGCTTTATTTTTTCAGTTAAGTTTGGTTTTTACAATTAACTTTTCTGAGACAAACTAAAATATGTATAGTGGAATATTTTTTCAATTGGTTATTCCATAATTGGATGAATCAGTGCGGCCTATCATAAATTATTTCACAATTTTAAATTATTAGAATCTATACTTTAGTTGTTTATACCTAATTGTTAACATTTTGGAATTTTTAGATGATCATTATAGATTTCGCTATCAGCAATCTTTTTATAGAAATGATCGCAAATGTGAAACAAACTTCCAAGTTTGGCAAATCTTAATATACAAAAAGACTTATATTATTATTTTTATAACAATATTAGAATTCGAAACTTTCTACTGTCGTAAAATAACTGCAGAAATAACAAATGTGACGAATTTATTGAGCCATAGAAATATTTAAGAAATCTATGGGTCAAAATCCAAAATTATCGGATAAGTTTGTCTAAGCCTGAAATTTAGTAATGGACAATAACCGAGTTTGTCCAACATAATATTAAAAAAAATAGAATGATTCGACAATGTGCACGCAAGTGATTGAAATATCGTTAGTTTTTTTTTTACAACTTATATTTTTTTCTTTGTTCTTAGAAAATTTTAGTACATATTTTCCTATGCATAAAAGAGCATACATAGATAATATTTAAATAAAAATATATATGTAATTAAAGTTTTATATTAAATAAAAATTTTATAAATGCATTCACATACATATATGTACATACATGTTTTTTGTATATAAAATAATAATACAATTTTAAAGAAAAGTTTGCTTAAATAAACAATAATTATATTTTTTAATGAATACCTACGTAAATAAAAAAAAAATTAAAAAAGTGCATTTTATTTTTATATTTGATGAATTCTAACTGTTTACAGCAAGTATGCCAAAATAATGTTTATAATTAGCCGGTTGGCGTTCCTTTGAGATCTCAAAAAATTTCCACTGTCGCTTTGCTGACGCCTCAAGAGAGGGAGCAGGAGACGGTACAACCTACGAATACTATATTTGTCATTTCTCAGCTAGTGTCTTCTGATCTGACTCTAGCTGGGAATGACATAGTCTATTTCTTTTTCTAAAATGAGACTTTTAGGTAGGTATATTTCCTGTGGTAAAAGGTTGGTTTAGTTTTCTTTTTTTGCCGCGAAACTTTAATGGAATTTAAAAAATGCTCTCAGAGAAGACCCAGACAAAATTTGAACAGACTAAATACAACAGAACACTTCTGTGTACTGAAGTAAAAAAAAATCTATACCCATATGTTTTCTGTTTTGTTGAAAACAATTTGAGTTTAGATGTATGTATTTCGAAACAAATGTTTTTGTGTAGAAACAAAATGTAGATGGATATGGAAATACCTACTTTTGAAATAAAGATCTAAATTGAGAATACCATATCAAACAAGCTATTTGGTCATTTACAATTAGGTATTTATTTTTTTGCGAGGATGTGATCTAAGAATTCAAAAAAAAATATAATTTGGATGACTAGATCCGTTTCTTCAACTCTGCTCTTTTTTCCTGTTTGTAAAGTGTCACATAAGAAATTATGTGAACAAAATATTGATGTTAAATTGCAGCAACTATTTACCTTAAATATTATATTTGGGGATATCGGTAGAAAAATGTGCACCTAGTAATTTTGAATTTTATATTTTGATTCAGTTTATCTGAATACTTATATCAACAATCAATTCGACAAAAATTGTCGTTCCCAATTTCTGAAGAATGAGTTTATTGGAATTAAAGCTGAAAAATTATAAATTTGACAAAAATTCCTGGGGACTGTTATTAATTGACGTTGGCTTAGTCGCTTTCTATTGATAAGTCATAGTATAAATAATTCGGGATCTTAAACTTAAAATTACTACTAGCTAGGGTCTAGGGAAGCGAAATTTCAAAATTATTAAGGACTTCATATTAACCTCTGGTGGCTTACATAATTTGTTTGTTTTACATGATGTTTTTTCGCCGCGAGCTGATATTTAAATGGGGTCTAAAATTTCAAAACAATTAAATAATATGATAAAAGACAAATTTTATTATAACCAAAAATCCTCCTCATTAGCTCATAAACATTTCCTTTTCATGAGCTAATGAGGAAGAAATTTTTGAATACCGACTCTAGGCTGGTATTATTTGTGAACCTTTTATTTTTTAAAATAAATACATTTTGGTTTTACGATTTGTAGGGTGAACTAAGGTGAATTATCATGGACTCATTCGAAAACGCTTGAAAATACGAATCCAAAGATATAGGCCGTCATTCTACTCTTATTTATTTCAAAAATTTGTGAATTTGGTTGGTTGTGAGTCGTTTGGAATGCATAAGGCCTTATAACTCTCAGCCGCTCTCAAAAATATTTATGTACCTTTGAAAAATTATTGAAACTAGAAACCCTAATATATGTGGGTACAATATAATAGTAAAATAAATAACTCACCAAAATATTGCAGCCCGAACAACAAATTTTGAACGACTTATTTTTAATAAGGAACAAATTAACGGTACCAATTCATCGATTACAAATGCGGAGCAAAAATAACGGGATGAAAAATACAATAGAATAGATTTAATACGGTAAAAACTATTCATTTCACTTATTCGAAACTTTTACAAAATTATTCAATAGAATGAAGAGATAATGATATTGAAACTTGAACTTTTATAAGCAATTTTGGATAAACGTTAAAATTAAATGATCAGAAACTCACTTTGAAAACTTTTTTTTGCTTTTGCTTGGCTTGCTTTGGAAATAAAGAGTGGAATAGGTGCGTTCGCCAGATAATTTCAGAGGGTAATAATTAGCATTAGGTGTGTTCTCAAGTTTGAAAAGAGAATTATTTCGCATTTCTTAGTTATAGTGCCTGGTTACACGAGCGGAAAAAAAAGTTAATTCTCGAAAGAGAACGCATGATTTTTAGAAAGATGGAAAGAGATGGAAAAAAATGCCATCTCTTTCCATCTTTCTAAAAATCATGCGTTCTCTTTCGAGAATTAACTTTTTTTCCGCTCGTGTAACCAGGCACATAAGCTGTGTTTCCGCCAGTTTTCAATATAATTGTATGGAGTGGTGGGTTTACTTGGTGAAGCAAATCGTACAACTTCTTCTGTCATTGTGTCCTTACACCCAGAGATTGGGCGCATTCACAAAGCTAGTGGCTACGTAGTCGAAATTCAACTAGATTTGTGAATGCAAAACTTCACTACAAAGCTAGTCAATCCTGAGCTGTCATATTAACGACAGATGCAAAATCAAACAAACGCAAAATCGGAAACATTTGAGAAAGTTTTGATAATTTTAAACAAAATTTTAAATTAAATAAAAACAAACTAAAAAAATTAGATATATATGAGTGATTTGGAAGAATATGAAGTCATAGGTATGTAAAATAGTTTAATTGTGGTCAATTTGTTTGAATCTTTTGTAAATTTTTTCAACAGCTGATTGTGAAACGTCAAAATCAGTGCCAACTAATGTCGTTTTCAATTGGCAATCTGGAAGTAGAAAAAAGCATTCTGAATGCGTTCAATTGGGCAAAAGTGACAGTTCTGATTCTAAAAAAAAGAGAATTTCTCTTCTGGATTTGAAATCAGAAAAACAGAATCACTCACACATTCAAAGATTTAATGTCACGCTTGATAATTGTCATATTTTTTTAAATTTACAACTGTGAAGTGATTGCTTGAAATACTAATACTCTCACACCAAACATCAAATTTTTCAGAATCGAAAAAACTGTTCAATTGGGATTCCGAATCTAAAACCAATTCCGGATTGCCAATTGAAAACGACATAACTTTTTAGCTGAAAATTTTACACTACGTCGGAGGGGAAATTTCAACTACTTTTGTAGTTAGAATTAGCCAATCAGAATCGCTTGACTACGTAGCCACTAGATTAGTGAATGCGCCCATTATCAATTTTTAAATTTGTTTTTTGAAAATATGTTTTACTCATTATTTCGCGCGCTAGTTGAAACTTTGAAAAGTTACTAGATTACAATTTGAGTTTGGTTTAGTATTTTTATCCTGCTGTCCGGATAAAAATCATTGTTAAAATTTATCCTTGGAAGAAATTTGAATGTAATTTTAGCGCGATCTGCGTACAAGGCTTTAGAAAAAAAAACAACTGGGTGTCGATCATGGCACAACGTTGCTGCGTTTATTCTTTTTCGTGGTCGTATTCGATTATTGTTTTTGAATATAAAAATATATACATATTACAATATTTGAATCAAAACGAATTAAAAAAAAATACTAACAAATCTTGTTTTGACTTTCAAGAAATTTCCCCTGCCTTGGCAAAATAACTGCGTATTTTCAAGAAAATTATTTTTCCTCTCTTTCTTTTCATACATATATGACAATTCTGTGAATAAGTTCTTTCACAGTATACCCAACCATCAGAGATAAAAATAATCTGTGGCCTGGTCGGGTGTTGACTATTTTCAAGAATTTGTCGCGGTAAACAACCAAAAAATACTATTTTATTTAATTTTTACAATATTATTTTTTTAGAAAAACTATGAATGTTAAACAGGAAAAATACACAGTAGACGATGAAGTAGTGCCGGTTGTTTTGCACGACGGGGGCTATGGCACCTACACCATACAAACATTTCAACCATCACAAGAAGATGCCGCTGCAGTGGCAACGCTGGAAGCCAATCATCTTCATCAGATTAGAGAAATTGATGGCGAACAACAAATCATTCATCTGAATGAAGGTGATTGTGTCGAAATCGCAACGGTTACCAATACAACTCCCTTGGGACCGGGAGCTGTGGGGCCCATAATGTCAGACACTTCATACCATAGTGATAATTCAGCAGAATACAGCATGGTCCCCGAAACCAGTCGTGCCAAGACTTACTATTGCCCCAACTGTGGCAATTGCTATAGTGCAGCCGGTAGTCTAAAATTGCATATTCGAGCGTGCACTCGTCAAAAGGAAACCAATCCAAACGATAGTAGAAAATGTGAGATTTGCCAGAGAACATTCAATTCTAGCACATATTTGCGCGAGCATATGCTACGACACTCTGGCAAGGGACCAAAGAAATGCCCTAAATGTTATCGCAAATTCATTGACGATAATAAATACGAAGCTCATTTGGAAACTCACAAACTAGAAGAACGAATTGCCATGGAAGCTGGCAGTCCAATCAATGCAGATGGAGCACCCAGCGAAAAAAAAATTATCAAAGAATATGTTTGTTCGTTTTGCTCGAAAAATTTCACAGTTGTATTTGATTCACGCCACACCAAACGCCGCTATGCCTGTGATGAATGCAGAGAGAAATATTCCAATGAAGAGATGCTCAAACAACATAAAGCTCAGCTAGAAGAAAAGCGTGAATTTCGCTGCGAGAAGTGTGGGCGAAAGTTTGTTTTCGAGGGATTCCTGCAAAGACATATTCCGTCTTGTGATGGAACAATCCGAAGACGACGCGACCGTCAGTGAACAAACAAGGACAAGCGTAGTACACTTTAACTATGTAATATTAATTGCTTTCAAAATCATTTTATATCAAAGTCTCGTTAGTTATTTAGATATTGATTTTTTTTTTGACCTCTGGTTAACTACAAACCTGTAATATTTTCTTGCAATAAATACACGTTTTAGAAGTTATATTCTGGTTTATAATTAAATCGTATAATATTCATATATTTTTAGCTCTGATTCCTATCCTAAGAATCTGAAATTGTCATTAAGCAAAGATCACGGATGCAATCTTCTTTTTTGTCTATCCATTAATTCAGCGAAGCTTAATGCAATTGGGTTGTCTGAGGATGAATAGACTTAATGCATTAATCCACTGTTCAAAGAATCGTTTAATGAAACTCCCATAATACGCTTTTTAAGAATTTCTCTCTTTAGAGTTATTTATTCGTAAAGTATTCCTTTTAGGAATCAAAAATAAACTAAATTATGAACTAAGGCAGAATTGAACTAAGTCCACAATTTCAAGTTAGCTCGCTTAGCATAATCTTTGTAGTCAGCATGAGCGTAGAATTCTTTGAACATTGGCATAAGGAGTTTGTCCTTGGGCAATGTTTTGAAGACGGGTTCACCATACCATGTACCAACCTTAAAAAAGAAGAGTTTGGAAACAAAATTTTAACATACTGTTTTAAATGTGACCAAATGAAAACATAACTTACTTCCCATCCTTTGACATTAGCCATTAGTTTGGCCTCTTCATCGCGATTTCTTCTCAATTGCTTCAAATATTCTCTATCACGTTCGGCAATTAAAATTGGGAAGATGACATTTTCGGCAGAGCGCATCTCAATTTCTTCGCGCTTCACCTTTTTGGCAGTCAAATAGTAGACATAGATCCCTATTACGGTAGTGACCGCATAACCAGTGATCATTTGCCAACCTGAGAATGGAAACCATTAGCGTAGGTGATGTAATTGGAATCAATGGTTTAGCAAAGCAGGGACCTACCAGTAAAGTAGCTTTTTGCTGGTACTCTAGCAAAGGGAATTTTACTGTAGCCTCCGGGTGGAGGCATATCCTGCTTTTTAGCAGCTGAAGACGAGGCCATGGCTGAAAATTTGTACAAAAATATGCAAAATCCCGACTTGATATTTGTTCGGAGAAAAATTAACCTACCAAAGTACCAATCTGCCAAAAGTGACAATCAAAAGCTTACATAACGGAGTGCGTTCAGGAAAGAATTTAAAAACAGGTCTGTTGAGGTTTTTGAAAAATAGGCTAGTTCAGATTGTTGTAGGATAACCACCGTATCCAAGGGAAGGAGCTACCAAAATACCTCTAAGCTCAAATAACTCTCAAACCAAAAAAAATCATTCGCAGACCCCGCGTAGCTTTGCTACGATTGATAAAATAACTTGTTATGCTTAATTTCGGGTGACCAGGGAATATTCCACATAAAAGGCAGCAAACAGTGAAAATAAGTGAAAAACAAGAACATACGCTAGAGCTAGAGATCTCTGAGTGTTAGAAAAAAGTTTGAGCTATTATACCAATCAGAAATAATCAATTAGACACAATTTGTCAAAAAAAAAAATTGACTCAGCTTCTCAATTCCATAACATAATTCACTACTATTAATCACTTTTTTAACTATTTATTTGTGTCTAGTGGTTTTTCACGAAAGTAAAAATTAAAAACTTTTTAAGTTTTACTTTTTGAAAACTGAGTTAAGAAATAGAATTTTTTATAGGGTTGGGGAAAACTAGATCATACTTTTTTTTTTTTAATTTTGAACTTTTGGAAGTTGAATGTATTTAAGCCTTTAGTTTTTAGGCGGATGACTTTTGCGCAAAAAATATGTTTCACGTTTAATTACTTTAGGTTTGTTCGTTGAGCCCTGAAGTCACCCTGGGGTCGCCCTAAAGCGTTTTTTGAAAAACCTGAACTCACCCTGACATTGAAATTCTGTGTTTTTTGAGACCTGGGGTCGCCCTGAACTCGCTCTGAAGTAGAACTAGGTTTTTTGCTGTGGCGAGTTGAGGTAAAGAATAAATTGTCAAAGTGACACGAGTTTGAAGCATTTGTTTTGCTGTGGATTTACGTGTTGCAGGTATTGTTTATTATTTAATTACAAATAAATCGAAAAAATAAATGTAATACAACAATATGTTATAGAAGTAGAAATGAAAGCATTTCATGTTGTCGACTGTGCAACGGGTGAATCCGTACAAATTTCAATGTAAACTATTACAGCACAGAGTATAAATTTCTGGTTTGAATGTAAAAGAAACAATTGACAACCCTTAAGTGTTTTTTGAGAATTGAAAACCCAAGTTTTTTTTGACAACTCTTGGGGTTGTCAAGAAAACCTGGGTCAACCCTGGGTAAAGTTCAACGAACAAACCTTTTATCACAACGAATTTTTACGCACAAATCAATGTCAAAAAATGAAGTTTAAAGTGTCATACGAAATTTTTATTAAAAGAATTGTACTAGGTTTGAAGTAACCCGAAGTTAAAAGAATTTTATTCACAATCAAATTTTCCGTGCAAAACACTGTCACTGACATTTTTTTTGTGATTGCTTTGACCAAAATAATTATTTTCACACCACACAAATTTTTTTTTTTCAAAAGAACACATTTGTGGTGAAAATTAAATTTCCCTTTTTAATGGTTTTTCTCTATAATAAATTCCCTTATGCACATTATTCTAAATTATTTTTCTGTGGCTCA
This sequence comes from Syrphus vitripennis, assembly GCA_958431115.1. Classification (NCBI taxonomy): domain Eukaryota; kingdom Metazoa; phylum Arthropoda; class Insecta; order Diptera; family Syrphidae; genus Syrphus; species Syrphus vitripennis. Next base: position 104,032,289 of record OY288108.1, on the reverse strand, counting down.
AAATTTGATATTTTTTGACACTTCAAAAGAAAAAACAAGTTTGCGCGTGTCGTAAAGCGAATAAATATAAGTTTTAACAATTTATAATAAACTTGTGTATTAAAAAAACTAAATAATATCATTTGAAATGCCTAAACGTGGTGGGCAGCGAAATAATAACTATAATAACAATGGAAATAGATTCGGCAGTTTAAACTCGTACTCTGATGGTAAATTTTTGTTCTTTTTAGAGCCACCGCCATCATCGGTTTAGTAGAAAACTGAAAAATTAAAAAAAATATTATTTTTTTCACAGAGCACGATGATCGAATTAAGGAGAGGTCAACTACTCGAAGAGTTAGTTTTAAGCCTTCAAGTTTACATCAAAATAAAGGTGGTTTTAAAAGCCGATTGGCGGAAATGGCCATTCATTCTAGATTGGAAGAAGATGAGGATATGGGAGGACCAAGGGTTAGTTGAAAAATGCTTCTTTTCATTCATGAATTTTTGTAAAATTCTGTTTCTTTTTCAGCAGTTTGATGGTGGTCGTTCAGATCGAGGGGGAAGAAGAAAAGGATCACCAATACCAAGAGGAAAGTTTGGAGGCAGGAAACTTTTAGCGAATGCATTTGGATGGTATCAGATCACGGTAAGAGATTGAGTTTCTTTTTACTATTTTAAACAAAATATAGATACACGTGGAAACCAGTACCTATTTTTCAATAGTCAGATTGAATTTTATCTTTGGAATAAGATCAAAATCAATATTAATAGATATCGGAGAAGCTAAATCGATGGTAATGGCTAGTGCGACCGTAAAGAAGTAGAGTATAGAAAAAGAAATTTTAGTAAACACATTTCCGCGTAATGTAATTATACCTCTGTGATTTGAATTCACGGCGACGTGAGAACAACTTGTTGTCAATCATAGCCACATGAGTTGTTAATGTTGTTTGTTTCGCTTTGGTTTGGGAGATCCTTAACAAATATAATATTAAAGTTTCTGAGTACTAACAGCGTAAATAGCGTATTTTAAAAATATCCTTGACACGGGCCAAAATCATTCAGTTGATTTTGTAAAAATTCTTAATCGTAAGCGCAAAACATGACATCGTCTCTTTTGAGATTCTATAAGGTGGCGCAAAATTAATCATCCAATTTTGTGTTTGATACTTATTTACTAAAAAGAAAAACAAATAACATTTTGAGTCTTGGAAGTCTTTATTCGGACCTTTAAAGTTTTTTCTTGTTTAATGGAAAAGCTTTCATGAATTTAGTAGCTGCCCCCAGTGTTGATACACATTTGTGTCCGGCCTTTCCAAAAAATATAAAGCCTTCAGATGTGCATAAATATAATCAATGAAAAAAACTCCTCAAAGAATAAACCTGCAAGGTTCTTTATAAAAGATTATACGGGTCAACACTATTTTCATTTCTGGCTTCTTGTTACGATTTTCTTATTTAATAAAAAAAAATTTGTTTTTACAGCTAGAAGTTTGATATTATGGAAATAAGGATATCCTTTTTTTTTATTGACGAATATAATCTTCATAGGCTTCATAAAGCTTTAAATTAGTTAGGTTAGGTTAAGGTGGCTGTTGGTTAAACATCAACACACTTAGACCAAAGTTGGTCACTTGTGATACCACATGGTCACATGGATCATTTGATTCAACCTTGCTGGTTGAACCAACTGGAACTTTGAATGAAGCGTAAGTGACAATTGATGTCGAAGTTTGCAAGATCGCTGGGGTCATTGAAGTATAAGTCTACAAGGTGGAGTCTTCGTCTTTGTGCTTGGGCAGAACAGTTGCAAAGAAGATGAGAGACTCTCTTCTTATTCTTCTTCCTCTTCGTAACTGCAGCTCCTGAAAAAAGTCATTTAAAAGAACTCCAAGTCCGAGTGCATGTCTGCCTATTAAGCAGTGTTAGTGAATTAGTAGAGACAGAGTCTAGAGATTTTAAAGCGGCTTGGCTATCTGAGAAGATTCGTATATCGGTTCTAAATATAACATTTTCTTTGAGCCAGGAAAGGATTTCTTTAATAGCCAGGATTTCAGGGGGGACCCAAGTATTTTGCTTGTTCTGAAAATTTAAGTGGTACACCGTTTATATGGGAAGGGTCAATGTGTGGGATTTTGTATTTCCTGGTGAAGAGGACAAGTTCGGTTTTATGTGGGTAGAACGCCTACTCTACACCGATTTGCCCAGTTATTGAGCTTATTTAAAGCGTTCTGTGAGAGTTCTTTAAGTGTACTGTACCGTTACTGCGATAGCAACATCGTCCGCAGAGTCAAAAACTCTGTATCCCTCTCTTTCTAGAGTGATTAGTAGTTCATTTATTACTAAGTTCCAGAGGAGATAGGATAGGACACCGCCTTGCGGCGTACCTTTTACAGTCCTTTGTGCAGTAGAATCACAAAGTTTTGAGTTGATAATCCTATTGTCAGGATCTGATTTATCAACGTACTATCGATTCATCTACCTTCAGGGATGTCAATGCTCCTTCTATATCTAGGAAAGCAACTAAAGTGTACTCTTTATCGAGCGAGCCCTTGGTCTGTAAGGAATGTCTTCCTTAGCGACAACCTCGAGCTTAACACCAGGCCAGACCTCCCCGAGTCGGCTGACAGCCAACGACCGCAGATCACACGATCTCTGATCATCACATGCCATCAACTTTATATGGCCTTGATGCTATTCGCCATCATTTGTGATGGGCGGTGGTCTCGGATATGATTCCAAGGAAGTTGAGAGCCAGCTGTCCCTTGACCAATGTCCAACGTAGAGTCTTCGCAGGTATTATTGTTGGCTTTAGCTAAGTAGCTTTTAGTCCATTTTATTTTGGCGCTATGCTGAGAGTTAGTTAGTTGTTCACCTAACGTCTGGAGAATACTCTTAGCATTCCGCATGTCCCTGTAGAAGGTCTTGGAGGTTTGAGCTTCCGTACACTTCCATCACGAACTTCTTTAGGATTTGTATTTCCTTTGGTGGTAGAAGGGCAATGCTTCACAAGTCCGCTGCCACTGGAACGAGGACTTGTAGTTTGGAGAGTTTCTAATTTTTCTAAAAAATGACTTAAAACTGAAAAAAATCTATTTAAAAAAGGGTAATTTGAAAATTTTAAAAATGGCTACATTTTTTTTGTGGAACACAAATATTATTAAGTTATTATATCTGTACCTATTGTTTACAAATAATTGTAGAATTGTTAACTTGTGTTCCCAGGTTTTCTCGAGTTTCCACAATGGAAATAATAATTCCCATGACATGAAAATCAATATTTTTAACCCCACAAAAGTTGTTAAAGAATATGCCACAAAATCTGTTAACGATTTGTAACTATAATTAAGCTCAAGATTCCTTTACTCATGGAGAAGTTGCGGAAACTCCACCGCATTCCCCAGAATTTATTCAAAGCAATAAACGTTACTTTCAAAAACAGTTGTAATCTATACTAACATATGCAGATTTCATATGGAATCCAATTTTTAACCCAAATTCTAACCGAATTGAAAAAGCCGGCGTTTCACAAAACTTATATTTCTTAAAATGAATTGCAGATTTTCACCAGATTACAGAGCATATAAAAAAAAATCATTGTCAATATTATTTAATTTAAGTCATAATCTCGCTTGTAGATGTAAACAAATAAATAAGTTATTGCTAAGGTATACTTTTTAGGCGCATTTTGTATCTTATGTTATGTATCTATGCACATACAACTATATTATATCTGTTATAGTCTACCTTATCTTTTTGTAGCTATAAAGCTAATTAAATCATTTTATTAATCAATTTTTCGATGGTGCAGGAAAACCTAAGAATGAAGTATTTCTATTTACTACATAATTTTAAAGATAATCGGTTTTGGTCTCAGTTGTGGTTTGGTTTTCTTGCTGATTGTTTCTATTTTACTCCTGTCTCGGGTATTCTTTGGATATTTGAACTTTTAGCTAATTCAAACTTCAAAGAAGTTTCTGTATCAACGATGTCGGTGCTATCAGTATGGGATTACATTATTTTGGTGGTAGTGCTAATAATATCGGCAGGCATTGGATTATACTACCGACTGACAGGTGGAAAACAACATACCACAGCTGAGTATCTGTTGGCCGATAGAAGTATGAGCATTTTGCCAATTGCATTTAGTTTAATGCAAAGTTTTATGTCAGCTATAACACTGCTTGGAGTTTCTATGGAAAACTATCAATACGGAACCATGTTTGTTATCATCAATTTTTCGTATATTTTGACGACACCCATAGCAGCTTACTTATTTCTACCAGTCTTTCATCGTCTCGAAACGGCCAGTGTGTATGAGTACCTAGAGAAGCGATTTGGATATGCTGCACGACTAGCGGCTTCATTGGCATTTTCAGTTCAAATGGTTTTGTACATGGCTATTGTCTTATACGCTCCATCTTTGGCTCTAGAAGCTGTAACAGGGCTCGATAAAGTAATTGCAATACTGGTCATCGGCATTGTGTGTACTTTTTACTCTACATTAGGCGGAATGAAGGCAGTCATTATCACCGATGTCTTTCAGTCGCTTCTTATGTTCATGGCAATATTTAGTGTGATAATTTGTGCAACGATTAAGGCTGGTGATTGGGCGACAATTTGGAATGTAGCCCAAACCGGGGGACGGATTAATTTCTCTGACATAAGTTTTGATCCTACAAGACGGCACACGTGGTGGACACAAATTATTGGAGGAGGATTTACGTACTTATCTCTATATGGTGTAAATCAAACACAAGTTCAACGTTTGCTGTCGGTGAAAAATCTAAAATCAGGCCAGCTAGCACTCTGGTGGAATCTACCTATTCTTTGTTTGCTTAGTCTCTCTACTTCTTTCTCTGGGCTATGTATCTACTATTATTATCAAACGTGTGATCCATTACTTGAAGGACGTATAAATTCTCGTGATCAACTACTTCCATTATTCGTCGTCGATACGATGGGTCATCTGCCTGGCTTGGCTGGGCTCTTCGTTTCTGGTATATTCTGCGCAAGCCTTTCCACCATTTCCTCAGCCATAAATTCTCTGTCTGCAGTTACTTTGGAAGATTATGTTGGACAAATTTACAAGAGCCTTGGAAAGGAGCCATTGTCTGAGAAAAAACGCACCTTGCTAACAAAAACTATCGCATTTATATACGGTTTAGTTTGTATTGGTTTAGCATTTGCTGTGCAGGCTCTCGGTGGAGTTCTGCAGGCATCTCTTACAATATTTGGTGTTGTAGGAGGACCTCTTTTGGGTCTTTTTACACTTGGCATGTTTACCAAGCGCGCCAATCAGAAAGGATGCATAGCTGGTCTTATATTGGGACTGTTATTTGGTTTTTGGATAGGATTTGGTCAACCAAAACCAGTTCCACCTCAATTACCTATGTCCATCGAAGGATGTCCAATCTATAGAGATTCAACACCGAATACTTTACCCGCGCTATTAGAATTGATCAAACCAAAAGTTGACGGAAGTGATTATTTTTATCTTTACCGCTTGTCATACATGTGGTATTCTGTACTGGGATTTGCTGTGACTTTCATTTGCGGATATATCCTAAGTTTAATTTGCGAACTTATGAAAATCGATGACAATCGACTAATATACACAGATAAGAATCGAAGTCAATTCAACTGTGACTTATTTATTACACCAATTGCAAAACAACTTCATTCGAAAAATATAAACTCTTCAAAAATGAATGGACAAGATTAAATAAGTGCAGCAACAAATAAAATATTTTGGATATTTTAATTTAAAGAGCTTTTTATACTTTATGTTTGTTTTCTTTGTTCTTATTATGGAAAGTAAAAAAGTTACTAATTGCTTTTATCAGTTATAATCTAGTTAATTAAAAATGAGTTGAAATTGTCTTATAGTTCATATATTTTTTTTACCTACCAAAGACATTTTTATATGAAGTGACGGCTAAAGTTATATTACAATCAAAATAAAGCAATACAATATTTTATTGTTGCTAACAATGTGATGTACATGGCTGGCTGGACCGGCTTTTATAAGATAAATAAAGATAACAAATTAGATAATAAACAATAAAGTATAAGAATTTATTTGTTTTTGGGTTTATATTTATTTTACAGTTAAAACATTCTAGATATGCCCATCAGTTTACCCTTGAGCCGAATTTTAAACAAACTGTAAAGTACAGAAATTATTTTTTTGAGCCGTTCAGATCCTCCTTTATGTTGCAAGAAACAAAAATTCTTTAAAATAAAACCCGAAAATATCGTAGTTTTGGATTTTTTATAATTTTATTTATTTGAAGAACCTAGTTGAAAACTTAATATATTCATAAGGAAAAACCCAAACGAATCAGCAAAAAATCAAAACTACCGGATTTGACGAAAAGTATAACAATTATTAATTTTATATTAACCCGCTCATGAGTCACTCTCTCAATGTATAATGGGATTTTGTGTCAATGGACTAGTTACAACCAACTATTACATTAAAAATATTATGAATACAAAGGTAGTACACAGATTGCTACTACAACTAACATCGATTTTTTTTTTGTCAGATAAACTTTGGTCAAAAGTACAACAAAGATGAAGTTATCAGACAAATTCTCGCCGCAATTTACCCAGAAGTTTTTATTCCGCTCTACTGGCGCACCGAAAAACATGGTGTAGTATTTTATGTAACCGATTTCCGAATTGCCGAAATACTTCAAAGTGCTGATCGAAATATCCAAATGCATGATGGATTCAAGCTACCAGTGCGCGTGCGTCCTGGAACTCCACAAGTGCCAATAGATGAGCAATATAAAGACAAAATTAAACTAGCTATGGCCAAACGCTACAATGCCAATTCAAGAGCCTTAAATCTATCTAAATTTAATGCAGATCCCGATTTTAAGGATATGTTTCTTTCACTGGCTCGATCACCAATTATGTCAGCTGTAATTGAAATTATCGAAAAAAACATTCCCGAAATAGAAGCATTGAATCTTAATGACAATCAAATGGTAACAATGGAGAGTTTTAAAAATATCGCACAAAGATTGCCTCAACTGAAAATATTATATCTTGAAGAAAATCGGGTAAATTCTTTAAAAACACACTTTAAAATAGTTTACAATTATTTTTTATTTTTTTTTTCATTTAGATTCCATCTCTAGCACATCTATTAGTATTCCGGAATGCAAACATTATAGAATTGGCACTCAAAATGAACCCATTGCGATCGCGTTATAAAGATCAATCGCTTTATATCAGGTATCAGATTGTGTATTAGAATTACGTAAAAAAAATTCCCCTGGAATAAGATTCAACGTTGCATTCTTCAAGTTCGAAGCACATTAGAACCTCGGTCGACAACCGTTGTTAAAAAAATATAATGTTGCGGTATTGGACTACCGCAGCAACAAAGAAGATACAGACAAAAATATGCAATAGATTTAAGATTAAGAATATTCTAAATTTTTATTTGAAAATCTTATATTCATGTTTTAATAATTTGAACTCTAAAACTAGAGATTATAGACTTTGAAACAAATTGTAACGCTTATGGAAACAATGTAATTTATTGTAAAATTAGGTAAATAACTTTGTGAAAATGAAACGAATCAAAAAGGTAAAAAAATAAGAAGCAATTTCCTGATGCATGACAACTTTCAAAAAGAGGAGAAACGAATGCATTGAAATGTAAAAAAACATGATTTGAATAACTACGGTATATTCCCTTAAAGGTTTTTAATGTTTTAATAATATAATAGAATCCAACATAGTTTTTTTTTCTTATCGATCCTGAAAGAAGCTATTTGCGACAATAACAACAAAAAAAAAAACTAACCTAAACAATTTAAGGCAGATATAGCAGGGTACACTCTGAAAAAGGGTTGCCTTGAAAAAACATGAGAACATGAACAAAATAAAAATATATTCACAAAAAGATAAACCCTGAACAACGTTTGTCTTTGGATTATTGAAACAAATAAAAAACATGTTCAACTTCTACGTTAAAAAAAATGCAGCATTGAGTGTATCTGATACCAAAAGTTCAGATAAAATATTGTGTCAACAGGGCTATGGTTTTACTAAAACATTCAAAGTAATGTTAAAAAAAACCAAATGCCCAATAAAAAAAAAACAATAATAATTACTAAATCAATTGATTTTGGTGTTCCCGAAAAAGGTGCACACCAGACAATTGTTGATAGTAAACTTCGAAACCAAAAAAAAAAAAGGAAATACTAAACAAAACTATAAAAAAGCCAAGTAATAAATCGCAATGAGCTTCTTTCATGAGTATTATATAAATAAATTTAAAAAGGATAAAAATTATGAAACATAAAAGCCCCTAATGGAATCAATTAATAATTTTCAATCAATAAATTTAACAGAATTTCTGTTCTAAGCATTTCATTTCTTTTTCTTGGAGAAAAAATTCATGATCTAAAATTGTTTATATTGAAAACCTTAGATTCGTTGTTGTTGATACATATTTGAGATTTAATGTGTAAAAAAGACATTTATGTTTATTTTGTTTCCATTTTCATTTAAATTACGTTTCACTGATATAAAGTTAATATTTTAAGCCGTTATTAAATAAATTAACCACTGCCTATTATGGTTCGCGAGTTGGCCTTTAATGCGACTTACTCTTTTTCGAGTGAAGAAAAGTAAGTTAAGTAAATCTACTGCAATTTATTTGATTGATGGATTAATTTTGTACTTGCGGACCATAATAAGGCTCAAAAAACATTTATAATTTACTTAAAATCTTCTAACAATAACATTTATAAACTTTTTTTGTCAAAAAATTTAAATTCGATCCACAGTGAAGTGCGCAAAAAGTTTCCAAAACTTGTCAAGCTGGTATGTTTCATTAGATTGCTTAAACAAAAATATAAAATAATAAAACTTTTCTTCCAAAAGGATGGTAAAGATTTGGAGCCACAAATTCTATTTGATGTACATGACACAGGGTCATTGCCAAAGCCAAAGGCATCATTTTTGTGTGATGCATCGGGAGCGGACATTATTCGGCAGTTTTTGGAACAATATTTCATTATATTCGATTCTGATAATCGACAACCACTTTTGGATGCGTATCATGAACAAGCAATGTTAACAATTGCATTGCCTCCAATAAGTCAATCAGGAAGGCAAGTAATTACTTAAAAATGAGTTAGTATTTTTATTAATAAAACATGATTATTTGTGTTTTAGGCTAGCAGCGTTTTCAAAACTTAATCGTAATTTAAAAAGAACTAATACAAATGTGGACATTGAGAAATGGCGTTTTGTAAAATTTGGACGATTACCTGTTGTTTCAACACTAGCTGAATGGCCAAAGACGCTACATGATCCACAATCATTCACCGTGGATCTAACTTTGTTTACTGTAAGTTTTTTAATTTATTAATGTTTTAGTGCAATGTTTAATTTTTTTTTTCTTATAGCCGAAGCTTATTTCCTTTACTGTGGCGGGACTTTTCAAAGAATTCGACGTTGATTCAGGTGCAAGTACAAGTGCCAGCAGTAGCAGTAATAACAACAACACAGAAATTCGTTACTTCCAAAGACAATTCATAATTGTTCCTGCGGGAAATGGTTTTTGTATCAGAAATGAGTTAATTTTTCTAACAAGTGCAACATTTTCACAAACAAAAAAGGCATTTAAGCCCCCAACAGAACTTGCACCTGCAACAAACTCACCAATTGGTCTACCACCAATAGCTGGGACTGGTGGGCTACAAAATAGATTACAAGTTGGACAGGTTAGCTTATTTAGTTAATCTATATCTTTAACAAATATAATAATTTTACATTTTTCTTAGCCATCTACATCGCAAGCTGTGATGATGGCACCGCAAGCAGCTGCAGGCAGCATTATACCCGATGAAGCTACAAAGTTACAAATGATACAAGCAATGAGCACACAAAGCAACATGAACCTGGAATGGAGTAGAAAGTATGTAAAAACCAATTGCATTTTTATAAGGAGCAAACATTTTTATTAAATTGTTAATTGTTCTTATTTAAACTCTTTAAAGGTGCCTTGAAGAAACTAAATGGGATTTCAATCACGCTGCCTATGTGTTCGATAAACTACAAAAGGAGAATAAGATACCAGCGGAGGCTTTTATTAAATAATAATGTCTCCATATTTTGTACGTTGCAATAGTTTTTAACTTTGAAATACATAATTAATAACTATATATAACAATATCTAATAGTAACAAAAGTCTTGAATGGGATGTTAAATGCTATTATATACAAAATTATAAATAAAAATATAATTTGAATGATTAAAATGTATAAAATTAAACAAAAGAAAAACTTCAAAATTGTCTATTATGTTTATGTTTTCAATTTAAATTAAAAAGTCAGAATTTATGTATCTGTATATAATTTATCATTGTCTATAGTCACTTAAAAGCATAAAGTTTTCATTTTGTAAAAATTACCACTAAATTTCCAAAATAGGAAAAAATGAAAGTAAAAATTCTAACATATTGCTAATGTTTTTTTTTTTTTTAATTAAAAAAATGAAGATTTTAAAGTAGTTGTTTTTTGTTTGATCTTATGCATAGTCACTTTAAAAGTAAGGATTTGGTTTCTTAAAGTAGCTACACAATGCAAAATTTTTAAAATGTTATTTGTTGTTTTATTAGTGCATGTTGTGTGAAGCCAAAAGTGTGAAGACAATTGATTAGCGGAACATTGTTATTGAGGTGATTATCTTTTAACATTTTATGACGAAGACAAATTTTAATTGACAACAATTAAATGTAGAATCTTTTGTAATTTCTAAGTTTAATAGTCAGAAATCAAAGAGAAAATTAAGAAAAAAAGAAATAAAATTAATTGCTTAGAATAATTATTTTAATATTATAAAATATTTTTCTGCTTGTTGCAAATACAAAGTAGTAATTGATTAAAAATACAAAGAACTAGATAAATGTCACAGTTTATTTTTTTTTTAATTTTGCAATCGCCAACAATTAATCTTAAGACTTTAATTTATAGCTGGTTAAAAATAAAGTTAAAAGAGTTAAGAATGATATTTTTACTTATTTTATGTTAGTTATTACATCATACGTGTGATCATTTACCAATTTAAACTACCAATTTTAACAAAAATTTGACGAATAATTTTTCTGTTCTAGAAAATAAGATAGGAATAAAAAGAACCCAATCATTTGGTATTAGTTCATGGAATGGCTTCCTTCATCGAGTTTAAGAGCCTATTTTCATTTGGCCAAACTAAGTAATTTCGTTCATATTTTCCAAATTATCTGAGTTCATATACAATTCAAAATGAGTTAGTTTCAACCAAATTTGGATGAAAATATCTCGAAAATTACGTAGTCGTGCCGTAAATACTGTTACACATATTTTTTTGAAAATAAAGAAGACAAATATCAAATATGTTATAAATTTTATTAATTATGCTTTAAAATAGTATTACAAATTATATTATCTATTTTCTACCCAAAATGACCACCCTTGACTTTAACCCGGGCCTTAAGTTGCTTCGGCCAATCGTCTATGGCAGCACGCACCTTTTCCTCAGGAAAATTCGCCACTGTTGGACAAATCTGGATTTAAGGCCCCTATTATGACTCGCGAGTCGCGCGAAAAATGTGTCGAATGTGACTTTTTGGCATTACCGTTTGCGACTCGTCTAATAACATTCGCCTCAAATGTCAAAAAATTTGGCGAATTGAAAAGTCTTTCAATTATCTTTAGCGAATGTTCGCCTTTATCTGTCAAAATCAGTCGAACTGCGATTCTATGTGACTTTGAAAGGAGAATGTTGAAGCTCGCTTTTAGCAATACCTCGACTAGAGTAATTCGCTAAATCGTTCGACTTAAGACGAACGTTCGACTCGCGAGTCATAATAGGGGCCTAAGGCTTTCCAAATTTGGATGTCCCATGTGGCAAGCCATCAGCTCTAATTGTGTTCAAAAAGAATAATCTAGGGGATTAAGATCTGGACTACTTGAGGGCCAATCTGATGCCTTGCTGAACTCAGGAACAATTTTTTCCAGCCACAGCTGAGTGGATTTGGCTTTGTGGGCTGGAGCTGAGTCCTGCTGGAATACTCAATGCTGTTTATTAAAGAGATTCATGTTGAGTGGATTTACCACTTTCTCCAAAATGTCTTTTTGGTAGTTTTTTGCGTTGGTTTCACTCCTTATTCACAAAAATGCAACTTGGCGGTACCTATTGCGTAGAGGACTCCCCACCAAATCATCACTGAACTCGAATGATGACCCCTTTCGACACTGCCAATTTTTTCGTTTCCTTCCTTAGTACTCCGAGCATAAACTTTGTCATTTTGGAGGTTGAATTTTTCCTTAATGGTAAAAATTTTCTCATCTAAAAATAAGATGTTTCGATGGCGTGCTGCCAAAATCGATTGGCCGAAGCGACTTAAGGCCCGGGTTAAAGCTAAGGGTGGCCATTTTGTATAGAAAGTAGATAATATAACTTGTAATACTATTTTAAAGCATAATTAATAAAATTTATAACATATTTTATATTTGTCTTCTTTATTTTCAAAAAAATATGTGTAACAGTTATTAATGCACGACTACGTAGGTGGACGCATTCAAACGAATTAAAATTTGCATTCGATTGAGAACCAGCCTCATAAATTTGAAAATTCTCCATGAGACAGAGAGAGAAAACGATAATGAGCAGTCAAACGAAATTATCTCATTTGTAAAAAAATTGTTTTTTCGTAATTTCGGCATTAAAACAGTACATTTCGGTTTCTTCACATATGGCGTAGAAGTGACGCAGTCTTGTATTCTTTTATTTGTAGTTTTACCCAATGAAGTCGTGGTGTAACGTTTTCAAAAAATATCCCCGGGATCAAATTTAACTAAATTGACAGTTGTTCCAAAGTCCCTAGTCTTTAAATAAATCGTCTATGGGAAGAAGAACAATTTGCTGCAGAACGTTGTTTTGTCAGCGAGAAGTGATATTAAAAATAAAAAAGTAATTCCATTAAAAAGGTAAATAGATATTCTATTTAAATTAAATAAAAAAACAATAAAATGCCTGAAAAATATTTATTTAATAAATTCATATGATTGTTTAAGAACACAGTTAGAAAATTGTATTATTTGTAAAAGTTAAGGAGACCTGTGATGTAACAATATATTTATGCCTGTGTCAATATTTCACAGCAATGGCATCCGTAATTCGTGCAGGGCTCACTCGTATTGCGTGTTCTGGATCATCGAATAACTTGCTCAGCATCACAGTCTTTCCAGCGATCAGCCAGTCATGCGGCATTTCGAGCAAATCAATGCGCGGTGGACCCCGTATACCTAAAGCCAAACCTTGGCCTTACAATGAAAAGAACTATGGTGTATTCCAAGCAATGTTCGATAAAACCAGCCATCGCATGGACGAGAATTCGAAATTGATTTTAATTGAAGGTCCAGTAGCAGCTGGCAAGTCAAAACTAGCCAAAGAAATCGCCGAAGAATTGGACATGTTGTATGTTCCACCTGCAAACATGGATAGTGTGTTTATAAACGATTACGGATATGATATGCGGAAGTTGGATGATCAACTTCCTGAGATGTGCCGCAGTTTTGATGAGAAAAATTTCCATCAAAATCCAAATCATCCATTAGCAGCCCAGTTCCAGATCCGCATGTACATGCTTCGTTTTTCGCAGTACATTGACGCTCTGGCTCATATTCTGTCTACCGGACAAGGTGTTGTACTGGACCGCAGTGTCTACTCGGACTTTGTTTTCCTCGAGGCCATGCACAAGAATGGCTACATTTCGAAAGGAGCCCACAGTGTTTATCACGAAATCAAGAACAACACCATAAATGAACTGATGAAACCCCATTTGGTTATTTATCTAGATTGCCCCGTTGATGTTGTTAAGGTAAATTATCATCGAAATCTCATTAGTTAAATCTTTCTGATCATGATTTTCTTTTTTTCTTTTAGAAACGCATCAAGGCTCGCAATTTGGACTGGGAAGTTAATTCCAAAGTATTCTCTGATGCCTACCTATCAGACATGGAAATGTTCTACAAACAGTATTTCCTTAAGGACATCAGTACTCATGCTGAGATACTTGTTTATGACTGGACTGCTGAAGGTGAGACGGAAGTAGTGGTGGAGGATATCGAACGTGTTGATTTCGATGTGTTCGAAGAATACTTCTTTAACAAAAAGATGAAGGATTGGCGTTTCCCGTTAGAAAACGAATGGTGTGAGGCTAGAATAAAATACTGCAATCAGAAGTACACATTGATGAATTACTTCAATGTGCCACGATTCGACGTTCCAGAACTTTTGCGTGATCCCGAGGGTGGCAAAATATATCGTGATGTTCTATTGAATGTAAGTTTGTTTCCGATAACATAACATGTGGCTACGAGGCTTTTCAAATTGAATTTAATGTATTTTAGGCTCCTGGAATGAAATATTCAAAGGGATACAATGCCGATATGGGTGATACGGATATTCTTACCAAAAACAAAGCTCCATTGCGTGAGGGGGGTTTCTATTGATTGGAAACGCAAAGGATATTCTATTCGTCAAAACTACAACCATTGATAGACTTTAGCCTGCATATGCTATGACACTGCTACCAGCATGTTATGCAGTTTTTGTTATTGTAATTATGGATATTCCGTGGGTCTTTAATAAAAACTGCGTTCTTTATTAAAAAAAAAAATATACCCGATATTTTTTCAGGATTTGCGGTTATATGTTTCGATGCCGCTTCGTTTTTTTTTTTAATTTAGTTTAATTTTTTATTAAAATTCTATTCCCTGTAAAAGTTCTATGATATTAGTATTTTTGAATAACTCGAGTCCAGATATTATAATTAAATAAAGAAATCCTCGCAGGAAGACACAAGTTCAATTCTATGGCAGTTATATAGTTAGCAGTAACAGAAATGAAATCTTGCTACTTCGCCCTATTAATAAGGGCAAAGGGCCTCCATCCAACGTTGGAAAACCGTCGTGAGGTTAAGTAAAGTGGCAAAGGTGGAAACTTCATAATATTGCTTTAAGGAAATAGAACCAAACCATCTTTTTTTATTTGAAATACGTACTTTATTAGAAACACAAACTTCAATCTAACATTAAATCTAGATATATTATATATTTATTTATATTTTTCTTTATTTTTAAATTTAACTTCCAGCCATTAACCCATGTGATTTCATATGCGAGTAAACACCCGCTTTTTGTGCGAACATTTTGCCACAAATCTTGCACTCGTGTTTCTTTTTCTCAGCGTGCAATGCCTTATGTTGGTGAAGAGTCTTTTTTCTTTTAAAAGCTGCTCCGCAAGTTTCACATACATGTTGACGTTCGTTTGAATGTGATGCCATATGATCGCGCAGCGTCTTAGGCGTAAAGAATGCACTCCCGCACAAATCACACTTGTGATCTCTTTGATTACTGTGTCTCTTCATATGCTGACGGAATTCCGAATTAGATGTTAGGGTTTTTCCACATACATCACAAATGAACGGCCTCTCGCCCGTGTGCATTCGCATATGTCGATTCATTTCGGTAGACGTTACAAAACCTTTGTCACATTCTGGACACTTGAAGGGATGAATACCCTTATGACGTCGCATGTGTACATTAAAGTTGTGTTTGTCGTAAGCTTGGAATCCGCACTGATCGCATTTATGTGGCTCTTTGTGGGTAATTTGATGATAAGCATACTTCGAGCGCGAAACAAACCCAGCTTTACATACAGAACACTTGTATGGGTAGTCGCCGGCAATTTCAATCTTATGCTTCTCATAAGCTGCCAGTGTATGGAAATGCTGATCACAATGCGAACAGTATTTATTCATATTTGGAGGTACTTTCCCGAGGAAAAGGAGGTTATCATAAAACCACACAAGCGGATCGGTAGAGTTTTCAGATATTGGTAAATTTTTATCGTTAATTTTTTGTTGTTTGACATAAGAAAATTGAAGAAATCTTATTGCCGTCAGAACCTGATCCTTCGTTAATATAACATCGTATTTCAAAAATGTATTTATCATCTTATCGTAGGCTTCTGATTGAGCTGCTGAATTATCTTTGTCCTTGTCCTTTGGATCCCACAAACAAGGATGTGCTTTATAAACTTCAATGAAATCAATCATCAAAGGCTTATTTTCAACAAGATAAGTAAAATCTTCTTCAGGTTCTGTAACATCAGCATGCAATTTGGGAGCAGTAATTGGAAATTTCTCAGCAAAAGGCTCCAAAAATGACAATCGATCGAAAAAAAATGGTTTTGGTATGTAAGAACTTCCGATATCACCTATCTTAGCTGCATTTTCTTGACGCAAAGCTCTAAAATATGAATCTCGTAGAAAGCGGATTTGGTAACGGTATTCTTCAACTGTAAGATAACAATCATGCTCACGTCCAAGTACCTCTGTAATTTGTTGTATTGCTTTTCTTCGTTCTGTTCGCAGCATATGGTAAGGGTGTTTGGTGTCCCATAAGATTGGAGCTGTTTTATAAAGGTCAATGATTTCGAAAACCATATCTTTCTATAAATAAATAAATAGTTACAGTTAAAGAACATTAAAAAAACTAAAAAGAATGCGAATACTTACGGAATTAACCTTATTTTTCTTATTAAATATCTGCAAATAAAAAAAAACACATTACAGTATTATGGATTAGAAACATTAAGGGGATTTAAGAATAATGGTAAAATAAGACTTCGTCTTTAGGTCTAAAGTATTATTTTAGGAATTGGAACTAGGAATAATAAATAACTACTGCTTATTTTTGAATGTTTAATTTAGTTAGTGTATTTTTTGTTATTTTCAGACTAAATTTAAGCAGAGCTCAAGAAATGATGACGTTTTAGCAGCAATCGGCATGAATCTCCAAGTAAGTAAGTAATGCTCATCAATTCAAGTGGGGTATATAACAGGTGCGTCACTTATTATTATATATTTAAGAAAAATATTTTGACTTGGGGACACGGCAACAGTTTCAAAAACTAAAATTCTGCAAAGCATTAATGCAAATGCTCGATAAATGTTGCAAATTTAATTCATTTTTTATTTGCTTTTTTTCTGCTTTACATGTGACTCGCTTTGCAAAATGTTTCGTTATGTTAAGTTGGAGTCTTATCTAGTTAAAATCTAAAGTCTAATTAAAAATTACTTCTTCCATATTATCTTCTTCAGATTCATTTGCTTGAAATGATGTTTCATTGCTTTCATTACACATTGCGAAATCTTGATGCTAAAATGTTTAAAAGAAAAATTCATTAACTGCTCTATTATTTAATTAATTGTTTTATGCACTCACTTGACCATTATCTTGTGTTGCAGTTATTGTCGCTTTTCCTTCGATAAAGGACAATTTCTCAGCATACCACAGCTTTGGTTCGAAGGTTGGATCTTCTTGTTTCTTTTTCAACATACGTTTATATGTAGCACGTAATTTGACAATTTCCGCACTCATATCTTTGTAATTGTATTTTGTATTAAATTGATCATTGATATTTTTGGCCATTTGGTCAAAAGCTTCTCTGCGGTAGGTGTTATCATTAGTATAGTGTTTGACAGCCCACAAGCAAGGTAACTTTTTGTATTCTTCTATAACAGCAGTAAGAAGTGCTTTATTCTTGACGATAGATTTCTACAAAAAAAAAATGTTACTTTGTTATAATTCTAAATTGAAAGAAAAGTTCAAAATTGTTCTTTTCCATTTACCGGATTTTGACGTTCCTCTTCGCCATTATCGGATAACTGCTCAAACTTAATTGGTTGATCTCTATCTTCTGGTAAAAATTCCATTTTTAAACAATTCTCATTTGATTCACCATCATCACTATCGGCTGAAATGTTGTCATCATGCTGTGTTGGTTCATCTTCTTCTTCCTCCTCTTCCTCATCATCGTCATCGTCCGATTCATCGTCTTCATCATCATCCTTGTCTTCTTCATCCTTGTCATCATCATCTCCACTGTCTTCTTTAATTTTTTTTGTTTTCTTTTTTTCTTTTTTCCTCGTTTTTTCTTCTTCTTCATAATCATCGTCATCTGGGTTTTTCTTGGACTTCCTGCGCCTCATAGCAAAGTCACTATTTTTCGTTCCAATAAATGATAATTTATCAAAGTACTTCCATTGTGGATGAAATTTCCGATTGGCATTGGCATGAAGCTTTTCAAAGCCTTCTTTAGTTCGCAAAATGCGCCTATAGCTGCTTCTAAGTGTAGAAATTCTAGCTTTTATCTCTGCATCGGTGTAGCTGGTATTGAATTTATTATTTATAGTTGTTCGGACTTCAGTAATTGCATCAGCTCGGCTAAAACGACAGTTGTTCTTGTGATCATATGGTTTGTATAAACAAGGGTGTTCTTTGTATTCTTCAATAATTGCTAAAACAATTGCTGTTTCCCTTTTCTGAGCACTTGTTTCTCCTTTTCCATCATCATTATCACTTTCGTAAGCTTGATATGGCATTACCTTAAAATGAATGATGTTAGATTAGATAATATAATTTCATAATTTATAATTTTTCCATAAACTTACCGAATTTGCCGGCTCATTTGGGGTTTCAGAAACATCTACTTCTATTGGAATCTAAAAAAGAGAACAAAATAATTTTATGGCGATTATCATTTTGTGAATGAGCTTTGTCTCTTACCACACTATTTTCTTCTTCATTCGCCTTCCTATCGATAAACGATAGATCATCGTAATACCACAGAACAATTCTATAGTCGGCGTCATGTTTCTTTCGTTGAACTCTTCTGTAAACACTACGAAGATTGACAATTTGTTGTCTAACATTCCTGTCTGTGACGTTTTTGTTGAATTTTTTATTGATGTAAGACGTTATTTTACGATAGGCATCCTTCCTTGCATATTTGCTATTGTATAGCGGTGCAGTCTGGTCCCACAAGAATGGATATTGTTTGTATTGGGCTATGAGATCCGATATTATAGGTGGATCATTTAATATCTTGCAACTATCGCGTTCTGGTTTTTTGATAAACGGTTGTATCGGTTGCTTGTTACCGGAGTCAGAGGACTAAAAATGAAAATAATAAAGTATGTATTTTAAATAAGATATATTCAAGATATGAAAATTTTCTTTCTTACCTCACAATCAGAAGGTTCTTGTTTCGTAATTAAATTAGGATTCGATTCATCCAATGATGGTAGTTCAACCTAAACAAAATACGTATTGAGATTTAACTGAGTTCCTTTATTGAACAACAAAACAAACCTCAATGTCATCATTTAAACCCTGGATGAACGAAAGCTTCTCAAAGTACCATAGCTTTGGATTGAATTTTGTACTACCATCGGTGAAGAATCTTTCAAAACTCTGCTTTCTTTTGAGAACTCTTTTATAAACCTGTCTCAGAGCAATGATTTGTTGATGCAGCTCCTTGTATGTTAGATTCATCTTAAACTTAGTATTGACAGATTTTCTGATTTGCCTGTAATGTTGCTTTTTTTCAGTATTGGTACTTGACCTTGCCATTCCCGGATCCCACAAGATCGGATGTTTTCTGTATTCATCAATTATGCCTTCAATTTTTTTTCGCCGAATAACTTTTTCTATTGACAATTCATCTTCGTCCATATAATCTGATAAGTATTCCACATCCTGTTGTGGCTCATTAAAACCCTGCGGCTATAATAGAAATTCCAAAACAATTGTGTTACCCTTTGTTTAGACAGTATGTACTACAACTACTTGCCTCATCTTTTTCCTTTATCATTTCTAATTTGAGAGCCATTAGCGGATCAATATGATCGCCTGTCGTTCCTCCTCCACCACTATCGATGTTATTACTTTTCAAGGCATCTTTGAGAAGATTATCAATGGTATAGCTGCAAATATCTTGAGAAGCCATATTTTGATCGCCAATATTTTGATAACCCATTGCTTTGCATTCTTTTATATGTTTAATAAATAAAGTGCAACTCAGTAAATTAAATTGCTGTGAGCAAGTACCACAATGTATCAAAAAACTATCGAAATTTTCGGAACAATAAACCTCGCCACAGCGTGTCGTGATGGGCGTTGGATTATAGGCTAGCAGTGAAGAAATCTCTGTGCTAGACATTTTTACGTTGATAGTATTATTATGGCCAAAACCAACTAAACAAATGTATTTTCTTCAAGATTGATTAAGGGCTGCTAGTACAAAATATGAAAAAAAAATATGCTTCGTACGTGCCTACGGAATACAGATTGCTGTCCACCTCCACATTATACAAATAAAATAAAAACATATCTATAGTGGGCACGTTCAAGCAAAGTTTGAAAAGTGAAGATTTTTCAAGTGGTTTAACAACGTTTGCCTTTTATATGATAAAATAAATCGAGTTGGATTATGGTTGGATAATAGTATACATTTTGTTCACAGAATTTGAAGGTGAATACAAAATAATAATAAAATAAGGTGTCTTTTCATAATTTGCTGAAAATTGTAAGTTACCGTTCAGGGGGCGTTGATGCGGTGACTTTTCGGTTCAGTTTGGGGCATCTTTTAAGTGTATTTATCATTGCCTTTTATCTTATTAATTTTGACAGTTCATAAGCAGGCCAGGTTGAATAGCTGGTTTGAATAATGAAAAACCCAAAGGACATTGGGGCATATTCATAGTCAAAATTTAGACCCGAGTCCAACTGGCCTGGAGTCTAAAGTTAACATCCAGTCCTTTTCATTAAAAAATAGGTTGAAGGTATATTCTACTACAATTTTAGTACTACTGCCTGCCAATCTATTGAAATTTTTTTTTTTTTGACAGATAGAAAAAAATAACTTATCTATTCAAACAGTCAACCGGTTTTAAAGATTGAGCTCCGTTTATTTTTTGGACCTGGGCATTGTATATAAATTTGCATAGTACTATCAGCACGTTCCACACGTCGGCCACCAAGCGATCACATCACTTACTAATTTTTTGGTTGCTGTTTCTGTGTATATACAAGTGCGCCCTCAGACGACCACAGCACACAACTCAAAAATCATCGTGAGGATAGTACTATAAGTTTTATATACAATGACCTGGATCTAAATTGTCTATTAATAACATAAATTCAGGCAAGCTTATTAGAGACAAAAAAAAAAACTTGTTAGGCGATTATGAATATGCGCCATTATTTATTTTTAACTAGACCCAACTCTGCTCTCTTCGATTAAATTGAGTCGAACTAAACTCATTTCAACTTGACGTAAGTTTACAAGGGGTGGCAGCATAGTTCAAGCTCTGTTTAACAACGAATTTAAAATGTCAAAGGATCGTATCAGTTTCTTCGGACTTTCCTTGACTCATATAACACGGAATGTCACATACGCACACACATAAAAAATTAAAGAAAAACCCGAATAAACCGTTATACGGTTTTTGTGTTTAAAAACTCTCCATGGAGCAGAAATAATTTTTTATTTCCTTTCCCTCCTGATGAGTGGGCAATCGTCTAAAGAAAAACATAAATTGGAAAGTACCAAATTATTATATTACATTCTACCAGTCAAACAAATATTCAAAAATCCAATTAAGAAACAAAATAGGTAATTGGCCATGTGCATTATATTTACAATAACGTAAGATTTTGAAAAAAAGAAGTATTGTAAAACGTTATTCTCTCAAATTTTAAAATTAATGAAATAAAAAATATCGCTGTTTCCTGAAATGTAATATATTAGAGCTAGATTTTTTCACATCTTATGCCAATCAATTACCTACATACAAATAACTCACTTCATTGAAAAAATGAAAAAAAAAAGAAACAAGACTTCCGTCGTAATAACATTATAGACTAACAATCAAATCAGGAATCTGATAAGTAATATGTATTTTATTATATACACAAACTCTGATCTCTCATAACAATAATAATACATTTTTTTTATAAATTTAACTTCCAGCCATTAGACCATGTGATTTCATGTGCGAATAAACACCCGCTTTTTGAGCGAACATCTTGCCGCAAATCTTGCACTCATGTTTCTTTATCTCAGCATGAAGTGCCTCATGCTGAAGCAGAGTCTTTCTTCTTTTAAAAGCTGCTCCGCAAATTTCACAGACGTGTGCACGTTCATTTGAATGCGTTGCCATATGGTCACGCAGTCCCTTAGGTGTATAGAATGCACTCCCACAAATATCACACTTGTGATCTCGTTGATTAGAATGTTTCTTTTTATGCACACGAAATTCCGAGTTGGATGTTAAAGATTTTCCGCATATATCGCAAATATAAGGCCGCTCGCCAGTGTGCATTCGAGTATGTCGAATCAATTCTGTAGACGTTACAAATCCTTTGCCACATTCTGAACACTTAAAAGGTGTTATACCTTTATGACGTCGCATGTGGACATTGAAGTTATGTTTATCGTGTGCTTGAAAATCGCATTGGTCACATTTATGAGGTTCTTTGTGGGTATTTTGATGATATACATACTTTGAACGTGATATAAATCCAGCACTACACACCGAACACTTGTAGGGATAATCGCCGGCAATTTCGATTTTATGTTTCTCATATTCTGCTAATGTGATGAAATTCTGATCACAATGCGAACAATGTTTATCAATGTTTTTACGTATTTTTCGAAGGAAAAGAAGATGATCATAAAACCATATATGCGGCTCGTTAGTGTTTTCACTTTCTAATTTCACATCATTATTTTTTTGCTGCTTAACATAAGAAAAGTGAAGAAACCTTATTGCCGTTAAAACATCGTCCTTGCTTAATGTTATGTTGTATTTCAAAAACGTACTTATAATCCTATCGTAAGCTTCTGAATGAGCTTGTAAATTCTTTTTGTCCTTGTGATATGCGTCCCACAAACAAGGATATTCCTTATAAACTTCAATAAAATCAATCATTAAAGGCTTATTTTCGACCAGATACGAAAAATCTTCCACAGGCTTTGAAACTTCAGAATTCAAATTATGTACAGTAATTGGAAATGTTTCCGCATAAGGTTCCAAAAATGATAATCGATCGAAAAAAAATGGTCTTGGTATGTAAGAATTTGCGATATCAGCTTGACCGGCATTCTCTTGGCGCAGGGTTCTATAATATGAATTTTTTAGATAACGAATTTGATATCGAAATTCATCAAGTGTAAGAACACAATCATGTTCACGTGCTAGTGTTTCAATTATTTGTTTAACTGCTTTTCTTCTTTCGGTTCGTAGCGTATGCATGGGGTGACTAGTGTTCCATAACATTGGAGCTCTTTTATAAAGCTCTATGATTTGATAAACCATTTCTTTCTATAAGTAAAATGGTAAAAATTATTTTTATTAAAAATTTAAAGAACTTATAAAAATACTTACGGACTTTATCTTGTATTTCTTATTAAAGATCTGCAAATTATAAAAAAATAATTATGAGATGGTTGTAAAAATTAAATATAAACATTATTATTAATTTGTGTAGTTAATAAAGTTATAATAAAAATAATAAATATAAAACGCTATTTTTTTTTAATCACATGCTGCATTCTAAAATGTCAAAAATGATTATTTGCAAAATTTGAAGCCACGATTAGTTCACGTATATGATAATTGTGAATATAAGCTAAATCTGAGCCCTGAGTGACTTAAAAACTTTGAATATGAAAATTTAAACTCACTTCCTCCATGTTGTCGTCTTCGGATTCATTAGCATAGGATGGTATTCCGTTGCCTTCCTATAAAGTTATGAGACAAAATTTATCATCATAAATTTGTTAAATATAAAATTTCCTTCACTCACCTGACCTTTCCCTTCGATAAAAGATAATTTATCAGCGTACCACAACTTTGATTCGTATGTTGGATCGTCTTGTTTTCTTTTTGCCATGCGTTTATACGAAGCACGTAGTTTAACAATTTCAGAACTGATATCCTTGTAATTGTATGATGTATTTAATTGATTGTTGACATTTTTTGCAATTACTTCGAAAGCTTTTCTTCGATAAGTGTTATTATTCGTATAGTGTTTGACAGCCCATAAGCAAGGTAGTTTTTTGTATTCGTCGATAATAGCTGTTAAAAGAACTCTATGTGTGGGCATAGTTTTCTAAAAAGAAAAAAAGTTATTATAAATATCAATTGTTACAATTAACGACACATACCCAATTTTTATTTACATCTTCGTCATGGTCAGATAGATGGGCAAACTTTATAGGTTGATCTTCGTCTTCTTCAGGTAAAAATTCAATTTTGAATAACTTATCGGATTTTTCTCCATCATCAGTGTCGACGGACATTTTTTCATCATGGTGAATTGGGTCATTTTTTGCTTTTGTATCGTTATCATTGTCACTATCATCTTTATCAGTTATTGTATCTTCATCTTCAAATTCAGCTGTGTCTTCCATTTCTTTTTTTGTTTTTCCATCTTGACCTTCTTTTTTTTTAGAATGAACCTGCTGCAAATCACTTTCTTTTGTATCGATGAATGACATTTTATCAAAATACTTCCATTTGGGATGAAATTTTCGCTTGGCATTGGCATGAAGCTTTTCAAATCCTTCCTTAGTGCGCAAATTGCGTCTGTAACTACTTCTTAGTTTGGAGATTCTAGCTTTAATATCTACTTCGGTGAAGCTAGTATTAAATTTATTATTGATATTCGTTAGGATTTCATCAATAGCTTCAGCTCGGCTAAAACGACAGTTGGTGTTGTAACGGTAGTTATTGTACAAACACGGATGTTCTTTGTATTCCTCAATTAAAGCTAGAATTATTTCTGCTTCATTTGTTTCTTCTTTTTCATCAGTTTCGGCCTCGCTCTCTTCAGGTTGATATTCTATAATCTAGAAATAGGCGATATGATTAGATAAAGCATACACATATAAAGGTAACTTACGGAATCTTCCTCTTCATTCAGGTTCTCAGGAACATCGACTTCAATTGGAATCTATTAAGAAATGACATGTTTCTTTTAAATATTCATTGGTTAGGCGATTATATTGTACCTACCACATTGTTTTCTTCATTTGCCTGCCTATCAATAAATGATAAATCATCATAATACCACAAACTAATTGGACAGTCGGCATTGCCTTTTGTTCGCTGAACCTTTCTGTAACCATTACAAAGTTTTACAATTTGCTGCTTAACATTTTTATATGTTATATTTTTGTTGAATTTTTTATTGATGTATGCTGTTATTTTAAGGTAGGTTTTCTTCGTCGTGTAATTGCAGTTGTAAAGAGGCACAGTCTGATCCCACAAGAACGGATATTGCTTGTATTGAGCTATGAGATCTGATATTATATTTGGATCATTCAATGTTTTGTAATTATCGCGTTCCTGTTTCTTTGAAATTGGTTCTGTCTGTTGTTTCCACAGTCAGAGGCATAAATACAAAATTTAACAATAAGATGAGAAAAAGATATACCCACAATAAACAAAGCTTTTCTTCTTACCTCACTATCAGAATTTTCTTGTTTCGCAATTAAATTGTAGTTCGATTCATCCAAAGATGGTAGTTCAACCTAAAATAAAATTGAATGAATCAACAAATTTGCTAGCTCACCAAACAAACCTCAATATCATTACTTAAGCCTTGGATGAATGTTAGATGTTTAAAGTACCATAGCTTTGAATTGAATTTTGTACTACCCTTAGTGAAATCGAAATTATTCTTCCTCTTGAGAACTCTTTTATATGCTTGCCTCAGTTCAAGAATTTGTTGCTGTAGTTCGTTGCATCTTAGATTCATTTTGAACTTAAGGTTAACTGATCTTGTGATTTGCCTATAATGCACCATTTTCTCTGCACTAGTGGTTGATCTAGACATTCGTGGATCCCACAAAATTGGATGTTTTCTATATTCATTAATTATTCCTTCGATTTTCTTTCGGCTTATAACTTTTTCTAATGACAATTCATCTTCTTCCACATAATCTGATAAGTATTCTTCGTCCTGCACTGGCTCATTACATACCTGCGGCTATAATTAAATTGGAAACAATTCTTTAATAGGTATAATATAATTAGGTATGTTTGTTAAGAGCAGTTTCTCTTACCTCGTCTTTTTTCTTGATAATTTCTAACTTAAGATGCATCAGTGGATCAATGTGCGGTACTTCTGTGTTAACTCCTCCGCTGCTGTCAATGTTATTGCTTGTCGAGGCATCTTTGAGTAGATTATCAGTGGTATAGTTACAGATATCCTGAGTAGTGAAATTTTGTTCTCCAAAGTTTTGGAAAACCATAGATTTGCATTCTTTTATGTGTTTAATAAATAAAGTACAACTCAATAGATTAAACTCCTGCGGACAAGAACCACAATATATCGAAAAGTTTTCCAGCTTTTCGCAGCAATGAACCTCGCCACAGCGGTTTGTAATAGGCTTTGGGTTATAGGCGACAATTGATGATATTTCTGTACAAGACATTTTCTTTTCGAATACTTTCCCAACAAAATACCTAAATGTTCAATTATGTTTGCATATTTTTTAAGAATGAGGAACTTTAGTAAACAAAACAATTGCAAAATTTGACTTTGTCGTAAAGCTATGTATGTGCAATTGAATAATAAAAAAAAAAACAAAAGAAAAAGCAAATCCATAGAAAAAAAGTAATGCACTGACGTTTGATGTACAATTCAGAAAGAATAGGTAACTATCCATATTATTGGACTCAATTTATATGAGTTTGAAGCTTACTTGAACTAAACTCGGACCCAGTGAAACATAAAGGGCATGTATTGGATTAAAAAAAAATAAACTGCGTTATAGAATTTGTCCACATTTATATTTTTTTTTACACATTTTTGTGGTTTTAATTCTAAGCTACTTAAACATAATAACAAGTACTTGTGATCCATTTAGGGTATTAATTACCCCAAAATCTGGGTTTCAATTGGATATGATTTTGTATAGGTGTTATAGGAAGAGGAAATCTAACCATATTTTCATTTATGAAATATTTTCTATTTGGTAGGTACACAAACTTCAATATATTTACTGAAATTTTATCTAGATAAATACATTTTTTATTACATTTAAACTTAACTCTCAGCCATCAGATCGTGTGATTTCATGTGTGAGTAAACACCTGCTTTTTGTGCAAACATCTTACCGCAAATTTTGCATTCGTGTTTTTTTACCTCAGCATGTAGGGCCTCATGCTGAAGGAGAGTTTTTCTTCTTTTAAAGGCTGCTCCGCAAGTTTCGCAAGCATATTGACGTTCGTTTGAATGTGATGTCATATGGTCACGTAAATTCTTTGGCGTAAGGAAAGCATTTCCACACAAATCACATTTGTGATCACGCTCATTATTGTGTCTCTTTATATGCAGCCCGAATTCCGAACTAGATGTATAAGATTTGCCACAGATGTCGCAAACGTACGGCCTCTCACCCGTGTGAAATCGCATGTGGCGTTTCATTTCGTTAGCCGTTACAAAGGCTTTTTCGCATTCTGGACACTTGAAATTTGTTATTCCTTTATGACGTTGCATGTGAACAATAAAGTTATGCTTCTTGTATGTTTGGAATTCACATTGATCGCATTTATGCGGCTCTTTGTGGGTAATTTGATGACAAGCATACATTGAGCGCGAATCAAACTGTGCATTACATACGGGACACTGATAGAATCGATCGCTAGTGGTTTCCATTGTTTGCTTTTTATGGTTTCGAAGGAACAGCAGATTATCATAAAACCATATTGGCGGGTCGCTGGTGGTATCAGTTTCTAAATTCTTGTCAATAATTTTTTGCTGTTTCACATAGGAAAAATGAAGAAACTTTATTGCTGTCAAAAGCTGTTCCTTGGTTAATATAATGTCGTACTTCAAAAATGTTCCTATAATCTTATCGTAAGCTTCTGAATGAGCTGACGAATTATTTTTATCCTTGTCTTCCGCTTTCCACAAACAAGGATGTGCCTTGTAAACTTCAATAAAATCAATCATTAAAGACTTATTTTCGACAAGGTACGTAAAATCTTCTTCAGGCTCTGGAATTTCAGCATTCAACTTCTTCTCATTGATTGGTAATTTCTCAGCATAAGGAACCAAGAATGATAACCGATCCATAAAAAATGGTTTTGGTATATCAGACGACTTCTTGATATCACCTTCTAGCTGGCGTAGATTTCTATAAAACGTACTTCTTAAAAAACGAATTTGATTTCGAAATTCATCAATTGTAATATCACAATCATGTTCACGTGCTAGTACATCAATTATTTGTTTAATCGCTTTTCTTCGATCTGTTCGTAGCGCATGCCTTGGGTGATAGGTGTCCCATAAGATTGGGGCTGCCTTATAAAGATCAATGATTTTGAAAACCATATCTTTCTATGAGAAATTAAGAGTAAGAGTTCTATTAAAAATTTATTAAGAAATTATCAAATACTTACGGACTTGATCTTGTTTTTCTTATTATATATCTGGAAGATACCATAGATGTATATGTATATGATTTAGTACAAAAGTAGAATACTATTATAATCAAAATTAAACCTACTTCTTCCATATTGTCTTCTTCACATTCGTTAACTTTAGATATTTCGTTGCTTTCCTAAATTTAAAAGAAAATAATTAAAAATAATCAATTAACAATTTAAGTCTACTCACTTGCCCATTATTTTGTTCAGAAGTTATTGCTTTTCCTTCTATAAAGGACAAGTTCTGCACATACCACACCTTTGACTCACATGCTGGATCTTTTTCTTTCCTTTCTATTAAACGTTTATATGAAGCACGTAGTTTAATAATTTGAGAACTTATATCTTTGTAATTATAACTTGTATTAAATTTATCATTAATATTTTTGGCAATTTTTTCGAAAGCTTTCCTACGATAAGCGTTATCATTCGAATAGTATTTGACAGCCCATAAACATGGCAACTTTCGATATTCCTCTATCATAGCTGTTAGAATAAGCTCTCTCTTGTTGTTGGCGACAAATTTCTACAAAATGGTTTCATAGTTTATTTAATTATAAAAAAAAAAACAAGTAAAGCAAACTAATTTCATTTTTGCTCGGATTTTGAAATCTTTTGGAATATAAGAAAATCTTAAACTCCCAAATAATCCAAGATTGTAAAAGGAGCGTTCAACGGAAAACAATATAAAATGCTCACTGCTTACCGGATTTTGACGTTCTTCTTCGCCATTTTGTTCAAAATTAATAGGTTTATTTTCATTTACTTCTGGTGATAATTCAACTTTTAGACAGTTTAACATATTTTCAGAATGATGAATTGGGTAATTTTTATCACCATCAGTGTTCAATGTACTTTCGTACATCTTCATTATATTTTCAATTTGCTGTTCAACAACTTTTTGTGTAACATTTTTGTTGAATTTGTTATTAATAAAAACTGTTATTTTACAAAAGGCTTCATGTTTTGCATAGTTGCAACTATACAGGGGCTCATTTTGGTCCCACAAGAATGGATACTGCTTATATTGAGCTATGAGATCGGATATTATAGGTGGATCATTCAATATCTTATAAGAATCGCGTTCTGATTTCTTTGAATCAATGGACTAAATAAAATAAAGTGTAATCATTTGAATCAAAAATGCAAAGATAAACATGAAACTCTTACCTCACAATCAGAAGGTTCTTGTTTCGTTATTAAATAGGGATTTGTGTCATCTAAGGATGGTGATGCAACCTATAATAATTCAAAATATAGAATTGGAAAAACTTCGGTATTATAACCAAACAAACCTCTTTTTCCTTATTCACTACTTCTAACTTGGGATGCAGAAGTGGATCAATATGATTAACTGCCGTGACTCCTCCACCACTATCAAAGTTATTGCTTGTCAAGGCATCTTTGAAAATGTTATCATAGTTGCAAATATCCTGAGAAATTTGTTGTTCTTCAATGTTTTGAAAATCCATTGTTTTACATTCCTTTATGTGTTTGATAAATAAAGTGCAACTTAGCAAATTGAATTGCTGTGGACAGGTTCCACAATATATTAAAAAATTGTCTAGATTATCACAGCAATAAACTTCGCCACAGCGTGTCGTGATGGGCATGGGGTTATAGGCTACAATTGTTGATATTTCTGGGCAAGACATTATAATATATTCAAATATGTATTTGTCTCAAGTTCACAAATAATATGGTTTTAAAGAATTAGAAAATTTGTTGGTACACAAAAAATGGAAGAGTTGGTTTCGTATATCGTATGTGTAGCGGCAAAACAAATTGCTGTCACTTTCCACAGCTGATATAAAGAAATAAAAAAACATGCCTTAAGATAAAGAATCCAGTGATGGCGATGCAAAGAGTGAAATTGTACTTTTATGTTATTTGGTTCAAAAGAGCTTGGACTGTGTTTCGATCAGGTTCGAGTTGAAAACTTGAAATGGGCATCTTTGACCACTTCACACGAGGAAACTAAGTTGCTGGCAACCTTAGAGCAAGGTTAGAAGTAAGAGAAGGGAATAGAAATTGAATGTGAAGAAAGAAAAATAAAAGAAAGTGTTAGAAAGATCTATTATAATTACTTCCTACGTGTAAAAGTGGTCTTTCGATTCAAATGGTCAAGTCAACTCAAGTTAATTATTTTTTTGTATATTTGCTTAGTTCTGTATTGTATGGCCCAGGTTCCCCCGAACTTTAAAATATGCGCATTGTACTCTCATGAACACGTATCACACGTCGGCCCCCGAGCGATCACACACCTAACTAATTTTCTGATTCCTTTTTCTGATTATATACAAGTGCACCCTCAAACGACCACACAACACAGCTGTGTGGAACGTGCTGATGAGAGTGATATAAATTTCTTATGTAATGCGCATGGTAGACAGATTTACCTTGCAGAATGCTGCCGTGCAAACTCGCAGTGGAAAATTTAACGTTTTTTTGTGAAATTTAATAGATTTTGTTTATGTACATATGTTCCAATGTCAAGATTAGAAATAAAAAAAAAAATAAAGAGAAATGCTCAAAAGCCCAACTGAACATAGACTTTTCAAATTTATACGAATACCAAAATTACAATTCATAAAAGATTTTTTGACAGTTCATAATTTTGTATAGGAATTCGTAACAGAATAGCAGAATAAAAGATCTTGCCGAATAGGCCTAATGACCATAGAAGAGTATTTTTTCTCACAAAAAAAAATTATATAAAATCAGTACCTACCATAAGAAATACACACTTTCAGATTTTATTATCGCTATAACAAAATCCGAAGTGTGCTTCTGGTCTTATTTTTGACAGTTAATTTTTTAGGAACATAACATGACGTCACATTTTTCTTTTTGAAATTTTCTTTGGATATGCTTTTGTGAACATTTTTCTGTTTGTATTCTTCTTCGACGTGGTGACAGGTAAAGTGTGAAATAAACTTTAAAGATCTACGAAAGCAGTATAATTGATTCCAAAGAAAAGTTCACTCGTCCCAAAAAGGTGAAACTATTACAAATTATACGTAAAACCTAGCTTAGTGTGTCTAGTGTCCATTTATCGACTTTCGCCAAAAGGGAATGTTCTCATCTGGATCACCTGTGAGAATGAGTGTGGTGCAGCAATCCTCGAATTTTTCCTACGGTGAACGCCCTCAAATGGGTTTGGATGTTGAATTTGGAGCTGATCCAGCATCGGGTGGTTTTTTCAACACCGACTATAAAAAGCACGATGACCTCAAACAGATGTTGGATAGTAATAAAGATGGATTGAAACTTGAAGCAATGAAAAGAATTGTCAGTATGTTGGCTAGAGGACGAAATGCATCTGATCTCTTTCCATCTGTTGTAAAGAATGTTGTATCCAAGAACATTGAGGTCAAGAAACTTGTTTATGTCTACTTGGTAAGATATGCAGAAGAACAACAAGATCTAGTGTTGTTGTCGATAAGCACCTTCCAAAGGGGTCTAAAAGATCCAAATCAATTGATTCGGGCTAGTGCTCTTAGGGTACTTTCTAGTATTCGGGTGCAGATGATTGTTCCCATTGTCATGTTGGCAATTCGAGATTCTTCGTCGGATATGAGTCCATATGTAAGGAAGACTGCAGCACATGCAATTCCAAAACTTTACTCATTAGATCCTGAGCAGAAAGACGAGTTGGTTATCATTATCGAAAAACTTCTCTCCGATCGAACAACTTTGGTCGTTGGTTCAGCTGTAATGGCTTTTGAAGAGGTCTGTCCAGAGCGTGTTGACCTAATTCACAAAAATTTTCGTAAGCTCTGCAATCTTCTCGTCGATGTAGACGAATGGGGACAAGTGATAATAATAAATATGCTAACCAGATACGCTCGTACACAGTTCACTAATCCAAATGCGGGTGAGAATAACAAAGACGATTTAGAAGAAAATTCAGAAAAATTTTATGACTACAACGATGGCGATGACAATTCATCAGACGACGACAAAAAGAAAAAACGACGATCAACATCAAAACAGTCGGCTGTTTGCTCATTGGATTTGGATCATCGTATGTTGTTGCGTCAAGCAAAACCTCTTTTACAGAGTCGCAACGCATCGGTGGTCATGGCTGTGGCTCAGCTTTACCATCACGTTGCTCCTCACGTAGAAGTGAATATAATCGCCCAATCTCTTATTCGCCTTCTTCGTGGACACAAAGAAGTCCAGAGCATTGTACTCACTTGCATAGCTTCGATGTCAACTAAAAGGAAATCTATTTTTGAGCCATACTTGAAGTCGTTTTTTGTTCGCACCAGTGACTCAACCCATATTATGTTATTGAAGTTGGAGATATTGACTAATTTGGCATCTGTAACTAACACTGCTATGCTGTTAAGAGAATTTCAGACTTACATCAATAGTAGTGATCGGGTTTTTGTTGCAGCCACTATTCAAGCAATCGGAAGATGTGCCGCGTCTATTAAAGAGGTGACTGACACCTGTCTAAGTGGACTAGTGCATTTGCTGTCGAACAAGGATGGTAAGAAAGTTATAATAAAAATTATTGTATTTATAATTTTTTAAGTAGTACTTATGTTAGTGGACACATTCAAAAGTATATACAAATATTGTTAATGGAAATGAAAATTTTGGTATTCTTTCCAATAAATGTCCCATTGAATTAAAAGCGAGTATATTTTGAGATGATTGTTAGAAAATCATGGGAGCATGTGGATTAAAGAATTTGGGCACATTTCATAAAGATCTTCATTTTATTCTTAATATCTCAACACGCATAGATTCATATAAATTTACTGGTACCTGTTTAAACATATTTATATTTTTTTTTTAATTTTTGTAGAACATATTGTTGCTGAAAGTGTTGTTGTCATCAAGATGCTCTTGCAGACCAAAGCAGCTGAACATTTTGAAATAATTTCACAGATGGCTGGACTTCTTGACTTTATTACCGTGCCAGCTGCACGCGCTTCAATTCTCTGGCTCATCGGTGAATATAATGAAAAGGTGCCAAAAATTGCGCCCGATGTTCTTAGAAAATGTGCTAAGACTTTTTGTGAAGAGGTAAGTAAAGGTGGTACAATAGCTTTTACAAAAGCACACATTTAATTTTTCTATTTTATTCGTCCTTATTTTAGGAAGATATTGTGAAACTTCAGGCACTCAACCTAAGCATGAAACTTTACCTGATCAATCCTCAGCAGACATCTCTACTTTGTCAGTATGTTTTTACATTGGCTCG
Organism: Syrphus vitripennis; assembly: GCA_958431115.1. Taxonomy (NCBI): domain Eukaryota; kingdom Metazoa; phylum Arthropoda; class Insecta; order Diptera; family Syrphidae; genus Syrphus; species Syrphus vitripennis. Next base: position 103,998,716 of record OY288108.1, on the reverse strand, counting down.
TTATGATTCCAATTACGATGTTCGTGATCGTGCTCGATTTTTGCGTCAATTTATTTTACCAGCTAATGATAGTAGCACAATATTCTCTAAAAATGCACACAGCATCTTTCTTTCGCCAAAGCCAGCTCCGGCATTGGAGGGAAAATATCAAGGCAGAGATCATTTTCAACTTGGATCTCTCTCACATTATTTAAATATGCGTGCAAATGGCTATAGAGATTTATCCGACTTCCCGCGAGTTGCATCGGATTCAACGCTTCGCAATACTGTACCCTATGAAGACGAACTGCATGCTCAGCAAAATGCATCACAGGATGTCATTAGTGACGCCGGAGGCAATTATTCCTCTCCCAAAAAAGACCACGACTCGGAGTCTTCAAATTCAGATGAGTATAGTTCAAGTGATGAATCTTCTGCAGAAGAAGATGATGCCAATGGCCAAAAGAAAATTAATACGAAAAATAAGATTTCCGATGTGGACTCCGATTCTGCCGATAATTCGACAAGTCCCAGCAGCAACAGTCAATCTAGTTCAGATGATTCGTCGTCTTCAGACAAAGGAAGTTCTGATTCAGAATCCGAAAGTGAAACTGAAAAAGTTAAGGAGACTCAGTCAAAAGAGACAAAACCTCCAAGTGATTTAGATCTGCTGCTAGATTTGAGTGATATACCAGGAGGAGGTTCAGTTATGACTCCATCACATGGTGGTTTTTTGGCTCCAGGTAATCGAAAAGTCCTAACTTAACTAAATCAATTCTAAGCTATTCTTTTTCTTTGCATTAGGTACTCCAGCAGATGGCTTTAATTCGCATGGATCAGGCTATCGTATTGATTTGGTGGGTCCGTCCTTTATTAATCACAAACATACAGCATTGCTGAATAAGCTTTCCGGAAACGGTCTAAGTGTTGATTTTCGTTTCACTCGTTCGCCGCACATTTTTTCATCCAGCATGGTGTCAATTGAGCTTATTTTTACAAATCATTCCAACGAAGAAATAACCAATATACAAATGGTTCCACAAAAGTTCCTTCCTTCAGGGATGAATGTTAACGAATTCGATCCTATATCGAGTCTTCAGCCGCAAAAAAGTGCCACTCGAATTTTGGGCCTCGATTGTAAGGATTCCACTCAAGTCATTGAACTTGAAATCCAATCGAAGAAAGGAAATTCCAAGTTATCCCTTAAGGCACCCATTGGAGAATTAATTCGATCAATTTATATTGACGAGGAGTACTTCCGCCAAGAACGTCAAAAACTACGTGGAATGAATGAACATCAGTGTAAAGTTCCGCGCCAATCCACAGACGATATAAATTCACTCAAAACAAAAGTTTTCCAAAAGTTAAATGTAGCCAGCATCAATTGTTCCAATCCGGACTTTATATACTTTGTTGGTCAAACACTGTCATCGAAAAGTTTAGTACTAGTTTCATTCGAGTTGCTCGAGAGCGAAATATTGATTTTGGTAAACTGTGAAAAGATGGTTATTGCGTCAATGGTACTCAATGAAATTCGAAATGCAATAACTGGACAGATGTGAGCATTCTATTAGTCTTTAAATATATTTTAATCAAAAAATGGTTTTTAATGCTTTTTTCATGACTTAAACGTAAATAAAAAAAATGTTATTTGTGTCATATTCATCAGTTGCGCTTCTAAAACGCTGTTTTTTTTGTTTTATTTTTAGTTTCAAGATTATTCAAGAAATTTTATGAAACTGGAACTCATCGATAGTTATACACAAATTTTAAATTGAACACGAGTTAATTTTGGATACGTTGTAAAGTTTAAATTCGCAGAAAAAATAAGGATTAAAACGTAAACATATATTGAGAAATTGAAGATTATAAATGTTACATGCCTCTTCCTTTTTCCTCATAACAGTGTATTAAAAATGAATGAATTTTAAGCCATTAAGCAGGGAGCTGAATTTTTGGTAAGTTTATTTAAATCTCTCATTTCCTTTTATATAATAAATAAAAGGGTGCTACCTATTGAAGAACATTCCCCAAAAAGCAGAGATTTAGACATTTACTTTGTTTTATTCACACAACTCGGTAGCAATCTCCTTTCGAGGCACCAGTTGTAGTGTGATAAAAATAGCATCGTTCGGCCATACAACAAACAAGTATGTATATTTAACTTTTCAGATTTGACACTTGACCGTTTTAATCGTATTCCCTGCGTCCTTTGCATATACCCACTATTATACAAATATCGGTTGCTTATTTTCGTTTTACGGGACCAACAACGGACCGAATGTAATTCGTTAAATATAATTAAGACAAGAATTTCGCCTTTTGACACGAACAGTATGTAGCAAATAATTTATTCCTTCAGGCGGTATTGTATGCCCGTTTTGTTGGTAAATAAAACTTGTCCTATACATAAAAATAACACAATTGAGATTACTTAAACTTTGATCAATCTATTATATTATCTTAAACTTTGATCAATCTATTATATTATATTATAATGAAAATTTAAAACCACTTCTGATGATTTCATAGTCTAAGGCTGGTATTCACCGAGCGCTCATAATTTTGAGACTCATAACTAAAAATCGTGACAAACGAAAGATTTTATTAAAACAGTGATACGTTAAAGACTTTTAAACTACTTAAGGCCCCACTGAATAAGATTGGTTTGGTGTTTCTGATCAATAACAATAAACATAAAATATGTTTTACAAAAAGGAAAAAAAAAAACAAATTAACAATATCAACCAGTCAAATTTATTATATTAATTAAATATTTGCATTCTTAAGTTCGTCCCGTTTAAAATTACGTATTGCTGAAAGTAATTGATCTCTAGGATCTACGGCTAACAATATATGTGTTCTATTATTATTATTATTAATAGTACTTGTTTTCTGTTTTGTAACAACTGCTCGAATAATTGGTGGTGGCGGTGCTTCGGGAACAGTGGTAGTTGAAACAGGCGCTGCAGCTTCTGTCCGAACATTGGGTTTGTTAGTGATTATTTTTGGTGTGTTTTGTGCATTTGTTTGGTTTTTGAAGGCAAAGGGAAGAACTGGTTTTGAGACGTCAACATCATTAGAATCTTGCAAAGGTACAATTTTCTCTTTGTAGCCGGTCTTCCTCAAGGTAACCTGTCCGAAAGCAGGTTGCTGATTTTGCTGCTCGATCACAGGGTTCGATATAATTCGTGTTATTGATGTTGATCTGAACAAAGGCTGGCTTACGGGTCGATTATTATTGCGTACTATCGTACTTGAAGTTTCTGACGTCGCAGGCCACTGATTTGACGTTCGAGTGGCGCCCAAAATAAATTTGGGCATTGTTGACGTTGGTGATGGATTCATCTCTCTTCCATTCGAATATATTGAAGTAGTTTCCTTAAGTGCCCCTCTTCCAGTGCTGCCTTTAAAAACGTCATCAACCAATGGAATAGTTGAGCTCAAGTTTTGATTGCTCCTTAGAATCGGCGTCAAATCATCTCTATTTACAACTAAAGTGCTCTTGTTGTTTTGGTTAGAGGCCTTACTTCCTCCTCCGTTAACAACGCAGTCTTGTTCATTTTTAATTATTGAAACTTGGACCTTGGGACGGTCACTCCAAGTAGAAAATTGTATATTAGGTGGCCCCGAATAACGGTAGACTTTTTCAACAGTTTTCAATTTGTTGTTTGTTTTTAATATATTATTACTCTTTGGTGAAGGTTCTTCCATTGATTGGATATCACATTCAGTTGTGGGGGATCGCTGATGGTTGATGGATTCCTCGGTGCTGCTGATACTGTTTTTGCGTGAATTCAGAATTGACTTGATCACTCCTAAGCTCTGAAGACTTGGTGATTCTCCAATACTTAGTTCACTCGAGGATCTACGACGACGGCTAAAATATTCATCTGTTGTGTTATTTCGCTGATTGTTCAATTGTTCTAATTGAACTAGCGATAAAAATGACGAGCTTCGTGTTGCTAAAGATGGTTTTGATTGTATTGCAGGTTTTGTTGATGCTTGTTGTTCGTTCAGTAGTTCTTCGTCTTCCCCTACTAATCGCTCCAATGTACTTATTAAAGGTTCTTGTTTAGTATTTAATGGAGAACTGTTGGTTGTCGTTTCAATTATAACCCTGGACACTTGTTGTTTTTCATCGGTATCTTCAATCGATTGCTTGGTTTCTGACAAAGATGTTGTTTCTTGTAATTGTTTCAACTGCGGAAATTTTTCAGAGGTAATTATTTCAATTTTTTTCTTTTCAGCCGGAAACTCTTCTGACTCAGGCTTTATTGGAAGGTTATCAAATTTTTCACATGTTCGTTGTTCTTCCATTTGTTGGCTGAGCTTATCTTCGATGATTAAATTGTCTTGTTTCTCCTTCTCATCACTAGGTACATATGACTTTTGACTCTCAACGGGATTTTCAATTGGATTCTCAATGGGACTGCCAACTGGGTGATCTTCCGGTATTAAAGAATTGACTTCTTTGGCTTCTTCTTTAATTTCAGTCACCATTGCTGTATTATGCAAGACTGCTTTTTCAAATGAATCTTCATCAAAGTTCGGGGACTTAGAAGACTCCCCTGTGGAAGCGTCAATACAGTTCGAAACATTTGTTCCTTCCGATTTAATATTTGGCACAATCCCATCAACCACGACTTCAGATGTTTTATGATTCGATAAAGTTTTCACAATAGTCTTTCCGAGCTTCAGATCATAAACCTTGATCATTTCATCATCTTCAGAGCTTGATTCAATGAACGACTTGTGTTTTATTTCTGAACTCTCTATTGATGAAGAGTTCCATGATCGATCAATGCATTCGTCTCCTTCATCTTCAACAAAATCTTTTGACTGCGAATTGATGATTTCGACAGGAGGCGATAAAACATCCGGAGCTTGTGAACTTGTTTCTTCAATTAAATTCTGATTAACACCAATTTCGGAAACATTCTTGTTTTGATCCTGATTCACCGCAATTTCGGGCGGTTCATTTTTGTTAGTGACAGATAATTGTTCTATGGGTTGTGAAATTAAGTTATCCGAAGATGTTGATCTTGGTAAAGCAACAGGGCTGACTTGTAACTTTGTAAAAGCTTTAGGCACTTCTTCGGCAAATTGTGTTTCGCCAATCTTTTCCGTTGGAGATTTAGTTGATCTTGGGGGAGCGACTGGAACAGATTTTTTTTTCGGTGGCAGAGTTTGGACTTTTCGTCGTGGTGAAGGCTCTGGTTGGTTAATAGCTGAAATATTTTCAATGTTACTGGGTAAGTCAAAAGTTTCATCGATTGTCTTCACTGCCGCACTGCTTGTTTGTTGCCTTTTTTCAATATAATTTCCATTGATCCCTTTGGTATTCCCATTACAATCGATTGAAAGATTGCTTTTGTTTAATTCATTTGTTCCATAAATTCTCTGTTCTAACGTCTGACCTAGGTTTGATTCTGCTGGATGTTGGGTATTTTTCATTTCCTCACTAGATTTCGTTCGATGAGCAACATCATTTTCAGGTAGTGATAAATTTTGACTTGGTGGCCTTGGTGCTAGTCGCTTTTTCCTCGCTGGAACAACTGGAGCCAAATATTTGGGTGTTCCTGCTTCTGATGGTGTAGAAGTACGAAAATTTGAAGAATCGATTCCAGATGAACTCATAGAATTAAGGGAGTTCCTCGAACTGTACAAACTTGGAGTATTTGAAATGTTTTTGGAATTTCGGCTAAATTTTGATGAAGAAAAAGAGTTTCGTCTATAGCTGACGTCATCCGCGCGAAATGTATCGTTGTATTCTGATTTGTTACAGAGCCGAATTTCTGAAAGTCCTACAGCTCCGATTGTTAGGTCACAACAAAAAATTTGACTAGGATCAGCTGAAATGAAGAGCAAAAGAAAAACCATATTACATTTTATCCTTAAAATATTCGGATAATTCAAATTTTATTCGAATCTGAAACTGATTCCGGATATCCGGAGTATTGATAAATTTTGAAGAGTTAAAAAAAAAACTAACCTGGATGTTGGAACTCGTATTTATCCGGGTCGAGTTGTTTATTCTCACACACCAATTGAAGAAGCTTGTGTAACAGCACTTTTGCCCCAAGACGTGCCACATAAAGCTGGTCCCTAGGCAACAGCACAGTAATGCGAAAAGTTTGTTCAAACGGAGCATTACTTGTAGCTATAGGTAAAGGTGTTATCCTATTTTGATGTACTTGACTAGACTCGTTGATATTTACAGTTGATTTGGTGACGCTTAAATTTGTTGTTGACTTGGATAAGTTGCTTGCTGGTTGTTGGACGAAAAAAAAAGTAAAATAAAATATGTTTACTGAGAAAACAGAAGAATAAACTTACATTCTCTATGCTTGCCAAGCAATCGATTGATAGTAGAAAATCCATTCTTCATTGTCATAGAATGTTATGATGAAACTTATATATTTATGTTATATCTAGAGAAATAAAACTGCGTTTTTTTTCTGGATGGCCTCTTTTTGATGACCAACAAACAAACTATGTAATCTCAATTCAAGATAGTGAATCTTCTTCTTTCATTATAAAGCATGAGTGCAGATTTGTTTGTTTGGCTTAGATCTGTAAAGAGAGAGAGATAACAAAAAGTTAAAATGGTGGATCTTCGTTGCAAAAGTAATTATGTATCTGTTTATAGGAATTTACTGAAAAACTTGAAGCTATTTTTGCTTTGAAAATAAAGCTTTTTTATATAACATATTTGCCAAAAGATTTTTTTTGCCAACTCAGGGCATTTTCCTATGAGAAGTTACTGGTGGACAAAAAAAAATCAAAACTGGATCTGGGCGGAAATTTGTAGAAAATCTTTGAAATTCCCTATTTTGGAATTTTTTACTAAGGGCCTTTTAAATACAAATAAAATGTGAACAAATTTTAAATTTTCTTGCGTTAAGTTATCAAAAAACTTCCATCCGTGGTTTAAAAAAAAAACAACTTAAATAATTTTAAAACAAGTTCAAATAAACAAACCACTAAGTTGAGTTTCACTGAACAAACATAGTCAATCAATGATCAGTTAGCACATAAGCTTTGTTTTCCAAACAAATAATAATATAATAAACACAGCAATGTTTGTTTAAGTGGTCTAGAAATATCATATGAGTTAGTAATGATTAATTATATATTTTTATGGATAATAATGCTTATATTTCAACGCACTTTCTTCTATGATTTTTTTCAAGGATATTTATGTAGGTATATTGAAAATATTTATGAACTCATGATTCATCCCCGAAATATTGTTATTGATGGTTTTGGAATTTCACAAGTTTTGGAATCGTAATTTTTTTTCTTTTTTAATTTTGGGTTAAAGTGTTCAAGTACATTGTTGAACAATTCAAAGAAGCACGTGTTGCATACTTCAGAGATTTTATACAATATGTACGAGTACAACATGTAGATGTAGAATGTTTATATTTTTTAGCTTAAATTTCTTTTTTGCTTGTTTTAGCAATTCAAATATTAATTTTTGCAATTGGCTCCTAATGACTTGTTTTTAGTAAGTAAATGTGTGCGATTCAGTAGTACATTTTATTTCAAGTCGTCTTTTAGTAAGAATTCAGTAAATTGTATTCGAGGTAATATTTCAATTTTTAAATGGTGAACTAGGACGGGAAACTCTATATCTTCCGTAAAAGCATAATTCTGGAATGGGTCACAGCAAGTTGACCGCTCTAAAAATTGAAAGAAAATGGTTGAGTGTCAAGCAGAAAAAAATATATGTGAATTTTTTCTTTCAGTGCATTTTTATTTTTAATAAAATTCCAGGCCCTTTTACAAAAAAAAAATCGACGCATAAAAAGATAACATTGGCTTCAATTCTGATTAAAATTTAATAAAAATAAAACAAAAAATAATAATTTTAAAACTTTGGCCCTTCAATAAATTCCAAGAACCTTGATCCCAAAATACCATTTTTATGCCTGGTATGTTGCATTAGTAGACTAGATTAAAAAGGTTGAACAATTTTGTTTTATTTATTTGAAATAATATGACCTTTTTCTCAATTGTTTGTAAAAAGTTTGAATTTCTTACAGAACAAATACCATGCTTTTCTTAACTATTTAAATTACTTGGCCACTTGCAATTTTAATTAAAAAATTTTATAACAAAATATTTTATATTAAATTAATCAATTTTAAAGTTTTAAATGATCAAATGACAAAGTCGTCTAGTATAGTTATTTCAAGGTAAAATGTCTTGATTGTTGTAAAGTTTCTATTAAATTCAAGGTTAAATAACATTGAATTTACGTGTGCGACTAAAGTAGGTATCTACACAGAATACGTAAGTTATTTAATTACATAACAAAATATTTTTTTTAATTTCTCATACTAAAAAAAAATGTCTATAACATTCTTTAGATATTCTTATCTACATATTTGTCTAGAAAAAAAAGTACACAAACTAGAGATTGATTTTATAACTTTTTTTTTTCAATAGACATATCTATCTATAAGGTAAACAATAGTGTGTCCATCACATCTCGATTTTGATATAATGTAAGGAACATGCTCTCTTTACCTGCTTCGTTTTCATTTTTCGTCATCTTTTTAGTGATAAGGAGTTACGAACATTTTTTGTTCTCTTAAGAATGTGTTTTTTTTTTCAACATTTTGAAACCGTTTTTCTTTGAATGTGTCAATATTTATTTGAACTAAAATTAAAATTAGAAGATCTTTAAATAATAAATACATAGAATAAATTGATGAACTAAAGGAATTGAAGAATTAGAGTTTTTTTTTTCAAAATTAGCAGACTCATGTTTTCAATGAAACTAAAGGTGAAATAAATCTCCGATTCAATTTCAAAAATATCTTAAAATCAGCCAAAATAAATATCCTCAGACTCATTTAAATAGCAAACCTTATTAATTCTCATTTTTGTCTCTGCTTTTAAATTCGAAATGGTCTCAATGCTACCAAGTGAAGTGGATTGAGCTAAATATCCAAAATAATGTTGTGCTTACCTACTTAATAAAATTTTCATAAATAAATACTTCTTCGCGAAAAAAAAATAAATATTTTATTTATGTTAATTAGCCACACCTTTATTTTTCACCTTCTTGAAAAAGATGCACTTTTTTTATTTGTCTCTTAACTTTGCGCAAATAAATCTCAATGCTTTTATAATTACGTTTTTAATAATACATACTAATAATTATTAATTGTTTTTGTTGTTTTATTGTTATTTCTAATTGAAATCCGACACGTTTCTGCAGCTCCGATTCGCGTTAGACTAAAGCGAAGGAAGGAAAAGGAACGTTCATAATGCTAGTAGCTTTCTGTTGTGTATATTTTTTTTTTGTTGCTTTCGATTACATGCTTTTCTGGCGTTTATTTGTTTTATCAAAGCTCTTGATATGTGTGTTTTTATCTTATCAAAACAAAAAATAAAAATTTACAAACAGATCGCATCATCTACGGAGCACATTTCATACACTCAGGTGTGTGTATTTGATAATTCTTCTTTTTTTTTTTGTTTTTGATTTTTATTTAAGTAAAAACATAACTGATTTTAATTAATAGCAAGGTCAAATTTTGATTTTTTTTTGCTGCGAAAAAAATACCTAGACAAAAATTAATAAAAGTAAACTCTTATTTTTACACGGAAAAAAATATATAGTTGTACCTATTCAAATTAACTGGTTTTTTTATCATGCGAGACATCAAAAAATTAATAAGTTAGCTTTAGCTTCGAAATTCAATAGATAGAATAAAAGATATAAATTATTTGTTTGAACTTGAATATATACAAACATATATTTTCTTTATCATAAAATAATAATTGTTGTTGTTGTTGATATTTTATTGAATTTTTAACACAGAGCTTTTAATATTTTAATCGCTTGTACAAAATTTATGATGAATCTTATAAAACATAACTATTTTAAGTGCCTCATAAATATAATAGACCTGTTCCCGTAACTTCTCCTGTGTTATGAGAATTTTAGTGCAATTTTATGAATTTCATAAATATAAATTTAAAAAGATGTACATAGTTCAATTGAATTTCTGTTCAAGTAATTTATTGAATAGAAATTCACAGTTAAGTCGAACTATTTCAGAAGTAACTTCTTTCGTTGTATTTTATGAAAAAAATTTAAAGATTTGGATGGTTCAAAGCTACACCAAACTAAGGTAATGGAAAATGAAATGAAAAAATGGATCTTGCGCATAATGTATAGCAGAATTTAAAAAATATGCACCAATATTAAACAGGCTCTTAAATTGTTATCAAGAAATGCTATTTTAAGATTTAGAAACCTGTTAAATTTTAAAAAGCGTTTTCGTGCAACCGATTATAAGATTGCAAATTTGATTATAATGTATATATAATATATATGTATTTCGTAACATCTTAAAAAAAAACTAACAATGAACCTACTAGTACATTTTCATAAATTTTATAACTTAAACATTGTTTTTTTGTTGTTGTTGTAGACTAGCAAGGTAGTCGGTTTAAATAATTGTACATCACCTTTGAACTCCTATAAAACTTTACTGAAAATTTATCTTTCATCACGATAGTAGACCTACCTATCTATACATATTGCTAAGGTTAATTTGAACATATGCTAATGTAAAATGATGAAGATTTGAGAGTTGCGTTGCGTGTCGCATCAATTTTGCAAGTGAAATGACCTTCTGCACCTGCCACTTATAAAAGTTATTAAATACTGCATGCATTTGCAAAAACCAAAAATCAATTCAATCAAATATGGCATCATTTTATGGGAATCATCAGACACAATATCTAATAATAATGTTGTTGTATTCTTAAACTTGAAACCCAAGTTTTATTTTCGTCTATTCTCTATTGTCTATTGTTTATTTTTTTTTTTTATTGATTCAAACAAATTAAATATCCAATTAAATATAGTGCTAAGTCTTCTATACTTTTGGCTGATTTGTTTCAGTAGTACATACATATATTGCTACGTAGAGTAGAATTTAAATTTTTAAAACCTTTTTTTATTGAATATTTATGTAAATTTATAAATATATTTTTTTTTGTTTTTATAAAACTTGAACTTGTAAATATCACATATGTTTCAATATACATATATTTTATATTGCCTCATGTTGAATCCGATCGTCGGCAAGGTTTTGTTTACCCTTGCGTTTAGTCATTGTTATAACTTAAATAGTTTTTTTTTTTTAAATTAATTTTAATTTATTATTTTATTATTATAAATTATCTTATATGAAGCCAACGATATATATACGCAATTTATCTGAATAAGTTAATCGCGACAGATTTCATTAGGAATTTTATTCGTCTACTATTTCATATGATGAATTTTAAAGAGCCTAAAGCTTTCATTAAGTTTTGAGCTAGTAATTTTTTATTGCGAGATTTAAACTTTGGAATGAGGCTTTTTTTGTATTCTCACATCAGCTTAGGACATTTCATACATCTGTAAGTGCAAATTTTTTAGTTTATTTTTTAATTATAATAATTAAATTTTTATATAAATACCTATATTTTTCACATACTAAAAAAAAGCATAGATTAGGCGAGAGCTTATAATTAATAGTTATAACGTACGAAGATGGTGACATGGAGAATATACACGAGAAAATTTGTTGCATTGAAATTTGATTTTTTATTTATTAATCGCTTAGGTATTTATAATGTCGGTCTATTATAATACAAATTAATAGAAAATTTTGTATTATGCGATGAAATTTCTAAGCTCCTAAAGTTAATGGAAATAAGTTTTCAAGCTATCATATAAATGTACTTGTACTAGTTAGATATGTCCGGATTTAATATATATTGGCTGCTATTGCGACTGTCAATCAGCAATCTTACTTTCAACGATGATCATTGTCGATTTAGCTTCAATTAGTATTTATGTACAATTGTACATATTGTATAACTTGATAAAATAGTGTTTGAATGAAAAAGTTTATATCGGTTGTGAATTTCTATGCCGTTTTTTTATTCAGTATGCAGAATGTTGTAAACTTTAAATGCTCAAACCACTACATTTGGATAATAAGTTAAAAATTTAAAAAACATAGGTACACTCCCCAGTATACATATTTTCCCTTTAAGTGACAGCCCAGTTCTTCCGATTCCAATTAATTCCAAAGCCAACCATAATTCAATTTCCCAACTTTCGAAAAGTGAATATAGGAAGGCAAAATTTTGTTCACTCTGAGATGAGATTTATCGCTTCATTTACTTTTTAGATTATTTATCCTATAAATACATTACTATTGTACCCAGTTTCAATAATTTGTTCGAAATAAAAAAAAAAATAGTAGCATCAATTCGAGTTTTACTTGAATGTACCTACACAAACTATAATCCGCAATATCGTATAAATAATGTTTAATTTAATGATTCAGCGATATAACCGAATTCACGTGATTTAAATCCAATTTTATCAAGACAATAGCCCAAGGGCGTTGCTCGTAAGTTCCCAAACTCATTTGTTAAATCAGAAACACAAAAAAAAAATTGTGTGTGTCAAAAAAAATTGTTTCACCAAAATATTATTTAATGAGGTTATTAACCCATGTTTCTATGGCCATACTTTTTTTGGTATAAATTTGTCTATGAAAAACATAAAACAATTAGACAACAGAAAAAAAACGGAAAGAGGGCCCATCTCTTTTGTTTGAATTGGAGGGGAGAATTTAAATAAAATTTAATTGAGTTATTATTTAAAGAGATTGATATTTTTGCAATTAGTTTATTTTGTATTGAAAAAATAAAAACAACAAAATGAAAAAAAAAATAGAACAAGGCTTTGTAAACTTAAAATATTACACGACCACTGATATGAATCGAAATAAATAATGTTGTTCTAGCCAAAAATTAACAACATAATACCTTTATCGAAAAATCGTATGATTGTATAAATAATATTTATTTGGGTTATATATCAAAACAAATAAATGAAGTCTTAAAAAGAAAATCTAAACTACGTAGCTATGATCGTATGTATACTACACATGAATGTACCTTCTTTAAAAATTAAAACCATTGAAAATCCAACAAAGCTCAATTTTATTATTATTATAAAAGAATAAGAAAAAGTCGTAAGAAAGTTAGAAATTATGGTGGTTGGTATATAGAATCACATCACGTACATATCTTCCTAAATCAGAAAAGAATGCCTATTAAGTCAATGTGATTTTATAATGATATTAGCATTGTTGATTAAGTCCGCATATTAAAAATGGAAAAAAATCATACATTTTTGATAAGAACTGATTTTATGATTGAGGTTAGAGTACATAATTGTATATGTACATAAGTATGTAGCTTAAGACACCAGGGCCCATGTTCTGTAACTATCGCTTCGATAAAATCGGTCGAAAAACTATGAAAAATCGATAAAAACACATACGATCTTATCGATTTTTCATAGTTTTTCGACCGATTTTATCGAAGCGATAGTTACAGAACATGGGCCCAGGGTCGGTAGACATACCTATAGGCCAGTTGGCAGAGGATTTTTTTTTTGTTGCCTACAGTATTTCAAATTTTATGATTCGAATGGAAAGATGGATGAACTTTAAAGTTTAAAACAAAATGGCGCATCTGTACCTATTCGTTGTGCGCATTTAACTTTTCTGTTATATTTTCGCTTGAATTCTGAAAGTATACCTACACGTAAGTCCTTCGAAAAAATGTTATATGCAAAAAATAAAGATATTTAAAAAATATCTTTTATCTATTTTGATCGTTGATAAAATTTTGTGCCTTATAACTTAATAAACTTAAAGAATGGTAAAAAATGTATCTTTTATAATTTTTAATTTACTTGTAGTTCATAAAGGTTTGTGCATCATGCTCGCTAAAAAAATAGACTTTTCAAGTATCGAATTTTGATATTTATCAACTATCAATTTGATCCTTGATAACTGTAATAGGGCTGTGGGTCCATAATTTATTTTTGTAAAATTAGTCTTTCTTGAAATATGAATTCAAATGCATTTTTCAAAATGATCGCAAAAGCACAACACTTGCAGCCGCGCCATTTTTATTTTAAACACTAAAAACTGACCCATCTATCGATTCTAATCATAAATTTTGAGTTGGGAAATTTTGCATTACAGAAATTCATTTTTCACTTTGCCGACTGGCCTATACTAGGAATTTTGTAACCGGGGCCGTTTTGGGGGTAGTAAAAGTTCAAATCGATATGTTTTGGACAGCAATGTCTCCAACTATTTCTTACACTAACAGTAGCTCCAAAAAAAAAAACATAACTTAATTGGCTTAAATTAAACTGACTTCAATGTTGAGATTAAGCTATTTAGGGGAAGGAAATTATATGACACGTCCTACTCGCTGACTTACATATTTCACTTCACTCGTAAAAGCGATTTCGTTATTAAATTAAAAAGTTAAGTTGGAATTTATGTTCGAACACTTGAAAAAATATCATTCACTCAATATTATAAGTTAAATCTATTTATGTACCTTTGAAAAAAAAGTGACTCATCTCACTCATTTGAATTAGCTAAATCTCAGAAGAAGTTTTGAATTTTCTTAAACATTACCTACTTTTAATAAATATTTCAAAATAGGTTTTGAATTTAGTTGTGTATGATTAAATACATATGTATGTAGGTAGCTGAGTAGCTGAATTGCTTAATGCAACCATTTTTCAAACATCATAATTTTTATCTGTGGTTTTTTTTCACCTTATTGCTAATGGGAAATTCCGATTTAGTCATCAAATAAATCATCACATTAGTTATTTTTATTGCTTTTAGAAATATCAATTAGGTGACTGGCGCGATTTCAAAAAATAAAAAATTACCAAAAAAATGTATTCTTTTATATAAAAGTATATAATTATATATGTATGTACATATGTATGTATGTATACATCTCCGCTAAAGGATTTGCTTATAATTGTGATATTAAGCTTAAGTCATTAATTTCGTTTTATAATTTAATACAAGTCAAATAAGTTGTTTTTAAGAAAACCCAAATAATTGAAAGATTATGTGTAAAATTAATATAAATTAAAAAGCGTAACACAAACAATACATTGAACTATGTTTATTTAATAAAAACATTGGCTAACTCATATAAAAAAATGCAGATTCAAGCACCGTTTTTAAGTTATTCGGACTTCGTTAAAGAAAATATGAAGCGTGAAGGCACTATTAAAATCGACTTTAATTTTATTCCAAGTTTTATTTTCGACATTTAGGGGCTAATCTGTAGGTAGCTTCTAGACATAGAACCGTCAAAATTTAATATTGGATTAAATCAAAGCCATTAGATTATACACCCCTGTTCTGATTTTCGTTCAGAATTAAAATTATTTTTTCCGAAATTGATTTTCGTACGCATTTGAAAACGGTGTTCTGAAGTTTTTACGAATTTGCTTTGTAGTGCTGCCCAACGTTTGTATCATATTTTTGCCTAAATTCAACTGTCAGGTGAAATTGTGATAACAACGTATAATTTAAAATTACCGAATTCGGAAAATTATCAAAAAATTTATCTGTGATCAAATTTTGAAGTTTCTGAAAACAGACTGGGGTGAAATTTAATGCGAAATAAACCTATAGTACTATCATCACGATGGTTTTTGTGTTGTGGGGTGTGGTCGTTTGAGGGCGCACTTGTTTATATACAGAAACAGCAACCAGAAAATTAGTTAGGGGTGTGATCGCTAGGTGGCCGACGTGTGGAACGTGTTCATGAGAGTACTATGCAAATTTATATACAATGCACCCGGCTTAAATTAAACTTTACCTGTTGACTTATCTGTCACTTTTGACAGCACAACATACAAAAAATTATCAAATTGAGCCATTTGTAACTGTTCTTAATATTTTGTTTGATTTAAAGGTTCATTAGATACGTATACAATTTGGTCATAACGACAACTCCGGACAACTAAAAAAAAAATTGTTTTAACTGTCATATCAGATAAGCAGATTCAGCTGTTAAACCTGATTATTCTACATTGGAATTTCTTACAAAAAATATATTTCCTACAAATTCCTTTTGATTTGAGTTCATTTCCTTCAGCAAAAATTCTGCATAATCCCGAAAAAGGCAAAAGTATATATACTATACACATATATGTATCTACCAACCAACCTACTTAAAATAAACTCCATCGAAAATGCACCGTTGGATTCTTCTGTATACGTTTTTTTTTTTTCTTTCTTGCTTGTATCCATGTAATAATAATAATATTTTTTTATGCCACCCAATGCACCAGCACCAACCATCATCATCATCGCCATCAGAAGAGAGGGGTTAAAGCTGTAAAATGCAGTTTCCGGATATATTTATATTTGTAATAAACTTATTTTTACCCGAGCTTGAGATCATTTTACGATTAGCTCCGTGTTAGGTACATCTTTTTTTTTTTCTTTATTTTTCTCTTCTTTTTTTTGCACTTTGTACACCTTTTGTATTTTTCTTTTTTCTATCAAGTGGAACTGTTGCTTAATTCAAGCCACAGAAGCTTATCTTGCAAAGTCGTATATAATACATTTACTGCTGGCTGCACGATCGAAGCATGAACTTGGCAATAGCTCTATACTTTGCTACTTACCTAATTTTATGTAGGTAGGTAAAAAGTACGATTACCTATCTACCTACGAGTATTTTTTTTTGTGTATCCTCATCAAATATTCAACTATTGTAGGCACGATTTCAGGTGACTATTAGACAAAGTATGCGCCCTTAGCTGCCGATGACGACGACGACGACGAAGATAATAATAAATAACCGATGTGACATTGCGTAAGCGCCTCCTATATAGAAACCCTATGGAATGCAGGCGAAGGGGATATTTTTTTTTCTTTCTATTTATGATATGAAATCAGCGCAAATGGCTGCCAACAAGTAAGTAGGTACAGGTACAGGTATGTAGGTTGTTTTTTTTTTCTAAAATATTCAATTCAAATGTGGAATCAAGCCTTAGAGAAACAAACATGCAGGACAATTCCAGTTTTACCCAATAAATTTCTAAAGTTGATATGCCAGATCAGGATATATGTACATACATATATAAAAAAAAATCAAATTTTTGGGGGAGGGTGGGAGTAGGTGAAATAGATTTATTGGCCCGACTGTGTTTTTTTTTGTTACTTTTACAGCTGTTCTTGTTTTTAACTTAACACTGCTTTTGCAGAAATTCACTTTACAAATTTATATATTGATGTGCTTATGCAGTTTTTTAATTTGTTATAAAACTTCAATTCTTTTTTTTTTTATATGGATGAAAAAAAAAATAAATAAAAACAAAACATAAAATTCAACAAACAACATCATCGTAGAGGTACGTATTTTTTGTTGTTGTTGTTTCTTTTATTTTTATTTTGAATTATAAAAAAATAAAACTTCAAGTGATCGTGTGGCGAAATACCTTTAAGCATTAAGACGAGTATAAAAAAGTAAGTTGTACCAAGTCAACCACAAATTAACTGTATGGCAAATAACATCCATACTCATCAGCTTTAGCAGAGTTCGAACGACGACGAACGAAACGAGTAGTCATAAGAGTGTGATTAGTAGTTAGTTATGTGTAGTTATTTTTCATTGATTTCCCGACACGACGATATTGTCACATTCCGCAACTCTCAGTTTAGAAGAAAATTTTAATTTTTTTTTTTTTTTAATTTTTATTTTATTGAAGCTTTCGTTTTTTTTTTTTAAGATGATACGACGAGCAATAATAAATGATAGATAGATAGATATTATAAACACGTCAACGTCAGTTTGAGTTGTTGTTGTTTAAATTAAGAGAGGGGCACAAATTTAATATTAATTTTTTTTTGGATTTGTTTTCAACGAACAACGAACTCGCTGGCTCGCACAGCACATAACAACCTCACCTCAAGAAATTTTATGGAAGACTGAATTAAAAGTTTGAACCGTGTAAAGTTGTTTTCATTTCCATTGAGCTGTGGTTTGTGGATTTAAATTCAGAGACTTGATGTCTTCTTTTGATGAATTTATACACAAAAAGCAGTGCTGTCGTTTTGTTTAGATTAGAAGAATTGAAATATACTAATATGTATAGTATTGTTTAAGCTTGACTTGTTATCTATAGAAAATGGCTATCTCGAACAACGAAATCTACCAAATTAATAATCCTGCTTGCATACACTTTAAACAATCTCACTTTTACAAAGAAATATCGCAAATATAAACCGAAATCTCGCAAATTAGCATTTCGCAAACTAAAATATCGTATAAAAAAAACATCTGTTTACTAACAGTTCATTTTTATTGACAGTATCGATACCCGTCAATAAAAAGTTCTTACCCTGTACTTTCTCAAGGACTTTATAATAAAACAAAAATCTCGCATTTAAATAAAATACATTTTATTTTAATGGGATATTTTAGTTTTGTGATTACTAGATTATGAAAAGCGAAGTTTTGCGAGATTTTGTATGCGGAGATTCAAATGCGAAACTTCGTAGCCATTCTAAAAATATTTTATTTTCAATGCGAGATTTAAATTTTGGAGATTTTTTTGAGGGTTTCTGTAATTGCGAAATAATGAAAAGCCTCATTTTGATTTGCGAGATTTCGAGTCACATCGAAGAGAAACTTTTTGCAAACAAAAAATTCAAATATTTTATAGGATTTCAATCTAAAATTTATTACTTCTTTATCTACATTATTAAATTTTCATATTCATATAAGGAATATTCGTTCTAAGGAATTTATAAAATAATTGTTTATTGTTTTTTTTTTTTTAAATAAAATAAAACTATAAATAATTCATACCTCTAGCTCTCTCTAAGTTCACAAACATTTTTTTGTTTCTAAATTTATTCTCACAGAGATATTCTTCTGTATTTTTGTTCAAGACAATATAATATTTAATTTTTTTTTATTTCGGTGTTATTAGTTTTATAAATTAGTGTTTAATAAACATTATATATATTTATTTTTTTATGTATTAAAAATACAAACAAAAATACAATTTATAAATTTTGCATTTATTAAAGTCTTCTTAGGCATATTTTCAGCTTTCTATAGAAAAAATTGACTTTTTAGAGAAAAAAAAAATAATCGTGACATTGTTTATTTTTAAATATGTATATCAATTTTTTTTTAAATTAGAAATTTATTTATACTGTCGCACATTGCTATATTAAAATTTTGTTATCAATTTATTTAAGTAAAAATAATTATTTCTACATTTTAAAATGTTTGAATTGATTTTTGAAAAATGTCTCTACAGTGATAAATTTCTTAGGTCAAAATTATGTTAAAAACGTTTAGAACTGCGTGCTGAAATTCCTTAAAAATCTTGATGGGAAGTAGGTTTATTGAGTCTATGAATTTTTTATTTAAAGCTTGACTCTTACCTACTCATTACTTTGTGACTTGAAATTCGTCACTGGACTATACCGCTTTAAAAGCTATCATTTAAATTCATTTTTACGTAAAAATGTAAAAATGTAGTCAAAACAACATGTAGAAATCTAATGAACTAAGAGTTTTTGAAAAGAATTTAATTAAAGAACAAAAAACGATTTTATAAAAAAAAACATAAGTAGGTATCTATTATTTAGAAAAGTGAGTTAATTCTATATTTTTTGTTTAAAAATTTGCTTAATTTTTTTTTACGAAAATGGCTGCCCATAAATATTATTTTTTTTAATTTTAAATGATTTTTTTTAAAGTGTATAATGTATATATGTAAATATTTGAAGTAATTCTTTAAAATAAATTTATTTCTATAACTAAAAAATGGTCTCTAGTAATATTTTACGCACAAAATGCTTTTTACTTGATGATTCACTTTTCTTTTTTTTTTATTTAAAATACTAAAAAGTAAAGTCAATTTTTATTTTTAATTAAATGTTTTATTTTTTTTTTCAAAGAAAAAGGACGAATAATTATTTGTTTTAAATGAATTAATTGAGTGCTCTGTGACGGAATTGTTTTTAACAAGCCAATAGTTCGGATACGGAGTTAGAACGTCTCCGTTTGGTAATCTGCTTCCAGAGACGGCGATTCAATGAAGGCTTATCCTAAAAAGAAAAGAAATGTTTTTTTTAATGTTAACGAAAAATTTGCTATATAAAGTATTATTCTGTTAAAAAGTGAAGACCCTTTAATTTTCAAATATCTATCTACTAGTGAAAACCAGAAGCTTCTGCAAGGCATGGTTTTAAAAATATAGCAGTCCAAAGCGAAATTACTCATTTTCGGCCAACAAAAGTGTTTGTTTGGATTTAATTTCGCAACCACGGCTTATAAAGTGCTTCTGTCTTAATTGCTGATAAGGAAATTAATTTACCTTTCAAAAAGAATTTAAATTAAGAAGCTCCCACCTTTCTATGAAGGTATCGCAAGACATAAAAAACTATCTTAAAAAAATCAGATTTTTACGGTACTAAAGTGGGCCTTTCTTTGACCCCAACGTGATAAATGTTTTATGGATTTGCGGCCAAACTAATTGCCAAAAGAACTTTAATGTAATATTTTCATGGTCTGGGAGTCAGGACCTTTCTAACAATGTATCGCACGTTTGTTGAGTTAACTTTAACTAGCGCTGAAAAACTGAGTAGAGGTAAAGAAATTTGCGCCCCAAAAAAAACTTGTCAATGTAGTAGTTACAAAGAACAGAACGCATCCACTGTGAAAGTGCTGAATGATCAAAAAAGCCCACCACCCAAAACACTAACCAACCTTCACCCGAATTAACCTTAATCGTCAGGTGTTTATTCACTCTTCCCTAGTCAACTACAAGAACAAAACACACCATTCACCACACCATCATAATATACTCGTACCATGCACCATATCTTTATTTTTTTGCAGTTATACTTATGATTTGTGTGCGAGCGAGCGTTTAATAAAGAAAATGTTTATTTATGTATTTAATTAATTATTGTTCAATATTGTGCCGTTAATTATTATTTTCAAATATAATATTTTTTTTATTTCATATGAAAGTACATACATACATTTTCTTTTCAATGTACGATGAAGTCGTGTCGTCAGTGTCGGTAAGGGAGACCTTCCTCAAAAATGTATTTAAATTCAAATTCAAAGTGTCGGTAAGGGAGAACTTCTTCGAAAATTTATTTAAATTCAAATTCAAATCGAAATGAAGTGTTTTCTATTTTGTGTAACACACAGTAGGCATTTTTTAAAAATATTTTTGTTTAAGGAAGTTGACGTCAATTTAAGCAGTTTTATTTTTCTGTGAATTAAAGTGCGTGTCTTTTTTCGGCTAAAAATTATTTGGAGCTTTAAGAACAAAAAATTGTATTCAATATCAGTAGACACCTGGTAAGTTCATTTTTTAATTACTTACATAAGTATGTACATATGTAGGTATGTATGTACATATGTAGTTATTTGATTGTTGAATTTTGAAAATTGATGCTGGGATCAATTTATAGAATTTAGTTTTCTGTAAAACCTCATACCTACATATGTATACATATGTATGTACATACATAGGGACCAAGATAAGGATTTTGACAAATATTTGTAAATCAGAAAAAAGATTTATTAGAACCGGAGATATATCAATACACTACACTGGAAGCGACTTTGGGATCATCGAATGGTATCACAACCCTGTTACTTCAGCCTAAGGGGTTCGCAGACGAAAACAAAAAATACTCAAAAAAGAAGAAAACAAAAAAAAAACTTACATTATCCTTTCGTGGTGAAAACTGTTGATGAGTCTTACTTTTACTTCGCCTCTTAGTTTCTGGGGTACAACTAGGATTCGACTCGTTAAGAGAAGTGCGTGAAAAGTTGATTGACGTTGGTAGCTCAGAGTTGCGTCTCGTTAAGAAATTCATTCTAAAAATAAAAAAAAATAATTATTAACTACCATTATTAATTATATTTCTCATTGGAACTCTTTTTTTTTTACTCACAGTCTATTACCTTTGCCAGCTTCATATGCGATTTCATCGCGACCCATCATTTTTTTCGATTCAACTGACACTGTTAGCGTTGAGAGTTGTTGTTGCTGTTGGTCAGCAATCTCCATCGTGCCAACTGCCGACGCCACTGAAGAAGTACTCCTCGTTCTCATCAGACCCATCGCCTTCTTCACTGTCGTCACTTTCCTGACTAGTGAGCCATTCTTCGATTGAGACATGCAATACATCTTCTCGCGTTTCGCTAAGATTTCCAAGCCGCTTAGCTTCTTTTCGTCGGTGGCGATGTTTCTTGAAGAATTGGTTATGATGCTGTCGCTGGTCCCGGCGACTTTTTGAATTAAATCCGAAGCAGGGGCAAATGCAAAACTGCTCAACGTATTTCGATTTGAATGCAGGTGTTGTTGCAGGCTGATGCTGCTGCTGCTGGAACATATGTCCCCGCCGCTTATTCCTGCCACACCAATTAATTCGCCTCCGCCAATGGACACGGGACGAGGACGACGATTCACTGTTGGCGTATCCATTTTCGAATTTCGCTGTTGACAAAACGAGATGACGGCCTCTTTGGGCTGAACCCGATTGCTGACCGTACGAGTAAGCAAGTCTCTCCCCGTCAATCGATGAAACGTTGTTAGGTCGTGTCTTTTGTTGAAGTAAAAAAACAAATTAAAGCTATTTTGCATAACAACAATTTTACAAGAACAACTTACCCCAAGATCGTTGTAAGATCTGGTCCAGGATCGTAATTTATTAAGTCTTCGTCTCCAAGAATATCGTGATTCAGTGCTAGCCGCATTTCTAGACGTGGACTTAAACCAGCAGGACCATGGTGGACAGCAGTTGTTGGGCCGTCTGTTTTGCTGTTGTTGTTGTTGATGTTCTGCGGTATAGTTTTTGTGGTACCGAGTTTGGCGACTTTTGTTGTTGTTGATTTTGTCGTCGTCGAAGCAGTTGTTGATGACATTGAGGGCGTCTTTTTGTGTTGCACCTGTCCTAGGAGAGAGGTTTCGATGATAGTTGGTGGTTGTTGGCTTGCGACAGGACCGGTACCGCCTGCAAAACGTTTCGAATTGAATACAGCCTTTTGATTGATTTGATTCAATCTTTTGTGGATATTGTCGACAACACCCACAGAAAAACCACTGTCAGCAGTAGCGCCAGATTGTTGTTGAGTGTGCTAAAAATTTAATTATAAAATGTTAATGATGGATTCTTAAAAAAGCCTTGTGACAGAACAAGCGATTCCGATAAAAAAAAAAATGGCGAAACATCCAATTTGTTATGGTAACCGCTTTAGTTTGCCAGAGGCTTTAAAAAATTATATCTACCACTTGTTGTGTGCTTGGATTTGCTGCTGCGGTCGCGCTGGAACTCCGTAAGTTTGTTTGCGTCAGCATCAATCGCCTTGGAGGAGGAGGCGGTGGCGAGAATTCTTTCTTGCGCACCACAGGTTTGCAGAAACTCGTATTCGAACTTATTGCTACTTGGGACTTTGGAGTTGGTAAAGTACTGCTGGTCTCTACGTTGTTTGTGGTAGAAGTCGTCGAGGAAATTACTGTTGTCGCAGTAGTCGTCGTTAAGGATGAGATCATCATCTGAATCAGTCTTGTTGCCTCTGTGGTGACCACTTTTGAGCTCTTCTGCATTTCTACAGCTGCTTCCGCCATATGTGATACCACATTTGGCAGCGTTGCTGCTGCTGCTGGCACTGTTTGACCCTTTGCCAATGATTGGCATCCACCCAAATTGTTTGATTCTAATTCCTGGTCCTGATGCTGTTGCTGTGTCGGTTGATTCAAGCGATCTTCTTCCGAATTTGTCTCTTCCCTCATCTCGTCGCTTGAACTTTCTGTTGAATCCCCTAAATTGTGGCCATTTGTCGTTGTTTCCCCCTACCAATTTATTGGGAATAGAATTCAACTAATCAATTCTGGAATTAAGCGATCAAGCATTTTTTTGCTTTGTGCAAAATGTTTTTTTTTTTCTGTTGTTTCTGATTTTTTTTTTTTACTTTGCATTAAGTTTTTGCAAAATTAAATTTTACTAAAGTCTCACTAAATTTATTATAACGTTCTTTTTATAAAAAAAAGAAACGAAAGAAACATGAAAAAGAGAAAATACAGAGAAATGCGAGTGGAATATGCGTTTGTGATGAATTGAAAATAATAATGAAAGGTACATTTAAATTGTTTACTGTACATAAATGTTTCAAAATGAGATGAATTTAAACAAAAGACAAAAAACAGTTTAATCATCTAAAAAAATTAAATACAACAAACAATCTATGCAGCTAACAGTAATGCTATGTATATATATTATTGATTTATTATTGATTATGACGTTCATCAAATAAAACCCACCTTTTTGAGTTCTTCACTTTCCTGTTGAGTTTTTTCCTCATCACTTTCGGTTTCCTCCTCAAATAGTGGTTCTAAACGTCGCCTACAAAATGTATTTATATTTTTTTTTACGGATGAATGAAGGACAAAGATGAGGACTATAAGTATTCAATTTTTTTAATGAAATAAATAATGGATTCTACAAACTAATATTTTTATGTACAAATGGGTCTGCTATAATTTACATTTAGTACAAATTAATTTTTTGATTGGAAGTATGGTTCCACTGTATTCAAGGAACATACCTTTGGTATGGGGATGCAGTTGGGATAAAATTGAAAATTCTTTCTATTAATACTGATTATTTTTTTTAGTTAAGGTCCTTGTTAAAATGTATAAACCTTTGTGATCATCCTCGAGTATTTTTTTTATTGTACTCCGAGAACATTCAGATTCCCAAAGGCTTAAATGTTGTTAGGGGATAGTAAGGAAGTAAGAATAAATTTTAAAAAAAATACTAGTTTCTAGTCTAGTTAAAAATACTCTAAAATTAAATTTCTATTATTTTAAGACATTTAAATGAAATAGTTAAACTGTTTTAAACATTTAGTTACGAGATAACTAATCGCTTTAGTTGGTGATAAATATTATATAATTTTTTTTTTTTTTACGAAACTACAATAATTTCCAACAATTTTTTTTTGTCTACTAAAAGAAAAACTAAATAATTTATTATTTTAATTACCGTGGCAATAAACCTCGTATTGTGCTGGCAGTCATTGGTGGAGCCATTAAAAGTTCATCCATCATAAGCTCAGTATCATCGTCATCGTTGTATGATGCACTTGATTTGGTCGGAGACTAAAATATCAGAGAAAATAATCAGTACAAAAATTTAGGAAATTTAGTCCCATTTTCGCTCAAGCAAATCATAAATAAAGTGAGTGCTAAGTGAAGTAAGAGCTGTGTTTCCACTGAGTTGAAATCTCAGATTAATTTTTGACGTTTCCACTTCATTTTCAACTACTTTTATATTTACAAATTGGCTGAAGGGAAACGGACATTCAAACAACAAAAAAAAAGTTAATTTTCTTACCGATTGTGTATTTTCGGAGTTCAGATGCCTATCATCATTCTCGCCTCCACTTGTCGGAGTGCCCCAAACCTCCTCGCCAGATGTTGCCCCCGACGTGCAGTCATCCAATAGATCTTCTCCATTATTTGACATACCTTGATGCTCACTATTCCATCGACCCAAGTACTTATCGATAAATGCTCGTGACTCTTCGAAGAAAGGCATTTTCCCAGCAACATACGAACTAGCACGTGAAGCCCAAGGTTTTGAACCGGGCTCATCTGGACTGAAAACTTTTTTGGTCACCACTTCGATGTCATCGTCTCCTCTGCTATCTAGTTCTACATCTTGAGATTGTGCGTCATTATCATCTTCCAGTTCTTCAGGTGGATAATCACCATCGGAGGATCGATTATCGTCGGGAATATCTTCGGATGGTAGTTTTTCTAAACTGGACAGAGTACCATAGCGACGGAGAGATGCACAATTCATTTGGCGATATGGAGGATCCTCGTCCTGAGGTGACTCATCCGCAGAGTCCTCAGGTATGTTTTCGATTACCGCTTGACGTGGCACATTATTGAAGAGCAGTTTTGTTGCTGTACTGGTGATTATACTGGTCGTGTTGTCCCAGACGTTTGTTGTAGTTTTGGACAGTAACGCATCTGGTGTGGGTGGAACTACGGCAATGGATGGCACAAACGCAGTGCTCTCGGCTTGCACAACTCTGGCAACAGGTGTGAGTTGTGCCAAGCCAATCAGCATCAGGGACAGACTATCATCGCCTTCAAAATTATCTTTGCAATCACACTTGCAATGTCGATGTGGATCATCAAGTTTATTATCCAATTGCTGATGCGGTGCGGTTCTTAAAGGTGATTGACTAATTGTGGTTGTTGGTTCGATGAGCTTGCACAGCTCTTGAGTAACCTTGTCAGGACTTATGGCCGTGCCCTCAAAATCAGCTGGTGTACATTCGCAATTACAAATGTCACTACTCTGACTGGTTGTTCTCTTTTGTGGTGAACGATTTTTGATGGAATAACGATTTGGCTTTGGCGGTGGTACTGTGTTTTTCTTTGGTGATGGCGATGATGCTGGTGATGCAGAATATTTATTATCTTCTCCGCCCGAACAATGGCCGTTCAGTAGGAGAGGAACTGTTTCGTTTGTATTTTCATCTGCTAAAACTCGTAAACTGGTGACTTGCTCTTGGCTGCCGCCATTGGATAAGGAATCTATTTGAAGAGGAATGTTCGATTTTTCCAATTTAGTGCTTGACGATGCTTTTTTTGGTGGTGTTGCTGGCTCCTCACCAGTTACGGTGCTGGTTGATGTACCATCCGAAATACTACTATGAGCTTTTGGGCTAAATCTACAACAGCGGTTCGGTGAGGCTTGACTATGTTGGACTTTAAGCGAATTACAAATAAGATTGTTTGGTGAAATGGATGATGAGCGTTGCTTTTGTTGGTGGCAATTTGTATGACAATGTCGACAAACAGTTAGCTTATCACCTACATTAACTACTGGACTTGATCGAATGGTTATCTATATATACGAGATACAAAATAGGAATATAGTGCAACGAGCATAATGCAGAATAGTGATAATTTTTTTTTTTTAATTAAAAGTTACGACAAAGGCCACAGGCAGCTTTATTTTTCGGAGTGTTTCGGAGGAACGCCAAAGTAAAATGTTACAACAAGCTCCAAGGACTCAATGTGGTTTTTAAATTGGTCTCAATTTATAACAAGCTGGCTGGAAGAAGCTTGACAAAGTCGAGAGGAATATCAGTTTAAAAGAAGCACTTAAAATAATGTGAAATAAGACCTACTCCCAAATACTCCGAAAACTTTAGACAAAGCTGCATAAGGCCATCATTGTATGAGCGAATTTCAAATCTTACCTGGCTGTCGGATGTGGTGCTGTGGGACTGACTTTTGGTTTCACATTCTCGTTCTCCATCCATGCTCAGTTCTTCGACTCCGCTAAATCTTTTTCCTCCAAAACATGGCTGTGCTCTTAGAGTACCGTGTTCCTTTGCCAAATTAAGCTCTTTTGTACGATTCTCTAACTGAGCTCGTGTCCAATAGGTGATTTTTTCGGAACTCTCCCCATCTGGATACAAAAGGTGCTCATCTTCTTTCCTCAAATTTTCCCGAGCACGTTCCGCAGCCAAACGTGCTTCTTCCTGCTGCTTATCAAGTTGGCCTTTCATCCAATTGGCCAAGTGTAGAGCACTTGCCTTAGAAGTGCCGGTTTTGTTCAAAATTCTACACTTTTCATCGATTAACATTTCAAATTGTTCTGCAGGATTAGTTGAATAGCGCTGTGGAAAAAGAAAAATAAGAAAATAGATTATTTTTTTTTTGAAGTGCAAGGAAGGGATTTGTATTGGAAAATTGTGATGGGCTCGCAACTGTTTTTTTTTTTTACTACATATAAAGATGCATCTATGTAAAATCAAAAAATATACCATTCTACAAAAATTTAATTAATCAATTAAAAAAAATTCTAAAACTACAAAACAAATTAAAAAAAAAATATCGTTGATTAAAAACGCTTGTTTCAAAAATTCGTTAGAATTATAATTTTTTTCTGAATATACAATTTTTTTCCAATATTTTTATTTGCTATATACAATTTTAAGAGTCCATCACAATTTTCTCTTATATCCTTTTGAAGCTTTGTATAATTTAGTCCAATAAAGTTAGTAAAAAGGTTAAAGCTCAACGTAAGCAATTGTCTATTTAATGGTTGCCATCTTGTTTTTTTTATTTTTTGATTATTTTTTCAAAAGTTAATATGTATTTATTTTTACTTAAAATCTACTAATCATTATATTGCACTAAAAATTGTCTTAATCGATTTTTCTTTTAGTTTAGCCTTATCAAACAATAAAATCTTTTTCTTGTAAATACAAACTAACTCTGTTGGACTATATTTAATGCAAAACAAATTTATTAATAAAAAATATATTAAATTTAGAAGAATTTAAAAAAAAAACTCACAAGCGTTTTTATTCAAAGAAAAATTTATTATTTATTTGTATTTTAGTATTTATTTGCCAAAGTCTTAATAGTAGTTTATATATTTTTATATAATATATATATAAGTCTTATAAAAATAATATTTTTGTTAATTATTCTTTCTTATAAATTGAAATATTGCAAATTTAAAATTTTTAATGATGTTACTTTTTTTACAATTTGAAAAATTCTTTTAACAATTTTGTATTAATTTTTTTCTCCCTCGTGTAATATGTAATAATTAATTTTAATTTCTTCATAAACATTTTTTCTTAAATAAAAATTATTAAATATATATATATTAATATACCTATAGTGTTTTGAATTGTACATGAACATTTATATTTTTTGTTTGTATATTTATTTCTTATATGAATTTATGAATAGTAATTAATTAGCTAAGTACGCGAAAAGGAATTGTTTAAAATTTTTTAATGTACGTTTTATGTACATGTTATGGTGGAGAGATATTAGAATGTATATTAGCGGTGGAGAAATATCAATTTAACGTCATTGTAATGTTGTAAAAAGTTTTTTAATCATTTGATGATTGCTTTAATTTGACTAAATAAATTAAGTTGATTCAAACATCCATAAAAAAAAAATCAATTTTGATGAGTTAAATTCGATTCAAAAAATTATACTAAAAACTATTTAAAATTTTCTTAAGCTAAATTGAATTAAATTTTAAATATAATAATTTAAACCTATACTTTTAAGTTTAGTACAATTCCTTAAGCGGTAGATTGAGTTATAAAGGTAAAGTTGTTTTTTTTTTCTCTCAGATTGCAAAATTACCTGGCCTTCTCTATATGGTAACCAAAATATTTCTTATTTTTTAGGACTAACATTTGACTCTGATCTTTCGGAGTTTATGGTTTGCTTCCCCAAACAGGAAATCTTCCTCTGTGTTCTTTAAAAATTGTGAGAGTAGATTTCGACCTACATTTTTCCGTTATATGGTTGAAAACCAAGAGAAATTAATTTTCGCATAATTTGCATAGTAGTGTGCTAGGTAGCTAGTGTGAGTAATTTTACCTAACTGAAGTGTTTATTTGAGAACAAAATTTAAAAAAAAGCTATACCATGTATACTTAACTATAAAAATTATGTAAATGAATTAACAAATTTGTCGTCACAACCTCTTTTCTTTAAACCCTATTTGGCACAGTTTGGGAGCTATTTCTTAAATATCTCAAACTTTTAATAACTTTTTTTTTTATAATAACGATAATAATTTCCAAAAATATTTGTGTTTACTATGTAAAATAAAATGAAAATTAATTTTCGAATTTAAAAATGATCAAACAATTAAAGAATGTACGAAGTCGCAAAAGATTGCAATCAGTTGATTGCAATTAAAAAAAAAATTAAAAAAAAGAACAAATTAATAAAATCACTAAAGATTGCATTCCCAAAAGTTTGGCAATCTTTTACAACTCTGGTAAATAGTAATAAATGATGATTAAAATCTGCATTTCACATTCTTTCGACCTAGAAAATGATAATCATAATAAAATAAGCATAAAATAGCTTTCAAAATCTGATAACAATCTACAATTTTTAAGAGTTAAAATAAATGTTTAAAAAATAAAAAATAATTATCTACAAAAATAAAAATTTAAAAAAAATTATCTAATTTTACTCTAAAATTTGTTTTTCGTTGGTATCTAAGTATGTCTAAAGAGTTCAAATAAATATTTTAACAAAACAAGATTTCTTTTGACGATTGTCTTCATCTATAAAATCATTTATCCTAAATATCCATCTAGAATCATAGATCTAACGAATCTGGTGGCGTTGGTTCAGTTGGCAACACTCCATATGGATCATCATCACCAAAAAACAAACACTCTTCAACATCAGTGTCATAATTTGTATCTAAATTCACTTGATGAAATTCCAAATCAAGTTCAAGCAAATCCCACGAACCACCAAATTCAGCTAGAGGGATTTTCTTCGAGTCCACAGTTGGATGCAAAAAATTCTGAGATTGTGTGCGAGTAATGCTATCTTGCAGAATGAAATCATTTGAAAATGCATCCGAGGGACAACGCTTGGAAGAAGTTGGTGATATATTAATTGTGGTTGGTGTATCTGGTGTAGCCACCGAAATATTAGCCGAACTTCCATCAGCCAGAGGTATTGAATCATCAATGAACGAACGCCCCACCGAACTTATACTAAATTCGACCCTGAGTGATGGTTTTCCGTTTGCCGTTTCACCAAATGACTCAACGGCAGCTTCAGGAATAGCAGTTAAGCTTGGTACTTGATCGGAACAGTATGTAGTGGTATTAATACTACTGCCGCTAAGGCTAAGCCATACAGCTGGCGATGAATTATGTCCTGATTTGCCAGCGCTATTTGCAAAAAGTGATGGACTTGTTGAGTCGTCACGTGAATACAAATGACGTCGACCAAGGGCTATCGAACGTAACGATGAGGTTAATAGTTGTTCATTTGAATTTTGTTCGCTATGTTGCAGCTTTTGCCGATGTGATGATGGGGGTGTCATTTGTGATGGCAGGTTACTACTTAGAGTGAGAGAGGAACGTTGCACAATAGAGCCAGCTAATTTTTGTAAATTCTCAAAGCTTTCTTCGGGTTTTCTTCTAATGGAACGCACCTGTTGAGATTGTTGATTTTTCAAATTGATCGAATCCATTGAAGAGAGTTTCATGGAGGCTACAGATGCTGCTGTCATCCCGATGTCACATAGAGGAACTGAGGTGTTGAGAACGTCTGGTGAATCCAAAGGGCTTGAGAGTGGTGTTGATCCAAGAGCTGCATTTACTAAAAATCTAAAAAAAAAAACAATAAGTTATTATTTGATAACTGCAGATAAGTTAACATACATTTGGCGTTGAAGAAGATTCTGCCAAACGGCTTTAAGCTCTAATGATGGAGCACGCAGGGTTAGACTTTTGCGTCTGGCGCTCTTCTTTGGTGTGCGAGTAAGATCTGGTGCGCAATAGCCTGTCGGACTCTCAGCAAATCGACCATTTGGATCCACTGTGATTCTAAATTCTGCCGCTATAATAGAAAAACATTTAACATCTATCTTCACGAGCTCTTATTTTACTTACTTTTTTTTCTCATATGAAAACATGAATCGACAATATTTGCAATGGGAATAGGCTCTTCCATTATGAAAAGTACCCGATCTCGACTAACTTTGGCAAATACGATAATATCACTGAACAGCAAAGTCCAGTATGGCTTCACCGATCTGCCTTCTACGCGACTTAAATCACCACCAAAAATCCATTGTCTTCCTTGGACAGCTAGGGTAAAGGGTTTGCATTT
Source organism: Syrphus vitripennis (assembly GCA_958431115.1). Taxonomy (NCBI): domain Eukaryota; kingdom Metazoa; phylum Arthropoda; class Insecta; order Diptera; family Syrphidae; genus Syrphus; species Syrphus vitripennis. Next base: position 103,967,092 of record OY288108.1, on the reverse strand, counting down.
GGTGAAGACCATTCGTGATTCAAGGTCTTGTAGTGTTAGCAATGGACGACCTTCACCCAGAGGTTCCATCAATCCACTGCTCACAGTTATTTCCCTATAAGCAGCCTGCAACTCATTTATAACAGACGTAAAATTCCTATGCTCTTCGCTGTCAACGTGACAGTTCGATGCGAGCATTTGCATTAATTTCAAGATCTCACGAAAATGTTGCAACGGACGATGTATAAACATAGTGAGATCGGGGCGTTTTCGTGGCACTTGTGGTTCCGTAATGAAAGCGACAAACTTTGAGCCAGCTTGACGAGATTTATTGACCTTTAGAAGAGTTTTTTTTTTTTAATTTTTTTTTAAAATTGAAATTTACACAAGAAAAAATACTCACCAAAACACAATCGGCTCGCTTAATGCCATTACAATATTTTTTGTAAGCCGCACAAATCGCTGTAGTTTTTGACAAATACACACGAGATGTGAAATTTATTTGTGGTTCCTGATCGTCATTTATTAATTGTTCCAAAATATCTTCAGATATTCGACGTAACTCGTCGATATTTTGAAAAAGCGTTCGATGATCATTTGGTGAAATGAGATCATTACGTTCAAGCAGTGGTTGAACAAATCGTTGAAGGCCAAATAGTATGGCTGAAATGAAATTTTGTTCACGGCTTATCAGCTGCAGCAGAAATCGATGGCGATTGTCGGTGATTGGTGCGATGGACTGTGAAAAAATTCATTTTATGAGAATCTTATAACTTTTCCTCAATTAATTTTTCTAAACTAAAAAAATATTTGAGTTCTAGGTGTATAAACATTTTTTTAACATTAAGGGCAATTTCAACTCAAAACATCAATTTTTAAATCTCTATAAAATAAGGTGACAATAAAGGAGGACTGTCTATAACTGTTTGCCCACCTTTTCAACTAGTTGATTTGTATGCTATGTGTAATGTAAAATTGCCGCCATTGTGACAATTTATGTTACTCACCATTTTATTAAAAAGATTGAGAACGATAAAATAATGGCTCCCAACAATTCAAGGGACAATCAATGAAAATTATTTTACGAATGAATGAATATCTATTAAGGCCGGTATTCATAAAGCGCTCATAACTCAAAAAATTTCCCCCTCATTAGTTTATGACCTAATGAGTGGGGTCTTATGAGTTATGAGATTCTCAAACTGATGAGCGCTTGGTGAATACCGGCTTAAGTTTTTGAAACTTATACAAATTAACAAAATTATTAACAAAAATAACTAAGTTGATAAAGCAAAGGAATAAAAAAATGATTTTGGGGCTTTTTGAAAAATATTTTTTTGACAAATAAAAACATGTATTGTTTTTTAAGTTTTTTTTTTACTGAACTAAAACGAATATATAAATTTATTGAAACTAAGCAACACTAACCTAAAATTTTATTATAACCCTACACACACACACACTATAGACGACAAAGTTTAATTAAATAAATAATTTTAAACCATTTTTTAGTACTAAAGATTTGTTATTAAAAAAAGAATCTATTTGGATTATAATTTTTGACATTGATATTAAATCTATTCAACACGGTTGTGCTTACATGAAATGACCATCCTTATAGTCTTCAGAGATTTTTTAACATCCCTGTTCTGCAATGATTGTTCTCTAAGAGCTTATAATTTCAGAGTTAATGGGCCTTAAAGTTTACTTTTTTCTGTTTAAATATAACAGAAAAGTGAACTTTTAGACGGTTCAACTCTGAAAGTATAAGTACTATTAAAAATTTTTGATACAAAAAAAAGATAAATACATTTTATATGAAAAGGCAATCGAAAAATTTCTTGTTCGATGAGCCGTTCTCTAGACAATGAATAAAACGTGTTTTGGCGACCAACTCATAATATTTAAAGACCCGCCATTTTGTTTTTAAGTTCATCCACAATTTGAGATGGATATTTTTCTCAACAAAAATCCGACTTACTTATTGAACCCTTGGCTCGGGAGATTTTCAGTAACCTACATAAATATGGTATAGAAATTAAATCAACTGGTGCGCTAAATTGTTGAAGTTTCTCAAATTTACCACGAATTACATTGTACTCTGATACAAAGTTCAGAATTTCGGAACTGGGGCTATGCCGGCTCTAGGAATTTCAATGATTAATCACAACTTTGCGATTCTGGTTTTGTGTAAACGTCGAAAATTCTGTCAAAATATATCAGATGTATTTTTCACTGCTAATTGTTTGTATATTGATAATCAACATTTTCTGTTTGAAAAATCGGATGATTAAAAAAAACATCATTTCATTTTATCATTTTGCTGCAGGTGATCATTTTGACTTTTTTTCTTCAAAATGAGTAAACATGAATTCCTCTCAAATAAAACTATAATTCTAATAACTTATTTCATTTTGTTTCAGTGAATAATAATTTAATACACGCTGTGGTAAAATTACAGTATGTTACTGCATCGAGGGAAATTTTCCAGTAGGTCATTTGCAGTTTGACTGAAGTGTGTTTGTTTAGTAAATTTTACGTAAGTGGTAAGTGATTTCATTTTATAATTTCATTACATAATTTTTAATTTATTTTATTCTGTTTCACAACAAAACAAACAATATTATCAAAAAACAATAATATATGGCTTCTGAGATACAGTTTATATTCTTTTAAAAGTATCACAAGAAAATTTTTCCAATCATTTATTTGACTATTTGTTGATTGAGTCATTTTATTTCTGAATAGATTCAGGATTTCCTAAACTTCGCTAACTTTCACATCTTTTTTCAGAATCGATTCCAATTACTGTTAATTCAAAAAGGTTAAACGTGCCTCTTTTACTGACGTTAATTTTTAATTTGACTATCAGTTCATTTTAATCTTTTCATTGCTGAAGAGAATACGAATTTCCTTAAATCTTCTATCCCGAATTTCTAATTCCGAACCTTATTTATTCTCAATAACTCAATAAATTTTTTGAAAAACAATATTTTTTTGTGAAATTCTTACCTCTTTGCTAAATGTAACCTGAGGCAAATGAAGACGTTTTTTAGCCGCTTCCATTGTCGAACTACTTGAACATGCCGTCGATGGACGTATATTACTCGACACGGGCATAGTTTCTGTATAATTACTAGCCACACTCGTCGTCATTCTAGATTTACTTTCCAATCCGACGCTACCGCCACCATTCACAATAACGACATTGCGATTGCTCGATGGTATTGAAGATGTCACTACTGGTGTCACTGTCATTCCAATTGAAGAAGCTGCCAATCCAGTCGATGTGCTCGAAGAACCTGACCTTCGAAAAGTTTCCATTGTCAATGTATTGCCCTGTGATCGAATCAAATTCAAAACATCAGCTTCTGGCATAGTGACAACATTATGTTTGTCAATAAATATCACATAATCTCCTGGTAGAATACAATTGATATCAGCCGACAGGCCAGGTTCAATCTTTTCTATCCGTGGCGGATGTGTCCAAACGATTGAAAACCCAAATCCTTTATCAGAGGTTCGAGTGAGTTTTTTCGTCATTGTGAATGGAGTTCGCCCTTGGCTTGGCTTTGTCCCGCTGCTGGTTGGTGCCTCATTCGGAGGATCTAGCTCGAGGAACCTTAGAAAGAGATTTTCATCAGCATCTCGCTGATGGATTGCTTTTTTGCTAAGCGTTATTGGCTGGTGTATATTTGGATTGTTAGGGTTTGAATTAGTTGCTGGCATACTGTCGAGACTTAGGACTTCTTCTTCGACAGATTTTTGACGGACGGCAGCTGCCGTACGTTTATCTGCAGACGACATTTTGATTGCGCAGTGCTTTTTTGTTTATAAAAGGTTAAATGACTTAAGGTGTAATAGTTAAATTATATCGACATTGTTGTTGTGATTTGGAGGAAATTAGAGTCCTCTATTGCACTGAGGATTATTGAACATAATATGCTTAGTATGCATATAAGAAGTTTCTAGTGTCTGTAAGGAAAAGAAGAGGAATTAATTAAAAACAATCATAAATACAGCAGGTAACTCTTACTAAACAATAAAAGGAACAACAAAAAATCTACACTTGATCTTTTAAAGTGCGTGTTTTGTGAAAGGTCACATCAAAAATAATTGTCTTAAAAGTTCAACTAGTTTAATCAAGTGATTGTTTGGTCATGGTCAGCTATCGATTTTTGTGTTTTCCGAACTCATTGGAGATTGTTAGCTCATCATTTGTGGGAAAAAAAATATTTATAAGTCAGATATATACTTTTTGAACGGTAGTTAAAGGTCAATGTGTTTCAGTAGAGGACTTCAGTGGAGGAATTGAGTGGACCCTGGAAGCACACCTAAAACATCTGGAGCACAAGGACGACGTATTCTTGCTTATGTATTGCTCTTATAGGATAATGGATCTCCATCAAATAACAACAATGGTGCAGAAAGAAGCTGAAATCGATGGGTTAAATATCATTAAGTCTTGGAACTTCCTCATCTGTTTAAGTAAGACGATCGAAGAGGAATTAGAACAATTGGGAAAAAGTTGGAGAGAGCTGATATCCATCGTAGTTAGAGGAAACTCACCAATATAATAAAGTTGGATGATTTTCTATTACAGTTCTTAGCAAAAAAAAACTAACAAGTCTTCTCGAAGTGTTCTGTAAAGCTTCTAAAAATTAGTGACAAAAATAGTTTTAAACCCTCCTTATAGCTTCTTCTATAAAGTAGATCAGTACAAGCTTTATACAAATTGTTGAACGTTAAACTTTTGTTTCCCATTGTTGAACGCTCTTTTAAGAATGGGTGTTATCGAGCCTATCCAAATAATCAAGCCTATTGCTATAGAAGCTTTATACAAATTGAAACCTGCGTCAAATCAACACTTCTAAGCTTAAAGAATTTGAAAAGTTAGTTGAGTAGTCATTATAAGCTTTCTAAGATTACAAAACATTTCAGTATAATTTGAAACGAGATATGTAGTTTAAAATTACAAAAAGTCCAAAACATTCTATCTAAAAGGTCAGTTATTGATCATGAAAAGTAAAATAGTTTCCAAGGAAAGCTATAAAATTAATTTATTCTCATGAAATAAAAAACATCTAAAACCATTCATAAAAATGTCAATGGTCAGCCATTTAATTTAGTTGGCAAAGATTTAATATCTCACAAAAATAGGGTCTCTTACGTTTTTGAATCTAATGTACATAAATACAATAAATGTGAATAGATGAAATGCTATGCCAATGTTTTGATGTCAGCACTCGCCTACCTAAATAAGAATACTTATCTCAAATCGGGGCCTTAACAACAATAACAGCCTACATAAAATCCAATAGATTTTTTTTTTTTTTGAATCATAAGAAAGCAATCAGCTTGAAGCGATTACAAAACTATAAGTAGACGTACATAATTTTCTAAAGCCAATAAGAAATAATTTCAATGCATGACAGTCCAAAAAAAAATATATGAATTGTAAGCTTTTTTCCCTACTTCTGCATTTCCTGAACATGTCACAGAAAACAAACAAACAAACAACAACACACTTCCCAATCTGACAGATCTCTCTATTTTCAATTTTTCTTGCCAACAAAAATGTCTCGATTAAAATATACAGATTACTCAGCGTCACAGACTTCCTCTCAACTCTCATTCTTCAATTGCTTTTATGCAACAAAAAAAAAAGAATTTTTCGGTGGAGGTGGAACAGGTTTATATACACATCTGAGGATTTTAGTAAAAACATGAACTCTATAAAAAAAAACCACTATTACGCCAGTCCTACACCGAGCTGGAGTCTTAATGGACAGACCAATTTGCTTTAAATTTGGTAAATATAATTTTTATAGTAATTTTACAACGTTCACACTAAAATTAAAATGCCAAACACCTCAGATATTTCCTCTTTGTTTAGGACCCTAAGTTAAAAAAAAAACGGTCACTTGCTTATTCAATCCTTCTACAAAAAAAAAATAATAATCAAAATGCCCTCGTTTCTCAACAGCTATAAAATATTTAGAAACTAAAAAAAAAATTGAAAAGAAAATTGTAGCATTTCCAGTTTTTTTTTGTTGGACTATTTTTTTTTCTATTCTCGTGTTGAAATTAGATCATACACAACTTCCTGTTTCCCTTTCCCATCTCTCTACAACCAAGGTGGAGTTAAGGGATTTCTCGCATTAAAAAAAAAACCAAAAAAAAAAAAAAATTGCTGAGAGAAAGCTGCGGGATGGATATGATGGAGAAAAGTATAGAATAAAATTATTGTATTTAAGAAATAATTCAAGAGCTTTTCACCTAAACGAGGACTAAAAGAATTTTAAAGAACAACTTCCTACTGATGAAGAAAAAAAAAAATTCTATAATGAGGATACCTATGTAATTTTTTTCTTTATATAAAAAATAATTTAATTAAACTTACATTTAAGTGCATATTAAGTTAAAATGAACCGATTTATTAAATCCATTCCAGAAAGGATTAAATCCTTATACATAATATATATATTTTTTTTTTAAGTAGGTAAACTAATTTATTTATAATCGCATAGTTTCACAAAACACACAACCCTTCCGCATTAGGTGTTAACAACAAAATAACATTTTAAATCGGTAAAGCTAGAATAATTATTGTAAGACCATTTTTTTTCCTAACTAAACTTATATATATATGTATAACGTGTGTAGGTACTTCGCCTTCGAAATATTGATTTTGGTTTTCTTTTTCTGATGAAGTCTTTTTGGCAGAGAAAATTTCACAGCATTTTTTTTTAAATAGAGATTGAGTAGGTAATATTTATCTTCGTGGTTTTAATTAACTGACGAAATTAAATTTTTATATGGGGAAAAATGGGTTTTTTAAAATAAACTAATTTTCTGCTTTAAAACACAACCAACCGATTTCTAGAAAGGGTGAAAATCACTTTTTTCTTTCCTCTGAACACACACTTTTTTTTCAACCATACAGAAAATGTATGTTGAATATACAAATTTTAATGCCAACGAGCGCGATAGCAATGTACCCGAGGAATGAAGGAAAAGATGTGTCAAAAGTTTTCGAAGCCAATATATTTTACGTTCCTCTACAGTCCACACCAAATAAGCTTCTTTAAATCATTTTTGTGTGAAAGCTTTCATCCTTACAATTGCTCTCTTGCTGAGCAACTTTGTTCTCTCCTTGTCACTCGGATTCTAGTTATCTACTTCTACTTCTCCCTCTTTCTCCCTGTCTCTTTCTCTCTTTTTCTCTGTCTCTCTCTTTGCCATGCTTTCAGCTATGAATTAGAGCGAATGGAAGGGTGGTTTTGTGTTAGGGTTGTTGATAAATAATTGATGTAAGAAAAAATGCAAACAAAAGATGTTAAAGCTATCCAAAGACACGAAGTCTCTCACAAGTCTTTATGACTTTAACATGCATACCCATAGATAGACAGGATATGGGCTAGTTTTGATAAGTACTTACCTCAAAAGAGAGTTCGTGATGATTATAATAAAGTGGGATTTTTAACCGACTTTCGCTTGACAGAATAATAAAAATGTAGACTTTCTTGTATTTCTTTTTTACTCGTCACTCTCTCTCACGCGTGCGTTAAAGTGTCCTTATTTTTACGTATTTCTTCCTTCGCAACACCTGAAAGAGCTTATACCTATGTATATGTTTGTACCGACGAGTACTTAACATTTCTGTGTCAATTTTTTTTTTTAACAAATCATTTACTCTTGACGTTTCCTGTTTGATTAGCTGGTGCAATGGGTAGGTAGGAAGTGGTTTTTTTATGCAATGACATTTTGTTGGTAATTTATTTCGAATTATTTTGAAGATTAATAAAATGGCTACTTCAATTTGACAAAAAAGTTAGTATTACCTTGTAAGTATTTAATTATTTTTAAGAAAAGGAGATTTAAGTTTGAGTTGAGAACCGTTTTGGCCACAAAATGTCAGAAATATTTTTTTAGTAAAAAAAAAATTTAAAAAGAAAAGAATTTTTAATCTAACCTACATATGTACATATAAATCGAAACAAAATCTAAAACTGCTAATTTATGACTTGAGTCAAAATGTATTTGAGAATGAAAAGCACGTGGTACTATACCCAGTTACTTTAAAATAAAAGAGTGGGTCAAATTCTACGAAGTTGCTCCTCAAACAGGATACAATGAAAAACTGTTTACTATTTTCAAAAAAATTAGTTCCAAATCTTTAAGTTTCCAGGTTCCTCATCGCTGTTTTGATTTTTTCCATACAAATCAAACAGCAGACATTTTTAAAGTTGTTCCCATTTGTTTTTTATGCAATTTCTATGGGAAAAAACAAAACTCTTATTTTAGCACTGAATATCATACAAAGTGATTAAAACCTTTTCCTAAGAAAATTCAAATTCCTTTGCAAATATGGCAATTGATTGATTTTAGGACAAACACTTAGAAAGTTTTAAATTCTTAAGTTCTTTCTTTCTATAAAATTAAAAATTAATTACTAATTAAAATAAAAATACTTTTATAGAAAAAACAGAAGAAGAATCTTCTAAATGGTAACTTTTTTCTGTAAAATAATCAAGAAATTTTTTTTTAGAATATTAGATATTGAGAAAAAAATAACGAGGATTTTAATAATTATTTGAATATTCTATTCAAACAAGAACTTTTATGTTAAAAAAAAAGATTTGCTTTTCTAATCGTAAGATTCCAACTAGAGCTTTAAGTTTATAAGAGCTTTTGCTGTAGTGCATCTATTCACCGTTTGATGTGCGCTAATGAAAAATGTTTTTTTTTATATATATTTTTATTTTTGTTAAACACTTCTTAACAGTTTTCTACTTATTTCTTTCAAAAATTAGTATTTTTATGACACTCATTGACATGACATTCTTGTTTAAATAATTTTTATTGTTTATTCTAAAGCACTTTAACTTAACATACATACCTACTTCAGTCGTGCATTTTTTTTTAATTTTTTTTCTCTTTGAACCTAATTTTCATAACCAAAGTATAAATAATATCCTAAAAATCATTTAGTATGGTTCGGGAAAACATATTTCTTTGTATATGAAAAACATAGAACTATCATGGTGGAAGTCGAATGCGGTGCGACATCTACTCAAATTTTTTTGCGGAGAGCTTATGGAGGTCTTCATCGATATATTTTGAAATTTTTTGGTTACAACAATACAAATAATAGTCTACTCTTGCTCATACTACCGATTTCCGATGATCAAAGACTCCCAAAATCAAATTCTAAACCTAAAATTTTGAAGCGCCCCACAAGGGTCGGGGTTAAAAAATACTCGCCGTGATAGTATCAAATATCAAAGTATTAAAGGATTTAACATTTTTTCAATTGATTGGATAGTGTAATGAGAACAAATTTAGAGACTATAATGATAAATGAGATTTAATGGTTTTTATTTTTTTACGATTTTTTGATTTACTCATCAAATTTTGATTTTTTAAGTGTTCAACGTGTTTTTTCTCAATACGACCATATTTCACGAATTCATTCAAAAATTAAAAAAAAAAAAATTTTAAATTAGTTAATCCCTTAATTTTTTTGACTGAGTATATAATATTTCTAAAATTCCACCCACTTCCTTCCTTTTGTAAATGATTCCATACAATACCATCCAACTGCTAAATTTCATTGTTTAAATAATTCAAATTCATCATCATCATCATCATCAGTTAGATGTTACAACATCCCCATCACTTCATGTTGCGTGTCTTCAATTCACAAATAACTTTAATCGACATGCAATAAAAATTTTCTCCGATTTTATTTACACGTGTTTGCATCAATGTTAGTAGATTTTTTTTTGTTTGTTTGTTGTTGATTAAATTGTATACAGTGTATATATAGTCTTTCTAAAAATATAACAAATCTTTCTCACACTTGTAGAATTTTTAATATACAAAATAAATCGAACGTGATGATAAGATATATCAATAAAAATTTTTAGAAGACAAAACAACGCATTTATTTTTCTGCTTTATATAAATGTAAATAGATATAAATTATTATAGTTAATTATAATTGTTAATTGTACTAAAAGAAAACTTTAAAGAATCCGCGATTGATAATTTATCAATATAGGTATAATATATATATATTATATTTTTTATTTTTTCAAAATATAAATTACTATCTCGTCAGTCTTGAATAATATAAATTGAATTGATTAACAACAACAAAATTTCTGATTATTATTATTGCAGCAAAAAGTTAGAGATGACATATTCAAATTTTTTTTGTAGGTATGTATATGTAGAAAGGTATTTATAGTTTAAAATATAAACTTTCCTCAGAACATTTTTTTTTTTCAAATCCCCTAGTTTAATGTTTAAATATTTTTTGTACAGCACATGTTTTTCCTATTTTTTTTTTCTTCCTAAGGGCTTATTACTACTTCTTCATTGGATATCATTACATTTGATTCAATGTCCGTGAAAAGATCTATGAGATTATTAATTCCGATGAGATAGCCATCTTCATGGTTGCCAACTTTCCAAGTTGTATTATGATCAATCACATGGTTTGGTGGAAGATTAACAGTTTTGGCGAAATCGATGAGCCAAACACTTGCATGTGAACGATCATGAACGAAAAGCAATGAACTTCCGATTATTTCATGGGTATGAAAGAAATCAGAACATTCTAGAGTTGCTCGAATAGCTCGAAGGCGTTGTAAGTAACGGGGCTGTAATTATAAAAAAAAAACGAAAATTTAGTAAAAATAAGCACAGATGAGTTTTTAAAGATATTTTACTTACCAAAACATGAGTATAACCTTCGATAAATTCCTCAAATGCTTTTTTGATTTGTTCACGAGATTTTGTAGTTTTAAAATCTTTTGAACTTGTTCCGTCACTCTTTTTGATACCCTTTAGAAAAAAGAGAAATGTGGAAGTGGATGACCAAATTATCAAACATCTTTTAAAAAAAAATGTCCTTACCTCAACTCTGAAACCTAAAATAGCAGTACTCGAAATTGTCTCACGCCAAACCATGTAACGTGGTTTGGTTACACCTTTGGCTTTATGTTCTTCCTCATTTGGTGCATCTGGGTCAATTTGTATCATTTTTTCGTACATATCTTTGCGAAGTTTTGGTTTTTCTTTAGCTTTGGATAATTCTTCTTCTAAGTACGTTCGTACACCGATTTTGCAGTCCATGACACATGGCTGATAGAAATCACTTAGTAGATCTTGCAGTTGGAGATATACTGAAATTAACGATTTTTTTTTTTTAACTTTTAATTTGAATTGCTCCTAAAATATTATTTGAAATGATTGAAAATGTGCGAAAACATTTTGCAAATGCTTTCTTAAGTGTTTTTTTTGAAATGTCAATCTGATATTTTCTTAAAAATAGTTTAACTTACGCTCTCCATCTTCACTTGTCACCTTTCCTCTATACTCTGGCACATATGGCCGAAGTACATCACGCATCAACACTTGGAAACAATCTTCTTCCTTCGGACATAGCTTCTTCAAAACTGTTCCTGGTTCTGGGCCAGCTTTGAAATTACCTTGATGACCTGCTAATTGAACCCATGGATATCGTTTTTTCTTGTATGTTTGGAAGAAGGGTGTCCATTGAACTATGTTGCGTATTTTTCGCCATCCTGATGGCTGTGAAATAAAAATAATTTCTTTGTTATTAAACCGTTTTTCGTTACAGCGCCTACTTGTTGAAAAAAAAAAAATTGTATTGAAAACATTTTCCCACAATAATTGAAGTAACATTATATTATACTGCCAGACAACATATTACATCAGTTAAATAAGAAACGATTAATATTTATTGTCCAAGTTAAATACAATAGCTTCGATCAAAGTTCATCACAGCAGCTAACATTGTAAATTACTGCTTATTATTTTTGTTGCAATATTATGTGTGTGTTTCAGTATAAGTGAATTAAAATGACGCAAACGCGATCACAGTTAAAAAAAAGTACAATTTTCCAATTGTCGCTCAGAATCATAAAAAATTTTTCTGAACCGAGGCATAGATCATATATGCATATCATCTACTTACGAGAATTAAGTAGCACTTAAGTCTCCCTTATCACTTAAGTGCCACTTATTCTGTGACTGTGACTATTAACGAAACATTCAATGCTTTTAAGCGGCTAAGCTTTGAAGACGTTGGTTATATGTAGTTAAATGTGTTTTGAATTTGTTCAACATAATAACTTTTGGTAATGTTTTGGTCAGGATTATCATTAGTGAAAATCTTTGATACACCAAAAGATTAAAGTGAAAAAATGATTTTTTTCTAGATAGTTGAAATCTTTTGTTGAAAATTGAAATAAAAATTAAGAAAAAAAAAAAAATTAGGATCAAGGAGTTGGTTGGTCAGTGCTGTCGTTAAAGTCGAGTTTCTGCACATCTTTTATTATATCTATAATTATACTGACAAGTTGGCTCAGGGTTAAATAATTTGGTCCTTCGAGCCGGATTTTACTTGAACAGGAAATTCTATTATTGACCGGTCATACAGTATGGTTTGATTAATACCCCCTAAACAGTAATGAGACAAAAGTACATTCAAAAGTTGAAGATTGTAGTTGCAATCGCCCAGACAAGATACTCAGGACCGTGACCACCTTCGGTTAAAATGGAAGAAGAAAAGCAATTAGATTGCTCTGTGTAAAACAATTTAATCTTTCGTGCCGGATTTCACTAAATCAGGAAAGATTTAAAGTGAGTGGCGTAGCGTTACCCTTAATCACTTAGTATGGATGCAGGGTTTAATTAATACCCCTTTCCCTTAATGGGAGATATTTAAAGACTGAAATATACATCCAGTAAATTCGAAAAAAAAAATTCCTTCAACCTACCTTTGTTTCTTGTTCTTTTGCTTGCTCTGACGACGAAGTCGGTACATCCGAATCCCACTCTGAACTCAAATCATCACTTGACGCATATCCATAATCCCTTGGCATTGGCACCTCCAACAATGATTTCGAGTACTGCACATAACCCGGACACAAGACTCCATTCGAAGGCGATGATGAACGCCTTGACCCAATCGGTGATCTCCTTCCCAACAAGTTCCTGTCACTTAGCAAATCCATACCACCATATATTGTCAATCCACTTGGTGGAGTTATTGATATCCCATGAGCTTCAGCAAAAGCCTTACTGCACTTTCTCTGATGCAGTAAATTGTCTTTTGATTTTTTTCTCAAAATCTTTTTATACATTACATCCGATGGTGTTGCAGATTGATTTTCCTCCTCATCATCGATATCAGCATAGCTCTCTTCGGCCATTTCCTTATCATCACCTTCTTCGGTGTTCAGTGATAGATTAGAGAGAATTTCCACTTTTTCATCATCATCATCATCGGAATTTTCATCATCGGAGAATTTCACTTTATGAACATCCTCTGGTGCAATTTCAGGAAAATGCAACAATTTCACTGTGACTTTTTTCCCAGCTGCATTGTAATAAACCTCTTTCGCACTCATCTTGTCAAAATCTTCATAAATTTTAACTTGAGGATATGCACAGGTAGACATTATATTTTTAGAAAATTGAAAACGTATATTAGTACCCAAACGTCAACAAACATCACTGTTTCACATGTTTCAATAAAAAAAAGCCTTGCAATAATAGCATAAGGGGTGCGCTTGGGTATGTTTAAATTTGTCTCTCTTGCTGGCAATAAAATTGTTATCATGCAATTGACTTTTTTTATTTGAGATTCTTTTAAGTTAGCGTACTCCGTCCCGAGAAGCGTTTGCGTTCTGTTTAGATATTTGACCTGACAAGTGTGTGGGTGGGCCAGCAGAACGCTATAGTCACGATCAGCGCGCAAGAGGGTATTCAATTATTATTTAATTCTATTCGCGTTCCGTTGGCAATTCCATGTCTATTTGTATTTTTTTATTATTATTTATTTTTTTAATTTCACGCCTTGGCCTTGATGATTGTAGTAATAATGTTCCTTTTTTGTTTTAGATAATTATTATTACGATTATGGCGCATAACTATTTAGATTCTATATATTTTATCATTCTGTAAGAAAGACCACACAGAACGTTACGGTAAAAGAAGTAATTATTTCAAATACTGATCATGCTTTGAATATGTGAACAGAACCACCGTTTTACATAAGTTTTTTTTTTTTTGTTGAAGATTTTCATCTCCCTTGCTACCTATGTATGTATATAGGGATGGTGAACTCCACCCCCTTAAAAAAAAATTTATCATTACTAAAACTCAACACATCTTTTATCTTGTCTGTGATTAATGTAGGAATTATTTATTGTTCGATATATTGTACTTTCACTATGAAACAGTTTAATGGAATTTTTGACTTCATGTTTTTTTTTTTTAAGTAATTCATTTTAAATATGCTAATTTTCTTTTTTTTTGTGTTATTTCGTTTGACCATGAGTAAATTGAAATTGTAAATAAATTAATTTAGTGTGGTTTATTTTTTTTTTGTAAATGGAGGTCATGAACTTCTTTATTTTGATTGTTGGTTTTGTGTTGACAAAAATTGAATTGTAAATATAATAAAAACTCAAGGATTTGATTTTGTATCTGGGCTACTGATTGCTATCTTTCCATTCAACAAAATAGTCTTTTTATGTTTTTTATATTCAATGAAAACATGTTGCAAGCAACAAAAAGATGTTAACAACAAATAGCCCAGGCATACTCACAACTTGCAAGGTCCATGGTGAAGGTCTTTTTATTTATTGAAGCCAACATGAAGTTGATTTTCAGTCAAGCCAGCCCTGCTAATCTGCAAATATATTCGCTCCTATCGAGGTAACCGTCGCGTTGGAGCGGAACTTTCTCCGCAACACATCCTTCGCCGGAGATTCAATTTCGCTTCGAAGTTGTTGTCATCGGAAAAAAGAAAAACTTCCGCACCAAGAACTTGTCGGAGGACTTCGGAGAAATTATTAAAGAAAAAAAAAACGATTTGAAGTACTTCATCGCATGCAAATGACATGCGTTTAATTTCGTCGGAGAGAATTTCCGATCACCTGATCGGAGAACTACCTCGGAGCAAAATGTCTTCGATTATTAGAATTTCGAAGATAATTCCGCTCCGACGGTTACCTCGATAGATTGTGATAATTAAGTAAAAGCTCTTAATGGACCACTGTATTGCTCAGCCACGTTCTGGAACTACATCCTTTAACTGGCTGACTATGGAGCTCTACTTGACATCACAGAGCCTTGTTATTTTTCACAACGTTAGGTCTGGTGGTACATAAAAAGGAAAAAACCGAAAAATTGATATTTTTGTCCATTTAGAGGCTATATGGACTACTTCCAAATGTTGAAGAATGATGAAATTCAGTAGCTAGCTCCACTAGATATGCAAACAAAATATCAAATGGCCAGTTTTAAAATTTTCATAAAGGGTCCGCCATCTAACGTTTTTTTTTTCAACTATTGCTTATTTCGTGAATGGTAACACTTAGCTTATGTCTGATTTGACAGATAATTAGTTTTATCCTTCCGCTGAACGAATATGGTTGAGTATACGCGTTTTCGCTTCGCTAAGTGGGCCTGCGATCGATTTAGAGAAGATGCCGATTTTGCCAAAAAAAAAATCATCTTTTCAGATGAAGGTCATTTTGATCTTGGCGGGTATGTAAACAAGCAAAATTGTCGCATTTGGGGCACAGAAAACCCGCACGCATACATTGAAGAGCCGATACACCCAAAATAAGTCACTGTTTGGTGCGGATTTTGGTCCAGAGGCATAATTGGGCCATTTTTCTTCGAAAATGAGCAAGGAGTAGCCGTTACAGTCAATGGCGATCGTTATCGGGCCTTGTTGAACAAATTTTTGTTCACAAAAATTGAAGAGGAGGATATTGGCAAAATTTGGTTTCAACAGGACGGCGCTTTGTGCCACACAGCCGAAGCTACACTCGATGTTATGCGCCCTGTTGTTGAAGATCGCATTATCAGCCGCAGAGCTGATGTCGTTTGGCCACCTCGGAGCTGCGATTTGACACCGTTGGACTATTATTTGTGGGGTGCCGTAAAAGATAAGTGTTACGCCGACAAGCCAGAGACAATTGACGCTTTAAATGACAATATTCATGAAGCCATTGGTGAAATACAGCTGCACACAATCGATAATGTGATTAAAAATTGCATGGCCAGCCGAGGCAGCGATTTGAATGAAATTATTTTCCATTATTAACCGGAAGGATTGTACTTTCAAATAAAAAAAGAAATTTGAGAAAATATTCAGTAGTTTTTTTATATAGCATTTTCAAAAAAAAAAAGTTGTTTGGCGGACCCTTTATATGGAGCGCGTTACCCTCCCACTTCTTCAGAATTATTAACAATCAAACCAAAGCAACTAATAAAAACAGAACTGAATTGAATTAAGTAGAATCTACACTTTCTTCGAAATTTTGATAGATATGCCAAAAAATTAATACCTTTCCAAAAAAGAGTTGGATCAGACCAAAAACATAATTTTAACACTTGAAACATTTTAAAGAGCCAAGTTCTTCTTCAAGTCTAAAAAAACACCAAAATGGCTTCTATCATAATATAAAAACTAGCTACAAAACTGCAGCATTCTATTGAAAAAAAAAACTAATTCTTTCATTTCATTTTTCTAAGTGGTATACCATCGAGTTGCATTTTAAAGATCTTAAGTCGCAATGCAGACTTTATGTTTAAAATTGCTATAAATTTTTTTTATTATTATAATTAATACAAAATTCATAGAAAAAGAAAAAAATAACATTCTGTATAACTCGTTAAGATGTTATGTTGACGCATAAATAATGTATGTCAATATATGGATGTACTGACGCGACAAAATAAATTTTGTTTTGTCACTTTGAAACTCATGCTAGATATTGCTATCAGATGCCAATAGATAGATTTTTGGCGCACACGAAAGAAATTACGTCGCATAGCTGTTTTGATGGCGGAGATTGTGTTAAAATTTTTGTGACGCACGAAGACATGACCACACAAATGCGTGGTATTTACTAACATGTGAACAGAGCCGTAGTCATGGTGAGGCTTGCTAGTGGATTTTCCCTCTTGAAAAAAAAGGGAATATTATATAATACAATATCGTTAGACATATGAAGATCTTCGATTTGAACTATTTTTATTTGGTGAACTAGTGAAATTAGTTCAAACTTCTAGTTTACTAGTTCATTTTAGTTCAAGTTTAATAGATTTTCTTCTTAGTTGTATTATTGTGAAAACAATCATATTAAACGAGCGTGAGAATTCACACTAAAGCTTAAGTCAAGCTTAACCTTGTCATAATCATAGCAAAAGGCAAAATTATTTACTAGTTGGAAAGTAGATTTTTAATCAGCAATGAGGTTTATTTTTTCAATTTTTTTGAAGTGTGTCCATTCGGATTCAAGTGAATGAAGAAAGAACTTTCATTTGTTTCTTCTTGAACAATATTTAATTAATTAATTAATTAATGTAGTCAACTTAACAAAACACAACAGACTTGAAAATAAAAACTGCAAATGAACCTAGACTCCAGTTATTGTATTGTTATTTTCTAAAGAATTACTCATTGACAATGACAATAAGTCAATTGACTGTCAATGAAATTAAATTTAAAAAAAAATTATTTGTTTCTGAAAAGACAAATGATATTTTGTGACAGTTAAAATTACGAACTCGTTCACAAATTAGTGCTGTTGTAATAAACACACAAAATCTTGATCTCTCAAAAATGGTCTCAATTCAATGACACTGGAGATGAATGTGCCAATTCAATGACACTGCCAATGAACCTAGATTCAAGTTATTGTATGTTTTTTTTTTATAGAATTGAAATTTAAAATATTTCTGACAGTAACAAAGGCTCAACACTTTAAACAACAATTTTTAATTGATTAAAATTTTACTATAATGTTTAAAGTTTTAAAAATTTCCTAACTAGCATCATTTTTTTTTTAGTAAAATTAACTCGAACACGGCTTAATTAATAAAGATGGCGTTGGCCGCCATTTTGAAAAACGCATTTTATTACTTATCTCGAAAACGGCTCCTCGTACAAGAAATTTGTCAACAGTCTTTTTATTTAAAATTTATTTATCCTTCTTTTTTATGCACAACATTTTGCGATGTGACTTACACTTTCAGAATTATAAAGCAAAAAATCAAAAAAAAGTAAATTTTATCCATTTTAACTATGAAAAAATCTTTTTTAAATACAAAAGAGAAAAATCACTAAATTGTCAATCGAAATAGTTTTTGAAAATTTCAAGTGAAAAATGCTTTTTCCAAAACGGTGGCCAGCACACAGTGCCTTACCACTAAGCCGTCTAGCAATTATTGCAATCATAAAATTTATGATGGGTGATTCTAATTTTGCAAACCGTTAACCCCTTCCAACAAAAAAGTCTGGCTAAGACCCTGGCTGTGCGCGTTCAGGCTCACTGCCTTTTTCATATACCTACATAAAATTATCACAAATAAGGCTTTATGTGATAATTATATATTTTTCTCTCCATACTCCATACAATAAGCTTTTTATTCCAGCATCAACACCCACAGTATATACATAGCTTTCTACTGTAGGTATACTCGTATTTAAAAAAAAAAAAAAACTTTTCACTACTTATACTGTGAGTAAACAAAAATTTAAGTAAAATTAAGTGCGTTGCCGTTTTTGTTTGACAAATATTCACAGTTGGCAGCTTTGAAACATGGTTCTTTGCTAAATAAACAAAACAAGAAAGTTCAAGCTTGTACCTACTACAAAAATTATTATAAAATGTATTTAAAAAAAAAAGTACACCTCTCTCTCTATAACTCAAAATGTCAAACACCATACATAAATTTAAGTACATGACAATTCAGAAAGAAAAAAAATTAATGGAATACAAAATTTAAGTGTTCACTCAACCAATGTGCGTCTCATTCAAGTTTTTTTTTTTTATAAATTAATTTATTCCATTCCATATAGCTGATAAGCTGGCTTGTAGTTGCGGTTGATGATGTATTTAGGAACAAGTATACCTCCCCGGAATGAACGTCACTGTAAAAAACAAACTGATCGCGATCGCAGATACTATTTCATAATCATCAAACAAATTCTATAGGTAACTGATAAGCATAACAATAATTATGAGAGACAGATACTAAGCCATATTTTTACTACGTCATTGATGTTAACTGAATTATTATATCATTAAAAATAAGTTATTCATTTTTCATTCATTCTACGAGTATAAACCGCAAACGCAAAGCATGATCAGTATTCATTAAAAACAATATGAAATAAAAACATTACATTTTTGTACGTGGTATAATTAAAACCAGATTCTTACGTTTTGTTTTTAATATCTATATGTAGGTACATATATTTTTTTACACTTTGTCTTTTAAAATTAATTAAATAACAAAAAAACAATAACTTTTTCCAATATGTACGGTAGGTATAGGGTAGGTTTTGTTTTGTTGAAATTTCGAAAATATTAAGACTTCCGCGGGAACGGAACACAACCAACAGCCGACCGCGATCACTTCATAACATTGACTGGAGACGGAGAGTCACAGCCGCAGCACAAGTCAAGTAACAGATGGAGAGAGTATAGAGATCAGAGATATAGAGAATTTAATATAGTATGTAGTTCCAGTATTTTGCGACTTTGCGTGGCGAAAGCAATTGTAAAAAGAAACTATATATTATTACTCAATAGCGTCATCAACTGAATAATAATAATACAACAAAAAAAAAGTAAGCCATGCAGGGTTGGTTAAAGGATGGTTAACAAAAACAAGTATCACAACTTACAACAGAGCGTCGTCGCTCGTCGTATCAATTTTTCGTAGTTTGGTAGTTGGTACTACGAAATTCTGTTGCAGTTCCAGGAGGTAGTATTTCATTTTTCATTTGACAAAGCTAAAAAAAAAGGAATCAAAAGCGCGAATGGGTCACACCTGTTCCGAAATTATTTTTGACAGAATTTTCTGTGACTAACTTTTTTATTGACAATATTTTTTTGCCAATTTTTTTTGACAACTAACCAATTATTTTCCGTTATAAACAATATTTGTAATGGAAAATATATAAAAATAATTTTTTGTAAATGAACATTTTTTTTCGACAAAACTATTTATTTACTATTTTTTTACGTGTTTCCAAAAAAAATGTACACCGTTGCTCCCTGTTTGTTGACAGTTTTTTTTTGGAATTTTTTTTTAGGAAGAACATTTTTTTCGACAAATTTTTTTATTCAGTCATTATTTTTGAATTTCTTTTCAGTCATTATTTTTTTGACAAAATTGTTTTTCGTCATTTTTTTCCAATATTTTTTTCGATCAAACTTTTTTGACAATTTGTTTTTGCGATCATATTTTTTTTTTGTTGAGAAATTTTTTGTTGGGCATTTTTGGCAACCATGTTTTTTTGAGGACGAACATTTAATAAATTCTGTCGGTGCAAAATTCTTTATCGAAATTTTCTATTTTCTTAAATCGATTTTTAAAAATCCTGCAAATAAATTGTAAAACAAAATAATTTTTGACAACTAAACAAAGCACACCTGTCAAACGATTTTTCTTTAACAACTTGAGTTATCAAGTTTAATTATTTACTAAAAACTAGTTTTGAAGAACAGAATTTTGGAAAAAATATATTGCAAGACCAAATTTTAAAGTACAGAATTTTAAACTAACAATATTTTTCATGTGAAATTTTGTCTTGCCAGAATAATTTTGAAATAGAAAAATTATGACCCATAATGAAAGAATTTCGACCTCAAACTTGTTCAAGAACTGTTCTACTCGTATAAGCAATAAAATTTTATTTTGTATTTTACTTCCTTAAATGAAACATGAAAAGCAAGATGAGATTTACTGGACTAGATTGCGCTAAACACTTTAAGGAAATTAAAATAAATTAAAAAGATTTATAATTATTTAGTTTACCAAAAGTAAACAACAATTTAGACAAATACAACAAAATAATATTTATTTTGGTCAGTATTTTTTTTTTAAGTTTCCTAGCTCAAAAAACAAGACTGGCTAATTTTGTTTTTAATTTAATATTTTGCCATAAACTGCGGTCATTAAATTTTTTGTTAGGACTCGTTTACTCAATGGATTCATAAATATTAAATGTCAACATGAAACCATCAAGTTTCACATACGTCACTAAAAAGTTTTTTTTTTCTTTTATTGTATCTGCTTTAAAATTTATGAACCTTCGTCAGCAGGTTAATGTTTAAATAGATATTCATATATTTGTTTGAATAAATAAGTATGAAACTTTTGAATTTATTTACACCTAGCCATGGGATAGGAATTTTGAGTTTAAGCTGAAAGACTTATTGGTCCAAGAAATTGGTGACAAATTGGGTGGAAAATTGATTTCTATTTTTGATTGTGTTTAATGAATTAATTAATGAAAAGTGTGTATAGTGTGAGTGTTAGCCGAATTGAGAATGTAGTCTTTCATTTCTGGAAAATTATTAACACTTTAATTAGTTTAATTTAATGTAATTGGCCCACCTATTTCCGAAGTGGGCAAAAATGATAATTGCCATTGCTTGGGTACGTTTGTAAAATTTTTCGAAAAATTTGCAAACTTAAGGTTTTTGAAGTAAAGCTACTTCGAAAACTTGGCGGAAATGGCCTACCAACCACAGCACTCGAGAAATCCGAAAAACGATACAAAATCGTTGTTAAAATTTCCGTTTTAACTCGTCCCATTTTTTTTAATTTGTCTACAAATTTCGAAAAATATCTTTTTTTAAATTATAATAATTTTCTACAGTATCAGTTTTAAAGTTTTTTATTTTTTTTAGATTAGAATTAAGTTAGCCCACCAAAAAAATGGAATTTTTATTATTCATCTATCTTTCGAGAGAATTTGAAGCTGAAGAGAAGATGACTGGTTGAACTTCGAATTGATCTAGGACTTTATCGAATAGTCACCGCTAATAGAATGGGAATGCCCTTAAAAATATTTTCTTGCCGCACCGCACGAATGCGGAATTTCTTTAATTAATCCGCTCCAATTCGAATACCATAGAAATGCATTATTAGAAATCTACCAAAATCAATAAAATTTCACTTACCTTCTTTCTTGATGCCTCTGCACTGATGACATATAAATCAACAATTCCCAGCAAACAATCGTCACAGCGACAAACATCATCACCAAGTACCATTGAACCCAACGAACCAATGCTACTTGTTGAGTCTAGGGAATCAGTGCGACACAATCTGCTACCACCAGGTCCAGTTTGTGCAACGGTGTCAATTTTACGAGCTAACAATTGTTCCATAAGTGTTCGGGGGCGTGACGATGAAGGAAATAATGCCATTTTAAATAATAATAATTGTTGATGGGTGTAAGGAGTAACAGGTCTCTTCATTGAATATGGTCCCGTCCGTTGTTATAGTAAATACAAATATTGATGTAATAATTATTTGTTGTTTTTCAAATGTGTGATTTAATATTGTTACTGTTCAATTTAATAATTGCTAAACACCACACCTGTTCAAAAAAAAAAAATAATACAAATTTTTGTCAAAGCTTTTAAATACAACGGACCTAAAATTTAAGAAAAATATACAAAAAATGAACCCCATAAGAAACAAACAAAAAAATTACAAAAAAAAAAACAAGAGTTCAAAAAAAGTCGGTCCATTTTCAAAACATTTATGTTTCAATTCTTTTTCAAAAAATATTTTTTTTCCAAAAATCCAAATTTTGACATACAGTAATATTTGATCATAATCTGTGAAACCATCAATGATAAAATTAAAAACAATCCTCAATAAAACTCACAGAAAAAAAGTCATTAACATCGTTTTCGAAATAAATTATTTTTTTCGTAACGTTTTTCGAACATTTTTTCTCTTTTTTTAAAAATTCTTTTTCCCGCGTTTCAAAAAAAATTTCACTGTTTTCGTTAATTTTTTTTTTGACAAATTTTAATTTTTCGATCAATTTTTCGAAAAATGGCGAATTACATTTTTTGTAATGTATTTTTTTACTCACAACTTTTTTTTTGTTTATTTTAATTTTGACGTCAATAACAGTTTAATATTTTTAGTATTCTTGGATTTCCTGGATTTTGTCTTAATTTTTTAACACTCACTTTATTTTTGTACACATGTATTATGTATACTAAAAAGTGGTCCATTTTTTTCTTCCTAACCAATGAAATGAAACCAAAATTAATTACACATCGTTATTTTGAATAAAAATCTTTGAAAAAATTCAACAATAATTTTATCTAAATATCAGTCAAAAAAGAAAAAAAAATCTAAAATCCAATTCAAACCGTGTCTTGGCGATAATTTCAAAAAGTAAAAGCTTACATAATTTAAATGTCAACGGTCGAAATACATTTTTATTTTCCCAGTATTTTTCATCTTATGAATGATGAATAATTCTTCTGCTATCAGCACATAGAGGGCGTTTCATACAAAAAAATGTATCACTGAAACAGTAGCTACTTATCTCCGCAATGCAAATTACATCACTTAACTTTTTTTTATTGATATTTCTATATCAAAGTGTTTGATGCATGAAATTCAAAATAAATTTAGTAAGATTACTGCAAAAATAATAATTTAAACAAAAAAATAAGAATCCGTTGAGCAATACACATATTGGGTACAAAAATGTATGCAAAAGTTCACCACTAAATGTCCTCCTCAATTAGTTTTTTAAAATATTTTATCTCTGTCTCTTTAAAATATCAGACAGAAGTATTTTAAAATTTTGCTTCTATTGCCATTGTTTGTTTTTTCTTTTTTTTATTATTACATTCAATCCGGTATTTCATTTGTTTATTTTTGTTGTCATTCTTATTTAGGAAAGTAGGTATTTGTCTGTTTATAAGAATTTCAGACAATAAAAATAAGCAATTAAATAATACGAAACACTTAGTAGTATGCTGAATATATTTTGACCAGACCAAACAATATCTCTCATACAATGGAATGCGAAGGGAATGTGATTTTATATCTTCGTTAAATTTTGAAATTCTAAGCAAATATTTCAAATCAAATTCTATGTTCAATTGAAATCAAAGAACGTTTAATTTTTAAGATAGAATTTTATACAAAACATTTGTTATTTAAAGCATTTTTAAGTTAGACCTTAGTAGGCATGACATTTGGTTCTAGTCCAGTCAACTTAGACATGATAATGTTTGCACAACACTTGATCAACCACAACCAATTTTTTTTTTGAAAATTTGGTTTTTGGCACAATTTTTGTGGACAAAACTTTGGACTGTTCAAAAAATGTCCGCTTCAATGACAATTTCTTTGACGAATTGCTTAACCATTTTTTGAAAAGGAAGGAGTTTTTTCCCATCGTCAGAGCATCTTATAAAGAGTGTCTCAACAAGAACGCAAGATTTAAATTTTAAATAAAACGCAGATATTTAAAAAAAATCGCGAGTTCTTTATTATATCGTAAAGTTGACAGGATGAGGTTATGTATGGAACAACACATCGGGCAGATGGCCGCCGCGGCTTTGCTTTGCACATACGCGATCTTTTAATGAAATTTTCAATGACCGTTTTGCATAAATGCTGCGGTATTTCATTAATGCAGCGTTCAATTTCCTCTTTTAAGGCTTGATTCCTCGTCGTCTTATTCGCATAAACCATCGACTTCAAAATACCCCAAAGAAAAAAGTCCAATGGTGTTAAATCGCACGATCTAGGCGGCCAATTCTGGTCTCCAAAACGCGAAATAACACGACCGGGAAATGACTGATGCAGCAATTGAATTGTTTCTCTGGCTGTATGAGATGTGGCGCCATCTTGTTTCATCTTGTGTAGAATTGAGGTGGATGGAGTTTGAGCGACATCATCACGTACTCCTGCGATATTTTCGGTCGATCGACCCGGTCCAAGGAGCGTTGTTGTCTTTACATCAATGACAGACCCAGTTTCAGCAAATTTTTCCATGAATCGCTTTACTCTTTTGGAGCATTATTGTAACCCCAAATTGATCGCAATTTGCGAACTGTAGTCGCAAAACTTTCACCATTTTGGTAAAACAATTTCACAATGAGAATGCGTTGTTCATTCGTGTAGCGCTCCATTTTTATTAACCTTATACCTTCTACTAACAAACAATAATAATTGTTCAAATATCAAACAAGACACTTCGAATCGCACCAAATTTAAATCTTGCGTTCTTGTTGGGACACCCTTTAGCTTAAATACATAGAAGTAAAGCATCGACTCTTTGCAGGGTGGCCACTATTTTGATTTAAAGATCCAACTAGGGTTTTGCTATTTTCTATTTGTTATATCAATTAACTTTGTAAATAAGACAAATTCGAACATACAGACAAAATTTTAGAATTTTTGATTTTTTGTGTGTTTTAAAAACTTAAAAAATTATAAATACATTCTATTTTCGGTCGATCGACCCTATCCCGGATTTTCACGGGATATCAAAATTAGTTCGAATTTGAGGAATTCAAATGCATATAAATTAAATTGAAAAATTCTTTTCCTCTTAAAAACAAACTTATAAGTTCACTGGATTATTCTACGATTGCTTATATTTGTTTTTTTTTTTTTTCATATTCCTGTTTCCTCCTAACTCAGAAATTTGAGTAGTGCGTGTGCAACTTGTTGCCAAGAAAACTAAACAAAAAATTGTTATGAAAGAAACTTTAAGACTATGAGTATGTTAGTTAAGTTAATGAACAATATACTTGAACAAAACATGTTTGTTTGTTTACTAAACCACTTAAATTTATTGCTTTGTGTTTTGTATTTGACTTTTGTTTTTATAAAAATTATCTAAAAAGTACTTCTATTCGTGGATCTGATGAGTTCTCAGATCGTATATTTTGAAGTCAATAATTGTATGAAATGGGGATGGAAAAAAGTTTTTTAAACGAAATTTAAGGAACATGCTTAGTTAAACGAGGTGGCCCAAAATTAATAAGCGTTTGTGGTACCACAGTCAAGTTGTTGTTGTTAAATACAAAACCTAAATATTCGTACAATTCTAACCAAAACGGAATTTACGTACGTTCTGTTTTGGCCTCTACATTAATTTACAACACACTTATGGACGCGTTGGACTGAGTAAACAATTTGGGCAGAAAACTTTAAATTTCAATGTAGCAATAAAACAAAACAATTGCAATTGTTGGTGGATGTACTCAAATGGCAAGAAAACATTTCAATTTTTGTATTGCTATTTTATTAATCGTAGATATGTATTTATTTATTTCTAAATAATAGATAGATAAAATATTTTATTATTTAATTTATTTACAAATTATTCATACCATTTGATTTTAAGATATGTCTTAACGCTGGCGCTGTGCTGGTGGCACGCGTTCAGTTATGATTATTATTGATTGGATTTTTGGATGTTTGTTTATAATTTGATTAAGCCATTCATGCAAAATAAGCTACGGTTTAATTTTTAACTGCGTCAATAGCTAGCAATTTATTTTTTTTTTTAATTTTGTGTAGTACCTAATTTAGCATAGAGCAAATCATACATTCTTTTTTTTCAGCCTAAACGAGTGATTTGGTTTCAGTAAATTCAGTATCTAATTTTTATTGAATGTTGACTACCTTTTATGAAATGTTTGATTCCAAAATATGTGAGGTGCTTTATCCCTCTTTTTTTTATTTTGCAAAAGCGTCTAAAATATTTAAACAGTATTCGATAATAAAAAATTGGAAAAAATATACTTCTTGCAATTTTGAAAAAAATGATTTTTTTTTTTTGAAAATGTAATATAAAAGAATGAAGGTATCTAGCATAAGAGTTTCTAAATATCGTTTAAAAAATATTAAATTTCTCGAAAATGGTTCCAAGAATTTTGATGCACATGTTTTTGTATAACAGAGTTCCATAATTTTAAATTAAGAAATTTTTGACAATAACTCTCATGCAAATAGGATTAGTTTAACCTTACAACACTCTTTTAGTTACATAGTATTTATTTATTTTTGTGAATTTTTTAAAACCATGGAACACAAGATTTTTTGTTAGTCCTATATTTCCAAAAAATTTAAAGGCAAAATATAAAAAAAAAAGAAAACACAGAAATGTGTAGGTACATACTTACTTTAAATTTCAATATTTTTTTTTCCAAAAAAAATAAAATAATATATGTACATACATATAGATTTTGAATGAAGTGTTGTTATAGCTCAAAAATTTATCGCTTTCAAAGAGTTTATACATATATAAATAATAGAAACTGAATTTTTTCCCACAGAATAGAAAACTTGCCAAATTTTGAATATGATAGAAATGCACACAGAACTTTGAAATTCCACTAGAATCCACTATTGACAATTCATTACGACTTCGTATACTATTCACTAATGGCTATTAGTTTTATTAATTTATCAAAGACAAACAAAAAAAAATAAATGAATTGAAATGGATAGATATAATTCGTATTTCACTTAATTTAAACACTTTTTTATCTTTTAACAGGTTGATAGGATAGATATTTTTTTCACCTCTTTATGTCACAACTCAAATAAAATAAATCTTGAACGGTTTTTCTTTTTTTTCCCACTTTACTTTCACAAAACTCTGCACATTATTTGCGCACTCTATAAATGCACACCTTACACAACTGACGCTTCTCTTCGTCTCAAATGAAATACAAAAAAAAAAAAAAAAAACGATCAAAGTATAGTAAATATAATTTATATACGAATCAATTAAACTTCTATTCAAAAGTGAAAAAAAAAATATGCAGCTTTTTTTTAATTTCAATTGAATTTTTTTCTCATATTGATTCAGTACCAAAATTTTCTCTCTGAATTGTTTTTCCTCGTTGCCAACGTTGCAAAACTACAATTTAAACTAAATTAGAAGTATTATTCCAATGCGGTATAATAATGTACGCTTGGATATACGATTTATACGCACGAAGTAGTAATGAAGTATAAAGTATCTTCTCCTCTTGGATTTAGTTGGATTCCCAATCCGATTCTTGTTCAGGTGTGAGCTGAGAGTCAGTTTCGATCGTCATCGATCGAATTCGAATGCATAGAGGTTTGTTGAGGTGAGTTTCTCTGTTTCGGGGTGAATTGTTAGAAAATAAAATAAAATAACAACCTTACCTAAATACAACTGTGGACTGAGACTGAGACTGAGATTGTAAGTAGGTCCAGATTAGTTCTTCGTTTCCTTCTTCTATGATGTTTTATTTTTGTTTTCCAATCCAAATATCTACCTACGAAGCAATTGCAGGCGCGACGCGACTATCGACGCACGGTTGTCGGTGTAACGTGTAGGTAAGGTATACGCGCAATGAAAAAAAGTGGTCTCAAATCAAATAAAAGAATGATTAATATGTTTTCTACGCCGCACCGTGCCGGCCAGCAAAGCAATCCAGCCTGCAGCCGATCGTTAAGGTATAGGAGACACACGGAGATCTGCCTGATGATAAATAGCGATGCGCGAAACATGATTCTTCATCTGCCTCGCTGTTTTTTTTTCAGTGCAAATCAAGTTTATTTTTTTGTTGTTGTTGCATTTTAAACAACTTTAAGACGAATGATTGATTTCTAATAAGATATACACGTAAAGGATTTGAAGGGCTGAAGATTTTTCACATACCCGCATTGATCTGGTGTGCTGCGAGATCAAGAAAACTAGTTTGACACGCCTTATACCTGATGGTCAGTCAAGTCAATGCAAGAAAAAAATAAAACAAAATCGAAAAATGTGTAATGGAAAAAAAAAAGTTTTTATGTGGTTTACTTGTGCGTGCAAAGAGATTAGTGTGGACAGATGAAAAATAAAATAGAAAAACATGGACAGCAAAACCCAATCAAAGAAGTTGATTTTGTGAAACTGCGATAAGTCCATTAGTATAATACAGTAATGTTCCACTAATCCGTATTCATTGCCATTAATTCGAATTTTTGAGTTCTTTAAATCTTAAAGGAAAAGGGATAATACAAAGTTTTTAAAAAAAGGCAGGTATTATAAAAAAAACAATGCACAAAATAAAAAAATTGTTCCACATACGCCATAGTAACCCACTTTGTAATAGTGAAAATCGGAAAAATATGCATTAGACTGGACTTTGCTTTTTACTTTTCCCCGAAGGGTAGAGAATTGCTGTATCCCTTCAGAGTTCTTCCCCCATTTCGCCCCTTTAATTTTAAAATCAATTTATTTCAGTTCCTGTTGAAGGGTGGAAAAGTGACAGGCAACAAATATTCAGCTCAAAGTTTTGAACTTTTCAACTTTTAAGTCCGATTCTATGTAGTTCATAACCAAGATGATAGAGGGCAACACAGTTCCCATAATTTTTTTTATTATTTTATCATGTTTTGACAAACAAAAAATCAATAAAGTTTAAATACAAATCCTATGGGATTTTTTTCTTTTCCCAATTCAACCTAGGCTCTCTAAAATTTTGTCATTTGTCACACCTCATGCAAATCACCCTGTTTAAATTATTATATTATGTAATTACTTTAAAAATAATGCTCAAAAGAAAAATTACGGAATTGATAAAAAAAAATTATTAAAAAATCAATTGCGTAGCAAAGAAAAAAAAAATGCGTATACGGCCCAGTGTACCGTTGTATGTACATATTCGTTGTATATTATGAATTGCAGCAAATGTTACCTCTATCATGTTCCGTCATTTGTTTACTTTTTGATACCTAATCGATTAAGATGTATTTTAAATATTAGTCATTTTACTTCAGAAATGCTCTAATTTTTGTTAAAAAAATTAAAATTATAAAAAAATTCTTAAGATATAACTGGATAATTGAAAAAAAAATTATTTTTGTGGTCCTAAGAATTTTATTTTCTTAAATATTCGGAACTTACAAAGCATTAAGGCCCTAAATTTTAAAATTCAACAAATTGATAAAAATTAAATTTTCGATTTTTTTTTTCATTTTGAAAATTTGTGTCTATATATACTATAGAGTCGGCACGAGTACGATAACTTTGGCGCCAAAAATTGATAACGAATTTTTGTAGAGGGGCCCAAAATAAGTAAAAAAATTTCTGCATAGTTTTCGAAAAAATGAGTTTCAAACACAAAATTCGGGAAAAAAACACAACAAAAAAAAGTTTGAAGTGTAATTTATGACAAAAAAGTAATAAGTAATTTTCAATTTTCTCGAAAACTAGAAGACATAAATTGATCTAGTTTTCTTATTTATATTTTTTTTTCATTTTTTGATTAAGAATCAATAAGAGCACCGAATCCTGTAAAAAAAATTATATTAAATCTTATGGTTTTGAGAAATTATACTTCAAACTTTTTTTTTTTGCGAACAAAGTGGCCACCACAATGTGTACGTCTCTATTGGTCTGGCAGTCTATAATACATCTACCTACAGCCTTACCTACCGAAGACATTTTCTCAAAAAATCAGGTTTTTAAATAATTCCCTAGAGGTGGAATTAATTTTTTTAGCTCTAAAAATAACCGTTATTATGTTATTCATTTCAAAAACGGCTTTAACGATTTTTATAAAGTTTTGTCCGTGAGTTCCTGTAGGAAACTTTTATTACAATTTTTTTTTTTCAGAAAACATACCTGCCATAGAATCGGATATTAGATCTTCCCATAAATGGCATATCAAAACTTGTCAAACATTTTTTAAAGTAGGTATTAATTTTTTTTTGAAAACTGAATATTTTGAAAACGAGTGGAATTTTTTTTTGAAATGGGGTTTTCAAGTGCATATTATTAAAAACAATAACGTACATACCAATTTTTTTCCTAAAAATGTTGAAAAAATTTAATAAACTTAAATTATTTTTTGAAAATACCGCTCGAACGATTTTGGAAATTTTATTTTCAAATTTAAATTTGTTCGATTCATCAGTTGGCAATTTCGTTATTTGGTTTATTTTACCAATTTAAATAAAGAATTTTATGCTTTTTTAATAATTTTCTCTAATGACATACATTGTTTATGTCTTTGCGAGCAAGTTCATGCAACCCAGTCGTATAATTTATTTGTAGTTTTGATGTATAGAGAAATAAAATGATATTTTAATTTTGATTCCTAAGCCCTACTGGGGAATGATTCATAGCAGAGAGTTCCACTTGAATAATTTGTCTTTAATTAAGAACGTCTGTATGCACGTCATTTTTTTTTCCAAGAAAGCGTTCTTAGTTTCCATTGCTGTGTCTTCTGTGGTGCATTTTTCTGACGTAATTTAAAGTGTAAATGACTAATATTGAAGATGTGGAATAAAAAGAGATTTAGTGGAGAAATGGTATTAAATTTTTTAAATTCTTTGTAGTGAAATTTCTTTAACACGAAATGTAAAATTTCGTTACGAAAATGAGAGGAAATCGTGTAAAAACATAAGAAGAATTTTCATTTGCCAGTGTATAGTTAACTAATAAGCACACTCTTTTTTTTTATTAACTATGCTATGTCAATATTTTACTGCCCTTCCATTGGTATAGCAAAAAATTCTTATGCAAAAATAAACAAATAGATATTTTCTGAAAAATTATAATTTCGAAAATAAATTTTTTGGAGTCTCCGAAAGTGTACCTTACGAAATTTTTAGAAAAAAAAAGTTAATATTTATCATAAGCAAATTTTATTAAAAGATATTATAATAAACATTTTTGGTAAACTATTATTAACAGTTCTTTGTGAATATTTTAATACTTATAAAGAAAGGTCACTGAATTTACAAAAGTTGAATTTATTTTTTCACAATAATCCAACTAACTTATGCAAGGTCACTTGAATAAGTCATTTTTATTGCTAATATTATCGACTTTTTTTTTATAAAAAATTTAATCACCTTATTGATATTATATCATTAATAGCAATAATAAACCATATTTTATTTTTAAATACATTTGGCCGGTGGTTCTAGTGTATAAATAATTGCTGCCGTCAGTCATACCGCCTGACACGTAGAAGTTTCGGTGATCTTGTGATCGATGTGAGGTGTGCTTTTTTCATTCACATAACAATCAGCCTTATCCAATGGATTTATCTTTGATTCACAATAATAAAGATTACTGCACGATGATGAATTATTTACATCCGAAGCACTCTCATCCTTCTTACTTTGCGAAGTAGTTTCCATAGAAAATCTACGACGCAATCGCTGTGCTCGGAAATACTCAATTTCTTCTTGAGATATCCCACACATTGTTGTTGTGTCATCTGAATAATCGGAAACAACAACCGATGGTGTTCGAACATATCGAACTCCACTACATTCACTGCTTTGATAATCACTCAAGCAACTTTGGGATGATTGTCGACGGGAATTGGATGACAATCTATGATCTTCCGGAATTTCGACGACATTTTCTTCGAGCAATAGACGACTGGAAATACTAGTAGGAACTGTTATTTGAGTAATTTGCACTTCGGTAGTTGGTGAGTCTAAGAGGTTGTTGGGTTCAGCAATTGGCAATAGGGCTGGACGCAGTGGAAGATCAGTGATGGTGAGTGTTAAACGACGACCTTTGGTTTGCTGATGAGGTTCCATGGGTTGTTCTACGTCCATTCCAAGAGCGGAATCAAAACTTCCTCCTCTTTCCATTCGCGCTTTGGAAGTCCTCAGGCACCTCATGATTTCCTCTTCTGATGGAGACATCATTTCAAAGTCACTTGCATTCCTCTTCAAAGTAAGTTTCTTTTCAAGATCTTTTGATAGTGTTTCACAGGAAGAGGAGGACTCTATGATTGTTTTATCTTGGTGGGGTTTGTTGTTTTGTTCGATTTTTGTATACATTTTTGGTATTTTTCCTTTTTGGTTTTTTGTAGAAGTTTTCGATGATAGATTGATTTATTAAAATTCTAGCTCTGGTATCCTGTTGCGAGCAGTTGTTTTTTTTTTTATCACGTTAGTGTTTCTCCACTCAAGAAAGTCTGATTATAAGCCGGAAATAATGACAGACAGAATTTGGAGTGAGTGAACGAATTAAATGTGTACATTTACGATGTGGACGTTTCAACATCTAGATTTCAACTAGTAGTCAGTTCTTTGATACTCGTCCATTTATTTTTTTTTTTTTTCGTTCATAAACTGGTAGTATTGTGTGATCAGAGTTTCAACAAAGTGTTTTTATTTTTTTATCGTTTGCGTGCTGATTGTGAGAAACTTTTTTTTTTTTTTTTTTTGGTTATCATTATACCGACTAACGTCAGAGCAGTTATTGTGTTACTGTAAACACTGCGAGAAGTTTACCGAGTTTACCCCGACTGCGACCGCGACCGACCGAAGCGACTGATAAAGGGATTTGAAAATGTTGTATTGGGTTCCCGCAACTTTAGGCTTTTCCGATAAGATTCAACTTGTCGGGTTTTGTTGCTAATGTTTATGTTGTTTTATCGCATCATTCGTTTGAGTTTAAGTATATTTTTGCAAATGACACCCACTACCGCTGTTGTTGGGGGTCCACTTACTGGCTGCATTTTTTTTGTTGTATTTTTTGCTGCTGACGTCTGTTCAGTTGAATTAAGTAGAAAAATATTAAATTCATCATATGCAACCCCATAAAGCGCTACATGTGATGACACTTTTTGTGCGTCATTTAATGCTGTCAAACATTCGTAAATTTTTAATGGAGAAGAGATTTGGATGTTGAAATTTTTTTTTTAGGTGATTCAGCTGATTTGTTGTAAGTAGGTACCTACATAAGTTGCTTAATATTTTTTTTTGACGTTTATTATATTTTTTTTTCGTAGATATCTTACTTATCAGTCATTATTGTTTATGACCATCATCACATTGAGAGTATGTATATTATATGGCTAAAGGGGTAGTGTGCGGGTAATTACAGTTATACTCGTAGGTACTTGCGATAAATGTTGATAAAAATGCTATTTTGAAAATAAAAAAAAAAATAATAAATAAAGATAAACGTTATAGTCAGATAGATTGTGTTGGATTTAATTTTAAAACTAATGACTTTGTTTTACTAACGATGATAGTTGTAGTTAGTATCGCATTTATTCATTGGGAAACGCATCAAACGCATCATTAAGACAGAATCTAGATAATTTTTACTGACGGTGATAGTTGTATTTACTTTTTTTTATTTGAGAGTACTCTTACTTGAAACGTATTGAGATATACTTTCAGATAGCTATTTTACCTACAGATGCAGAAGAAGGGAAGGGAGATGACGCTGTGGGCAAGACAACGTTATTTTATTTTTACGTTGTTAGTTCGAAAATATTTTGCGGACTCGAAGGATATTTAAAAAAAATGTCCTTTCATACTTAAAAAATCCATGGTTCTAAATGGCTAAAAACTTTGTCGATATACATACATAAGTTTTAGTCCATAAAAAGATTTTTTCTCAAAAAAATTATAAAATTAAAAAAAAAATTTCAAAAAAATTTGTCACCTAACAACCAAGTGGAAATGATTTTGAACCATTAAAATAAAAATTGGTCACAAAATAAATTTTGGAAAAATAAAAGCCGAAAAAATTTTCAAAAAAAATTCTGATGGACAATTAGTAGAATTTTTTTTGAACCGTGATAGTAAAATTTTTTAAATTAATTTTTAAAAAACATTATAAAATAGATCAACAAAAATTCTGCCAAAAAAATATTAAAAACTAAATTTTGAACAAAAACTTATGTCGAAAAAAAATGTTTAAAAAAATATTGAATAAAAAATATTTGTCAAAAAAAAAAATCAATAAAGTCAAAAACCGTCAAGAAAAATGTTTGTGAAAAAAGTTCGGGCAAAAAATATTGACCAAGTGGAAATTGAACTGACAACCTAGTAAATTCAGTCCAATAGGCAATCAGTGTATCAGGTCATTTTTATTAACAGATTAGCTCCCAAGGTGTGTGTGTTAATTTTTTTTTTATAATTAGCGCGCACTCAAGGGGATTGTTATGTACCCTTTATATGTATGTATTTTCACTAGTCCCGTAGACGTCCAAAAAAAAGGACGGGGGGAAGTGTTGACAAGGAAAGTTAGTTTTCGTTTTTACTTCAGGGTTAAACCAAGTTAACACTGAATTCTTTATTTTTGTCATTTGATCTTTTTTGCCGTCAAAGTTTATGGCCCTGTTTCTTTAAAAAAAAAAATCATACAGGCGTCCTAGATTAAATTTTTTTTAAAATCCATATCAAAATGTAACATTCACTCTTCTGACTATGACAACAGACACCAAAGAGTGGCAGTAAATTCTTTATCTAGAATCATGTGATTATATATCATACATTCTTTATATGTCAGATGTGATTGCGATTGCGATGTTTTAAGTAAAACACAACAAGTGTTATTTCATGGCAAGTCAATTGACGTAGGTGCTTACACTAAATATAAAATTAACTCTGGATTTCCCAAAAAAATTGGGATGTCGTCTTCCTTCTTATATAAGAAACAACTTCAAACTGTTGTAGGTAGGTAATAGGAAATACCTTAATGTAAAATGTTGTATTTTTATTCTAATTGACCCTCAAGATATGTATATATTTTGTTGATAGAATTTTTTTTCTTTATCAGAACTAACGTCATATTAAAATTGTAGATATTTATTTAAAGTAAAATAAATGATATGAAGCCACAAAAGGTTTAGCTTCTTATTGTGCGTCATAAGAATCATGCTTTGTTTCTCTTAGTTCAGCTTGTTTCAGTTAGCCATATAAATTTTTAAACGAGCGAAGGTTAATTTTTTTCAAGGTCATCAGCATTTTTTTTTAGTATAAAGAGCACAGGATGCATTAAGTTATATTATTTTTTAAAGATAATGAAATAATATTACAGCAAGAAAAAAAACCTTTGATAATATAGTTTAGAAACAGAGAGACACCCAGAATTTTATTTGTATTAAGTCTACCAAAAGATATTAAAAATAACTTGAATGTTTCTCTTCTGATAACTTCTTATCATCAAAAACAAAAAAATATTTCTTGATAAAGACACATTAAAGTAGGTAGTTAACATTTATTTTGTTAATTGTTTTGTGCTCAAAACAAAACTATAGGGTTGGAAAGAAGATAAAATATTTTGTATTTGTCAGTCACTATGTTTAAGTTAAATAGGTACTTCCTAACAATCTTAAATAAACATTACTTTTTTTTATAAGGTCTTTGTTTGATTTTCTTTTATTTAATAAGATATGCAGTTATTTTTAGATTTTATAGATCAAGAATTCTAGGAAATGATGTTTATGAGTTCATTAAAAAAAAATTAAAGAACATTTAACCTTAGGAATTATGGAAGGACAACTTTTGTTTTTGGTATTTTTTTCGTTAAAATGTTTTTTTTTTTTATTTCTTGATGATATAAAAGTCAGCCAAACAATAAAGAATTATTTATAATTTTTCATATGAATGTTCACCAGTTACAAAAGGTGAACAAATCTGAACAGAAAAGAAATATATTAACTCGTGCCAAATCTTTCAAATAATCTCACTCCTCCTACGCCCAACGAAATTTTGGCTTAGGAACACATTATAGTAGGGGAGCCCAGGATGCTAAATCGGGATTTACTCGAGCGTCATTGAGACCTACTGGATTGCGAAGCTTAGATAATAGAAAGAAAAAAATGTAATCGAGCGCGTCAGACTTTCTGAGGGGGTGTTAAGTGAATCTTAAGAAAAGCTCTTACATAATAATCTGACGATTTGGATGTGACCCAAACTCGCGGCCATTATTAGAATGTGCAAAAAAAATTCGCTATTTTGAAATACCCGAGCGCGTCAGATTAAGATATATACGGTTCATCTGTATACCCTAAACGTACTGTCTCATAATCTGACGATTATCTGAAGGGATTCGCCTAACCTGACAGTTTTCATAATTTATATAGAAATCACAAAATAAATTAAGACGTTAAAAATATGTTGTAAACAGTACTATCTAGGCGGTCAGCTGTCATGGCGTCATCCCTACTACACAGTAACCAGGGTAGGGACGGTGTGAGAGAGTCATGGATATAGAAGAAGTGAGAAAAGAATAGAAACGCGGAGAGGGGAATACAGACATTACGTAGCTGCATGCATTAAACTTTATCGATTAGTTTTTCTTACTTCGGCTTATGGAAATCGTCAGATTATATATTTTTCGTGAACGTTGAATTATTTCCTTTAAAATGAAAAAAAATTTAGTCACGCTCGAAAAAGTCGAGATGTCGTTTTTTTTACAAGTTTATAACTCACCTACTTCTTAACGTCAATCAAAAATTGTCAGATTAGTAGAATATACACTTTTTAGCATATACATAACTAACTCACCCTACCTTAATCTGACGCGCTCGAGAATCTCTGACGATCAATTTTTTTTTTAATAATCTTACTTGCATCTTGTTCTTCCTTATTCCAATTCCATACTCGTCACTTGCTTTTTGCTTTCTTTGGAAAAATAAAAGATAAAAATTTTAAAATCTAGAAGATGCATTAACATTGAAATATATTATTTAAGCTCTTTAAAATAAGACTTTTCGTCTCGATCTAATGGTCAGCCCTACTGTTTCACTATTTGCCAGTCAATTCTCGTTACTTATTACTAGCCACTAGTTGCTCAAAAAAAAATTCTCAATTTGTCGCAAGTACAGCCGCTCGTGAAAAATAAACATTAAATTTCCCAATGGCACAGACAGGAGATAAACCCTAGACGCATGATGTTAAATTATTACCCACTGGCCAAAACGCCACGGACTACTACTATGCTATTTGCATGATAAAAAAAAATTGAACCTATTTTGGAATTACCCACAATAGTTTGTTTTTCAAAAACATCACCGTTATGCTAATTTTTTTTGTAAGCATTTGAAAAAAAAAACAGTTTTATTACTTTGAATAATATAGATATAAAGTTTGATCATAAATTAAGAAATAAATATATCCACCTACTATTTTTGTCAGAAACCACAACTTGACGTGCGAAAATAATCAATTTTGTTTTATTTACCACACACGTCTGGACAGACAGTCATATCAGTCAGACGCACTTAAAGATAACCACCGTTGTGATAAAAAATATTTTTGAAAATATAAAATTTGCACGAAAGAGCTAAAACTTTGAACCCATCACACAGGTTTACTTAACTAACTTATTGCCTTATCCTCTTGGTAATCCCAGTATCTTTCCTGAAAATCATTTATGTATCGACAAATAATAATTCATCCTTGGGATTTTATTATTATTGTTTTTTTTATGCAGTGTTATTTTTTTTTGATCGATTGATTGATATTTTTTTTTGATGTTGTTTTATTTTCAATTGGTATATCTACAACTTTGTGGCTTGAGCGCTTTTGCAGCTCACTCATCATCCAATTCTAAATACCAAATGTGAAAATTCATTTAAAATTCATTCCATAAATCTGCATTTTTCATCACGACCAACGACCGACGACAAAGAGCGAAACAAAAAAAAAATAAATAATATGCTTCCGAATATTTTTCATCTAGTTTATCTTTTTACACATCCAGAAATAAACTAACCAACCAACCGACCAACTTGTATAGCTTTGCTGACTGGCGGGAGCTACAATACAAACAAAGCATTAACCTACACCTCCTATTTTGCATTTTTGTTCGCGAAATATTCAAATTTATGAAATTGAGGGATATTCTTTTTTGGTCTGCTCTTTTTTATCTTCCGTTATATCCGGAAATCAGAAATAAAAAATACGGTATTTTTTAACCTACCCCCCCCCCTCGCCTTGCCAAAAAGTATACAGAGTTGTTTACTTCAAATTATTTTCAATCTGCATGACAAAATGAATGACAAAAATAAAAAAAATAAACAAATAACTGTATAGTAAAAATAAAATTAAATAAAATGTAAAACTTTGTAAGTATATTCAGTTTTGGTGAAAATAAATAAGTTATTTAACTGCAAGTTATGTTTGTATGATTTATGTTTTTGGAATGCATTTTAAAATAGGTAGCGTGAGTTTTATTATTTTTCATTAATTTTGTTAATTTAATAATTAAATATTTATATTTATTTATTCATAAGCCCAGAATTGTTATTAAGAATTTATAATTTCCTTTCCTTGATAAATGTTAAAATGTTACATACATCATTAATGGCAAATTTGCAAGTTGCAGCGTCCAATTTCCTCTTTTAAGGCTTGAGTCGTCGTCGGCTTATTCGCATAAGCCATCGACTTCAAAAACCCCAAAGAAAAAAGTGCAATGGTGTTAAAACGCACGATCTAGGCGGCCAATTCTGGTCTCCAAAACGCAAAATAACACGACCGGGAAATGACTGATGCAACACCCTTCGCTGTGCATGGTCAGCTGGCTTTAATTCTGAGTCAACTGAACATTCTGTGCATGAAGACGCAAATCTTTCGTCAAAATTCGGTGCATAATGGATTTGGAAACACCAATTTGCTGAGCTCTGTGTCGAATTGAGGTGGATGGAGTTTGAGCGACATCATCACGTACCGCTGCGATATTTTCGGTCGATCGACCTGGTCGAAGGCGAGTTGTTGTCTTTACATCAATGACAGACCCAGTTTCAGCAAATTTTTCCATGAATCGCTTTACTCTTTTGGAGCATTATTGTAACCCCAAATTGATCGCAATTTGCGAACTGTAGCCGCAAAACTTTCACCATTTTGGTAAAACAATTTCACAATGAGAATGCGTTGTTCATTCGTGTAGCGCTCCATTTTTATTAACCTTCTACCTTCTACTAACAAACAATAATAATTGTTCAAATGTCAAACAATGACACTTCGAATGGCCCCAAATTTAAATCTTGCGTTCTTGTTGGGACATCCTTTACAAGAAGTTTTACCTAATAAAAGCCATAAATTTATTCTTTCAATTTTTTTTAAATATAGTTATTTTGCAATTAAATTTTTAAACTTAAAAATTTGAAAAATAAATTGATTTAATTTTTTTTTAATTCAATCATTGAATCAATTTTTTTCAAAAAAGTACCTAATTGTATAATTTTTTATTTTGATGCTCTAAACTTATATAATGTATCTAAGTTGTATTTTTAATTCTTGAGACAAGATGTTTTTTGTGTTGAAAATTTTGAGAAATTTGTAAATTACAAAAATACTTCATATTCTTATGAATAAACAAAGTTATTGTTTTTTTTATTTTAGTTACGAGATTGTGGCTATTTGTTTTTATTTTGAATTTTGAACTTTTGGGATATTAAGTTAAGTTAGGATTTTCGCTTTGTTAACATTTAGGGTTTTCAGAATTTCTAGATTGTTGTTTTTTGTATCGACATAACTCTTTTTCGAAATTTCTAATTTTCTTAATTTTTGATTTTTCAAAATTTTAGTTTCTAAAATTTGGCATTGTGGGATTTTTATTTTTTCTCGATTTCGAACAAATAAAAAGTTTTTTTCAAAAACTTTTGTCATCGTAACTTCTCAAAAAAAAAAAAATTAAGATAACATACTCGTAGTAGGAACAGAGTAGCCCTTGGCAACAAGTTTAGTGCGTAGGACAGTCATGACGAAGGCCTGGGTTCGATTCTCAGCTTCGTTAAAAAACAAAAATAAAAATAGATTGCATCTCTCCTCCATTTCTGCAATAACACGCACACAGGAATGGTTGATAGTTTTAAGTCGCTTAGGTTCTTCATGGACTGTCGCTTTACCAAATTTATTTTTTATTAAATAGAAACAAGATGCTTTTACACACAGAAATGATAACTAATGTTACCAAAGTAAAACTTTCACCTTATGTTTCGCAAATTTTAAATTCCATAAATCGTCTATGCACCTTTTAATGGAAACCGCAGTGCGTGGAAGAACTTATTACGAACATGCTGTTCCGATGCTCTTCCCATTTAACTTGGCACGAGAACGATGAGATCCAAATCAATTTAAAATTCCATTTTAAATTTCCACAAATTATCGACCATTTACCTACCATCGCAATTCGATTAATATTTTCGTTTGCTTTTGGCAATGCAAAACTATACGAACTATAAGCTACGAAGTATTTCAATTCTTCAGAAACAGGTACCTACCTAATAATAATAATTATTACTTTGGTGAAGCCTGATGGAGCGTTAAATGATGTAATTATCATTTGCATATAATGCAAATAATTTTGCAACGTTCATTTTCTGATCCAAATGGATGCCCTTGGGATCTCTGGTATGGTATACATTAGCATGTTGGTTAACTCAAAAGTGTGTTCGTGTTCGAGCTAATCAAATTTCCGGGTCTATTTATGACGCTTTTCATTATTATGATAGAAATATCGCCGTGGCTGTATTTCGTCGTCGTCGCGTCGACTAAAGAAATGTGTCACACAAATTAACATGAAAACGGTAGTGATTGTTATATGCTCGATTAGGCATGAAACAAGGTCTTGTTGTAATAGATTTTGAAGCAAGATGACGGGTAAAATATTGTGTTTGGACGTGTCGTGGTTATTACTAGGACGAGGATCGTATAATAAATTACCTAGTGAAAATCTATTTTCTCCATTATTACGGGGACGGTATAATAACTAAGGTGGCAACATTTTTGAACAACGAATTTTTGTAGGACTTTTAAAAAACAAGCATTTTTAAGTATGAAAGAGGGTCAATCTCCCCCTTACCTGATACCTGATTGGTTTTATTATATAAATAATTTTTATTCAGCATAAGAATAGACTTGTACCCTTCTTAAGAAACTTACCTCCATCCTCAATTGATGTGGTGAAATAATACGAAATTGTCAAGGATTCTTGAAAAAAGTTTGCATCAATACCTAGACCTACCTGCCTTCAAACCAAATAAAACTATTTAATACAAAAAAAAAGATTATCCCCAAGAAAAAGAAGACGTCCTCGGTTGTCTTGGATCTGCCGTAAAAAAGATAGTTATTCGATACTTGAAATCCAAATGGTTTAGGGTTAGGTTTTTTTTTTTTTGATACTACTTCAACATTAAATTGGAAAAGTTTTTCATTTTGCTTGTGGATGGTGATGTTATAGTAGTGCTATTGCTTACTTAAACGTTTACCATGCACTACTACTTCTAGTTGTTCTATATTCTTATTAT
Organism: Syrphus vitripennis; assembly: GCA_958431115.1. Lineage (NCBI taxonomy): Eukaryota > Metazoa > Arthropoda > Insecta > Diptera > Syrphidae > Syrphus > Syrphus vitripennis. The sequence continues at coordinate 103,925,204 of OY288108.1, read as the reverse complement.
AAAGACGATGCTCTTTGGTTCTTTTTTTTTAAGTATTTGACTTGAATTTAGTTTTGCAACGATTCTTGAACTAAGCTTTACCAATAACCTGTATTGTATAACTATTGAAATGTTTAAGAAGTTAAAGGTTTGGAATTTTCGCTAATTTGGTATGGTATTTCTGTATCTTTGTATTTCTAGTAATTATTGTTTTATTTGTTTATCTTTTTTGGAATCAACATGAAAATGAAATGTAAGGCGATCTTGCCTCGTTTTGGGGAGACAACGTTTTTTTGAATACAAATGCTATTGGATGAAAGGTGATATAATTTATTCCATATCTTCAAACATCGACACAGTTGGTTAGCTAATTTTTAAGAAAAACGCCGTGAAATATTAATCGACTAAGTAAGTTGAATGCAACGAAGTGAATTAGCTGATTTAAACAGTCAAAGTTTACTAAAATCAACCAAGCAACTTAATTACCTACAATTATAGCTGAATTTTACGATATATTTCGATAACGATATAACACAAGAAAATTGAAAAATTAAATGAGGTTATTAACAACCAGATGATAAGATAAATATAGCGAAGTAAATTGGGTAATTTGTGCAAAGTCTGCTTGACTATTTTTAGAGGGAAAATGATCTCGATAACTTATTGGTTGTTAATTCGATTGTTTTTAGTCGATAATTTCTACTTGCGACTATTATAGGGCAAGTTTTGGATTCGTGCAAAAAATCGATTTCGAGATATTAATCAGACCTAACATTACGATGATAGATAGAGAACGCGAAAAAAGTGAGTCCCGCAATTCTGTCTGTCTGTCTGTCTGTCTGTCTGCCTGTCTGTCTGGCAGCCTAAACTACTGAAGCGATTTTCTTCAAACTTTGGACATAAGGTTTTGGGAGACTGGCTAGAGGGGAAATCGATTTTTTTTTAGCTCCAAAAATAACGGTACCTGTCATAGTACCGTTTAAACAAAACATTTTCATCTCGAAAACGGCTCTAACGACTTTGATGAAATTTTTAAATCGGGTTTGTCAAGTAACATTAATAATTTAGTCAAAAAATATTTTTGAAAAAACCGTTATTATACTTGCCATAGAACTGGATTTTTGGTTTTCGGTTTTCTTGTAAACCATTAGACGGATAAAGGAGGTGCTATAAGAGGCCATGAGAGCAATAGTGGCGTAACCCATAAAATTCACTTTAGAGCTACGAGAGATTTAAGAAACAGGATTTCTTTAAACATTTTTTGTATTTTCCTTTTGACATTTTTGATTTATCTAAAAACGTGCAAGAGTTTGAAAAAAGACATACTTTGTAGGGCAAGCTTTTTTTTTTTAATTCAACATTATTTTGGAGTGGGTTACGCCACTATTGCATTCATGGTTTTCTGTAAAAACTAAGAAAAAAGAAAGGTTACGCCAAATTTATTATATATTTTTTTTTTATTTCTTTCATAGTTGATATTTTAACAACATAAAATTATATGTACATTTTTACTTATTTTTTAATGATTTTACTACTCGTCTCGTCAAATATTTCAATTGGCACACCTGTTGACGTTTTTAAATTATTTTAAAAAAAGTAGTGGCATAAATTGAAGCAGTTATATTAAGTCTCTCTTTTTTTTATCATTTATTTAAGGTTCCTCAAGCTGGTTGAGTTTTTTTAAGATCCATGGATTTTATCTTTTTTACATTTACCTCTTCGAGTAAAACATCAATTTTATTGAAATACTCATAAAAAATTGAAAATGTTTTATTTTTTTCGAAATGTAATTACTGAATTTTAAGCCATTCAACCTTGGAATTGGAAATGGACATTTTCCTGTTTGTGATATTTTCTTCCAGAGATTTTGAGGAAAAAAAATCAGATGAAGTAATTTTCAAAATTTTGGCCGAGGAAATCATATTTACCCAATCATTTGGGACGAAGATATCCTTATAATTTTTTTATTCTTCTCTATTAAACCAAAATCTTGGTCAGATGGCAAATAGAAATGGCCACTAACTAAAAATTTATGGTGCATTTCTTTAACCACAAAATCGGGATGGGATACCAAAAATTGCCACAACAGTGAAAGTATTTTATTTCTATTTTGGCCCCACATTGGACAGAATACATAATAATTTGTTTATACCATCCTATGTACGTTCCCTAAATAATATATAAAACAAGATCCAATTTTCTGAGGTCCCCTTGACGCTGTAGATTCAACCAAACATATGCACATGTGAACTTTTTCACTGCCCATATTATGTAGTATACCAAAGCAAAAGATCACAATCTATACCGAAGCAAACACTTTCTGAGAGAAGTATGAAGGTTACGCCACTATTGCATGCAAACTATGATCAAATCATAAAATGCAATAACACTTTTTTGAGTGCCATCTAGTTTTGAGTGTAGATAGCTGCATAAAACTATTTTTGTATTAAAATAGATATATTGAGCGACCCATTTTCATGAAAAACTCAATTTTGAAAAAAGTGGGTTACGCCACTATTTCACTGACATGAGGCATATCAAAATTTTCAAAAAAATATTTTTTGTATTTAAAAAAAAAAAATCAATTTTTTTTTTAAACTCAATATTTTGAAAATTAATAAATATTTATTTTAAAATTTGGTTTAAGTTTATGCTAAAAATGTGCATACCAACTTTTTTTTTATAAAAATACTTAAAAAAATTATGTACATATGTATATAATAAATTATTTTTTGAAAAAACAGCTCTAACGATTTTTGAAATTTTTTTTCAAAAACTTGTATTTTTATGATACATAAGATGGCATTTTCAGTTTTAAGATTAAACTTCTTTTTTTTTGGCTTATTCAAAATTCAAATAATGAATTGCAGTTTTTTTCATATTTTTACTTGTGGCTATAATCGATAGTAGGTAGTTGGGTAATATTGTATTTTTTTGGGTTGACTTCAAAACCAAGATGTTATCGCACAAAGGAGCAACTCCGTGCGACCTAGTCGTGCAATTTATTTTTAATCGAATTGCCTCTGCAGTTCTATGCCAAGTAACAACTAGTTACTATTAACCAAGAATTGATTATTTTTGACACTAAAATGTTTCTACGTGATGATTGGCTACAATAAAGTCATAGTTCAAGCTAACATCACCTGTAATGGAATCATCTTCATTTATATTAAACTGTTCACATACAACAAAATTAAATTCTGTAATGTAAGGGGCACTGAGTGGAAGGGGCGACCAAGTAAAAGTTAAAAATAAAAGAACACAAACGATGCTTCAATGTACAAGGCTTTATTGCAACTGACTAGAATCTAAGTTATAATTTACAATTTGGGTATTTTAATATATGCGAACTGTTAAAGTTTCATGTTATACCAAACTGTAACAATCGAACGATCGGTGGATTAAGAACATGATAATGAAGTTTAGCTAAATCAGTAAATGAAATATTAAAATACAGGGTACTAAGTTAAAAGCAATTGAATTATATGAATCTCTTACAACTCCACTCCTCTTTGAGAAACGAATCGTCCTCGATTTTCTTACAGTTTGTTACATTCATTAAATTTATATATCAATTTTATATAATTTATATGTATTTTCAATTTTTGTTTGTATAATCAATAAAGAAATATTAATGTTATTAACAGATAATTTAATTAATTAATTGATAATTTAGAACAAATCAAAACATTTTTATTTGAATAGATTACAAAATGAAATCTTGTTTCTTTTTCTTCTTTTCGAATAGTACATAAAATACTTGACATTACAAATTTGAACAATTTTAAACATAAATAGAAAATAATTTTCATATCTTAACATTGATACGTTGAAATAATTACTCAGCAAAGTATGGTTTCATATTTTCAGGAGATGCAACTCCTTCGTATTGCTTTCGTGAAATTTGTAAGTTATCTAAATCTCTAATTAGATATCTGTCATTTGGAAGTGCTTTTATTATTTCGAATGGGCCTTTATATTTGGCCAAAAGCTTTTTATTAACACCAGGTGTAGTAATTACATTTTTTATCAAAACAAAATCTCCTACTTTATAAGGATATGGCTTTTTGTGATGCTTGTCAAAATATACCTTGTTAGCTTCCTGGCTACGAACAGTCTTTTCTTGTGCTTGCTGTCTAATTGAATCTAAATCTCTTGTATCTTCTGTGCATATATGCTCTTCAAGATATTCACGGATGTTGTCATGAATATCACCCCTCTGTCGGATTCCAAAAAGCAGCATGCTCGGGGAGAAACCAGTACTTTTGTTCTCAAAATTGTTAAGTGCAAATTCAACTTTGCTTAAGTGTTTCGTCCAATCACCCGGTTTCAATTCACTTTCTTTGGCCAACATTGGAGTTAAACTCCTGTTTATGCGCTCTACCTGGCCATTCGATTGAGGAGAACTAGTGGCTATTTTTATATGCTGTAAACAATTATTTTTACAAAAATCAGAAAATTCTTCTGAGGTGAAACAGCTACCACGATCAGATACAATCCGTAAAGGCTTACTATAGCTTGAGAAATACGACTGCAAACATTTTATCACCTCATTTGTGTTGGTTGTTCTAACTGGATATAGTTTTGAAAATTTTGAGAAACCATCCACAACCAAAAACACATGCTTTTTTATGTTACGATCCGAAGAAGGCAATGGACCATAATGGTCGACGTGGATGGTATCAAAGGGCTTGTTACCTTTAGGAATATTGTGCAAAACACCTTCCTTTTTTCCTGTCGGTGGAGAAAAATGCATACATTTCAGACAACAGTTAATGTAATTTTTTATTTTAGATTTCATTGCAGGAAACCAATAAGTCTTTCTTAAGAAATCGTAGCATTTTTCAACACCCACATGACATAACGCATCATGGTGAGTCTGAATAACATTTCGTTCCATTTGCGATGGTACATAGAAAAATATTTTTTTGTTTATTTTTCTATAAACGAGTCCATTAATTAGTTCATAAGAGGAACTTTCTCTCTCTTCTAACATCTTGACCAATCGCTGAATGGTTTTATCTTTTTGCTGTGATGCGGCTAATGCATTCTCAAATGAGTCTGCTTCCACAATCATCAAAACGTTGTGCACTCTGCTGAGAGCATCAACATGACCCATCTTCTTACCATCCCTATGCTCTATCGAATAGTCGTATTCTTGGAGTTCCAAGGCCCATCGCGATATTCTGGGATTCGAAAGTTGTTTGTTAAGTGTCAAAGTAAGAGACTTACAATCAGTGACAATCTTAAATTTTATCCCAGTTAAGTATATATTAAAACGCCTCATGGCATATATTATGGCTAAGGTCTCCAACTCATATGAGTGGTATTTTGACTCTTGCTCGGTGGCACGCTTAGAAAAAAAGAATATTGGATGAAACAACTTGTCTTCCTGACGTTGCAGTAATACTGCACCAAATCCAAGACTGCTCGCATCGCAGTGCAGTTCAGTTTCAGCATTTGGATTATAAATACTCAAAACTGGTGAGTCAATAAGTTTTTCTTTTAAAGTCTCAAAAACAAGAAGTTCTTCTTTGCCAAAAATAAATTTTGCATCTTTTTTAAGAATATCATATAAAGGCTTAGCAATGATTGAAAAATCTTGTATAAATTTTCTAAAGTAGGAACATAATCCTAAAAAAGAATGTAACGCTTTACTATTTGAAGGTACTGGAAAATCCTTCACAGCACGTTTACCATCAGAATTTGGACGTATACCACTAAACGAAACCTCATAGCCTAAGTACGTAATTTTTTCATGCATAAACATGCATTTATCAAACCTAAATTCTAAATTATTTTTATGTGCTATTGAAAAAACCTCATGCAAAATTTGAAAATGTTCATCTTTTGATTCAGTCGCGACTAATAAATCATCAAAATATATTCGGAGTTTTCCAGAACGAATAAGAGTTTTGAATTTTTGCTCAATAAATTGCTGAAAAATGGCTGGTCCATTTTTAAGCCCACACGGAACAACGAGATATTCAAATTGACCTAGAGGGGTCACAAAGGAAGTATATTTTATAGATTCCTCGGACATTTTAACATGTTGAAAACCGCTTTTCAAATCAAGCAATGAGAAAAACTTTTTCCGTCTCAAACCGTCTAACATATCTTCGATTAAAGGAATCGGGAAATTATTCTTTAATGTAATTTTATTTAATTGCCGAAAATCTATACATAATCGCAGCTCACCTGATTTCTTTTTAGCCAAAACTATCGGCGACGCATAATGTGAGTTACTCTCACGAATAATTTTCTTTTCTAAAAGATCGTCTAAAATTTTTTGAAGTTCGATTTTATGAGCATGCGGTAATCTTCTAGGTGCACAATTAAAAACACTGTTCGTATCCGTTAACGCGATTTTCATCTTAATTTCGTTTTCATTTGCATCAGTTAAAATTTTACTATAAGAAACATTTCCAAAAGCTAAATCTCTAATTTTATTTTTATCTTCCAGGCTTAAATCTTCATTAATTTTCAAAGTAATTTTATCGTCACGATCATCAAACGTATCAATATTAAAAATTTCTTCACTAAAATCACACACATTAGAATTATTATCATTTTCATTCAAATTTAATATTTTATCTCCTAAAGTAAACTTTAAATTTGTCTTCTGTAAAAAATTTCTTCCTAAAATAATTATATTTTTCATTGTGTCATTTTTGACAACATATAAACATAAATTCGTAAAACATAAATTATTAATCTTAATGTTGCAATAAACCTTACCAAAAATAACTAATTTACTGTTGTTGATTCCCACGTAGTCATGCATTGTAGAGTCGATCGATGTCATCAAGTAAGGTGGTATATATTTTTGTTGGATGAAGCTGATTGGACTGCCAGTGTCAATCATTGTCTTGGCTTCGAGTTTTGTTGTAATTGACTCGCTGATGAATGTATACTCAAAGACTCCATGAAAATCGTCTAGGAACGTAGTCTGATGTTGTTATTTGGGAATGTCGTCATCTTCAAGAACACACACGGCTGATTCTGGACAATTTTTTATGCCGTGTCCCATTTTGCCGCATCGAAAACATGAACCCTTGTCCCTGCGTGGCTTTGGGCAATTGGTGAGAACGTGACCAACATCATTGCAATTAAAGCACCTGAATCGGCTTTTGGAACTTGTGTTAGGAACTGGTTTGGGGTCAATTGTCACTTTTTTGTAGCCCGATGGTGCTGGCTGGAACTCTGCTACCTTCATTTTTTCATACCTTCTCAGAATTCTCTTGAGATCCGCAATACTGTTAGCTGTGAGTAAAATTTGTTTGTTAGACATTGTATCGGGTATACCTTTAATTATGTAATTCATAATGTCTTGCTCCTCGATATCAGCTGAGCTTGCGATCTCTTGCATGATGAGCACATATTGTTGGATGTTTTCGTCTTTGTGCTTTTTCCTATTTCGCAAAGTATGGTGAACATCTGACGCAGTTGCATGTTGTTGAAACTCGTTGATTAGAGCTGTCTTAAGTTCACTCCAAGAATGACATGACACAGATCTTAAAAAGAGTTTAGCTGTACCCTTTAGCAAGCGTTGAGCGTATATAAAACATTTGGAGTCATCAAATTTGTAGATCAGTTTGGATTCTTCGATGCTTTTGATCCATCTCGTCACAGGAAAATTGTCGTCTCCGGAAAAAGTTTGAAGGGAATCTTCAATGTCTCTAAAAGAAAAAACGGGATGATTCACCTCGGCAGGTTGGTTTAACTCAGCCAATTTTTTCTGAAGCAGACGAATTTCCTCCTTTCTTGCCACAATTTGCCGTAAACTATCCAGCCGCTGCAGCACCAATCTATTTTCCTCCTCCAGCTGCGAAGATTCCTCTGAATTCTCCTCATCAAGTTCATCATTCTGCGGAAAAAGTTCTTCGATTTGGGGCTCTCCAAGTTGTTCGATTCCTTGCTCCAAACGAATCTTCAAAGCAGTCTTAAGCCCATTAGTTGCCAGCCCAAGTTCGGCCAGCTTGTCTTTTAATTGTTGCACAGTAGCGATTTCAATAAATCGTGAAGCTCGTGTCGTCATTTTCGTATATGTTTAGTATTTTATTAGATTACGTTTAAATCGCCAAATAAATATTTTTTTTTGCATAAAAGTTTCGTAAGATAAACTATCAAAAATTCATAAGGTTTTTTGGCGCATTTAACTTAAAAAAAATCTTTAAAAAAACTACGACGTGACTGTACTTTTATCCCACTTCTGAGGATGTAAGGGGCACTGAGTGGAAGGGGCGACCAAGTAAAAGTTAAAAATAAAAGAACACAAACGATGCTTCAATGTACAAGGCTTTATTGCAACTGACTAGAATCTAAGTTATAATTTACAATTTGGGTATTTTAATATATGCGAACTGTTAAAGTTTCATGTTATACCAAACTGTAACAATCGAACGATCGGTGGATTAAGAACATGATAATGAAGTTTAGCTAAATCAGTAAATGAAATATTAAAATACAGGGTACTAAGTTAAAAGCAATTGAATTATATGAATCTCTTACAGTAAACAAACCTAGTAGAACTTTTTTCAGCTCAATTACCTATAATAAGTTTTCTAAAAAACCTTTAAACCTTTTTCTAAAAGTGAAAAAGTAATTAAGCATATACGCCGTCGATTTACCTCTGAAAACATCACAATTTCATTATAAATCAACTTGAGATTTTCAAATTCTAAAATTATATTTATGCAATTGACTGTGGGAAGCATGTACATATGTATATGTATTCAGGTACATTCCAAAAATTACTCAGCAATGTTGTTGTGTTTATAATTCTAAAACTAATTTAATCGTAAGCTGGTATCTAATCCTTTTTCCAAGCCCTCTATTTGGGAATTGGCTTTTTTCACACAAGGAATTCCTCGTATAGAGCTTCCCGTTTTGAAATATTATCTCATGAATATATATATAGAGTCGAAGAGACAGAAAGCAAGAGCAAGAGAGAGACAAAAAATCCAGATTATCTTAAAACTTGTATAACTACACTAGACTGCATTGTATGCAATTAATATTGGATTTATTATATAATTTATATATTTTTTTTTTTTTTGGAAAAGCTTTATTCTTTCCATAATAATAATATGAAGATACAAAATTATGCAAATCTACAAAAGGATTCTCATCCAAAGAGTGTGAAAACAAAAAAGAGGAGGAAGTCAAAGTTGTGCATCCTTAAATCCTCGTGTGCTGTTGGTTGGTATAAATCTCATGTCTGCATAAATCCCATGTGGAATTATGGAATTATATTGTGCAAAAGTTAAAAAATTTGTCTGCGAGCAGTTATGTGAACTCAAATTTGCAACGAAACTTAATTTTTGTATTTGCCAACTTGAATGGGTTTCAAATAATTTATGTTTATCCGATGGTGTTAAAATTTATAATTAAAATTTTTTATTTGTTAAAGCACAAAAAAAAATGTTTGAATTGGAATCGAAAAGCAATACGATTATATCAATAAAAAAAATTGTAATAGAAAATTTAAAGAAATAATGGCTTTTTGTCGGTATAAATAAATAAATCCCTCATATTAAATTGGGATTTTATCAGAACTTAAAATTTATGCTTTGCAATAAAGCTAAATTAAATTCCATTTAAAAAATATGAAACAATCTATTAGCACTTTTTTTTGTTGGCTATTAATTTATTAGGAGACTGTGTGATTTAGTGCTATATGGAACGTGACCCTACACTTTGGGTTACGTTCCATGTAGCACTAAATCACTTGGATGATTTTTCTCATTTTTCTCTGCAGTTCATTAAAAACAACCCAAAAAGAAAAAAAAATTAAGAGAATCGTAGAAATCTACCCCTTTCCTTTTTCTCATTGTTGAAATTATATTTATGTATTTATTGCTCAACAAGTTTTTCGGAACATTAATAATTCATTTTTACGGAGCTTTAACAATTAAATAAAAGAAAGGGGTTTATAAAAAAATATATACATATTTTTAATATACATATTATGAGAAATAATGAGAAAAGGGTATGTACAATTGTATAAGCTAGTACCCCAAATTTTTGATGATCTGCAAAATCGTGAATAGAAATGCAAAAAAAAACTAAAAAAAAAAACTCCTCGCGCCCATGTTCTTGCATATGTCAAAGCTTCCATCCATGATTAAGCCCGCGCTTGCATCTCCGATTACGTCTGTGCTTGCATTGAATCTGTAAAAATATTAACAGACAAAAAATAAATGGCTCCGTGAAATAATGTCGATCGACCTTATTTCAAAAAAAAAAAAAAAAAAATATAGGAAATAATATCAAATGGAAGTGTATTTTTCTTTCGTCTTTATTTTCATTATATTTCACTACATCGAATAAAAGTGAAATCAAATCGAAAATAAATATGGAAATGAAGCCGAAAAGATACATATTTTGTGTACGAGGCTTATCAGCCATCTCCAACTGGCAATAATGTAGAATTGTTAATGAAAATAAAAGCGAAAGATTTGGTAATAATATAGAAAATATTTGGATATGAAGTCAAAATTTAATAGGTTACACAAAAAAGAAATGTTCTATAGAATATTTTTTCTCTCTTATCAGATCGATGTGCCTGCATTAACCGTTAGACTGTGGACTTGTTAACCACAAGTACATAGGTACATATGTACACATAAATTTATTTCGGTAGGAACCACGGACAAGTCAAACTGATGTCTAAAGAAAGTGAAGTGATTGATTGTGAATTATTTGAATTTGAAATAATTTCAGGCATGAGGAAAAATAGCAAGCTGCTTCAACCTTTCAAATTTACAAACGAAGTAAAGTTTCGAGTAATTTAAAATATTATAGGTTTTATCAAAAAGATTGTCGCGCTACCATCGTAATCGCCGCGCCGCCACGCCCTGCATTCCATCGCCTGTTCCCCCAGCCGGCCACTCCATCCACGTTATTCAATTAATAGATATTTTACTCAATATAATTTTATTATAATGTAATTTTCTTTGTACCCAAAAACAGGTAAAAGCTGAAAAAAATTCATTTACAATATGCTACCAGCCCATTAGAAGGGTTCAACACGATTTTATTAAGCAAATTGGCTAAACGAGGCAATTTTTTTAAGTTTGTTGGTGTATTATTAGATCAAGATTTCAGGAAACCAGTGATCTTCTTAAATTTTTTAATGTACGAACCGAAAAAAAACATGTGATCGCCATTTTGTCATTGAAAAAACACTAAATAATTTGGATGAGAGAAGAATTTCAATAGTTGACTTTTTTAATCAGTTAACACAAAAAGAAACTTCTATCGGATCAACTTAAAGTAGGTAGCGATTTCGATCATGAGTATGTTATCTATTATTGCCAATACAAGTATAATGTAATATAACATTATGTACCTTTAAGTTTTTGTGGAATTAAAATTTCGTCGAACAAAAAAATCTTAAAATTCGACGTTACTTTTTCGGAAAAAAGTCGATTCGACATTATTGCCTTCTTCTTTACTTCACGGCACCACTTAAAATTAAGTTACAATTTTCGATTTATTAAAAAATAAAAACAAACGTACCTACACAGGTTCTTTGTTTACTTATTTCTATTTTTCAAACAGAAGAAATTTTTTGTCGAAAATATTTCGAAGACTTTTAATTTGGACAGTGACACTTATTTGCAACCCAATGTATTTAACCTACCCCTACATAAAATGAATTTGTTTATATTCGCCTCTCATAACCAATTCGCCAATAATAAATAATGAATATGAAACAACCACACATATAACACCTAACAACAAAAAGGAACAAGAGACAAAAATAAACTATTTTCTTAATTTTTTTTTCTCTAATGCTCGCTCACTTGTCATTGTCACATCAAGAAGCTCAAACATCATCTAAAAACATTTACCTACCGAGTATCGGTCAACATCTCATCTCTTCTCTTTTTTTTTTCGCCGCAAATTCATTTTCTATCAATTTACAGTTTTTCTTTATAAAATAATAACATTATTGTTAATTTATTTGTTAATATGTCAAGATTATTTTTTGCAAAAAATTTATTTGACTAAAAGTGTTTGCTTTCAATTCCAATATGGCGTCGATTGTAGTTTTTGCTGTGAACCGTCGACGTTGTGGTCCATGAAGATTGGGGCAATTGTTTTTTTTTTCGCTTTGCCCGTTAAAAAAGGTTCGTTATATTTAAGTTCGAAATAAGTTTCAAATTTATTTTTTATTATAGAAAATTACTATTGAATTGAACAAAACGTACTACTTCTACCAACAGGGATGATGTAGAATCTATTTTTGTTTTGTTTTTAAAAGCTCTATAGCGATCATGATCCTGAAGGATTGTTTTATTTTTTGTGTAGTGTATTTCTTTGACGACAATGATGGCTTACAAAACGTGGGCTAAATACCACGGATAGAAGGTACCATTAGGTCATTTGCAGTTTGGCCGAAGTGTTTGTATTATTGATTTTGAAGAAATGGTAAGGAGTTTGTTTTAATTCACTACATTTTATATATTTTGAATCTTTTTTACAAAAATCAATGGTCAATAGGTACTACAAAGCCCAATTTCTTCAGATTCCATTCAATTTATTCTTGTCATTAAGGATGAAAATTTTACTTAAATGTCGAACATATCGTTGCACTTCTAAAATATTTACTTAATTCGAAAACATCTCGAACTAGTTCAAGTTAAAGGGAGTTTCGACTACATATTTGATTCCGTATTTTAGTATATTTTTAGTTTGAATGTATCCACTTAATATCCAAGAATAAAAAGACATCGTAAAATTAAAATTTTAACATACTTACTGTCCGATTTAAAGTATACTTTAATTATTTTATTATAGTGGACTAGATTGTATTTGTTTTTCACTCCAGAATTAAACTTTAAACATGAATCTACTAAGTTAACTGTTGTTGAATTGTATAAAATAAACAAAATTCTTTCTCAATTGAGTATTTGCACTTAACACCTCATACACTCAAATTGGAAGAGTTCTAATTGCGATTGATACCATTACCAACTATAAATGCGATTGAATAAACGAACAATAGAAGTATAGTATTGCTAACCAAAAATCCTAATGAACTTGCTCATATATAAGTACTCGTATTTCTACGAAATAAATTCGAAAATCCACAAGCCACGTACTCTAATTAATTTTCTAAAACAAAAGTTCAAATATTTCATCGGTGATATGTAGGTACATATCCTTAAATAAGGTAAATTGTTTGGTGTGGGTTTTCGTGCATTTCAATTTTGCTATATTTCCTGACATTTCAAAAATCTCAACGTATTTGGGAGTTGTGTGTTTGAGGTTGAAATTCGCATACGCATTTTAAGTAATAAGCATAAATTCTGATGAAATTTATCGCAAAGGCGAAAAAAGACTCTTCTTTCAGTTTTTTTTTTTTTGACATCATAATTGTAATTCCAAAGGATCGAATTCTCACTATGATTATATTTTTGTCAATAACTTTTAATGAAATTTTAATTTAATTGGAGCTAGGAAGGCATGTAAATTTGTATGAACATATAAATTATTATGTTAATTTGATGTAGTTCGGTTTTTTATAAAATTGGATAAGTGTTCGATTGGAAAAGTTCTTAAGTGGAGGCCAGGCACCAGTGGAAGCTTTTTTTCTAACTTCTCGTCACTCGTTACTTTTTTTTTTTGAAAAAAATCGGTTACTAATTGTAGTTTCTACATTTCTATACAAAAAAGATTTTAGAGCATTTTTTGTTGAAGCTATAGAACAAATTGTTTCATAAAAAAGGTTTATCCAATTTTCATTGGCGTTTCGCCATTTTCAGTTTGGGCACTCTATGTGTCATGTCATGATTGAATTTTGAAGTTTGTGAACGAGAAAAAATGAGATAGAAAGTCTGTGCGATGTTAGAACTGGGCCGCCCTACTTACTTAGTTCCTTTAGTTTCTATTTCACCTACTACGCCATCCGTTCCTGGAGATGTATTTCAGCTCTCTCCACCTCTCTACTTGGCTTGGTCGTCTGCTTATGTGAATGAAAGGGTTCCATTGCATAGCTTGACTGCTACTTACGTCTTCGTATGATAGAACCAATGGGTTTCTACCCTGTTCTCGCATGAAATTCACCATTTGAGATTCGATTTGGTCAGAAAATCCTCAAAATGTTGAGTACTTAAGGACGTTTGTAGCTGTCTAGTGGTGGCAGTAGTGACTTTCCAAGTGCTGCACCCGTAAAGAAGATACGATTAGAGTGGAATTATATCTCTATATCTTGGACAGCATACCAAACGGAGCCTTTGCTTTCTCGATTTGACTGTTAATGTCTTGTTCAGTTCCGCCACCAGTAAAGACAACACTTCCAAGAGATTGAAAATTGTCAACCACGAGGAAGTTCCAAGGCTGATAATTTTTGTTTTTCCCGTATTCATCTTTAGCCCGACGACTGACTGAATCCCCTCTGAATTGTTTTATGAAGCTCTTTGTTTGCCCTAGCTTGTTTGCCCTGTGTTCGATTTGAGACCGGAGTGAACTCTGAGCGGTCTGAATGTCCCCAGGTTTTTCTTCGGTTTAGAATTGAGAGCTGTTAAAAGCCAAATCAGCTGTTGAAATTTTATGAAGCACATTTTTTTACTACAAATTCAGATCGTACAGATAAATTTTGTTAGTAAATATATGAAAATATACAAAAATGGACGAAAACGAAGATCGGTGCATATCCAAGAACACAGCTGATGAAACTTTTAGCACTGAAAGTGTTCGATGTTAAATAAAAACCTGAGTAGCCCTGGGTTTTTTTGACAATTGAATGACGTTCCTCCCAGGGCGCCCTGCAGCGGATGACGTTGAACAGATCTAGAGTAAAATCATGTTGATTTCGGGAAACGAAGTTAAATAATAATTGAACTAAAATGAAGTAAAATCGATGTTCGTTCGCGAACTATACAAACCTACAACCAACTCCGTTTAAAAACCAGTGAAGCTATATAAGTTCAAGAATTTTCTATAAATTGATTTTTCGATCCTCCCAACAGACAACAATGAAAGTATAGACGACAAAAAAAAAAACCAAGTTTTCAGACTAATCTCCCAAATCTTGACAAATGCCCCCAAAAATTCTTTCTCATCTTATTTTTTTTATATGTTTTGTCTTATGGTATCCACGAATGCACAAAAACATTATTAAATAGAATTGTTGTGATACTTTGTTCAAGGAACGTCGACACCATGTGTCGCATTAATGTCCGTTTCTTTGGCATCTCTAACAGCACTCTGTTGTGATTTCGGTAGAAAGATATTGCCAGTAAAAGAAAGACAAAAACAAAATGAAATCCCACAAAAAGTTTGCAATTCAAAAACTGTCATCAATCAATTTGTTGTTGTTTGAAGATATATCAAAAGGTTTAGAATTGACGGTATAAAAATGTACACAAAAACTAAAAGACAAACAAACTGAGTGGGCTTGATGTTTGAAGGGATTAAGCCCTTAAAAAAAAAAAATAAAAAAAATCTCTTTTGATATGTTTAGATTGATTGGCATCATATGGCTTACAACCAAAAATTTATTTTTAATGTAAATGTATATTATGCAGGTGTAACTGGTGTACAATTTATATCATTTTATAATCTTTCTCTCTGTGATGTCACTGTCAACCCCTTAAATACCTGTTACGTGGTTTTGCACTTATTGTGTGAATATGTAAATGTTGTGGGACCTTAATGAAAGTTCACGATTTTAAGATGTTTGGGGTTAAAATTAAAGAACTAATGAATATGAGTACCTAGTAGTCGCCTAGGAAGTGTGTTCAAAGCTTTAAGATTTTGGTAAGATTGTATAGTTGTTTTATGTAGGAATATTTTGTACGAATTATCCCGCCTCTAGCTGTATGTTGTTCATTCAGAATTTTGTGAACTTCTTAAATAAAAAATGCATTTTATTTTAATTGAAATATCCAAAAGGGAATTGTCATCATTTCGAAAAAGAAGAACAACAAGATAGTAACAATGTTATTGTGGATTGAAAAATGTATGGGTTCCAGTAGAGGCTTGGTCCTAGCTTATAAAGTTGTTTTTCTAGATCACTGCTTCCATCAATTGAGACAAAACTCCCAAGATAGTGAAATTTTTCTACCATCTCTTTTTGAAAGTTAATGGTTTGACAGATGGGCAAGAAACTATGTTTTCGGAGAAATAGTATATTTCGGTCCAAATGTCAACCAATCGGCCGTAAACGTCATTTTCCTGGAGCAATAAAAAAACTGAATTTTTCCGATTTTTTAGAGGTTTTTTAATCCATCGTCATCGTAGCCATCCTTCAATGGAAATTGACAGTTAATGGCTTGACAGATAGGCAAGAAACTATATTTTGGGAGAAATAGTGTATTTCGGTCCAAATGTCAACCAATCGGCCGTAAATGTCACTTTATTGGAGCAATAAAAAAACTAAGAATTTTTCCAATTTTTTAGAAACTATATTTTAGGAGAAGTATATCGTTCCAAATGTCACCCCTTTTGCCGTAAATGAGGAGGAAACATTTTTTTGTGTAGAGGGTTTTTAATCTATCGAAATTCGAAATAACTTTAAGATAATTTTTGCTTATCAGTTATTGTAATAATAGGTAAGTGAACTGAGATCTGGGAACTGGAAGTATTAACTTGAATATTGGGTAACTTTAGCAAAGTTATTTGCTAGCGGTTGCTGTAATAACTGGTAACATTAATATCGAGTAACTGGGTATAATAGTTCCCAACGAATAACCGGTTGCTGGTAACATCACTATTGCAGACAGGAGATCCTTAATGAAAATGAGAAAGAGGGTCAGCGACAAAACGGAACCCTGTGGCACACCAGCATTTATGCTGTGGGTTTCAGACTTGAATCTGTCTAATGCTACTTGTATAGAGCGATTCGAAAGAAAGTTACTAATCCAACGATGAAGGGTTTCATCGATACCAGAAGCACGCATTTTCGATAAAAGAGCAGGATGCCAAACTTTATCAAATGCCTTAGAAATATCACGTGCAATAATCTTACTTTCTCCAAAACGATGTAAAGATTTGTTCCACTGTTCGGTTAGAAAAACCATCAAGTCACCAGTGGACCTATTGCTGTGAAAGCCGTATAAATTAGTTGAAATATCCTCCAACTTGTCTATTTGAAAAGATGCTTCATTTGTAACTTAGCGATGAAAAACAAAATTGCTAAAACTTCTTTGTTAACTTAACATAAATTTGAATTGCAAGTTGCAATATGTTCTTCTTTTGTACCTGGGTTTATGTTCTTGCAATGACACCCAACGACGACGAAGACGACGTATCTAATCACTTAAATGTCTAACATCATTACATTTATATACGAGTACCCGTCAGTTTTGTCTTGTATAAATTTATTGCTGCTAAAACGACAAAATGAAATTACTCAAAGGGATCAAATGGAATTAAACTTCTTACAATCTAAATGCAATTTCAACCCAACCCAACCTAAATATAAGGAAGTTGTATGGGAAGATCATACAACACACACCTCTTACCAACAACCATCATCATGTAACAAAACTTCCTCCACATCAAATGAGAATTGTATGATGGTTACCTATAGTAACGAGTCCTGGAAACCAGCATCGTATCATCATCATCGTCATCTTGCAACAGTGGCTGTGTGTGTATGTGGAAAGATTTCTATGAACTTTCAACTTGAAAATGCGTTCTAGTTTTACCGACCGAAGTTGATGACGATGGAGATGTGACGGTGAGGTGAGGCTGGTGACTTCGAACGATCCAACAAAAAAAGTGTGTTGTGCAGTGGGGAGTTTTTAAACAAGTAGATGGTTATAAATTGCATCCTCCTCGCGTCGCGTCGTACGTCCTGTCACAAAAGCATATAGAATTTTAACATTGCAAGCTTTAAACATGTTAAAAAGATTCTTTCGTCTCTCTATGTTACAGACGTTTCTTTTTGATGTGGTTTTGGTTCCATTGGTTTTTTTTTTGTTAATGGGCTTATGAAAAAATATTTGAAATAAAAATACAACTAGCTTTTGATTGAGCGTTTGTACCTCTTAGCTTATAGTAATGGTTGATATGGGATCATATTTTAATCTTAATTCACTGACCACTGGGCTAATGAACTCGAGGAGCAATCTATTTAACACGTGTTTATTTTCTTAACCGTGATGATTCTTTATTAGTTCAGAATAGAGTCTGAACACTCCGAGCATACTCTGAACGATCTTTGTGCTCTGTTCTGAGTGTTCCGATTTATTTAAGAAACACACTTCACCAGCTGTCATTCACAGTTGTCATTTTCCTTGTTCAGCTGAGCTAATAAAGCGCACTCTGAGCATGCTCTGAAGTCTGAACTCTGAACATATTCAAAAGAGAAACACAAAATTGAAGCTCTGAACGCTTTGAGATAAAAAAGAGACACGATTTGTCTTTTTGACAGTTCAGGATCTGCCTTGAACTTATAAAGAAACACACCCATGATGGCAATTGATAGGCGTGATTCGGTGATCATTACTTAATTGCTAACGAAGATCCTCTGACCTTCTATGTGTGTTAGTTTCGCTCTATGGAACACAGACACGCTGTCTTCGTTGATGATAGTTCTCACTAGTATGTTAGGATGGTTTGATTTCTTTAAGTTCACTTTGATGCCCCATATTATTTAGAATTCCCAGAGACGTCTCACATGTTGTTCTTCTCTTCGGGCTGCAATGACCGGTGAAATAGATTTGACGTTGTCAGAGAATCATCGGCGCAGAGCAAATTCATGACATTATTGGGTTGAGGTAACGTCCGATGTAGATGTTGTAAAGATACAACTCAAGCTCCGATCCTTGAGGAACTCCTGCTCTGAAGGTTTTTGACTTGTTGCTTTCAATGTCGATCAATAATAATCTGGAATTGAGAAAAGAGAAGATTATTTTTATTAGTGCTCGACTGATATACTAATGCCGTCCGATAAAGAGTCTTTGCTTACAGGAAATTTTGGAAAATAAAATACAATTTTTTAGTATATTCCAACAAAAATTATATTTACAAAGGTTACAATTAATCAAATGCAAATAAACACCACCGGATATCCCACTACAGGAGCTAAGAGCCTTTGACATAGGTAATTTGATTCATTTGAAGAATTTTTAATAAAATGAAAAAATTGACTGCCATACACTCAGTCATCTCCATAGCAAAAATGAATTTGTAAATCTCATCTCTATAGATAAAGTTTTATAAAATCCATATCATGGCCCAACACAAACTAACTTCCAATGAAAAACATACTAAAAATCACAAATAGAAATTGAAAATATTGAGTAACCCATGCAAATAAACCCTCAAAGCAAGCCAACAGAAATTGGTTGATGGGTTGGTTTGAATTCATTGTGCCAAAACTATGTTCAGTCTCACGTAGTGTAAACACCCCGTCCTCAACTACAATCCAAACAATCTACTCGTAGTCTAGAGAATTTGTTGTGTGTGGGAGTGTTGCAGTTCTAGTACAGTTGCTATTGTTTGTTGCAGAAATTGTTTAGATAACCTTTTTCAAAAAGCCATGGAAACATCATCAGATATGTTTTGGAGTATCTAACCTTCTATCTTCCATCTAAAAACATATACCTAAGAAGAAACTAAAATTAAGGCAAATATTCAAGAGTATCTTGTAGTATCATCATCAAATCATAAGGAGCAGAAGCAGTAGCAGTAGCAGGAGCAGTAGGTAAAGGTATATGCATGAATGAATGGATGCGAATGGCATGATGATGCATTTATTAAAATATTGTGGTGAAATTGAACCTAAAATTCAATTCTATAACTGTTTGAATAACTTCTAGAAAATTGAGGTTATGTTCAATTCTCCATTAGTTAACAGCTGTTCATCAGCTGTGGCTCTCTACTATGGTGATGCCGATGCTTGAAGATGTAGAAGATACTACTTAATAGAATAGAATTGGAATGTGTAAGAAATATACAAGACATCATCATGTATAGAAAAGAACACTCTATCTATAGGTTGTAAAATATATATTTAACAGGTGGTGCTTCAACAATGTTATTTATATTATACGAAATACTTGGAATTCTAAGTCCTTTTTGAACTTATGACCAAACTATGTATGTAGATATTATATTGAAATAATAATTATTATTTAAGAAACGAAATATAACAGCAGTTCATTGAATTTCAATTAAGTTAGTCTGAATTTGAGATTTTCTTGTTTTGAGAGCTATTAAACTGATGATATAATAAACTATTTGTAAAGTGGTTAGTGTAACGAGTACCCACAGTAATACTGGAACACACTTGTGACCAGAGTGCACAATCAATGGAATGTGATTTTAAAATATTATTGAATGGAATTTATTTTGTATACCATAGCATTCAAATCAAACATTCATATAACAATATTAATATAAATAAAACTGGCTTCGATTAAATTGTATATATATATTCTGAATATTATTTACATAAGTCTTACATTTTTGGTTGGATTTTATAATATGTAAATAATAACATAGATCTTGAAAGTATTTCAGTTATTTTGGATGGATGTTGTTTGTAATTACAACAGCTCGAACTTGGATATATGCATTTGAAATTTCATCATTTTCAATCTATATGCGTATAAATACTTGGTGCCCAAACTTTGTCGTACACTTTTACATTGTTTGAACGCAATTTATCAAAGAAAAGACTTGATCTTTTAATTTTAAAGAAAAAATTGTAGAAAAATGTGTTATCTCTTATTTCTGCTCTAAAAAATCCATTAACGAAACTCTCTGTAACAAATTCGGATCACGCTGGCCCCTCGGTCTAGAACTAAAAACTTAATCCAAATTCAATCAATCAATGATGAGTTCGGCAAAACAATTGAAATTAGATCAACACTTTATTATTAATGAGTCCCAGGAAATACTTGCTTTGCTATGCCATATAGAGCAACTAAAACGCAAATTTCGTTGATTAGTTTCCTAAAAGAAATTTTAATTTCCATAGAGCTTGTTTAAACGAAGCACTTTAGAAGCTCTTCTGTTTAGAAATCAGTTTTAGTAAATTCTAAAATTGTTTCTTTAGAAAGCTAAAAAGCTTCACAAGTTGCACTAACCTTAAGGCCTATCCAAAACATAATCAAAAGTTTATCAAATAAATTTTCAAAGGATACAATATAAATAAATTTACTATATCGGGATACACATACATATATACCTACTTTACCCAGTTATATGGGTTCCATTAAAAACCATTATTAATCGTCTTTTGAATCATAGAAAAAAAATACTTTGTGCATTTTGCATATAAGTTTGACTAAACCATCTGTAAACATAAACTTCAATTAGGTGTAAATTTACATGTGCATAACTAAAAACAATTTATCAAGAAGTAAAAAAAAAAAAAAAACATCAAAAGCTAGATGGCACAAAGTTAAAACTTTTTATCGTGCTAAGGCGATGAAAAGTATAAACTTTTCCTGCACACAATCTTTCATTTCATTGATGATGGGTTTACACAAAAGAATTTTCATTCATATAAAAAAATACTATAGATACATGGTACATTGTTCAGAGTTATTCGTGTCTTCTCTTAGGGGTAATTAATAAAGTTGCCACTCTATGGCAGATACTTATATAGAAAACTATATGGAGGTAACTCTATGAACAAAAAAAAAAAAAAAAACTTTTTTGTTTGTGTCAATGCACAAAATGCACATCTTGTTACCAAGCATCAGTAATTTGAAAAGACTTTATACACACTCTTTTTTTATAAGTTATAGCATAAAATGTGTTTCCTGGAAACCTTTACGAAAAAGGAAACTTTTCTTATAAATCACTAGTCTATGGGAATATGGTTCACAATGGTGCTGTCAATATCACAACTGGATTAAGAAATGACCTCAAATTGTCAATTTTCGAGGCCCATGCCTCTCTAGGGTCCTGTTTTCTACTCATATAAGAATTTTATTAGAACAAGAAGTTTCATAGTCTCGCCGAGTACAATACTTTTGATATCTGTGGAAAATTCTAAAACAGCTATCGAGGGACCTATACTAATTTTGTTCTTACGGCCATTGACAAGCTTAATCCGGCACTGATAATATAGAATAAGATTTATATTTTATGTTCATAAAATGTTTCAAGTTTTGATACCAGTTAACTTGTTGTAAAGTGGAAGAGTGTTCTATGCTTTAGGTGATGTTATGACATTTTTATGAGGCAAAAGTTTCAAGTCGAAGAGAATTTCAGAAAGAGAAAAAGAAATGAAGTTACAATGTTCTCGAAAAGACTTTTTTTTTTTTTAAGTTTATGTATTTATTTCTATATCGTATGCGTATAAAGTGTTTACGTTATAATCTTTGCTTTAAACATGTTCTCTAAAAAAAAATAAAAAACAAGTTGTTAAAGAATTCTTAAACTTACATTGTGCGTAGGCAAGCTAACAAAAAAATTATATAGTTCGTTTACTTAACTTACATCTACTCATTTCAAAGAGAATATGAGTTCTTTATTTGTGCTTCGTTTGCTGAACGGGACAGCAAATTAAAAAGGATTTTTAAATCTTTTGTTTAATTTTAATTTAGTTTAAGTTTGTTATGAACTCGAATTGAAAAATGTTTTAGCTGGCTAATCAAACGCATTTTTACAAACAGTTAAATGGAACGTTACAATAAACAAGAATAGCATTTTGAATTTAAACAAAGACAAATAATTTGAAGACCTAGATTGAGGAACATTATCTATTATGTAGGTTGAGTTCTGTAAAAAAAATGGGCTTTATTTTGGAAAATAGCATTTAGCTAAAACAACAACATGTATGAGAGGTTTTTGGTACATCGTAGAAAGAGCGGAGCCATTTGTTAGTAAACAAAATTTAAATGGCGCCCAACGCAGACCTTAAAGTCTTGAAAATATAATAAAGACCTGGGTTGAACTGAAGCAACACACAGATGAAAATTAGCCAGACTAAGCAATTATGAATCCAAATGTTATCATAGGATTCTGAAATCCCTGGGTTGGTTTAGACAAGGCTGTATATTGTCACCAATACTGTTTCTGTTGGTGATCAGTGATGTGCTGCACTTGGCTTTGTCGACTGCAAACGGAGAAATTCCATGCAATCATACCTTAACTAAGTGGATTATGTACCTCCATCAGTTGAAAACAAGAATGGAGAGAGAAACTGAAATTGTTGGACTAAGCATCAACATGGCAACAACAAAAAGGATCAGCCTTGAGATGGCCTCATCTGTTCAAGAAGATATTTCTATACAACCAGTTGAGATGGTAGGAAATGTTCAATATTTTGGGAGGACTGTTTACTAACGGCGGAACCAAACTAGATATTAACAGCCGATTCGAAAAAATGTTCGGTATGGAAAGTCGGAGCTACTGTTACAAAAAAATTTGCAAATAATCACGAATGGATACCTGCGATACAAATTGAGGTTATTTCTAAACAACCCATACGGAAACAGGTCAGGGACACATTGACTCCATCATACGAAAAGGCTATGGACTGGCTTTCGCTTCGATAGGGTATCGAGTGCACTCGAGAGTCAATCAGTGAAACACTCGTACTTAGTCAGATGCGTAGGAGTAACGGACATTATGTTTGAGGTCCTGATCATTGAATGCAGATTGAGGACCGATCGGAAACCCATGTATCAGGTAGCACCTGCAAGATGGGTTTTCTGGAAGAAGCCGAGCAGTTGATGCTATATTGGTCTATGCTAGATTGGCTGGAAGAATAGAGTTTAACACAAAATATGACGATAACGAAACCTTAGGGAGACAGTATCGAGAAGAACCAGCTAGCTATGGATCCTGCTGCCTGGAAAACCTGAGGTCTAAATATGTAATTCGATTCGGAAGTTAAAATTATTCCGGCCCGGTCTAGTATTTCTTGGTTTATCTTTTGAGATTAGTTCAAACAATTCTGCACTTCAATTTTTTTCTGTAGAACTCGGTGTTTTTTTTAGTTTCGAGCCCTAATTTTTGTCGCCCCATTTTACATCGCTTCGTAGCCAATGAGTCGTATCAAAAAAAAAAAATCTTGGTAAAGTAGGTTAGAATACCTTCGTATAATTGAAGTTGCAAAATAAGTTGCACCACTAAAAAAATCATTAAATCAAGTACTTCTAACTTATAACGTTACTTTTCTAAATAATGGATATTTTCCTAATCATTTTTCTTTTGTTCTCCCAAAAGACCGATAAAATAGAACTTTTTTGTTTTGCTCACCACTCCCACAGCACTTACAAACTAGGTCATTTTAACCCTCTTTCTTGATTTGAACATGTGCATTGCATGGCTGGCTATAAGTAATAATTTATTCTTTACGCACGAATGCAACATCTATACTCGTACCTCTGATTCTATGTTCCAAATAGAGATATTCAACACAACCAGCTCAGCCAAAGTGATACATCAAGATGACAACATCAATTCTAATTAATCAACACGTTGAATCTTCTTTGTCTGATGTTCTTCTTCGTCATGGACAAGGAACACACTCTTTATATATAGGTTGCTTAGGTGGGGTGGGGTATAAAAGGTATAGAAGTAGAGTCAGGTAAATCAAGTTGTCGCAACACAACATCTAATCACAGAAGATCCTTATCGGGTGTTATACGCATTTCCTTGACGATATAACGATTGGCATTGGCAATTTCTACACTAACTTCTCATCAAGCCAAACCACACTCCACCACCCGCCTTTCAGATCCAACCAAAGCTTTACACTGTGATTGCATGGTGCTGATATTCATCACCAAACCAAAAACAACACCACCAAAGTCCAGGATATCAGGAACGCACTTCAACGCCTTAGCCATGCAAAAACATGTTAACTCATTCAATTGGCCATAGTGCCTTGCGGCAGCGGATGGTGGTTAGTATTTTCTATATACGACTATAACCCTCCAACTCCATAGGGATGTTCTTACTATGTATGTATATAGTGTGCTGATAGATAAGTCCATAAACAAACGTTGTTGTGTCTTGTTCTTTCCACCATCATACCATAGTCGAGTGCCGGGTTTCCATCGTTACCGTTCGTTCGTTTCGTTTCGTTGTAGCAAAGTAAACCAAATGGAAAATAACTTATGCATGCAGTCCTGATTGGAAAACAATAAGCAGTGATAAGGAATAAAATTGCTTTTTGTAGAACAACTTCTCCCGGTTCGTCGTTGAGGAGTCGAGTCGTCTTCTTGTCTCTTACTCTTCCCCCTCCATTAAGCCTCTTGGTCCTTCTTCTGCTACTGATGGTTACTGTTGCTATTTTCTGTTTGCTGCCGCTCCCAAGAGGGAATTTTACAAACATTGTGGCATCCGGGCAAAAATTGACTAACAACAGCGAACACCTGAGAGCATTGTTCACGGGATGTTTTATAAAGTTATAGTGTGACCAGAATAGTTTTTATTTTGAATTGGCATTTTCTCTTTCAGTGGAAAGGTTAAAAATTTGCTTTTTGGGTGAACGTTATATAAGAAGAAAATAGTATTAAGAAAATCGCTCAAGTCTTCCATTCTCTTTGCGGAAGAGGTTTTTACTAACTTTTCAATGATCAACTAAGAGATTAAGAAAATATACATAGTTTTAGAGTAAGCAAACGGTACGGTGGACGGTACGTTTGATTCAACTTTGTTATACTTTTAGTAGCATTCCAAAATTGTCCAAATTGGTTTGGTTAAATTGGCTATCTTATTAGGTTTTTGGGTTTAAATCAACTTCTTCACAAAAAAAAAAAATTACTCTGGTCACATTATTTACTAAGCGCTCTACGATTCTTTACTATAAGCTGTAAAAAGGAAACGCTTTCCTCTGTGCAGTGTGCAGTGTGCATTGTGTGTTTATTTGTTCGATGAACATTTACATCTTTTAGGTGGAGGAGAGTGATATACACAATGGTAAAATGCAAGCGGATGCGAAAGTAGATTTTTAGATTTCTACAATTTTTTTTTTCTGTTCTTCCTTGTTGTTTGTTTGTTTGTCGAAAGGATAGGTAGTCCCTTGTGTGTGATATGCAAAACTGAAAGTTCCTTCAATTTTATAATAGAACAAAACTTGATATAGGTACCCCTTAACTACCTATGTATCTTAACGAATGACAGAGGAAATATACTTCGGGGTATTGTATGCTCGTATTTTATAATATGATGAATTTTGATGCTGAAATATGTTGATACATCCAATATTCGATTTATGATAGCTTTTATATTCTCTAGTGTTTCGCTATAATACCACCGCAATTATTCGATTATTTCGCTAGAATTACAATTGATCTTTAATTTGATTAAGTAATAATTATTTTATATACCCACTAAAACCTCTTTTGAAGTCGTGCTTCTGAGATTTTAGTTGTGTAGCGTTTACATTTTAGTCTTTAAAGGAAGATTGCCAGAGCTTCGTTCTAGCTAAAATGTACATTTAAGCAGAAGTGTAAATTTACACTCAAAAATAAATTCTCTTCTATAAAATACCCTTCTATAAAACACGGTCAAAATTGTGCGATGAACAATTTATTTATGTATTTTTTAAATTTTGCATAATTGTTTTTAAAAACTCTTACACCGCCCAAAACCCTCCAGTTCATCTTATTTTCTGTATAACTTAAGAACTTAAATGGATAGGTTAGTTATAGTAGGGGTGGTGGGGATGGGTTTGCAAAGGTTCTGACAAAAAAGATATTAAAAGTTGCACGAGAATTTTACAAAACAAAAAAAAAAACTTTTTAACGCATTTCCATACAAAAGTTGTCATTGCACATTGAGTATGTTGTAGCTCTTAACTACCAACTTTGCTACAAGCAACATAATTTTCAATTAATGTTTCAACACGTATTGCAGTTTATAAGGGTTTAAAACATAGATACTTTTATTTGATTATAGTTTCGCTGAGAACGACATGAGTGTTAAAAGTTTTATTTCTGCATCAACGTTGTAGTTTGTATGTTCAAGATCAAAGTTTTTTTTCAAAAAAATGTTCATTGAAAAAAATCACTGTTGCGTCGAACTAACAGATTACTTAGCTCAAGAGGGTGGAAGTTGTGAGAAATTAAATAGGAATAAAGTTGGATGCATTTTGTCCAGTGCAGTATTGGCCTGCATATTTCTAATGCTCTTACAGTTCTTATTGCTATTGCTATTGCTATTGCTATTGCTATTGCTATTGCTATTGCTATTGCTAATGCTACTGTTATTCCTTCTGCCACTATCACTGCACTACCTTCCAACTATCATTTAATGATATTTTTGTTCTCAATTGAGACTATGTATCCAAAATATCAATACAGATTAAAAAAAACTACAAATCTTTTCACTTCAGATTTAAATAATTCATCTTAAATTTGTTGCTTTTCGCAGATATATGTACAAATGTATTGGTAATTTGTTTTCCATTACCATAATAATCATCTCTCTGATATGTTTTGTTCTACCAACATTATTCGATGTAACAGCACCGCCCAGCATCACCATCAACCAGGCGTATCTTTCTGTTTAAATAAAGTGAAATGATAATAATTTACGCACCGTGAATCCCAGATGAATCTTTTTAATTACTCATTGTTTCCCAAGGATTAACATAAAAAACAAGACAATAACTGCATGTGAGTGCACACCCTTTCAGGCTTGAGTGAGTGACACTCAGTGATGTTGTATTGTTGAATAATAATCCTTGACGATGTCAACAGCATAAATTATTCATTTTTGGAAATGCACTTGGCAGAGCGCTTCAGAGAGAGAGAAAGAAATAAGATACTTTTTATATACCAAAATAATAATAATATATCATAGGCAAATAAGCAAAGGCATCAGCCAAAACCAGAAAGCAAAAGCAAACCAAGTCGAAGCCAAAGCCGTGAAATTTAAGGAATAAAAGACCATTGAACAATCAGCATCACCACTCTCTCTTTGGCTCTACTGAAAAAGATACAGATTATAAAGACGACAACGACAAATGGAGAAGCAGAAGATACACTTATTGAAAACAATAGGCTTACATTTTTTGCATTGCTTTCTGATGCTTTTTATCATGCATATTACAATCATCATCATCACTGAACGAGAATACGATGGCAAAGTATTTGGGTGATGTGTTCTCGAGAGTTAAATCATTTCAGTGGTGAACCTTTTAAATAGAATCATCAAGTAGGTAGATTTATATATTTGTTGCTCTAAAAGTGGCAATGGTTTTAAGTAAAAATAGATTAAAGTCATATTCACCTCTGATGTATTACAATTCAGTTTTTTTTTGGTGAAGTTCATAAAAAAAATATCAAGTGCTCCTCGAAATGAAGGCTTTCTCTTGAGTCTTTTTTCATGAAGACACTTGAATTTTTTTATTGTATTCCAAATACAATAAATATATAACCGGTTTGAGGATAGATGTGATCACCACAAGTGAAGCCTTAAGGAAAAGCAGTGTGGAAGAAGAGTTATAAGATCTTAACAATTTTCGATTAAAAGATGAAAATTAGGAGTGGGGTTCACTTATAACTTAAGTTCTCAGTTGTCACCTCAAAGTTGTAAGGCCTGGGGTTTTAAAAACTTAAAGACACCCTCTGGATTATAACAAAAATTTTCACAAATATCTTTTAAGGAAACAGTTCCCAGTCTATACTAACGTCTAAAACACTTACGAAACAGACAAAAATGCAAGTTTCATAGTTGTCACCGAAGTCTTCCCATTCAGAGCTGGCTTTTTTTGATAGACCTTGACTTTCATAGCGAGGCCGAAGGTAAGGTGCCGTTTTCTACAACGGTAAGTTCCGAACAAGCAGAATTATCAACGCTACATATGATGGATTCAAATTCCACGTTCTGCATAATGGAAGGTTGTCAGAGGAGTTTAGAAATCTAAAGTGAGTCCGGGCAGGGCTGTATACTGGCACCAAAACTATTCCTCTTGGTGATTAGTGATGTACTAAAATAAATATTGGGATATATGTAGAATAATTAAAGTTTTGATGTCTTCTGTCAATCTTCCCCAATGACAGTCTATTTGACAACAAAACCCTTTCTTGGTTTTATCAAAAAGGCAACAATAACAAACACAACGATAGCAACAAAAATAAAAAAAAAAAAACACTCTTCTGTGTACTTTGATATGTCATGGCTAACACGAATAGTAGCAACACCAACAGCTTGCGTGCGATGATAACAATAACATCATCAACAACAACAACACAATCAATTTAAATGTAACTAAAATACCGAACATGCATATACTTTAGTTTAAATGAGAAAATAATCAACATATCTATATCTAAACCTGCTAGCTTTCACAGGTAATTGCGTGTCTAGATAAATTAGTTTTGATTAATAGAAAAGGTCAATGAAATTGAGTTTACCTATAATGCAAGGAATATCGAACAAAAACTGTCAACAACACAAAAATAAAGAAGGATGGCAACTAGTCCATTTCTATTTTGTTCTACAATGTTTGAGTCTTAAAACAAAAAACAACAACTGATAGTTTCAACAAGTTTAATTTAAGTCTAGGTGAGTTTTCTTAAGCCCGGGGAAGTTTGACTAAAGAAATCTCACAGCAGCTGATCTCCTGTTGTGTTCGGCTCAATTTTCGGCGCTTAACCAAAGAAGTTTCACCACTGATATTTTCCTTATCGTTAATTTGTATGGAAACTCCATTTTTTCTGTCAAGGCGTTTTTTGTCACCAAAAATTGCATACCTACAAATAAAAAATATTTTTTTTTAAATAAAAATATTCGTAGGTAAATCGTAAGCGATGATGCTATGAAAATAACTTTAATTCAAATCTCTAGCTAATAATTTCTTTAAATATTGTAATATTCTGCTAAGGGTTCGCAATAAAAACTAATTTACTTTATTTATTAACTTCTACTTATTACATTTAAAATAAAATACACTTTGCTTCAATTCAAATCACTTTTATTAATTACTGGCACAACAGTATGCAACACTTTACCCGAACTTTATTCTTATATATTTTTCTATTCTGAAAGATAAATGGAATAATTCCACTTCAGGCTTTGACGTTTACCAATGTTCAAAAAAGCTCATTCAAAGCTCAAAGCAGGTTGTTCTAAATCGCGAAGGTAGATGGCGCTGTCATCGCATTCGAGAATCGATATAGTTCGAATGTTAAAGTCGTTAACTAATTTTTCTTTACAATATTTTACTCGAGCCCATGCAAAACTCATATACCTATACATAGGTACATATATGCATAATTGCATATCTAACGAAATTTTTATTTTATGTTTAAAGGTTCTATTTGTGCGTTGTTCTTAAAAAAATGATTAAGTCAAAAAATAAAATTCTTTTCAAAAATGTATGGTTTAGACGAGCAAAATTTTTGCTTTAAAAAGAACGGTACTTGTCATATAACTGTTACAAAAAGTCTAACATATCTCTAAAAAAAAACTCGTTTTTGTAAGGAACCGGATTTTTGTTTTGGGTTT
The DNA here is from genome assembly GCA_958431115.1 of Syrphus vitripennis. Classification (NCBI taxonomy): domain Eukaryota; kingdom Metazoa; phylum Arthropoda; class Insecta; order Diptera; family Syrphidae; genus Syrphus; species Syrphus vitripennis. The sequence goes on along the minus strand of OY288108.1, from coordinate 103,894,838 downwards.
TTTTTCTAATAAACGGCTTGGTGTATTTACATTAAAACATCAAAATTTACAAAAAGATATTATGTATTTTGAGTTTTGAAATGAAAAACTTTTATACCAATTTATTTTTCTAACCATTTTTAAGAAATTAGGTTTTAAATGTTTTTTTTTTTTTTTTTTGAAAAAAAAGGTTCAAAAATTTTGTATTTTTAGATACATCAGACAGCATTTTTTCAAAATTTTAAGAATTCAAATGAGCGAAACTGATTTTGAGTCTTCCCAACACTTATTATTTTTAATTCCGATGTGTTAGGAGTCTAAAGGTTTTTTTTTTAAATTTAGCTTTGATGTTTTGGGATGAGCTGTCAACAAAAAAATTAATAATTTTTCTTTTTTTTTCTAAAAACTAAAATGTTTTCCTTAATTTTTTAAAATTCTTAAAGAATTTTATTTAATTATTATTTTTCAAGCCCCTCCAACAATTCCTGAATTTTTTTTTCTCCATAATGTAACGAATATTAGTTAACTACTTTTGAATCATTATATAACGACTTTTACATTCGAACTATATCGATTCTCGAATGCGATGACAGCGCCATCTAGTACCATTGCGATTTAAAACAACCTGCTATGAGCTTTGAATGAGCTTTTTCGAACATTGGTAAATGTCGAAGTCCGAAGGGGAATTATTCCATCTATCTGTCAGAATGAAAGATCGAGATACAGGTTCTAAAGATTTCTATTGCTTTCGAGATTAGACCAGAACCAGATATTTCCCTATATATAAGTTCGTGTAAAGTGTTGTGCCAGTGATTAATAAAAGTGATTTCAATTGAAGTAAAGTGTGTTTTATTTTAAATGTAATAAGTGGAAGTTAAGAAATAAAGTAAATAAGTTTTCATTGCGAACCCTTAGCAGAATATTACATTGGTGTCAGAAGTGGGATAAAAACTTATGTTGTTTGTGCATTCAGATAATTTTTGGTGATAAAAAAAAAAAAAAAAAATATATATACGTGTGTGTGTTTTGATAAAACAAAGACAAAAAGTGACTGTGATTAAAAAAAAAAAAAAGAAAAATAAAAGCAAAATGGGTAAGACAGTAATTGAATTGAATTGTGTTGAACTTAAGGCAGAGCTGAATAAACGAGGCCTTCCTACTGCTGGAAGAAAAGCTGACCTCATAATTCGTCTGCAAGAGGATTTATGGCAACGCGGAGAAGACCCAGACACGTTCCTATTCGAAATAGAAATGCCTGAAGAACAAGTAAGTACTGGTGTCAACTTGTCGGCAATGATGGCACTTCTCGTTGGCAAGCTCGAAGAACAACGGACAGAACAAAAGTGTGAACAACAGAACCTTCTCGAACAAATGGAAAAACAAAAGAAACTTCTCGAAGAACAGAAGAATCTCATCGAAGGTAAGCTTGATGCCTTTGAGAACAAGTTCGCTACTATTGATGGACGTTTTGATTGCGTCGAAAAGCAATTTTCAAAAGTAGACGCAAAGCTCGAGAGTGTTCAAGAAAAATTCGAAGGCAAAATACAAAGCATAACCGACGAATTAGACAAAGTTCGAAAAATTAAGATTAGGGAAAGTGTTGGCGATTACCCAAGGAAGAAGGAAATACATCCACCGACTTTTGACGGGCAAACTTCTTGGTCGATCTATAAAAAACAGTTTGAGGCAGCCGCAACGACAAATGGCTGGGATGAAGAAGACAAATTTATAGCTCTGACGGTTGCCCTCAGAGGATCTGCTGCTGAACTGCTGCAAACCATCCCAGCAGATAAGAATGGTAACTTCAGTGCTCTTGTTCAGGCCATAGACAAACGCTTTGGAGATGGCCATATGCAAGAAGTCTTCCGCGTCCAACTGAATACTAGAGTCCAGAAAAGAGGAGAAACTCTGCAGCAACTTCAAGCGGATATTGAACGGTTGGCGCATCTCGCATATCCAGCTGCAGGGGATGAAATCGTCAACCAACTTGCAACAGAAGCATTCATCCGTGCTGTATCTGACATCAACTTACAGCGAGCAATTAGAACTGCTGGAAAACGTACGCTTCCTGAAGCTTTAGCGTTTGCTCTGACTATGGAAGTGGCAGAACAAGCTTCCCAAGGAGTTCATCGAGTCAGAGAAGTTGAAGAATGTTCTTGTCAGAAAATCGCATTCCAAAGAAGCCAGCGTGAAGGACTTGCTCTATGCTGGAATTGTAACAAAACCGGACATCTTCAGCGGCACTGCAGATTACCACCGAGAAGAGCGGCATGCCAACATTGTGGAAGCAGAACCAACGCTCGAGAACAACCAAGCAATAGTACCAACACTCCTGCTCAACTTGTTTCCCAGACGGGAAACGAGTAAGAACCAACTTCGAGGGGCAGAAGCTGGTTTCTGGTATCGATGGCCCCAGAAACACTATCCAAGTCTCACAGACTAAACGAGACAACAAAAGCCTGACAGTGGAGGCAATAATAAACAATAAGAAACACGTGGCTACAATCGACACCGGTGCCACCGCCTCCATTGTACGAAGAGACTTGGTCAAGATGTCTTGGCTACACAACACCAATAGCTACCGTCTGAAGACCGCCACAGGAGAGGCAGCAAAAGTATATGGTGAGGTTCGTCTTATGATCCGTTTGGCAGAACTAGAGTTTTCGCACCTATTCCTGGTAGCAGATATATGTGACGAGTGCATCGTTGGAATCGACTTCATGAAGGAGCATGGAATAATTTTGGATATCGGTAAACAAGTTCTTAAGTACCAAAATGTAGAGATTCCGATGGTCTATGGCAACGAAAACTCAACAACTATCAGGACCGTCATCAAAGAAGACATTTGCTTTCCTGCTTCTTCGGAAGTATTCGTATGGACGAAACTAAAGGGTGACTTTGGAAGCCATCGATACCTCATGGTGGAACCAGATGCGGAACAACGTTCCCAAAACATCATGGTAGGGAAGACTCTGGTGGCACCAAAGAACAACATGGTGCCTGTACGGATACTGAACATCAAACCGCAATGTGAACCTGTATCCGCGATTACTAAGATCACCGAAGCGGAAACAAAGAAACCCCTGAGCTTTGACAGATTAAAAGACCAAATTCTGAAGTCATCAAGTCTGAGTCGACATCAGCTTAATGTTGCTGGAGTTCTTCTTCATGAGTATGCTGATATATTCTCTTCACCCAACGGACAATATGGTCGAACACAACTAGTAAGGCATCGAATCGATACAGGAGATGCAAGACCAATACATCCTTGTAGTCATGGACTATTTCAGCAAGTGGCCTGAAGCATTTGCCATCCCAAACCAAGAAACCAAAACAGTTGTGGATCAAATTGTCTTCAATTGGGTGAGCAGGTTCGGTGTTCCCATGGAGCTTCATTCTGACCAAGGAAGGAACTTCGAATCAAAAGTCTTTCAGGAAGTTTGCTCGCTCCTTGGCATTAAAAAGACAAGAACAACACCGCTCCATCCACAATCTGATGGGATGGTTGAACGATTCAACAGAACCCTTAAAGAACATCTGTCGAAGGTTGTCGGCGACTACCAACGAGACTGGGACCGACATATCCCATTGTTCCTTATGGCATATCGTAGTGCAACCCGTAACTCGACAGAAAAAACACCATCGGAAATCCTGTTCGGATCAACTATACGGCTGCCAAGTGAAGTGAAATTTGGTTGTCATCCAAATGAGTCACAGGGAACAGAGGAATATGTGGATGACCTCAAGAAAAGGCTTATTGACATTCATCAACAAACAAGGACAAATATAAAATTGTCTAGTGATCGGATGAAAACAAGATACGACGCAAGAGCGACAGCAACGGGATTTCAAGAAGGAAACCTTGTGTGGTTTTACAATCCTCATCGACAAAAGGGGCTATCACCAAAACTCCAACAAAACTGGGAGGGTCCATATACTGTGGTGAAAAGAATCAATGATGTGGTTTACCGTATACAAAGAGGCGTAAGAGGCAAACTAAAAGTAGTTCACCCTGACCGGTTACATCAATATAACGGTGAAAGAGGTAATGAAATTATTCGGGACGATCAATTCTAAGAGGGGGGCAATGTAACGAATATTAGTTAACTACTTTTGAATCATTATATAACGACTTTTACATTCGAACTATATCGATTCTCGAATGCGATGACAGCGCCATCTAGTACCATTGCGATTTAAAACAACCTGCTATGAGCTTTGAATGAGCTTTTTCGAACATTGGTAAATGTCGAAGTCCGAAGGGGAATTATTCCATCTATCTGTCAGAATGAAAGATCGAGATACAGGTTCTAAAGATTTCTATTGCTTTCGAGATTAGACCAGAACCAGATATTTCCCTATATAAGGTTGATGGCGCTACCGATTGGACACAGTTTATTTTTGAAAGTGAAAGAATAAAGTTCGTGTAAAGTGTTGTGCCAGTGATTAATAAAAGTGATTTCAATTGAAGTAAAGTGTGTTTTATTTTAAATGTAATAAGTGGAAGTTAAGAAATAAAGTAAATAAGTTTTTATTGCGAACCCTTAGCAGAAAATTACAATAAATTAAATATTTTCATATGAGCAAGTTCGTGCGATCTAGTCATGCATTTTATTTCTCTATGAGTTCGATTTACGTGGTCTCCAATTATGAACACGCTTTTCAAAAAATAAAAACGCTTTGTTGTATTAAAACTCGAACTAATAAAAAATCCATTTTTTTAATAACGTTGCAAGCAATCAATACTTACAACATCCATAACACTATATTTCCACGAAAAGGATATTAAATGTTGCTTTTCTTATTTCCCACATACAAACCAGAGTCAGAGTCAGCTAAAACTACAAAAAAAAAAAAAAATCGATTACCCAAATTAAAAAAAATAAATGGGTTGAGCAGAGCAAGTAAGCAATGCTATCAAATAATTTAATAAACGAATTCCATATCACAAGACCCCGAGGAATGAAAAATGAAAGGATGATAAAAACTAGAGGGAGTAGGTAGGTACACGTGAGTATGAAGAAAGGGAATCATGCAAGACCGAGGGGGAATATGTACAGCAAAAAAATAAACGAGAACAAGAAGTGCAAGGAATGAGATTGATGTTAGCACGTTTTTCTATTACAGCTTCAGAGTTATTCTACTAGCTTCCGCCGCGGCCAGAAGTCCTTATGGGGATGAGCTTTAACACCATCAGGCCAACAGATGATGTATGGAAGCACGTACACTACATACATGTTATATTTGGATGCATCTGTACCACGCTATATACACATTGCAAAAACGGATGGATTTTTTGTAGTTGTTTTTATATATTTCTTGCAACGGTAGCATTTTTTTTTGTAGATTTGTTCGCTTTAAATCACAGAAATAAAAAAAAATAATTTTTATAAGTATTAAGTGATGTGAAGGTTTTTCCAGCTCCTAAAAATATTGTAGATTGGAAATTCTGATGGTGTTTATATTGATCCCTTCAGGTCCAGAAAAACATCAAATTTCGACGTCGCGGGGTAGGTACACCCTTTCAGTATTAAATATAACACACAATGTTTAAAATATTTATAAAAAATACTTTTATCAAAAATCCTATGTTCTGGAAAGAAAAAAAAATACGAACAAAGTTCTTAAAACTTAAAAATGTTTCATACAAAATTTTTGTTGCCACGCACTTTTTTTTTTTTTGATTAAAAGTAATTTTCGGGTTCCAAGCAATTTTAATTAAAAATTTTTTTCGTTAAATTTAATTCTTAGAAAAATAAATATTGTCAAATAATTTGCCTAAAATGAAATCTAAAAAAAATCTGAAAAAATAACGAGTGGAACTTTTTCAACCCGATTATAATTTTTACTCAAAAAATAAATTGTGAAAAAAATAAAATTCTTAAAAAAGATCAAAAACAATTTGTCGGAACAATCAAAAAAAGTTTTGTTCACTAAAATTTTCGGCCTCAACTAAAAAAGAAAAGTTAAAAAAGGTAAACAAAAATTGGCCAGAAAAAAATAATCAAACACAAATTTGTCGGGGAAAGAGCCAAGAAAAAATTTTTTTGAACCACAAGGATAAAAATTAGTCAAAAAAATTCTTAAAAAAGTTATCAAAACAAATTTTGTCGGAACAACAAAAAATTTTAATAAAAATGATTTTGGACAGATATTTTGGTCCTCACAAAAAAAAATTGTTAAGAAAAAAGATCTGTCGAAAATATCCTTTAATTATGTAAATATTTTTTTTTAATGTTCTTAATCTCCTATATCTCAACTACTTTTCCCATACATTAAACATTTTTGACAAAATCCGACAAAAAGTTATTTCCAGAAATCTACACCACGAATTTCATATTTTCTACTTGGAAATTTCAATGCGGAACCTTGATTGAAATTTGAACTAGAAAAGTTCAAAATACAATATGTATCCTTCATTAATATCGAATTTTATATATTGATGAAAAATATACAAAACATGTCCTTCAATTTTCTTACGGATTGGATAAATAATCCAAAAATATACCTTCTTTAATATTATGTAAATTATTTATACACAACTATACATCTACATAAGAATCCTCACATAAGTATAAGGACAAACATCAACAAGGAACAAAAAAAAAAAACGAGACTTTGTCAAGGGCAATGCGACATGAAATCAATTCTTCTCTTGTTTTCATTCCAATTTATCCGCAGGCATTTGATGGATGTCATATTTCCAAAGAGAGATATAAATTTTCTCTAGTCAAACAACAACAAAACTAAAGTGTTGTTTTTTTTGTGTTATTGATGGATTGTTGTCAGGTGTGTAGCTTGGTTGGTTTTTTGTTAAATTTTTATGAAAAGAAATCGATCAAATATACAAAATTGAGGGAGCTTTTGTTTTTTGAAGTTGCCATCGATAGAAAACAAATTAAACACGTGGCAAATAAAAAAAACAAAGTGGACGCAAAAAACATGTGTACTTCTTGTACACTTGTTTAAATTTAAATACAAATTTAGATGATGGATAGAGATTATTATGATATAGAATATGATTTTGACGGATAAAAAAAACCCCGTGGGCTTAGTTATAGCAACCATTAAATATTTTTTCAAATCATTGAACATTTGAATTGTTAGTTTTGATATTTAGTTTTCCTTCTGGAATACCAAAATATATAATATTTATTGTAAGGGGCACTGAGTGGAAGGGGCGACCAAGTAAAAGGTTAAAAGTAATAGACAACAAACGATGCTTCGATGTTAAAGGTTTTATTGCAACTGACTAAATCAAAATTATAATTTACAATTTGGGTATTTTTCGTGTATGTATACGGTTATAGTATCATGTTATACCAAACTGTAACAATCGAACGATCGGTGGATTAAGAACATCGTAATGAAGTTAATTTAAATCAGTAAATGAAAAATAAAGATACAGGGTGCTAAGTGAATATAGCAATTGAAAGTTATGAATCTCTTACAACTCCACTCCTCTTTGAGAAACGAATCGTCCTCGATTTTCTTACAGTTTGTTACATTCATTTAATTTATATAACAATTTTGTATAATTTATATATAAATTTTTTTTTTTTATAACTATACATTGTTAATTAATAGATAATTTAAAACAAATTAAAATATTTTTATTTGAATAGATTACAAAATGAAATCTTATTTTTTTTTTTTTTTTTTCGAATAGTACATAAAATACTTAACATTATTTGATTTAACCAAATAAATTTGATAACAAATATTTAAACAATTTAAAACATAAATAGAAAACAATTTTTTATATCTTAATATTGATACGCTGAAATGATTACTCAGCAAAGTATGGTTTCATATTTTCAGGAGATGCAACTCCTTCGTATTGTTTTCGTGAAATTTGTAAGTTATCTAAATCTCTAATTAGATATCTGTCGTTTGGAAGTGCTTTTATTATTTCGAATGGGCCTTTAAATTTGGCCAAAAGCTTTTTATTAACACCAGGTGTAGTAATTACATTTTTTATTAAAACAAATTCTCCTATTTTATAAGGATAAGGCTTTTTGTGATGCTTGTCAAAATATACCTTGTTAGCTTCCTGGCTACGAACAGTCTTTTCTTCTGCTTCCTGTCTAATTAATTCTAAATCTCTTTTATCTTCTTTGCATATATGCTCTTCAAGATATTCACGGATGTTATCATGAATATCACCCCTCTGTCGGATTCCAAAAAGCAGCATACTCGGGGAGAAACCAGTACTTTTGCTCTCAAAATTGTTAAGTGCAAATTCAACTTTGCTTAAGTGTTTCGTCCAATCACCCGGTTTCAACTCACTTTCTTTGGCTAACATTGGAGTTAAGCTCCTGTTTATGCGCTCTACCTGGCCATTCGATTGGGGAGAACTAGTGGCTATTTTTATGTGTTGTAAACAATTATTTTTACAAAAATCAGAAAATTCTTCTGAGGTGAAACAGCTACCACGATCAGATACAATCCGTAAAGGCTTACTATAGCTTGAGAAATAAGACTGTAAACATTTTATTACCTCATTTGTGTTGGTTGTTCTTACTGGATACAATTTTGAAAACTTTGAGAAACCATCCACAACCAAAAACACATGCTTTTTTATGTTACAAACCGAAGAAGGCAATGGACCATAATGGTCGATGTGGATTGTATCAAAAGGCTTGTTACCTTTAGGAATATTGTGCAAAACACCTTCCTTTTTACCTGTTGGTGGAGAAAAATGCATACATTTCAGACAACAATCAATGTAATTTTTTATTTTAGATTTCATTGCAGGAAACCAATAAGTCTTTCTTAAGAAATCGTAGCACTTTTCAACACCCACATGACATAACGCATCATGGTGAGTCTGAATAACATTCCTTTCCATTTGCGATGGTACATAGAAAAAGATTTTTTTGTTAATTTTTCTATAAACAAGTCCATTAATTAGTTCATAAGAGGAACTTTCTCTCTCTTCTAACATCTTGACCAATCGCTGAATTGTTTTATCTTTTTGCTGTGATGCGGCTAATGCATTCTCAAATGAGTCTGCTTCTACAATCATCAAAACGTTGTGCACTCTGCTGAGAGCATCAACATGACCCATTTTCTTACCGTCCCTATGCTCTATCAAATAGTCGTATTCTTGGAGTTCCAAGGCCCATCGCGATATTCTGGGATTCAAAAGTTGTTTGTTAAGTGTCAGAGTAAGAGATTTGCAGTCAGTGACAATCTTAAATTTTATCCCAGTTAGATATATATTAAAACGCCTTAAAGCATATATTATGGCTAAAGTCTCCAACTCATATGAGTGGTATTTTGACTCTTGCTCGGTGGCACGTTTAGAAAAAAAGAATATTGGATGAAACAACTTGTCTTCCTGGCGTTGCAGTAGTACTGCACCAAAACCAAGACTACTCGCATCGCAGTGCAGTTCAGTTTCAGCATTTGGATTATAAATACTCAGAACTGGTGAGTCAATAAGTTTTTCTTTTAATGTCTCAAAAACAAGAAGTTCTTCTTTGCCAAAAATAAATTTCGCATCTTTTTTGAGAATATCATATAAAGGCTTAGCAACAATTGAAAAATCTTGTATAAATTTTCTGAAGTAGGAACATAGTCCTAAAAAAGAATGTAAAGTTTTACTACTTGAAGGTACTGGAAAATCCTTCACAGCACGCTTACCATCAGAATTTGGACGTATACCACTAAATGAAACTTCATAGCCTAAGTAAGTAATTTTTTCATGCATAAACATGCATTTATCAAACCTAAATTCTAAATTATTTATATGTGCTATTGAAAAAACCTCATGCAAAATTTGAAAATGTTCATCTTTTGATTCAGTTGCGACTAATAAATCATCAAAATATATTCGGAGTTTTCCAGAACGAATAAGAGTTTTGAATTTTTGCTCAATAAATTGCTGAAAAATGGCTGGTCCATTTTTAAGCCCACACGGAACAACGAGATATTCAAATTGACCTAGAGGGGTCACAAAGGAAGTATATTTTATAGATTCCTCGGACATTTTAACATGTTGAAAACCGCTTTTCAAATCAAGCAATGAGAAAAACTTTTTCCGTCTCAAACCGTCTAACATATCTTCGATTAAAGGAATCGGGAAATTATTCTTTAATGTAATTTTATTTAATTGCCGAAAATCTATACATAATCGCAGCTCACCTGATTTCTTTTTAGCCAAAACTATCGGCGACGCATAATGTGAGTTACTCTCACGAATAATTTTCTTTTCTAAAAGATCGTCTAAAATTTTTTGAAGTTCGATTTTATGAGCATGCGGTAATCTTCTAGGTGCACAATTAAAAACACTGTTCGTATCCGTTAACGCGATTTTCATCTTAATTTCGTTTTCATTTGCATCAGTTAAAATTTTACTATAAGAAACATTTCCAAAAGCTAAATCTCTAATTTTATTTTTATCTTCCAGGCTTAAATCTTCATTAATTTTCAAAGTAATTTTATCGTCACGATCATCAAACGTATCAATATTAAAAATTTCTTCACTAAAATCACACACATTAGAATTATTATCATTTTCATTCAAATTTAATATTTTATCTCCTAAAGTAAACTTTAAATTTGTCTTCTGTAAAAAATTTCTTCCTAAAATAATTATATTTTTCATTGTGTCATTTTTGACAACATATAAACATAAATTCGTAAAACATAAATTATTAATCTTAATGTTGCAATAAACCTTACCAAAAATAACTAATTTACTGTTGTTGATTCCCACGTAGTCATGCATTGTAGAGTCGATCGATGTCATCAAGTAAGGTGGTATATATTTTTGTTGGATGAAGCTGATTGGACTGCCAGTGTCAATCATTGTCTTGGCTTCGAGTTTTGTTGTAATTGACTCGCTGATGAATGTATACTCAAAGACTCCATGAAAATCGTCTAGGAACGTAGTCTGATGTTGTTGTTTGGGAATGTCGTCATCTTCAAGAACACACACGGCTGATTCTGGACAATTTTTTATGCCGTGTCCCATTTTGCCGCATCGAAAACATGAACCCTTGTCCCTGCGTGGCTTTGGGCAATTGGTGAGAACGTGACCAACATCATTGCAATTAAAGCACCTGAATCGGCTTTTGGAACTTGTGTTAGGAACTGGTTTGGGGTCAATTGTCACTTTTTTGTAGCCCGATGGTGCTGGCTGGAACTCTGCTACCTTCATTTTTTCATACCTTCTCAGAATTCTCTTGAGATCCGCAATACTGTTAGCTGTAAGTAAAATTTGTTTGTTAGACATTGTATCGGGTATACCTTTAATTATGTAATTCATAATGTCTTGCTCCTCGATATCAGCTGAGCTTGCGATCTCTTGCATGATGAGCACATATTGTTGGATGTTTTCGTCTTTGTGCTTTTTCCTATTTCGCAAAGTATGGTGAACATCTGACGCAGTTGCATGTTGTTGAAACTCGTTGATTAGAGCTGTCTTAAGTTCACTCCAAGAATGACATGACACAGATCTTAAAAAGAGTTTAGCTGTACCCTTTAGCAAGCGTTGAGCGTATATAAAACATTTGGAGTCATCAAATTTGTAGATCAGTTTGGATTCTTCGATGCTTTTGATCCATCTCGTCACAGGAAAATTGTCGTCTCCGGAAAAAGTTTGAAGGGAATCTTCAATGTCTCTAAAAGAAAAAACGGGATGATTCACCTCGGCAGGTTGGTTTAACTCAGCCAATTTTTTCTGAAGCAGACGAATTTCCTCCTTTCTTGCCACAATTTGACGTAAACTATCCAGCCGCTGCAGCACCAATCTATTTTCCTCCTCCAGCTGCGAAGATTCCTCTGAATTCTCGTCATCAAGTTCATCATTCTGCGGAAAAAGTTCTTCGATTTGGGGCTCTCCAAGTTGTTCGATTCCTTGCTCCAAACGAATCTTCAAAGCAGTCTTAAGCCCATTAGTTGCCAGCCCAAGTTCGGCCAGCTTGTCTTTTAATTGTTGCACAGTAGCGATTTCAATAAATCGTGAAGCTCGTGTCGTCATTTTCGTATATGTTTAGTATTTTATTAGATTACGTTTAAATCGCCAAATAAATATTTTTTTTGCATAAAAGTTTCGTAAGATAAACTATCAAAAATTCATAAGGTTTTTTGGCGCATTTAACTTAAAAAAAATCTTTAAAAAAACTACGACGTGACTGTACTTTTATCCCACTTCTGAGGATGTAAGGGGCACTGAGTGGAAGGGGCGACCAAGTAAAAGGTTAAAAGTAATAGACAACAAACGATGCTTCGATGTTAAAGGTTTTATTGCAACTGACTAAATCAAAATTATAATTTACAATTTGGGTATTTTTCGTGTATGTATACGGTTATAGTATCATGTTATACCAAACTGTAACAATCGAACGATCGGTGGATTAAGAACATCGTAATGAAGTTAATTTAAATCAGTAAATGAAAAATAAAGATACAGGGTGCTAAGTGAATATAGCAATTGAAAGTTATGAATCTCTTACATTATGAGGAATAAATTAAAACAAATTAAAATACACCTCTTTAAGGTAGCTGGGTACCTATCCTAAATTTTTTAAAACTCAAATGAACAAAACTGAGTCTGAGTCGCTTCTCAGTTAATCCCGGAGTGTTTGGAATGTATAGCAAATGTATATATAAAATTTGTTGAATTTTGAAAACTTTCAAAAAAGTGTTTAAGCAAAAATAAAATATTTATTCGACTTTGATTGTTTTTTTTTTAACTGAAATGAATATAAAAAATAATTTATTTTCTTTTTTTTTCTAAAAATTAAAAAAATATCTTCAAATTTTTTTTTAATTCTTAAAAAATTTTATTTATTTTTTTAAAACCGCTCTTACGATTGCTGAATTCTTTTCTCATTTTAGGTTTGTGTTTAGGTTTTAGATTCAACACGATAGACGTTTAAATTGGACTTTAAATAAAAAACAATCGAGATGGTTTTGAAATAAATTTATTGACATTCTTTTTGCTATCAAATTTTTGACAAGTTGTTTTTCTTTTCTGTATTTATCATTTCATCATTTCTTTTTTGGCGATTTTTTTTTTGTCTAATACTTTTTTTTACAATTTATTTCATGGATAATTTGTATCTCTAAACTGAAAAAAAATGTCCACTGTTTGGTTTTTTGGTGTTCTGGGTTCCCTAACATTTGATTTTTTTTTTATTTGTTTGACAATTTTTTTAAACCATTTTTTTAAGCTTTACATTTTTTTCGAAATTTTTTTTCACAATTTTAGTTATTGGAATACAAACAACATTTAAGCTTCTTTTTTCGAATTATTTTTTGACGATTTTCGTTTGACAATTTTATTTCCGTTTTTATTTTTTAAACATTTATTTTTACAAAAGAAAAAAAACTAACGACCAAAGTTTTTAATTCATTTTTAATTCACTCATTTTATTTAGTATTAAAATACATTTTTACATTTTTTTTGAGCTAGAAACTTGTTTTTTTGAGAGCACAAAAATTCAATAATAACCACCACCCAAAAGTGTATATCTAGATTTTATAGATGTGCTATTTTTACCTTAATAAACTTCTCCATTTAAATCATCTGTCAATCGACAGAAGAAAAATGTATACCTTAAGAGGTTTTTTTTTTAAACTTTTGCAACAGGTCTATAGTGTATGGTCAATGGTCATACAACATGATTTTTTCGTAAAGGGACTAACTATAACTATGTACCTATACATTACAGATGCACTTATCTGAACTATCGTAAATAACCTAACACTCAACACGATGAAGTTTCAACTTGGTTTTCTTTTAGTTAAAATAAAGTTTATTTTTTTCCAAAAAAAAAAAAATATTACAACAAACTAAAAAATAAACTATCGATAAAAAAAAACTTTTTCCTTTGAAAGAGTTAAAAAAAAAATAAAATTTGCAACAGAAAGTTAAGAAAAAAAAAAATAGTTTCCTCACTTTATTTTGTACTGCGGAACAAATTTTCGTTCCAACATATTTTATAAAAGTTTTCATTCCATAAAATAGGACAAATATTATATTTTTTTTTTATTTTCTACTTCCATTCTCTCTCTCTCTCTCTCTCTCTCCCTATTTCCCTCTTTTTTTTTCAATATAAAGAAAAAGATACTTGAAAATAATTTCCAATAGAGAAAGTTACTTTTCTAACAAACAAAAAAAAAAAAAGATTTTGAAAAAATTATAGGTAGGTTTAATTTGTTTAACCTTTTTTGACAATTTGAGCAGCTTTATTGAAATGAACTCTTTGAACAATTTCTCTATTGATATTTTTCCTTTACAAATTTAAACTTTATCGAACTTTGAATAAAATCTTCATCTCATCACATTATCGCTGATCATCAAAGTCAAAGGCACAAAACCTTGTGTAAGCTAATCAAAGGTAAGCTACCTCAATTCACCAATAATTCTTTCAATAAACTGCCGGATGCACCTTTAAAATCTATATATACTCGTACAAGGCATGCAAGTTTGCTACTTGGTGTTTGGTTGATGCACTCGCGTCGTCGTCGTCGTCGTCTCTATATATTCCGGGTATAAATTAGTTTGCTTCAGTTTCACCGTCAAGCAGCGATATTTTCAATTCAACGTCCTTGTGTGAAAAAATGGCCCAAGGATATAGTTGAAGTTCTATAGGTGTATTGATGGTTGAGGTGAATCAATAGCAATAGCAAACACAAAAGCATCCTTTTTCCCAGTATACACCCTCCCCCCCCCCCCCCTCCCACTCTCACTAGCTATAGAGCAAATGTAGAAACAAAATGTTGCAGAAGGGATTGTTCTGATTGAATGCACTGTGTACTGTGGCGCAATAGAAAAACAAAACAAAAAAAAAAAAATACAAGGATTAGCTTTAGAGGCAGATATCTTCCTTTCGCATCCATGACTTGACTAATTGATTAGATCATTGTGTGTGAGTTTGGTGTTGAGGAAGAGGGAGAGAGAAGAGTGTTGTTTATGATGCGAATGCAAAAATATCGGAAATTGAATGGAGCAATATAGACTGTGTATTCCACAACAGTGTTGATTTTTTTTTTTTGAAAATTGATAATTATTTCAAAACTTTTCTATTTTAACGATGAATCGTTTTTTTTTTTGTATACAAGGATACCTTTACAAATTGTTATTAAAACGATTCAAGGTCTTATCTAATGGATTTGTGTCCTTAAAAAATGGTTTCCGTTGAGCATATCTGACTGGTCTGGTTCATCAAAACTAGACAAAAGACCATAGTTGGGAAAGAATGATAAAAAAGAGGCTGGGTGCGACCCACACTGATAACTTCCCATTTGTGATCTTGAAAACTTTATATTTAGTTTTTTTTTTTTCAAATAACCAAATTTTCTGCGAAACGAACTTTAGCTGTTAAATTCAAACAATCATTATTTTAAGATTGAAAAGCATTTTAATTATTTAAAGGGATTTACGAAATGCACATATATTATAGAGATTGTTGATGTATAAGTTGTTTCCACGTGACCCAGGAGGTAAACTTCCAGGCGTTTTTTTTTAACGAATGTGGAATTTTCTTAGTTCTGTTTAAATTTTTGTTTAAAATATCAGTTAAATATATGTCAAATATATACCCGCTGTAAAAAATTTTATTATGTATAAAATTAAATACCTAATGGCAAAGTCAATATCATTGCTCGTTCTCAAGATATTCGAGTCGAAAAACCAATTTTACCACTTTTTAGTTTATTTTTTTTTAATTTTTTTTGTCAAAAACTGAGATAAGATATTTGTCAAAATTTAACCTTTCATAAAAAATTGTACTATGTATAAAATAAAATATTCTAGAAGGCACAATCGTTGTTCGTTCTCAGGATATTCGAGCTGAAATACAATTGTAACTACTTTTCTTTAGAATTTTTAACAGTTTTTGATTTTTCGTTAAAAAACTGCACATTCAATATTTGTCAAAATTTTATCAGTTGCTAACTATTATGTTATGTAGAAAATAAAACAAACAAGAAGTCAGTATCGTTACCCGTTTTTGAGAAATTTGAGTCGAAAGACAATTTATACTAATTTTTGGTAGAATTTTTTGTAGTTTTTAAGTTTTCGTAAAAAAACTGTCTATTGAATTTTTTGGAAATTTTCACCAGTAGCCAAAAACAACATTTTTCGTAAAATAAAATTATTTTAAAGTTAATATCGTTTTTCCATCTAAGTTATAATTTTTTTTTTTAGTTTTTTTGATTTTAAAAAATAACGGTATATTGATTTTTTTCCAAACTCATATCAAATTTGTATGACGTCATAATGTGTCGAATAAAATTTATTTCAAGTCAATAGCATTATTTGTTCGTGAGATATTTGAGCCCAACCAAAATTTTCACTTCTTTTTTAAACTGCTATAGTAAAAAAACAACTGATTGAATATTAATAAACGCCCTTTCAGCTTCTTTCGAAGTTATTATCTGTAAAACAAAATTTATTTCAAGTCGATATCTTTACTCGTTCTTGAGATATCGACGACGAAAAATGGTACCAGAACGTACAGACGTACGAACGTACGTACACATGCACACACAGACATCTCTCTAAAAATGATTGATATAGGCTCTAGGGACCTTGAAACGTCGAGAAATGTCAAAAATTTCAATTTTACGAATCGGATTTTAATAAAATGAAAAAATTGATTTTATTTAATCGTCAAAAAAATGTCAGTGTTGATCCCTCCGAGAATAAAAGTTGGTAAAAAAAAAAAAATCGTAAAAAAAGTTTTGTTGAAAAAAAATAATTCTCAAAAAAAAAATTATAAAAATTTAAAATTTGCTTTAAAAAAATCGTAAAAAAAAATTGGTCAGGGAACAACCAAGTAGAAATTTGATTTGAACACTGCAATAAGAATTTATCAAAAATTAATTTGTCGAAATAAAATGTTCTTCATCAAAAATAAAAAATTCCGAAAAAATGTCAAAAATAATTGTTTAAAAATATTTGCTTATTAAATAAAATGTTGTGGGAACAGCCAAGTGGAAATTGAATACCCTGCCGATTCATTTAGTCCATTATCCAATCATAATTTCAACAGCCATTGTTAATGCAATGGAAAAAATTATTTCAATAAAATTCATATTAATTTTAACTGTCAGCTAAAAATTTGCAACAATAAAAAAATATCTCAAATTCTTATTTGTCTTCATTGGTAGAACCACAATACTTCTTATTATTTGAATACTAAATAATAACAAAATAACCAGAAGAAGATAAAAGACATGAATTCACAAAATCAACATTCTTGCACGCAATTTTTAAAAATATTTCACTGCCTTTTACCTTCTCTCTGATAGGAATCTCTTTTCATGGAATTTCCTTTCTCATTTATCACTCCGTGCCAACCCTCCCTAGGCCATAACAACGTTACAACTTGTTAAATATTATATCCTAGAAAGAAAAAAACAACGTGTGCATCCTTTTTGATTTGAAAATTCTCAGAAGACAGGACATACCTCTAGGACTAGTTTTTTTTTTTTTGACCATGTGAAATTCGTGTGTAGAGTATTGCTTACTTATCATATTCATAGTAGAACTGAGCAAGAGGCTTTATTATTTTGTATCTAGGTAAATATTATGACATTTATATTATAGTCTATGTATTTGATTTATTTTAGAATTGAATAATTTATTTGTCATAGAAACTAGAAAAAAATATAATATCTAATATAATATCCTCTTGCTAGCTCTGTTCGGTTTTTCTCCAAATTAATTTCAATTATTTTATTTTATTTTAAAGTTTACTTAGTGCGTGGAGTAAAAATTAATTTATAAGGTTAAATAAATAATTAAAAATATTGTCAAAAAAGTAACTATGCGATGTGCCCACGAAAGAAAATTTGACTTCTGATAGTTTCTCTAATGTCTGATTTAAAAAAAAAAAAATTTATTTTATTTCATTTTTTTTATTTAATTTTATTTTGTTTAAATGGACAGGACATTTTAAATTTTCATTTTTGTGTTATATTTTTATTGAGGTATTTTAAACTCATATCTTTTAAATACAGTGAAATCTCCCTTAGGCGGACAGCCATGGTGCAGACATTTTTGTCCGCCCAAGGGAATTGTCCGTTTAAGAGAAACCAAACAAAAACACTTTTTTTCTTCTCTTCTTTCTTTTTTTTAGTAACTCAGTGACTTGGGTTTTTCCTATTTTAAACTCTGCTAGTTCCCGTACGCTTTTTTTATATTTTTGGGTAAAGTTTATTACGTCTACCTTTTCCTTTAAAGTTTTCTTTTTTGTTGGCATCCTGAAAACATATTTCATAGGAAAAAATATTAATTAAAAGAATTTAAAAACTACCTGCGCGCAAATCAACAAAAATCTGAAACTCCAAAAATAAACTTTTTTTACGTCCAAACAATATGACTTCCACCACACGAATGAGAGAATAAAAATGTAATGTTCAATCCTGCTCTGGTGTCCGCCTAAGAGAATATATTTTGTCATTCATACGTGAAAATGCTGTCCGTGTCCTTCCAAGGGAGTGTCCGTCTAAGAGAAACTGAAAACAATGAAGCTTATATGCAGCAATTTCCGTACAAAAAAATTTGTCCGTCTAAGGGAGGTGTCCGTTAAGGGAGATTTCACTGTATAGTCCAGTCTAATGTTCAGGGTTATTGTGAACAAATTCGTAAATTGAAAACGCCGAACTGCAACTTACAATCTGGAATTTGTTTTTTTTTTTTTGTTGATGACTGGCCATCACCCCGGAAGTTCAAAACATAGACAACTCCAAAACACACAAATGCCGTAAACCCATCAGAAAATTCCCGAATCTAAGATTGCGGGATTTTGATTTTTGGAGTATAAAAATTCATACATTTGGCATTTGGATTTTCTGAATTTTTATATAGGTATTTTGATTTTTTGAAATATGTACATCAAGAATTCAAAAAAAAATTCTAAAATGTGTCTGCTAGTATAAAAGAAGATATAACTTCCTCCCGTTTCCGATTTTATCCATTAAATAGGTAAGTTAACAAATTAAATTTTCAATTCTCAAGTTGACCACATCCCTTTGGCAAACGTTGCTTTTTTTTCTTACTTGGAAGTTTGTACACATCCTTTTTTTTTGTTGTTGTTGTTGCCTTTTACATGCCAAACAAAGTGACTTCATAAATTTTCTCTTTGAAAACTATACTGAAAGTCAATTTGAACTTTTTAATGAGGTATTTTTTTTTTAATTTTTTTTTCCGTAGTCAATACTTTCAATCTTCTCAAGTATCGGTAATAATAACTAATCAAAAGACTTACCGATTTCAAAAAGGGCTTGTTTATGAATTAATAATTATTATTATATTTATAAATATATGCAAGTTCATAGCTGTATCTATGTAGATATGTTTTTAAGAGAAGTTTTTTTTTAATTACAGAGTTTAGTATTATGTCGGTCCTACTTTACAGTGTATAATGAATGAGGAAAAAGTATTAAAATATATGTATTTATGTAGACTTAATTATATACGAATTTGGTGATGTTAAAGCTCTTATATTTTATCAATAATAGTTTTTTTTTAATTTTAAACTAGCCGACTCCTGCTTGTCTTACAGCGCCACCAATTGCAAATTTCTGACATCTTACTTTTTAAGTTAAACGAAATAAAAATAAAATAACGCAAATAAAATAAATAAGTAAATAAATAAATAAATAAATAAATAAATAAATAAATAAATAAATAAATAAATAAATAAATAAATAAATAAATAAATAAATAAATAAATAAATAAATAAATAAATAAATAAATAAATAAATAAATAAATAAATAAATAAATAAATAAATAAATAAATAAATACATAAATAAATAAATAAATAAATAAATAAATAAATAAATAAATAAATAAATAAATAAATACACAAATAAATAAATAAATAAATAAACAAACAAATAAATAAATAAATAAATAAATAGATTTGTGAAGTATTTTTGAGCAAAATGGAAATGAAAATTGAAAAAGAATTTGTGAAACAAATGTCGACAGCCGAAAATTACAGATTATTTTGTACCTCAATCATAAATAAATAAAAGTTTAACGAAAATAAAAGAAAGTTTGCCCGTTTTTTAATAGAGAACAAAAAATGGAAAATCGGTTATAGCGAACTACCGGATATAACGAACAAATTCTTCAGTCCCTTCGAGTTCGTTATAACCGATTTTGACTGTAAATAAATAAATAAATAAACAAATAAATAAATACATAAATAAATAAACAAGTAAATAAATAAATAAATAAATAAATAATAAAATAAATAAATAAATTAATAAATAAATACATAAACACAAAAACTGAGCACTTTTTTCAGTATCAATACAATTTTTATTTGATCATTTACAAAATTCGGAGTATTTCAAAATTCTGCACGTGCCAAAATTTAGTTTCCGAAAGTCTGTATTTCAAAATTTAGTGAATCTAAAATTCTGTATTCTAAATTTATGAAAACACTGAAATTCTGTTAATACTTAAAGTCCTTGTATTCCAGAATTCCGGATTTTGGATTCAAAAAAATTTGAAATACAGAATTTTGGAACATAGATTTATGCAATAAAACAGAATAATGGAATTTAATTAATTAAATGATTCTACAACAGCAACTTACCACACCGATGTCAAATAACACTTCATTAGTAGAGAGCCATGCATGATCTTGAAATGAAAGTATATACAATTTTTTTTCTGGAAATTCATTTTCAAAATGTACTTAACTGTGATTTTTTTTTAGAAACCTATTGACAATTCGTACAAAACCCTAAATTGATTCCTGGAATATTGGTTTAATTTGATTTCGTTCATGACTATACAATATAATATTTGTCATCACATATATTATAACCAACCACACAAAATTTACAATTTGCTTACCTACGTGTCGTCAGTCAGTTGGTTGGTCGTGGCCCTGATAACAATTGCGGTAATAACCCACAAATCTAATTTGTATCCAATGTCATCAGTCATCCACATGACCATTGACATAACCGCTGTCTCATTACTCAACACCTGAATCTATCCCCATAGAGCATCCATATATATGTATTGACCATATAGCCACTAAGCTAAAATTATTATTTACGGGTTGAAATTCATTGATGACACTTATAAGTTAGATGAGAAAGAGAGCGTTTTAGGACAATGACGATAAACCCAACCAACCAAGCCCAGGTAAACCATATAACATCATCAGAGCAAGAGTGTCACATCAACCAGAACTATAATAACTCATCTATCACGTACCAAACTTTGCCAAATACATAAATATAAACTCTCTCTGGACTTCGCTTGGGTTCTATTGTATCTTGTACCTTATGTCTTAAAGATACATTTGTTCTAAGGTAGGTCCTGCTACTGACTTCCTCAAGTTTTGATAAAATACCTTTGTATGCAAATTTAATGCAAATCATGGTTGGAATAGGAAGACTTGCAACTCAATAAATTACTCTGTGATTTTGTTTGAAGTGTGTTTAAACTTAATTCACTGACGGCAACCATTCTTAAATGCAACCAATCTGCATTAAAGAAAAATCAATAAAAAGAATTTAAAAAAAAGCATTAACTTTTGCTTTTGCCGCAAATATACTATAAAAGTTTATAGAAAACTTTACCATCGTCATTAAGAAAATAATGTTCATCAAGGGTGATGAACTCAACATCCTCCATAAGTTAATTAAGGAGAGAAGTATAAGTAAGTGAGAATGCTCATAAATCTTTCTATCGGAAGCAAATGCTGTTACCATTTCCCTTTGCCCTTATCGCACATTTCACAGGAGAAGCTTCCTTTCTGAATGAAGCCTTTTTTTGTATTATAATGATAAATTAGGAGGATATGTTTTTTTTTTTTTTGTTATACTACAAGCTCACCATCCACCATGATGCTAATACTAATAGGTCTTTGTGAAAAATGCTTTTCTTCATTTTCATCAAGCTGCTCAACGCAAATTCTAAAAACATCATTACACTCAGTGATGTTTGATGTAGTCTGGGATAAATGTAACGTGGGAAAAAAAATAGATTAGAAGTTGAAATTTTTTAGGGGGTTCAATCGAGTGAATCAGGGTGTAACCAGTTATTCATACATGTTGGTAGGTTCATATATTTGGCTTTAGAAGTATTTCAATGCAGGAAGTTTATATATATTTTTTTTTGGTCAGTCAGTCTAGGATTTTTCAAAAAAGAAATAAGAGAGGGAAGAGTAAAATGCATTTAATGCTTTTTTATGAATTTAAAGAATGATTGAAGTTTGAACTTAAAACTGTTCCATCTTTTTTATCATAAAAATATGAATTTTAGAAAAAAAATTGTTGGAGCCATTTTTCAAAAAATATTTTTATTCTGGTATGCAAGTTTTTGGTATTTAATAATATACACTGAAAACAAAATTTGTAAAATAAAATTTCCATCTGTTTTCAAAATTTTGAGTTTTAAAAAAAAAATTTAATTTTTTTAGTTAAAAAAAACTTACAATTTTGTTATTATTAACTTTATATAGCATAAAAAATAAAAACATTGATAGAAATCCGTCAAACCATTTATGCAAAAAAAATCCTGTTCTATGGCAGACACCTTAATGATAATTTTTTGAAAAATATTTCTTGAACAAATATATTGAATTATTTTCAAAACTCCACTTAAAAATTTTCACAAAAATAATGAGACGCGTTTCGAGATACATACATATGTCTTAGTCGTTATACATTACCAGCAGTATTTAATAGAATTCACTAAAACACCTCTGAACGGGTGAATAGTTACGCAGTGTATAAGCGCTTATTAAGCCTCTATTCAACGTTGCGTAAATCGATATTTAAAAAACATTTTCTGGTCCAATGCCCTTGTGTCAGATAAAGTACCAAAAAGAGAAATCTATTACATTATGCCTCAACGCGTTTAGCTTAAAACACCTCTATTTAACGTTACATAACTTTTATAAATAACTTTTTGACGTTTAGAGCCATTGTAACTTTACGCAGCCTCTATGTGGCGTTTATAAATACGACTGTACATGTATAACAAGTACCGTTATTTTTAGATATATAAATGAAAATTTCCAAAGTCCAAAGTTTGAAGAAAAACCCTCCAGTAGTTTAGGTTCTAGGTGGAAGTACACACAGACATTATTAATATGGGGAAAAAATTGTTCCGGTAACAAAACAAAGATGTACAAAAAAATTAATCAAATTTTTTTTTTTTTCAAAAAATCTCATCACACAAAATTTTGTGAGGGAAATACTTAAAAAATTAAGTAGTAAAAATTCCAGATAGAAAAAATTGGTCAAAAATAAATTGTGAAAAATAATATTCGTCCTCTGGTTGAAAAAAATTTCGACAAAAAAGAGTTTTATCAAAAAAATTATCAGGAAAAACAGATTACAAAAAAAAAAACACCAACAGACAACGTGATAATATTTTTTTTTAAAATAAACTGCTAGAATTTTTATCTAATGTCAAATTCAAATATGATAACAAGAAAAATTGTGTCAAAATTTTAAATGGCTAATATTTTAGATGATTTCAAGTTTTAGTTATGTATATGGATTCAAAAAATTATTTTTCTACATCAAATTTGGCCTGAAAAAATAAGCAATTAAGGAATCTATTCTAGTATTTTTCTAAAACATCGATAAACCCTAATACTCGTAGTACATTTTAGTACTTTTTGGTACACTCGTAAGATACCAACCAGTTTAAATTCTTAAAAAAATCAATGTTAATCGTTCTAAATCACTGGCTTCCCAATGCAAAATTAAAAAATAATACAAAAAGAGAGAAAAATGGTTGCTTACGCTTAAGTTAGATATTAACATGCATTAAAAATGTAAAACCATCACTTACCAGACTATAAGAGTGCATGCCATGCCGTGGTGTGTATAAGGTGCAATAGATTACATATCTTACGCTATTACACCCTTTTGAAATTGCTCTAAGGGACTTGTTTTACCCAAAGGATGACGATGTAAGCTCCAGCTGAGTT
The DNA here is from genome assembly GCA_958431115.1 of Syrphus vitripennis. Lineage (NCBI taxonomy): Eukaryota > Metazoa > Arthropoda > Insecta > Diptera > Syrphidae > Syrphus > Syrphus vitripennis. The sequence goes on along the minus strand of OY288108.1, from coordinate 103,870,917 downwards.
GATGCAATTCCGCTACACCCAACCAAGGTATATCCAGGGATAATCATTCGTAATATGCCATGGCCATGCACAAAAAGGAGCATAAGCTTGGCTATTTCCGCATTTATGTATAAATATCTACGAGTATAATGCTGGATACCTTGCTTAACTATGTACATACTTGTAAGTGAATAAAGTCTGGTTAGTTTTTTAACAAAAAAAAATATATATATCTACGCGTGAGGACTGACTTGACCACATACCTATACCTACTTTAACATTTTTACATAGAAAACAGAAGTGCATGCGAGTGACTTGACTGACTTGACTGACCATAGGTATATAGCTTTGGCAAATTTCTTCAGGAGTTAAGGTACACTTAAAAGGAAGAAATTCATTCATGCCATTTGAAGAAAATCATATATGAATAATGCAATGCATTTGAAATTAGGATTTTCTGAGGAAACATTTTCCCCCACCGATATAAAGTTCGCATGCAACAGAGAAGCTTATTTAGCAAATTGATCGATTACAGGGAAATTGAAGACAAAATTTTTTTGCCTCTATTTTTTTGTTTTGTATTTTTATGAATTATTCAAAAGTTCTAATTTGCTTTAGGACACATTTTGCAAACATAGAAAAAGTCGATGTAAAAATGGTAAGTTGAGAATGCTGGTTCAACAAAATTAAATTTATGTTTCCCATCATGTGCATGTTTTTAGAAACTACCTGAACGATTTTTTTTTCATGTATATACAAAAATATATTAACCAAAGGGAACCAATTAATAGGCAATAAAAGTTTAATATAAGATCTGCATTATTCGACTTATAAAATAAACATGTCGATTACAGGATCCACAACATTCGGATCCGCAGTTATTCAGAGTGGAGCTGTCGCTTTTCTTCTGAACATCGATAAGTTTAGCAAAAATTAAATGAGTGAGTGAGTGAGTCAATCAGTCAGTCAGTTAGCCAGTCAGCCAGCCAGCCAGCCAATCAGTTAATTAGTTAGTTAGTTAGTCAGTTAGTCAGTCAGTTAGTCAGTTAGTCAGCTAGTCATTTAGTCAGTTAGTCAGCTAGTCAGCTAGTCTGTCACTCAATCACTCAGTCAGTCAGTGACTTAGCCAGTCAGTCAGTCAGTTAGTCAGTAATTCAGACAATCAGTCAGTCTGTATGTCTGCATGTCAGTCAGTTATGCTCGGCCAGTCATTTTTAACATGAATTGCAAATAACCTAAGCTTAAAATTTGTTTAATTAGCAACAGCACAAAAATGTATACCTATGTTTGTTCTATCAAGAAATGTTAAACTTAACCCTTTAGGTATCATCTAAAACCATCTTCTCTTTATTACAAGAAAGAAAAACACAAGAGTCTTGAATGCATTTTATCAAAATGTAGTTACTCTATATGTATTGTATGTACATATGATCTAAGTCAGTTATGCTAACTGTTATTATTAAGCACCCTCGAGACACATAAAAGCCGTTCTCTAATTTTAATCATGTAAAGTGGTCTCTATATACGTTTTAGGATCCATTTTCAAACCTACATGCATATACGAGTATGCAACATGAACATTGCACGATGCACCACCCCTACATGTTTTCAGTGTGTCTACAAGTAATGCAATTAACTCACTCGATAATAAAGCAGATGCATAAATATTTGTTTTTGTGTTCTTCTTAAGCCCCTAGCTAGTTTTTTTTTTTTTTTGCTACTTTTTTGTAGGTACTTACTTTGAAAACCTCGAAACGTGTGCATAAGAACTGTTTGAACTAACTGCAGCTTCCAACATCCATCAACTAACATCTACCAACCATCCACATCAAACTGTGAAAATAATCCCATATGTGTAGGTAGGTTCCTAAGTGGGTCGGTAGATGGCTTCCTATAAAAACCATTTTTATGAAGAAGTTATTTCGGATGCTTAAATCTGCTAGCAGTTGGATACATTTTCCCTCGAATTAATATCATCCAGATTTTACTCAGCCTCTGCTGTCACTTCTTCGCATTTTGCCTGCCTCTTCTTCTGCTAAATGTAGATAAAGCCGTGTGTTTACTTTGTAGATAGAAAAACAGTTAACGCTCAAAAGATGTAAATATCTACTTATTATAACTGGAAAAGTCAGTGAGTTCCGTGTTTGGGTAATGCTCTTCATTTAATTTAGGCATACTTGGTTTGTGGAGTGTGTTCAAGTTGCGTCATTAAATTTAACTTCTGATGCTTAACTGAATGAATTAAGGATATTATTTTCTAAATAGCAATTTTTGAAGATTAAAACGTCTTTTTAAATGTTATATAGATACCTTAAGAAGTCATCAAATAAAATATACAAAACAGCTAGACAAAAGTCTGAACTATTTTTTTTTTGTTGTTCTTCTTTCAGAGAAGAAAAAAAAAACTCATTCGTCAATGTCCTTCTAAAGTTGTGCCCTCAGAAAATATTTTTCTTCTTCATAGATTTTCTAAGCCTTGAAATATTTCTAAGCAATAAATTTTGAATTTTATGAATGCACCACCAGTTGTAGATTTCTTTTTGTATCAAATAAAAAAGTAAACTTGCTTCTTTCTCTGCATTGCTTTCCTTTCCTGCTATCACCAGAGAACTTCTTCAACAACAATTCACCATGCATCACCACAATATCTATCTATGTATCTACATCTAAAACATCAACAGTGACGAGAAAAAAATCCATTAGAGTATTGCGACGAACTTTTCGAAGTAAAAAAAAAAGAAGAAAACATTGGACTTTCAACGATCATATGATAGTGAATACACGGCCGGCCCGAGCTAAATTAGCGCCCTGCACAAGCTTCATCATTGGTGCCCTTCAATAAAGATGGACACGTCACTCTATTGAGAATATCTTGTCGTATACTGAACTCTTAGAATTTTACTCGCTGTGAATCGGATCGATTCGCTGCCCTTTCGCTTTCATTGTAAAGTTTAATTATGAAATTCGCCGAATGAACTACATTGTCGATTCTTAAAACTGCCTTATCATTTCTGAACTTTCCTATCGACGCTGTCAGTTTCTGATTTAAATATTTGCATGGCTCAAGCTCAGAATAATTTGTTAGTTGTTTTCGCTGAGGTATTTGGGATTTTAGAAGAACATTTAGTGCCAAAGTGGATCAACTTGCAAATGACGGATGAGGAGGAAAGTGAGGCTAGAGCATATTTTTACAGAAAATGTAAGATCCCTGGCGTGGTTATGTGTATTGATGGCACACACATCAAAATATTTAAACCCACTGGTGACAATGCTCACCTGTTTTTGAACCGTAAAGGATTTTTTATCCTCAATGCCATCTAAATCATACATTTTTTTATTTTCCATTCCGAAATCTGTTTAAATGGTGGACCTAAGGCATTGAGATCATTTTGGACTCTCTTCCAGAACTTTTGGTTTTCCGCGTGAGATTTTTTTGTAAGGTTTTTCGCTATGTCCGGTAGAGTCTTCATCAATTCAACCATTTCTCTATTAGTTGTCCGTTGTTAAATAAACACCATTCATTATGATAAACTTTTAACTTACATTTTTGGGCTTTCCATTGTTTATTTTTGTTTAATTAAAAATCCACTTGTTAATTCGTTCATTGAAATTGTACGGAGTGCGAATTTAATTCAGTTTCAGTAATACCAGATAAATTGAACAAAATATCGGTGGTGCAGGGAATGTTACCGACATTCGTTCAACTTTCTTTCGTTTCGAAAATAATTGAAACTGTCACTTTAGCTCATTCGTCGAGTATATTTACGACATTTGTCTCCTGAACACCACATGAGTGACACGACACGACAGTGTTAAAAAGAGAAACCGGTGCAAAACTAAAAAGTTTTTTATAAACAACAGTAACATTGCTGAGTTTTTTATACACAACAGTAACATTGCTGACTTCGATTTCATAGAGAAGAACTAACATCACGCGCATGTTACCAACATGCAAGCTGTTAATTGTATATATGATTTGGAGATTTTTTCCTTGAAGTAGAGAGGGTTATGAAAATAAAATAATGTAGGTAGGTATCTGTTGTTTGTTAGGCGAGTTTAGCTTATCCGGCCCTGGGTCTGTTGAATCCTCAACAGAAAATCCTTCTTTCCCTCAGAGCTTAATTTAGACAACATTTATTCTTTTCTTTTTTTTGTTACATCAGAAATAGAATAGAAAATATCTGTACGAAAAGGTAGAAGAAAGAATGTCTTCGTGCTTGTACATTTTTACCATCGTCATCAGCAGCAGTGAGAAAGGGTCATGCCAATGAATTTTCTTTCATGAAAATAAAAATTCAAAAAAAAATACTATGAAACTTCACTGCGATGAAGACGAATTGTGTATATTTTTTTTATGTTGTTGTATTATAAAGCTGCGACTGTATAAATGTGGAACCTAAGGGATTCATAAAATACCCTTTCAAAAATAAAGAAAAAAAGAACATCACCAACAATACAAAAAAATGTATCTTCGGGTGAAAAAAGGCAACGGTAGACAGTAGTCGAGTCAAGTCGACACGAACTCTGGAAATAATGTAGGAATTTTTTTTTGGGAGGAAAATGAAAAATTGTTTTTTAAGATTTTTCTATTTCATAGCAAAACAGAGAGATTGGGAGTGTTTGCAAAACAAAAACGAGAAATTGATGAAATATTAAACTAAGATTTAGAAACGACAAAAATAAAATGCCATAATTCCAGGCCAAACTTAATTGTAGGAATCAGTTACTCTATAAGATTGTAGTACCCTTATAGACAAAGACAGGTGTTGGTTTACGAAGCTGAATGTGTTTTTTTTTTTTTCTGTGAAAAGTTACCATAGACGTTTCAGGTGTAATAAATCCTAAAAGTGATGCAAACTTAAGACAAATTCCATTGCGTTTAGGAATTTGACATGCAGATTTGCAATGCACATAAAGCAAGTGCACTTCGGAACATTTTTCCTAACATTTGTTTATATGCCTTTGAATGTTGGGACACTCTGGCTTGGAAGAGATTTTTGTTTATGAATTGGCCCTTATATATATATGCACATATGTACGTTTAAGTTGATTATTTTATTTATTTACGGGGTTAATCATTATACAGTGATACTAACATAAGGTGTCACAAAAGACTTCGACAAGAAAAAAATCGTATGAGAGGGGGGTTCATTCCCCCCGTTTAGACGGGCAGGGCAATTTGCCAAAAAAAAAGCACTTTAAACAGAAAATTAAATATTAAAAAATAACGGTTATACTTTCACACTATAGCATCTTGAAAAGTCAAAAGTCTATTCTTTAATATTATTTTTAAATTAAGTTAGGTTATAGGTAAGGTTTAATGAGCTGACAGTTGGTTTTGTTACCGTCACACTTAGATCAATGTAGGTCCATTGTGAAACCCTGAAGTATTGTAACTCCTTGAAAAATTAACCTACATATAAAGGAGGTTTTGACGAAGTTCAGTAGGCTTTTGCTTGAAAGTTCTGATAGTTCCTTTAATTTGTTGAAGAATTAGTTGCCTAGACAGAGAAAGTGAACAGTATTTTCATGCTCATCTTCGTCACCACAGCCTCTGCAAAGATCATCGGCAGTTAGTCCAATTTTTTTTTATGGTTGCCAAGTAGGTTATTTCCCGTTATAATGCTTATAAGGGATCTTAAAGAAGGGTTATTAAGAATTGAAATCCTATCTGGCCTAGATAGGCCATAGTTTCCTGGTATTTACCTGGTATTAACACAGGTTTCTAGGAAATTCCATCTTTCGTTAGATTTTTGAACTACAATTTTACCGACGCGACGTTTTGTTTTAGCTCGCATAGTGGGATTCCAATGTTCAGGTGCTGAGCCCTTACCAGTTCATCTGCTTTTTCGTTACCTGGCACACCACTATGGCCAGGAACCCAGCGGAGTCTTACGTTATATGCTGCATACCAAGAACCTTAAGCTCTTCGCGACAGCAAGAAATAACCTTCGACTTGATCTGAGTGGCACAGATCGCTTTTATTGCTGCTTTGCCATCAATGAAAAAAGGGCATATAATATCGCCATCATCAATATGTGTTTAGCAGCGTTTTTCACTGCCAAGATCTCAGCTTGGAAGACGCTGCTATGGTCGGGAAGCTTGAATGAATTGACTAGATTAAGTTTTTCCAAGAAGAAACCTGCACCTACTCCAGTGTTCATGTTTGAGCCATCAGTTAAGATGGTAAAAATCGACTCATTATTGTGGGGCACACCCAATCTTATCTTTTGGGGAAGCTGGTACTAAAAGATTTGTTGAAATCTAGGTAAGGGGTCATGTAATCTGTACAGTTGCTGTACGTACGTATTCTTTTAGAATGGCAGCATGGCCACTTTGACTAGTTTTCGAGATACTTTTTTGACTGATCCGAAGGGTGCTGTTTGCTACTGATTCTTGTACAAATAGGTGAGGTTGGATTGAGGATTGCTTCTAAACCCGCAGTAGGGATAGTCCTCATCACACCAGTTGTGCTAATACAAGCCATTCTTTGTAATTTGGTAAGGGTTATTAAGTTCGTGGATTTGTCCAGACCTTTCCACCAAACCAAACTGTCATAGGTTAGAATTGGTCTGACAATGACAGTAATAGTAAGTCCCCAGTTTCTACCGAGAATCCTAATACATGTGTAAATTAAGTTGTTCGAGTGAATTTTTGTGACAATGTTTAAAAATGTATATCAAGGCTTTCAAAACATTGAAACACAAACATTATCTAATTTCACGATATTTAATAAATAATTTTCACTTCACTTAGCAGACTTTTCTTCAGACATGGGCGGTTAGTTATCAAACTAAAACTTTCGTCTATTTCACAAATTTCAGGACACGTACATTTAATCTAATTACTTTCTTGAATTGACCAAAATTCTTCTTTTTTTTCCAACAATTTCATTCTTAAAACCAAAATAATTATTGTACAGTGCGTGAGTTTATTCAGCCTACAACTGTTTCTCTTTTTATTCTCATTAGTAAGTTTATACTTAATTTGTGACTATAATTAAATGAAGAACAAAAACAACAAACAGAATAGAAATAGAAAAAAAAGACAACTTAATGCGAACGTCACGAAGAAACTATTATACTCCATCTCTAACCATCATTGAATACAAAAATAATGCTAGCTTTTGTGTGCTTAGTGTTCGTTCAGCTTTCAATATGCTCACTCTCCTAATGATGATGACGTCCTTTAGCGTTAATATCCTTTATAGTCGTTTTGTCTATAGGTAGGAGTCGAATTCAAATAGAAACATGCAGAGAAAAAAAAGAGATAGAGAAAGAGCAAGAGCGAGCGCGAGAAAACGCGTTCATAGAATTTTAATGTACCGCATTAAGCCATTGCCATCGTTTTTCGTGGGTTACACACAGTATCTATACTTAAAGGGGGGGCCAAACAAAAGTAAAATGCTTCCTTAAATTAATAGTTGGAAGAAGTTCATTAAGGACTAATGGTAATTAGGTGAGCTATTTACATTAAATTAATATAAGCGCGCACACAACACAGCACAATCATTGATTTAATTATAACTTTTGATCGAATTTGACTAGACAGACGACTTGAGTTGGAACAACATGTATGCTGTGTGTCAATATTTTTTTTTTTTGTCAAACGCATATATAAAGAAAGTCAATATAAAAAAAGGCTAAGAATATTAATGTTGAGTCAAAAATAGAAATTTTGGATTCACTTTGAAGTTTTTGAATTGGATGAATTCATTACCAAGGTCCTCGGGCTTATTATTTCCGTAAGTTTCATCTTGCAGGAATAGGGCCTCTATTAGATGTTACTAAGCGTCATGAAATGTATTTTTCTTCCCGAGCTTTGTTGATTGTCTTGGATCGTTCTTCGCCAAGTGCTTTGTGCTTCTAAGTCGACTCCACCCGCATAAGTTGTTCGCATGATCCAGGTGTTTCAGTTGTGATTGCAGAGTCCACTGAATTCGTCAAACCTTCGTCCTTCGTACATCACTAATAACCAACAGGAACAATGTTGGTGACAGAATACAGCCCTGCCTTGCCCCACTTGATTTCAAACAAACGAAAAAACGTAATGAAAGCAATCAATTTATCTGTAATGTCCCTGTTGTTCAAGGAAAGCCAGATAAATTCTCCATCATTGACGATTGTTCAGCTTCAGATCCTAAAAGTGATCCGTCTGCGTTTTTTTCCAGGTTGCTTAGAGCTGTGGTCACTTGTCAACTCTTTGATAATTCTGTAGACGGTCCTACTGTCACACCTACTCGATGTGGTTATGCATATCCCGCACGCTCTGGTGAACTTCATCTTCGTGCTGTATGTAAACTCTAGCGCCGTCATGTTTGTAGGAAGATTAAGTTCTTCAAACATTTTTCATGTAGCAAATTTGTTTTAAGCAATCATATACATATGATTCATTAGAAGTTGCATACATTTTTTTTTAAGCAATGAGCGTGAACATTTTTTGAAGGTATTTATAAAGGGTCCGCCATCTAACGTTTTTTTTCAACTAGTGCTTATTTCGTGAATGGTAACACTTAGCTCATGTCTGATTTGACAGATAATTAGTTTTATCCTTCCGTTGAACGAATATGGTTGTGTATACGCTTGAACAACGCTGGGAAATATTGCCTGCGATCGACTTAGAGAAGATCCCGATTTTGCCAAAAAAAAAAATCATCTTTTCACATGAAGCTCATTTTGAAATTGTCGCATTTGGGGCACAGAAAATCCGCACGCATACATTGAAAAGCCGATACACCCAAAACGAGTCTGTGTTTGGTGCGGATTTTGTTCCAGAAGCATAACTGGGCCATTTTTTGAAAATTTGAAAACCTGAATTCTGAAAAATCCGTACATATTATCAAAATAGAATATTTGGATCATTCAGAATTTCGATGTATATAATTTTGTACAGCCAAAATTATGAAAAACAGAAATTTGAATAATTGTGATACAAAATTTTGATCTGAACCATATTGAAAACACCTTTAATCACCCCGCAATAAATCTTCCAACAACATGTACTTTCTATACACTTTAATCTAGGTACAGGATTCTTTTTTTTTTTTTTGTAAGAAGACTTTGCAGAAACTAAATGATGGAAATGGTGTCACCATAGTTCCCAACCTGGTTCCCCAGGTTCTTTAAAAATATACTTCCTCATATATTTTGAACTGCTACGTATTTCTCGACCCCAAGACAAATTACCCTAGATTTCATGCATCAACTACTCTTGGATTTTTCTCTTACAACCTAAATAGCATACTCATCTCAATTTCCCAAATTTATTTTTTTCCTTCTAAAAATAACTTCTTTTTTTCTCGAAAGTCGACAATTCGATAGAATATTATGTAGATAGTCTTACTTCATATATATAACACATCACAGGACATCTGAGGGAAAGTTATAGGAAAAATTCTTAGCCTTGACATAAAAAAAAAAATAGTTCACACACCAATGAAGCCTAACAAGACAACATCCTATATTCTAACCCATCACACACAACACGTATAGAGACTCTTCGAAACCCTTATATTTATCAACTTTATGGTTATTTCAAAGTCAAAACAGCTGATTTATGTTACATAGAGTTTTACTTTTTTTTTGTTTTGTTGATGGTGATTTTTTACTTTCAAGTTTAGGGCATAAGTTTTCCATTCGTAAAAAAATTTGATCAAACTAAAAAAATTGGTTCTATCAAGTCGGTCTGTCTATTTGCCTGTTTTTTTTAAATTTTTTTTTAATGATAGCGTACACTAAAGGGGATTTTATGTACCCTTTATATGCCAGAGACACAGTGCGAGCTTTAGGTAAGTAGGAGGGGATTTAAAGGAGATGCCGGTGAACATTAGTCTCGAATTTCAGTTCATCACAATGAGAGGGAAAGAAAGAGGGTATTCCACATTCGCGTAGTACTGCTAAAAAACGAATCCCTACAGTACGACCGAAGTTGAGTTCAAGAGTAAACTGATTAGAATTCCTGGAAGAGCGAGTATTACGGTTGAAACGTTTGAGGGGAGGAAAGCAACTGGCTATTTCATTAGAGCACTTACCGTAAAAGTAACGATAAAAGAATGAGAGACAGGAAACGTTACGTCGGTGTTCGAGTGACGTAAAAGTATCGATGATGTTCCTGTCTCCGATCACTTTGAAGGATCGTTTTTGTATACTGGCCAAGAGGCTTAAGTAAGTTGCTGGAGCACCAGCCCAGAGATGGCAGTTATACTAAAGCTTTGGACGTATATAACTTTTATAGAAAATAGCCAGATCAGAAGGGGAAAAGAATTTCTTGCATCTCCAAAGGAAACCTAAACATCTTGAAGCATTTTTGGCGACGTTAAGTATGTGATCATTCCAAAAAAGATGGTTTGTGATACACATACCTAAAATCGCAAGCTAATTGGTTTCTTCGATGCAAGTGCCACTCATAGATAATGGCAGGGGGGTACATCTCGCTTCAACGACAGGAGGCAGCAGTTTTCGAAGCATTAAATTTGACGCGGTTTCTTAATCCCCATTGTACAGTGCTTTTTAAGTCAGAATTTAATGTAGTCATCATAATAAGCCGTTCCAGTTCCACGTCCGAAGAGCAGGGATGTGACTCTGGAAACCAATATGAAAAGATAAGGGTGCTTTCGTCAGCGAAACAATTTAATGGATTAGTAGTTGCAGACAGGAGATCATTAATGAAAATAAGAAAGAGGGTCGGAGACAAAACGGAACCCTGTGGCACACCAGCATTTATGTTGTGGGTTTCAGACTTGAATCCGTCTAATACTACTTGTATAGAGCGATTCGAAAGAAAGTTACTAATCCAACGAAGAAGGGTTTCATCGATACCAAAATTCAAAAGCACGCATTTTCGATAAAAGAGCAGAATGCCAAACTTTATCAAATGCTTTAGAAATATCACGTGCAATAGTCTTACTTTCTCTAAAACGATGTAAAGATTTGTTCCACTGTTCGGTGAGATAAACCATCAAGTCACCAGTGGACCTCTTGCTGCGAAAGCCGTATTGCCGGTCATTAAGAAGCTTTCGATCTTCGAGGTATTTCTTGAATTGATAATTTATCAGCGTTTCTATGATCTTGGAAAGAAGAGACGTGAGGGCGATTGGTCCGTAATCAGAGGGTGAAGAAGATTCACCTCGTTTTGGGATAGGCTGGACAAATGCTGTTTTCCAACTGCTCGAACAAGCCCAGAAGAATAGGATAGATGGAAAAGCTTATGCAGGGGTTTTGTCAGCGTGGAAGAACACCTCTTCAGAAGAATGGCTAGAATTGAAACTGTTTTTTTGGCATTCCTCGGAAAGCCTTAGTTTTTCTCAAAAACCGCTCCACAGATTTTGCTGGAAAAATATTTAGTAATTTTCTTAAATTTTGACTGCATTTTTGAAAATTTATTTGTTAGATTTTTGATTTTCTCAAAAACGATTTATTTGATTTTAATACAATCGATTTAAAAAAATATATTTTTTAAAATTTTTGAATACAGGAGGAAGTACTTGCGACCCGGTCGTGCATTTAGTCTATTTTTATCATCAACCAACATAGGAAATATACAAGAACATTAGGTGAGAAAGAGATATGTATAGAATATATGCCGAAAACCCCATTGCCATCATCAAAAACCCAATTATGGGTCTCTCTCTCTATATTTTGCTGACTCGATAGCTTCACTATACAGAGAGAAAGAAAATGCAATCCTCCTCCTTCTTTTAGCATCTCTGTGTGATGCTTCTGCAGTTTATCTCTTTTAGCTTCTCGCATATATTCTATCCATGCTTAAAAGTAGACAAATATTTTTTTTCTTAAAGTCGAAAGTAGACCACTCTGAAAATGAAGATAGAAATGATCTCATGAATTATTTATGAATAATTGAAATAAAGTTTTTGGAAGTTGTTTTTTTTTTCTCAAACAGGGGGTTGGATTTACCCCACATGAAATCTCAATCTTCTGTTGAGAAACACAAACGCCCATCAACTTTATTCTGACGTACATATAAGAATATATATGACAGAAAAAAAGGGGTTTTCATAATGTATTATAATTTTTAGATTTATTAGTGTTTTAAATTAAATGTTTTTTTTTTTTTGTTTTGAATAAAACGACTAGGATGTATTTTTAGATAAGTGGCAGAGATTATATAATATTTTGTGTGACGATTTCTAGGTGGTTTATATTTAAATACTCAAATTTTTATTAAGAATAATGAAATGGTAGTAATACGTTTTTCTTCATTCGCACTGCAAAGGAATGTTTGGACGAACTAGTCAATAATTTACCGTTCAATTTTTCAAAAACCAAAAAAAACGGAGGCTGCATCGGTATGACACCAACAACAAAATTTATGGCAATGGCACACTTCATCTCATGAATGCAAGCTTTGAGTATTTATTAATTTACAAATCCAGAGAAAAACATTTTTTTTCTTTCAAAAACTCATTTTCTTTCAAACACCGATTTCTTTCAGAAACCCAAAACATTTTTTTCAAAAATCCAAAATAATCTTTGAATAATCCAAAATTATTTTTTCAAAAATACATTTTTTTTTCTTTTTCAATTTTGTTCATAAAAATTTTTGATCACAACCGTTTGTGAGAAAATCGAAAATCTTGAATTCGGTTCTGTACCGTTATTTGACGGTCATTTGAAAAATATTTTTGACTAAGTAATTTTAATTACATAATTGCAAAACAACACACCAAAATCTTTCGAACCGTTTTCGAGATAAAAATGATTTGGAACTAGAAAAATTTCAAACCTTAAGTTCCGAGTTTGAAAAAAATCGCTTCTGTAGTTAAGGTTGTTGTTTGGGGCTCAGGTAGGCAGATAGACCTACACACAGATAGATAGACCTTCAGAAAGACCGACAGAAATACAGAAAGACATACGAAACCTATTACAAATGAAGTTTTTGAAAACATTTCGATGTTCTTCTATTTTTGTTGGAAAAGCCTGAAACGTTCAATTTAATTTTTATTACCAAAAATCTCGTAAATCTTTCCACAAAAACACTGTCTTTGTCATATCGAGCAACCGTACTGGAGATGAGACTTGTCTCTTTTTTCCATGGTGTACTTTCTGTAATATTTGCTTTTTTAATGTATAATTTTATGATTTACAAAATTTCGAAAATAAATGTATCTTTAAAATGATTTCTTCATTAATAATGATTACTTCTAAGTCAATTCGAAAAAAAAGTGTCGAAAAATGTTTTTTAAGAATCCCATGATCCACAAGTTTTGTATGAAATATACTTTTCAAAACCGTTAACCGTTTAAAACTTGATATTTTTGACATTTGACCATTTAGATTTGACGTTAATGACTTTTTATACAATTTTTTGACTGTTCTATTTACGAGTTTACGAATTTCTAATGCAAAAAAAAAACAATATTTTATTCTTCACTCTCCACAGATGCTCCTTATTTTAATATTTTTTCGGACCAAACTCGACAATTTAATAAAAAAAAAAAACAATTTTGTTCACCTAAAACGACATTCATGCACTTTGCAATAAACCGTATGACAAAAACACATCATACTCCTTCTTTTTTATTGTTCCAATCTTCGGTTTAAATAAAATGTCAAAAATCTAAAAAATAGTATGTATACGCCTGGGTGTGCAAATTGCGATTTTGCAAATTAAATGCCCTATTCTTTTTTAATTCAAGAATATTTAAATTTTTTCCTACATAATTTCCTAAATTGTTTGTATTATTCAATATATTGAATCAGCCTAATGGGATTTTTTATAACTCAAACCCTTTTCTCTGAACAGTTGAAAGAACTTTCCCCCAATTTTCTTCAAACTTATTCTCAAATGTATTTCAGCTTTCTAAAATTGAATTCATTTCCCATTCCTTCATTTCATTTAAGCAACAACAATGAAGAAAAATCTGTTATTAGTTACAACTTATATTCTCATCTACTTTTTTTTTTTTTATTTAACTATTAAAACCCTTTGAAATGTTGAAAACCCCAAGTCTCCTTCTTAAAACTATTTTAATTAGAAAATAATTTAATCATTTATTATTATAGTTTCAAAGTTCTTCTTTTCCAAAGCAAAAAAATAAAATAAAAAGGTTTTCAATGAAAAAGACAAGAAAAAAAAAAAACAAGTCACAGAATTTCCGGATTTCATTTGGCACCCAAAATGGTGTCCTAGGCGTATCTGTCTACATAGCAATATTCCAAAGACATAAAATTATATATATTTAAGGAGCACAGTAGTTTTACATCTTTTCTTCATGTTTCAATAACAATTCAAATTTTATTTCAGTTTTTAATTGAAAGCGTGAAATAACAACGACAGACATCGCTAATGAGTAAATCCTCACAAAATTTGCCAAACAATTTTTGAACATCTTCCAAAAAGTTTCTATATTGTATGTGATTCGATGCGATGCAATGCAAAACGACAACGACAACGAAGAAGGCACCAGCCAGGCAGATGCTCTACGCTCTTCTTATTCTTTATATATGTATCATCTCATCTACAATCTATTACAACATCTCTTCCTTATCGTCCTTGGGAATAGTCATTTGCTTTACAAGTAGTGCTCCCTGTAATGTCTTTCTTTTAACGTCTTCGGCGTTGTCGGTCGTCTTATAAAATATTAAAATGCAAATAGTTCGAGCGGAAGAGATGATGATGGGCTGGGCCTTAGTGCGCGCTAGTTGCTGCTCGCTCCTTCAAAAAAAAACAAAAAAAAAAATCTACAGTAGGTTTAATCATTTTGCTTTTATGTAGATATTTTTCAAGGAAGAAGTAGATTTCAAAAAAAAAAAAATCCAAGTACCTTTTGGTGTTGTAATTTCGTACAAATTACAGAATAATGCCTTAGTTCTGAATTTTCTATGCAATTGTTATTGTAATTTCTAGAAGATATGCATTGAAGTAATGTTTCGTTCATTATTTGAATATTTTGGAATTTGTTTTTTTTTTTTTTTTGTTTACGTTCAAAAGAACTGAAAGGTAATTATAATTGAATCTAAACCCAGTTGCTGTACCTATACAGTCTCGTCGAATCAATTTGAAAGCAACATCCAATCACTAAAGCTCTACGGGAGTCTTCTCAAAAGTTAGGTAAGTTAGCACAATTTCAACATCGATAAATGACTTTTGATTGCCTACAAAAACAGAGCCTTCCAAGAACAATTTACTAACTTGGCAAAAATCCCTCAAAAAAAAAGTCACAAAAAAGAATCTGTCACAATAAACAAAAGGTAAATAAATACAATCTTTGAACAATAATATAATTGTGTGTCTTGTGGAGAAAAATAAATGAAAAAAAAAAAACATTCTTATTGTATTTGCCTAAGGGTGAAAAATCATCGGATTCCTACATCGTACCCTATTGATAGGTACAACAATGTAAATCAAATCTTATGTAGGTAAGGATATCTTGCGCAAAACTCCTTTTACACCCTCATCATCATTTTTTTTTGTTGGTTTTGGATAAAAAAAATATGAAGGTTATTTTTTTTTCAAATACAGATTTGTGTCCTTTATTATGCCAATATATGAATTTGACATTTCCTTATGACCTTATACATATATGTAACATGACAGAAAATATGATATGTTCAGACACAGGTATATTATTGCCATAGTTACAGAATACGATTTGAAAGAAATAAAATTGGGTGAAAAAAATATGAAGCAATTTAAAAGGTTTTTCACCATGTCTTTTATGTCATTTCATATATGGGCAAAAGGACATACGCTAACATATCATTTCAAAATTATACACATAGCACGGTTATATGAAATTGACATTCGAATATAATACCGTTCTATAATGTTGACAAACAAAAGGTCGATTCTTGAAACCTTCATGATTGCTTGTGCAGTGGATCTACATTATATTGTTGTAAAAAAATAAAATTGAAGAATATGTTTTTCAATAGGGTATGTACATAAGTACTTTAAAGGGATAAACAAAATGTGGCTCAAAAGTTGTATTATAATCAAAATTTTAAGAACATTTAAAAACACTTGAAAATATATTTAGTTACATTTTTTTTAAATCATTTTTGGAAACGAAAATGCTACTAAATTCTGATAAAATGGTCACACTGCTAACTTTTCAATATTTTTGATATACATAAGTAAGAGAACATAAGTAAAGCGACTTTTTGTAGAGAACTAGATTTTTGAAATGAAGCATTTGGATAGTTATTTGGAATATATTGGAAAAAATTGATAGATTATATTCCCATTCAAAATAAGTATTCTCAGACCGGTATCATGAGATAATAAGGGATTATTTTTTGAGTGCTTAAAAAGTTTTGAGCCTTAGTTTTCAAAATTATTATTGCGACATTATAAAGATCATAAACTACGAATTTTATAATTTTTTTATTGCAATACATTCAACAATCTATGATAAAAATACAAACAAAAGTAAAAAATACGGCAGGTTCTTATAATAACGTTTTCTTTTGAAAAATAGTTCTCGGCAAATAGTTTCACTTACCTACAAACACTCAGAAAAAATATCATCAAGATCGTTTTAGGTGTTCTTGAGATAAATAATTCAAGGATGAAGAACTTTATTGACAAATAGAAAATATGCAGAGAAAATTTAGGGACTCTTAATATTTTTGGGCCGGTCGGTGGCTGAACACGAAAGCGAGAATATTTTTTTTCTGAAATTTTTTATCAAACACATTTTTAGGTTGTTTTTTTTTGACTTTGATATGATTTTGTTTTCACAAAAACACTTTATCAAGTATAATTATTTTTGTTAATAATTTGTCCCAAATGTAATGTGAACTGTAGAATTATTGAATTATTTGGGGAGAGTACGATAACTTGGGCGCCGAAAATTGATAACGGTTTTTTGTAGAGGGGTCCAAAACAAGCATTTTTTACTATGGGAGGGGGGGGTCTATCTTGCCCCGTTTGGGCGGTAGGGGTAATTTTATGAAAAGAGTACTAAAAGAAAAAAAAAGCATTAAAAAATAACGGTAACACTTACAGTTAAGTTTAATACTGTTTTTTACAGCCAGGATTTTGTACTATAAGCCACTTTTTAAATCAGGCAAAATTTATGCATAGTTTTCGAAAAAATGAGTTTCAAACACAAAATTCGGGAAAAAAAACACAAAAAAAAAAGTTTGAAGTGTAATTCCTCAGAACTATAATATTTAATATAATTTTTTTTATAGAATTCGGTGCTTCTATTGATTCTCAATCAAAAACTGAAAACTAGATTATTTTATGTCTTCTAGTTTTCGAGAAAATTGAAAATTACTGATTACTTTTTTATGAGATTTTAGCTTTTTGACTGCATGCCCCCCATACATACCTCAACTGTTTATACTTTACTACTGTTTAAATTTAAAATTTTGCATACATTGAAATTCGCACATACCCCAAATCCTAAAGTGGGGCCAAGCAGCGGGGTTGCAGGGGGGCAGCATGCCCCCCCATACATACCTCAACTGTTTATACGCCGTAATGCTGGATGCTAGCATTGTTTTCATGTAAAAAAGCTTACATAGATAAGAAATCTTATATAAACAACAAAAATAAAAATCTCACAAAAAAGTAATTAGTAATTTTCAATTTTCTCAAAAACTAGAAGTCATAAAATGATCTAGTTTTCAGTTTTTGATTAGGAATCATAATGAGAGCACCGAATTCTATGAAAAAAAATTACATTAAATCTAATGGTTTTGAGAAATTATACTTCAAACTATTTTTTTTGTGTTTTTTTTCCCGAATTTTCTGTTTGAAACTCATTTTCTCAAAAACTGTGCATAATTTTTGATTGATTCAAAAAGTGGCTTATAGTATAAAATACTGGCTGTAAAAAACAGTATTAAACTTAACTGTAAGTATTACCGTTATTTTTTAATGATTTTTTTTCACTTTTAGTTCTCTTTTCATAAAATTGCCCCTCCCGCCCAAACGGGGCAAGATAGACCCCCCCCTCCCATAGTAAAAAATGCTTGTTTTTGACCCCCTCCACAAAAAACCGTTATCAATTTTCGGCGCCCAAGTTATCGTACTCGTGCCAACTATTTCAACTTCCTGACCTTTCCTTATTTCTCCTACTTTGCCGCTTTGATTTTAAATTCTGCAAGAAATATGATTTTATGAAGTGTTCTTTTGGTAAAACTGCCACCTGGTGTAGCCTATAACCCTTCACAATAATTAGAATCAGGACAATTTCATTATATGCAAATTCTAACTTCAAATATTATATTTTTTCATTAAGTTTTGCAGTTGAATAATTTATTAAAGAAAAATTCATTCAATTTTGTTGCAAATATTCTTCCTTATGAATACCGCAACTTCTATTCAAATTACACTGTGTGCAATAATTCAATGGTCCAATTGCATTTGCGGATTTCTCCATTTTCAATAAGAATATCTCTATAGAAATTCGAGAAGACCTCCAGATTTCTATGATGGTGGACATATTGTTCAGGACTATGAATAGAGAGCCTTTATACTAATCCAATTTTCTCAACCGAAAAAGATTCGATCTGCACACATTTTCTATTCAGTGCGATTGGCTTCAATAATTCACAAAAAACCTACAAAAAAAAAAAAAAAAATTATAACTGACAAAGTCATTCACCTTTCAAATCTTTATATTCGTGTTCGCTATTAATCTGTCAAAAGCTTTCGAGAATCACCCACTCTACTGCTATTACACTTACTAACTTACTTACTTCGTTCCTAGTACCTACTTGGCCGACATCGAAGCTCGTACATCTTTAATTTCAATTACATTCACCCCCGATTTTTGTGTACAAGAGCATTGGAATGAGATTGAAAATGATTCTTACTTCCAGCACCACGGCCGCTACCACCATCATCGTCATTCCTTCTTTACTAATCCATAGATTCAATCTTTTTCTTCAATTCCCGGATGGCTTTGGAGTAGTTTCATACATAGCAATCTGGATTGCATTTAGAGATATACATCCATAAGGAGAAAGAAGTAGACATAAAATTTTTTTTCTTCGTTAAAAAAAAAAATATCTCCCTCAAGGATTTAACATAGAGTCAATCTGTTTTTTCCTCTTCATTTTTTTTGGTTTGTCGTTCGATTCAATTTACGAAATAAAAAAAAATAATCAGTTTTGAAAAAGAAAATTCAGAGGGTTAGGATCTTCGAAGAGACCATAGCTATATGGGACTTCTTCAACGAAAAACTAATTGGATTTTTTTTGAAGTTTAATTTTGTCGGTTTTAGTTTTTTTTTAATGAATTCGATATTTTATTTGCATCACTGCGGTTTGAGGTATGTACATAGTAAGTTTTAAGCAACTTATCTTAGGCCAGTCGGCAGAATCAGAATGAAAAATCCGTTACCGACTGGCCTATCTTGTATCTTAAGTTCGCTACTTTCTTAGCTACTTACAAAATATTTTTGTTTTATTTTTAATTTGAAGGGGAACTGATATTAAAAGTTATTAAATAACTTCCCCAATTTTTTTTTTTTGCTTTATAACAGTCTTATACCGCTTTTGACTTGAATTCTTTAAGATCCTTAGGTTCTTAGTCCTATTAAATTTCTCTGTTCTTCTTATTCCTACGAAATTTCTCTAAGTAACAAAAAAAAAATATAAATCTCTTTGGAATTTGGGCCAATTTGTCCCTAATTCTAGGAAATAACTTAATGTTGTTTTCCAGTTAAAAATGAAAACTTTATCAAATTAAATTACTTCATGATTGTTGCACATTGTCAGGTAAATTTCACGTTAATAGGTATTTTGTTTTTAAAAATCAAATGAAAGATTGGTTTCCACGAACTAGCTTTTGTGATTCATAAGTTTGAGGAAAAATAGGTAGGGTATTTATATGGTTAACTCATGTTACATTTGGGACAAACTTACGAGCTATTCTACTAATGTTCTATTCAGTTATGTTATTATAAAAAATGATACAAAAAATAATACCAAATGGGTGTTAAATGTTCAATCTACTAAGATAAAATAAAATCTTTCAAAAAAATATAGGTAGGTAGGTACCTATTACTGAAATAAATCATCCAAGTATCCTACCTACCTAGAAGACTTATCATTTATTTGGATGTTAAATCATTGATTGAAAATTACTTTTAATAGCCTTTAGACGAGAAAAATTCCTTTACTGACCTTTTGTTTATCTAGTTTTTATTTTTTTAATGGTAGACTTTTTTGTCTACAAGCGTTCGAATACTTTTGGTTTGGATAATGCCACTTATTTGAAACATAATTTACCAACCTACCTACATTTCCCTACCTAATACGCATTCGCCTCAAATTATTTTATTCACCAATAACAAATAACATTTTCTTGTCTGTGCAACCTTATATCGAACAACCACACCTCATCGATCCCTACATAATATTATGTATGTATTCTGCTCTCATATTTAACTTGCCAAATAACATTTTAAGAAGCTCATCTTCTCCTCTTTGCGAGCCAAAGCCAATATCGAACAATCACGACTCGCCCGACGCGTCGCCCCTCCACAAATAAGACAAACACATAACACCCAAAAAGAATGAAAAAAACATGAGACAAAAATAACCGTTATCAATGTCCCAAACTCGTTCACTTGTCACATCACGCACAAGCAAAAGCAAAAGCATCAACAAAAACAAACATTTATCTATCGAGTATCCAAATCGCTGCTAAACATCTCATGTCGCTGTCTTCTTCTTTTCTTTCGCTTCAAAGTGCACACTGTAATGCAAATTCAATAATTTTGTGTAAACAAATAAACTGCGCATTCAATTTGCTCTGCGATCAGGCAAATTAAAATAGTTGTTTTCTTTGTAAAATAATATATATTCGATTGTAAAATTATTATGAAATTATTTTTTATTATGTGAAGATTATTGTTCGCAAGAAAATGGATCTCATTCATAAAAAGGTATCTATTTTTTCCAAAAAATAAAATTTGATTTCCTTTTAATTCCAAAGCTTACAAATATGGTGGGTTGTGCTGTGAGTTGTAGCCGTTCAACATGGCGGAAGAGGTACTTTTTTTTGTTCGCTTTGGCCGGTAAATAAAGTTTCGTTTTATTCAAATTTTAAATCAAGTTTCGAAATTATTGCTATTCTCGTTATGTTTGTTTTTCATTGTTAATTAAATAGAATTACTCGTAAATTAAATAAAAATAAATAAATAGAATTTTTCTCATCATGGAAACAAGTGCATTTTTTTTATAATACATCGTGTCATGATTCGTGAAGGATTCTTTTATATTTTTTTTATATAGTGTTTTGGAGCGAGATCTCACCTGTATTTTGTCTGAAAAGTTTACATCGGTTTAATTTAAAGCAACTTTTTTAACAAGACTGCTGTGGTATAAATAAAACCTAAATTATATTTCATTATCTATTTATACTAAATAGTTCGTGAAAGTTTCGTTTGAAGGTTTGAAAATTCTTATAGCTATCCAAAAACATTTTAGTACCGCCCAATTCTAAACAAATTCTTGGAGCCTTAATGTATAAACTTGATCTCGAAAAAAAATTCTGGATTTTATGGTTATGTGGCATTGCATTGCTTCAAAATAAAATAATGATCTAATAGCTAATTTTTTTTTTTACTTTCTTTAAAGGAATCGTTGTTAAGAGTACGTGACGAAAGATCACGCATCGAAGAAACCAATAGGTCATTTGCAGTATAGCCGAAGGGTTTGTATTATCGATTTAAACATATACCTACATATTTTATTGTATCTAAAAAAAAGAACTTAAATTTACACATACATTTAATACAAACCAAATAAAGTATTTGTATCTAACATAGTAACGAATTCTAAAATCCGATATTTTTTAGCTGATTCCATTTCCATGTCCCTTTGACGACACACTAATTCTCTCGATTATATTACAAGCATAAGTAATGCACATCGCAGCAGACAGTGACCTAGACGAATACATTTGACTATTGAAATATTAAAGTAAAAATGAGGCTATGAGTGCAATAGTGGCGTAAACCACTTTTTTTCAAAAGTGAGTTTTTCATAAAAATGGGTCTCTTAATATATCTATTTTAATACAAATATATAGTTAAATGCAGCTACACTACATTCAAAACTAGATGTCACTCAAAAAGTTGTTATTGTATTTTATAATTTGGTCATAGTTAGAGTGCAATAGTAGTGTAACCTTCATACTTCTCTTAGAAACTGTAGATTGTGACTGCTCACTCTACGCCCGCCATGAAATTAATTTTGTGTTCTGACAAATGTGGGGGCCAAAATAGAAATATAAAACTTTCACTGTTGTTCCAATTTTTGGTATCCCATCCCTATTTTATGGTTAGCTAGCAGTCATTCCTATTTGCCATGTGACCAAGATTTTGGTGTAATAGAAAAGAATAAATTAATTTAAGATATCTTCGTCCCAGATTGGGTTAACGTCATTGCCTGACCAGAAAGAAAAACCTATTTGAAATTATGAAAATGACTTTATCTGATTTTTTTTCACAAAATTTCTCAAAGAAAATATCACAAATAAGAAAATGTCCATTTCAAGTTCCAAGGTTGAATGACTTAAAATTCAAAGGTTACATTTCGAAAAAGTAAGAAAATTTAATTTTTTTTTTATAAATTTGATGTTTCACTCGAAGAAAAAGAGGCAATTTGTTAATAGTAAAAAACTCAACCTAAAATAAAAAATAATAAAAAAAAAGAAATACTTAATTGAACTGCTTCAATTTATACTACTAATCCATCACTTTTTTTATAATAATTTATAAACGTCAACAAGTGTTCCAATCTAAATATTTGAAGTTTTATGAGACGATAAAACGTCAAATCAAAAAAATCAGTTGATTTCTGGTACGGGCCATTTTCTATCGTGGTCATATTTCATTTTTAAAAAGAAATAGGTAATTTCATTTTTTGATCACTGCATAAATTGCCTTCTAATCTCTGAAGGAACACCGAAAAGCTTGATTAATTCTTTGCTTTATATATTTCATTGATGTAATAATGGATCTCGTTAACTAGGTTTACTTCCCTGTTTCAAAAAAGCTGAGCTCCGTTCAACACGGACCACGATTGCATTGGTAGTTGTAATCATTACTTCACTGCTTTTCTTTTTATTATGTTTAAATTTGGCGCCTGTAAATTCCTTTTCCTTTTTCCGCGGTAGTGGTATTGACAGTGGCGGATTTACAAATTTTCAAGATATAGGCTATATAGTTTTTGCCGCCCTTTCCTCTACAATTGTAATATCATACATTATTTTTACAATGCAACAATTGGGTTGAAATTGCACGTGAAATAATTTTTCGCTATATTTTTGAGCTAAAGAAGCTCAATCGTGGTATGGGTGGGGTAATGTATACCTACTATTTACGCAATAATGAATACTTTGCAAACGTGAATAAATAATCTTTATTGCGCTTACAAACAGTTAAAAATAATCGACTCAGTCTACATACTATGAACTATGAAAATCCACGTGAAAACTTTAACTTCACTTAGGATACAAAAATTCCCGTGAAAATCATCATAATTACATATATAACTTTTGAAAATTCTGGTGAAATTTTTCTAATTGTTTAAATTCCTAAAATTCACGTGGTAGTTTAAATTTAATTGAAAATTTTGAAAATTCACGCGACATTTTAAATTTACTGAAGCATGAATTAAAAAATTTTTATTTCAAAAAATATTTAATTTTGTTAGCAATTCATGTGATATATTAAATTGACTTGAAAGTTTGTGTGAAAGTTCGATTTTAATTAGGAAAAATATATTTGGCAATTTTTCAAAGTCTTGAACTAAAAACTGAATCAAAAAATTAGTACTGTATTGGGTAGAATTTGAAAGAAATGAGAATAAAAAAAATCAACTTTTTTCGTTTTGCATATTTTTTTTTTTTTTTCAAAAAACGGTTGATTCTTTCAAGCAAATGTTTTTTTTAAACTTTTTTTTATTTTACCGATGAAAATTCGTACGGAAAATTTTTTTGCAGTAAGGTTAAAAACAAACAAATTTTTTGCATAAACTACCTATTTTTACAGATTTTACATCAATTTTTATCCTTTTAATTTTTTAAATGGTCATTTCTTGAGATTTGAAAAATTAAAAGAATATCATGTATCCTATAAAAAAGAAATAAAAAAAGATATCTTAGAAATATGACAAAAAATACAAAAATACAAAAGTATCGTACTTGCAAGACATAAAAGTATAATTGTATCTGTAAAACATTAAAATTTGCACAATTTCGCACAAATTGAAAATCAGATACTTATACGAAATTATTTGAAAATAGAAAATAATATAGCTATACGTATATCTACACTTCTACATATATCAAAAAATCTACCTATGTAAAAAAAACCTATGAATAAATCCACAGCCCAAAGAATTCTTTTCATTTTTCCCCTTGTTGTTCACCAAATTTGCCGCCCCTTACAAATCTGCCGCCCTAGGCTCGAGCCTACTCAGCCTGCTGGTAAATCCGCCACTGGGTATTGATCTATTAGTATTGAAATGTAGAAGAATGTAGGTATACTTGATAGGATATCACTCAAGTACGTGTTCTCTGTAAAAACACTTGGCTTCTTTATCTGGACGTTTGTCAGTCGAGCTTTAAATTTTACTGGAAAAAGAAAATATTAAGAGTTGATATTGAATACGTGCCTATTGCGATTAGCACATGGTCCGACCATCTGAAGGGAACCAATTCTTGGGTTTTGAACTAGTGCTGTATTTATCCCGCTATTATTATTTTAAAATCCAAGAAGTTTTCGTTTTTCAACGTTACTTTGTATTTTTCTACAACTTTATGTTGTAATTGCAATAATTTTGAGTGTGAAAAATCAAAATTCATGACAAAGCAAACAAATTTATTCTAAAATTTTAAAAGTTAAAAAAGTATAACGCTTCAGTTAACTACTCCCAACTCGTAGAAAATAATTCACTCAATTTTGTGATGCACATAGAAAATGTATTGCTAAACAACATTAAATAAATAATGAAAGTGAATTTCCCTTGGCTATGTACTACCTTCCTAAAAGTTTAAAAAAGTTACTAAACCAGACACACACTTCTTGGTGTTTTATTATGGTGATAATCATCTACATACATAGCTATTCAGTATTTATTGCTCATTTGCAACAAAATATATAAATTATATTATGATGAATATTATAAAACATAAAGAACTCTCTTCTGAATCAAAAATTAATTAAACGTAACCACTACTAATTTAAGTTTGATGGTTAGACAATTTCTATTTAATGAAAGTTTTGTCGTTTTTTTTTCTAAACATTTAAACTATTTTCTATAGTAACTTTGTCCTTTTAAATATTTGTGCAGAACCACATTAATTTTGGTCATCATGGCAAAATGTTGACAGTATCAAGTTGGAGTTTGGTGAAAATGTTTATAATTTGAAGGATAATTTTACTATGCATTCCAACTTATATAATTGTCAGTGGAATGTCAGGTGGAAAATATGAAATATAAAAATATGAAAAATGTGAAATGACTTGTCTATAGTTTGAAGATGAATGTCATGAGCCATCTAGATCCGATGTGTCCCATGTTTTTCGAAAACTCAGACTGTATCTCTTTTGGCCCTATAGCCAATGGCCATTTCCTCAATCCTCCAGGTTTGGTTTCTTTTGGTTCTTTTTAACCAATAATATTATTCATTGAGAATATAAATTTCATTCACATGAGTTTATTGTATCGAAAAGTAGCCCCAGTTATCCTGTCAAACTATGCCCATCACAATTTTATACTATTTTGGTTTCATTACATTTTTTCTTCTTCTTCTTGAAAAAAAATTGTATTTTGATTCTATTTCGCGGTTAACCAGCTTTTATAACCTCATTCGTTACGCATTTTGAGGACTCTCCAAGGATGAAATAGCTGGAATTTCAAACCTTCCAACAAAAAAAGCCATAAATAAAATAGGTACACCCCCCCTTCTTATAGTGTATAAAATATAATTTATTATTTATAAGATAGAAATTCACATTGGTAAATATATTTTTTTTTGAGAGAGCCAAAGTCAAATAGCTTTTTGGCACAAAGTCTCGATAGGTGGATAGTAAGTGTCTTTTCACACAGTAAATACAATAAAAAGTCATGGCTTGAAAATGCCGATTTTTATATAAACTCTATGGCTCATTGACTCCTACACCACATAAACTGGCTTTCTTTTCTCGTCTTCTCCCTCCCATCCCCCATCCCCCCTCTCCCCATTCAAACAATGGATACCTAAGTTTAGTGAAGCGTGAACTAAATCCTAAAGAAATCGAATGAAAAAAAAGGACACACCAGAGGAAAAAAAAAATGTCAACTTAAGATGCTTTTAGTTTCATCTCACATGTGTGTTGTGTGGTGGTGGTGGTGCTCTGTACAGCTCATGGAACAATTTATTTAACTTGCAAAAGCATCCTTTTTTTTATTGGGTTCCTCTCAACGCTATGCCCTTCTTCCTTCCTTCCGACTACTTTGTATGGGTATCTGTATCAGATACAGTATAGTGGAAAGGAACAAATTAAGGTTGGAAAGAATCTAAATATATATATAGAGGAAGGTTAAAGGAACTGGTGTTGAAAGAACTAAAAATATACAACAACAACAACAACATAAAATTACGTCTGTAACCTACCCATATGAATCGAGCCTTCCGGGCTGTTGTCGTCATCGTCATCGTTCACCATTCCGTATGTTGTGTCTTGTTCGAAAATTTTCCACTTGTACGATTTCGTCAAAGCCAATCCACTTGGAATAAATGGAAAATGTCACTAGCTTTCCATATAGACGCCCAGTTTTACTCTTATTCTATGCATGTGCGATAATACGAATAACCCAGAAGCCATTGGGATTTTTTTTTTTAAATACATTCACGTAGAAAATAGAAATAGGAACAGGATATACGTAAGTTCGATAGTTGGTTGTGCGGTGAGAATTAAATGAAGTTAAAAGCAATGATAATGAATAAAATAATTAAGAAGGATCATCCAGAAGACATGATTTTCTGCGTGGACTTGTTTTTTTTCATAACCTTTTTCTTTTAAGGTTAAAAGAGCTGTTTGTTGTATTCATGTTAATACTTTATGAACGATCAAATTATCAACTTAAAAGCAAAAAGTTATAAGCTGTTTGAGATCTTTTCGACTGCTTAATGGAAAGCTTAGTTGCTAACTTTACGTGATGTAATAATTTAGGGCAGTACTAAGGCTCCGGCCCTGAACCGAATTAACGTGCGAAGCTAAAGATAGTGAGCCCAGGACTGGCTCGTTAGAGGAGTTTAGTAGTTGAAGCTCTTGCGCATTTTAGAGTGCTCTAGAAGAATGTTGTTCGATGAGGCTCTGACAACTTGGCGTGCAAAATAAAAGACAGTTAGCCAGCAACCCAATTTGTTTGAAGAAGTTGGATGGTTGAGGATCTGACCCTGAACCAACTTCGTATACGAAACTGAAAACTAGCGAGCTCTTTGGAAGAAGTCTGTTGGCTGAGGATCTGGCTATTACCAACTTGGCATGTCAAACTGGACTAGGGACCGAACTCGGTGGAAGAAGTTTGTAGTTAAGGCAGTGGCCCTGAACCGTATTGGCGTGCAAAGCTAAAGATAGTGAGCCCAGGACTGGTTCGTTAGAGGAGTTTAGTAGTTGAAGTTCTGGCGCATTTTAGCGTGCTCATCTAATTACATTCAGCACGTGGCCGACTTCATTAGAAGAATGTTGTTCGATGAGGCTCTGGCAACTTGGCGTGCAAATTTAAAGATAGTTAGCCAGCAACCCAATTTGTTGGAAGAAGTTGGATGGTTGAGTATCTGACCCTGAACCAACTTGGTATATGAAACTGAAAGCAAGCGAGCTCTTTGGAAGAAGCCTGTTGGCTGAGAATCTGGCTATTAACCAACTTGGCATGTCAAACTGGATACACTTAACGAGGGACCGAACTCGATGGAAGAAGTTTGTAGTTAAGGCAGTGGCCCGAACCGTATTGGCGTGCGAAGCTGAGGATAATGGAACGAACTCGTTTTAAAAGGTTTGATGAGGAAACTGAAAAAAAAATTATCTAGGGACGAATGCTGGTTTGGAAGATGTTTATTGGCTGAGACCCTGGCCCACGACCAAATTAGCTTGAGAAATTTGAGCGTCCAATGATGCATTGGCAAAATTTAAAATTTACCCCCTCCCGTTGCTTCTGTTTCTTACATCGGTCCGTATTTCTTATTCAAGAAATATAAACGACGAAAATAAACAAATTTTTATTTTTATCTTCTACATTACCGCCATAAGCATTAGCTCTTCTTGGCATTAAGCCGGCTTGTCAGGGTATCACTTTCAATTAGTTGCTGTGCCTATTATTTTTTTTTTAACTACTATCAACACAACAACCTCCAGTTTCTCTCGCACTCACATAATATCGAGGAGGATATTTTAGATATCCTGTCCTCTGTTAAATGCCAGTTTTATGACACCAATAAATGTCTAGTGTACTACCCGGCTCAATGACCTTTTATCGTCCGATTTATAGCTGCCCTTGTTTGTAAGGAGAGGAAGTTGTTTTTTTTGTTTTTGTTTCTGGATTTTTTTTTTTTTTTTTTTGTATGCTTCCAACCAATCGACCATCACCTGCCGAATGAATAATATTGAGAGGTAAATTGCGCCTATAGAATTTGAAGAGGGTATATTTTTTGGTTGGTAGACAGAGTGATGAAAAGGTAGAGTATAAAGGGTTTGAATTGATTAAAGATGGATAGGGTTAGGGTATGACCAAATTTTATGATCGTTTAGTAGGCCTCAAATCAAATTTTGTTTTATAAGAAAAATTGTTTATAAATATGGAAAAATTTGAAATAACCTTGAGCCATATTTATTGTTGTTGAAGGACAGTGTGAATAAGTTACTCATAAAAGTTATTTTGGACATAACCCTTATTTTTTTCCACACGTTGTTTTTTTTTTATCTTATTATTGAGACACAAAAATAACGGTACCTGGTATGCAAGTGTTGTCATTCAAAAAATAAGTTTGATTTGCAGTTTAAGAGCTCCCCCCTCCACATGAATTTCACAAGTCCGGATGGTATCCCCGCCATTGTTCTGAAGAGGTGTTCTTCCACGCTGGCAAAACCCCTGCGTAAGCTTTTTTGTCTATCCTATTCTTCTGGGCTTGTTCGAGCAGTTGGAAACAGCATTTGTCCAGCCTATCCTAAAACAAGGTGAATCTTCTTCACCCTCTGATTACCGACCAATTGCACTCACGTCCCTTCTTTCATGGTCATGAAACGCTGATAAATTATCAGCTCAAGTATTATTTCCAAGATCAAAAGCTTCTTAATGACCGGCAAAACGGCTTTCGCAGTAATAGGTCCACTGGTGACTTGATGGTTTTTCTAACCGAACAGTGGAACAAATCTTTACATCGTTTTAGAGAAAGTAAGATTATTGCACGTGATATTTCTAAAGCATTTGATAAAGTTTGGCATTCTGCTCTTTTATCGAAAATGCGTGCTCTTGGTATCGATGAAACCCTATTTCGTTGGATTAGTAACTTTCTTTCGAATCTTTCTATACAAATAGTATTACACGGATTTAAGTCTGAAACTCGCAGCATAAATGCTGGTGTGCCACAGGGTTCCGTTTTGTCTCCGACCCTCTTTCTCATTTTCATTAATGTCTGCAACTACTAATCCAATAAATTGTTTCGCTGACGATAGCACCCTTACCTTTTCATGACGTGGAACTGCCATTATCTATGAGTGGCACTTGTATCGAAGAAACTAATCAGCTTGCGATTTTAGGTATGTGTATCACAAACCACCTTTTTGGAATGATCACGTACTTAACATCGCCAAAAATGCCGCAAGATGTTTAGGTTTCCTTTAGAGATGCAAGAAATTCTTTTCCCCTTCTTATCTGGCTATTATTTATAAAAGTTATATACGCCCAAAGCTTGAGTATAACTCCCATCTCTGGGCTGGTGCTCCAGCAACTTACTTGAACCTTGGATAGTATACAAAGACGAGCCTTCAAAATGATCGGAGACAGGAACATCATCGATTACTTTTACGGTAAGTGCTCAAATGAAATAGCCAGTTGCATTCCTCCCCTCAAACGTTTCAACCGTAATATTCGCGCTTCCAAGAATTATCAGTTTACTCTTGAACCCAATTTCGGTCGTACTCACAAGTACAGGAATTCGTTTTTTAGCCGTACTACGCGAAAGTGGAATACCCTTCCCTCTCGTTGTGATGAACTGAAATTCAAGACCAATGTTCACCGACATCTCCTTTCAAATCCCCTCCCACTTACCTATGTTAAGCTCGCACTTTGTCTCTGACATATAATTTAAAAAAAGAGCTCGTTATCGAGTCGTTGAGGTTCTACTCAGAGTCACATCGTTGTGTTTCGAAGACATCAATTCTTTGCCGCTATATAATTCGCCAAATGTTCTCCTAATGTCCAGTGACCCCGCATATTAGGTTATTTGTTCGGGACTTATTATAGATGGGTCATATCTTTCTAGATGTTCAACCTTTGATTATATGATTGGATTTTACGATAAAAATTGAGAAAATTTTGCACTTCATTGCACCAAGGGGAATGTTAACACTTTCCGCAAGTGGGATGTAAAGGGTCGACCTTTTCCTAGCCAGCCAGAGTGAATTATGAGAGTAAAATATTTTTACTTGTGTTTTTAAATCTTACCAGTAAATTCTACAATTAAATTTATTTAAAGCAAAGCTTCTTATTTTTTTTCAATTCAATTTAACCATTCCATTCAATGTTAAGGTTTGTTGTTATACCCAAGTCACTGTAAGTCCTCGAAATGAGGAAGTTCTAGAATTTATCGGTAAGTCTTCGAAATTTTTCAGCAACATTAATAGAAGTTAAAAAAAGTTGTGATTTTATAATAATTCATTTCGCACTTTTATAATTTCGGGAATTTACAGTGATGGGTAACACAAACATTTTAAAATTCATGTCACCTTGAGATAAAATAAAAAACATATTCATAATGGAAAAGTTCTTTTTCTTGTTTGAATGACAAAAGAACCAAACGAAAATGAAAATAAAAAATAACGTTTTTTTTTTCTTCTTCACATTTTGGTGTTGTCGGCAGAAAATTCAATTTTTCACACTCCAAGAACTCGCTTCTTTCTACACGAGCGTTCTTTTTTTTTTTTGGTTGCTTTATGCGCCAGTAAATTCATACGGCTAAATGAAAATACTTTAGCAAGGACATTTTATTTTTTTGTTGTGTACAAAAATTTAAAATGAGTTAAATTATAACAGACCACCACTAAGTACACGTTTTTTGAAGGAAAATTGAGATGAAAAGGAAATGCAGACAGATTTTGAAAATGGGCTTTAACTTTGATGATGTAAAATGGAACAATTATTATTGGATTCTACTTAAGGATGTTGGTATATTCATACTTATGGAATTTATGAATTTTTGTTTATTGTGTTCATGATAAATCTATAATGAACACAATTTACACAAATGGGGTGTTCAAGAGCTCTTACATTTAAAGTGAAATAAAATAAAGCCTGATTCACGTCATTGCGCTGCTACCAATATTATCTCGAAAATTGTGCTTATTTATGTAAGCACGTTTAGTACAGCTAAAATAGTAAAAAAAAGTTACTCAAAAATAAAATTGGTATTTTGTGAAAATGGAAGGGGGTTCTTTCTTAGGCCCAATTACAAATTTTTCAGTCAATTTAGAACCAGAGTTAACTCACTAAAATTACATAGGGCCATAGGCCTACTACTCCAGAGCGCCAGCTCTCTTCTATTCATTCCCAATTATTATAATTATTCGACCGATCTTCTCTCGTCTGCCTGTGGATTCCATCGCTTCATTCGTAATGCGTATGACCAATTTACTTATGTACGTCTTCGTATGAGAGAGCCAATGGGTTCCTGACCTGTTCTCATATGAAGTTCATTTTTGGAAATGCAGTTGGCCCAAAAAATACTCAAGATGTTTCGCAGGCATTCATTTTGCAACTTTTCGATTCAAACACGGACTCAAAATTTGAGCGGAACATTCATAGCTTCGTCCTAAGCAATTTAAATGTTTTGAAGTTTTCCATTAGAAATTTCAATTTGATCTGAAATACTATTTGAAAAAAGGAGCGTAATACATTTCCAAAACTGTTTTGTTTGAAAAACCACTTTTTAAAGTATTCTGTCATAAAATCTTATTTTTATTTTTAAATCTTAAATTCTTTAACTTCCACAGCAAAAATTTAACAAATTGGTATAGATTTATAACTTTAAACTCTTCTTGTCGTTTCTATAACCTTTCGTTAAAGCTTCTATAAAATTATATTAAGAGTAATCATCACCTAAATATTTAATTAGAACAAATAAAGATGAAGACACTTATTGATCCTACTAGCCACATTATCGTTTATTTCAATTCACATGAAAAATAATTCTCGCTGTTTGTTATATCCTTAAATGTCCTTAAAACGTTTATACATGCAAATTTTCCGTGTTGATATACTTATGCTCGTCCTCAAAAAAAAAAAAAAAAAAATGAGATTTTCAGATTTATTTCTCTTTGCTGTTGTAGGTAGGTATGTTGGAAAAATAAAATTCCTTTCATTCCCATTATAGCTATTCCTGCGTCCTACGTCCTGCTCCTGCTGAGTACAAACAAAATGTGTATAAACAACCAAACCAACGATGACGACGACTACGACGACTCTGCCAACGACATCTTAACTTTTACACGCGAGGCCCGTGCATTATAGATGAATACGGAACATTTTCTTCTTCTGGGGATGTTGTTTTCACAAAAAAACAAAAAATATTTATGGGAGTAAAAATAAAATTCTTTTGCCTTCTGTTTATTCCCTACTCTCCTATATACACATATTATAAGCTATGATTATGAGCTCGCTCCAGACTTTCCGCATTCGATCGATGTGCTGGCTTGGCTACTGGGTTGGTGGGTTGGAATTAAAGTGATATCCTTGTACTCGTATACGACCTACCATCATCAGCTACCATCAGTTACCACCCAAAATGGAATATATTTTTCTGTTGTGAATTCCCTGACTCGGGACTATACTCGGCTCCAAGATATGTCTTTGCTCTCTAAAAAGTGGGCCAGGGACGTGGATTTTAATTTAATAAAATTTAAAGGTAGGTAAATATGCCCGCATATTTTCATTGTTATGTTGCTTAACGAAATTATCTCAAATTATTCTGCATAATTCCTTTGCTACTCTGGTCCTGAATGTTTTCATTGTTTGCAGAGTAAGGTAGGTACATCCCTATGATGTGGATTTATGTGTGTGTATACGTTTGGAAGTTTGCTTATCAAGGGAGTGGATGGATGATGATAATATATGCAATTTAGTCCAGTCAAAGCGTCATTTGACCTTGTGCGAAAAGGCATGGTCTTTATTTTTTTTTTCATGGATCGATAAAAGCTGAAATCCAATTTTATTATTAAAAGTGTGTATTTTCCTTTTTCTTTATTTGCAAATCCTTTATTTGAATCCAGTGTATAGTACAGTCAAAACTGAGGCATATCAGAGAGTATGCGAATTTGTATTTAAGGTTAGGTTAGGTAAGTGGGCTGACAGTTGATCTTATTACTGTCAAACTTAGATCAATGTAGATCCATTAAGATACCCTTAATAAGAGTAACTTATGACAAGTCCTATGACAGAGCCCAAAAAGTCGAAATGTTCCTAAAAGTTAGTTGAATTGAGGAGTTTCTGTTGTCAGATAATCACCTTGGTGAGGAGAGGTTTACACGTCAGGAATATTCTTGGGTGTGTTCCCCTTCTTTACCCCTTCCAGGGTAAATCAGCCCACCCCAGATCCGTAGGTGGATGCGGGGTAGATAGAACGGTGGTTGGTGTATTTTTTAGTCAAAAACTTACAGACCCACCTGGGTGAGAAGGATGTTTTTCTTGGGCGTCTTCCCGTCCTTTTTTCGCCACATGGTAGATCAAAACCTCCTCCAGGCCCGTAGGAGCAGTGGCCCCATGCAACGTCTGGTGGTAAACCAGCGGTTGGTGTACTATGTTGTCTTGTGGAATAGGTATATACTAAGCCACACATTGGTGAGGAGACGTTAACGCGCCATGAAGTTTTTCCTGGGCGTTTTCCCCTCCTTAACCCTACAGGGTAGATCAGCCCTCCCCCCAGGCCTGTAGAGGCAGTGGTCTGATTCAACGTCTGGTGAATGGGTTAGAGGTTGGTGTGTCTGTATTGTTTCGTTTAAATTTGTATTTTAAGTCTCGGTCCAAAACACGGCATGTATCTTCACGCCTCTTCATGGTCCGCCATTTTCAGGACGTGACGGTTTGACTGGACTAATAAACTCTGCATAGTTTTGAGGGCATATTGCATCACCTTTTATTATTCTATGAAGTTTAAACATATAAATTATTATATTGTTTAAAGTTTTTTTTTTATAAAAAAATATAATTACATATATAGAATTTTTTAACAGTTACGGAATGTGCTTGGTCTATGGCTGAGTTTACGTCTTTTCGAATGAATGCGGATGAAGGTTTATATATAATTTTTATTTTTTTACACTCCTGTTACTAAAAACTTGTGCAAGCGAATAAAAATTCTACATATATTCATTACAATTGATAAACAAAGAAAATAATTGAATTAAAATGGCTATAGACGATGGCTAGCTCGCATGAGTGAAGAGGAACCGGCTCGGAAAGTCCTTTGTGGTACATTCTATGGTAGACGGCAGCGTGGTAGACCATGCTTGCGCTGGAGAGATGGCGTAGACCAGGACGCCCGAAGCCTTGGGGTGCGCAACTGGATGGCGTCGGCTCAAGACCGGGATAGGTGGAGAGACTTGTTGAAGGAGGCCAGGACCGGACCCCAGTTGTCGAGCCGATGATGATGATAATGATAGATGATGGCTGCTATGGTAGCACAACGAGTAGTTCACTGGCTCTGTATGTCGCTTAGTTTTGGTTCGAATCCTGGTGGAGGCAAAAAGTTTTTCAATTGAATTGAACAAAATAAACGGTAAGCCCCCACATATAATGCAGCTGGCACTTGTGATACATGTAAGTCTAGCCTTTGTGGTAGCACAATCAAGTTTGTGTTGTAAAATTCAAATATGCAATAGAAAAAGTGTTTTGAAGAAGTGTGTAATAAAATTTTACAATAAGTCTAAAAATAAAAAAATTTCTTGTTCCCCTTCAACTTCATACTCTTCTTCTTCTTTAACTTCTTTTGATTGTTTTTCTTCATCTTCTTCTTTATTTACCGATTGTCATGCTCTCCACTGCACTTCTTCAATCCAAGACCGCCCCTGTGGGATTCGAATTTAATTTCGTTGATATTACCTTTGACTTTTACAAACTTACCTACTTTTTCACACAATTACCGTATCCATCTCTACTACTTATTTATAACACACTCTGTTATTTATTCAAAATAAAAGCAATTAGTAAATTGGCTGGGGAAAATTATTCAAATACAAACAAATTAAATCAAAATCCTTTTGGAAATAATTTCTTTTTTGATTTGCTGCATGGGTGTTGCTTTTGTGGTGTTGTGTTGATTAGGCTGCGTTCTACGCACGTTTAAAATTATACCCAACTCATTTAATTTGTGGTAAAATGGGGGAGCAACAGTAGGTATTTATGTATATATGTACATATAAAGGTGGATAAAGCCAAAAGCATTTAAACAGCAAGAACAACAAAAGTATATCCTTTTCCTTTTAAAGTTCCATGGAAGCAACATCTCATCAATGTGGTGCAAATCATGAACACGAGAATTCTTGTATAAGTATGTTCTTTTGCAGTATCCCACACAGAATGTAACCCCATTTTCTTTGGAATTTTATTTTGTTGAGAGCAAAGTCGTATCAAGGGGTTTTAACTACCCTGAAAATGTTTAACCTATAGCTATAGTGCTTGCGTTAAGAGAAAGAATCAAGTTAAGAAAAATTAATCTTTTACGCGGGCTTCAGTTTTTCGTTTATAGTGGTTTTCAATACACCTTAATCCCTTTTTCAGACAATTGATGATAGCATTTTATAAAGATGTCAAAGTTATTTTAATTATCAATTAAATATGCCTTTGTCTTTGAAATTCTTAAATATGTGAATAATGATTAAATGGGAATGGGAGTGGAAGGAGAAGGAGAATGATTTTTCTACATTCTTGTGGCAGTTGGTATTAATGATATTTTTTTGCGACTCCCACTTTTAACAAAATAAGTTATTTTTACTTCAGTGTTTATTATTACGGTTTTTAGAAATTATTTGTTAGCCCAATGTTGACATTGTGGGATTTTTAAAATTTATGTATAATTGAGCTTTTTTCCAATTATGTTTTTTTACATTAACTAAAAAACACTTTTTTTAATAATTATTTTTTCAAATACATATTTCGAAGAAAAACTGTTTCTTACTATAAATTATTTTAATAATGGGTTATCTTAAATTACTGGTTATTCTAATAACGTGTCTTTGAACTCCATTCCATGATAGTTCAATAATCACCCCTATTACAGAACTCGGCGAATGAGCTAAAGTGACAGTTTCAATTATTTTCGAAACATTTGGTATTACCAAATCCGACGAAAGAAAGTTGAACGAATTTCGGTAACATTCCCTGCACCACCGATATTTTGTTCAATTTATGTGCTATTACTGAAACCGCAATTTGCGCTCCGTACAATTTCAATGATCTATTATTCGGCCCAATTTTGAGACAAATTAAACAAGTGGATTTTTAATTAAAAAATGTAAGTTAAAAATTTATCGTAATGAATGGTGTTTATTTAACATTTTTTATAGCAAAGGGAGAACTAATAGAGAAATGGTTGAATTAATGAAGACTCTACCGGACATAGCGAAAAACCTTACAATAAAATCTCCCGAGGAAAACCAAAAGTTCTTGGAGGGAGTCCAAAATGATCTCAATGCCTTAGGTCCACCATTTAAACAGATTTCGGAATGGAAAATAAAAAAATGTATGATTTAGACGGCATTGAGGAATAAAAATCCTTTACGGTTCAAAAACAGGTGAGCATTGTCACCAGTGGGTTCAAATATTTTGATGTGTGTGCCATCAATACACATAAACACGCCAGGGACATTACATTTTCTGTAAAAATATGCTCTAGCCTTACGTTTCTCCTCATCCCTCATTTGGTCAGGTTGATCCACGTTGGCACTAAATGTTCTTCTAAAATCCCAAATACCTCAACGAAAACAAACAAAAAAAAATATTCTGAGCCTGAGCCATGAAAATATTTAAATCAGAAACTGACAGCGTCGTCGATAGGAAAGTTCAGAAATGATAAGGCAGTAAGAAGAATCGACAATGTAGTTCATTCGGCGAATTTCATAAATAAACTTTACAATGAAAGCGAAAGGGCAGCGAATCGATCTGATTCACAGCGAGTAAAATTCTAAGAGTTCTGTAATCGACATGAATTCTGCATGCCGAGGGACACTTCATACTTAGCAATCTTTTGTGTGCACAATTAAGGGAGTTACATACCTCATTTTTGCATGTAACAAAATGTTTCTTTTGGTATAGACTGTCCCTGGGTATTAAGTGTCCCTCGGTATGAACTGGGTTGGTATGATGTGTACCTACTGGTATGAACTGTAGCGGTATGAAGCCAATTTCAGCCTTCTAATAATTTGTTTTTATTTTTATAATTATACTTTATTCTAATAATTGTTTTTTTTTTTATATTTGACTATCTGCCACCTGGTGGCGAGTATATACATATACCAATTTTCATAATAATCGATCCAGTAGTTTTTGAGATCATCGATTCACTGGTTTTAAATTTAAAGCAATTTGTAATTTAGAATGTACCTTAACTCCTTTTTTTAACTAGAAATGTACTGTTATGTATTTGTTTGAAAAGGTTAAAAAAAATTTATAATAATATCAAATTAGTTTTGAAAGCAAAAGCTATACACAATATACGGCCTGGTATCTGAAACCATGTTCCTATATGGCTCTTGAAAAGCACGAACATTGAAATTCCCAGAATTTGAATTAAAAAAAGAACAATATTTTGGCATGTTATGCCTGAGGTGCTGAAAAAGAGCTGCTGAGTACAATCATTAAATAATATACCTATACTTAGTTACCAGTTTTATCAATGAATATTCTTAAACCTTAAATGAAACAGATATTTTCCTTTTTCCTGATTTCAATAAATATGTACATATGTAGACATGTACGAATGTATTTATGGTATAAAGTTACTCCCTTCAAAAGTTAAAAACCTTGACGTTTAATGAGGCCCAGTTTTTTTTGGTTAGTCTTTTAAATTAAACAACAAAATTCCTTGAAAAATTATAATTACTTAGTCAAAGAAGTACAATTTAGAAATAAAGTTCCCTAAAATTTTATAATTAGAAACAAACATGAAAAAATGGGAACAACATTTTTATGCAGGAACTGTGAAATCATGCAAAATTAGCTGAGCTAAAAAAGAATTTAAAAAAAACATCTCATGCTTATATGTATATATTTACTCAGTGCAAAATTAGCGACACAGCAGAAGGCAGGTTTTAAGAGTTTACCAGGATCTTAAGGTTCGAAAATTCATTTAAAATTACAATATTTGTTTTTTTTTCAAACTTTCAAAATGTTCTTTTTGTTTGAGGGACCAGCCATCTTTATAGCAAAACGAATTCAGATGTTTGATAGGGTGGACCAGGATTGTTTTTCGTTTCGATCTTCATCAGAATTCGAAAATTGTTCAATCTGTGTTAAAACATAAACAATCTTCCTTTTTTTTCATTTTTATAAAAAATAAATTTTGATTTTAACTTTTGCACGCAAAGTGAAAAATTTTTGAAAAAAAAAAACCGGTAAATCTGTAGAGAGTTGGACAGTTTGGTTCATTTGAGTGATCGATCAATTTCGTTCATATCACTCTATTGAACTAGTTAGTTCACTTTAGTTCAAAATTGTATACAAAAGAGTTAACTTGTACCGAAGTCATTTTTCCTTTGGCCCTCCCAATGTTACAAAGTTTTGTGCAATAATTTTGGATCGCTGAAAAAGAAAATAATACTAAATTTCTTTTATAGAACAATCGCTACCATAAACATTAGTTTTTGCTAAATGTACTTTTGAGATACTTATACATCAGGAAATAATTATAAAAATAGAACAGAAAATTCAAGAACCAGAACCGTTTCTTTATGGTCTTTCTACTTTTCAGAAACAAAATCCATTGCTGCAGCTATAAACCTCAAAAAAAGAGATAAAAACTTTTTATTTCCATAGAATTAATTTCAAAAAAAAAAAAATTATTCATATATATGGCTAAATCGTTAACGCTTATTACCCAATAATTCCATTTTAAGTATCTCTCGGCTATATCTTTTGGTTTCATTAAATTCCACTTTGTCGGAAATTCAATGGTCATCAATCAAAATATTCTCTGCAATAAAGTTGAAATATTAATTTCTTCTTCTTCTCAAGTTCGCACAATTGAATGGGAATTAAAAAATGTTCTTCTTCCTTTTTAAGGAGTATAAAATACGAAGCCGAGGCGTGCACAAGCTGTGATAATTAAATTTCCTTGTAAATTTGAATTAATACTTTCTGAAGAAAATGCGAAATACGATCTTTATGTTTCTTTATACTATACCCAGCCAGCATCACCACTTTTAGGTTAAGTATACTTACACCTTCCTATCTAGCTGTAGGGATAAGCTGTAATATTTTTACTCATTCTCATTCCTGCCAGGAATGACCTTCTCCAAAAGTTATATAGTCTTATGCGTGTTTAATGAACAGCTGGTTCTCAATTTAAGTTGTCTGTTTTAAGTGAGCATCACAGTATAAAGCATGGCATTAGTGTTTTTCTAGAAAAAGCATACTAAAACTATTCACCCAACAGATTGTCTTTATATCAGAAAAAAAGATTTATGCAAACGACGAAGAAACAATTAAGAAACTACAATTTCAAAGATATGCGATAAATTGAAACACAGGAAATGAGAATTTAATTGAATTCATTTGCCATTTCCTGTTGATTTTTTTCTTTCTTTTTTTTTTGCTGTTGCGCATTTCTTAGAATTGTAGATAAATTGAACAGAGAAAAAAAGAAAAATTTTCGCACGAAGGAATTAAAGATGAGATGGATTATCTTGAGATCCTTCTTCTTCATCTTTGTTTTGAGTGGGGCTTGGAACATAAATCTTCTCATTAGTAGAATTTTATTTTGAACTAAATTCTTTATGATTTACTTTAAATCCATTAGTTATTGAAAATATTGTTTGAAGACTTTTTTTGGAAAAACTTTTTTGCCGTCACCAGGATTCGAACCGAGACTAAAGGACATACTGAGCCGGTGAACTACTCACTGAGCTAGTTATTGAAAATATTGTTTCAACATTTTTTTTTGGAAAAACTTTTTTGCCGTCACCAGGATTCGAACCGAGACTAAAGGGCATACTGAGCCGGGGAAATACTCACTTAGCTAGTTATTGAAAATATTGTTTCAACATTTTTTTGGGAAAACTTTTTTGCCGTCATCAGGATTCGAACCGAGACTAAAGGGCATACTGAGCCGGTGAACTACTCACTGAAAATATCGTTTCAACTTTTTTTTGGAAAAACTTTTTTGCCGTCACCAGGATTTGAACCGAGACTAAAGGGCATACTGAGCGAGTGAACTACTCTCACTGAGCTACATCTTCTGGCCATGCTAATTCAATTTTTTTTGGTAACTATTTACAATAACATGGATGTTTTTTTTTTCCTTCTAACTAACATCCTTATAGTCACAGAATTTTTGATTGCACTTTCATGGCCAAAAAAACCCAACCCAAAATATTACCAACCACATAATTTGCAATTCAAAAAAGAATCATTGGGTTGCAACCATACTTGCTCAAAAAAATAATACCCTTGAAATAATATTCTAAAAAGGGACAAATTGATCTTTTTTTTATAAAAACAGACCCATAAGTATAAAAGGATCTACACCCGGAAAAAAAAATGGTCAGAGAAAATGCAAACATTTTCTTTTCAACTACGTTAATTTTTTTATAAATCGTATTATTGTTGCT
The DNA here is from genome assembly GCA_958431115.1 of Syrphus vitripennis. Taxonomy (NCBI): domain Eukaryota; kingdom Metazoa; phylum Arthropoda; class Insecta; order Diptera; family Syrphidae; genus Syrphus; species Syrphus vitripennis. The sequence continues at coordinate 103,829,927 of OY288108.1, read as the reverse complement.
ATTTTTTTCTCATCTTCAAAGTACTAACCACTTTACAAAAAAGTAACAACAAAAAAGCCTTTGTTGTTTTTTTCAAGGAAAACTATCTTCATTATGAAGTCGAAATTACTTTCAAGGATTTTCCCATCACTTAAATTTCAAGTCCCTTACTAACTATGCATACGATTTTTTTTTTCTTACCTACGTATTAATAATATTTTAACCAACATCGCAAGAAGTACTTCCATGGTACATACATAGATAGAAGCTTACATATATGTATGTAGATACCTTCAACAAAAGAAAAATGAAAATTCTTTCAAAAGTTTCTTCTTTTTTTTCAGCAGGAAGAAAAAGTATTTTTTTTGTCGGTTTTTCTTCATCTTTGTCGGTTGTTTCAAGTTAAATTTTATGTGGCTTTCCATTAATTTAGTCAAATGAATATTATTATTACCCTTTCTGTTTTTTGAGAATGCAAATTTGTTTAAATATTTTTGTCTGAGATTTGGCTTTAATATTTTTGTTTATATATTGTTTGGTTGTGTTTTGGTACATTAACAAGAAACACAAATTGATTCGGCGAATAATTAATTTGATTTGACAAAGTACCTAGGTGATAGACATTTTGTGATAGACACTTATTAAATTTTAAAAATAAAGGTTAGCAAATAGCTTGGTACACCTTTAATACCTACTCCTTATAATTTCATTACTGCAAACAAATTTTAGGACAGGAAAATTAGACAAAAAAAAATTCAAAAAAAAATCCCTCTTATGAATAAACAATTTGAATAAGTTGGCTTCAGTGAACTAGTTCATTGCGGTGAACTAGTGTGTTTCCTAGTTCATTGTAGTTCTGTTTTTATTCTTGGAAGTTGTCGTCTTTGGCCATCTTAAGTGTCATCGGCGTCTCAGGCATCTTGGAAGACGCTAAGGCTGCCCTTAGGGTCTTCGGTGTCCAACCGCAGTTTTTGCGTCTTAGACGTCTTCATCGGTTTGGTCGTCTTCAGTTGCCTAAGCGTTTTGGGTATCATCTTTTTCGCGGTGGTAGGCGCTCTAAGGCTATTTTTTGTGTAGCCTTTATATGTTTTCAACACAGTGCTGGCGTGATGCATAGGGTAGGATTGTAAGGAAGGGAAGGTGTATGGAAAGGTGTGTGGCGCGAGGTACTGAGACACGAGGTGGTGGTTGTCTTAGATTTTATCTCCAGGGTTGGCGGCTGGGTTAAAGCCGAGAAATGCCGTGTCTTATATGTATGTCCCTTTATAATTCACATTATTTTGCTCGCTGTCATATTTGTTGGGCATACTCTACTCATTATTATAATGGAATAAAAACATGACATAGACTACGGCAGGGATCGAACCTGTGACCATGAGGTCGCGCCACGACCAACCCCATCAATTAGAAAACTTAAATCGGATTGAACAGCAAAATTCCTTGCAGTTGTTTTTGAAAAAAAAAAAAATCTTAGCCAGAAAATGTGATGTGATCCTTAAATAATTTGCAATTTAAGTAGCTTATTGAAGATCCTAGTCACGCTCCCTATGTCTTCACTTAATTCCATAACGTGACCTCCAAAAAACGAAACAAAAAATACCTCCATAATAGAAACACAAATACTTTTATTCTATATTATATTCACTAGGCCATATCTAACGTTGCTTTCCTTGAGTTTGCCACAAGCTTTGCATTTTTAAAGGTAAGGCATTATAAGAGAGGACACCATATTAAGAAAAAGGTCGGAAATTGCCTATTTATAATATTTAACTCCCCGAAACGGTGTGCAGTGGGCAGAAACTTGATTGAACGAAACGAAACCAACGCAAAAACCTAGGCTAACAAATATTTTCTTTTTATTTCATTTTAACTTAAAACTCATCGCACAACTATTAATAAGGATTTCCCAAAAGGTTTCTTCTTACAAAAATGTCGGTGTCGGTGTTGTTGTTGTTGTTTGATGTTTTTTTTTTATCCATTTCAAAAGATCCATTTGCATATTTTTGTCGTGATACTTTTGGAATTCTTTAACCTTTTAAAATGATTGTATAACGAATCAAAAAAAAAAAAAGTATATTCCTGTGTCAAGGTATTGCCGCCTTGGTCTGGGATGGACTACGGAAATGGCAGTGGATTTTTTTATGGGCCAACGAATGTAATAAAGAATTACAATGATATATAATTTACTGGTGTGCACACACCCATTTGTGTGGAAATAATATTTCCGAAGGCAATTTTCTTTCAAAGAATCACATTTTTGTATGCTGACTGGGTTGGGGTATATTATAAATTATTGTTGTGTTCTTTGTTCGTTTGTGTGTCACTTAAGGGCTAAGTTCCGATAGATTTGTTGGTCTTTTGCAGACGTTTAAGGTTTTTATAATATATTTTTGAGACATTCTCTGGTGAGGCTTATAAATGACCTTATTTTTGAGATGGCCAAAAATTATGATATCTCTCTGGAAAATATAATTTATGTAAGATTATTTAAGTTAATCTTCATTATTTTGAAGTAGGTACATTTTTACGGGTTAGTTCCCCTGGAGCTTACAGCACATATTTTAAACGAAAAGAAAAATTTCACTTTAATAGAAGGTTGTTAATTTTTTGAGTTTGAAAACTCTAAAACAGCTCAACATATAAAGCACTCAGAACTATGCTTTCCATGTTTATTTTATTTATTTATTTATTTTATTTATCAACTGTACAAGAAAGTTATAAACTTATATTAAGTACAGGAAGGGTATACATTTATTTATTTCACATAATTAAAAGAAAATATTTAATAGAAAAAAGATACAAAACATATTTTTTTAAATTAGACTGTGATTTGCACAATAAACAGAAATTAAACAGAAAGTAAACAGTACTTATAACTTTATATTTGTGATGGAATCAGGAAAATGTAATGAATACAACTCGCCTGAAATCAATATATTTTAATATCATTGCAATGGAAAAAAACTTGTACTCAATACATAAGGTATATCTTGTTGTGGGTGATTTGTTTAGCTTGAAGATTTAAAAAAAAAATGTACTGAACACATATTGTATTGTGATAGATACAGTTCAATACTTGCAAAGCCTTACGAATGTTGTGTCAACACTAAATTTGGTGGGGGCAAAACCCCAATTTATTCGGCCTAATACAAGCTAAATTCTTAATCTAACTTAAACAAACTAAGAACTTAACCTATTATAGTAGGGGAAGAGGTGGGGATATGTTGACTGAGAAGACAGAATTTTAAGGAAGCTGTACTGAGGTTAAAATTAAAAAAGACCATGGGTGAATTTACAGATCGTAGGATACGAGAAATGGGTTCATTGAAGCCATAGGAGGTTCCGTTGGGTAGAGTCGGGGATTGCGTGTATTACGAAGGTTACTGTTGACAGAGATAGAGTTGTAGACTGAAGTGCCATCAATGGGACCACAAAGGAGTCGAAGAATAAAGAGAATGTCTGAAATTTCTCTACGATCTTTCACTGTGTTCAAGTTGATAAGTTTCAGGCGGTCAGCATCTGAAGGAGGAAGAATTAGAGGATTGTTCCAAGGTAAACCACGAAGAGCAAAGCGAAGGAAACGACTCTCGATTCTTGAAATGTGAATACGCTGAGAAAGGGGACCAGACTTGAGAAGCGCATTCAAGGATTGGGCGAACAAAGGTTAAGCAAAGAGACCGTGTCACATATGTATAGGCACATCGTTGGATGGCTTTGAGAATAATATCGTCAATGTGGGTGACGAAATTGAGCTCTTGGTCACATAAAATGCCAAGGTTCCGAATGTTATCTACGGTAGGTATTGGTTGATTATGTCAAAGGTAGAGACGGGAAGTCTTAAAGCGCTTGAGTGAAAAACTGATTGATTGGCACTTGGCAACGTTAAGTTTCTTAGACACCAAGCTGGAAAACAGTCAAGATCATGTTTAATAAGGGAAAAGTCATGTGTCGATGAAATGGTCTTGAAAAATTTGACATCATCAGCGTAAAGTGAGATATAGGAATGTATGATGACCCTATCGATATCGTTGACTGTGAGAATGAACAAAAGAGGGCCAAGGTGGCTGCCTTGGGGAACACCTGATGTAGCTAAGAAAGCGTATGATGTGGCAGATCTAAAACGAACGCTGTAATGTCTGTTTTCAAGGTAAGAGGAAATCCATTTTAACAAAGAGGCTTCAAAGCCTAGAAGGGATAATTTGAAAAGTACAGTGGAGGAAATTCCTATAAAAACAATTGTTTTTTTACTGCATGCAACTTAGCCATAATTTTTTATGAAATAAGAAAATGTAAATTTATTAAGAAAAATAAAAATGTATCCATTTTTAACAAAATTAAATAAAAGTTATTAATAAAAAACAAAAATTAAGAAGAAAAAGGAAGGAAATTCCCATAAAAACACCTGCGTTTTTATTAAAAATAATGGTGAATTAGTGATCAAAACTTTGTAATTTTTTAAACCAATATTTTGTAGAGCCACCACTTGCCATATATTTTTTTTTAAATATTTTAAAGTAAGATTTTTGTAAAGTGATTTTTTACCAAATGTCCAGTATCAGCTTTAAGTTATTTTATACCTTCTCCAACTCCTGCATAACATATCCCATGTCCATCCCTTTTAACAATGAAGATTAATCTGTGCTCATCCATTTGTCATCTTGTCACATTTCAAAATGTGATAGCATCACTTGTATCTAAGTTTTAGACACAATAAAAAAAAAAAACTACTCAACCCATTCTAATTTTTTAACATTTCACAAAATAACATTCCTTTTTTTTTAAACCCAAAAAATATACATTTTCAAAATGTGATACTGAACAAACTTTAATTTTACGCAAATATGCACATAAATTAAAATAAAATGATGAAAATTCTTCCGATATTTTATGTTTTTTTTTTTTTTTTTTGAATGAAAATGGACCAGAGACAAGAGGGACAGCCATGGACCACATACACACTAAACTCTTGCTTAACATTTTTTGAGTAGGGAAAAATAATATTCTGACATATACAATCAAGAACAACACTTCTTGCTGTAGCACAGTAGCATCAGTAGTAAAAGCTATCAGCCTCAACTTGAACCCATGTCATCATATATGAAGTTTTATTTATCCTCGTTTTTGGTATTTTGTATATAAATATCAATATCTCCTCAAGTGGTCTCTCTTTTTTAAGCTATTTAAGAATTCCATTATTTTTGTACCTAATATTTAGAAAATTGCTATTTTAGTGAAGATAAGTTACGCATCCTATTTATTGGGTATTTGAATAATATTTTTAGCATTTCTCTTCGTATCTTTTGAATTTGAAATGTTCCAAAAATTGACCATTTATTAAGGAAGGCAGTCTTGAAATGAGTTTTTGTGAGAATGAAATTTCATCTGATGAGTTTTAAGCATTAAATAGCTAGACTATTAAAAATTGGATTCTCTTCTAGAATATACAAGTCTAAGCGATAATCAAAATATCCAAAAGGACGAACTAAATGGATATGAATTATACTTATCAATTAGGAATTCGTTTGTGGTGTTTTCCTTATTATAATGGACGTGCTTTTAGATGCTATCGAGTATGCTCATGCTCACTGCACTAAATCAAATTATTTGTCCTTCCTCGGTATACATACCTATCCAAAATGATCAATAAATAATGCATCCCAAATTGCGAGGCGAAATTGTTTTGAACACATTCAAGTCTTCGAACACACAGCACAGTGCGTTGACGGTTCCAATATTCATGGTTTTCTAATGCACACAACAAGCTTAGAAACATTATAGATACCAACCAACTGAACCATGAGAAAGTACATTATATCCACTTTGTAACACACATCTCATGTCACGATTAACATTTTCCCTATACTTAAAAAGGACATTCAAAATTAATGCATTTTCGTAAATAAATGCATTAAAGCTCTCCCTCCTTCATGTTCTTCTTTCAAAAGTTGCATTTTGCAATATAATGGATAAATTAGGAAAGCATTTTGTGTATTATGGTAGACGACAAGTAAAGTTAACATTTTGTCCCGCGCTTTTTCGGTTAAAATAATCCCAGTTTCTCTCAGTTATATTTTGCCTCAGAGCTCAGACTCTATGGCCAATACATTTGGACTTAGTTTGTGTTGTGAGTGTCCTTTTCCATTGGAAAACACATAACTTACATACGCTCTGGCGTAGCGTAAAATTATGTCTTTCCTGTGCGCGCAAAGACTTTGTTTTAAATTTATTACACCCGGGGAGATGGGTGAGTTTAGGTATAGGACGTATAGTGTGCAGTTGATGGTTTTGGGTTCTCTTTTTGTCTATAAAAAGCTTTTTAAAGTAAATAAGAACCATTGGGATGATGATGATGATGATGATGGTGTTCATGGTTAGGGATGTCAAAACAATATTACGGAAATTATGAACTATTGGCTTGGTTTAACAAAAATAATGGTTAATGTCTTATTCAAAGGAAAGTCAATTTCAGTGATTTTAGATGAAATTTGATAATGGTGGCCAGTGATATTATGTGTCATTATACACAGGAAAAATATTATGTGTGATTATACACAGGAAAAATATATAAATGTTTGTTAACCTCGATCAGAGCAGATCTCAGCCCACTGAGTGTCTCGGGAAGGACAAGCCGCTGTCTTATCATTTTTCCCAGCAGGTCCCTAACGTGTTCGATGGGATTCATGTCCGGGCTCATGGCAGGCCAAGCCATCACATCGATTTCCACTTCTTCCAAGTAGTCCGTAACTCACCTGGCCACGTGAGGTCTAGCATTGTCCTGCATCAGCAAGAAGTCTTCACCAATAAATGAAGCTCTGCAAAAACATAGCGGTATGTTATCAAATTTATAACACATCATTTTTTTTTGTAACTCAGTATATAATTTTTGTAATCATTACATGTTGAAATACTCCTTCATGCGCTTATTAATAGTGATGCAGATAGTGAATAATTTTATGAAACTCTTTGTGTCAAATTTCTGTGATGAAATCAGGAAAATGTAATGAATACAAATCACCTTTATTCAATATACTTGTGTCTATATCGATGTAATAAAAGGTACTTGTACTCAGCACATACACATATATCATGTTATAATGATTATTTACATAGAGATTCAAAAAGAAATTTGAATCAGATACACCAGATCCAAAGACAACTTCCTAAATATAGTAAGTAAACTCATTCACATCCTATATTTTTATCTGCCAAAAATTCTACTAACTTTCTTCTATAACGTGCATGCAAATGCATCAATCTAAAACTTCTTAAGAACGAAATGACAACCACTTTTCTATTTTCATTTTTAATAATATGAAGACATTCCCACACTAGGAAGTTAGCTTGAAGACTATGAAAGATAAAAATAATAAATGAAGGACACATCATCCTTGGAGCGACAGCGGTTAAATGGTGGCAAATCAAAAACTTTCCAAAAACTTTATTTTAATTTTTCATAAATAATTCATGAGATCAGTGTTTTATCTATAGATAGGTATACAGACACACTCACTATTTAGCTATAGATAGCTACGTTTATTTGTGTCCCTTAAAATGGAATAGGCAATTTTCTCCATTTGCCAGACTGTTAGAATATTAAATATGAGATCTTGGGAAGACAAAGGGATAGAGATGATAACAACTATAGGAAAAAATACTTTTTTCTGGATACGGGGTCATTGGTTTTAAGTCAAATATAATGTTTAGGTTAAATATTCAGAAGTTGAAAGATTTATCATTAAATTTCGCAAAATTTTAAACCCACTCTTGGAGCTAAAGTTATTTTTAAGTGACCTTTTGCAAACAAAAAACTCTTCTCCAAATCCAAAATAAATATTGAAAAGCTTTAACAATATGACGTTTCTAAAATTTTTAATTTTATGTAATTGTTTTGAAAAAAGAAAAAAACAACAAAAATCCTTGAACTTTTGTTCACTGCCATCAGAATTTTCTATAAATTAATTTTCAAAATCTACGATGTATATAACAGCACTTCATTTTCCCTTAGGCTCATTGAATTATAAATTTAGAGAGCCTTTTAAACATTTTTGTTCGAAAAATGTTTCATACCCATCATACGAGTTGTATGTAGTTGGATGGTAGGTACATGTTTTTTGCAGACTAAAATCGCCACAGTACTTTTAAGCTTTTTCATTGCTAAAATGAAGACGAGTGCCAGAAGTGCTTGAGGGGCACTCTTGAGTGCAAACATAAAACAAAAATGCTCTGGAAGTGTCCTTTTTTGTACTACATAATAGGTAGGTAGGTATAGGTATCTGTTCTTGGCCAAAATGTTGTTTGTTGTTGGTCAAAATGAAATGTTTTTTCTTTACTTGATGGGACTACGAAATTTGGGTGTGATATTTTCCTACCATGTAGAATATGAGAATTTTATTTCACATTATGTACGTACGGTACTGACATTCTGCTTTATTTGTGTTGTTCTTGAATTGTGTGTTTTTAGAATTTTGATGGAAATAATTTAAAAAAAAAAGAAAACACCATTCACCAACCATAACTTCTTATACTTACAAAAATCTAGATCAAGACTATGGGGACTGGAGAACCTGGGACTGTGTAAAAACATTTTTTTTTTTTGCATGGCCTATAACGTGTGACTTTGAAAATAAAATGAAAATTATACACATTTTCAACAAAATGTTTCAGTGCCTCCTTTGGAGTCCTTACTTCGTGTAATTTCTACTCTAATTATAGCTTTGACTACACATGCAGAAGGATAAAATCCGAACTTTTTTAATTCAAGAGCGGGTGTTGTGTTTCGTGCAGAACGAATTTGTATTTTTCATTCTTTATTTTTTTTTTGTATTTTAGGAGACGAAAACTGGCAGAAAGAGAGAGAAAGGGATGACGATGATGACGATACACACTCGTGTCAAATTATACTTTCTATTATTTGCTATTTTTTTATGTTTTTTGTTTTTGGTTTCAATTAATATTAATTAAGAAGACGGTTATTATTACTTTGGTATACCTACTTATTAACATTGTGTTGGCAATTAGTTTCGATTAGCGTTGCGAAGTTTTTTGATATGGGTGGAGGACTTTGTTGTCTTTGGTTAATTTCATTTCAAAGGAAGGAACTTGTGTGCTTCCACTTGCTGAAAACAGTTCATAAAAGTTTACAAGGATGTCATTAACTTTTATGTAAAATTGTATTTAAACTAAAGTGTTGTTGAAAATTCCCACGACATCTAAGCTACCATTTTATTTTTCGATAACAACTTAAAACTGGATCTTAAGACTCTATAAAGCTTCGCAAATACCAACAAACAGAAAATTACTTTGGACTGGTATAAAAGAAAATTCATCATCATCATCATCGACTCGACAACCGGGGTCCGCTCCTGGCCTCCTTCAACAAGTCTCTCCACCTATCCCGGTCTTGAGCCGACGCCATCCAGTTGCGCACCCCAAGGCTTCGGGCGTCCTGGTCTACGCCATCTCTCCAGCGCAAGAATGGTCTACCACGCTGCCGTCTACCATAGAATGTACCACAAAGCACTTTCCGAGCCGGTTCCTCTTCACTCATTCGAGCTAGGTGTCCTTCCCACCGGAGTCTACCGAGCTTAATTTTTGTCACTATGTCTGCTTTGAGGTAGATTGTGTACAATTCATGATTGTACCGTCTCCGGAATCGTCCTTCCTCACATATGGGGCCAACAATTCTCCTTAAGACTTTTCTCTCGAACGCGGCTAAGAGGTCGGAGTGTCTTTTGCTAAGCACCCAAGTCTCGGATCCATACGTGAGTACTGGCAGGACCATGGTCCTGTACAGCAGCAGTTTTGAAGTTATGGTGAGATTTCTGGATTTGAAGAGCTTTGACAGACTATAGTAGGCTTTGTTGGAATTGAGCAGCCGCCCGCGTATTTCTTCTTCTATATTATTATCGGCTGCTACTATTGACCCAAGGTATTTAAAGGATTGCACCACTTCAAATTCGTGCTCCGCTACCTTGATTGTTTGACCAACTGTTCTTCTCGCATTCGACGCCACCATGTACTTTGTTTTACCTTCACTAATGTGCAGCCCCAGATTTTGTGCCGCCTGCTCGATCTAGATGAAGGAATCGTGTACAGCTTGTTCGGTTCTTCCGATGATGTCAATGTCGTCTGCGTAAGCCAGTATCTGGCTGGACCTGTTGACGATGGTCCCTCTTGTTGCCGTGCCAGAGTCACGGATTGCTTTCTCCAACGCCAGGTTGAAGAGGAGGCAGGCCAAACCATCCCCTTGTCGGAGTCCATTAAAAATGTTGATTGTTCTGGATAGCAATCCGGCTATTTTTACTTGGCTTGTTACGTTGGTCATGGTCAACCTACAAAGTCGTGTCAATTTATTTGGGAGGCCGAATTCTCTCATGGCTTTGTAAAGTTCTACCCTGGCTATGCTATCATAGGCGGCCTTAAAGTCTATAAACAGATATAATGTTGGGATGTTAAATTCTAGACATTTTTCCATCGCCTGCCTAAGGGTAAATATCTGATCAGTTGTTGATTTGAACTGAAAATTTAATAAGTCAAAAAAAAAATGTAAAAAAATGGGTACTTCCTTTAAACATTTAAAAAAAGCTTCGAGTTTCCATAAAAACTTAATATACGCTTGAATAGCTCCCTGGTGAACTTGTTCAGTGAATAACTTTAGTTCAGTGAACTAGTGACCTTCGTTCAGACAGCCAGTTTTCTAGATCATTTTAGTTAAATTTTCATAGGATTGTGTGGAATAGGAGCTCCACTAGCCTTCTTGTCAACTTTTCTTCGCCAAGTAAGTTTCCCGCTCGTCTGCCTGCTTGCGTTACATTGCATCAGCAGGTGAAATGGTTGTGAAAATCTATTAATGTCTTATAAAATCTAATCTACAGAAGGTTAAGAATTCGATAAATCAATCTTCAGTACCATATAAACCCTTCAAAAACAATGCAGGTTGTCAGGACTATCTACTCAATCAATAAAGAATTAAACTACACATCGAATCTGATTTTTTGAATAGTACATTGTTTTCATTTAATCAGAAGCATTCGACATTCAATTCTGCACATTGCTATACTTACTCGTATAATTAAATAACTCACCTCCTATTCCATAAAGCTATCGACAATCAACATCAGTAAAACAAGAATTTTGTTTTGAAACAATATAAATATCATCCTCACATAATTGGGGTCACAAAATGTGTAAACCCAGCATGCCTACATTTATACTATATACCTCGTACCTACTACATACCATATAAAGGCTGTAAACAACACAATTTGTAAACGCTTATCAAACAAGTTCCATCGATACCAAACCAACTACATATTATTATACTGATGGATGAGGCATCATGCAAAGTAACTGCAGGTACATTGTTATTAGCGGGTCTAAACGATTTATGGAGGCAACGCCTATGCGGAATTGCATTTAAATGTGTCAGAGATAGCTATAGGTGGCAGGTATTGCATGATCGAAGGATTTAGCCATTTGGAATTGGAGGACAGCTAAAGTTATCTACCTATAGATAAAAAAAAAATCTATTTTTATTTTTCGTGACGTGACTAGAGCTTGTTGGTTTATGATTGATGGTTTATAGCACAGTAGTTATGATAATTGTTAATGGTATGTTAAAAAAATATGTTTTCAAAAAAATAATAAAAAAAAGTCATATTCTATCATTGACACGTTCAACGAACCAAGTTTTGGTCATTTGGTCATTTACGAAAAAAAAAAAATACTACAAATTACCCAAAGATAAACATTTTTGGTTTTGGTAATGAAGATGGATCTTCATTTACCGACGATTGTCAGGATTTCGACTGACGGAATCAAAACTCTACCACTTTACTGCTTCACCGTAAGGCACCACTTGTAGGGTGGGTTCGCCGGAAGAATGATCTATTCGCTGGCCTGAATTTGTATCCATCCCATTGTTCTGAGGAGATAGTCTTCAACCGTCAGTAGAATAACTTCCCTCTTTCCGATTGGTAGAAAACAGCATTTCCGTAAAAAAGGCGAATCTTCTTCCCTCGAACTGTACGTCCAAGATTATGTTGATAAATCATCAGCTCAAAAAATATTTCGAAAAACGAAAGCTTCTTACTGGCTTCAACTGGCAGTGGTGATCTAATGATAATCGTATATCTCACCGGAGACCGAACAGTGACACAAATCTTTTCATGCCTTTGAAAGAACTTGGCATAAAAAAGAGTTTCCTTACGGATTTCAAATTACCTTTTGTACAGAACAAAACAAGTTGTTGCATGGTTTGAAGTTTGAAATTCATAAAAATACTGCTGTGCCACAAGGTTCCGTTTTGTCTGCAACTCTTCTTCATACTTGTATTAACGATCTCCCGTATCATACTTCTTATAAATTACAAATGCTTACAATACTCAATACTGTCTTCTGTCATCGAAGCGAAAATTATCAACAAATTTAACTCATTTGGCATAATGGCAACGAAATTTTGTCCATGAAAACTCCATTTATTAATTAACAGCTTTGATCAAATGATAACACTGTCTATATCTAGCAACAATAAGAAAATTTACTGTCATTGCCAAGAGTTAAGCAAAGCTATAATACAAATATGAGTTTCCTCCAAATGTACCCAACACAAATTTCATCCATAGATATTGTTAATTTGTCTTGTCCATCATTTCATATCAAAGCGGCAACGAAACAACAAATATGAAAATCCATTTAACTGTCTTTCGCATTTGTATATCTACAACAACTGAACTGAATAAAACAAAAAAAAAAATAATATAATACCCGTGCCAGGCATAATGTTGATTCCCCCAGCTTAGCTCATAACTTCCAGCCGATTATCCTTTGGCTAAATCCTTGGTTATATTTGTCTCAGCTAAACACACATAAAAACTGTCATCGCACACTCCTGCTGGCTATTGTGCAAAACAAAAAACCAAAAAAAAAAAAAAATCATCAATATCAGCAATATTATTTCTCGACTATTTATTATAGAGAAAGATCAAAATCGAAATCGAATTGATGAGATAACTAACTACATATATGTTTTGTCAATTGTGTGGTGTATCTATGTATCTTTGGTTTGATGTTCGAGAAGGGATGTTTTGATAGAGGTTTTTATGAAAATATGTAACTTATTGTGATTTTATGTCCTCTCGAGTTGGATGTGACATATTTTTGTTGTTTAATTTTGTTTTATGACAAGATTGTCATACACACACGAAAAATCTAATTTAATTGGGGAAACAATCAGAGAGAAATTGAACTCAAAAAGGAGATGATGATAAATTCTTGCAAATATTTTGTGAATATTCTTGAAAAACAAAATCTAGATTTCCCGCCCGCTGATATAATACAAAAATGTTGATGGCGGGGTGAGATATTGTGTTAAGTCAATAAAAGAAAATAACGCTTCGATGGTCGTTCTTGAAGGAAGAAATTTCGAGGAAATTGCTGTGCAAATAGAAGAGAAAAATATTTTTGGTTTCATAGAGAAACGATTTGGAAATCCGAAACAAACAGAAGTGTGTCAGTTGAGAAAAAATATACATCAGCGCAATGAAGGGTACCTGGGGAGGGTGAAATTAAAGTTTTCTTACTTTCGTATTTATAAATTATTCGGAATAAAATGACCGTCTTTTAAAATTGATAGTTCCAACGTTTTCAGGTAAGTTGTCATGGAATATTTATTTTCTCCAGGAGAAACTGCAAATAAATCCAGGTGAAACTGCTATCGAAATTCGTGTTCCCAATTTCAATTTCCCATGAGAGGAAAAATTCCGTGGGATATTGCATTTGAAATCCTAATTTAGAAATTATTAAATTGCAACAATCAATTAAATCAAAATCTAGATGCATAATGAATTTTTTAAAATTAAATTTAGCACCGCCCACATTGTAAAAGAAGGTCTTCATGTCATTTGGCAGTTCCTTCATGGTAGGCAGGTACAGTTAAGGTTTCGATGTTCCTGTTAACATGATTTTTAATAACCTCACTAAGTATAAGGCTATTTTTGAATAAACTACAAAGTGACATGCATCTACTACCCTTATTATCGACATCAACGTTGCTTTTTTTTTTTTTTGTACAAGCATAATGCAGCAAACATTTCAATCGATTTCATAAAGAGTTCATAAATTAGTGTGTTAACCTTTACTTTTTAATGTTTTAAGATGTGGGTTGATATTTTAAACGCAATTTTCAATTATATACTTAGTTGCCAGATTACTGGACTGTACTTTCAGAAATCTACCCAAGAACCATTGGTGCGCACATATATGTACATACGTGTGCCTTAGAAGATAACCAATCTTAGGGTTTTCCTTTGTTTGATGACATTTGGTTCATGTTTTTAGTTTTTACAGGTATTTCCAAAGCTTGGAAAAATGTTGCTGCATTTGTTGTAATTGTTTCCATCTGGTACTTAACTTTAAGTATCCAATAGGCTTGGATCAGGTAGTACTGTTGGGCGGTCATCAATTGCAAAATGTGCAGAAGTTAAAGCTGTACAATCAGTCGGCTCACTAAAAAGTACTGAATGTGGCCTTGAGTTTTGAACAGCTTCAGTTTGTTTCAACACCGGAGTTTGGAGTCCCTAGTGTAATGAAGTCTCAAGATACACCATGACATGATACCTTCATCCCTGAGAACAGAGTTCTTCCACGAGTCTCCCCATTGTTTACGGTTTCTAAAAATGTATTTCAGCTCTCTCTACGGAGGATGTAGAGAGAAGCTGAAATCGTTGGGCTCAGGATCAACTAGACAGAAAAAAAGAACCAGTATTGGAACTTTCTCATCTATTCACTTGAATGTTTCTAGACAACCAGTTGGCCTCCCCCAAGAGGAAACTCACGCACATCCGTCCCATGACCCAAGTAACAAAGTCAACCCAATAAATGAATAACAAAACTTTTTATGACTTCGCACAGTTGCCATTAGCTCTCCAACTACTCTATAATTCCAAATAAATCATAGTTCTGTTACAATCCAAAAATCCATGTAAATTGAATTCAATTTATTTAATATCAACTCAGCAATTATATGCAATTTTATCAATCTAATCTAGTGCCTTAGTAGTTTAGCTATAAATCTGTTTGAAGAACTACCAAACTGAAGAACATACCAAAATGAAATAAAATGAAAACCATTTCATTTTCATAACAATAATAAATTTTATTCGAAAAATAATTCAATTCCAAATATTAAGGATGTATTTCTCTCTCTCTTTCTCTTTGGACTGTTTGATTTAATTTCAGTAATGGAAGAGTGTACCTAACCTTACACTCCTTGAAAACGAAACTTTTATTTTATGACTACAAAACTATCTCCGTACATTAAATGTGATGAGAATGTGGTGTGCAACTCAAGTTGAAATAGCCATATAGATATCTGCTAAAATATTATAACAGGAAAATGCTTTTATAAAAATATTCAGATATTTAATATCATGAATGGTTTGTTGGCAAGCATTTATATTTTTATATAGAATGTTTAATGTTATATGAATAATTCAAATCTTTATAGAAAGCATAATCGGAGACTAATGTCTAGTCACAGTGTCTAGACACACTGTGATTAAATTAATTATTATTGTGGGTTTTTTTTTGTCCCAACCCCCGTTGGGGGTATCTTTTGTTTTGGATTATAGCCTACATTTAATAAGATTTGAAATCTTTTATTTGCGCATAAAAATAATTGAAAATGATAAAAGCCTAATGGTTTAATTAGATAATTGCTTAGCTATTTTTCTTCGTTTTACATGCAAAACAAATATAATTCAAATACAAAGAAGGTACCTCGTCTTATATATATTATGTAGATACCTTTCTGGACTTATTTATGTTTTGTTTTTAAAATGGAAAATGTGTTGGTAATGAGTTGAGTGGATGATGAGTGGATCCAGGGGCTTTGCATATGAAATCTATAATACTCTCACGAGCACGTTGTGTGGTCGTTTGAGGGCGCACTTGTATCGGGTTTTTCAATAGGGACGCTACAAAAGCAGACCGATAGGGACAGCAAACCACGCCATGTTTGTTCCCACTCTCTTGACATTTATCTTCAGTTACATAGGTATGCCATTTCATCGTGGAAAGATATACGATCCAACAACTAGTCGAAATTACTAAAATTTACTACCGAAATTCGGAGTCAGTGGCCTCAACTTTAAGAGCGCTACGTCCAATTTATGGTCATCATAATCGTCCTGCCAGAGCAACAATTGAGCGTCTAGTGGAAAAATTTGAATCCACAGGCACTGTACAAAATGTTCCCGCGCCAGTGAGATAAAGAAGTGCCTGTAGTGTATTGATGCCGCTAACGCTTCAATTGAGAAAGACCCAAATCAATCTCTCACATGTCGTTCTCAAACGTTGGGCCTTGGGCATCTCTGAGACATCATTGTGCGAATTTTGCGAAAAGATCTTGGCCTACATCCTTACAATATCAAATTGACACAAGAACTGAAGAATGATATGGACTTCGACAGTATGTAGTTTCAACAGGACGGCGCAACAGCCACACAGCGAATGTTACAATCTATTTATTGAAATCCAAGTTTGCTGAGCGTTCGTTATCTCACGAAAGGGCCCAGTCAATTGACGCCGTTAGACTATTTCCTGTGGGCTACGTCAAGTCTATGACGACGATTAATGAACTTCGTACGAATATCGAACGTGAAATTGCAGCAGTATCGGCCTATTTACACTTGAAAACCGTCGAAAATTGGGTTCAGCGTCTTCTGCAAGCGTGCCCGTCGTAGGCATGCAAAAGAAATCGAGTTCCATACATTATGGCATCGAACGTACTTTCACAGGAATAAAGAATTTCATTGATATCCAAAACCGTTTTTGTTTTATTTAAAAAAAAAACTTTTGTAGCGCTCTTATTGAAAAACCCGATATATAAACAGAAACAGGAACCAGAACCAGAAAATTAGTTAGGTGTGCGATCGCTGGGAGGCCGACGCGACGTGTAGAACGTGTTCATGAGAGTACTATGCAAATTTATATACAATGTCCAGGGGTAAGTTTTTCCGAAGCTATTGTGAATTGTGTCTTCCTGAGATTTGGAAGACTTACAATACCGCTAGATTACTTTTGTCGCAATTACTTTTCTTCAAATCCACAATTTCTGCGTACCACATTTAACCTCCTTCGTTTTCTAAGTACTTAGACGACATCTCAAAGGAATTTTCGCCTAGTGCAGTGTGTAGTTTGCTGGCTTCGAATGCAGCTTTGTTTTGGTTCGAGTCCTGGTGACGGAAAAAGTTGTTCAACTTAGATTATTTTTTTTTTAAATCAAACTTCATTCTTTGGCTCATTTTGACACTGCAATGTGCTAGATTTTATCCTTCAAAATCAAGAATACAAACTCTTAATATGAATAATCCGAATTTGTTGTTTAAAGAACACCAAATCCTACTATTTACTATACATTAGCTATTAAAACTAACAGTAGGTAAAAATCTTTATCTATAGTTTTTTGTTTTTAAAGAAATAATTGAGAACCAAGAAAATCCCAACTTCATGGTCGGTGATGGTAATGGTGGTTGTGTTGATTTGTAAATTTGTATTTAAATTGGTGAAACTCTTCACAAAATAACGAGCAACAAAACAAAACAAACAAAAAATGTAACAAAAATGCAGCGCAACTGTGAAGTAAAATTTATCTGCTTGCAATGCAGATATATAAAGAAAACTTTTAGGTGGTAATTTGTAAACCCATTTTATTTATACAACTTGGTAGGTACATAGTACAAAGGCTTGTTTAGCATATAGTTAGTTGGGTGTTTTCTTTTACTATGCTGGTTTGCATTTTCCAAATTATATAAAAGAACTGATGTGGTTTTCTATTTTAGAAGAGAGTTGCATACATTGTACTAAAGAGAGTCGAAAAGAAAATGACTTTTGACTACTTGTTATTTGATATTTTTGTTATTTTGTGTGTTTCGAAAATTTAAGAGGAGGTAAATAAATGAAGCTTCATGTTTCTTTATTCGCTTTTCATACAAAACAAGTTGATAGATTAAATACAAAGCTATTCGTAAATATATGATACGTAACCAAAAAATAGGTATTCTATTCTGATTTATTGACCTGTTTCTTTATTGAAATGAAATTGAATAAGCTCTTACTGTGCTAGAGACAGGCTTGTAGTGTTCCTACAGGATACCGGGGCGTTCCCTTTATTTCTTTTTATTTGTCTTATCTTTGTTATGATTTCTAAATTTCGTCAATTAAATCAATTCTATTCTGCAGAGTTGAAAAAGATTGCAATCTTTTTAGGAATGCAATCTTTTGTGACTTTAATTAAAAGATTGCAATTCATTCTTTTTATTTTTATGACTGCTTCATAGTATGCAACAATCATTATTCTTTAAACTTAAAATGATTGCAATCGTCAATTCTTTCACCTTAAAAACATTGCAAACAAGAAATTGCAATCTTTTCGGACTTCAGGCAATCTCTTAAATTCTTTACATTTTTTTAATTGTTTTGAGTTAAAAAAAAAATGCATTCTTTAATTTATTTCGAAGTAAAAAAGAATGCAAAAAAATTAAGTCCCAAAAGATTGCAATCAGTTGAATTTTAATTATTTGATATTTAATATTTTTAACTTGCGAGCACGTTTGTTTTTCGAATCTCGAGGAAAGTACGACAACTTTGTCGCTAAAAATTGAAAATGGTTTTTTGTAGAGGGTATTGTTCTCCTGGGCCTCTCGCTTCCAGTTTCGATTCGAATATCATGTTGATGTGCATCGGCTTTAACTTGATGACTCCACCGGAGATGAGGCGTGCCTCTGCTTCTTGTTCCCTCAGGCTGGAGCTTCGATGTTCATTCGCTCAACATGCCCTAGCCATCTTAACCGTTGAACACGCATTTTTTTCATGGCTATATCAACTCCGCCAGATGTTGTTTTGCCTGTCGATACAAGCCGGTCTATAGATCGTACGCAGAACCTTCCTCTCAAAGATACCAAGAGATCGTTCATTCGCCTGGGAGAGGTTCCATGCTCCTGCTTTCTGCACCATACAGAAAGATTGGGATGATTAAGGTTTTGTACAGTGTCTCTTTGGTACTTCGCGATAGGGCTTATTCTTTAACTGCTTGCTTAGGCTAAAAAACATTTGATTCTACGTTTAATCTCAGCGCTGATGTCATTTTATTTTTACTTATTTTTATCGCCAAAGCTATCGTTCTCATGTCCGGGTATCGATCAAAAGTCCTTGCCACACCTAGAGAAAAAAATTATGTAAAATCAATTCCAGCTTTTTATAAGATCTACATGACGAAACCATTACATTAACTAAATGCAGTGTAAATCTACATTGTTAAAATGACACGGCATCTATTTAAAATATCTACATTACAATGTCAAAGATTTTTTCAGGTTAATTAAAAAGTAAAGAGTGCTAAATTTAACAAAAAGAGTGTTAAATTTTTAAAAAGTGAACCGTGTTAACCTAACAAGTGTCTGATTAAAAAATTACCAGGCGTTTTTCCTGAGCGCAAGTGCTGCCTTTAATATTTAAACTGTCAAAGTAGCACTCCTCCGATCAAGTAAAGTGTTCTTTTGCTCTCTTACCCGTAACGAATTCTGGATTCACTGCTTCCTAGATATACAAATATTTAACCTATTCCTTTTACTTACATATTAGGCATAATATATTCAATATTTTATTTTCTTCCTAGTATTTGAAAAAAAATCTTAAATTTTAATTAACCTCAATTTTCCGGAAAGTGAATAAATTAGAAAAATAAAATTGCAAAAAAAAACCCTAACCACAAAAATAATAATAATTAACTTTCTATAGAAATATCCCAAAAAAAAAAATGAACAAACCTAGATTCCCAATTTAATTAATTGAGACCAAACCCACAAACATCCCTTTTCTGCAGTTCTTTTCCTCCATCAATTGTAAGTTAAATATCATTCTCAATAAACTGTATGCCTGCCATGTGGTATATTCCATAGCAGCTACCCCAGATGATGATGATTTGATTTCATGCATTTATTCCTACAGCTATTTAAAATTTTAAAAAATAGCCCTGCCAATTAGAATTTGTTGTTTTTTTTTTAAGAAGGGGAATTTTATGAATTTGTTAGCGCCATTTAGTCAACCAAGAGAAAAAAGAAAAACAATGGAGTGACCGTATTTTCTGATGCCAATAATAATTCAGGACAAGTCATTAAGAATCAAGGAACTCTAAAAACCAGATGAATTTTCTTTAGATGCATCGTACTAAATTAATGCAAAAAAAAAGACAAAAAAATTCTAAAAGAAACAAAAATACATAAATTGCTTTTTTTAAGTGTAGTACTACTAGTAGATACATATCAAATAAATTTCTAACATGTTTTCCCTAATTGACCGCTGTTCTCATTTATTTTAAGTGGAAAGGAGGGTTATATTTTGCATACGGCACTAAAATTTAAATTACAAAGTCTCACACCCTTTTTCGGGACATGGGAGGGGATAAGAAATAAACTCTGTTTTTTATTTTGAGTATATAAAACAATAAAACCAGCTGTCACATTTCTCTTCACTTTTCCCAATCTCGATGATTGTCATTTTGCTTTACTCTTTAAAAAAAATCAACAAAAAAAAAATATAAAATCAAAGAGAAGGGTGTTGCACCATTACCGCAAACCACCCTTGTTTTACCATAGCAAGTCTTAATTGGCAACTCTTGTTTACATTTGTAAATCAGTGCGTAATCCATTAAGAAATGAAAAATCAAACAAAACAAAAAAGAAATAATAAAAGTACTTTTTCATAAAGCCAGAGGAAGAGAAGGAGGAGGATTAACCACACTCACTCAGTCAGTTAGTTGTTGTTGAAAACTCTGGTGATGTGTACTTTGTGTACAATTTATGGAATACACAATTACAAGGACTGGTATGTCGTTTTGGCAACGTGTCATCTTTTTGTCAAAAGGGGGTTAACATCATACACAAAAAAATAAAAAACAAGCTTTTTGAATTTTTAACAGGGGTCCTGATGGTTGACAACCCCAGTCGAGTCGTAGTTCGTTCTTTGTTAGGGAGAAGGTTTTTGGATTTGGCAGCCAACATGACATATCCAACGATTATAATACGGCAAAGTATCTACTAGAGAATGCGTCCGTCAGCAGTCATGTTTGTTTGATTGTACTTTAGGTGCTACAACATGCCACAAGCGTAAAAATACCAATTTAATTCTTATTTTTTTTTTTTTTAACACCAAAAGTAATCGAAATCGTGAGGTTTGGTATTAATGGAGAGCTCTACGTTTGTGTGCCAGTCCCAGAGGGGCTGTTTAAAAGTGTCAAGGTGTATATTTATAAAATCTGACAGATTTTTCCAATATCACTCTTTATTATATGAAAAATAATAAAAGTATGAAGGTACACGTTATGAATAAAGAAATGATAGGTAAGGGGTCGTGTGATGAGCTTTTGTCAGTTAAGTATCTGGGGATTAATATGAATAATTACACTGAGTGATTAAAGCTAAAAATCAGGATACTTACGAGCACATAAATTTAGAAGTAATAAAAGGTTTTTGACACAAAATTTTTATTTTTAGTAAAAAAAAAAAAAATAAATCAACTTAAAAAATTCACTATTTTTTTTTTAAGTAGTTTTCATCAAGGTACCAACTATATTATGCATTTTCATGGTCATTTTAGTAACAAATTAAATTGAAATATTTTTTTTCGAAAATAATTTTTTGTGTCAGTCGGCATAGTCAAAAATATAAATGTCCAAAATGCAAAATCGCCCAATTCTCAAATTTTATGATTGCGATTAATAGATGGGTCTATATTCTTATTTAAAAATAAAAATGAAGCAGCTGTAAGTGTTGTGCGTTGGCTGCAAAATTTGTCAGTAGGTACTATTTCGATTGAAAATTGTATACTTAATCTTCAGTTTTTAAATTATTTAACATTTTTTTCATTGCACCCAAACTTTCGGAGTTATGAAGCCTTAAAGTTCACTTTTTTTCTGTAATTTTGCTTATAAAGTGTGTCCCAACAAGAACCCAAGATTTAAATTTTAAATAAAAAGCAGATATTAAAAAAAAAAAAATCGCGAATTCTTTATTATATCGTGAAGTAGACAGGATGAGGTTATGTATGGAACAACACATCGGGCAGATGACCGCCGCCGCGGCTTTGCTGGCACATACGCGATCTTTTAATGAAATTTTCAATGACCGTTTCGCATAAATGCTGCGGTATTTCATTAATGCAGCGTCCAATTTCTTCTTTTAAGGCTTGAGTCGTCGTCGGCTTATTCGCATAAACCATCGAGCATCGACTCCAAAAAACCCCAAAGAAAAAAGTCCAATGGTGTTAAATCGCACGATCTAGGCGGCCAATTCTGGTCTCCAAAACGCGAAATAACACGACCGAGAAATGACTGAAGCAACAATTAAATAGTTTCTCTGGCTGTATGAGATGTGGCGCCGTCTTGTTGAAACCACATCCCCTTCACATTCATTTCTTCAATTCTAGTCAAGAAAAAATGGTTATCATTTCACGATACCGAACACCATTGACTGTTTGCGCTTGACCTGACTCATTTTCATAAAAAAAAGGTCCAATGATTCCTCCACGTACTGCTGCGATATTTTCGGTCGATTGACCTGGTCGAAGGCGCGTTGTTGTCTTTACATCAGTGACATACCCAGTTTCAGCTAATTTTTCCATTAATCGCTTTACAGTTGCTCTTTTGGAGCATTATTGTAATCCCAAATTGATGGCAATTTGCGAACTGTAGCCGCAGAACTTTCACCATTTTGGTAAAACAATTTCACAATGAGAATGCGTTGTTCATTCGTGTAGCGATCCATTTTTATTAACCTGTACCTTCTATTAACAAACAATAACAATTGTTCAAATGTCAAACAATGACACTTCGAATGGCGCCAAATTTAAGTCTTGCGTTCTTGTTGGGGCACCCTTTACATATCTCCTCAACAGGGAAAGTACTTTTAGACATTTTAACACTGAAAATATAAGGTCCGTCAAGATAGCGCCACCACAACAAAAATTCCAAAATCCAATGATGCGATAATTTGTTGCCGCAAAATAATCTGAGCTACAAATTGTCTTCAACATAACAAAAACCGATTCCAGCTAAAAATTACCATAGGGTGATGTAAGTGGTACCAAACTAAAGATAAGAAAGCCGAGTCCTTTGCAAAAAAGTAAATTTCACCTCTTAACTCCCACTTTTTCATGCCCAAACAGTCTTGTGGAACATGTGGAACTTGTGGCGGTGCTAACTTGACGTCAAGCTAGGATCACCACAGGTTTTAGGGGGAGGGGAATTTTTTGCTCTGGCAAAATTGCAGCAACTATTTAGCAAAAAATCAGCAACAAATTATTGCATCATTGGATTTTAGAATGTTTGAAGGACTATATAAATATAAATAAATGTTGTCCGTTTGTAGGGGTTAACTAAAATTAGTTGCTCCAATAGATTAGTGTCATTTCAAAATGTATCAAAGAGTTGAATATTTAAAAGCGCTTCATGCAACATAAAACTAAGTCCATTTATCTTCCATTCCAATAATTAAATTTGAAGTGGGTGTTTCTACAAAAAAATCATCTGTCTACTGAACTACCTTGTAGGTTTGCTGTTTTCTTAGTTAATTAAAAAAAAATATTTTCATTTTGTTTTTTTAAACGAAGGGGCATTATTCTTAAAAGTCCAAATTTATCACGAACTGAAATTGCAAGTTATTGAATATCTTCCCCAAAGTTTTTTTTGTTGATTTGTTTTCTAACACTCTTATACACTTTGACTTAAATTCTTTAAGGTCCTTAGGTTCTTAGTAGTCCTATTAAATTTTTTTGTCCTTAGATTCTTATTTCTTTGAAATTTCTTTGTTATTTAACGATGTTTTATTTTTTTTTCTCAGTGGCTATAAATATCCTACAAAAGATAAAAGTAACAAAAGAAAATATAAATCTGCTTGGAATTTAGGCCATTTTTTCACAATTCTTGGAAATTACTTGATGTTGTTTTCCAGTTAAAAATGAGAAATTAAAAAAAAATTTAATTTCTTCAAGATTGTGTTACTAAAGCCATGAGAAAATTTTGTAGTAATAGCAACATATTATTAGGTAAATTTAACGTTGGTACATATTTTAAAATGTTAAAGAACACATATTTTGCATGTAATTTTTCCTAATAGGTATTTTATTTAAAAATCAAATGTTTGACTGATTTTCACGAAATATGTAGCTTTTGTAATCCATGTTGGTGAAACAAGTAAGGTAGGGTAATTCTATGGTAACTTAAGTTTCATTTGGGGCAAACTTCTGAGCTATTGTAGGTACTTTCCTATATTCTTATAGGTACCACCTACCTACTAATGTCACAAACTAGCTTCTGCTTCTGCTTTTTTTTGAATTCATAGTTTAAGAATTAATTCCACATCCACTATAAATGCAGGTAGGCGTTCGAATCTTCGAATACCTACCTACTCTTGGGTTGATAGTACCATTTATTTACAACGTAATTTTCCACCTTCATTGTACTACATACATAATACGCACTCGCCTCTCATAATCTTACTTACCAATAAAAACAATACAAGACATCATTTTCTTGTCTGTGCAACCTTATATCGAACAACCACCAACCACACCTCATCGATCCCTACATAATATTATGTAGGTATTCTGCTCTCATATTTAACTTGCCAAATAACATTTTAAGAAGCTCATCTTCTCCTCTTTGCGAGCCAAACCATCAAACCAATATCGAACAATCACTACTCGCCCGACGCGTTGCCCCCCACACATAAGACAAACATATAACACCTAAAAAGAAAAAAAAATCAAGAGAAAAAAATAACCGTTATCAATGTCCCGAACTCGCTCACTTGTCACATCCAGCACAAGCACAAGCAAAAGCTTCAACAAATATTTACCTATCGAGTATCGAAATCGATGCTCAACACAGTGATGCCAGACTTTTAAAGCGTTAAATCCCACAGTGAATAGAAAAAAACCCTTTTATCCCACGGTATTACAAGAAAAAACCCACAAATATCCCACGAAGTGTAAAATCAAAATATTATAGTTTTTTCATTATAATCCATTTTAAAATTTAAAAAAAAAATAAGTTTTTTTTATAACAAGTTATACTTATTTATTGTTCAGTCTTTAACAATCTTAAAAATAAAATTAAATTAATAATAAAAAAACAAAAAAATAGATATTCAGTCTGATAAAAAAAAAAAACAAAAAAGAACTTATTTCATACTTAATTTATAAAAGAATCACATTATAAGTTTACATTTTTAAATATTTTAGGTGTACATTTTGGAATTATGTAAGGCTAAGTGTTCCTCCTTAATTTCAAAATTGTAGCATTGAGTATTTTTGGCCTGGAAGCATGACCTCAATAAACAAATTGAATTAATCATATCTTTTCCGAGGCGATTTCTTTTTTTAGATTTGATATCTGTTACTATAGAGAAAATTCTCTCTGCTTCTGCATTCGAATGCGGAAAACTTAAGGCTGTTTTGACTACATCATTTAAGCTGGGAAAAATGAGTTCGTCATTGAAATTCTTCATGTGGCAGATGTCGAACCACATTTCGTCAATCGAAAGCTTCCTGAGTGAAGCTTTTTTCTCATCACTAAGAATTACAGAAATGCTTCTGAATTCTTCAACGACGTTTGAAGTTTTAATGCCAATTTGATTCAAAAGATCAGCTATTGAAAACTGTCTACTGGTGGACACATTAAATGCTATAATGCACAGAAAGCCAACGAGTTTTTGATGGCTTTAACATTTTTTTGGCTTCGCAACCAAAATATTCTTGAAACTCAACTAACTCAGCGGAGCATTTAGCGCTTTCAGAAACATAGGACGAGATGTCCCTCATCACCTCTTCTAGTTCTTTCGGCAGTTCCTTGCTTGCATAGGAAGCGACAAGTGCCGATGAATGGCATAAGCACTTCATCAAAACTATATTTGGGTTCACATGCCGCAATTTTGTAAAAAAGGAGGAGTACTTACCTACCATCACATTAGCATTGTCTGATGCCATTCCTACTATATTAGAAAGGGGTATATCCTTTTCATTCATTAGTTGCGCAAATTGTTCAAATAACGCATTTGCCCCGGAATCTAATGCATTGATATTAATCATTTGCAGAAGTCTCGTTGTTACCTTTCCAGTGTCAGGGTGAACAAATCTAGCTAAGCAGCACATATGCTTTCTGTTCGTTGAATCTGTGCTTTCGTCAACGAGAACCGAAAATCTGTTTGTCCGTAGGATATGCACCAGCTCGTTTTCCTCTACTTTAGCAAGAACGTTTTGAATGAGTTTCGAGCACTTTGTCCTCCCGAGTATCACACCTGACAATATCTTTGAATCTGGGAAAATATTTTTTAACAAAGGGACAAGGTGCTCAACAACCTCATAAGCAACGTTGTGTTCTGCGAAGAAAGCACTCAATTTCAACTCCGCGACCTTGGTTTCATCTCTGGACGTAGTTATTTTGGTAAACATTGAGCTCACCGATGCTGTAGTTTGGATTGCCTTTACATTTGCAAGGTGCTTTTCTCTTGTGCTGTGTCTTATTATTTCGCTTTTCCCACAATTCATAGAGACACCGCAAGCCTTACAAAACGCTTTATGGTCGTCCGCTGCAACAGGCATCAGCCAACCCTTGAATTTCGGCTCCTCTAGCCACTTCGCCTGAAACTTCTTTTGGTGTGGTTTTTCCGACATTATTCTGTATAGTTTACAAAGATTCTTGATTTAAGATACAAAATCAATTAGCTGCCATCAAAATAAATTACCTGTTTTAAAATGTTCAAGGCAGAACCATCCAAATAAATAAAAGTTTTGAAGTGTACTTCGTAGTTTACAAATAATGCAAAACAAATAACAAAAAACAAAGATACATTATCACAGAGATAGAGAACTTTATAGAATTTACATATGTAGTTGTGTTCTATTTCTATGGTAATCTCACTGAGGTGAAAAAGAATATGGGGAAGGTGAATAGGTGAATAAGTGCAGCGGAAAAAATGAACAACATCCTAAGACTACGTTTAGATGAAGGAAAAGTGGAAGTGATTTCTAATTTAGAATTTTTTTTAACAAACGAAAACGAAAATTCTCATTATGAAAAAACCCTTTTTTTTGTTCCACGAGCTTGAAAAAAACCCTTTATCCCTTTTTGCTTTTTTTAGACCAAAAAAACCCATAAAAAGGGATAAAACCCTCAATCTGGCATCACTGGCTCAACATCTCTTCTCTTGTCTTCTTCTATTTTTTTCGCTGCAAAAGTGCAAAAGCAAATTCAATTTCTATTTTTCTAATTTTCTATCAATTTGTGTAAAGTGAATTGCGCATTCGATTTGCTCCGCCATGGGATAAATTAAAAAATTAATTTTCTCCATAAAATAATAAATATTCGGTCGTAAAACTATTATTAAATTATTTTTTAATATGTGAAAATTATTTGTTGCAAAAAATTGAATGGATTTCGTTGATAAAAAGGTAATTTTTCCCCAAAAATAAAATTTGATTTCTTCTTTATTCCAAAGCCTAGCAATATGGCGTCGGTTGAAGTTTGTGTCGTGAGTTTTCGCTGTCCGTATCGTTAGTGGTAGTGGTAATTTTTTTATTCGCTTTGACCGGTAAATAAAGTTTCGTTTTATTCGAATTTGAAATCAAGTTTCAAATTGTATTTTAAATCATAGATTCTTTTAGTTCTTGTACCTTTTATTATAAAATAAATAGAATTTCTCGGAGCAAACAACTCCATGAATAAGTTTAGAGTAACTTTTTAGCGGGAAGGCGGTGCACTCTGTAGCTGTAGTCCATTGTCGATCAAAAAGGAGACAAGTTCACTGTCAAGTGCGATTTATTTTTTCAGTGAAATTAGAGTGAAAAGAGTTTACTATTTTCATAAAACAAAATTCAATGCGAGATCATTAAAAAATATAAGATTATTATTAAATAATATTTTATGAAAATGGCTTTATTTTTTAATTTAATCCATTGTGCTATAAAAATTTAATTTGTTAAAATTAATTTTGTTTGGCTGTCAAAGCTCGCCTTCACCTGACGGCTGTAGGGATTTGTGAATTAGGATGTGTAGTCGTAGTGTACCTATTTATTAATATGATTTGCGCAATACTAACCCTCCTTATTATATTATTTACTGCCTTAAAATGTGAAATGAGAAAACGATTAGCAAATACATAATATGTAGGTAATCAGTTCTTCTTTATTTTGCTCCGATTTATTTTGAGTCAACGTAATGAAAGTATAATTAGTTACGCACATTAATAATCTCTCGTGGATATCTTTAAAAACATTTTTTTTTTTTTTAATGAAACAATTTTAATTAAATGTGATTCTTATCATTGTTTTTTTTCTTTTCAGCAATTATAAAATATCAAGGGAAATATATACATTATGAAGTTTTTGATGAAGGATTTCTTTTGGCTTAAATCTACTTGGTAGGTAAGTGGTGACCAAGTGATTTTTTTTAATTAATTCTATTATTATTGTAAACAAAGATGGTAGATTACCTAGAAAATTTAAATTTAAATGAGTCACTATTTAACTTAATGCATTCTTATGCAAGACACCTTAAATCCGCAGACAGAAATTGGTCCTATTCTCCCATTTATGTACGGTTTAGTACCAAGCTGATTTGTTTGATATGTAGGTACATTATATTCTACGAACAACAATTTATCGAAATTTTTAAAGTTGGAGGACAACTACAAAGGGCTGAAAACCAGTCAAAATCATTTTGCTTTGGTATTTTTAGGTGTCTGAATAATGGAAGGTCCCAATGCCTGCTATTGTTAAATAATTGCTCGATGACCACATAGGCACATATACAAATCAGCTTTGATACTTTAAAGCAAAAGAGTTCTCTCTGGGTCCAAATTTCAACTTTAAGGTGCCTGGCTGCCTTAAGGCTCCAGTAGGAGTAGGTATGTATGCCAAGTGTCAGACAAAGTTGGAATCATTGTTCCTCTAAAATTATCAAAAAATCAATTTTGATCAAACATAGTAAGTTTGCATCATTTTAATGCAACTTTAATTCTTATTATTTCCGAAACGCCTCGGATTCAAGATTACCAATACCCAATCGTTCGTATGTAACTACTATAATCACAAAAAATCGGTTGCGAAAAAATTACATGTCCGCCATCTCTGGGATCTTGGTCTAGAAGGAAGTACAAAAACAAATTTTTCCTTTTATTACTTATGCTATTCAGACCTAAAAAATATATGTTGAAAAAAATAATGTTTTTAAAGGTAGATCCTAGAACTCATTACCTTTGTACCTATTTCTAATGATCCAAGTTAAAAACAACTTTGGAAACAACACCCATTTGTTCATCTATGTTTATAAATAAGAATCACAGGAAATATTTTTAAAAAAAATTAACTTAGTTAAAAACAAATAATTGTTCTTTAAAACACCCACACGAATCTCCATTACCAGTTTTCCAGTTTTCCTTTTCTTGTTTTCTCTGTCAAAAAAAATGTCAATCATAAAGAGAGACAAATCTTTACATCCTTAGCCATTGAAGTTACAACATGAAAATTATGATCAATGGCAAACATTTGTTCGTATCATTTGTCTAACAAATTGATATAATATTTTTTTTTGTCTTCTACTTCTGCTCTTTTTGTTAGAAAAACAAACAAATATAAAAAAATATCCTGGTAATCCTGTGGGATGATGAGAAACGTTTTCGCGTTAAGTAGGTTGATTAAACTTCATGATGATGGAACGCATTGTATTACTCATCTTTTTATATTTTTTTTTTTGGCATCTTCACTAAAAACGAAATCATATAAGAAGAAACTTAACACTCTTGAACCGAAGCAAAGAGGAAGGAGAAATAAACCAAATGGCGCAACTAAAACAGCAGGAGGTTATAGAATGAACAGATTGAATATAAATCATATTGTTACTGGCAGATATTCTTATATGTACCATGTACCTATTATAAAACAAAGTATATATTTTATCTGTCAAGAGGATGCTGTGCTGATACAAAAAAAATTGTTAAAAAATATTTTTATACGTGGGATCACCAATAACAAATCAAAAAAAAAGCTTGTAATAAATTGGGAAATTTGGGATGAAGATAGAAAATGAAATATTGAATTTACACTTAAAAATTAAAATTCAATTTCATTAAGTTAAATTTTGCTTTCCGCTTTATATATTTGTCATCATATTCCAAATGATTGCTTTATGTTTTATTTATGTATATTTCTGAATGAAGGACAATTTTGTTTTACCGATTCCAATAGTATTTTTCATTCCATTGGTATTTGATTTAAATCGAAGTTGATGTCAAGAATATTAAGTAGTTTTCAGGCTTAACAATATTCAAATAAACTAAGCAACAACTGACTTTGCAGAAAATGGGGGGTATTCTGTGCTGATGATGCTCTGTTTATTCGAAGAAAAAAAAAACATATTACCTATATTCCAGAGAGAAGACAAATCATTGTTTTTTGTCTCAAAAAGTTTGCAAAACAGGTGATAATGTGATAAAGGTACGGATGTTTGAAGAGGATATTTGTTGTTAAAACATTTACACTTTGTTTAATTTGATGTATCTGTATATGATTGTGGTTGTGAATTGTGATGTGAAATGAATTTCGATAGAAAATGTATCAAATGAATAGTAATTTGCTTAGAAATGTTAGATTTACAGAAGCCAAATTCCATTGTTCTTTGCAGGTATATAGGGAAAGTATTGGTTTTGTGCCGAAAACAATGGAGTTTTAAATCAAAGTGGTGATCCGCTCAAAAGTATCCCATGGCGTAATGTTCAGTGCTTAGGTACGGCATGCCAAAGGTCTGGGTTCTATTTCAAGCCTTGGTCTGGGTTTCAGTAACACGCATACAGGAAATGTCACTTGATTCCTTATGGATTATCGCGCAACAAAAACATTAAAAAGAAATATGATCGACTTTAATTTTTAGAGCCTTTTCATGTGATTATGTAGACAGTGGACCGTCTACAGAATTACCAAAAAGTAAAGAGGATCAGCTCAAAAATCGGAAGGAGCATTTTTCTGCGATTATAAATGGCGTTTTCGCCATTGAAGTAAGTCCAACCCCCAATAGTCGGTCCGAAGTAACAATTTCCAGAATACACACCAGAAGAATGAAATCTTTACGATAATCAAAGCACTGAAGAACAACAAAGCGGTTGGACTTAATGGTGCTCCTGCAGTGCTCTTATGAGCAGCCTCGCAGGAGGGACATCTTAGATCAATTGATTGCTATTACGAAAGATGCATGTGAAGTTTTCAAATGTCACATTTCGCATAAAGGAAGCTTGTTAGAAGAGTTTTTAAATCCCAAGTGGTGTGAGACAAGGCTGTGTACTGTCACTAATAATGTTCCCGTTGCTGATTAGTGATGTACTCTGCACGCAACGAAGGAATGCTGTGTACGCCTCAAACACCTAAACTACCTAGTCGACCGTAGTATGCTTACTCTCAATTAGTAATACAAAAATATGCACTTTTTGGATTATTTATATCTTATATACCCCATGGAATTTCAGGTTGTCTTTTTGGTCCCATTGGAACATGTTTTCTTTTGTCGACTCTGCGGACTAATAGGACTTTTTGTCATTAGATTCGTTTAATTTTTTTTTTTTTTTTAATTCTTGAAAATCTCAGGGAAAATTCCTCAATTTGCGCTAAGAACTCCAAAGTACATAAAACAAAATCCTCGCTAAGCAATGTCCCAAAATAATGTGGATTCTGCAAATTTAAAAAATATTGCGTAGTTCATGTGGCTTGCTTTGCCAATCTTTCGTTTAGGAATTCGGCCTCAATTTAGACTCTGAGAGTTCGTGTGAAATATAATACTTAGTTAAAGTTCATCTTTTAAAGAGTTCTTAAAGAACATCAATTTTTTTCTGCTCCAAGTTAGTCCTTCAATGAAACACATTTGATTTTTATTAAATAAAATATTTACATTTATTTTCAAACTTTTTCTTCATTACTGTTTTTTTTTTTGTTTGTTTTGTTTCTATTTTTCCTTTTCTTAGCGCATTAAAATCCAGTTCTCGGCGCTTTCATACAATCCATATTTTATTTCTATGTATTGTGTTGGCTTAAACTATATCTTCTTTTTTTTGTTGTTTAATTTCAAGTTTAAATTTTACTTTACACTTTAATTTATTCTGGTAAATATTATTATTTTTTTTTTTTGTTAATTGAACTATTAATTAATTATTTTTCTTTGTATAATCTTATTTTTTGTAAATTCTTATTCTTAAGGGTAAAATAGAAAAAGAGTCTACTCATTTATATATAAATTTTAAATGTATACATATATATATTTTATTTAAATTCATTTTCAATAATAATAATTTAATAATTTTTTTACAAGTTTTTTTTTGTATAGGTATATATAGGAAATATACCTATATGAGTACATAATTATGTTTTTTTCTAATTTCTACATTAACTTGACCTGTTTTGTATTTTTTTTAGATTTTTTTTTATTTTGTGAAAATAAAATAAATATTTTTCCTAGGATAACTTTAACGAATTGGTAATTTGTTTTATTAATTTATAATAATGAACTCTGCAGGTATTGTTATACTTTCATGTCAAAATTTATTTTATAGGTACTTAAAGTGTAAAGTTATTATAACAATACAAAAAAATATGGAAGTATTACCAAACATTGAGATCCATTTTTTATTTTGTTGAAAAAAAAGAAATGTTCGGTTTGAAGGAATTTTTTTAAGAGTTTGTATTTTTTCTTTATATGATTAAAAAAATATATAAGCACAATTAAACATCTATAATTGAATTGAAATTTAAATAGATGTATTTATTTTCTTTTTTTTTTATGAAACAAACACATCGCACCACTCAATGTCAGCTACTTCCAAATTCTTTTTTTTTTATATTAAATCAAAATTCAAATTTATGTTTTGTTGATTCTGAACTTTTTTTTTACAAAATAAAGTTTTTTTTTTCTTCTTTTAAACTACTTTATACAGCTTTACTTTGATTTTTGGAAAATTATTTAAGTGTTTTTTTTTGTATATTTTTAAATGCTTTTATATTTAATAGAAAAACAGGAGTTAAATATTATTATTATTTTTTTTATTATAGTAACAAAAGTCGATATAAAAATAAATATTATCTTTTAGTTTACATTATTTATTATTATTAATCTTTAATAACTTTCAATACGTTTTTTTTTTGTTGTTAAGTTCTAAATTTAAATAATTATGTTTTCTTTTGTTTTAAGTTTTACAAGCATTTTATTTTGTTAGTATACATATACATTGGTAAGAAAATTTTTTAAACAAAAAAAATCAATAATCGTTTTATAGAAAAACATCGATTAAAAAAAATCCCTAAGATATAAAAATTAAATATAACAATAACTAATTTCAAATATTAAAAATAGATTAAATATTTTGTGAAGCAAAGTTTAAAAAAAGTTATACATAATAATATATACTATATTAGTATTATGTATTTAGGTTTCGAAGATTTTTTTTCAAATAAATAAATATTTTAGGTCAACAAATTAAATTGTTAGCTATTTTTTGAATTTAATCATATTTTTCATTTTTGCAGATTTCCTTGAAAGCCAATATTGAAGATCAACTTTTAAAAAATTCCAACAATTTTACAAATGTTTAGAAAAAGAACAAAAAACAATGGGCAAACTTTTAACATAATTTCACAAAGCAGAATTTAGAGGTAAATTAAAATATTGACTTTAAAATAGTAGACATTCCAATTTTATACTTTCTTTAATTTTCAAACCATTCAAATCTTAATATTTTCAGTTCGATAAAATCTTAAGAAAGTTTTTATAAAGGCTTAGAAGATTTACCAACTTCATACATACATTTGTTGAGCTGAAGAAAATCCTGCAAAAGATTCAACGAATTTTGATTTTAGCAAAATCAATTTTGAATTCAAAAACTCTATGTAGATATAGAGATGCCTAAATTTGGAAAACATTATAAAACAAGCTAGTACAACTTGGAAATATTTCTTCCGAACTATTCCAAATAAATTTGTATAAAGCTGCGGGAAAGAAGATGAGCTGTACCATGTAAATTCCTCTATTTTGTTCTGGAATAAAAATAGTACACTTGAGTAAGATTGTATTATCTTCAACAGATCTTTCCAGCTGCTTTTAAAGTTCTTGCGCATCATCAGTATTTGGTATTGAAGAAGAAGAGAAACTTGTTGGCCCAGAAGCAAACCAAGTTCAGCTAAAAAATCTTGAGAGATCCCTCATACATAGGTAAGCTTAATTTGGTTAATTTAGTTGGAATAAATGTACTAGAAGTACTTTAACTTTTTTTTTTAGGTCTGGAAAAAACAGTATACTTTAAATCAGCACTACAAACCATGCTTAGTTTTACACTCGAATAATCAAAATACATTCGACAATGGAAATGATAACTGCACATGGAACCTGATTTTAATTGGAATGATTTTCAATCAGTAAATTAACATCATTTGATACTAACCATTTAGGTCAAGTGATTTACCCTCGTTGGATCATTTTAAATGATGGTATTTCTTCGTCTTCTATTTTAAATCATCTAATACGTTCAAGACTTTCATTTGACTTCTTTGGACCACTTTTGGACCACTTTAAGCAAAGGTAAGTTACATCATTTATTTAGGTCTTTTGAGAATAAATTTTTCCCAAATTAAGGAAATTGAGAACGTAATTTATTATCGGGCTATCGGGAAACAAATTTCCCTCGAAATTTTTTCCATCTTCGAAAATTAGAAATGCCGATTTCACATTGCTTCTTAGAAGATCGAAATTGGATCACGTGGATAAAATTTCCCATCTTCTTAAATTGGTCGGTTCCTTGTTAGCTCTTATTTGGCCAATAGAAATGATAGCCTAGTGGCTATGGAATATTCATTTTTGATGTTTCGATAAACTAAATTCAAAAAGAAACTGCGATCAAAAGTTCAAAATATCAAAAGTTGCGCTCCAAATTTTTGATAGTAATAAAAATGGGAAATTTTATTCATGATAGCTCCGCCCCTATTGTCGGATATTGGCTTATTTCAAATTTAAACTTATTAGCGTCTCTTCGCTGGGGTTTGTTTAAAATCTTGGATTCGATTCAAAAAAACATTTGAAGTATAAGGCAACCAAAATTAAAAAATAAAAATACCATAATTTGATTAAAAACCATTTTGTTTAATCCTTGACAATCAATTTCTATTATAAAACAAAATTTCGCCTTGCATTTAACTGAAACCTAAAACCAACCAAATATATACAGAAGCAAACAAGATAATGTTGAAATAAATACATAGTAAAATAATTTCTTTTATAACCTACCCTAATTTCCAATGGCCTTAAATGCTATAATTTGTTTTCAAGTCTTAAGTGTGAATTGTTTGTGTTAAAATGAAAACAAATAATTAAAAAAAAAAAAAACAAACAAAATAAACTTATTTTTATCGTTTTCTTACTCTATTGTTATTATTAGTTTTTTTTTTATTTCTAGCTGTATTTTTTTTTAATGGTTGGTTGCTTCTTCTTTTTTTTTTTTTAAACTCAAATCCTTACTTAGTCCATATTATATAATATACGTAACAGTCTGTGATGGGTATTATTGGAGAAATTTCATCTATCGATTCGATGCAGGCTACCCATTAAGTTAAACATTGTCGTTAGAAGCCACGCCAATGATCCTTTCCGATGGCATAAGAACTCGACCATTGCACTGAAACGGAAAATGCGATTGAGCATAGGATGACTATTGGCTTTGCTGGTGCTTGCTCCGGCAGAAACGCTAATGCTGCTACTGCTGCTACTCACGCCACTGCTATTAATACCACCTTCACCTTCTACCATACTACGGTTGGCATGTTGCATTGCAGCTGGTTTTTCGCCTGAAAGAATACAAAAAAAAAAAAATAAATTACCCTGTTAAAAACAAATAATCTAAGGGCTGGAAACGGAGAGGACTAGAATTGTAGAGGAGGAGGAGGTATGGCAGAGGAAATGAGAATGAAAAATGTTGTTTAGGAAGCTCTTCTATAATAAAGAACAAAAGAATGTTATACTACTCTGGGTGGTATAGTGGAATAGCTAGCGCAAGAAAAGGGTCAAAGGGTAAATGTGTACTGTAAATTGAACACTTCTTCCGGATAACAACCGCAGTTATTGTGGTTCAATTGTTTGTAGTAAATTAAAGAGCTGTTATCATCTAGTTAAATGGAAAAATCTGGATTTATTGTTGTGGAAAGGGGCTAGGCTAACGCAACGGAGGAAACCGACTAGAAATATTATAATTTGTATGTTGAATGAATGAAAACTTTGAATTATTATTCTATATATTTTTTTTCTTTAACTTAACATTTAGTTTTTTGGTAGTTTTCTGCATTAGTGAGGCTTGATTATTTGGCCCAAAAAAGAAATAGCATGTTATCGCAGGATATAAATGTAAACACTACTTAACTGTTTAAGTCATTGAAAAAAAATAATGACAGGTGTTGTTAATAAAAGGGAGGGGCCTCATGGTCCATCAGCTGACTCTACCCAACCTTCTGAGACAGCTAGCAGCTTTCTAAAATGACCACAAAAAGCTTCTCTCTCCCTCTACACTCCAAGTAGGTAATCACATCATGGCACTTAAAAAAACATGCCTTATGAGCAATTTAAAAATCAATTTTGCTCATGCAAATTTAAATGCTAATATAAATACGTATATATATAAATAAGACTAAATTCAACATCTATTAAATAATTCAAGAAAGGCTTTTTCTCTTACATTATTTATATCTTCCCCCAAAAAAACCAACAATATAGAAAAGTATAAACTTTCTGGACATCTTCACTGAAGAAGAAAATTCGTATTAATCTTGTATAATATCAATTTTATAGCCTTAGCTACTTCTGGTCCCTTTTATCTGACCAATGTCAAAAATTATATTATCCTTTCCATTGATATAAAGATTTATATAAACAGATATACAAAGGCTCACACATCGGTACCTAAGTAAACTGATTAAATTTTGATAAAGAAAATTGTGAGAGTTTACATTTTACTTTTTCAAGAACAGATACCAATGCATATGGACCTTCGAGATAAACGAAAAGGCTTTTACAAACACAATTTACGCCTTTTTATTTGACCTTTTTCTTTTTTTTTTAAATATTGATAAGGGTAAAGCATTTCATGTGAATATGGAAAAAAAATATATTTAATTTGTTATCCTACATTGGAGTTTAAGTTATTCGGTTGGAAATAAACATTGAAAAAGAAGAGAGAGAGAGTGATCGATTCTGAGAGCATAAGCTTTGAAGTGACAGCCAAGAACGAAATAAACTAACTCATATAATAATTTAAGTACGGCCTGCCTCTTGAATAGACCACGAACCAAATAACTTAAAATTAACCAGGTCACACCCTAAAGAAATGTATTGGGTACGACATTGAGACTTTATTAATTTTTAGATATTTGAAGCTTGGCTTAGTTATTTTTTTAGCATATGGGGCGTGGAATACCTAATTTTTAAATATTTTTACCGTTGACAAGTTATTATTTCAATAATTGGGTCTTGAGTGTTTTAATTTCTTAATTATTATTATAATTATAAATATTATATATATTTTCCTTTTTTCATTTCAGACAATATTCATTATCAATGCTGGCGATTCAATTGTGAACTTTTCGCTCCTATGTATAACTCCTTTAACATCTCAACACGCGGGATTGTGGCGATCTCATTTCTAGGAGAACATTTTTGATAGTGTTTAGATTTAAATCAACGATATGTCGAAAAAACGGCAAATAGTTATTTCAATTTATTTATACGAACATTATAAAATGTTAATTTTGCTTTATTATTTTTTTGGAATAACTAAATCCAGTACAAAAATATCTTAATTCTTTGTAAATAAATAACCATTAATAAAATAAATTAATTGAATTACTTGTCATTTATTATCATTCATGAAAAAGAAAAATAAATAAGAAAGCTAGTAAGTATCTTCTCCGCACAATATCGGTTAAAATTATCTAGGCCACGCCCCACAAGGCTAAAAATTGTTTAGGCCACGCCCCAAATTTTTAAAAATTAACTAGGACACGCCCCTTGAGTATGTTTTTGTTCCCCAAAAAATTGGGGGCGTGTCTTAGTTAATTTTAAATTTGTTGGGCGAGGCCTAGCTAAATTTGGGGCGTGGCCTCGGCTATTTTTTGTTTTATATATTTCGGGGCGTGGCCTAGGTAATTTTAAAAAATTTGGGCGGCGTCTGTACAAACAAATAATGGGTTCAAGGTAACCAATTTTTTATTCATTTTTGCATCAATAAATGCAGGAAAAAAAATCAAGGTAAACCATCAGAAAAATTTAAAAAATCACCATTTTCCGCACAAAATCGCTTATATCTTGAAAACTAGTGATTCGATCTTGGAAAATGGGGTGTCTATGGAAAGATAGAATTCAGCACAATATGACCATTATAAAAAATTATTGGTTTCGATACAAAATAACGGTTTTAAGGCCTTAAATAGGTAAAATTGGAAGTTTTCGAGAAAATGGGCGTTTTCAAGCTCATTTTCGAACGGTTTTTCAAAACTAGCATATAAGTTCAATCTTGGACAATAAACGGTCATTTTGGTATATAAAAG
This sequence comes from Syrphus vitripennis, assembly GCA_958431115.1. Taxonomy (NCBI): domain Eukaryota; kingdom Metazoa; phylum Arthropoda; class Insecta; order Diptera; family Syrphidae; genus Syrphus; species Syrphus vitripennis. The sequence continues at coordinate 103,791,278 of OY288108.1, read as the reverse complement.
TTTGTCATACGTTAGACACAAGCTTTAATAAAGCGGTTTAAAGACGTTTTTGAAGCAAAATTTTTGAAAATTCTTGTCTTTCGGTCGATGAAATTAGTTGTTTGAAAAAGATTTGAAGATGTCCAAAAACGAGGTGTCAAATGAGAGCCACGCCGAAGTAGACCCCGATTTTAAAAATTAATCAGGCCACGCCCTAAATCAAATAGCCCACGCCCAAAAGTGTTAAAAATTACGAAAGCCACGCCCGGAATGTTAAAAATTGCCTAGGCCACACCCCAGATTGTTAAAATTTACTAGGCCACGCCTAAAAAAAAATTAAAATTAACTTAAATTAAAGGGTACTCAAAGGGGCGTGACCGGGTTAATTTTGAAATATGTATTTGGGGCGTGGTCTAATTTTTTTTGCCATTCGGGGCGTGGCCTAGATGAGGCCGAGTTTAAATTTTTTTTGAACGACTGCCTATTTAAGAGGTAGGATACATACAAAAAAATAATGAATTCAAGATAACCAATTTTTTATTCATTTTTGCATCAATAAATGCAGGAAAAAAAATCAAGGTAAACCATCAGAAAAATTAAAAAAATCACAATTTTCCGCACAAAATCGCTTATATCTTGAAAACTAGTGTTTCGATCTTGAAAAATGTGGTGTCTATGGAAAGATAGAATTCAGCACAATATGACCGTCATAAAAAATTACTGGTTTCGATACAAAATAACGGTTTTAAGGCCTTGAATAGGTAAAATTGGAAATTTTCGAGAAAATGGGCGTTTTCAAGCTCATTTTCGAACGGTTTTTCAAAACTAGCATTTTAGTTCAATCTTGGACAATAAACGGTCATTTTGGTATATAAAAAATTGTCATACGTTAGACACAAGCTTTAATAAAGCGGTTTAAAGACGTTTTTGAAGCAAAATTTTTGAAAATTCTTGTCTTTCGGTCGATGAAATTAGTTGTTTGAAAAAGATTTGAAAATGTCCAAAAACGAGGTGTCAAATAAGAGCCACGCCGAAGTAGACCCCGCTTTTAAAAATTAATCAGGCCACGCCCTAAATCAAATAGCCTACGCCCAAAAATGTTAAAAATTAGCAAAGCCAAGCCCCAAATTGTTAAAAATCACCCGGACCACGCCCCACAAACAGAAACTTATTTTAGGGCGCGGCCCTCATATTTTTTAATAATCTGGGCGTGGTGTAGTTAATTTTTGAATATTTGGGACGGGGCTTTCTTAATTTTTAGATATTTGCGACGTGGTCTAGTTAATTCTAAAATATTTGGTCGTTTATATTGGATAAAACAAATATAACTGCTCTAACTTCTCAACAGACAAGATAATGGTTTTCAATATATATGTATGTAAGTTAAAAAACAGAACAAAAAGTTTATTTCAACTTATTTTTATTAATATTAAAAATTAAAAATAAAAACGAAACACAAATCATAAATTTAATTTATTATTATTTTTTTAAACAAATACTGTGGTAGAAAAAACTAAAAATCAATATAAAAATATATAAATCTTTGAAAATAATTAACAATTATTGCTTAAACAAATGAAATTTAAAAATTTAATCACACTTTATTGATTTTTCAACACGAAACGTATTTAATAATAGTAAAAATATTAACTATAGTAAATAATAATGTAGGTATACAATACAAAATAAATCTAATAACTGTTGCATATTTAACTAAATAAATAAAAACTTAATTTTGTGGCTTCTGGTTTTTTTTTTTTAATTTCCAAGTAATCAAGTATCAGTTATAAAAAAGAAAATGAAATAAATAAACAAAAAATGAAGAAATTTTCTGCTAAAAGTTCTTCCACTGAATCCCTTAGTCTGAAACTGTTAAATAATATCAATAAAATTCGTAATTAATTCTCATTTTTGGAAAGTATAAACCTGACAAAGTAGCGTTCTTAAGTAGGGAGACGCTACATGGACCCAATTTCAAAAATGTTATCGAACGAAAACTTGTCGAGATACGAAAGACGTTCCTGTGACTTCTTTTTCTCAAAATATTTTTTGCCAAATTGATTCAAACGATATCTACACCAGAAAGCCACGTAAGGTAATCATATTTTTAGTTATGTGGAAAGTTTTGTGGATAAATAGAAAAAAAGTGTAAATAAACAAATTTCTCACCTCTCAGGACATGAACTGTTATACTGGCTGGTCTGGCATTTGACGGAGCGCACGTATAATTGCCCGCGTGATGGAAATGCACTTCCTGTATTGTAAGCACGCTTGTCGAAGGTGCTTGTAAGTAAGACGATTGATGTTGTGACGCTATCGAGGAGCTATGCCCACTATTCCCATGACCATGGCTACTATTACTGCTTAAACTGTTAATACTACTACTACTGCTGCTGCTACTGCTCGTACTGCTACTACTGCTACTGCTAGTACTCGTATGACTTCGATCTCTGTGGTTGTTATTACCACCTCCACCTTCCGATGTTGGTATATTAACAGTTGTTGATGTCACCGAAAAACCATCTTGTGAATCGTAGTTCACCATTTTATTGTCATGATACCTGTCAAAAAAAGAAGAGAAAAAGAAATTTGAAAAATATGTCGAGAGGATGTGAAAACTCGCAAAAAATTATTCTTCAAATACATTCTTTTATTTTTTTGGGATTCTAATTTGTCTTACCAAAAAACAAACGATGGATTTTCCGTGGCACGTTTTAATTTGCATTCCAAGCGTAGTGCGGAACCCTCGTCTATGTGCAAATCAGGTGCTCCAGTGATTTCAGCAACCGCCTCTGTGTTTTTATTTGAAAACAGAAAGAAGTAGAAAAAAATTAGAGAAGTGAAATGGAGAAATGTCCCACGATAAGACAGAGGTTAAAGTGAGAAATGTGATTTTTGTTTGATTTTTTTTTTTTTTTTCATTTACAAAGATTTAAGAAGAGATTTTTTACAATACACCCAATGACACTAGAGCTGTGTTTCTAAAATTGAATATGCTGATAGGCTTATTTCTAATGGTTACTGTAATAGAATGGAAAGATCAGAAGAAATCCAAAATCTTTGAACTGGCAAAAGAAATAGTTCAATGAGAAGGCCTGCTGCTTTTATTGTTAGGTAGAAATTGCGAATACAAAGTGGTCCAATTAGCGCTTGTGTGCGCCTCTTTTGATACCAAAAACCCGCAAGCCCCACCTCTACGACAGTAAGTATTTGGCTCCAGCGAGTTATACGTCAGACGGGAAAATTCTACGATTTCATAGGAATGTGTTGGATACCTCAATAGGGCCGCTGGCCAGTTTACAGTACAGGTTTGAACGACCTCTGGTATGTAATTGGTATAAATACTGGTCTAATGCCCATATAACATTCTAACAGGAGGAAAATATATAATTATAAATCATTTTTATGAACTCAATCTTATGACACGGATTGTAGGTAATCTCTCGCCGGCTTAGTAGGCATAAAGCAATTTAAATTTCCAGTAATACTCGGTAGGAACCTACATTATGTATGTGCATTGTACATACCTAAAAGAAGAGAGATTACGAGAATTTTTGTCCTTAAAATACAGCAAGGTATATCTATAAAATAAATGAATAAACTTTTTGTCTGATGAGAGTAAAGGAGGATAGGTTGATGGTTTTTCGGTTGGTAAATGAAATATGTGTGTGACAAAGACTTTGGTATAGAGAGAGAGAAAGAGAAATGGTGAACGACATTTTCCTTAAAGCTATATGCATTTACATGGATTTTGCCGAAAATTAAAGACCTTAATTTTATTTTAAGGCTTAAAGGTATTTGGGAAAAATTTAAATGCAATTTATGGAACATTTTCTGCTGTAGTCCCTCAAGCTAAATGTCTATGTTCCTCTATATTCCATAGTTATAGGACATAGGTATAGTGATGAGCTCTGATGATGTTGCTTTGCATCCAGTGCATTTATTTTTATATGTAAAGTATAGTTTCAAACCAAAAACATCACAGACAGAATGGGTAAAGGCATATACAGTATAAAAGACAAAATTCTTCATTGTAAACAAGAGAGCAAGAGCCATCAACATCATCAGGATGCATAAAGAAATAAAATAAAGGAGTTTTTTTTTTTTGCTAAATTTGATCAAAGTCAACAGTTTGGCTTTGTCGGTAGGTAAATTGAAATTCTGAAATATTTTGTATTATAGAAAACCCTGAAGCATATTTGGTTTTTAAGGTAGGTAGGTACGTATACAAATTTCTCATATTTCATAGGAAAATATTTAATTATAAAAGTATTCGGTCAAGAGTGAAATTAAATTTTTGAATTTCCTTAAAACTTAAATTTTAGCTATGAACAAAGGAAAACTTCTTGAAGACATTTGAAGCACATCTTATTTTGTAGTGGATTTTAGTGCCGTTCAAAGAAAGTTTTTGAATGTTTGAACTTTACTGGAATAATCGGATGGTGCTACCACAAAGGCTAGAGTTAAGTATTTTACGAGTGTCACCTAGACCATCACAGGCTCATTACATGTGGTGAAAAACTTTCTGCCGTGCGTAGATAGGATTCGAACCGAGACAGAGCAGCATACGGAGCTAGTGAACTACTCACTGCGCTGCACTAGCTAGCCACACATCGTCCCGACATACTAAATCAATGAAATAAAGTTTCTTCGAATGGTAGTAGGAGGCATGAAGCAAATTTGAGGAAGTCTTATTGCGTTAACAATGACGGATTCCATTTAAAAAACTCAAAACAAAAGGCAAGAGCAAACAAATACAACATAAGCTCCGTTTAGTTATCCCTAGACATGGAACGATTCAAGACCTGTCTGCCGAGGTTTCTTGAGGTCAACACCACGAATCCCACGGTTGGAGCCTTGAGACGAAGGACTAAACTGGTAGAGTAAAGGTAGCAGACCAGAAGAAGTTAACAATTGTGTAATCAACTCAAGACAGCCATGAACTCAACTTCAACAAAATATAAATCAACAACATTCTACGCCATCGGAAGCCTTATTTGTGACATCCCATAACATACAATAAAAATAAAAAAAAAGTTTAAACGACATAAACCATGAGCCATATAGAGAAAACTAATTTTGTGAATAGTCCATCTCCTGGGTGTTTTATTGTCCAATCATTCTCGCTACCGTACATCGTGTCGGTCATGGGTAATTCAAATACAACCTATTTTTACTACCAGAAACAAAAAAAAAATCTTTCCTTCACATTAGCAATCTACATACATCATGTTATAGAAATAATTGAGCAAATGTGACTTTAACTGCCGGAGCCAGCAATCCTCCATTCGTCCCCACACAACCAATCTAATTTTACTATATCGGTTACTACCCATATCCATATCACTGTTATTAACACCCATAGGGACCTAGGACCCATATCACTTTTGAATTCTCCTTCCATTAAGCACTCTCAATAAAATCGTTCCAACAAAATTCAAAGAATAAAAAAAAAATCAAGTTGTCATCAACTAGAAATTTGCATACAGCACGACATCCATTACTTTGAATGACCCACCCCCTGCCTGCTGCTTTTATACAGTATACACAAAAAGTAAGCAACAGAATGTCTATTTTTTTTTTTTTTTTTGTGAATATGGAAATGGTATTTCATATAAAAGGCAAAAATCCAATTGTTACCGATACTACTAATACTGTACTTTTAAACATATACATATATGTGCATATATAGAATTTCAAAACTCACCCACTACTTTCAGCTCGATGAATATCGATTGTGTTGGATAAATAGATAATTGGCACTCGTAGAATCCTCGGTCATCCTCACGGACCGATTTGATGCGTAACGACCAGTGACCCATATGGCGGGTGTGTTCAACTAAAAAACGTTTATCACTGCTATGGGTTGACAGGCCAACTGTGAGCAATTGAAAATCTTTTCGTCGTATCCAGGATACCTATGTTGAAATAAAACAAAAAAAAAACACACACAAAAATTGAAATAAGAGAAAAGGATATGTGAATATAGTTTAGAAATTGCTTTATATTTTTCACATAAGAGAATATAACAAAAAGGTATCCGGTATGGTGTCGGTAAAGGTTTTTTTATGGGTCAAGGAAAGATTATAGTTAAAATTGATTTAAAACACACAAAAGGAAGGATCGATGGTAATAAAACTTTGGACAGAGGTATTCGGTGAAAGTGGAAAAGGAGCTTGTTGAAATTGTTTAATTCGATTCTAAACTATGTATAATAGGATTTGACTTGTGGGTTCTGATAGAGAAAACATAATGGACACAACAATTTTTCATTAAAAAAAGCTTTTAAAATTGGGAGGAAAATGGCATTTTCAGGCCAGTTTATTAACAGTGGGTTATCTTTAAGCAATGATAATTCAAACTTGTAAATTCTAGAATGTGCATTTAAAACCAAAAAAAAAAAAATTCATTGATAGTCATGGATTAAGCTGATCTGTCAATTTCGGTTAAGAAGGCCAATTGAATCAAAATCTCTAGAAGTTGAAACTTTGCCCACTGTGATTAAGGAGGGCCTAACTGTCAATTGACTCCTTTATTTGACTTTTATTTAAAACTGAAATAGAATTCAATTCTTTGATGAAAATCATTTAAAATGTTAGGAAATCAGCTATGGGCAATATTTTTTTTTTAGAGTGGGTGCTTTCCACTTCGACAGAGATATTTAAAAAATATATATCTTCAGGCGTAAAATCCCAACAAAATATTTAAACCACAAAGGCAGGCCATATGTGCGTGGGCAATCCAATTTGATTATATTTTTATTTTTAATTTCATCAAAGACAATTCGAACCAATATGCCAATGGCAAAAAATAATTTTTACTTTCAACTTCAAATGAAGAAATTTAGGAGAGATATAATTTCATTTACAGTTTGAACATGAGGAGCCTTTAAGCGAAGTGAAACCACCATGAAAAATAGTCACAGTGTTTGGCTTTGTGAAAACTGCATTGATTTATATTTTTTTTCGGGACAAAATGTTTCTTCCTTGCCGTATAAATAATTTCATTTTATATTCTTCGTTTGGATTTCTAAACCAGTCTTTAAACAAAAACCAGTCTAAGCCAAGAATTCATATTAATGGGATAGGAATGGGAAAGGTCCCTACCAAAGGATATGTTATCTTATTAAAAAATTATTAAAACCTAAGAAAGAAAACACATATAATACTTACAGTTGCTGGTGAATTTAATTTCACCACACATGGCAAAATTGCTAGGCCACCTTTTTGTGCTATAACCCGGGTATTGTTTTTTGTTGAAAAATGTGATTGTGTTGAGGTGCTGAAGTGATTTTGGATGCTTGCTGAAGAGATTTTTCCCATATCTGAAAATAAAATAAATACTTAGTTTCTTAACTTTCATTATATTTAATAATTTCATAGAAAAAAATTCAAAATAAAATATATTCCTTTCATAAAACATATTTTCATAAGGTTTCGTAACAATTCTTATCAAAAACAGCTTTTGAGATCAACTGCTTCCTTGTGAGTGTAAAATCTTATATTGGAAAACATGGTGTTCATTTTCAGAGCTTCCCGATAATGTCTGTGTAAATAATTTGTAATGTCCTTTTCTGGGAAGTAACAATCTTTTACATTGGCCTACACTCTATAGCAGCTTTGAAGTTGAATAATATTTATTTTCTCACCATTTTTCTTCGATTTACCCCCAGACTCCTAGAATCACTATATTAGATCATCGTGGTAAGGGTCCGATTAAAAATAATTTGTAACTAAATATATTCCAATATCTGGTGAAGTCCAGAACAAACAGTCTTATCAATCCCTACAGTCAAATATATTTGTGCAGGAAATTTGACCATTTTGTTCAATTCTCATGAGAAAGAAATACTTACTCATACGTAAACTCACCACGATATTTTTTTTTTTTATTACTATTTGCAACCAATTTATGAATTCAATAAAAAAATGCATGACAATCTTTTATTCTTTTGGCATGTACGTAATGAAAAAAATTCCTTTTACTACTCGATATTGAATTCAACTTTTAATGGACAAATTTCATTTCGAATTCCAATCAACAAAAAAAAAATCTTCGTTGATATTTTTATAGAAATTTTTTTGCACTATACTGATAAAACTTAACAACAAAATCAACTTATCGCTGTGATTGTGACAAAATGCAAGTTTAAAAGAATCTCCACCAACATGTCACCTACCACCCCTCAGCATAAAATCATCATCAATGAAAAACTTTCAAAAGCAAAAATTTTTGTATACAGCATCCTTAACTTTGTTACCATCAAACCAACCACTTTTGGCAACAATATACATACATATATAAAAAAAAACAACCAAACCAACAGTCATTCTTCAACAACCATACTGCAATCACAAATTCCCCAGATAACATGTGTTGTGACTTGTGACAAAAAAAACTATGTATATATAGGAGGTACTATAAAACATACGTAGTAGAAAAACTTGAATCAATGTTGTGGTTGGTAACTTTTTTTAATTAAACTTTCGAGTGTCGTTTTAACGAGAAAAATAAATCCATCCCTCCCATGTTAAAATCGTATTGAAAAATATCGATAAAAGGATACTTCCTTCCTTGCTATATAGAATTAAATGTTTGAACTATTTTCAAACTCGTCGTAAAATAAAAATAAAATGTCACCCCACTTTTAACTTGATAAAATTGCTCTTTTTCATATACACATTGTTGGTTTTTGGTGTAATTGAACAAAATTTCCAGGAGCGGAATTAAGATTTCTTTTTTTTTGTTAAGACCGAAAAATTTCATTTTGTTGAGAAGAAAAAATTCTCATTAATCTCAGAATTCTTAAAAGTTATAAATTCTTCTGTGTTGTGTAAATTTTGTCATAAAAGACGACAGTCGTAATTAATTCAATATTTTTTAGTCCTAATTTCATGGAAATAAGATTTTCACGAAAATTTGTTTTCTTGAAATATTTTCAGTATGTTTCAGCAGAATACCAATATTAAATTATTAAATTATGTAATTTTAGTTTTAATTTTATTAAAAATTTATCAGCAGACCATTAAAGCCGAAGGTGGAGAACAAAAAATGTGGGACTCTGCAGGAAAATTTCCAGTAAAAGCAAAATCACACAAAATCACTGCCAGCAAAATCATTGCTATACTCTGTTCAACAAAAATTGTCAGTACAGGGCTTATGGGCGAGCTTTTTTCAAAGCAGTAGCGCGCGTGTATACTATCACGACACTGAATTGAGAAAACTTCAAATAAAAAACATACTACGCCAATGACTAACCTACATGAATTGTGTGCGAATCTTTAAAAAATATTCGTACACTCCACCATGACCGATCTCCATCAACGCTGATGGAGATTGGAGAAGTGACTTGATCATTTACCCTCTTGTACGTAGTATCTCTACCTACCCTTTCTGTGTGAATACAAAAAAAAAAAAAAATTCCAACAGAGTTACCTCTGCCAATTGAAAGCAATACTATAGAGCTTTTCCGTTTGTTTTTTATCAAGGAGCTTTCGGGTTTGAAGCTTTTGAGAACAAAATTTAGTATTGTGAGAGGGTAAGTGTTGTCGTATTTGTGTATTTGATTGTATCTTTGGATAATCGTTAAAATGCAGCTATTTTTTTTTTGCTTTTGGTTATTAAAGTGGAAAGAAGTTAGGTATATTATTGAAGTTTTCACATTCATGAGGTACTAATTAATTTTTGAAAATGTTATTCGACCTGATATTGTATTTCAATAATATATATATATATATATGTATATATATATATATATATATATAGATATTTATATATATATATATAATATGCATAACATATATAATATTATTATATACAATATTAATAGACAATAGACACCTACAAAATGAACGGAATCTTATCAGCAAAAATAAGAAATGAAATACCTACTCGTAAATTGTAATTTATATTTTTTTATTTTATTTTATTTTATGTACATATTTGTTTTTACTGAAAATGGATTAGGCCTACCGGGGATATCCTTAAAAAAACGCGCCTATCATCTTACCGCTTGGTGGTGTGGAAAAAGATGAATTATTTATTATTACTATTTTTATTTTTATTATTGCTATAATATGCGTATGGTAACCATACGCATATTACTCTCCGATCTGCTACAATTTATAATGAAAAGACGGAAACCCTGTTAGAGCTTTTTCTTGAAATAGATAAATTGAAATCAATGCAACCAGACAGAGAGGCAAACATCCTATCTTCCCTGTACTGACAATTTTTGTTGAACAGAGTATAGAAGACACTACCAACCCGACGAAGAAAAATAATGGTGGAATGATGAACCTAAGGAAGTGATGAAGAAAATGGCTTTCAAAGGTCGGCCATTGTGTTCCTATCATAATTTTGATGTAAAAAAGCTCGTCTTGAAGTGGTTTACAGACGTTGCATGAAAACAAAGAAGAAGTGTGCCTAAAACGAATAGCATGTGTCAATTCATTTAGCAACTGCGACATGTCAACATGAATAAGGGAGCAACTATTTACAAAATTGTCGCACAGAGAAGGAAAAATGATCAGTGAAGTCACCAAAATTAATTAACAGCGCTCAAGACCAACTCCCTGTGAATGACTACAAAATTCTTCAGAGATGGCAACAGAATTGTAATGATCTTAAACTGTTAGCTGTACCTAATATTGAAAATAGTGGCCGACATCACAATCGAAGAAGTTAGTGCTGCTGTGAAAAAATCCAAATAGGGAATAACGATTGCCCTAAAATTTTTCTTCAAACTTGGAATATAAGGACGTTATTGATGCCACGAATCATAACAAAAGTTTTAGAACATTCTCAAACAGGCGATCACAAAATTTGACTACGCCAATTTCATCCATATATGAATATATTTTTGACGATGTGACTCTTCTGGGATAAGTATAACTGGACAATAAAAGGTTTCAATTTTCGTCCATAAACAGTTCACTTAAATTTTATCATAATTCCGCAAAAAATAATTAAATCTTTACTATCTACAAATAGGTATATTTGGACCAAACAGCCATGTTTTGAAGTGATTATTAAGTGTACTCGTAAAAAGTTCCACCCTATATAATAATTATGTCACATCATGAAGCTTTTCTGTTTCTTATGGTTCGTTTCTGGTTTCTAAAACATACACTTCTGCAAACAGGAAACTACCAAAAATATAACTTTGTTTTATTTCAATAAACTATTGAACGAAAAACAAGATAAACAAACAAACAACAAGTCAAAAACTATTAAACTCCCATAACAGCGTCAATTTAATGGCACAACAGCACAACCCACAATAACTTAAAGGCAATTCACAATGACAATGCCAATGCCAACCATTGAAATCATTTTCAATATTGGGGGAGTTCAGTGTTGCCAACTAAAGTCTGAATTCGAAACTAGTTTGTAACAATTTTTTCCACGTACAATACGAAACGAAGATTCAGTTGCACAATATTTAAACTGTGGTTAAGCAGTACTAATTTTCCAAATTCGGCAGTTTTAGATTTAGCTCTTATTCAAACCAGTTTTAAACCATAGCTAATCCGAAGAAATCGGTCAATTAAAATCATGAACCAAGACTGGACCTACAAATCATTATTAATTCCATTGACTTTTATGAATCATAAACGATCATTTTCTATGAAAAATAAAACCATTTGTGAACCATAAAAAGGCAACACTTTTTCTTATATAAAAAGGGTGGGTTTGAAAATAAAGTATTAATATGCGTGTCGAATACGACAATATATAAATAAAGGACACATAGTTTGTTTCTTATTTCTTGGCTTGTTAAACAAAGTTATACAACTTCCATTTCCATTTCTATTTCGGTAAGGTATAGTATAATCAAAAAAAAGGTGGAGGCTGGAGGGATATAAAATGCGGCACATTGTACCATTTGTTATAATGTAGGAAATATATTATATTGTGGCCTTGGTCATGTGCTATTCAAATAAACAAACCACTTAAAGTTAAGGGAATTCTTATGTAGAGTTGATTGTGTTACAAATAGAATTACAACACATTTACCAAATGTAGTTATTAGGTACACCTCAAGTTGATAAACAAAAAAGAAGATATAATATGATATATTTATACTTATTTGTTTAGAGTGGATTATGTTTCTGATATAGAAACTGGGTTAAAAGGTGCTTATTAACTGATATCGTCTCATTGGCAAAATCCATGATTTACAACTCAAGAACCATGTAATTATTAGTTTACAGGCCTATTCTAGGAATTACGAGTTGGATTAAATATGATTAGATGATAACTTGCTCAAAACTGGGTTATATCTTGATTCGATTGATATCTGGGAACTTATGTTACGGGAGCATAAAAAGACGAATGTTCGGCCCTACAACTTATTGCTTTTTGTGAAAAAGCATGGTACGATATTTAAAAAAAAAGCATTACAACTAAAGCTTAACAATCAATGTGAACCTACTTGAGCAAAATGTGTATCCAAACATCTGACTAACCTATGCAAAGGTGTAAAGCTAAAGGAGCACTCAACAAGATCTACCTAGACCATCTGAAAGGCAACCCTAGGAGAATAATTCTTCGACGAACTGTTCGATGTCTCCTCTTTTCCACTAAAGAACATCGTAATATTCATTGAATCTTGGATGCACCCTACACCTAAGTCTATAAACTCCTTGTGTTACCAATTCTGAAACCTGCCCTCACAACTTACTGATGAGCAGAGCATTAGGATTCGAGGAACAAAAAATGCCTCCTTCCTGGGATTAGTGTTAAGCAATGAATCAAAAGTTGAAGCAATCGCATTTTTTATTGTACAAATGTACTCTAAATTGTTTGAATTTCTTAAATAATGTTCAAAAATTTAAAAATCTATACAAGCACTTCGTCTTATCCGGCTTAATTCACACTCGTAACTTAATGTGTTTCACATAAATCCCCTACATCCTAAAAGCTCACTATTTTCCTATTACATTTTATATAAATTTATTTATAAATAAAAATAATCTTCTTCAAAATCTTAAGCTTACTTTTAGCTTTAAATGTATTAAGGATTTTATATCAACAACTGTATATGTACAAGTACATATGTATACGAATAGAAAACTCACCTGAAAATGTTCCATTGCACATAAACGAAATAATCAGTAGAAAGCTCCATAAACATTTCGATTGCATCACAACTGAGTCCATTATATTGATCCTTATTATTCTCCTTTTTTTGCTGTAGAGCACTGCCGATGCCGCCGCCGGTATCGTTATCGGTATTGATATCCGAATTGAATTGTTGTATCTATGATGATATCTTCTTCTATTTCTATCTAATATTGTTGAATGGAACATCGATGATGTTGACTTTTGGCTCTTTTCTGGTCGCAATCACAATGTGTTTCAAATATATAGTGAGAGTATAAGAAAGGAGAAAAAAGAACAGGACAAGTTATCCTTTCTTTCACTATAGCAAAACACCCTTTCTATTTTTTTTTCTTTTTAGTGTTTTTTTTAGTATTCTTCAAAGTCTTTTACGGTAAGTGTTATACCTAGTAGAGTTCATAGAATTTATCCAATACTGGAGCAAGAGCCCAGCACTTGTGCGTCAATTGCTCTGGTGATGTCCTTTTAATGCTCAGAAGTCTCGACAACGCCAACGACGACGAGACAAAATCAAATATCAACAATAATGAACAAAAAAGCGCAATGAAATAAACAATTAAACGAAGAAACTGTGTTGCGGGGGAGTTGGTTTGCTTTTTTGTTGGGTTGATGCAGCGGGAATTAAATGCAAACTTAGTCTTGGATAAAGCATTTGATATACCACTTTGCTTTTATTAATCTTGGTATTCATTGAATCCTGGCATAGTCTATTTTGTGTCTCTTGTGACTTAAAAAACAAAGTTCTTTTGAATCTTTTGTTTTTGTTTTGTTTATTTTTTTTCTGTTGGTTCTTTTTTATTCCTTTCTAAAAGCAAAAAAGAACAACTCCTTGATTTTTTGTTGGTGTCAACTTTTGCGAAGAAGCAATTTTCCTTATCCTTCTTGGTCTTTCGAGCCTTATGTCATGTTTACACTTGAGTATCATAATTTTTCTCTCTTAAAAGCCTTCTTCTTTTTCTTCTTCTTTATTGTGATAAATTTAATCGTTCGTTGCTGCGTTGTGTTGCGTTGCAAAGAAGGAAAAACAATGCCGCTCCGTCGTCGCGCACTGGGAAATCATAGAAGTACATGATTTTCTTTTTTCTTCTTATTTACATAAAATATGCCTCCTACTGATTTTCAAGTGCAGACAATGGATTAAGCCAGTTAATATGAGTTATTTGGCCCAAAGGAACAATCGGTAGGTGTATCTTGATATCTATCCTGTATCCTCAGTTTTATTATTATGATGTATGAGAGAGTGATGAGTTTTTTTTAAGGAGGATAGAGCATGTGTGTGGTGATGTCGCAATGCGGATGAAATTAAATTTGACTCCTGTTTGTAGTCGAATCCTTGCTGTGATTATTCACTTTTGCTCTGTGTGTGCTGCTTCGTTTGGGGATCTCAACATGACGACTTTTTTTTTATTTATGGGTATGGTTGAGCTTTTAGCTTTGTGAGACTGCTGGCTGGAAATGAAAAGAGAAGAATATGCAATTTAGTCATAAATATTTCAATTTTCTTCTTTTTGTGATAATAAAGATACTCAGTTGGAGGTTTTTACGAACAATCAAAAAAAAAAAAAAGAAACCTCCTTTTGGAAGAATACCATAATCAAAAGAGTGGATTTGTTTTTTGAACGTAGCGTATTTCGGGAGGTAGGTATATAAACAAAAGAATTTTTGGATCTTTGATTTGACATGTATGATGGCAGACACATAAATGATTATGGGTACATACCTTTGATACGGGAGGGATTAATATTTTATTTGAATTTCTAAATGGCTCCTGCAGGAGACGCGGTGATGAATATTATGGTTTTTATGTTGTAAAATATATTATGTTTGATACTTATGTACCTAGGTATATATTATTTATATTTTACGAAGGTAATATCTACCTCTTAAAATGGGTGATTCGGTTTGTTCTCCAAAAAAATATTTTTTTTTTTAAATGGGTACAGTGAAAGCTCTAATAAGCAGACACTCATGGTCCCCAAATTTTTGTCCGGTTAAAGAATAGAAACAGAAATAGGCAAATCCCCTAAAGACCTTCCAGTATAACATCGCATTATCCGGTTATTAGATCTTCGCGTCCGGTTATGGGAGAGTTTGTATGGATTTACTTACGTATTAACCATGAAACAGAATTGAGAAAAGATCTTCTGTTCTTTTCCCTTTCATTTCTTGATACAAAAAAGATCCTTGAATAAAATAATGTGTCCGCTTATGAGAAGTTTTCTATCTAAAAGAGCAAGAAAACGGTCCCGCGTCCGTTTATAGGAAAGTAATTTGTATGAGATTTTCGAAAAAAAAGTTCATTCCCGAAAATATGTCCGTTTAAGCTTTAAGAGAATTGTCCGCTTATTGGAGCTGTCCGCAAGTAGAGCTTTTAAATAAATAATTAAAAAAATAAATAATGAAAATTGCCAGGGAAAAATCCAACAGGAAAAATATTTTAGGAGCAATAATACAGATCCAAAAAAATTCCGTCAAAAAAAAATATAAACCTGTCATTCATTTTATCAGCCAATCAGTGTTGTGTGTAAATATATTAATATTATGAGCGTTGGAACTGAAGGCGACAGGATATTCCATAATTTTCTATTTCACAACAAAACAAGAATTGAAAAATTGAATTAAACGATTTCAATAGATTTTCTATAATGGAAAATTTAGTTTTAAACTTTTCGAATTTAAATACAGGTATTGTTGCATTAGCGTTAAAAACGTTTAAACGAAATAAATTATTTATCTTCGCCGAAACGAAAAGCACTACCTACATATCTTGTAAAAAAAGGCGAAAGTCGACCTGAACTGGGGAAAGTAATTTCAGATATTTAATACAAAGCAAATTGAAACTTCGTACTTAACTAAGGATATTATGCACTATGAAGATCGAAATATATACATATATGTAGGCACTTTTACAATATATTTTTAATTAAAAATAAAAATATTATTCTTTCACTTACATGTATGTAGGTAGATAATTTCAGAAACACCTTGAGTAAAAGGATAATTTTCTCCAGAGAACATTTATTTCGTTGCAATACCCCCACCCCACAATACAACAAAAGCGACGATGAACGATTGCACGGCAAAAAAATACGAGCTTTGGAATTACAAGGAAATCAGGAATTTTTCCAACAAATATTCTTCACATATTCACAAATAATTTAATAATCATTTTACGACCGAATATTAAAAATTTTATGGAGATTATTTTTGTTTTAATTTATGCGATCGCGGAGCAAATTAAATGCGCAATTGACTTTACATTAAACATACACAATACATAAGCTGATGGAAATAGAAATTTGCAGCGAAAAAAAAGAAGAAGAAGAACAAGAACATCGATACTCGAACTCGATAGGTAACTGTTTGTTGATGGTTGAGCTTTATGTGACAAGTGATCGAATTTTGGGTGGGAATTTTTTCTTTGTGTTGAAGCTGTTTGGTGTGCGCGTGAGGGATGAATTGTGGTTGTTTTGTTAGAACTTAGATATTGGTTTGCAAAGTGCCTGAATAAAATGTGCTTCTTAAATTGTTATTTATTATTATTAGCGAATTACATACATATTCTCATATTTAATTCGGCAGTAATAAATAGAGAGTAGGTAGGTGTGGAGAGTATGCACATAATGCATGCGATTTGGGTGTCGAAGAGAAGCCAATGTGATTCTTAAAATAATATTTACATATTATTGGCGTATAAGATAATCAGGAGAGTGCATATTATGTATTATGTAAGGATATTAGGTGCAACCAAGTAGGTACCTAACTATAATAGTTTGCACTGTCCAAACCAAAAGTATTCGAACGTTTTTTGACAAAAATGAATTCTAAATATTTAAAAAATAAACGATGGATAAAAAGACCATTCAAACATTAATCTAGATAACTAGGTAGGTACATATATACGAGGGCAGTCCCAGAAGTGCCTCGCCTTGACCTAACTACATATACCTATACAATATTAAAAAAAAATTACTGTATTTCAAATAAATAAATTTCATGACATGAAATTTAAATCTCGTAATTTAATTTCCATTTGGCAGCCATTTGAAATTAAAAATATTGAGTTGTGAAAAAATGGAAAGAATCGGTCATCGTTACGTCATTGAATATTTTTTTTTTTAAGAGTTTATCCAACAAAATGGAAATAAATTCTACTCTGGGGGAGATCTTCTCCATCGTCGTCGGCATCATTAAAATATTGGGTAGCCGAATTTAAACGTTGCCGTACGATCTGTCAAGATGAACACCGCACTCGTCGACCGATTGAGGTGAGTAGTCCAGAGATGGTCCAAAAAGTGCAAAAGTTGCTATTGGATGACCGTCGAATAAAGGTGCGTGAGCTAGCAGACATGTCAAGCATTTCAAAAAGTACGGTACATCGGATATTAACTGATAGCTTGAAGTTAAAAAAGCTTTGCGGAAGTTGCTCTTGGATTGGAAAAATGTATTGAGCTAAAAGGAGACTATGTAGAGAAATAAAATTTAATTTCCCAAAAATTTTGGCGTTTCTTTGTTAGGCCAGGTACTTCCAGGACTGCCCTCGCATGTATATAATATTGGTGTTCAAAAAATTGTATTTAGGTAGGTATGACCTAACCAAATTTATACCAAGAATTATTGAGAGAAATACCTACATAGTTAATAAATTAAACCAATAACCCTTCTCTTTTGCAAAACCAATCAATTAATAAATTTAATTAATTATTTAAAGCGTTCTTGATTCAATTTTTTTTCCCTTATTTTGCTTGGTAGGCACTTCAATCCATTTGTGCTCTAATTCAAACAAAACATAAATCCACACAAAATCCTAACCTCTATATCAACAAAATTGCATATTTTGAACAAAACCATCGCAGCGAGAGGCGAAAAATAAAGCCAAAAAGTTCAGCATTACCTACCTACCTAGTTTTCGATAAATAAAATACCAAAAAGCCTCAAAACCCCATTTCAATGACACTCAAATATTCAAAAAAAAAAAAAAAACCATCATAGCGTTTTTTTTTTTGACTACATCGCACCATATAAAACCACACTACACCATACACCATACACCAACCTCACATCTGATCAACTAGATTTTTCCTCGCGAAAATAAACCAAAACTAAAAAAAGGAAAAATAAAACTAAAATTGAAAAATGTTTGAGTTTATTTGAATTGGGGTTAAAATCACGGGCCGTTGAAGTATTTGAAATTTTCCAGGTTGAGGTTGTGCCTTATGCTGTGTGCTGTGTGCTTATCTATAAATGCCCAGAGTGCTGCACGTCCTCATAATAATGATGGGGTTCATTTTATAAAGTTTTCGAAATCATTTTTACCGCGGAAGAATGTGATTAATCAATTTTGGAATTAACAATAATTAGGCTTTTAGGACAAAGAGAAAAAACTAGAATTCTGGTGAGGGTACCCAAATTGCTTATTGTTGATTTAAGACCTTCAACTTTTTTTTTTTAACTTTAAGTAAAGACCATCAGTATAATTAACTAGGTATATCAACAGTTTTTGAATTTAAAGGAGCATTGAAAAATATCACATTTCTTTTGGGTTCGTGGTATCGTGAAACAATATTTCCCGGGAAACGTTTTCCTTCATAAGAAATTGGAAAAATGGTAAAAAGCTTTCCTAGGAGTTTACTGGTACCGATTGGGAATACAGTTTTTTTTATTTCGTATGATTTTTGGTCGAGGGCAAGTTATTCCGCCGCCGCCGGTGATTCACTACAGCTCGAAAAATTCGTGGGGAATAAAAAAACTACGCGGGAAATAAATTTGAAATCGAAATTGGCAATAGTTTTGCCCAATGCTCAATCGAATTATGTACATTTACCACAAAAAAAATGTATCAGAGAATGTTTTTCGTTAATTTCAAATAAAATGGGTACATTTGGTGCAAACGGGAAAAAAAGATTATTTCTCTGAGTGTATAGTTAAATTGTCGAAAAAAAACTAAGAAAAATCAATTACAGACAATCACGCACAATGTATTCTCAAAACTCTTGGCTGAACTTATGATATTATGTCTGTCCAGTTCAACATTTTCTACCGCCCCTCCATCCATCCTTCCACTTGACTTAAAGTGTCGAAAAAATCTGTCAGAAATATCAAAATTAAATCTGGTTTTGATTTTGATATTTGGCCTTCAACATGATATGGATTTTCAAGACTATAGATAGTGCTCCTTCTTCTTTTTGTATGACTCACTGAAGATGTTCTTTTTGAGCTTAAGTTAAAGTACCTACATCGTACATAGTGACACCGGGTACATTGCCCATCACTGTCAGTGTTGATTTCTCCCGTTCAATTTTATTTTTATCATCCCATCAATGCCCCACTGATGGCAGTTTTGATTGACAGTTTAAAGAAAATGTTCTCGTCCATCGTTTGCAAAGAGAAGAAGAAATTTAATCGAAGATGCCTCAAGATAAATAGAAAAAAAAAGCATTTTGATTTCATTTAAAAATGAATTTTGTGTTTGAAGTAGAAAAGTAGAACTATACTGTCAGAATTTGATGGATCTTAAAAATTCACGCTTTTATAAAAATTTGTCAATAATTCAGTATTTCATGATAAATAAACTCTTAATAGCTAAACCTTTCAATCTAATTGGCATAAATTTCAATCGATCGAATAATAATCCTATCAAAAAAAAAAACAAAAAAACTAACCCATAACCATTCCGCCACTTATAACTAAATCAACTTCAAATACCAAACATCAATCATAAGCAAAACAACAAAAAACAGAAAAATTCAACAAACAAAAAAAAAAAAAAAAAACTTTTTTATGTGCTCCACACATATTTTCATATAGGTTTTTATTGCTAAAACACATTTTTTGATTATATTGCAAAAGCCATTATCCCTTTATGAATGTGCTTTTGACAACACTTTATGACTTTTTGAACACTATATTTTAGGGTATTGTGTGTCTTAAACAAGTTATTCAACGAATAAATATTATACGTATGGGGTGAACCGCTCTACCCAAATTGCCAACAAAACATAATTTTCCATCACATTTTGAAGATTTTCTAGATTTTTTTTTTGTTTTGTGAAATGGGTTTTTTTTGTGTATTTATGTACAGGGCTAAACTTTAATAGGGTGGGCCCCTTACGCAATGTTTTAAATTATACCAATTGACAGCTTTTGCACAGAAAGCCACAGGCCAAGAAAGAGATTTAAGTAGGGATTTAAGTAAATTGGGCTTAAGAAGTAGACAGATCTCCTTTATACCAATCAGAAAGTCTTGCACGGAACATCACAATAAATATTTACATTTTGAGTAATAAGGAACCATGAAAATTGAAGCAAATATTTTGTAAATAGCACATATTTCCCAAGTTTCGTAAGATAAAATGCTTAATTTATACCAGTTATCGGATAGATCTTAACAGATCACAATTTCAATTTAAAGGCACAAAGAATAACATTTTATTACATTAGCCAAACGTTTCTATCTATACCGGTCAGGAACTTTTGGGAAAGATCGCTAAGGAATAAAACTTCGATGTAAAAAACATCGAAATAATCAGATACAGCCGTATTTAATAGAATTCACTAAAACACCTCTGAACGGGTGAATATAGTTACGCAGTGTGTAAGCGCTTATTAAGCCTCTATTCAACGTTGCGTAAATCCATTTTTAAAAAACATTTTCTGGTTCAATGCCCTTGTGTCAGATAAAGTACCAAAAAGAGAAATCTATTATACATTATGCCTCAACGCTTTTAGCTTAAAACACCTCTATTTAACGTTACATAGCCTTTATAAATAACTTTTTGACGTTTAGAGCCATTGTAACTTTACGCAGCCTCTATGTGGCGTTTATAAATACGACTGATATTGTACAAAAGACATTTGTTTGTTTAGATTGCTAAAATATCGTCAAAATGTATGAAAATAATAAAACATTGTAAATAACTTCTATTTTCTACATTTTTGTAGTATAAACAGACGGGAGTTTTTCGATTATACCTACCAGTCAAATTATTATTAATTTTTTTAGAAGTAGTACCGGCATTCTTACCATGAAAATAATCAAATATGTAAAGTGTAAGACATTTTTTTTCTTAAGCACAAAAGCGGCCAAATGTTTATTTATACCATTCAAGATATATTGCAGTTAACAGCTTTGCAAAAGAAAAACTAAAAAAACAAAAATTAATGTTTCCCTCCACTTTAGTCGACAACTATAACTTTGAGTAAGTACAGTAAGTTTGCTTATGTTTTCAATTTTTTAAGAGAAGAGTCGCCAAGTTTTGGTTTATACCAATTAGGAGTCCCAGTGGACAATATCTAAGTTGCAACGGACTTAAAATCAATTAATTACATTATTAAGATCAGTTTTCCACATTTTTAGCATAAAAGATCACTAGTTTTAAGTTTATACCAGTCACGAGTTAATGGTATACACTTATAGTGGACTTCTAGTTTTTTTTATTAACTTCCTAAAGATATTTTTCCCAGGTTTATACCAGTCAAAAATAAATGGGTTACAATCGTAGTGGACTTTCAAATTTTTTTTTTTTATTTTTCTTCTGTGAAAGTTGTTTCCTTTTTTGTAAAGGGTATGTGGAGCCCGAAAACTGTTGCTTTTGTAGATAATCCCCAACTGTTCAAACGTTCAAAGGTATTTATTCACCGTCGTATTTTTTATTTCTAAGTATTTTTATGTGTTTTTTCAAGAGAAAGTCAGTAATGGCGGTTTAAGCTCAAAGTAAAAAAAAAAAAATATGTATCTAAAAAAGATTTAAGAAGAACAAACCAAACACCCAAAAAAATAAAAAAATAAAAAACCGTGAATAATTCCAATTTTAAGGACTTTTATAGAATACATCTTACGACGACCGGGACCTTGTGCTGGCTGTTATAGAAACCCTCATTTTGTGGGTTAACCACTAAATCAAGGAATGGTGCATAAATTT
The DNA here is from genome assembly GCA_958431115.1 of Syrphus vitripennis. Taxonomy (NCBI): domain Eukaryota; kingdom Metazoa; phylum Arthropoda; class Insecta; order Diptera; family Syrphidae; genus Syrphus; species Syrphus vitripennis. The sequence continues at coordinate 103,769,253 of OY288108.1, read as the reverse complement.
TAACCCTTCCTTTCTTATGGGGCTGTGTGAAAAATGTCTGTTTGTTTATTTGTTTTGTTTTTGTTCTTTTGCTTTTTTTTTTTTAAAGAGAAGGAATTTTACAACAGGCAGAGGGAATATTTTGGAAATTTCATTTAAAGAGTGAGAGAAGGAGAAAATAAAAGAGGTTTGAGTTGTTTTGTGAGATGTTCTGTATAGAGGTCCTGAAGAGGTAAATTTATGTAAAGTACGTTTTTTTTAATGTGTTTCTAAGCATTTTATTATAGCCCAGCTTAGATTTTGTTATCTAAGATATTGAAAGGCTTTATATTTTTTTTGTGTGTAAAGAAAAGCAAAGCCTTTTGCCATTTAAATCATGCGCTTTATTTTATCTCTGTGTACACTGGTACACACAATTTTAAGATTTAAGATGATTTTTGATGTAGTAAGGGGACTTTTTAATAGAGTATAGTAAATTGAAAAAAAAACCTTTTAAAGGGTCGATCTAGATAAAATAAAATAAAATTTAAAAACACAAAATTGTTTTTGATCAAACTAAGCTTTGTTGTTTTGGTTTTATTTATTATTTAGTGACTAGTTTTTTTTATCAGAAATACAATACAAAGAAAAATAGGGAAAAATGAATCACCACGTTAGTATTTAAAAATATTTAATCATAGCATGGTTTTCTGTAATCATTACATGTTGATATTTTTACTGAGAGTATATATAACACACAGAAGCAGTGATGAAGTAAATATATCATTTTGTGTACTCAGTATAAAAATATGTGCTAAAAGTTCAGACTTGTATTCAGTACAAGTATTGTGTTGTGATGGCTACAGCGCAATTTAAATAAATATTATAGATTATAAAATTTATAAATAATAAATTTTAATAAGGTAAAATATGTATCTAGTATGCATTCAATACACGTCAACACATACTGATTGCGAGAAGATTGTAATAAGTACATAACTTGTTGTCTACGGTCTGTATTCAATAGGTACACGTCAAAAAAAAAACGAACCTTCTTTAATTTCACAATAATTCTCACGCATCAAATTCTTCTTCCAGACTACCAAAAACAAAATAAGGTGAATAATGAACACAAATTTCATAGATACAAATTAATTAATTGAATTTAATAAAATTTAGCTGTGCATAGAATTTTACATGAAATACATAAATTTGCATAAATTGTTTTTTTTTTATCTTCAAGTAATTTCTTTAAAGAAGCTCATAATCTAATTTCCTGGAACACAGAAATTACTTCTTAATTATGGTAATTTTATTTAGAGCTCTCCTTATAAGAGGGGAACTGACCGATGAATTAAAAGCATATTGCTCGTTTAAAAGTCAGGACATGACCCACCAGCCACCACCCTTCAAAAAAAGCAAGCAAATTGATGGTAACTCAATTTCATCATTTCACATCTGCCAATTCTCGTCTTCTTCTTCTTCTTGCATATCGTAGGTAATGTTGTTCATCGTTTCGTTATTATATTTGTCACAAGAGAATTCCTTTACATCATTTCCAGAACCCTCGAGGTTCTTTTGTCAATTTGACAGGTAGGTTAGCTTGGAATTGTCTCTTATATCGGTCTTATATTTTTTTTTATATCTAGCTAAGGTAGATACTCTTTCTTGATTTTTATTTTTTGTCCTATGTTCGTCTATATGTATTTTTTGTTGTTGTTGTCTTTATTAACATTCAAGTTAGATGGTTTACCTTGTTTTTTTTTTTTGTAGATAGATATATAAATGTACATGTGGGAGAGGATATCATTTTCATTTTCATACTGGATGGAAGATGGATTATGTGCTATGAATTTCATATTTTATATCCTATTTTGATGACAGAAATGGTAATTGGAACAGCATTGATCGGAATTCGGAAGAAAATGAGTTTCTCATAAAAAGGTTAAAGTGAAGCTTATCGCCAAATTTAACATCAGGTTTGTCATATTTTATAGGTAGGTCTATTAGGTTTATGTGCAAACATATATTAGGGTGGACAAAAATATAAAAAAAATACATAATCAACGTATTTTCAGATTTTAAATTTGCATTACCTACAAGATGTCCATTTTATGCAAAAAATTAAATTAAGGAACAACAAAAAAACATCAAAAAAAATTGTGAACAAATTGTTATTTTTGCTTCAGTATTTAGTTTTAAGATTTCTTAACAATTATTTAAAAATAAGAAGAATCTGACTTATAATCGTGTGTAAATCAGATTCTTAAAATATTCAAAAATGTTCAATAAGAACGAGATAATTTTCCGCTTTGCAGAAAGACATAATTTTCCGCTTGATGTTTGCATGAGCACCCCATGAAAATTCTTGCATAAATGTGAGAAATAATCAGCTGTCACAACTAAACGTCACAAATTTCTTCTCGAAACTTTATGAGGTTTATTTCATTCTTTCTGCATTAAATCTGTGAGATAAATTTATCTGGTTTGCAGAATATTTTTCCCATACACATTTTGACAGCTCGTTTCTGCGGAGATAAAATTATCTGGTTTCCGAGGTTTATCCGAGTTTTCCACCGTTGCATGAATACCCCTAATGTTCACTTTGGATATACACAAAAACAAATTTAAAAAAAAAGAATATTATTTTGCAAATATCGCCAAAAATGGAAGAACTAACGCCTAAAATTTACAAAAAAAAAATTTATAATATGTGGGAAGTGTGAGTTTGTGCGATTTTTGCAATGTTTTCTTATGTTGGGTGATGAAAAAAAAAATGGTGGCCGGCAACCCTGAAAAAAAAGTCTTATCCATTCTCGAAAAATCGAGTTTTGCGCCCAATATCTAAATCAAACGAAAAAAAAAGAAAATATTGACCCACCTTCATAAACAATAAAATTTCAAAAGGAGAAGATATTTTCGTGTTAGTGCAGACAGAAACATTTTTCGACAAAAAGGCCTGGGTGTTCTTACTAAAGTACCTATCCAATTACTCAGTCTTATAGGTTTGTTATATTATTTCTTTATATATTTTGAATTTACATATATGCTTTTTGTTTTTTTGGTTGAAATTCAAATAATTTTTTTTTCTCGTGATAATATTAAAAATGGATTCCATTATTTTAAGGTAAAATAAAAAATTTCTGATAGTAGGCAGATTTAAATATTTTATTTATCCTGCTGAAATGCTTTGCATGATTTGTAATTATTGTACAGCCTTTCGACAGTAGCATATGTACAGTTTTATAGTTTTGCGTATAAATTATATGCAAAGTTGTAAGAAAATAATTATTTTTTGGCCGTAAAACTGATTTTGAAGTGCTTATTCAATCCACTCTCTCAGTAATCAGTAAAACCCTCTGAGCATTTCATTAATTATTATGTACTTTGAAATCAAAAAAAACAAAACAAAAAACCTTTCCTGGAAACTCTTTAACTTCCCATTTCACCGTTCTGTCATTCAAAAGTGTTCTTTTTATTTTACTTGTTGTGGCAGGTTGACATTTCATATTGCTATGATATGTCAGTAATGTAATATTTCTTCTGAATTTAATGAACATTTTTCAATGCTTTCCACTTCAGTAGGATTGTTTAAAATCTTTTAAAATCGGCTTTATTTTTGCCATATTAATAGCTGCAAAAGAATAATCCATCAATTTATGATTTTGCAATTCTTTTAATAAATAATTTTTTTTCTTTGACCCGGCGATTTCTGGGTTAACTGTAAAAAAAATAAAAATGTATACATACAGTTAAATCTCTCTTATACGAGTAGGTGGGTAAGTATTATATGGCGTTTTCAATTGGCAATGTCCCAATTGTACATTTTTTTTCGATTCTGAAAAATTTGAAGTTTGTTGTGACTGTATTAGTATTTGAAGCAATCATACTTTACAGTTCGCACAATTTTATTTAAATCTTTTTTTAAATCTTTGAATGTGTGAGTGATTCTGTTTTTGCTTCTGATTTCAAATCCAGAAGAGAAATTCTCCTCTTTTCAGAATCAGAACTGTCACTTTTACCCAATTGAAAGCATTCACAATGCCAATTGAAAACGCCATATGTACATCGTTACATCGAGGGATAAAAGTCATATCTAAGTATTTATTGCTTCAATTAATTTTCGGTTGCACCAAACAATTTTATTTCTGAAAGCCATTTAAACAAATCAATAAAGTTAAATGTCATTTTCTTCCAGATAAATTAAAAAGCCAGTTTTAACGAAAATACACCATCGTACTTAGTTCTTATTGAACAGAGTCTCAACACTCCGAGCATACTCTTAACAATCTCTGTTCTGAGTGTTCCGATTTATTTAACAAACATGGTTTAGTGTGCTGTCACTTTTTTTTATTTGTCATTCACAGTTGTCATTTTCCGTGTTCAGCTTTTGAACTCCATCTGCTCTATCCTTTTATTCTGAGCTCATAGAACGCGCTCTAAGCATGCTCAGAACATTTTTAGAGCGAAAAAAGAAACACAAAATTGAAGCTCTGAACGCTCTGAGCTACAAAAGAAACACGATTCTTTTTTTTGACAGTTCTGGCTCTGCTCTGAACTAATAAAGAAAAACACCTACTAATGTATCACATGGATTTGACATTTTGTTAATGCACTGTAAAGGTAGAACTATAATAATCGTCGAACGTCAGCTGAAGTGGTCGTAAGAAACGAAGCGAATACGAGGAATACGTATGACACGCCCATTATTGCGATTGGGTGCCTTTCGTTAAGCTTTGTTAACTTTCACTATCGATAGCAAGAGCGCTCATCGACCGCTCCTGCGAAAGTGAATTGACAGATAGATACAAAAATCGAAATGGTGGAAGCACGTAATATGGCTGACTTCTCCATTTGAGTGTTTGGAAAGCTTCCTACCACGTCCGACTATTATAGTTCTACCTTAACACCTTGCGGAATGGCTTTTCAGTAAAGTTTGACATCTCTCATTTTGTTTTCTCCCTTGAACTTTTGAAACTTTTACGTTCAGTTTTTAAAACAAAAACAGATTATTATAGATACAGGAATGGTTCACAAACAGTAAAGGAAAAAATTGATCAGGTAAATAAAATTTGTCAGCATTTTAGCAAAAACTAGTTTTAGTAGATTTTGTTGCAATATTTGACGTTATTAATATTTTTTTGGCTTTTAACGTATTATATCTTCGATTCTAATGTTCCATTGCACCATTATCCAAAAGGCTTTTAAATTTTGAAATAGCGTATTTTAAGATTTGAAATCCTGTTAAATTGTTAAAAGCGTTTGTTGCAACCGGCCATAAGACTTAATGTCGTATAATACTTTTACTTGCGTGTATAAAATTAAATTCAAGGTTCGCTACCAGCGAGTGAACATTAAACATTTCTATAAATTTGAGATATCCGAAAAAGAGAGACTCAACTATTAATCACAGCTTCAATTAGCTCAAATATATTACCTACATATATGGTTAATTTATAAAACGTGTCATTCAAAAATACGTCAAAATTAACATTTCCCTGATCCATCGTATCAGTTTCGGATATTTAAAGACACATAACAGAATTTAAAAAAAAAAATCTACTTACTATTATTTCGGCTCATTAGACCATACAAAAATTACCAATATATATAAATGTACCTACCTACATTAAAGGTAATTTATTTTACCATTTTCTACCTCAAAGTCAATAATATTAATGATTTTTTTATATATAACGATAATGATTGGTTGAGGGCAAAAATGTTGCTTTAACAAAAAAATTATTAAGCTTTATAGTGGTCACAACCGCATATACCACCTTTCATTCAAATGAACTGGAAAATTACATTTTGATTTGGTCATTCTCAGGGATGTACTATACATAATATATAAATATGCTTTTGAGTTTATTATGAAATAATGAGCATTTCAGTCAGGAGCGAACGTAGCGTAGGTATTTAGCGCGATGGCAACCATAAATGTTGAGTGGCATTGAAATGAGGTTATGAGTTTTTTTTTATTATTTTTTTTTTTGGCATTTAGCCATCATTCCTCGAAAACTAAAATACCGAGGGTAAAATGACATGAGTTTTTTTTTTTGGCATGTACCTACACAAAGTGAAAAGAATTCAAAAACCAACACAAAAAGGGTTACAATATGTTCAGTAGCGAACCACTTTAAAGCTCATGTCGACCAATACGATGACGACTACGTTGAGAAGGTCTTGCTGGGTAAAATGGTTGGAATGTGAAAATAAATTTAGAAAGGGCAACCAAACGGTTTGTCAAATAAGTTTAGTTGAGTAAAGTAGAGGGTTGTTTATTTACAGTATATCACCTTGTTTTCATTATTTAAACTGAAACTAATATGCAGTCAAATTTATCGTTTGAAAGTTAAGAAATTTTGAGAATTCGATTTTATTTTCAATTGGACTGACGCCTACGTGTGACGTCATTAGATGATATTAAAAAATATCTAAATAGGTGTTGGGAAATAACTTAAAAATTCAGTTAAAAAAATTCTGCCTTACAATTTTTTTCTTTTCAAAAAATCCGTTTTTATTTTACATTTTTGAAATTTTTTATTCAGTTCTGAAGTATTTTAACTGAATTCCCAGAATTTTACGATTTTAACGATGTCATACCCCATATTGTGGATTAATTTAAACTGGCATTGGAAAAGTGTATTTTCCCAGAAATTTGTATGCTTTAATATTATTTCCTGGAAAAGTTACATATGAATATTTTAAGTTATTTAACCTTAATCATAAAAACATTTTTTAAATTTCAATTCATCAAAATTTTTACAACATCTGCATGGGATTGATAGTATTAATGTAGGTACCTGGCGTGATTACACTTTACATATTTTAACTGATGGATAGACTTTTCTGAGTATCGTATTTACATATACATACAAGTGGGTGATATACAGGGTGACTTTGCCTAAAGTGTGACAAATAGCCAGGGATCGTTTATTGAACCAACTTACTTAAGGTGGCGCTACAGTCCAGGTCGGACCAGGGCTTCACACAACATGCCTCTTAATCCAGCTCGGTCCCTAGCAGTGTCACACGCCAACTTGAGTTGTGGTCTTCCTCTACTGTGGGGTAACTCGGGAAGACTTTTTGGGCCGGAGCGTTGGGGTCCATTCACTCTACATGCAGACGGGACCAACAATCACCCGAAGAAATTTTCTCTCAAAGCATCCCGAAGCGTTCTCATCTACCTTTGACAAATTCCATGCCTCTGCGCCATATATAAGAACCAGGATGATAAGGGTGTTATAAAGGGACACTTTAGTTTCTCGAGAGAGGACTTTGCTAGTCAATTGTCTTCTTCGATGTCGTTGTTTGAATTCATAGCGGTGCCTAGGTATACAAAGTTCTTAACTACCTCAAAGTTATAGCTGTCTATTGTGAAGTTCGGTCCAAGACTTCGCGTCGGTTTTGGGTGTCCTTTTTCGATGACAGCATATACTTGGTCTTGCCCTCATTGAAAACTAAACCCATCTTCTTCGCTTCCGTCTCAATGCTTATAAACACGCTCTGTTCTTCCAATTATGTCAATATCGTCGGCATACCCCAGTGATTGGATGGATCTTTGACGTGGGAGTTTTTGCACTATTATTTCCAGAACGATGTTGAAGAAGTCGCCTTGTCTAAAACCTTTTTTGACATCGAATGTATCGGTGAGATCTTTTCCGACCCTGATGGAGCAGCGTGCGTTCTCCATCGTCATCCTACACAATCGGACAAGTTTGATAGGGATGCCAAAACTAGTCATACGCGGCCTTAAAATCGATAATAAGATGGAAGGTATCGATTTGAAGTTCCTGGGTTTTTTCCAAGATCTACCGTAGAGTGAAAATTTGATAAGGACCTGTCAGGTTTTTGACGAATGGTTTCAGACGCTCACACAACACGGCAGAGAGGATCTGCGATGTTAAGACGACTGAGGACTACTAATGCTGCGGTTCCATTCATCGGGCATGGTTTTTTCTGACCATATTTTGCAGATGAGCTGGTGCATACTTCTGACCAGGTCATCGCCTGCCACTTTAAACAATTCGGTAGTGACTAGTGAGGTCATCAGCTCCAGCAGCTTTGTTGGACTTTAGCTTGGATACTGCTATCTTCACTTCATTTAGGTTGGGTTGGCGGTTTTGTTGGTAGATTGAACCAAGCTAAGTTCTTTTTTCAATATGGTAAGAGGGCCAATTATATAAAATTTATTAAATTAAAAATTCTAAAAAACAACGCAACACATGCAATTTCTTTGTCTTGTTTAATGTTTTCTTGAAGCCTAATCTCTATCATTTTATTTGCTTCTTTAAATCAAGTTATTTAAGCAAATAATTTAGAAAAGTTATTTTCCAAAAACAGAATTTTGAAAAATAAAATTAATTTTCCTGACAAAAGTATGTTAAATAAAAAAAAAATTAATGTACAAAAAATTTTACTTATTCAAAATTTTGAATTTGAAAACTAATTTTGAAGTTTTGGCTTAAAAAATACCATAACACGGCATTAAATGTGCTGTGATGAAAATGCTTTTCCTCAACTAAACTGGAAAAATAAAACCCCTTTCCCATATGATTTTATTTGTCTCAATCAAACATGCACGTCCTAGTCTTTTGTCACAACTATTGCAAATCACCCTGTATACAAAAATTAAGCCTCCCCCGAAATCGGTTTTTATTTACATGAAGTGGAAAATACATTTTTATGATGCCTCAATATTGTAAGAGCTATTTTTTGTATTGGAAAACTTTTTATTCTTGAATTTCCAAATAACAATTAAAAAAAAAACGGGATTGAAAAATTCTTTTCAAATTCAGCAAATTTTTTTGATGAAGTTAATTCTTTCATCATATTAATAAATTTGAGTTAACAATTTGTTCATGTGGCAAGTTTCGCTTAAGCTTTTTTTCGCTCCAAAAATCCCTTTCGTACGAAATATATACACAAACAATTTTAAAAACCTTAAAATAAAAACAGACTCTTATACCAATTTTCCCCAAAAAAAAGACTCTTTAAAAGGATCCAAGTAAACTGTGAAACATATCCACAGATTATAACCCCATCATCGTTTTGTTCTGAATATACACCACAGTCTCCCCTTTAAACGTGTGCTTCTTGTAACATTTCTTTATGAGTCTCTCCATACCGATATCAAGTTTTTTTTTTAAAGTTTAAATCGGCCAAAAATTTTAGAACATGTGCATTTGTCCTTCAGCTAAATTCTGGTATACCTTATACCTACTTGCCTCGAAAATGTAACGTAGATAAGGTACACACAAGAACACGTTCAAGAAAAGTACCCTTTTCCTGTTTATCATGGGATGGAGCAAGAGCATCTAAAATATCCTCAAAATGCTATTCACCTGCATGTCGTCATCGTCATTATATCTACCCCAAACTTAAAATAACATTTTTTGTGTCTTTGCTTTTAGGTGCTAGTAGAAATATAGCAGGGTACTGAGGAGATGTAAAAAAAAAAAATTAGAAAGAATCCTCCCACCTCTTTGACATGAATCTATTTTTCCTGCTCATAGTTTATCTCTTTTTTTTTTGTTGTTGCCAGGGCGACATTAATACCAAAGGTGTTTTTTAAAGTTTTTGTTTTTATCTGTATTTTTGTATTTTTAAATGCAGCTTCATGAGCGAGTTTATACAAATTTTAATCAAAGCACACCTATATCAACTACGAGTTATTTAGACTTTAGTTTGGAACAAATTTTGAAGGGTATTTTGAATTTAAGATTTGAGTAGTACGAGTAGATGCAAATTATTTATGTAAACATCTTATGGGAAGAGGTTACCACGATTTATTATTTGGTGAAGTGTTCAATTATAACACTTCACCTTTCTTCCAAGGACTAAACAACTTATATTGGAAGTCGAAATTAGGGCTGGCAACGAGAAGAGAGTAACTTTAAAACATCCAAGACGAAAACCTGCTAATAGTTTTGCCGAGAGAATTGGTGGTCTTGTCAGCAAAGAAAGTCATTGAAAAAATTGTCATTTAAAAGTAGGCTTAATAGTAAATAGCTTCTAAGCTAACCTTTTTTCCCTTTATCGAGGCAAGCTTACAAATTGTCGACTTGTCTCGTCTCGTGGCCAGACTCAGCCAAAATTATTTAGAATAAAAGTCAGGAAAATAAGACCAAAAAAAAACTGAATTTTGTAGTTTTTTTTTTTTCAAAAATTTCAAAAAACTTTTAACTTTCTTAGAAAAAAAAAATCGGCCACTTGAGAACAAAAAAATAAAGTGAATTCATAGAAAAAAGAATTACATGTTTGAAATCATAAAAGGTGTTTACAGGTATTGAACTTAAAGTTGGCAACACTTTTTTAGCTGGCAGCTGTTGAGTGATGAAAGATGACTGACTCCTGAACAATGCTGCCAAACTGTGCAAATTTATCCCGATCGCGATGTTCCTGGGAACATCTTTTTAGTAATAAAGCTCACTTTTGGTTGAATGGCTACGTCAATAAACAAAACTGCCGTAATTGGAATGAAGTTAATCCTCAAATGTATGTTGAGACACCGTTGCATACAGAAAAATTGTTAGTTTGGTGTGCTTTATGGGCTGGTGGAGTCAAGATGCGGGCCAGAACTTTACACTCAATGGTGACCTCTAAAGAGCCATTATTACTGACTTTTTCGTTCCTCAATTGAAAAACCTTGACGTGCAGAAGCTGTGGTTTCAACAAGACGGGGCAACATGTCACACAGCTCGAGCCACAATTGATTTATTGGAGGAAACGCTCGGTAGTCGCCACGTTTCGGACCCGTGAATTGGTCTCCAAGATCGTGCCGTTAGACTAATTTTTGTGGGGATATGTGAAGTCACTAGTCTACGAAACCATCGACCACTTGGACGACAACATACGTCGCGTTATGGGCGTTATACGGCCACAAATGTTGGAAAATTGGACCTCTAGATGTACATCCGTGGCAGTCATATGTCAGAAGTCATTTTTAAATTATAATTCAAAAAGATTATCTTTCGAATAAAGTCAACTCCATGTCAATTTGTTTTATTCCATTTCAATGTTCTACACCTCCAAAAATACCCATTATATTCTCATTTTTAATCTCTATACATATTATGTATCTACTTTACACAAACTGAACAGTTTGCAATAAAAAAAAATAAAGAAACATGGAAATAAAATCAGTTTCTTTATGCAAAATTGAGTGCATATAATATTAAATATAAAAGAGAATAACTTAATCCTAAGAAAAGGAAAAAGCTTAAATCATTTCTATTTTTAAACTTTTATAAGAGGATTAATTATCCTTTTTGTTTGTTCAGAGTTAAAAATTATAACACGAATATTTTAAGCTGATGTTGAAGAAAAGGACATACAAAATTAATTTTTAAGAATAATATTATCAGTTTATTAGAAAAGAATGTTTTTTTTTTATCGAAACATAAGTTCTAGATAGCAGAAAAGGTGATAGAATATTAATACGATTGAAGATATAGAAATATATGGATGGAGAAGAAATTGCAACGAGTGAAATATTAATCAATATTTTTTTTTCTTTTTGATTAAAAATAAAAGCCATTGTTTGATTTATTTCATGCGAAGTTGAAAAAAATATAAATATTTAACCACAACTGGCTTATGAAATGAAACTAATGATTCTGTGAGCGATTCAGTTTCGACTTGGTTGTTTGGACAAATTTTTTTTTGTTTTTTTTTCCGATTTTTTTTCAGCCATTTTTTTCATTTGAACTTTTTTCGAAAAACAATTTCTTCACAAATTTTTTTTAACAAGTTTTATTTTCGCGTTTCAAAAAAACTTCCACTTGGAGAAGAATTGGGTTTCCCCGACGATATTCTTTTGACAATTTTATTTCTGATTTGATAGCGTCTCAAAAACATTTACACTTGGTTGTCTCCTCCGTCAATTGTTCCTACAATTTATTTTTCGACATTATTTTTTACCGGCATTTTTTTTTTCTAAATTCTTTCCGAAAAGTTCTTTGGTGACCCCCAAAGTACTGTTAGTCAAAAAAAATGTTTATAATGGAAATGGTTCCGGCCTGGCGACTAAGCCCTAAAAACTTGTCAAAATAAATTAAAAAAAAAAAAAACGATTGTCACAAAAAAAAACAATGGAATTTTTTTTCTGCAACGAGAATAAAAATTTTTCTTAAAATAAATTAAATTTTTTTTTTTTAATTTTCTTCCTCCAAAAAAAATATTGTTAAAAATATGTAGAAAAAAAACTCTATTCGTGATTTATTCCTGCAATTCTACCAGCTTTAAATGATTCAAATAATTTTTTGTTTTAATGGTATAATGCGTTTTTTTGCAGAAATGACGAAATAATTTTTTTTTTTCAAACATATATGCAATAAATGTTTCTTCCTCTCTTATTTAGTCAAACAATTCACTAATGCAGCAACCTAATCTGTGGTATGGATCAATTCCAAAAAAATTTATTGGAGCTGCCAGTTATAAACGCTTCTACTAAAAGCGAAGGATAAAGATTTATTCCATAGGTCATCCCTTTGATAGCACCAATTGGCAAATGTGAACTAAAAAAAAAAACCTAAAGTCTCATTTGTCATGACCTAAAACATTTGTATCCTCAACAAAACTCATTCATCTGGAGAATACTTCAAACGAAAAAAAAAAAAAACGATAAACGCAAAAGTGAAACATTATAACCACCTGCTCAAATAAATCACGAAATAAATTCGTTCATTCATTGCAATTCACTGATTTCCTCATCTGTGTCTTGTGAGTCGGAGTCGGCTATAAGCGGAACCGTTTCTGTGGCAAATTCCCAAATCGAAATGCTTCGAGTTTCCGCCTGCGATATCGAAAAATATAAAATGAAGCCTCGAACCGCATTCCCGTCACCGTCGTCGTCGCTCGTCTTCGTTCTTCCCAAAATGAAACCATAAACGTATACAGAAAGCATCCAGAACAAATCGTGCAATGAATTTGTAAAACAGAAATATAAGAAGAAAAAAAAAAATCCATCAAGTGATTAATAAAAATCGGTTGCCATATACATTCATTTGCTCTAACGCGTGTACTGACTCAAACCTCAAACAAACATCATGTGTTCGTTTGAATTCCTCTCGCTGAACTTATATCCGCATAAATATCTTCACTTCTTCAGCGGGATAAAAAAAAACTAAAGCGAATGGAAAAGAGCATTTTGATGAAAGTCCCAGCCCAAAGTTAATATTCATAGCTCCCTAACGGGGTCCCTTGTATTAATTTTTTTTTCTTTGTACAAATGAAAAAAACGATGGAGCATCCAACATCGCATCAGCATCATCAGCGGAAGCAAACATCATGTATGAAACATTAATTTTGATACGTTCGCTTAGCTTGTATATTTTTTGGATTCGAATGAACGCATGTGTCTGCCATTCCCATATAATCCGCATAACATCGCATCGCCATCCCTTTGGGGCATTTCTCAGTCGGATAGAGGAGAGACACTCCAGCTTCCAGCTTCCAGCTCCACATCCACACCAACTTCGACAGCCATTTCTGCCATTTGATATTTATATGCGAATGCGTGGGGATTTAGTAGGTTTGTATATCTGTGAAATTGAAATAATCTGCTGCTTGTTGATCTTCTTTTTTTTGGAATTATCTAAAGTGAATTGAATGAGTAGAGGAGTAGGTACTTTACGAATTGCGAGCATATGTGCTGGGGGTAAGGCTATATCTTGGAAATTGATTTAAAGGATTTTTTCAAAATGCATCTGAAGCTACTACTGCTACTGCTGCTGCTGCTGTTACTAAACTATGCTAAGCTTCATTGAAATGTGAGGAGGAATTGTGCTTGGTTGATTTTCCTTTCGCAAAACGCCAATGAGTTTTTATGAAGAATATGGAACTCATTCTTCTTTGGTGTAACATAATATTTTATCTAAAACCCGATGGTGCATCTTTTTTAATTAGAATATCTTGTAAAGCTATTGGATTGATTGTATAATTCCAGATGAATTACTGTGATTGATAACGGAAACATCTTTAGAAAACCCCGGTGGACAGGCGCGTCAATCTTTAGTATTTCTCTCTATTCTATTGCTATTTGTATGGACATTGCCCATAATAGGTACATACGCTTTAAGGAATGCACATCAGTTTAATTTTGAGTCCAACTTGTCACGTAAAATTTTTACTATTTAACTTTTTGAGTGAAATTATTTCTGTTTTCCTTTTTGAGAGAAATTGTTTCTATTTCACTTTTTTAATGAATTTATTTCAATTTTACCTTTTGAGTGAAATTATTACTAGTTCACTTTTTTTCATGGTTTTGGTTTTTCTGGTTCAATAATCAAAAATGGTTAAGCTTCTCACATTCCAATGTTCTTTGATTTAAAAATTGTTTCAAAAATACTCTTTTAAAATGTGTAGGGAGTCATTTCGAAATATTCACCTTTTTGTTTCTTTTTAACTTACTTGCCTAACTTTGAAAAATTTAAATTTGGTTTTTTAAAATTTTCTATACGCCAATTTTTAAATATTTTAAATTAGTTTTTGAAAAATTGTTCTTCGAAATTTGTTTTAATTTGAAAAAAATTGAAAATTATAATTATGAAAGTAATTATCCAAAAAATATGTAGGAAAAATATTTAATAAAAAAAAAAATGTTACTGGAAAAATTGGTTAAAATGAAAATTATACAAAAATCGCCAAAAAAAAAATAAAGAAAATTTGTTGAAAAAAAATGTATCAATAAAAATTCTGTCATGTTATGTTGGGCCAAATATTAAAAAGTCTCACAAAAGTCGGCGTTTTTTAAAAGCTTCGATCGAAATAAATTTGTTATAAAAGCATATAAATATCTAGTAGGTATTATTTTTCAAAAAGAAAATGTTGCTATGAATTATTTTAATTTTATTTGAAAAAAACAAAACTAAATTGAATAACCCGAATTAGAATATTTATTTCACATTCAGAATAAAAAAAAAACTCTTGAATTTTTAATGTTTGGCATTAAAAAATACCCAAATATTTTTATCCACTAAAGCCGACTTCTTTTTATCTTTTTTTTTTATTCCCCATGACCTTTGCCATCATAACGATTTGAATGTCAGTGCTTCTGATGATAAAAGACAAAAAAAAAGTATTCCGGTTGACGTTCATTTTTATCCTTGAAAAGAAACTAAATCAACATTTTTGTAGTTTTTGTTTTTGCTTTATTCCAAATTATTCTCGTCCTGAAACCTGAATTGAATTCCCTTTTATACATTCTATATACACATCAACTATATCAAGGATATTTCCAACAGTTTCAGCATTGACGCAATTTGTATGAGTTTTGAAATTCTCTTAAAGTTTGTTTGGCTCACAGGAATTTTTGTTCTTCGTTTTGTATATTTTTCTTCCATCTGTGTAATTATTCACTTAAAAAATTTGTATACTTGTGATTTCTACTTTTGCACTCGTCGTTCTCATTTAAATTATGTGGGTCGTGTAGATGATATTATAATAGATCTAAATAAATATACAACATCAGTAAATTTGTCTCCTACAATATTGCACGCAATCGCCATGTTTTTAAAAACTCAAAGGGACTGGGTAAATGTAATTTATGCATAAGGGATAGAAAAAATTAAAAAGGATATGTGGGCAGAAAACTATTTAAAGATTATGCCCATTGCCCAGGCCCACACACATTTTATTCGCCATTTAAAAATCTATTAAAAATAACTCAAACAGCACTCTCTGATTTAAATTCTTTTTTTAGAATTTAGTTATTTATTTTTGTTTATAGCACTTTGTAATATACAAGACAGTGAGCTGTACTTCATTCCATTATACGATAGCTTTTTTGAAAAACAGCTCGAAAACACCAATTTTGAGGTGTGTTTTGTGAAAACAAGTACGTAGAATGAAAAAGTAAAATTAAAATTAAAAGGAAATCTAATTTGCAAAAATATTTACGAAAAAAAACAAGTTGAGGTCATTTGTAGGCTTTACTTAATCCGAAAATCGAAAATAGCATTTTTTTTAAATACAGAACATTGACTCACCCTTTTTTTATTCATATCATCTGAAAAAAAAAAGAAAAAGATATAAATTTATTTTAATTAAATACATGACTGGATTTTCTTTTTTCTTTCTAAAATCAAATTTTGAAATCAATTTTAATTTTAAATAAAATTATAACAAAATCAAAAATATTGGAAAATTTTTAAGTATTTTGGTACTCAAGTACAATTACCACGTATTTAAAAATTTTAAGTACCAGCACTATTCTTTTGTACTTATGCTGTTACTCATAATTCCTCAAGGGCATTACAAAAAATTTACTTATTATTTTAGTACTTTTTTTATTAAATTCTTTTAGCTTTAATAATTCCCAAGTACTTTTTAAGCCCTTGAGTCCTTTAATTTTTTTTACTTGTTTTAATTAATTTTCAAGTATTTCAAGTATTTTCAAGAAATTAAAAAAAAGTACTTTCCAATAGTACATTTTTTTCCAAGTATTGCAAGTAGTATAAGCACAAAGGAATTGTACTCGTACTTAAAATTTTTAAGTACATGGAACTGTTCCTTTTTTTAAATTCATCCGATTTGTTAGAGCAGTTTTTGAGATAAAATAAAAGTTTTAAGTGTTAACGGTTTTAAGTTTGATTTTCCTCATGTTTGTCAAGTGGCAGGTACCGTTATTTTAGAGCTAAAAATAAAAATTAAATTTGTCCTCAATGAAATCACTAAGAACCTTAAGTCCAAAGTTTGAAGACAGGCAGAATTGCGGGTACGGGTACCTCTGTTAAATATCTCGAGCTGTTGTACCTACTAGGTAAATTATTTCAAAAAATTTGGATATCAAGTTTTACGAAAAACGTCGTTCGGTTTGGGTAGGTAATGCTAAGATTTTAATTTGGGGTTCAATTTTTGTTTTTGACCAAAACAACTGAAAACAGTCAATCATAGTTTCCTCGATTGACCTTTCAAACAAAAAAAAAACATAATACAAACCAGGTTCTAAAATATCTACTCTTGTGTATGTCACTATTATGTCCTTGATGTGTACCTTAAAAAATTCTCGCGTGCTTAGACGATAAAAATACCTATGCGCTATGTACATTACAAATTCATTTTAAACCCTATGTATACTCGTATGTGTCCTACTACTCCATTTTCTACCTGGATTTTCATGGTGTATTTTAAACTTCCATTTGTTAGCATAGTACCTATATGAAGGTTGTTTGTATTTGTAGAGTGGATAACAAGAATTATTAAGCACGAAACGTCATAATCTAACGATGATGATGACGAGCACGATTACGACGACGACGATAACTGTGACTAGGCCATGGTTTTGCTATATGAAAATCCTTTCCGTTTTCAACAACGCGCGATTTCTATTCCAGTTTAAATTTACAAAAAAAAAAAAAAAAAAATAGAATTGCAACCTAGTGTTGCAAAAGGATTTGCAATCTTTTCATCGTAGGTATACAAGTGTGATCTTCCTGATGTTTGTCAAGTGGACATAAACTATATCTAACGGAAACTATATGTATAACTAGTGTCGCTTTTTGGTTTGTTCTATAGGATAAGTATTGGATTCGAAGGTTTCTATGGGTTGAATGATGGAGTGAAAAGTTCAAAAATCGATTTGAGCCTATGTTAGGGATGCTTCTTCTTAATTAACAAACTCAAAACTGAAAACGTTCCACTACTTCTTTTAAATCTTTTTTTTTTAAATAAAAATGGTGAGCGAAAAATTCAAAATTTCACACAAAAAAAAAAAATTCACTTCAAGTAAATTCTTTGCAGAGATGAACTAGGGTTAACAATTGTTAATTTCACTAGTGAAATAGATTTAAATAAATCCTAAATACGTTACACAAGATTTTTTCCGTTTTTAATTTTGATAAGTGAAAATTCTAAATTTCACATCAAAAAAAGTTCACTGTCAAAGGGGAAATGAAAAAATAAATTTCCACTGACAAAATAATGACGTTGATCCGGGAACAAGAACTAGAAATTCCTGTTTAAACGTCCGTTCAAAGGTATTTCTTTCAGTTTTTGAACAGTTCTAGTATAACCAAGTGAAATGATTATCGTTTTCAACTATAACGTTAAATGAAGATTAAAATATGTTCCACAAAACTTTTTCATGTGGATTTTAGTCTGGACGCTGTGTGGAAAATTTTAAAATTATCAAGAAATAACTTTGTTTTTTTTTTCCAAAATTACAGTGAAATTTCACACCATAAAGGGGAAATAAAAAATAAAATATTTTCACTTTCATTCCATTTTTTTTTTTCTAGATGAAAATCAAAAATTTGTAAGCGAATAATATTTTTCACCAACACAAAAATGAAATTAATGTAATTTTTTGCCATTAGAGCAAGTGTGCACAACCTATTCATAAACCCTGAATTTTTTATTTTATTTTCAAAAAAAAAAAAACACTTTAGAGTGCACACAATTGTGAAACATGCTGATAGTTATGAACAGAATAATTGCACTCAGTTCCACAATCGGTGTTGGGTGTTGTGTGCGCTATCCAGCGTGTGCCCTCATTTTGATTTTTCTGGTGTAGTCCTTCTATACTACTGTACATATCTCTTTCTTTTGCTTGCCCATCATCAGGACAACTCTCTGGCCATTTGGCGTTAAAGTTTAATCCTTATTTTTTTTTTCTCTTGTTGCCTTTGTTAGTCGTTGTTGGTTGCGCGAATTTATCCTAGATCCAAGCGTGTTCTAGTTTTGTGTGAGCCATATCCCCATCATCATCAAAGCTATGCCAAGTCCTATAATGGATTTGATTGTTCTTTTTTCGGTTCAGGGTCCCTTCGTAGAATTTTTTTGCAGGACTAAGCGAGACACAGATGGATGTAGAGTGGAGAGGAGAGGGAGAGAGAGAGGGTAAAAAAGAGGAAATTAGACTATAAAGCTCAATTCATGGGAAATGAAAATTGTTTTCTATTCCCTCGGTGATTGTGATTTCCTACAAGTTGATGGGGAATAACTGGGAACTGGGATTCTACTGGGTCGTTGGTATATAGATTTTTTTCTTTTTTACGATCATTATTCTGTGAACAGGAAGCACACCAGCTACAATTTCTATCATCCTTTTTTTTCTCCCTCTCTCTCTCTCGCTCTCTGGAATATCTCAAAAATTTGATTGACGACTTGCAGGTTCCACAATCTGTTTCTATAGGGATATGACGATGGAAACCCAAGGATACATCAAAACACACATACAAATTGTGGGTTTGAAAACGCGCGGGTTTTCATTTGCTCTCCTTTCCTAAACTTTTTATTTTTCTTTTTTTGTATTTTTGAAAATGAAATGAGAAATTTTGGAAGCGAATTTTCATTTTTGCTCCTATGTGAGTATATCCTTATTTTTCTTTTAATATTTTTGGATTGAGAAGTATTTATTTGTCTGTGTGTGTGTGTTTGTTTATACATTCTGTGTGACAACGTTGACGACGGCAACAACAACGACGATGACGACAACGGATACGGAAAGATAAATGGTTTTTGATTTGTCGTTGGGATTGAAATGATAGATGTGGATGATTGTTTGAGCTTCGCATAGAAATTGATATGCCAGAGAGATAGAATATATAATCCGATTAGAAGAACATGTGAAATGATAAATGCCTATACAAATTTTGAACTTTTTGAATATAGAAGACATGAAGAGTAATGATCAATGTTTCTTTATCAGGAAAAATATTTTATTTAAACTTTTTTTTTTAAGTACATACATAGGTGGGAAATGAAATTATTTAAAAATTGAAGAATAAAAATTTAAATAAAATATATTCTCCGGGGAAAACCTACTTTAATTTTTTTTTTATTTTTCAAAATTAAGATGATTTATGTACCCAAATTAGGTAGGTATAGAATGTTGTATTCCAAAAACTTTTCGAGAGTTTTAATAAAAAAGTTTTGGATTCGTCAGAAAATCTAACTCGAGAAAAATCTTACTCAGAGCTTACATTACTTAGAGAGAGCTTATTTCTTAGAGGCACAGTTGAAAATTATTTTTTTTTTCAATTATAACGGTACTCGTTATATAACCGTTACTACAGAACCTAATTATCTCGAAAACGGTTGAAGATTTTATGTCAGATTTCCTTGGTAATTGAAAATATTTGGTCCCAAAATATTTAAAAAAAAACCGTTATTAACGGTATCTGTCATAGAACAGAGGTTTTGGCATGAACGATTTTTTGAATTTAAAAAAAACTGTGTCAATTTTTTTGATGTATATTATTAATCACTAAAATCTTGCATTCAAGTTTTTTTTTAATACTTAAAAAAATTATAGATACATAAAATTATTTTTATTTTAAGTTTTTATTTAAGTAGTATTTTTCAAAAATTCGTATACCTACTATTGTAATTTTTGAGAAAAATAGAATCAAAGTTAGAAAATGAAAATTTATATAAATTTAATTATTTTTTTTCATCACATCATCGATTTAAAAAAAAAAATTA
The DNA here is from genome assembly GCA_958431115.1 of Syrphus vitripennis. Lineage (NCBI taxonomy): Eukaryota > Metazoa > Arthropoda > Insecta > Diptera > Syrphidae > Syrphus > Syrphus vitripennis. Next base: position 103,748,865 of record OY288108.1, on the reverse strand, counting down.
TTTATCAATTATTATAAAAATTATTTATATTAAACTTAAAAAATAGTTACATTTTATTTCAACATTATGTTTTTTTTTTGATTCATAGAGCGTTTAAAATGCAATTTAGAACAATTTAATAGACCAAAGTCAATACTGAATAAATTTTACGATTGTTCTTACTTAAAACTTTAAAGGTGATTTAAAATAAATGTTTAATTAAGAAAAAATCTAGTCTAGTCTAGTCTATTTCTTTACTTTCAAACAAAAACAAACAAAAAAATTCTAGCCATTCAAATCTCTCTTAAAAAATCACTGTCCTTGGCTTGGAGATTATAAAATCTGATGCTGGAAGGAATCCAACAAAAATAACCAGCTTTGTGGTTGATGGGGTTTGCTTTGGTGAAACGTGTAAGAATTTTTTTTTTTTTTATTTACATAAAGAATTATAAATTTATATTTTATTTTTTATTTATTTTTGTTGGTAGATACACTTATTTGAATTTTCTGACAACTTAAAAGCAAATCTGTGTCCGTCTGTGAAAATTAAATATTTATGTAGGTAGGTATCTTCTCATCTATATACATTAAACGTATATAAATATATATTCCCCTTGGACAGGGTTTTTGAGCGGTTTAAAATTTATTTTGTATTCAATGACCATGACCGATATTAATAAAATAAGCAGAATATCAAGGATTTATCTTAAGAGAAACTCGTGAAGTGATTTTAATGTCTCTTTTTTGTTTTTTTTTTTTGATGGCAGGACTTAAAAGTTAAGGAGATTATAAAAAAATATGTTTTATTGCGATGTTATTTGTAGATAATGATGCGATTAAAAGTTTGACTTTTTTAGGGAGACAGGAATTAAGTACAAAAAGTATAATCAAACGAAAATGAATAATTTGAAGAAAATCAAAAAAAGTCAATTCAGGTAAATGAAAAATTACGATAACGTCAAAACCAATGAAGAATAAGGGGGAAATAACGAAATGGAAGAAACAAAGCAATGATTGAAAAAAAAGAAATGAAAATGAAGACAAGAAAACGACAAAAAAACAGAATATGAAGAGAACAGCATTATAGTCCGAAATACATTGTTGATTTAAAAATTTTGTCTATACAGCTGAAGACAGTATTTGGTTTGACAATTTTTTTTGCTCTTGTACCAAGACTCACGGTATAGCACCAGTGACGTCGGATGGAATTTGCTCGCCTTCACCAAGGTTGGACGGACGCCGACTGGGCTAGAGTTCTCTTCACTGATGTGACCAGGTTTTGTCTACGCTCACCAGATGGACGTAGCAGAGCGGGGAGAAGATCAGGTGAGAGATACTCTTCGGCAATAGTTGCCCTGTGGGAACATTTCTGGGGAGGTTCCATCACGGTGTGAGCAGGAATTTCTATTCACGGAAAAACTAAACTGTGTATCGTGGAAGGATCGTTAAACTCCAATTATTATATCAGCAACATTCTGGAGGAATATGTGATTCCGTTCGAAACATTTATTGGTGAAGAGGAAGAATTCTTGCTGATGTACGACAATGCTAGACCTCACGTTGCCAGGTGCGTTACGGACTACTTGGAAGAAGTTGAAATCGATGTGATGGTTTTTCCTGCCATGAGCCCGGACATTAATCCCATTGAACACGTTTAGGACCTGCTGATAAAAATGATAAGACAGCGGTCTGCCCTTCCCGAGGCACTCAGTGGGCTGAGATCTAATTTGGACGGCGCAACCCTAAAAAACATTCTTCAAGATATGCCAATGCGAATTGTAGCTTTGATAGATGTTAGGGGAGGCAATATCCACTACATATTTTTTATATGAATCACTTATGTTAAATGTTTATAAACAATACTGTATTTAAAAAAATGTATTAGAATGTATTAGAAATTATTGCGAAATTTAAATGTGCGCGTCACTTTTTTTGTAACTCAGTGTTTTTTTTTGTAACTTTTTTTCACAATTTATTTTTCTAAAAATTTAAAAATGGTTGCTTCCTGATAATTTTCATTTGGCAAACTTTTTTACGATTTTTTTGACAAAATTTAATTTTTTGATGAATTGTTTGTTTTAAGAAAATAAAATTTAACACGTAAAAAAAATCATAATAGCGCCTGCCTTGTGGCTAAAAGTGCCCTTGGTATTTAGTAAAAATAAAAGATACAAAAGTTTTCTAAGAAACTATAAAGGGTATCCAAAAAGACATAACGTATAGCCATGTGACATAACCAAAAATATGGAGATTTGACATTTTCATGACGAGATAATTTTAAATTTGACATATTCACGGCAAGACAGATTTCTATGAATATTTTTGAAATTCACTACAATTTAACGTTTGTATACTGTGCTTAACCATAACATCTAAAAAACATTTTCCACAATGTTGAGATATGTAGCAAAAATTTAAATTCTATAGAAATTCTATTCAATAAATGTCTGTTTTGAATATTCACTAGCATAAAACATCACATGCTGATTTCCTAGAATTTCTCTTTAGAAGAAACTTGTGTTGCTGAAGCAACATACATTTTGTTGCGTATAGGTATTAAGTTTACCAAAGGTGATGTGTTGCGTAAAGATACGTAGGAACAGGAAGAACAGATACAATGCTAAAAACGCATGACTTGCATATCTTAAAATCAATCAATTGTAACAGTTGTACACAGTAGGCAGTAGGATTCATAATTTGTTGTGACAACTGACAACCATTTTCGAGTATACCTACCTACACAAACTCTCAATTCCAAAAAAAAAAAATCAACAAATAGCAAAGCAAACCAAGCATAAAAAAATGAGTCAGTTTTAAGTCAGCTCGTGTTTCTGACGAAACGACACAAAAGAAGATTGTCAGAGTTGTCTGAAGCATCAAACAGTTTGTGACACGAAAAGCAGCATCTGGATATTTTGCTTCGTTGAGTTTCTCAAATTACCGACAGAGAGGCAGAACAAAAAAAAAACACAATTTGTAGTCTCTTTAGAGAAGACGTAGTAGCGGACGTCAGGACATCATCATGGTATTGGACATTAAATTTTTTTTTTGACATTTTTTTTTGTATAGTTGAAAGGTGTTCCTTTGAATTTAAATCTGAATTAATTATATGTTTCCTCGAATGCAAAGGGTGGGATGAACTTTTTGTAAAATAAAATCAGGATCTCTGGCTGGTTCGCTAATTTATTGGATATGTTCAGGCAAACGAATTAACTCTCATACCAGATGAAATAAAATATGGAAACCTACTGAAACTTAACTTCAAAAAAATTTATTTTTAAATAATTAATTAACCCCTCCTTTGAGTTAACATTACTGTGTACACGTCAAAGCAGTACTTGTATAAATAAAAAGTACAACTGGAGTTGCATATTCTTGCTCTTATGTTAAAAAAAAATTGTAGAATTAGCAAGACTATATGTCAGAAGGATCACTGATAGTAGTAGAGTTTTGCATCGCTATTACGTCACTGAAGTGATTCCAGCGCTCAAGTAACATTTTCATAAAAACACATTTTTCCCAACAGAGAAGAATATTGTACTACCTGAAAGATACACTCGACGCCTTACAAGCTGGATTCCGCACTGGATCTTCCAGTGTAGACCACATTAACGAACAGTGTATTGAATATCGAAATTACTTCGCCTGCTGTTGATAGACTTCGAAGAAGCGTTCGACAATGTCGAAGATTTTTAAAGAAATTTGAAATCAAAAAAGCGGTTACACAAGGCTTTATTCTGTCACCAATACTTTTTTGCTAGCGATTAATGATGTACTGAATTCAGCTGTGTAGGCGGAAATCGGAGGAATTTTGTGGATTCTGCAATCATACTTCACACACGGACAATGAGTAGCCTTCAAATGATAAAAAGGATAGAGAGAGATGGCAAGCGCTGGACTAAAGATCAATACGGCAAAAACAAAAAATATAGGCATTGTAACTTCCTCGTTTGTTCCACTAGAAAATTAAAAGCACAAAATGTTCAATATTTTAGATAGTACCCCTATTGATAGTGGAGCCGAATAAGCTGTTAACAGCCGAACCGGGAAAGGTAAAGCTGTCTTCAAAATGCTGTCAAAAATATGGAGAAACAATTCTATAAGCTTAAATACGAATCTGTGATTTTTTATGGGTGCAGCCGTTAAAAATATACAGAACCTTTTTTTTCGTAAATATATGCGTTACATTTAGAACATTTTCTGGCCCGACGCACGGTTGCTACAATGATGAACTTCTTTCGAAAACAGGTCATGGCTCACACGAAGAGGTAACGGGTTAACAGGTACTCGTACAATACGAGTCAAAAGACGTAATGGAACCCTGTCATGCAGTCTTTCAGACGAGTAGGCCGACTTGGAAGAACTTGGTGAAGAACGATCAAAGAAGAATCTGCACAGCTGCTGAAGAGCTGGACAGAGCTGAAATGCTCCAGGAACCGTAAACGATAGCTTGTAAGGAGTAGCGTAGTCCCTATGCCTCACAAGAGGAAACTCGCGGACATAAAAACGGTTATCATGAAAAAAAAAATTTCCCACGGAATTACTCCCATCTTCTACAATTGGAAATATTCCAACAATTTCTATTGGTTCCTTACAGTCTTGGATTTGGTCGATAAAAATGACTCCCCAAGTTCATGTTCGATGCCAATAAATTCCAAGAAAAAACAGAGACCACAATTCACGCCCTTAATTTTCGACGATGGGAAAATTCCAATATAAATTTGATCCGTTTAACTGAACCCTTCCTGTAATCTAAAACTCCAAAAAGTCGAAATTGGTCCATTGGCTGTATTTTCAGTTATTTAAACTTTAATTTTGTAAAATGTTTTATTTTTAATAATAAGAAAAGTTTTGCAACAAATTTTTTGTCATTTTTTCAACCTAAATCAAAATTAAAAGTCGTTCATTCATATTCATCCTTCAATCTCGCTTGACAGATCTCACATTCTATCCAAACGAACAACAATAAGAACAGAAAAAAAAAACCTCCATTTTTAGTTCAAAATCCATTTACTCCAATAAATAGTTCATACCTTATACGTTATATACGTTTCAGTTAAAGAACTCAAATACCAAAGAATTACATCTCTAAGGTAATTGCTTTCGCTTTTTCAATTATATTTTCTGCAGCAGTTGTTACACTTACTCCAAGAATTCTCTGTAACAATTCCCAAGTCCTGATTGTGATGAACGACGACGACATAGAAGTTTAAGGTAGATGCAATGCAACCGTTCTATAGTGCTTTTAGCAATTTCACAATGAGAAAGACAGTTGAATGTTAACTTAAATGGATGGTTCCTCATCGTCAGGTCTCATTCATTTATTTTTTTTTTTGCCATCCTTGAAAAAAAAGGAACGATTTTTATTTCCAGTTCATACGAGTGTAGATATGTAGGTATAGGTAGATACAATCTTTTATCTGAAGAGTATATTTTTCTGCTGAAATTACAACTCCTGCGCCATCAGGACCAAGAGAATTCTTCTGCGTGCATTGCATGTAAGCTACCTCACCTGATTATGTGGGTTGATTATACATGGGTTTTGAAAGTTGGGATAAGAAAAAATCCTTACAGACAGACGTAGATGATGATGATGATGATGATGATGATGATGAAAACTGAAAACTTTTCCAAATGTTGAAACACGAAGCAACACAAGAAAAAAAAAATCAACTTTTTAATTTTAACATTTTTCATTAAAGTTTCTCACTTTCCTACTATATGTAGAACCATGACGTAGGTTGGCATTATATACGAAAAAAAAAAAAATAAAAACTGCCAAGCATGTAGCTCTTTGATGATTTCAAGTGATTTCAATTAAGTTAAGGAGCACAAGGGCGTTGATTAAATGTAATTTTTACCACTCAGCACAAGAGTAGTATGTAGTTTCTTTTTTTTTTTTTTTTTGGATGCGCAGCAGCGAAGAAATGTATAATAATTGTAAATATCATGGCGATACGAATTTCGTAGAAAAAAGTGGTCATTTGCAATCGAGGTAACTTCAGAGGAAAATGATATTTCTTTAATAAATTTCAATTTTGTTTTTCGATACGTTTGTGCAATGTGCAGATGCACACGATTTTTGGAAAGGTATTTAATTGTGTGAAATAAATAATGAGTTTAAAATAAATTTATTTTTTGTTGTTGTTGTTTTGTTTTGCATTCAACTTCTTTTATGAAAAATAAAATAATTAATTAATTTAATTTATTTATTTATTGTTGATTCTGATGATGGCATTTGGTGCCGAGATATATTGATTTCATGGAATTAATTGGAGGGGAGTGTTCCTTTTTTGAAAGTTCTCAGTCGAACACCAAAACCTAGATGGTTTTATCTCTTCTGAGTGCGGAAAAAATTAAAAATAACTTAAATCTGGGTGGTAGAACTTTGAAATGGAATAAAACTGAGATGAATTTTAAAAATTGACATGAAATTAACTTTATTTGAAAGATAATCTTTTACCATTGTAATTTAATTATGATTTTTGCTATATGATACCATGGCTGGCTTGGACGTAATTTAATCTCGAGGTCCAATTTTCCAACATTTGTGGCCGTATATCGCCAATAACGCCGCGAATGTTGTCGTCCAAGTGGTTGGTCGTTTCGGGCTTATCGGCGTAGACTAGCAACTTCACATTGCCCACAAAAAATAGTCTGGCTTAGTTAAATCGCAGGATCTTGGAAACCACGGGTGCGAAACTTGGATGGGACTACCGAGCGTTTCCTTTAATAAATCAGTTGTGGCACGTGCTGTGGAACATGTTACGAGCGCCGCCGCGCCGTCTTGTTGAAACTACCGCTCCTGGACGTCATGGTTTTTCAATTGAGTCAGTAATCATGGCTCCTTAGAGGTCACCATTGACTGTAAAGTTCTGGCCCGCATCGTTACTCCACCAGCCCATAAAGCACACCAAACTTACAACTTTTCTGTATGCAACGGTGCCTCAACATACATTTGAGGATTATCTTCCAATTACGGCAGTTTTGTTAGTTGACGTAGCCATTCAACCAAAAGTGAGCTTTGTCACTAAACAAAATTCTCTTCCGAGGTGCATGATACGTATTTCGAACATAGGCAGTCAAACTAAACACATAGACAGCTAATAAAATGGTCGACAGTTAAAAGAGGGACTTTAGATCATATATACCTCTAAAAAAACACCCCTTATAAAAATTCTTCCAAATTTAGTATTGAAATCCATGTCTCTCAAAAACTAAGAAAGATAGAATCATTTGGTTTTCAGTAATTGATTATTTGCAATTCTGGGTTTCAAAAAGTAAAAAATATTTTAGCCGTCATTCGTCGACCAAATCACCGATTTAGCACAGGATTTCAAATTCGCTTACCTATACCAATTATTAAATTTAAACAAAAGGATCCGTTTAAGTTTCAATTTTAACTAACTCTGTTTTAACCTACAAATTAAATGTTGCATAACTAATTCCACAAGCTATTTTTTAGTCGTGAATGACACGAAACACGGTCTAATTGTTCCTTATATGTATTCAAATTTAATAAAGATAAAAAATTACAAATAGGTGTGCTATTTCTATGGCCACCATCACTGTATAATGAAATGAAGTTCAAGTCGGGACCTTTAAAGGAGAAGTTAAAATGCTGTTCTTTTTTTAAGAAATTTACAAAGTCCTGTCAAAATGAATTTTTTTCTAAATTTTTTTGCCTTTGTCCTTTTGACCAAACTCCATAGAAACATCGACTCCCACTTCTGTTAGTCTTAACTTTTGTGCGCTCTTTCGAAGCAGATAGGTACGTTTTTAAATTAGTTAATATAATTTTCTAACTCAAAGCTATACAGAGATAAAAAAAAATAAAAATATGTGACTATTTTTTTAAATTTATTTTTGCAGTTGGTAATTCTTTTAGAATTTTAAATCCATTTGTCAAAAACAAAAGTAAAGAAAATTAATTGAAAAAAAAAAAAAAAAATACCAAGAATTATTTTCTTTGTTCATGATGATGAACTTTTCTCAGAAGAAAAAAATCAATTGTGTTTTATATTCAAATGTTCTCTTATTTATTCCAATTTGATAACACTCAGCCAGCAGTTGGATTTTTATTTTTTTTTTCTCTCTCTCAAAACACGTGCTATAATTTAATACAATTCATTATCCTTCGTCATTGCTAAAATTTAAAAAATAAAATGTCCCTCATCAGTATTCTCTCTCTTAAAAAAAAATAGAAATAAAAGATAAGTTCAAACCCTCTTAACAAAGTAAATAACCAGAGATAAAAAAAGTGTTGTTTTTTTTTATTTAAATAAAACATAAACAAATAGAATATCTTTCAACTTCTTTTCCAATCAAATTCAAATTGATTAGAGTCCACCACACCATCACAATTTGACGCAACAAAACAAAAACGGATAACTCAATTTGTTTTAGCTGGAATCCATTCCGTCCTGTTTCCGGTGCAACTAGGCGAATAGAGATAATAGCAAAATGAAACAGTTTTTTTTCAATTCAACGTGAACAATATATATTGAATGAATGAATAAATGAATGAAAAGTATTTATTAACACAGCGAATCAATTAAATAAGGACATTTTATATTTTATATTTTTGTTTTTTTTTTTTTTGTGAAAAAAAAGAGTTGAGTTAGAATAAAAAGATTCCTATATTTTTTAAGAAAATTGGTTTTGAAATTTTTGAATGACATTCCACATTCACGCAGTGTTTCATTACGTCTTTCAAAAAATAAATATCACTTTTCTATAGGAACGCAGTGTGGTAACATGTAAATCAACTCTTTAAGTTAATGTTTGTTGAACCCCTACAATAATTTGTATTGCAACCCACAACACAACACAATACAACACATTCCAATACACAACTTCGTTTAGGTGACCCAATTGAATTGAAAATCCGTAGACAAAGCTCTCATTCGTGTCACAGGATTAATTGTCGACTATACACTGTCACAAATAATTACTGTCGACTTTATACCTATTTATACGGTTAGGGTTTCACAGAAAAATGTGTAAAGTGGCATACGACAAAATGAAAGTGAAATAAAAAAAATACAAAATAATTTACAGCCGAGGGTTGTAGTTTTTAAAGTAGGGAAAGAAAAGAGGTATAGGAAAACAAACTCAGTTTGCATCAACAAGATTAATGAGTATGTGATGGGGAAGAAGGCAAACAATAAATGGCTTATCTTGGGTATGGTAATGGATGATGTCGAACTAGAGTGAAGGTGGGATAGATGAAATTTGTCATTGGGTTTTCTCTTCTATCTGTCTCTATTTTTTTTTTTGTTTTTTGTTTTTTAACTGAATCTATCTCTGTCAAGTGAAAAAATCAATGATTTTAGCTTTCAACTTGGATTTACTTGGTAAATTATCCTTACTGGGTCCTAGACTAATCTGAAAAAAAAATAGAAATGAATTTTAAATAATTTGTTTTCGAAAATAACAGTCAAGCAGTGATTAGCAGTATCGGGGTCAGGCCATCTATTCCGGTTCTATGATAAAATGATATAAGTTTTTTTTTATCATTTGATAAAATGTTTGATTCTCGTTACACAAAAAAGTAGCTTTGATAAACAACATTACATTTAATAAGTTTTTAATACAAGTTCAGGCTTATCGTTGAAAAAAATTTTTATCGCGTTTATCATAGAACCAGAATAGGGGACCCAGTTGTTAATACTGCCCACAACCATTAGGCCGAAATAAAAATATTTAATATCGTCGCAAAATACAAGAAAGTAGACCAAAAACTTTGCTTCTTTAATTGACACGGGTTTCATATGGTTGTGTCTCAAAATGAAATGAAATTTATTTTCTAAAGGGTTTCAAATGCTTAACAGTTATTATTGAAAAAAAAAGAAAACATTTTTTAATGAGACCCAAAAAGTACATTTTTCATTTGTTTTACACCAGAAAAAGATGTCGATTTTTTTTCGACAATATTTTTGTTCATAATTTGTTTCATAATTTATTCTTTAACGATTTTTTTTTTGTTTCAAACCAATTTTTATTCTTCCGGTTTAAAGAATTTCCCACTGGTTTTCCCTGTCAAATTATTTTTTAAAACTTTATTCTGCAAATTTGTTTGCTATTTCTTACTTAATTTTTTTTTAGCTTTTTTGACAATTTTTTTGATAGAGTTTTTTTTGACAAACATTTTTTTAAATATTTTATTTTTGTGTCTTATGACTTTATAAAGATTTAATTTATTGTTGTTTTATTGGTAAAGCGGTTTTCAACAGGGACGCTATACAAAAGTAGAGCGACAGGGACAGCAAACGACGCCATATTTGTTGCCGCTATTTTGACATTTCTCTTCAGTAAGGTTTGTCATTTCATGATAGAAAGATATACGAGCCAACAACGAGTCGAAATTATTAAAATTTACTACCGAAATTCGGAGTCAGTGGTCTCAACTTAAAGAGCGCTATGTCCAATTTATAGTCGTCATAATCGTCCTAGCAAATCAACAATTGAGCGTCTAGTGGAAAAATTTGAATCCACAGGCACTGTACAAAATGTCCCGTGCCAGTGAGACAAAGAAGTGGCCGTATTGTCGAGAATATTGCTGCCGCTGAGGCTTCAGTTGCAGAAAGCCCAAATTTGTCTCTCATACTCCGGTTCTCAAGCGTTGGGCATTTCTGTGACATCGCGTCGTTGTGACGAATTTTGCGAAAGGATCTTGGCCTACATTATTGACGCAAGAACTGAAGCCACTTGATTACCAGAAGCGTCGTATGTTCGTGAATTGAGCTGAGCAACAACTTGAAAATGATACGGATTTTCATCGAAAATCATCTTCAGCGATGAGGCTCTTTTCTGGCTGAATGGCTTCGTCAATAAACGAAATATGCGTTATTGGTCAGGCAGCAATCCACACGTACTCCATGAGTCAACATTATTGCATCCCGAAAAAATTGCGTTTTGGTGCGGTTTATGGGCTTCTTCCGTGATGATCAAGACCGGCACGTTACTGTGAATGGGGATCGCTACCGTTCAATGATAACCGAATAATTTTGGCCCCAATTGGATGATATGGACTAGGAGGACATGTGGTTCCAACAGAACGGTGCCACAAGCCACACAGCGAATGTCACAATCAATTTATTGGAAACCAAGTTCGGAGAACGTGTTATCTCACCCAATGGTCCAGTCGCTTGGCCGCCTCGGTCGTGTGATTTGACGCCGTTAGACTATTTCCTGTGGGGCTACGTCAAGTCTATGGTCTATGCCAACAAGCCAGCGACGATTGATGAACTTCGTACGAATATCGAACGTGAAATTGCAGCAGTATCGGCCGATTTATGCTTGAAAACCGTCGAAAATTGGGTTCAGCGTCTAAACTTCTGCAAGCGTGCCCGTGGCGGCCATGCAAAAGAAATCGAGTTCTATACATAATGGCATCGGACGTACTTTCACAGGAATAAAGAATTTCATTGATATCCAAAACCGTTTTTGTTTTATTTAAAAAAACTTTTGTAGCGCTCTTATTGAAAAACCCGATAGGTAATGCCGAGTTGACTTGACTCTAAGTTTACATTTATTTCTGGATAATTATTTACTACCAATTTTTTTGATCAAAATAAAAAAAATATTAAACAAAAAAATTGTTGAAAAAAATGTTCAGAATAAAAACTTGTCAAAAAAAAAATTGTGAATAAAAAGGTCGATTCACTTTCGACTTTCTTTCGATGGCGGCAGTAAGTGAAAGTCTCACATCCTTGCATCCTTTTGGATGGTTGTTCTAGGGTAAAATGGATAGCGCATTACCGTGAAGTGATCGAAAACTTATACTGCCTGTATTTTCTGATCCACACTGAAGGCCACACATAGGCCTATATCAGACATTCATTTGAATGGAAGAGTACCTACTTGAATATGTTGTCGTAAGGTAAAAAATAAAAGCATTAAGCTTCAATTTAATCTCCAATAAAAAGCCCCAATACCCCCCTTTCCCGCCCCTTGCGAAAATTTTTATTTCCTGTTTTTGTTTTCCTGATGGGTAACATTTTCGAATATTAATTATAGATGAGGTGAATATAAGATAGAATTTAACGACGAGATCCTTCCATCTTACACTAAACCTATATTGATACGTTTAAATGTACAAAACGTGTTAAATTTAAGGACAACACAAAAAATAATGGCAAGCCATTCTTTTTTTTTGTTTTTTTTTTTTTTTATAAATAATCGATTTCAAATAAAAGGCACGTGTGGAAAGAAAGTGGCCTTTCACCATTTATGACTTAAATTTGAAAGAAAAAAAAAGGAGAAGATAAAAATAAATATATAATAGAGAAAAGGATGAGAGAACACCAAAGAAAAAAAGATACTCGTACATTCCTTCCTCAATTTTTTGGCTAACGATACACCTCTGATTCTATTATATTGGCATTTAAGCGAATATTTTCCTCAAATACATCTCACTTTCTTTTTTTTTGGCGCAGGGTCTATAAGGGATTCCTATAGTACCTATACCTATACCTATTGAATTTTTTTTTATTCGTATGATTTTTTTTCTCTCATAAATGTTGGAATGTTCAGGGGCGGGTTGAGGTGATTTGGAGCCTTAAGGAGTAAAGTTATTTTTCAATTCACTCAATTTTGGAAGAGAGGATGGTAGGATCAATCCAGGGCTGAATTCTTTCATCAGTGAGCTTCTTATGTTCCTGAATTATTTCAATTGGAGCTAATGCTAATGAAAAAATTTCTAAATTGTTAAAAATTCCGAAGGATCTAAAATTTCCTTCGGGATTGCTTAAAAGACCCAATAAGTCTTTAAAAGCCAAGTATAATAATAGGTGATTTCGAAAGTGTTTCCTAGAAATTATATTTGAGCGCCTTTTTTTTCTTTGCTACCCTTCACCTCTCAAAATCCGGCCCTGTCCTATTCTCTTCAGTGAGTTGAATTCTTAAACATTTTCGACCTTTCCCCGCAGTTTTTTTTTTATTTTTATTTCTAAAAATGTTTAAAAAAAAAATCTAGCAATATAGTACTTAACTCTTCACATGGATGCTTGTATGAGAACACATGGATATAAGCAAACAAAAAGGATTCAATTGTATTCTTGAAAAAAAAAAAACTTATGCCTTCACATGACCTAGAAAAACTAGGTCTTGTTGTTTGTTTTAAATTGTTTGAAAGAGAGTAGGATAAATGTGAACAGGGATTTCCTAGAACGGAGGGCAGTGAGTGCACAGAGCGGAGGTGCATGAGGGTTCTTTTGAAACAAAAGGTTAAATAATAAACAACATACAAAGCACAAGACTATACACGGTTCATTAGTAGATTGAAAGATTTTTTTTCTTTTTTTCTTTTCATGGTTTCCGTTGTGGGGTTTAGCTATTTTATTGTTTTTAATAGCGACCAAAAGTTGAGTTCCGTTTGTATATTTTTTTTCATGTTTTATCCGTTTTTTTTTTTTCTTTTAAGAATCAGGAGGAAATTTAACAATGAAAAGTGAATATCGTTTAATAATTCAACGAACGTCAAACAAAGATTGAGTTGAGTATGGTAGAAGTTTTTTTTTGATTCAAGGACATTGAAGCTGGATGGGGAAATATTTGTAGATTGTGACTGAAAATTTGCAGACTAACTTAATTTTTTTTTTTGATGAATGAGAAAGTGAAGTTTAATTTTTCTTTGAACATTCTAAGAATCGAGGGAAGCAAAAAAAAGTTTTTTTTATAAAAAAAATAAAAAAAAAAAATTATAGTTCCCAAAGTGATATTCAGAGTGTGTTCAGAGCATGTTCCGAGCTAGCATAGAAGGGAGAACAAATAACCCAGAGCTACAGAAAATGCTTCCGAACGAGTTCGGGGCTCACCAGGTCACCCTAGACGACAGCTTCCCTAAAAAAAATCTATAGTTTGTTTAAGTACATACTCTCAAATGATGAATGGGTTGATTATATTCGCCAGACAAATATTTTAATATTTCGCACTATTGGTCTGAGGTCAATATTTATTCTATAAATAAAAATTGTTTAAACCCGGAATTATAGCCAACGTACAAAAATCAAGTACGTAAATGATTATTATCAAAAATTCTTTTGCGTGACTTTTATTTTACGGCTTATATAATTTCACAAATCGTTTAGGCAAATTCTTTGAATACCTTCTACATAATTCCATCTAACCGAAGTAAAAACAATAAAAAAAAAAAATTAAAGAAAATATGTAGTCAGTACATGGGTATATTTTTTTGTTCTAAATAAACAAGTCACTCCACTCCATCCACTCAAAAAAAAAACCTTTTTTTTTGTCCTTAAATTCGTTTATATTGAAAGCAATTTCATCACACGCTAATGTTTTGATGAATAAAAAGCACACCACATAATCTAAAAAAATAGCGATAAATTACCGACTTTTCGACAAAATATTGTTCCATTTGAAATAATTTCGAAGGATATAGATTTTTTTTGTTTCCATTTCATGTCTAGAATCAATTTATGCTTACCTACTGTATCGTATTAAATCCCAAGGACATTAACAGATCAACAAGAAGAACAAAAAAAAATAAAACAAAAGAATTATATTGAGAATTTGGTAACCAATCAATTTTTTATTTCACTCAAAAACAGAAAAAAAAAATTCTCTGTAAGCGATCCTGTGGTTCATAATGACTTTCCTGGAATTTGGCTCCCAAAGGAATTATTAAACGTATAGATTTTTTTCTTTTGCGGTTCGACAAAATTCCCAGAATATTGTTATTAACTTAACACTCAAAATCGATTATAAAATTCCATGTATACAATATACTCGTAGGTGTATAAAAATCTTATTATGAAAATAATCAAATCAATCGAATTTCCCATCAGTATTCAAATTTATTGAGAAAATTCAGAAAACAGCCTCAATTTGGTTATCAAAGTAGGAAGGTATATAAAAAAGGCTAAGTTATTGGTGTTCATGACAACGCACCATGAATTTGGTTAATATTAATGAAAAATCGATGATGGTTAGGTTATCCGTTTTTTTTTTTTTTTAATTTAAGGCTTTTATACTCGTATCTATACAAAATTAAAAGAAAAAATCGATTGGAATTTGGATGAATTTGAAATGTTTTGAAGGACAAGTTGTTTAAAGCTTCATTTTTTTTTGAGAAAGATATTAAAATTTATGTTTAAAGGAGGGGGGGATATGCTTAAATGAAATTCACATTTTTGTGAAGGTCTAGAGAATAATAATATAATTATTGCTAATTCATTCTTGGAAATCTTATTAGGCGAAAAAATAAGAAGAGGAATAAATAAAGCATGAAAATAAATGGCTCGATTGAGAGTGATGAGGGTTTGTTTTAAAGACATTATTTTTTTTGTTCGTGTTTTTATTTGCCCCTTTGGACTTTTATTGGGGAGTTTTGGATTAATTTTTAAGAAGTTTTTTTTTTATTGATATCTATGGCGTTATTTGAAGCTTTGTGTGCGTTGATATTAATTGAAAACTTCCGAAAAAAAGGGAAATATCAAAAGTTAATTAATGAAATTGAATTTATGGGGCTTTTTAAGTTTAAAATTCAGCTTTTAGTAATCTAAATAAAGAACAGCCCTTTAATCATGATTGCACATAAACATTTGTAATGATTACACGTTTAGGTATATGTCAATATAGCAAATAAATAATTATATAGACTTATTTTATAAATACCGTTTTAGATATCGGCGATTTAATCATCAAATGTATTCAGTACAAATCATAATGTATTCAATACATGTCAATAAACACTAACGTTGCGTTGCTGGTACTTTCTAAGATGACTTAAAATTTAATGTAGATAGCTTGCGACGTCATATTTAGTCAATAAATATCAATTTAGATACAGTTGTTAGTAATCAGTGCATATATTGCTGTGTTATATTAATTTAAACCGACACCTTTAGCTTGTAAATTTGTACTCCTCGTTTTGGTGTCTTCGTTAAGTCGTCCTGGAATGTTAGGATATACCTGTTACCGGAATAAGTCAAGGGTAGATCACCTATCATGTCCATGTATACTTTTTCGAATTGGTCAATTTGCCTGACTTATTCTTTTGGCACTTGTCACAGTTCCTGATGTAAGTTGCAATATAATTATGCATATTTTTCCACCTAAACTGACGACGAATCCGTGCATAAGTATTCGCCATTCCCTGGTGTCCTCCCAGTACGGAGTAATGAAAATCGCGAAGAACTGTTTGTATGTGTCTTCTGGATTTTCTAGAACCTGAAAGTCTTTTGAGATAGTCTGCTTGTTTTTGTCTGCTTCAATGTTACTTTTCTTATTCCCACTTCTTGTCTGTACAATTTTAACATTAATCCTGCTTAACGCATCTGCATTGCAATTGGGTTTGCCAAGCTTATGTATGACAAGACAACTTGTGATAGAAACGAATAAGTCTTGTTGTTGGGTCCTTTACATTGAATACGTCTATGAGAGGACGGTGGTCTGTGACTACTGTAAATGGTCGACCTAGAAGGGATGTTCGAAAATGCTTGCACGCCCAAACTATGGCAAGCAACTCCTTTTCAATAGTGAAGTAGTTTTTTTCAGATTTATTGAGGGAACGACTGGCATAAGCAATAGGCTTATCTTCACCCATCTTACCTTGAGACAAAACGGCTCCCAAAGCTTCGGGCATTGGTTGTCACGATAAATGGTTGCTTGAAATCTTGAGGTGAGGTAAGGAAATCGCTTCTTTGAGAAACTTAAATGACTTCTCACAATCTGGAGACCATTCGAAGCTATTTTCTTTACGCAGCAGTTTTGTTATTGGGGCTGCAATTTTAGAGAATTGTGGTATACATTTTCTATAGTAATTCGTAAGTCCCAGAAATGATTGCACCTGTTTTGGGTCTGAGAAAGTCTGTAACACATTGTGTTTTAGCTCGGTCGGGTGAAGCACCAGCTTCAGAACATACGTGTCCCAAATATGTTACTTTACGCCGCCGTAGGAAGTTACATTTCTCGGTATTTAATTTTAGATTGTGCTGCCCAAAACTTTAGAAAGTTTTTGATTGGCTGTTCCAGATGTTTGCCATAGACAACAATATCGTCCAGATAAACGAAGCAATCAATGCCATGCAACCCCGTCAGGATGTGATTCATTATACTTTGAAATGTTGTCGGAGCACCGGTTAGACCAAAAGGCATTTGTTTAAATTCGTAATGCCCTGTGCTGGTACTAAACGCAGTTTTTGCTCTATCGACTGGATCGATCAACACCTGATGATAACCGCTGGCCAAATCCAGGGTAGTGAAGAATTGACAGTGACCTAATTGGTCAAGTATTTCTTCAATTCTTGGTAGAGGAAATGCATCCCTGATGGTGACTTCATTAAGTTTTCTAAAGTCTACAACCACTCTCCACCGCTTTTGACCTTCAACCGATTTCTTGGGTACAATAAGCAATGGTGAATTCCAAGGAGATTTGCTTTCAGAAATTATATCTTGGTCAAGCATCTCTTGCACTTGCCTTTCAATTTCTTTTTTATGAACCTGCGGAGTTCTGTATTGCTTATGCTTAGTATTAATTGGTGTTTGGTCTGGTTTGGTTGGTATTTTGGGGGCTAACACGGGTGTATAGCTTAAACGATCACCTTTTAGCAGGAATACCTCAGCTGTGATGATCAGCTGTAGTTATTTTTATTCTTTGGTTTGTAGTTCTTAAATATTAAATTAATCTTAACAAATTTCACGGTGGATTCAATAAAATTGACTATGTATTGAATGCATACATTTTGTACATTTATATTATTATAAAATCAATACTCGCGACCTGCTAAAAATCTGACATTTTGTTTATCGCACAGAAACGAAAATCCTGACCATCTTATTCTACGTCATAACTAAGAAAATTTTAGCATAGAAATCCCATACAAACATCAGTAAAACAAAAAAAAAAAACTACAACATAATTGTCTAAAAGTTTCGATTCTAAATGCATACGTTTTGTCCCAAAAGTGGGTAGATTTCAGATCAAATTTTTCAAAACCAGAAATTAAAATAATCCCGGAAATATACCGGAAACCATATGTGATAAAAAAATATTATTGAATCACATATAGAAATACATATCAATTTATTCATTCATGAATCATGATGCGCGTGCTGCGTGGTCCGGATCAAAAATGTATGTATTTTGGATGTTCTATGAATGGATATTAAAAAAAAAAAAAACAAACAAATTACAGATAGATATTTTTTTTTTCATAACATCATCAATTCACCAGGATTTATTATGTATATTGAATTTGAATTTCCGTTATTTATCTATTGATTATATTTTTTTTTCTTCCTCAAATATTTCCTCACAAAAAAAAATATAATAATGTTTATCTACGAGTATCAGGATATCAAAACAAATATATGTTTATGTATGTATTTTTCGTTTGTTTGTAAATTGTTGAAAGATAATACTTTATTGATGGACCAAAAAAAATGAGATTTTTTTTTCAAGATTTATTTTCATGCAACATGAGGAAAAAATGTTATTCAACAACTGTGTAAGGACTCTTATATAAATTTATCGGGTCTTTATTGAAATATTTGCCATGTATGTACATATTTATGTATCTACTCTTAGATGTCCTCTATCATCATCATGTGTGGGTGGGTTTAAATAGTACCTCAAACGATATTCAGATTTTAATATTTGGTTTCATTATTTTTTTAATTTTCTGTTTTTATTTTGAATATTGAATAAAATACAAAATAAATATTATTTTCTAATTCTAAATCCAGATTGAAACCCTACAAAAAAAAAAACTTTTTACCACTTTCATCCAATTGGGTATTTCCAAATCAGGAAGCTATAGGACCACCTAAATTATTAAAACAAAAATGTAAAAGTTAAACTAGCTTAAATTTCCTACCCCAAAAATATAAGGTAGACAAAACCTTATATAGAATAGGAATTATACTTTTGTCCGTTACGAAGCCTTGATCTTCCCAAAAAATAAATATTATTCCTTTTACATTTTGTTTTTTTTTTTTATCCTCCAGTGATATTCATTTGAATATAATGTAAATATCAAATATTTAATGAATGCAAATGAAACAAAAAAAAAAAAGAAAACTTACTTGTTATAATAATATATTAATGAAAAGCCATCAGAGGACAGATGTTAAACCTAAACCTGAAAAAGAAAAGAAAATTAATTAATTCATTTTAAAGAGATATAAAAGAGAAAGAACAAAAACAACGTTGACATTGGAATAGATAAATGAAAAATTCTGTAAATTTTATTTGAATTTATTGATTTTTTTTTATTTTTTTGCTTCAAAACTAGGTCAAGGACATTCGTATATTTAGTTTATCTATCAAAATTAATGAAGTGAAAGGAATTGGATATATCTGAACTTATAAAGGATTTAAATGTCTGTATCATTCATATCGAAATACTTTTTTAAGTTTATATTTAGTTTTGGGAAATTGATGTTGAAACACTTATGTTCAACAAGCAATAGAAAAAAATAGAAATTAATAATAATTAATTGCATTTTGGTCCATTTTGTCTTAAGAGGAGGTAGATTTTAACAGAGTAACGAATAACAAAGTTACTAAGTTATGAAGACTAAATATTCGAAAGCACAAAGTTACGAAATAATAATGTTTCGAAAAACAAAGTAACGATAGGAGATCTAACACAGTTGGCAGAAGTTCAGATGCAATTTAAAAAGAGGCTGGGTGCGACCCACACTGATAACTTCCCATTTGTGATCTTTAACACTTTTTAGTTTATTTTTTTTTTATATTTTTTGTCAAAAGCTGTCAATTAGATATTTGTCAAAATTTAGCCTTTCATAAAAAATTGTACTATATATATAATAAAATATTTTAGAGGGCACAATCTTTGTTCGTTCTCAAGATATTCGAGCTGAAATACAATTGTAACTATACTTTTCTTTATAATTTTTAACAGTTTTTGATTTTTTGTTAAAAAAAACTGTCTATTCAATATTTTTCAAAATTTTATCAGTTGCTACCAATTATGTTATGTAGAAAATAAAACAAACCAGAAGTCAATACCGTTACCCGTTTTTGAGAAATTTGAGTCGAAAGACAATTTATACCAATTTTTGGTAGAATTTTTTGTAGTTTTTAATTTTTTGTAAGAAAACTGTTCATTGAATTTTTTTGAAATTTTCACCAGTAGTCAAAAACAACATTTTTCGTAAAATAAAATTATTTTAAAGTTAATATCGTTTTTCCTCATAATGTGTCGAATAAAATATATTTTAAGTCAATAGCATTATTTATTCGTGAGATATTTGAGCCCAACCAAAATTTTCACTTCTTTTTTAAACTGCTATAGTAAAAAAATAACTGATTGAATATTAATAAACGCCCTTTCAGCTTCTTTCGAAGTTATTATCTGTCAAACAAAATTTATTTCAAGTCGATATCTCTACACGTTCTTGAGATATCGACGACGAAAAATGGTACCAGAACGTACGAACGTACGAACTTACGTACACACCCACACACAGCCATCTCTCTAAAAATGATTGATATAGGCTCTAGGGACCTTGAAACGTCGAGAAATGTCAAAAATTTCAATTTGACAAATCGGACCGATTACAAACACTCCCTATGGTAAGTTAAAAAGATCAAATATAAATTTGACACAACTAAGATAAAAATTCAAAAGAAAAATTAATTTTCAAGGAATAATCAAGTTCGAATCTTTTGACATTTTTGCGAGCTCAAGGAACAACGAAGTTGACAGTAAATTAGAAAAACCCTGCTGAATATATTTTACACTCTTGAAATTCTACCTTGGCTATAACCATTGTCAGTTTTATTGAAATCGCACAAGGAACTACAAAATTGGAATTTTCTGATATTTTCACTGAAAATGTTTTTTTTCTTTCATAATTTTTATCTTATCATCTTCTCTAGTTCCTTGGAATTCGGTAGTTTCCAATTCCCTATAGTTCAATAACTCTCTAGTTTACTAGTTCGCGAACAATTTAGAACTAGTAAATTTAAGTGAACTATAGTTAACTACATAGTTCTAGTTCGTTTCCGAATTATTCAAGTTCGTTTGTAGGTACGTTTTTCCATACAATTAGTTGTTCTCGAGATATATTTTTTCACAGTGATTTGACTTTTATTTTAATAGTAAGTTTGTAGATTCTTAATCATAGCTTTGGCGTCCTTCTTCAATAAAGATATTTATAAGTTTTAACCTTTCAAAACTTTGTTTATCAAAAGGTCATAAAAATCATTCATTTTAGCCCAAAAACAATCTGAAATCCATGAAACATCACGAAGAACGCAATAGAACACCAAAATGTTTCTTCCATTTAATTTTTTCTATTTAAAGACATATCCCACAAAACACGTAGCTCGTAGGAATAGCTTCCAAAGTTATTCCTCCTCCCACCAGTACCTACCTAACCTACACTCCACAAAATCTTAGATGTAAATTAATTTTATTACTGCACTGACATATCCGCATTTATGTTGGAGACATGTCACCAATAAGTCTCTACCCTTATGGCTCAATACCCTTACTTCTTTATTTCCTCTCATAGAACAAGACTGAATTCAAATCCTATTAATACATTATTCATAGAAGAAAAAAAAAACGCAAAAGGTAAATACGGAAAAAAAAATAGCCATACCCTAAGGAAGCTTCCCAGGAAAAAAGGTGAAGGAAAGTGAAGAAAAAAAGTTCTATTCTCTATAGAAAGAAAGGAAGACGATTTAATTCTATGCATTGTCGGTCTATCAAAATGATATCAAACAGCAACAAACAAACAAAAGCGCATGGAAATTTACGAAGAAAACAACTTCTTTAACAACCTTCCCCCCTTTATACCCCTTTAATCGATGTCACTCCACTGTATTCGTCGTCCTTCTCCCACTCCTATCGATCGATATCGGACCAGGTATCTATAGTATCTATACTATTTCGTTAAGGTTTTTGTACCTTTCAGGTCCCCTGAAGGTACATCTCTGGATTGTGTCGAAAAGGGAGGGGATGGGACGGACGGGCTTTATATAGCCCTCAAGGATATTGTGTTCAAGAATTTCTGTTGTTGTTTTTTGTCTTCACCTAGCTGAAGTTGCTCCCCTGTTATTTTGGTTTTTTTTTTCTGTTTTTCTTTTTTTTTAACAGTTGGGTTTTTCCGACTTGTTTTTTCTGGTATTTTCCGACTTTTTTTTTTGTTTGTTTTGTTATCTTTGTTCCAGTTTTGTTTTTGGTCTTTATTTCTTGGAATTGAGTATCCTTTTGGTTGCTTTTCTGTTCTCTGCCACTACACTTACTGTATACATGATAAGGACTTTAATTCTAAACTTTGAATCCACAAAGATGGGAATTAAGTATGTAAATGATTATTTTAGGATATTTTTTTTTGTGTGTGTGTGTGGTTTAAGGCGAATAGGAAGAATCTTTTAGAAGTATTTACAAAAATAAAAGAGTAAACTTAAAATAAATTTATCAGAGACAAAGTCTATGATGGTATGTTATTTAATATGTCAGATAAGAAAGTGGATGATGTTATTTTCTTCATTTTTTTTTTCCTTTTTAGAAAAAGTCTATGATGATCGGATAACGTAAAAGGTGTCCTTTTTATGACCCTTTTCTTTCTTTTAAAGTTTGTTGTAAGTTTTAATTTTTTTTTTAATTTTAAACCCTTATAGAATTAAGTGGCTTATATTGTTTCTTAAAGAAAACTTTTTTTTTTTCTCAAGATAGCGAGGTACCTACTTATAAAAAAAAAATAAAATCAAAAACCTTTTAATAAACAAAAAAAAAGTGAAGCACGAAAATTTCATAGATTATTTTTTATGTTTACTTTAGAAAAAAGGGATTAATAAAATTGAAGCATTTTTTGGTACATATATTTTGTTTCAAAAAGCAATTTTCTTTTATGCTAACGAGAAGGAGCCAGAAATTTTAAAGTATAAAAATAAGGATATATTTTTAACCCAGGAAAATTACAAAACCGGGTACAATTTTTTAAATTAGCCATTTAAAAAGTTTTTCGTTCAAATGTCGAGTCAAACAAATCTTTCGTTTTTTTTGTTTTTTAATTTTAAAACAGTAATTTTTAAAAATTTGATTTTTGCGCTAAACTGTTTTGAAATACTTCCTTTTCGATAAAAAAAAGCATCAACATTTTAAATGGAAAGGATGAACGGTGTGTTATCAAGGCACTTAAACATGTTTCTTTTTTTATAACAATAACTCTCTTTTTTGGTGCTGAATATTGGAAAAAAAATAAAAAAATTAGTTTTTAAGAATTTCAGTTTACAAATTTTTTTCTACAAAGAAAACTAAAGAAATTTGGTAAAAAAAATAAAACTTTGTCAAAAAAAATTGGTTCATGACCAACAAAAATTAAAAACAGTTTCAAAAAATAAATTTTGAAAAAAAAGTTCGTCCAAAAAAGTTTTCTGTTAAATAAAACAAAACTGCGGAAGAAAAAACTGGCTCGAAAAAAATGTATCAAAGAATTTGTGAGGGAAAAACCAAAAAAAAAAAAATTTTAAACCAACTGTAATACTAAAAATTCGCCAAAAAATAAATTTGTCGAAAAAATGGTCACCTTCAAAT
Source organism: Syrphus vitripennis (assembly GCA_958431115.1). Lineage (NCBI taxonomy): Eukaryota > Metazoa > Arthropoda > Insecta > Diptera > Syrphidae > Syrphus > Syrphus vitripennis. The sequence continues at coordinate 103,725,343 of OY288108.1, read as the reverse complement.
AAAAAAAAATACTTAAAAAATAATTTGTGGAAAAACACAACTATCTTAAAAAAAAATCGAAAACAACTTTGTCATCAGCCAGTCATAAAAAATAGAAAACTGCCTTTCCAAAAAACAATCTACGGGTTGTTATTTATAATATTTTTTAGAGCTACATATGTATTTTCAGAAGTGAATTGGAAGTTAACAGAGAACAACAAAATGCAACACAGAAACAACTAGAATGTTTTAAAATCAAACACTATTGGTCTACCACAGGGTACAGGTTTGATACCTTACTTCTTTATTCCTTTTTTTTTATTTGGGAAAATCGATACTTGTATAGTGTCTTAGATCTAGAATAAAGATATTCGAAACTAACTTCATCAAAGTCAATTTGACAATCTGCAACTGAGAATAGCTCAGAAAGGCTTGTAACTTGAGACAGTATTTCTCAAGGGACTGTAAGCGCTATCTTAAGAAAATCAAGTGTGAGTCCAAATTGTTTCACAAACCTCATAGAAAAACGCGAAAATGCACATCACCCTGTACAGTCTGGTTTAGTACCTTCGTAGTCTACCATTATTCTTAAGCCACACGTTCAAATTTTATTTGCTTGTAAAATAATTCTTACTGACGCAATAAAAAAAAACAAAAAAAAAATATTTACGTGAGTATACTAGATTTGCAATATGTGTAAGGAAATTGAAATTTTACTCTCAACTTAAAGCACCTCATATCAAGCCCTTGTGCGTTATTCCATATTATATTGGCCTCAAACAGAAGCCACCAACAATAATTTCCTGTCTCAACTACTAAGCATATATGCACATATGTATGTATATACCTTAGCTATATCATTTACGAAGTCAACATGGCCCTTTTTTTATTACATTACTCATAAAAGCCCCATAAGGATGGTTGCCTTAAAAGATAAGCAAATGTATGTTATGGTGGCTGTTGATGATGGTGATGTCTACCCTCAATACACAAGGCGTACATATTCCGTTTTGTTTTTTTTAGTACACATTTTATACAGTGAATAAAAAGTAATTTTTTTATGCGGTTTGCCTTGCACTTAGCTTAACATAGAGAGCCTCCCATGTTCACTTTTCCATTCACATATATATGTATGTCAATCTCATCATTTTACGACCTGTCATAAGCTCCCACGAGCTAAACATACTTATATACAGTGTACGTACCTTCATAGGCATGCTTCAAGACTTCAACGAACCCATACATATTTTCAAAAAAAAAAAAAAAAATCCCACCGACATTACCTGAAGTAACAGTAAAATATAGGATGCGGCGGTATTGAAAATCAGTCATAAAGCTTAACACGCCTTAAATAAATGATATGCCAGCAAAGGTCGAGACAAAGTACCTCGTTACACACCAAATGCCGGACAGGAAAAAAAATGAAGAGAAATTTCTAACAAAAAAAAACCACATGTTGTTTACATTTTTGTTAAAAAGGACTTTCATAAAAATTTGTTTTTCTGTTAACTCCACCGACTCCGCTGACTCCTCCAATCCAACCCCCAAGACTTAACAAAACCTCTCTAACCACTCTATTTGCCTGGAAGGAACCTTCTGGCTTTCGTTTCATTTAGGTAAACATCTTCATTTTTTTTTTTGGTTTGTTTGTTTGTCGTCTTTGCACCTTTATGCCAGCAGAAGAACGCTAAGTTATGCCTCCTATCTATGTGATGTGTTGATACAATAAAAAGAAAATGATAAAAAAAAACAACAAAAAGTAAATCTACCATCAAGACAATCTAACAGTCATCCATTTTCATCTCTACGCATAAATTTTTCATAAATTTTCCCTTTTCCATAATTCAGCTACATATAAGGATATAATAGAAACATTGCCTCGTGGCACGTCATAGCAACGTTGTCGGTCGTCAAACTTAATAAATAGATAATATATAAAAAAAAAACAGAAAGGAATTGATGTCCTTGAAAATAGAGTCAGGTTTGAATATGAAGCCCATTACAAAGTAGAGTGTGTGTGAAAGAAAGTATAAATACTGTTCACCTAAGAGCTACAAAGGAGATGGAATAACGATGCACGGAGGATAACATTAAACAAATCCTGCAATACACTTAGCAGCAGTGTTGCCATCATCTGGTAAAAGATTGAGAACAAGAACGCAAATAAGAATTCATTTTATTCTCATAAAATTTTCATAAAAAATTATCAGTGTTACCACTTTACTTATTTTTTTTTTCAAATTGAAAGTGTTTTAGAGAGTCAATAGTAAATAACCGCTAATTATTGTAATAAGACAGGAAATGTTTTTATTTTTCAAGCTCGTAGATTTAAGAAGCAAATGTTCCCACTTTGTGTTTTTTTAAGTGGTATTCAAATACCTTTTTTTTATAATTATCGCGCACACGAGGAGATTTTTGTACCCTTTATATGTCAGAGACACAGTGCGAGCTTTAGGTAAGTAGGAGGGGATGTGAAAGGAGATGTAGGTGAACATTAGTCTTGAATTTCAGTTCATCATAATGAGAGGGAAAGACGGAGCTTGGAAGGATATCCCACATTCGCGTAGTACGGCTAAAGAACGAATCCCTGTACTTCACAGTACGGCCGAAATTGGGTTCAAGAGTAAACTGATGAGCATTCCTGGAAGCGCGAGTATTACGGTTGAATCATTTAAGGGGAGGAATGCAACTGGCTATTTCATTAGAGCACTTGCCGTAAAAGTAACGATAAAAGAGTGAGAGACAGGAAACGTTACGCCGGTGTTCAAGTGACGTAAAAGTATCGACGATGTTCCCGTCTTCGATCACTTTGAAGGCTCGTCTTTGTATACTGTTGTTCAAGAAGCTTAAATAAGTTGCTGGAGTACCAGCCCAGAAATGGCAGTTATACTCAAGCTTTGGGCGTATATAACTTTTATAGATAATAGCCAGATCAGAAGGGGAGAAGAATTTCTTGCATCTCCAAAGGAAACCTAAACATCTTGCGGCATTTTTGGCGACGTTAAGTACATATGTGATCATTCCACAAAAGGTGGTTTGTGATACACATACCTTTTTCAGTTTCAACTTTTTTGCTCTGAGAACGGGAATATAAAAGTATATTGCAGGTACCAACCAATTTTCAAAAGGAAATGTATATATACTATATGTATATATAAAAAACACTCTTCTAAATATCAAAACAAAAAATAATGCATATTGGGAGATTTTCCAAAACTTCAAAAAAAAAAGTGGAAAAACATTATCGAAAAAAATTCCATAACTAAAAATTTTTCTAACAATAACTCTGTCGGAAAAAAGAATTTTGGTGAAGCGGAAACTTTTTGAACCTCGAAAACAGAAATTGGTCTAAAAATATGGTTGACGAAAAAATGCAGATAAAAAGTTGGAAAAAAATTGTCAAAAGAAATTTGCCAAAAAACATGTAGCTACATAGAAATGAATCAAAAGATCTGTCGAATAAAAAATTAGCAGAAAATCCAAGTGGAAATTAAACTGCCAACTGAGCCGTCAGGTAATCACTTCATTGGTCATGAATGTAAGTGCAATTTATAAAAAAAAAAAAAACAATTCACGACCAGATCACACGAACTTGCTCAAAGTACTTTTGATTAAAATTAAAACACACACACAAAAAGAAGAATGTCTTTCTTAAGAGCAAAATACAAAAAAGCATAGATTTTATTATTTTAATTTCTAAACTAACCTACAAAAAAAGTTTGATTGCAAAACCATCTGATGTCTCAAAGAAACACGAATTTTTGATTTTTCTTCAAATCCTAGAACATTTTTTTTTTCAAAAAATATTTTTTGTTTATAAAATTTCTAGTTTCGGAAATAAAGTTTGTATGCAATTTTTAGCTTTTAATGACACAAAAAAAACATTTTTTAAATGTTTAGTTTCAAAAACAATTGTGTAGATTTTGTTTTTCAAAAATTTTAAAAAAATGTTTTTGAAATCATTTATAAGATTTGTGCTCGCATTCCATCAAACAGTTTATGAGAGAACCAAAATCCAATAATCTGGTTCTCTGGTTTTGTTAAAAATGGTTTTTTGAAAAATATTTCCCTTAAATTTTGTTCTCACAGAAGAAAAGTCTCGGTTCAATTTTCACTATTTACCAGCAGTAAAAAGTAAAAATGCAAATATCATTCCTCTGTTAAATTTGATTTTAAACATTGTTTCCGAAGTTCTCAGTTGAGAAAAATGTTTTCTTCAACGTTCTTAAAAGTTCCGCAAAACTTTTCCATCTCCTTCTCCTATCTTTTTTTATTTATAAAATTCATTCCATTTCTCCAACCATTACCTACCTTTGCAACTGCCCACGACTCTCTTAACTTGCAATTTCCATAATTGTTAATGATCCCTCATAAAAACAAACTATACAATAAAATACTATAAATACCAACAACAAACAAAAACAAAAAAAAAATCCTCCCTCACAACATTAAACTTGCATTAAGCTATGCCTCATTATCGTTTATCATGTACCTATAACACCAAACGCTCTTAGCTCTACACTTTTATAAACGCATACTATAGGAGATACTTACCACAGGATATTTATAACAAGACTGCTTAAAAAAAAGAGAGAAAATGTGAAAGTTCAGCCTCTCTATTTCCTTGTAATAATAATAATTTAGGTTGCAATATAAGTACTCCTTCCGACTTTGTTTTTGTGAAATAAATGGAAGAGAAGAGGTCCCATATAATAATTGTTAGGTCAGTATTTTATATTACAAATAGATACTTATCTTAAGCTTGATTTATTTATTTTCGAGGGGGCGGGCAGGCGGACGGATGTTGGGTTTATTCGGTTGCGGTCGGGTGGTAGGTCTCTATGAAATTATTTCTATTAATAACCAAAGTGCTTTTAGCAAAGAGTGATACAAAAAATAATTAGTGCTAAGTAATATGGGATTTTGTTGTATCTTTTATTTATCTAAATTATATAAATGCTCTTAAGCGAGAGGATTTTTGTTCAAATACTTTTATTTATGGCATTTTTCTTTATGTGAAAAATTATGTTTTGCAAAACTCTACCTACTAATGATCACTGAAATTATAATATGTGGGTGACCCAGCAGTTATCATTTCTAACAATGCAGGAAAAAGAAAGAGAAAGAGTTCTATAGTCGAAGAAACTTTTCTGTAAAATTTTTCAAAAAATCACAAATGTACGAAATTTTCAAAAATACTTGAAAAATTTATTTTTTTCAACTTTTGTACTGAAATTAAGTTTTCCACATTTAATGTTTTATAATTTTTTTTTGTGGGATTAAAATGAACCGAGATATTTAATGAAAACTAGAATGCAATATGGCGACCACAGGAGAAAAAATTGAGTTTTTGATTTCCGATCCATAATCCTTTTAATGAGGCGTCAAAAACTGAACTAATCTTGAAAAACAGAGTAAAGAACCCAAAAAAAAATTATAGAACAGAATTTTGGCATTCAGAGTTTTCAAAACAGCATTACAGAACAAAATATACAAAAAAAAATTATCCACATCTTATAAACCTAGATTAGGTTTTGTGGAAAGCAGGGCTAGCCGATAATGAGTACCGAAATGAATTATAAATAATCTTAGTTTAAAATAAATGAAAAATTTTACTAAAATCAATTAGATCACAATTCTTGAAACTTTCTATAGAAACGGTTAAAATGTTTATTTTTTTTTTAAGTTCCTGTTATTTTTAAAAGTTAATTTTCAACCGAGAAAATATTTTTGTTACAAATCCTTTTGGTGTCAAATTTAAACAAAATCGTTTCAGTTGTTTATGATAAATGTACTTTTTTAAACAAATTTCAATAAATCAAACTTTTTTTTGGGAAATTTTGTAATTGTGTAAGTTATAATTTCTTTCATGTATAAATTAAAAAAAAAAATCAGATGAACCATTTTTGAAAAAAGAGGCTGGGTGCGACCCACACTGATAACTTCCCATTTGTGATCTTGAAAACTTTACCACTTTTTAGTTTATTTTTTTTTATATTTTTTGTCAAAAACTGTCAATTAGACATTTGTCAAAATTTAACCTTTCATAAAAAATTGTACTATGTATAAAATAAAATATTTTAGAAGGCACAATCTTTGTTCGTTCTCAAGATATTCGAGCTGAAATACAATTGTAACTATACTTTTCTTTAGAATTTTTAACAGTTTTTGATTTTTTGTTAAAAAAACTGCCTATTCAATATTTTTCAAAATTTTATCAGTTGTTAACAATTATGTTATGTAGAAAATAAAACAAACAAGAAGTCAATATCGTTAATCGTTTTTGATAAATTTGAGTCGAAAGACAATTTATACCAATTTTTGGTAGAATTTTTTGTAGTTTTTATTTTTTTTGTAAAAAAACTGTCCATTGAATTTTTTGGAAATTTTCACCAGTAGTCAAAAACAACATTTTTCGTAAAATAAAATTATTTTAAAATTAATATCCTTTTTCCATCTAAGGATATTCGAGCTATAAAATTTTTTTTTTTAGTTTTTTTGATTTAAAAAAATAACGGTATATTGATTTTTTTCCAAATTCATATCAAATTTGTATGACGTTATAATGTGTCGAATAAAATTTATTTCAAGTCAATAGCATTATTTGTTCGTGAGATATTTGAGCCCAACCAAAATTTTCACTTCTTTTTTAAACTGCTATAGTAAAAAACCAACTGATTGAATATTAATAAACGCCCTTTCAGCTTCTTTTGAAGATATTATCTGTCAAACAAAATTTATTTCAAGTCGATATCTCTACTCGTTCTTGAGATATCGATGACGAAAAATGGTACCAGAACGTACGGACGTACGAACGTACGAACGTACGTACACACCCACGCACAGCCATCTCTCTAAAAATGATTGATATAGGCTCTAGGGACCTTGAAACGTCGAGAAATGTCAAAAATTTCAATTTGACAAATCGGACCGATTACAAGAACTCCCTATGGGAAGTTAAAAAAGTACACATTTTTGAAGCAAAGAAAAAAATTCGTGAAAAATTTATAAAAATCTATTTTTATAGAATACAAATTAGTAAATATTTGCGAATTTTGGCCAAAACCATAATTTTTTTTTCCAAAAACACTGTGAATAACATAACATAAAATTTCCAAAAAAAAATTGTTCGGTTGGTACCAGAAACGAACCGTTATATTTGCCCTAGGAATATGTAAGTAAAGAACCAACAAAAAATCTTCCACATACGCCACCAAGTATAACTTCAAACTAAATTTGTGAAAACTCCAAGTAGTGTTTCAAAAACCCATACAGCAGTTTTTAGCTAACAAATCGCTTTGTCATTAAATTCCTTCCCATAAATAAATTTATGTATCTCAAATCTCTCATTAATCCTCTCCAAACTTCTTCAAATTCAAATAAATTATTTGATATTTCATAAAAGACATAATTTAATAAATTAAATCGACCAAAAGTATAATAAAACTGAGAATTTGATCCATAAGATGAAATTTATATCTTACAATGACTAATTATAATTGGTTATATAGCAAGTCCCCTAAAGGCATATAATCAAAAAAAGGTAGAGGTATAGGTTCTGGTGATTCCCCAAAACCATTAAAATTATGAACTACTTTACATAAAGTCAACATATTTTATCCTTGCTTGCGATAGAAGCAATTTATTTTGATAAAATATTATTCTCCTCTCCAAAGTACTCGTATACACAATCAGAGAGGATCTTAAAATTAATTCAATTCCACTTAAGTTTTTTTTTTTTTTGCAATTATAAATAATGACACGCTTTTTATAAATCTGTGATTTTGTAAAATGTCAAATCAAATTTAAAAATATCAGCCAAAATATAAATTTACATTTATCTCTTTTTGATTTTCGAATATAATGATAATAATTTTTTCTCGGAAGAATTCACACCCAATGATTTAAGTTTTATTTTGCATTGCGCAGTGTAAATGCCAAAGGCAAGCGTATTTAATTCAACAAACCGTGACTTGAATTATTGAATATTATTACATATTTTACTTGAGGGTTTATTTCTGTTAACAACATCGGAATTTTGTTAAGGACACGGATGATGGACAAGTATTATAGCTGAAGGGTTGAATTTCACAGTCCCTAATAATGCGGAGAAGTCTGAACTTTTTTTTCTTTTTATTATAATTTGATTTGTAAATTTACTAATTTTCTATTGAATTGTTATTATTTGAATGTGGCATGTGATTATTAAACTTTAGTGGGGCGAAATTCACCCTCCCCTTTGAATATGATTTTTTCGTGTCTCAGTTCAACTTTAATAATCTAAAAAAACTTACAAATTGGTAACTTTTTAATTCCTGTATCATCGAATTTGTTTAAATATAGACACACAAAGGGAAACAAATTAATCTCGGTTTCCAAAAATACCTAACGGACCAAATCCGTTTGTGGCCAACACACAACAAAAAAAAAATAACTTCTAATCCCCTTTGACTGAAAACATTGACCTTTGTGTGTTACTAAATCAATGTTAGTTAAGCAAACGATTGAATGGGAGAAAAGAGAAATAAAAAAAAAAAACAAAACAAACAAACAAATATGTAATTCCTCCCCAAAGCATAACTATACTAATTCCCTGTTTCGCAAGAAAATGTTCATCGGCAAACGAAAAACCTTTGTCAACACCATCACTCAGTCCTTTTTTTATTCACCAAAGGCACAAAAAAACCGTTAGGTACCTATAAAAATATACAACAGGAAATAGCAAGGCCAAAAGAAGGAAAGGAGTATACACTGAGACTATATACAAAGGCTAACATCGTCATGTATAGATAAAAGCAAATATGGCAAAAGAAAACAAAGCCTTTTCCCTTATTTCACGTTTCATTTGCTACCACCCTTCTTCAACTTCTTTTTTCTTCGTCCATCTAATAACCAATATCATTGATAATTTCTTTTATGGGAGCAAATGGCAATTGCGGGCTTATACATTATTTGGTGAGCGATAGCACAAATGGCGAAAACATAATATCGCGCCATTCTGCCTGATGTGTGTGCAAACATTCATGGAACAAAAAAAAAAATAAATCGCCTTGTCGTAGGTTATTAGGATCGTAAAACCAGGCCGAGCCCATCATCATCATCAAGAAGGCAATCGACATACTTCAATGAGCTTTCACACAGTTCAGGCCATACCTAGTATTAAATTGGAAGCAACGAGTTCAGTCTTTCCCTCGTATCCTATACTATAGTTTGCCAAACTACACATAATATGTTTACAAGGACATAGGAATATCTATAGGATATCGATATACAACGCATAGAGGTTGATATGTTATGGATTAGATTTCGGGTGGGATTAGAGGTGGACTCGCACTCTGGTAGGTATAGGTAATTCCAGAGGCTATGAATGCAAATAGGTTTTGTCGAATGGTCGATAGGCCAAAAAGAGAGGAATATTTAAGGATCTAATACGAAATACGAACCAACACATATATCAAGGTAACTCGCAGAACATTAAGGACCTCACTTTGTATCAAGGAAAAATTTAATACTACGATATTAAAGTCTCGCATGTGAAACTTTGAAGCAAAAAAAAAAACACAGAAACTTTGAAAATGATATTCATTTGTTTTCGAGGAGAAAAAAAAAATTAGAGGGTGTGTTAAACCTGACAGTCTTGCAATTAAGGTTTGTTGACATGTCTAATCTGTATGGAGGTTAAGGCAAAGGATTTGGCATTTTGTTTAATGATTCGAAAATATGGTGTTTTTTTTTTATGGAATTTATTTTATCAACAAATTGTTGATTTAAAAAACAATGTTTCTGATTGAATAGGTTGTAGCAAATATTAATGACGAGAATGAAAATTTCAATGAAAAAAAGTAGGTACGAATAACAAAAAAAAAAAAATGTTCCACATACGCCACCGAATATATTTTTTTTTTTTGATTTACTATGAAATTTAAACAACGCAATGAAATTTAAACAACGCATTTTAGGAACAAATCCAGCAAACCATCTTCATAACTTCTTTGATTTTCAATATTTTATCTGAATAATTAAGAATTTTAATTCGGTCAAAAAATTCGTGGAATGTTAGAGAAGGGGAGCGAAATTAAACAAGATTTTATTTTTCCTTTTCCACATATTCTCCCTTCAGTCAAATACATTTTTAGATCGGTCAAAAAGTTTATTCATCCCGTCGGCAAAAAAAATTTATCAACTCCTTCAAAATAGGCAGAAATTGCTGACTCCACTTCCTCATCGTCGTCGGTAAATTTTCTTCCTCCAAGTTCTTTTTTTCTACTTTGGAAATAAGTGATAGTAAGAAGGAGCCAGATCTGAATTATAAGGAGTTCAGAACCCACATTTCCTGTAAGGCAGCCGTTGCAAGATAACAATTGTGAACTGGAGCGTTGTCGTGCAAAAGCAGAACACCTTTTGTCCATTCTCCTAAACTTTTTTCTTTGATGGAGTCTTTAGTAAAAGGTTTGAACTATGTACATAGGAACAAATTATTTTAATTCTTTTTTAAATTAAATAAAACACAAAATTTGTAGATATTATATGAACCAAGAATTATCACACCGATTTCGATTTTTTTTTTGTAAAATCCACCCACTACCACGCCTATATATTTAGCATTTACTACCTATTCGAAAAGTCCAATAAAAGAAGGTTTTAGGGCTTTTCAAAAATGTATAATGTTCACAAAGAATTGAGTTGAAACTATCACTTCTTATATTTTAAAAAATTAAAAATTTCGAAATTTCATTTTGTACTATCATTGTATTTAACTAGAACACAAATTAGATACAAAAAATTGAGATGGATTTCATCATTTGTTTCCATAGTGAGTCGTTAAATTAGGAAAATTTTCTACGATTAGCAAATTTTTGGAGATTTAACATTCGAAAAAAAAAACGAATATCGTTTGGATCAGTGATTTATGTTTATGACGTGTAGCTTTTAAGTTGATGATTTTTATTAGTTACATAGAAAAGGCGTTTAAAGAAAAAGTTACTACAACCAAGTTTTTCAGTTCAAGATTAAAGATTAACCCCAGTTTAACTCGCCAAATATGATTAGCTAACACTGGATAACATTCAAAACAATTTTTTTGGATTTACCTTACAAGTTAGCTAAAAATTATTATTATTGAACATCTCTGCTTCAACTCAGCACTGAAAAATTGGGCCTAACGAATGTTAAAGTTAAATTAATTCCTTCCCAGTTTTAATCTGAATCTATTTCTATCTATAGTTTCTTTTCTCTTAGGCCCATATTTTTTGAGTTAGTTAGTTGCAAGGTCAGAAGCAGAGAGATTAACTCTACCCTTCACTTGTCAAAAATCTAATGAAATCGATTTGCCACACTATGGAAATCAAGATTTTAAGATGGCGATTCTTTGGAAACCACTATTTATATATCACACCGTGTCACATAGATTTTATGAAGAAAATTTAATGTGAACAAAGATTAGAATTCCTTTTACTTTGTTCCGCAAGATTTACAAGGTTTCCAAATTAACAGACGATTTTAAATAAGGACATTTGACAATAAAAAAACTGTGTGTTTTAATAACACAATTGTCAGATATTTGACAATCGCTTTACCGTCGCGTCGTCTGACAATGACGTTTTTCTGAAAATATTGTAAAATAAAAATTGTACATTCAGAAGTTTGTAAAACATTTGCGACGGCAGTTTTTTTTACTGAAAATATTTTAGGATCTGACAACAATCGTCAAAAATAAGTTGCCAGTTCCATAAATGTGGCATTAGTCTTCATTTCACTCTTGACCAATTATTAATTTCCGTAAAGTTCGTAGGTATTGTTTAATACGGCTTCTTTTACTGAAATATAAGTTGTATATATGTATGAGGCCATCAGTGCAATAGTGGCGTAACCCACTTTTTTTCCAAAATAATGTTGAACTTAAAAAAAAAACTTGCCCTACAAAGTATGTCTTTTTTCAAACTCTTCCACGTTTTTAGATTAATCAAAAATGTCAAAGGGAAAACACAAAAAATGTTTAAAGAATTCCTGTTTCTTAAATCTCTCGTAGCTCTAAAGTGAATTTTATTGGTTACGCCACTATTGCCCTCATGGCTTCTTAAAAATTTTTATATTCTATGTATGTATATAACCCAAAAGGCAGGTAGCTGGGACATTTAACTTAATTGTGGAATTGATGGCAAGGCTTAATTGTTTTTCTGATATTATCAATTTATTTAATCAATTTCAATTAAATCATTAAAGTAATGCAAAAGGCGGATAAAATGTCATTCAAAAAAAGAATAAATGATCACGTAGTGTAGTTATAATTTATATAGACGGTGAAAGATAATTTCTCAATTATGGTTTGGACAATCTGACAATCTGGCAAATATTTGAAGCATTAAAAATGTGACTCAGGAAAGTGTAGTTTGTAATTTAAAAAAAAAACTGGGCCTTCATTAGGTACCCTAATTTATATTGTATTCTTATGTTGTCAATAATTTTCAATCAAAATAGTTTTTCTAGAACGCCAGAAAAACGACCTGAATCGATGTGGTTTTAGTAAAAATAAAACAAGATCTATCAGCTCCTCTGGCAACAATAGTCATTAGAATGATGGCTTGTCTCTTCTCGAGCCCTGTCGTTTTTTTTACGTTTTACGCTTTACGGAATTTAAAGAAATATACAACAAAAAAAATCTTTTTCTTTTTAATTTTCTTCTTTTTAATTCATCATTCGAGTGTCTTATCTGTTGTATTACGCTCTTATTTCCATATTTTTTACAAGAAAACTAAATTTTAAAACACGAAATGACAAATTTTGACTTATGACAGTATTGCAGCAAATGACATATTTTACAAAAAAAAACTCACGATATTATTATTCCGCCAAATAAGAGGAGTACACTGGGGCGTATACGCAATTTTCTTAATTTATTGCACTTAATAAAAAAATGGCAATGAAAAATAGTTTATAAGAAAATCAGGTCATTTTCAGTGTTTCGATTTCAGTTGCTTTCTTGTGGGTTCTGCCCCTTTTCTCATATTGGCTTGTACAAGACGAATGAGGCTATGAGTGTACATTTTTACTTATTTTTGAAGGATTTAACTCCTCGTCTGATAAAACGTCAAATATTTCAATTGGAACACTTGTTGACGTTTTTGAATTATTGTAAAAAAAAGTGATGGATTGGTGGTATAAATTGAAGTATTTTAATTAAGTCTTTCCTTTTTTTTGCATTTTCTATTTTAGGTTGTTCAAGCTTGTTGAGTTTTTTTAATATTAATAGATTGTCTCTTTTTTACATTTACTTCTTCGAGTAAAACAATAATCTCATTCGAAAATGTTTTACTTTTTTGAATTTTAAGCCATTCAACCTTGAAATTTGAAATTTTCTAATTGTGATATTTTCTTCGAGAGCTTTTGTAAAAAAAAACACAATTTCAGATGAGTTTCTCTTTCTGGCCGATGAAATGAGGTTAAACCAATCATCTGGCACGAAGATATCTTTATAAAACACTTTATGAACACTATTCCCTTCACCCCTTACATTAATTTTTTTTCATGGCGGGCGTAGAGTGAGCAGTTACAATCTAAACAGTTTCTAAGAGAAGTATGAAGGTTACGCCATTTTATAATTTGTACAAAACTATGATCAAATTATAAAATGCAATAACATCTTTTTGAGTGCCATCTAGTTTTGAGTGTAGATATCAGCATAAAACTATTTTTGTATTAAAATAGATATTTTAGGAGAGCCATTTTTATAAAAAAACTCAGTTTTGAAAAAAGTGGGTTACTCAAGATCCTCACATAATTCATTCACTGTCAAGAAAATAAAAAGGATATAATCCTTATTTACATTTGGAAGCTTTGATTTGCAAGATTTATTGTTCCTTGAGCGATAGCTTAGATAAGACTATGAACAAAAAACAATATTTCCAGATCAAGGCACTTATTCTTGGGGTTCTATATGATAAAATGATAAGATAAGTTTGGTTTATCATCTGATTCTCTAAACTGACTTATTTCATTTCATTTTATCCAAAATGTTGATTTTTGTCACACAAAAATTAGGTATGATAAATAATATTCTATTTGATTAGTTTTTGACAGGAATTTTCACGTTAACACACTACCAGAATCGCAAAGTTCAGATTTATGACTGAAAAAGGCTTTTCGTCGCACCTATCATAGAATCGAAATGGGTATTAGAAGCCAGAGTTGAAAACCGATGAATATAACAAACAATTTAGTACGAGTACAGCGATATAAATACCTATTAAAAATTACCTTACCTTGGTTGACAATTTGTATAGGTTAAGGGCACCTTGCTGGTTGAAAAAGTCAACTATGTAGTATTTAATTGTTTTATATGAATATTCATCTTTTTTCAATTGGCGACTAATACCCATTCTGGTTCTATATCAGATACGAACCAAATTAGTTAATAATATTCTTGAATTTAATTAAAATTAATTTAATTAAAATACTGTCGAGGTCGATCATAGCTCACAATAAAATGAAAAAGAGGCTGGGTGCGACCCACACTGATAACTTCCCATTTATGATCCTGAAAACTTTATATTTAGTTTTTTTCAAATAACCAAATTTTCTGCGAAACAAACTTTAGCTGTTAAATTCAAACAATCATTATTTTAAGATTGAAAAACATTTTAATTATTTAAAGAGATTTACGAAATGCACATATATTATAGAGATTGTTGATGTATAAGTTGTTTCCACGTGACCCAGGAGGTAAACTTTTAAGCGTTTTTTTTAACGAATGTGGAATTTTTTATATACCCGCTGTAAAAAATTTATTATGTATAAAATTAAATACCTAATGGCAAACTCAAATCATATTGCTCGTTCTCAGGATATTCGAGCTGAAATACAATTGTAACTACTTTTCTTTAGAATTTTTAACAGTTTTTGATTTTTTGTTAAAAAACTGCCCATTCGATATTTGTCAAAATTGTATCAGTTGCTAACAATTATGTTATGTAGAAAATAAAACAAAAATTAAATCAATATCGTTATCCGTTTTTGAGAAATTTGAGTCGAAAGACAATTTATACCAATTTTTGGTAGAATTTTTTGTAGTTTTTATGTTTTTGTAAAAAAACTGTCCATTGAATTTTTTTGAAATTTTCACCAGTAGTCAAAAACAACATTTTTCGTAAAATAAAATTATTTTAAAGTTAATATCGTTTTTCCATCTGAGGATATTCGAGTTTTAAAAAATTTTTTTTTAGTTTTTTTGATTTTAAAAAATAACGGTATTTTGATTTTTTTCCAAATTCATACCAAATTTGTGTGACGTCATAATGCGTCGAATAAAATTTATTTCAAATCAATAACATTATTTGTTCGTGAGATATTTGAGCCCAACCAAAATTTTCACTTCTTTTTTAAACTGCTGTAGTAAGAAAACAACTGATTGAATATTAATAAACGCCCTTTCAGCTTCTTTTGAAGTTATTATCTATAAAACAAAATTTATTTCAAGTCGATATCTCTACTCGTTCTTGAGATATCGACGACGAAAAATGGTACCAGAACGTACGAACGTACGAACGTACGAACGTACGAACGTACGAACGTACGTACACACGCACACACAGACATCTCTCTAAAAATGATTGATATAGGCTCTAGGGACCTTGAAACGTCGAGAAATTTCAAAAATTGCAATTTGACAAATCGGACCGATAACAATAACTCCCTATGGGAAGTTAATAAGTTAAAATTTGCGGATGCATAATTTAATGTTTCAAAAAAATTTATCCTAAGAAAAAAAATTATTTAAAAAAAAAATTTTATCTTAAAAAAAAACACGCTTAAATTTTGCTGATTTCATTTTATGCTTTAAACAGCAAAATAATTGAATTTTTTTTTGAGAAAAAACAATTTTTTGCAAACCATATTTTTTTGGTGGATGCATTAATTTAAGTGAGTTTTCATTTATTTGCATATAGCCTTTCCTTAAAACAATGTTCATTGTTATAACAAATTAATTTATCCATCTGAAAATGTATACATACTACGATCAACCCCTTATACACGATAAAATGCCCCAGGATCGACTTTTATATACCTAAAAAAAATTTAACTTTAATCTATGTACCTTAATAAACTAAATAAAATTATTAAAAAACTAAAATTTAAGGAAAACCCAAATAATAAATCAAAAAATGCAAATAACAAATATTACATGTATAGTTATTATCTACCCTACCTTATACAAAAATGAAAAAAAAAAACCATTAAGCTTTTGACCCATTCTAAAAGCCTATAAATCCCAAAATTCTCCCAAAAGATAAAACAAAAGCTCTATACCAACCCAAACATTTCAATTCTCTAACCTTTTTGGTTAACCATCACAATCTGTCATTTCGTAATACCCTATCCGCACAAAAACACACAACAACAACAAAAAAAAAAAGAAAACAAACAATTTTGTACTCAGGTGCTATTAATGATATCAAGGGTCATAAAAAATGTTACAACACTTTTTTTTTCTCTACCCCCCCATAAAAAAGGGTTAGCAAAAACTTGCCGCAAGAAATTCTTTTTCCTGTTTTTTTTTTTTTATTCAAACCTCTCTCGTCACCATATATACCTACATAAAAGGAGCACAGAGTATGGTTATTTCGTCCTTTATATATATATGATATTTTTTTTTGATGAATTCAATGAAAATGGAGGCCAATTAGGCTCATAACAAAAAATACACAAAAAGAAAAATATTATTCAAGGTAAAAACAAAAATATTTATATTTACATAAACATTTAATATATTTTTTTGCTTTACGTTTATTTTTAAGTACGAACCCTTTTTTGTTCTTTAACTTTGCGACCAAAATAATCCTCTCGTTCTGGCTTTGGCTTATGAATTATAGGTTAGGATGTGATATCAATCCTTTTGTTTTTTTGTTCTATTAATAATCCTCATACAATCATTTATCAGTTGATAAATATCGATTGAAAAGATAAACACTTTTTCACAAAAAAAAAATAATAATAATAAAAAGTAGGTATTTTATTACAATATTTTTCCGCTTGACACCAGATAACACAGTTAAGCCCATACAACAACAACCAAACAGGATACACTTAACTTGTTATTAATTAATATTTTTTTTTTAATAACTTTTTTTCCTTATAGGATATTTTTTTTTTGGTACCAGTATTAATTACTCTCCCTTATTACTACTTCATCTGCACCACACTTAAATATCCTTCAATTTTTCACTGGTCATTATAATTTTTTTTATTATTTCATTTACATTCTTTTTTTTTTTACTTTGTTGGTGGTGTAACTTTATAGCACAATTAAAAAATTATCTCACGCACAACGTTATTATTTTTTTTTTGTTTCACTTAATTAAGGCAATTAATATCCTTTCAAGGAAAACATAGATGGGTATGAGTGGGAGTCAGTTTACAACCAACAAAAAAAAAAACAGATAGATCATATTTTTCCGTGTGCCCTAAAAAAAAGGATAAGACAAATTATACGATTGTCATCCAACCCAAAAAAAAAAAATAAAGAAGATAACGATTTCTGGTGCACTTTATATTTTCTTCCTCTTGTTGTGTTCAGTATGGGTAAGGAAGGATATGTGGTGTGGTTAAGATGATAATGTGGTAAGAACACAACAGCAGGCAAACAGGACGAGGACGAGGACAACGACGACGACGACGACGACAACGAGACAACGACGACGAAGTTATGTAAGTTAAAATGAATTTCTTTCTTGCACTTTATATACCACCGACACGTTGGGAAGGACCGTTTATCATGATACCTACAAAAGTGTCTTTACTTGTCACTTTCTTTCGAACAAAAATATCCAAATCCTTGTGCGGATATGATTTGTTTTTTTCTTTTTACCAAAAATATCCTTTTTTTTACATAAACACCATAAAAAGCAATTTTTTCATTTAATTAATATTCATGGAGTAGGTAGGTACTAGGATTGAATTTCGTAAGAAAGGATGAAAACCATGAAGCTCTCGCGCGACACACGATATATTTTCATTTAGGCCACTATACCTACACAAAAAAAAACACAAGCAGTCAACAAAATTATATCTCTACGCAGAAAATTTACACAATATTAACGTCTTTTCGTACAGGACGTCTCCGGGAGACTAAATATTTTCCATCAACTAAAGTGTGGTAAACATAAATGGTTTGCCCTATAATGTGGAGTGTGCCCGTGCCGCCTTATAAAACGGTTTGTGTATCTTCTTTGGTGGGCAAAGCAGAGTATCTCTGCTGTCGTAGTGGGTGAATATAAAATATGGTGTAAAGGGGTGGGTATAAATCTAAGAGAGGACACACATCAGCGTAATTGCGTGAGTTTTTTTTTTCTTTCTTCTATTTTCCAGTGTTACTTTCTCTTCGATGATATTTTACTACGAATTACTGTTTTGTACTACAATGTCAATGCTCACATGATACGAGATACGAGCATACGACATACGGATACGAGTGAGGTGAGGATGAGGAACTCCCAGGCATTTTATTTAACAGTCAATGCCAGAGAAAATTTGTAGGTTGCTGCAATTGAGGGAAGAGAAAGAGAATTATATTTTTGAGGCATACTTCCACTTCCAGTAGAGTGAATTCCAGTGGAAATCAAATACTCTTGTTCATTTCACTAGAAAATTTCTGGAGTAAAAAGAAATTTCATGATTTGGACATTCTCTTTTTCTTATAAGGGTGCCAAGGGTGGTTCTGTGTGGTTGTTGATTTGGGTGAGATTTTGGTCGCCTGCCTGCAGCTGAGGCGAGTATGCGTGTTTGAATTTTTTTGTTTTTCAACAACATTCACATAATACCTAATTGTTGGTGAAAAAAGATTTATATTTTTTTTTTTAATTTCTGGGGTGAATAGAGATTAGAGAATATCGTGTGTTGTTTTTCACTTTTTCAGTAGCTGTCGAGACTTGAAGTAGATTGGAAGTTATGTGAATGATTTAGATGCATATTTTTAAATTTTATTTTTTTTTTTTCAAAGAAAAATTAATATATTGAAATAAATATGAATTTTTTCTGATCGACTATTTAAGAACCTGCATGCAACACCCCTAGCGATAGTAGCAGGTACCTACATATGTAATTTGATGAACTTGAGATATTAGCCTTAGGTATAGTGATTACGATAAAAGAGAACCCAACAAAACTGGATCCCACTGCATACCTAAATTTTGAACTGCAGCTTAAATTACTGAGGCAACTTCTTTTGAAGCTTAGGACTTTTATTCAAGAAATAATATTTTCTGTCGTAAAATTAATAACAGAAACCAAACGAGGTTTCATCATTCAAAAACGGTTATACAAAGATTTATGATTTTTTACTTCTTTGGCCTAAAATTTTTGCATTTTGAAATGTTCCAAAAAAATATTTTTTTCTAATATTTTAAACATAAAATAATTTTGGATTATAAAATATTTTGGAATTTGGTTTACAAATACATGTATGTACCTACATATGTATGTATGTATGTATATTATTAAATATGTCGGTACTTTAAATTTTTTTGTAACAATGTTTTTAAATTAGGATGGCACACTTCGTCTACTAGCGTGACGGTTTCGGTTTCGTTAAACGTAAGAAGGTAATTTCAATATCCATATTTTTAATTTCCATGAATTTTATCTCTTCAATAATTTTTAAAGAAAAACAATTTCTCATTACTTACCTATAATTATAGAAAATTTCTTACAAATCTGTTGTTGTTCGGATTTAATTAATCTTAATAATTTACCTCAACAGCATACTACACTTCAGCAGAACCACACTTGAAGACGACGACGCACGCACGCACGCGGTAAAAAAAATGTGTACGAAGTAATAAGAGCTACGTGGTCAACCTTGCGGCATATAAGCGGCCACTGAGCTAAATACAATTTCATACAAAAAATGTTGCGAAGATTCGCTGAATCGCTTACACTAAGAAACAAAGCAATTTGTCAAAGAGAAAGAAATTAAAACGAATGTGGGAGGAAAAAACTTTGTCAAACAGAACAATCCAATTTTCAGGAAATGTTGATTATAAAATATTTTTTGTTAAGTAACCAAGTTTTTTTATGAGAATCAAATCACTGTGAACCAGGGCGTGTACACACTTTTTATTTTTTTATTTTATTTTATTTTATTTTATTTTATTTTATTTTATTTTATTTTATTTTATTTTATTTTATTTTATTTTATTTTATTTTATTTTATTTTATTTTATTTTATTTTATTTTATTTTATTTTATTTTATTTTATTTTATTTTATTTTATTTTATTTTATTTTATATTTGGAAAAGCTTGTGGAAAAACAATTTAGAAGCTACATGGAAGATAATAATTTAATAATGGAACATCAATCAGGTTTTCGTAAGGGTTACTCGTGTGAAACAACATTAAATTGGGTTATCGAAAACTGGAAGAGTGAAGTGGATAAAAAAAATACTATCGTTGCAGTGTTTTTAGACTTCAAGCGAGCTTTTGAGACAGTTGATCGAGAAATACTTATTAAAAAACTTTTAAAATACGGAATTAAAGATAAAGAGTTAAAGTGGTTTGAGTCCTATCTTAGTTTTAGAACTCAACGTACTTCAGTGAATAATAGTGTTACTGATCCTGATGTTGTAAGTACTGGAGTACCACAAGGTTCAGTTTTAGGAGTTTTCTTGTTCCTATTGTACATTAATGATATTAACTTAGCAGTGAAATATTGTAAATTGTGTATGTTTGCAGATGATGCTTTACTCTTTATCTCGGGAAAAGATGTTCGAGAATGTTATGAAAAAATAAATATTGACTTAAAATCAATCAGTAAATGGCTCATTATAAACAAATTAAAATTGAATATTAAAAAAACTAAGTATATGTGCATTAATAATATGGAACATAATGTTGTGCGAATTGATGGTGAGCATGTAGATCGTGTTGATGAATTTAAATATTTAGGAGTTGTCATTGATAACAAAATAAATTTGAAAGCTAATACGGATTTGATTTGTAAAAAAGTATCAAAAAAAATATACTTTCTATCGCGGATTAGAAAAAAAGTGTCATTCAGTACGGCAATTAAAATATATAATGCAATTGTTAAGCCGCATTTTCAATACTGCTCGACCATTTTATTCTTATCGTCTCAAGGCGATATAGACCGGCTCCAGAGACTTCAAAACAAAGCAATGAGAGTAATTTTAAAATGTGCAAGATTAACTCATATAAAAGACATGTTGAAAAAGTTAAACTGGTTAAATATAGCACAACAAATTAAACTTTACGTGTTATTATTTATCTTCAAAATGAAAAATGAAATGCTTCCTCAGTATTTGTGTAATAATTTAAAATATATTAGTGAATCCCAACCATTTACTCTTAGAAGCGGTCAAAACTTTAGGTTAGCTTATAAATCAACCTCTCGTGGACAAAATTCAATGATGTACAAAGGTGTTCAATTAAATAACATTCTTCCAAGTGAAATTAAATCTACAAGTAATATAAACAAATTTAAAAAAGAAGTGATTAAATATTTAAAATCGGAAAATTAATAATAATCTAAAAACTTGATAAACAAAATGGCTTTTTAGCCAAATGCTGCTCATTATCTCTCACTACCCCAATATTTATTCTTTTATATAAATAATACATAATAATAATAATTTTAATGCAATTCAAAATAATAACAACTTATTTGATATAATAAAGAAAGAATAAATATAAGGTCCTCCCCGCGCGCGGGTTGGGAGGGGAAAGAGGGCGGGGCATAATAATAATAATAATAATAATTATTTTATTTTATTTTATTTTATTTTATTTTATTTTATTTTATTTTATTTTATTTTATTTTATTTTATTTTATTTTATTTTATTTTATTTATTTTATTTTATTTTATTTTATTTTATTTTATTTTATTTTATTTTATTTTATTTTATTTTATTTTATTTTATTTTATTTTATTTTATTTTATTTTATATTATTTTATTTTTTTAATTACATTTATTTGTTGGTTAATTTTTCTTATATCAATAAAAACTCATTCATTTTTGTATTTTTTCCGTATAGACATAGGCCATTTTTTTTTTACTATTCAAAAACATTGGAATCATTCGTTTTCAGGGTTTATGGCCAATAAAATTTTTTATTCAGTTATCATTCAATTAAAAAAAAAATTCAATTTGAATAAATATATTTTTCAAGTCTCTATTTTAAAATGTACAAGTACATTATATAAACCTAGTCGCAAAAAAATTCCACCCCATAAGTTTTAGAGAAATACCCGTTTGGAAATTTAGAAAATCTTACTGCAAGCTCATTCCATTTTATTTTAATTCAATTTTTTTTCATTCATCTAAAAACTATAAAGCTAGACAAAAATTTATAAAAACTAGCCTAATTATCATTTACATAAATCTAACTAACTGGCCCTAAGCGGGCACTGTAATTTAATCCATAATTCTTAATGCTACGATGCCTTTCGGACTACCAACTAACTTATAACTAGAGAACTCTTTGGTTTTCTATTTTTTACCAAGAGAAATTCACAAAAAAAGTTTGGTTTCAGATCATTTTTTTTTTATTTTTATTTTTATTTAAAACTTAAAACTAAATTTTTTTAAATTATTCTAATTAAAACTAATCAAGTCTAATTAAACTACCCATAACTACTTAAAATTGCCTACAATAACTTAAGGTTGCCTAAAAATACTAAAAACTAGAACAGCCACGGAAGCGATTTTCGGGGTTTCAAATAATTTTTTTTTTATAATTATTGGTGCCACTTGACTGTCCCTACTTAAAACATCAACTATGAGACTGCAATTGCAATTTGTAACCACCAAAACTTGGTCACCTGCTTCACCCTATTTTTTCGGTCCTAATGGGACCTCGTGCGAGGACGTCTCGTGCGTAAAGGAGTCGCCTATCTACAGTTCTCCGGCAAACGTGGTGCTGTATCAGCCCTCGATTGTCTAGGTGGATCAAAGCCTCTTAAACGCACAGTCTCGTCGTACTGATCTTTGGAGTAATAAATAGGCCGCAAAAATTAAGCCGAGGACGAGGACATAGCTCTTGCAATTGGACCCCGAATCAGTTTTATTATTAAATTATCTATACATTATGTTGGTTCCATATTGTATAGAACCTGGTTGGACAAGTTCATTCGATTAAACTGTTATAATCTGCGAATCTTAAATCTTCTCATTTCCAATATTACACAAATCCCATTTTATCAAAATAACACTTCCACTTCCCTGTGGTTATGTTGTGATAAAAATAAAATCCTTCTTACAGATTTGTCATTAATTTTTTTTTTGTGATGTGATGATGACCCTTCGCAAAAGATGAAATATTTTTATTTATATCTTTATTCTTCTCACATAATTGACCCAAACCAGGATAGGATGTTCATTATAAAAATAATGAAGTAAAGGGAAAGAAGGAAATGAACAGAAAAAGCAATCATGTTTCCCTTGTTATCCTTAAATTTACTTAACAGGAGAGTAACATACTACACAACTTAGATTCAGAGTGTCAAGTTATAAATAATTGATTTAATGAACTACATCATACTTTGACCTTTCAATTTGTTGTAATTTTTCAAAAGGTCATGTGAAATTATAAGTTAAATATAGCGAACATTTTTTTTTTACCTGGGTTTTAATATTCGTACAATAAAGTGCTTGGACATAAACTCTAGTCTAGATATCATCATCATCACCATCATCGGATTGACAACCTTGGTCCAGTCCTGGTCTGTTTCAACAAGTTTCTCCACCTATCCCGGTCTCTAGCCGACGCCATCCAGTTGCGCACCCCAAGGCTTCCGATCTACAAAGTCGTGTCAATTTATTTGGAATGCTGAATTCTCTCATGGCTTTGTAAAGTTCTACCCTGGCTATGATATCATAGGCGCCCTAAAGTCTATAAACATAGACGGTATTGGAATGTTAAATTCACGACAATTTTCCATCGCCATCCAGGCGCGCCTGTTCAAGGGTAAGGGTAATGATCTGATCAGTTGTTGATTTGCCTGGAATGAAACCACATTGACATTGTCCGATTATGGTTTTAGCGTATGGGGGTATCCGTTCTTGAAGGATAGAGGAGAGTATCTTACAGGTGGTACTCAACAACATGATACCTCTATAATTGCTGCACGTTGTGACATCTCCCTTCTTATGTATGGGGCAAATTATACCTTTACGCCAGTCTTCTGGCATTTCTTCCTGCTTCTATACGTGCACTAAAATATCATGAATTGCTTGACGTAAGGCTGGCCCGCCATGGTGGAATAGTTCGGCTGGTATGCCATCGGTTCCCGGGGCTTTGTTTTGTTTTACCCGGCCTATAACCTTCTCAACCTCTTCTATGCTTGGTGGTGGCAACATAGGAATTCTTCTTGAAGTAGTGGAGCCTCTACTTCTGCAGTGAGCTGACCATTTAGCAATTCATTAAAGTACACTTCCCATCGCTCCAGTTAGCTTGGAGGATCCTACTTCGTCCTTGCAGTAAGTGCAGTCTGGTTTGCGTACTGCGTCATGTTTCGGACGGATTGGTAGAACTTCCGCTATTGGTGCGGACCTCGCTTTCGGCTTCTTTTTAGTTCACAGATCATGTTCTTATCTCAGGCTGGTTTTTTCTGCCTATGAAGCCGTTTTTCTGTTCTTCTGAGCTCTTTATGAGATTTTTGCATTGCTCGGTACGCAACATACTTACGCTAGCTTGAATTCGTCATCAAACCAGTCGTTCTCATTTCTACGACTGCTGTCTAAGATGGAGTTGGCAATACTAATGACTCTCCCTAAATCGAGTGATTCTATGGCTAGTCCTAACGCATGATAAAAGGTGTTACTGGTGTTTTCGTTGTGCAGTGCATCCGTGTTGATTCGAACCTGATCGGCGGATGCAATACGCCTTCGCAAGGCAATCCGCCCTCGGAATTATATACCTACTCCTAAATCAATATCTCCCGTTTCTTCAGGGACATTTTTATTTCTGAAGGGGTTGGGGTCATAATTCTGTAGGTATGTGCCAAAATTATAGGATTACAAAATTCCACATTCTAAAATTCTTTATTTCAAAATTCTGTGAATCCAAAATTCTACCATGATTCTACTCGTATATTCAAAATTCTGAAAAAAAAACGAAATTCTAAAAAATAAAAATTATATTTCAAAATTCTTTAAATTCGAATATCGACAAGTCGGTATCCCTCAACCGCCTCGCCTTAAGAAAAAAAAGTGATCAGAAAAATAACACCCAAATTTGTACACTGAGCTATTATTCGGAAACGAAATCGTAGAATCTTATTTTTTGAAAAAAAAAAAACAAGAACTACCTAGAGTCACTATGATCGCCTGACAATAATAAGAATGCCGCCACGATCAATTAAACAGAACACAGATCTATCAAAAGATCGATCGATTAAACCATTTTAACACCAGGCGCTCAGTAAAAAAGAACACTCAGATGAAAAGCAATTTTTTCCAGTTTTCTGGCCTACCTAAATAAAATGCTTTCTCCGCCCTTTTCAACGGTATCAAACATTAGGTTTTTTTTTGGTTTTCTTTTTTCTTACTCCGCCCTTTTGACGACGAGATGGTCAAATTTTATTTGATTTTCCATCATAATGCTTACTCACTCTATCTTTTTTCAAATAGGTTCATTTCCACTTCATGCAACTTACTTTTGAAGACTATACCATGCGTCAGAAAGGGATGGAAAAAAACAACAAAAAATAGAAATTGTATTTTTTTTCTTCTTAAAGAAAATAAGAGAAAAAAAAAACATCTTTCCAAAAATTCTGTGTGCCTGGTAATTTTACTCGAATAATTAACTAATTTTTCGAACACACACCAAATTGCAGATTTTAATTGCCTAAACGATTAATGCAAAAAGAATATTTTTTAATGATCACATTAAAAATTATGAAAGTGAGAGTAGGGCTATGGTTTTGTTGGTTGTTCTGCTCCAGTTAAATTAAACAAATTATGAAATGAAACAGGTAAACAGAAAAATGCGTAGGGCTTCAACGAAAAAGAAAAAACAAAACTAAACAAAACGGACCCAAACGTATACCTAATTACCTAAGTATACAACAAGTGTTGGTTTTTTTTTTTTGAAGAAATTTTTGGAGAAAGTGAATACGCTTAGGTAGGTAGGTAAAGAGAAAGAAGAGTACACACAAGCGCTGTAGGCCTGCAGAGAATTATAGTTTCCGATAGGTCCAGTTGCATAGGCTGATGGGTTGGCATTGGTTTCCATTCGTTAATTTTTTTTTAAACCTGGAAGTAGTGGCGATCGTATTCAAGATGGAGTACCTATCGTATGCATGAGTAGGAAAATAAAGAGCAAGCATTTTTTTGTTGATACACACCACGCCCTCTACGTGATTTTAGGAATATCTTTTTAGGCGACTATTTCGGGGCTATTTATCGGAATTTTTGCAATATTCAAAATTGGAAGTTTGATGGCATCAGAAATAATGGGGTTCGGCAAGGCTGTATACTTTCACCAATATTGTTTCTGTTGGTGATTAGTGAGGTTCAGCACCTAGCTTTGTCGAATGGAAATGAAGAAATTCCGTAGCATACCCCAAACACCTTGACTATGTTGACGACGCCGACGTATGCTTGGACCATGAACCTCCATCGAATGACATGGACATCAAGGGTGGAGAAAAAATCACCGAAATCATTTGAACTAAAGATCAATGAACTTCCTCATCCGTCCAATGAGATATTTCTGGACAACGAGTAGAGATGGTAGACAGTTTTCAATATCTCGGAAGCATTGCCTCTACTGACCGCGGAACTGAACTAGGTACTAATCGGGAAATCGAATCTCTAATGATGAACTTCATGCGAGAACAGGGGAAGAATTTACACACTATCATACGAGGACGTGAGTGTGTGGATTAGCCATACGCTTCGAAAGGGTAACGAGTGCATTGGAACCCTTTCACTTAGACAAGCAAATTGGAGCAGTCAGACTTAGAAGAAATTCAGACTTGGCGAAGAACGATCGAAGAAAGAAATCAGCAATGTCCAATTAAGGGAAATCAATAAACATAATAAGTTCGAAGACCTAAGTAAGTCTATTTCTGGGCCTTGAAGGATCAGAAATAGACGAAGGGAAAAGAATTAGAGTTTCCAATTTTTTTAAGGAAGGACAAAATTCCGAGGGATAACCCGAATAAGCTTGGCAATGACGTAGACAATATTGGTTTTTAATGGAAAATTCCGACTATTGGCTGATACTGAGTACTTAATCGTAATCGTCCAAGAAGAAAATTCCTCCATACGGATATTTGACACTATATACAAAAGGACAACTTTAATACGTCAAAAGATTAACTTGCCCATATTCACCACATGCTGCTAAACAACAACACAACAAAAATAATAATCACACCTATAAATCTTGCTATAAATAAATATTAAAAGCATTTTCACTTCGATGCATATTTATTATATCGAACACGAGTCTCTTGTACTACAGTTAGTCGTGTGTACCTCCATTGAATATATAGGTAGGTATAATTAAGTTATTATCTTGCCCCAAAAGCAATTAGACATTAGCCTTCAAAGTAAATTGATTGTACTTTTCACCCCGTCAATCAATTAAAATTAAACTAAGAAAAATATGCTCCTTTAACTTTCAAGTTCAGTTCAATTCAGTTCAGTTGTTGATTTAAGAACCCTCTCGGAGTTCCAAACGGAGCGGTGGTAGGAACAGGTATAAAATACATATTAATGTTGTCCTTGGTAACTTTTGATGCGTATTACGAACAATTACAAAAGAGAACTTCAAAAAAAAAAAAACGTTAGACTCTTGTTGAGGAGTTGGAAAGTTTTTTTTTTTATTTTTTATTTTATGTACATTACCATTATAGGTCGACGAAAATAACTATATACTGTAGACTTCTTGTCATGTCAAATTGTAAATTATTGTTCTTTTTTTTCGGTTAAGTTGTCCCCGTGCCGCTGCGCTGCCATAATGTCTTAGCGTGACTCACGATAAACCACTCTAAGAGCAAAATTGTCAACCTTTAAGTTATTTGAAATTAATTCAAAGTGACAAATTATATGAACAAGACCAAATAGCTTTCATGGCTTCTTGTCACCACAATAAAAGTCCTATATTTATTTCTGGTTCTTTGTTTTTTTTTTTTTTTTTGGCAGAAGAGTGGGGGTGGTATGGTATATTATTTATTTTTACCAATTGATAATTTAAGAGTATAATATTTAATTATTAAACTTAACTACTTAAAGACATTCGTGTAAATTTACGGGGAGTGAAACTTTAATTTTTAGTTTCAATATTTCTTATACCTACAACAAATGAGGCCATGAGAGCAATAGTGGAGTAACCCATGAAATTTACTTTAGAGCTACAAGAAATTTAAGAAACATTTTTTGTATTTTCGCTTTGGTTGATTAATCTAAAAACGTGGAAGAGTTTGAAAAAAGACATACTTTGTAGGGCAAGCTTTTTTTTTAATTCAACATTATTTTGGAAAAAAAGTGGGTTTCTGTAAAAATAAAGGAAAAAGAAAAGTTACGTCAAATTTATTATATTATTTTTTTTAATTCTTTCATAGTTTATATTTTAACAATAAAATGTTATATGTACATAAAAATATTATACAAAACGTCAAACATTTCAATTTCATTTCAATCAATATAAAAAAGTGATGGATTAGTAGTATAAATTGAAGCAGTTCAATTAAGTCTTTCTTTTTTTTATTATTTTTTATTTTAGGTTGAGTTGCGCTGTATAGACTCATCCCAAACATGCATACATGTGAACTTTTTCACTGTGCATACTATGAATACCAAAGCAAAAGGTCACAATCTATGTCTAAGCAAAAAATTTTTAAGAGAAGTTTGAAGGTTACGAACCTACTGCACTCAAACTATGATCAAATTATAAAATGCAATAACACATTTTTGAGTGCCATCTAGTTTTGAGTGTAGATAACTGCATAACAATATTTTTGTATTAAAATAGCTATATTAAGAGTCCCATTTTTATGAAAAACTCATTTTTGAAAAAAAGTGGGTTAGGCCACTATTCCACTGATAGCCTCATATAGTCCATAGCGTATGGTATTAGCCATACAAAATGGCACACAAAATTTTACTTCGATCAAAATATTTTTCGAGGGTTTGCAACGACTTTGAAATATCGTGCGTGTTATGAATTTTTTTTTTAAGTAAAAAAGTTCGAAGCCATTAAAAAATTATTTTGTCGAAAATTTAACTGGAATCTCAAAAACGCTTTTAGACATCATTATCACCACTTAATGTCAGTTGGCAGATTTTTTTCTTTTTTTTTTCAAAACATCCATTTCAAAATTTGTGCTTGGAATTGAAAGACGGAGAGTTTCAAAATAAAATGGCGCCATTTTGAAAAACAATTACAAATATGTCAGTACAATCAAAAATGTTTTTGACGAAAATTTTACAGATATTTCGAAAAAACGCCTTAAAACTTTAATATCACCAGTAGACCACTTGGGCGTCGGCACAAAAAAAAACAACCCATCTCAAATTTTATGAGGAATTAAGAGAAGGAAAACAAAATGGCGTAATTTCGAAAAATTTCAATCCATATCTCGAAAACGACTCATTGTTAAGGATTCACTCTTTACATTAAAAATTTAATTCTCTTTGTTTTTTTTTTAATAGGGTTATGTACATTATTATAATTTCACAGCAACACGCCTAAAAGTATACTTTTTCTGTTTTCAACTTGAACTGTTTTTAACTTGAATGCTTTAACTCGGAAAGTATAAGAGTGCTACGAAAAAAAATCATGATATTTAAGCTTTCAATCCAAATAGTTCTTAAAAATTTCTTGTAAAATGAGGCGCTCTCGAGATATGGGCTAGAATGAGTTTTTCAAAATAGCGACCAACACACAATACAAGAAGTGCAATTTCGTTTTTGAATTCTAAATCCTTCAAACTTTTCATTGCAATCAAAAAATTTTAGATAACGACTGACCTATGTAAGATTGTAAGTGGCCTCATGGTGATCAATGACGTTTCGAGGAGTTTTTGAGATTTCAGTTGATTTTTGACAAGAAAAACAAACTGCTTTTGTGCCAATACTTGACTAACACCCTAAAATCTCATAAACAAATTAGGTATACCCATTTAAACAACAAAATATGTGCATATAGTTTTGTATTTTCTTAGCCTACATTTTTTTTCTTTGAAAGCAAAATTGTTCTGAGATTTCTTATCTTAATTTTTCGGACATAGCATGCATAAGTTATATTGTTTTATATTACATTCAATTGTTTATCAAAATGCCCTCATAATTTGCCAAAACCTCAATTAAAACTAATTTCCCCACACCAAATCAAAAGTGTGAGGGAACAGTCCTAAGAAATATATTTTAGGTACCAAATCATGATTCATGAAAATGAAACACACCATTACTAATTCTTCATCGTTATCGTTATAATCAAGTTTCCCGCATAGTGTAACAAAGTACCTATGTATGTTGTAGGTGTTGTTAACGTTTCACAATATATACGAACAGAAAACAATTTGACAAGAAATTACCTTACCTCAACAATAGGCGAACCAACTAATAATAATCTGGAACTGGGAAACTGGGGAATTGGGGAAAGCAAAACGAGCGATAACGAACCACCATACCGCAACGCACCGCACCTCACCGCATCGCACCGCAACTCAGGCCGATTCTTGTATTTGTCTTAATATTGTATACGCTTTTATTAAATGTATTGTTCGCCAATATTGTGTGGTGAATTTTCTACCGTATTGTGGTCTTCCGGAGGGAAATCCAAGAATTCAATGGCTGCGATTGTTCACTTCTTCTAGGCAATGCCAATCCACTAAAATATATATGTATAGTATATGTGCACAACATAAATACCTTAACCGTAAGAGAAAATATAAGAAATAAATAATTAAGTTGTGATGCTTGTTGGGTGCTCTTTCTGACCACAAATCATAATTCTTTGCTTCCACATCCCACAAATAAAAATATACAACCATCATAGAGAGAAACATCTTTCCTAAAACTTCATTCCTAAAAGCAAAATAAATTTCACCAGAAGGTGCAATTTCTTCTTTATAGGCGACAATATGGCGGTCGTATATGAGTATTTAAAAGTACCTATTTGTAACATCTTACGTATTTTTCTATGAACGGCAAAAAAAAAATCATTGAGTATTGTTTTATAGGTTTTCAGATTTGTTCAATTGTTCACAGCAAATGGTTTATTTTGCAGCACCTGTTCTTCGTTCAGAATCGAACAAATATCATATCGAAATGAATTTAGTGTTTCCAATATACTTACATATTAAACAAAAGAATCAGTTTATTGTTTGGGTTATTTATGGGAAAATCATATTTTTATATGAAAAAATTGGGAATTGATGAGTTGTTTATTTGGAGCAAAAACTGAATCGAATAGACTCGTGAAAAAGTTTATAGGAACAAAATGAATGCATCATGCAATCACAGGGACATAAAATAATTTCAAATATTATTAATTAGGGGTTGGTCGTGGCGCGATGGCTTGCGCGGTCGCCTGTCAACCTCATGGTCACAGGTTCGATCCCTGCCGTAGTTCTAAGTCATGTTTTTATTCCATTATCATTGATTCTATTATTCATTGATACATGTTGTTCAGGCATAACACTAACAACATGTGATTGAGTAAATACTACTGTGCCCAACAAATATGACAACGAACAAAATAATGTGAATTATAAAGGGACATAGATACGGCATTTCTCCGCTTTAGTCCAGCAGCCAACCCTGGAGATAAAATCAGAGACAACCACCACCTTCAGTCTCAGTACCTCGCGCCACACACCTTTCCATTCACCTTTCCCTTCCCATCCTAACCTATCCTTCACGCCCGCGCTGTGTTGAACATATATAGGGTACACCAAAAGTCCCCTTGAGCGCGCGAAAATTATAAAGAAAAAAAGTGATTTTTTATGTACCCTTTACATGTCAAAAACACAGTGCGAGCTTTAGGAAAGTTGGAGGGGATATGAAAGGAGATGTCGGTGAACATTAGTCTTAAATTTCAGTATATCACAATGAGAGGGAAAGACAGAGCGTGGAAGGGAATTCCACATTCGTGTAGTACGGCTAAAGAACGAATCCCTGTACTAGTTTACACTTTCCCTATATTAGTTTACACTTTATAATTCACTCTTAATCTTTCCCGAAATGTATGACGTAAAAGTCGATGTCCAATTGTCCATGTTTCATATACCAGAAGAAAAGGAGAAGTACCCTGCAGAAACATACCGGCTGGGTGCGTAGTACGCTAGCAAGGAGTTTCGTCCTGAGTGTGGGCCTTTTGCCTTACAGTTTCAATTGGGCCCTGGGACTGTTTCTCATACTAATTATTCTTTTCAATTTTGATAAGGGCCGACGCCGGACACTCTATCCCATATAATTTGTGAATTTCACTTTCGGCGGAGGCCGGGGACTCTATCCGGCATTAACTGCGCTTTTCGGCTTTAGCTGGGGCCGGAGACTCTATCTCGTAGAATTTGTGGCTTTCAGTTTTGACTGGAACCGACGACTCTACCTCATCTTAATTGCCCCTTTCTGCTTTGACTCGGAGCGTTCACTTTAACCCATATAATTTGTGCTTTTCAGTTTCCGCTGGGCCGGGGAATCTATCCCATTTTTAGTGTGCCTTTCAGTTTTAACTGAGGCCGGGGATTCTATGCGGTATAACTTAAGCTTTTCGGCTTTGACTGTCGCCGAAGACTCTATTGCATAGAATTTGCGCCTTTCAGTTCCGGCGGCAATTCCTTTCCAATAGTTATCAGTACAAAATCTATCAATCATTTATTTCACGGCTCTAAAAATGATGAATTAAAGGTATGTTTCAATAGATCGTTAAGATCTTTTTTCTTACATCACTGAATTCTCTCAACACTCATTATACAAAACAAAAAATAGAGCACTATGTCAAAACGTATTCAATGTCACCGGAAAATAAAGGGAAATTGAAATATCATGTGATAGCTTTGACAGATCAGACAACTCCGTTGACTAATTTTCTTGACACTTTCACCATAAACATTTTGTGGTGCTTGTGAAATAAACCTCACTAAACAACAAATGAAACAAATGTTGCTACATTAATTTTTCGCAGATATACAACACAACAAACATCAATTTATTGCTATCAACTAAAACCCGGAAATTGTAGAGGAAAAACTTTTCTTGCAAAAAAAAAAAAAAAAAAAAAAAATCGCAGGAAGCAAAACTTTGTGTTTTAATCAGAAGCAACAACAAAAACTCTTAATGGAATATCTTTCCTCATTTTTGATGCTTGAATGCAAAAAAGGAAGAAAAAAAAAATTACGTTCCGTCACATGCTTATTAACTACGCTCAGCTCATAGCTTCCGGTCTCCTTATCACGTCTGCTATTCACACCACGTCACAGTAACACCCCGCAACACAAAGTATGTCATGACAACAAATGTTCATTGTTAATTTTTGTGCCTTTGCAAAAAAAAAAAAGTGTCAGAACAGATTGGCCTGTCATTGTGTCGTAAGGGGTCCTCCTCTTACTACTAGTATAGTATACTTAGGTTTCGAAGAAATGGAAATTGGGCATCAACCAGCATCCAGCAAAACCATAATAACAAAATTCTCCTAATAATATGGGGAAAAGAAAAATGTCATATTTCCTACTCCCTCATTAATACTCTTGCGTCGTACTGACGATGACGACGCAACTGACGACGCGACAGAATGGTGTTTGTCCATGTTTTTCAAGGGACAAATTTAAAATTAGATATTTTATGATAATTTAATGTCAAGTACCATTTATAGAGTGTATGTACACAGGAAGAGCATAACTGTTGATAGTGAACACAGAAACCCGCACTGGGAGGGAGGGAAAAACTTGACAACAGAAACGAAAAATTAGAAACGTGACACAACTTAAGTCGTGTGATTTAAAGAAAATTGTTCATAATTATTATCCTTATCTCCATTACTCAGCAACACATCCGTTTTACTAGTTAATATAATAATAGTACATGGTGAGGGGGACGTGAATGTTCTTTTGATTTTTTTAAATTAACTGTTTAACTTTGTTTGGGATAAATTAACATTTTGTTTGGGGTAAGATCCCTTACGGACAAGAATGCATTTTTGAAAGCTGATTGACAAAACCTATTTAAACCCCATAAACCGGAGGACATAACCGCATACCAATTCGTGTTTCTTAATATTTTCTGAAGAGAGAACTTGGTTGATCATAAAGTGTGTAATTCTTTTGAAGTGATTACTTTTTTCGTGAATATGACAAAAGGTTTAAGAACGACAGAAAATTCTAAGTTTGAGTACCTAAGCTCAAAAATTAGTTAGAAGAGTTTAGACCATCTAATAGGTATATCTGGAAAATCGAGATCACTAAGACCATCCACGTTATCTTGTCTATAGACCTTTACTATCTAGGGCCATAAATGTGGACCAACTAAAGCTAGACCATTAAGTCTATCAAGATCATCTAATCTAACTAAAATGTCTATGTAATTTCAACCATATCGCCTTTCTTAAACTTTCTACATCGATGAAGACCATCTAGACAATTTAGATCATATAGACCTTTTAGACCATCTATACTTTGTAGATAACCTAGACAATCTATACTGTAGATCATCTTATCGAGACCATCTATTATTTCCTATATCATCTAGAAAGTCTAGATTATTGAGACCATTTTAATAGATTATTTAGACCATCTCATCTAGATTTTTTCAGACTATCTTCACAGTTTAGATCATCTACATTATTTAAACCATTTAGACAGGTTACAATCTTTTGAATATCTACATCATCTTAGCTATCTAGACCGTATGTTGTAGACATAGATTATTTAGACCATCCAGATTACTTAGACCATTCATATAATTTAGACCATCTAGGTCATTTACACCATATGGATATTTAGCCAATTAACACTATCGAAAGCGTCTCGATTTTCTAGGTAATACAGATCATCTAGACCATCCACAATATTTAGACCATCTACACTATTTAGATCACTTACTTAGGCCTTCCAGAATATTTGGCGTATCATTAGTTAAGTATCATACATTAATTTTCTAAAGTATCAAAACCATTTATGTAGGTTATCGATACCATCTGGGTTATCAGGATGCTTTTTAGACCATTTAGAATATTTAGACCATCTACATTAGCCTATCTAGACTATCTTATCTAAATCATCTTTCTATAAATTTCCCTTTTTTTACTTGAATGGTATAAAAAAAAAACAAAAAAAATCCCAACGAAGTAACCACAAATATCAATCAGAAAACAATCCACACTTAGTTAACAACTCCTTATTTGCAAATCAAAGTAGATCACACCAGGAATCCATCAAACAGATATCCGCACAAGGCACCTATCCCACATCCTGTGAATCTTTTACCAACTATCATTCTAAAAGCTTCGAAATGGAAATAGGTAGGTAAGTTGGCATGTCAGTATGATTTTGTGATAATGGTTAGATATTTTTTTTTTGTGATAAAAATTAAATTTACCACACAAACCTACCTTTTTCCATTTGCCTCCATCTTTGTATAAGAAATCAAGACACAAAAGTCACGAACCTTTATACTTATACTTCTTAGTCCCTAATTTAGCCTTTGTAAGAACCAAAACTTATTTCCACTTTTTAAGACAATTAGACCCACCGACCCATACCAACCGACCACCCGCAACAGCCACACATTGCATATGTATATGTATGTATGTTCATTTATAGAAATTCTATTTAATTAAGTTCTATCATGTCGTTCTGAATATAATTTCTATCTGTCTAACATTCGAAAATAACATGTGTCATGATTTCCTTTTGTTTTTCCATCATAAGACGGATTTGATTTCGGTATCCAAAATCACTTAAACTCTGACCTCATTTAATGTGATGGTTTTTGTTGTAGGATATATTTAGAAGCGAGATGGGGTAATTAATTCTTAATCGAGGCCAAGTAGTAGTACATAGTAGGTATATAGAGTAGTGAGTGGATGAACATTTTCATTTTCATTTTCATTCATATTTTATTTTTGGTCCTTTTGTTTCCTTTTTTAGTTCACAAAATTTATCTTTATATATCTGTGATGCGGGATTAAATGGTTATTGGGTCAGACGTATTGAATGAGATAGAAGATAATACCTTTAATATATAAGGGTGGATGATGGTATTATGTTAAGATATAGATAAATTATTATTTGGTTTCGATTTCATGATGAATTTCATTTTCATTTGCATTGGATGGAAAAAAAAATCAACTCTCTTTGTTTATCTCGATTTAAATAAATATAAGGTAGGCTTGAAAGGATTTATGTCAATGAATATTGGTTTCAGCTTCATTGAAAATGTGAAATGTTTCGAAATGAAATGAAAGTTCATTTTTGTGGCTTATCTGATGGAGAAGAAAGTTTTAAATTATTAATAAAGATTAAGTACGAAAGATTGATGTTTTAGTTGACCTTGAAGAGTGAATAAAAAAATGTAATACTCGTTTTGAAGAGGATTCTTGTGAGCAGTGTAGACTGGGGCTAATCATTTTAATCCATT
Source organism: Syrphus vitripennis (assembly GCA_958431115.1). Lineage (NCBI taxonomy): Eukaryota > Metazoa > Arthropoda > Insecta > Diptera > Syrphidae > Syrphus > Syrphus vitripennis. Next base: position 103,688,766 of record OY288108.1, on the reverse strand, counting down.
CATTTACTTTGAAGGTTCTTACATAACAAGATTACAAAGGTTGTTTTTTTTTTAACACACAAACATATATGCCAGGAAGACCAAGGGTCTTATAAATTAGGCACAGTGGATTGAGAAATTAGGTTTTGATTATCTCATTAAATCCCAGGAGTGATGGCGCGGGCGTTCAGTTGACGGAATATAGAATAAATTGCTGCCTAGACTGCGGATCGAAGATCGAACCAAACATCCCAACATATAAAGTCAGACGTATACCCCCTGCCATTATCTATGAGTGGCACTTGCATCAAAGAAACTAATCACCTGGCGATTTGAGGTATGTGTATCACAAACCATATTTTGTGGAATGATCACATTCTTAAGGTCGCCAAAAATGCCGCAAGATGTTTAGGTTTCCATTGGAGATGCAAGAAATTTTATTCCCCCTCTGAACTGCCATCTCTGGGCTGGTGCTCCAGCAACTTACTTAAGCCTTTTGGACAGTATACAAAGACGGGCCTTCAAAATGATCGGAGACAGGAACATCATCGATACTTTTACGTCACTCGAACACCGGCGTAACGTTTCCTGTCTCTCACTCTTTTATCGTTACTCTTACGGTAAGTGCTCAAAATAAATAGCCAGTTGCATTCCTCCCCTCAAACGATTCAACCGTAATACTCGCGCTTCCAGGAATGCTCATCAGTTTACTCTTTAACCCAGTTTCGGTCGTACTGTCAAGTACAGGGATTCGTTTTTTAGCCGTACTACGCGAATGTGGAATACCCTTCCACGCTCTGTCTTTCCCTCTCATTGTGATATACTGAACTTCAAGACTAATGTTCATCGACATCTCCTTTTACATCCCCTCCTACTCACCTAAAGCTCGCAATGTGTCTCTGACATATAAAGAGTACATAAAATCCCCTTTAGTGCGGGCTAAATATTAAAAAAATCCAGGGTAGCAGTCAAGCACTACCTCCACTGCAACGGGGCCACCCGGTAAGCTATAGAATTTTCTTAAGGACCAACATCTCATCTGGGAAACAAAATAAAACTTGAGAGCATTTAGAAATAATATAAAAAAAAACTCCGAAAAAAAGACAAATCAATAATTTCGGAGAATTATTTCGCAAAAGAAATTAGGAAATAGTTTAAGTTTAAAATATTAATGGCTGATAAAATATTTCGGCATAAGCAAAATTTCCGTTGCGCCTACCTTCTGATCATTGTATAGATTGATGTTCCTTTTATTCAAATTTTATTTGAAGATAAAATTTGCTTCTGCTCAGTGTATCGCAGAAGTGTATTTGCCATAAAACTTAATTTTATAAACACACCCTAAAGCTTAACCATCTTTTTTCGTTTCGCTTTTTTTTTGTTGTTGTTCTTGTTTTGTTTATTTTAATAAAAATTCGCAACCGAACTATCATCTATCTTGCCTGCAATTTCGACGATTTGCAAACTTTCATCTTGATAGTAAAGTCCTTAGCATGTTTGTTTATCCATCCAGCTTGATGGATTACCAAACTTATTTACATCACATCTTGCCATCCATCGTATACCCCCACTGCGTACCGCAGCATCTCCGCTGCTGCTACAATACTCTTGCTGATGCATTGAAAGGACTCTGTCTCTCTGTACTGCAGCCATAATGCATTCTCTATGCACTTAGAGAATAATTTTTCATCCGTCTTATAGATAGATCCAGCGATTCCGTTTTTTCCCCTTGTCATGCTCTCTATTCTATATACTATCGAATCTTATATGAGAGTTGAGAAAAGAGGATGATGGGTGGAAAAATAAAAATCAACAACAATTACAACAAACGAGTATCTATCATATTATAATATATCTTTTCACTCAATCTGTAACGTTCTATAACTCCCACTTGACGAATTACAATACTTTATCAGACATTTTGTGTTTGAATAAGAAAATACAACAAAACACAAAAAAAAAACAAGACCTCTTGTCTTTCAACTACACGTAAAATGACGGTGGCCATATTTTTTTTTTGTAGTGAGTGCAATTCAGTTTTTTTTTTGTTAAATAATTTTTGATTTAATTATATCGAAATACAATGAGTGCGAAAATAATGCAAAGGAACGCAGAAAAATGCAAATCAAGCAAAGAATTTTAAAAGAACGAAAAAAAAAATTGAAATTAATACAAAAGAATACAAGAAATCCAAATGAATGCAAAGACTGCGAATGAGTTCAAGGAATGCATCAAGCTAATGCTTAATGCAAAGAGCACAAACAATGCTAACACTGCAAAGATGATACCTACTTTTAATAAGAGCAGGAAATTTAATAAAATTGCTCCGCATTGTAAAATAAAATGAGTAATAACTAACTGCTTGCAATTACTCATTTCTGTCATTAATTTTGGTAATTTACTTCTGCCGTACTATTACATAGAGACCCCACTGTGCAAAGTTTTAATTATTCAAAATTTAAATAATCTGGTCACCATAAACCTATAATATGTAACAACTAGGTTCATCCTTTACCAAGAGCAATTCTCAAAACCCTTCAACTTCTTTAAGTGTATCTGAATCACTGATCATATTCTTTCAAGAAAATGTTCCTAAAAAAAGAAATTCTTTTGATAAAAATCAGAAAATTCTCAAAAACATCTATTACAAGAGTTGTTCCTATAATCATTGCTGCAACAACAACATCTTATATACATCCGTTTGTTTTCTAAGAAACATACATTTTATCATCCTTCGCAGCTTATAGATGATATCAAGGAAAGAACTCATCTGCTGCAATGTGAATCTTTTAAGTCGCCACTTTTAATGATGATACGAGGGATGAGATGATAACGTTTTTTTTTGCTATTGCTCTTAACGTCAACACGATATAGTAGAGAGTAGGTAGGATGAACTCCTCCCAACTAGTTTTAAGAAGAAATTATATGCATGCGTGTTTGTGTATGTATGTTTATATAAAAGCTTTTAAAAGCATTTAGCATTCCGGGATTATACTAGATGCCAACAGTAGAATCCCTTTGCATTATACATATTCATATGTTTGAACATTCATAAATTTAGATGAAGGACAAGTTGGAAAATGTGTGATGTGAGACAAGAAATTTATGAAACTTTATTTGAGGAATAAATAAAAAATAAAGAAAGTATCTAAAGTAGCTAGCTATTAAATATTAATAGAATCACTAGACTGTAATAAGTTATCTTTTTGTTTTGGAGTGTATTCATCAGTTGTGTGGGAAGGTTGGTAGAATATACTTTAGAAAATGTGTAAGGTGAATAAATTCTGTCTCGACACCATGAATCAAAAAACAGACGATAAACAAAATTAAAAACATCGAATGCAATAAAAACAAGGAATGGTAAAAAAAAATGAAGTAGGTTTTTAAAATTGAAAAAGAAAGAAGAGTTTCAATTTTATGTATCCAATCAAATGTTCTCGCCAGGGAGCCTCTTTTTTATGCATTCATTTTATTGCTATGTGTTTTAAAGTACTGAGTCCATAACATTGTGAAAAACCTCAATTTAGTTTTATCGTTTTATCTGTATTTTACTTTTCTACCAAAATTTTTTTTTAGACTATGCGTTTTTCAAGGTCGGCTATCAGGTACGTTCAAATGTAGCATTACCGATGACTTACATCTAATGTACATTATGGGTTATTTTGAATAAAGAACATTCTTCGAAAGTTAAGTGATTTTATATTGCCACTGCTGGAATTATTTATATTTGAATTTTTATTGTAAATATTAATTAAAGGATTTAAAGGGCTATTAGCGCCGTAGTTTGATCTACTGTGAATGTAAGAAATTGGCAACTGCCTTCTCAAACTATACTGACTAGCAATGAAATTTAATCTACAGAGGATCGATGGAGCTGAAATCCCGACAGTAAAACAAAATTGTATATACGCTCTGTGACTAGTTAGAAATGGAAGATTTATTAGTTTAATACGTTGAGCGTAAGGTGGCAAGTTAATTCGATTTGACCATGGTAGAAATCTTAAGCAAAATCTTATAAATCTTCTTTGAACGGACTCCAATCTATTTATATGAACCGCATAATATGGCGCCCATATAACGCAACCATATTCTAAAATGGATCTTACGAATGAGACATAAAGAGTTTTTAAAACATAAGGATCACGAAATTCCCGAGCAAATATTTTGATAAAACCAAGAGTCATGTTAGCTTTTTTAATAATGTAGTCAAAATGATCAGTAAAAGTTAATTTTGAGTCCAATACTATCTTAAGGTCAGTGAAACTAGACAAATTAGTTAGTGGTGATTGGTTAATCGCATAATTATAGACAATCACATTTTTTTTGCGTGTAAAACACATTGTTTTACACTTGTCAATATTTAAAACTAAACCATTAATATTGCACCATTCCCAGAAACGTTGAAGGTCTCTTTGTAAAAGATCACAGTCATTGGCAGAGTTGATTGTACGAAAAATTTTTACATCATCAGCATTAAGAGACAAAGAATTTACTAGGACAGATGGAAGATCATTAATAAATAGTAGAAATAATAACGGGCCAAGATGGCTACCCTGAGGTACACCAGAGTTAACAGTAAAACATTTAGAACGTTCACTCTTAAAAACAACACTATATAACCCATCTTTGAGATAAAACAAATCTGTCGTTAAGACCCATATTTTGCAGTTTTTTTTTTTAAAGTACATATATTGTGGCTTAGTTTGTCAAATGCTTTGCTTAAGGCAGTGAAAATACAGTCAACTTGTATGTAGTAAACTGTAACAAATTTGTAATAGTGGATCTCTTTTTAACAAAGCCATGTTGGTTGTCACATAAGACGGAGGAACAGTAAAAAGACAAAACATCACAAATAATAGATTCAAACATTTTGGGTATAGCAGATAGTTTAGCTATTGGCCTATAATTTAGAACCAAATTTTTTTGATTATGATTATTATGATTGCGATAACGCTGAAAATTACGATAACGATACATACAAGATGGTTGCTTAGTTAAAAATGCCGATAACAATAAGTTAGGTATACTGAAACCGAACGAAAACTGATACCAATAACTGATACTGATACCGATAACGATTGCAGTCAAGATAACAAAACTGATGATGATGATTACTATGCAATAACGATTCTGACTTTCTATGATGATAACGATGTCAATACATCTATATCGTCAACGAAAGTAATAACAATGGCATTACTGATGACAATGTCGATTACTGTTACTATAACGCTGAAAATTACTGTAACAATACAACGACACTGGTACCGATGACTGGATACTGGTACCGATACCGATAACCGGGAAAATATAACGATGATAAAATTAAAAATATCGACAAGATGACGATGACGATATCGATTCTTTTTCTGATATCGATACTGATTCCAATAAAAATGACGATAACGATCGCAGTAACGATAACAATAATAGCAATGAAGATGACTAGCGATAGCAATGCCATTTCTTAAACTGATAACGATAATGATATCAATAATGATAGTTATACCAATCGCTGAACAAAATTTAAACCCTTACCTAATTTTTCAAAACAACTTTTTTTTTTTGTTAATTTTGTTGCAATTCTCTAAACAACTTTCTAAAAAGCTATAAATCTTAAGTTAATCCTCCTTTGGATAAAATGCACAAAAAAAAAAAACAAGCATCGTTTTAACTTTATAAAGATGTCTTCACTATCAAAAGGTTCTATGCCAAAGACAAAATTTTATATAAAAGCAAAAGAAAACCATGCTCATTACAGTTTCATGGATTTTTTTTTCTTCATCTTCTTCTTCTTCTTCTCCAATTTGCCTTACAGTTTTGTTCTTTGAAACACCAAATGATAGAAATGATAAGGATTATGGTGAAAAATACTTCCCTTTGGAAAAATAATAATAATAAAAAAAAAAGAAAAATGAAGAAAATACGGAAGGCTACAACAAGACAAACTCAGTGTTCAACCTTCGTGTTAATTATCCTGAATATTAAATTCAAAAGGCAACCAGGCAGGGATCCTTAATTATAGAATTATTTAAGAACTGAAGATGATACAACTTGCTCGTTTAACGTTTCTCCATCGTCATCCTGTATATATATAGTCATCGTCATCGGCATCGTCGGTCGTCATCATCATCATCATCATCATCGTCATTGGTTGTTCCGTTTCACCGTCCTGTAGTATACTACAATCTCGTCGTCCATCCAAACCAACTAACATAGAGCTTAGACATAGAAAATTTTCCTTATAAAAAGTTTGTAATATTTTCTTTTTTTTTCTCTATCACCATTTCCGTTTCCTTTTTAGCTATTTTTTTTTTTTTTTTAGCAACACGAACAAAAAATGCTGTTGTTGCAGGATTTAACTTTATAATTAGCATTTTAAAGGATCTTTTCTCCTCGAAAAAGAATGAAAAGTAGAGGTCTTCTTCACTTCACTCGGCAATGACTTTTGTTCCACATCACTGTTATATACAGAGGTGATGGGAACCCTTGATTGTTCCTTTTTTATTTTTATACCAGTCCCTATACTCAAGTTGGTAGGTAAGGTAGTAGAGGTGGCTATGAGTTTTTTGCCTTTTTGACTTCTTGTGTTTCTCACACCAATCTAAAAAGGTGTATTTTTGAATGGAGAGACCTTGGGATGCTCTCGAGAATAAATTATAAAATTCTGAAGGACTTTTAGTATATCTACTCTTGTAGGTAGGTTAGGTACCCTTCTAACTATCGCGCGAGGATCTTTTGTAAACGATGATGGTTGCTTTTTTTTTGTGTTCATTTGCCGAAATGTTTTAAATTTAGAAACAAAAAAAAAAAAATAGCTCATAAATATTGTTTGGTTCTTGGTTGTACATAATTCTGAAGAAATACCAATTAGTTACACCCGATGGAAACGAAACAAAAAAAAAATGAAGGAATCAAGGAAAATATGCACAATTTGTGTTTTGTGTAGACTTTTTTTTTGGGAGCCCGGGATTAATTTATTCAAATTTATGTCATTTTTGCCTGTCTTAATGCAGTTAATTTCATATTCAGGATATTTAAGTGGTATATGGGGGCTGAAGAAAATTTTATTAAAATAGATTCGAACTCAAGAATTTTGTTATGTTTGCGTAAACATAAGGACGAGGATGGCAGAAATGACTGAAGTTAAAGACTTGGCGAGGATATTATGCGAAATTAAGGCGCTGTCAACGCCAAAAGTCCCAAAACAGAGTATTAAAAAGTGTGTGTGTTTGTTTTTTTTTTTATTTCTATTTTGCGGGTGCTTTTTTTTATACGAGTGTGTCATAATAAAATGTCTGCTGTTGTTTTGAATTTCACTATGGCAGCATATAGCTTAATATGAATAAATCACTCAACAAATGGAAATGAAGTATCTAGGCGACAGCACAGCATATTTTTGAAAGAGATTAACATAATTTTTTGGATATTGAATTATCCACCTTAACAAGGAAGAATTGTGTTTTAATGTTTTTGTTATTTAATTTGTTTGCTTAGAAATATCTGCATCAGCTGCTGATGTCATAATAAAATGTCATGCTCTTCAGAAAATGAACAAGAAGAAGGAAAAATGATCTCGTTCGCCCATAACTCGAGCAAGTAACAACAAAGCAATCACAGAAAAAATTTGAGCATGTGTGCACCAGGGAAGCGTCTTGAGTCCTTTATTTTTGATTACGTTATTAAGTTCTAGAGGGAAATGCATACGGCATTGGTGATAGCAACACCGAACACTAACTCTATCCATTTTCCGATCAACAAAGGCCTCTTCTGGACACCTATTATAATGACAAAGTGCTTCACAAGGGCGAAAAGTGATTTATAGCGAAGGACTTTATGGCAAGGAATCTGAGGAAGCTTTCTCATCAAATACACCATGACCAACTAAGCTGATACCGCAATGTAAAAAGATGACCTGAAAAACACATTTTAGAAGGAAATAGCACGTGCAGACGTTCCAACACTATTGCGAAAAAATTCAAGCGCAAGAAATCATGCAACGAAACTTACATTTCGTTGGCCTCAGACAAGGAACAATCCAAAACCGGAAGGCCTGTTCACGTTTTCTAAGGTCAACCTGGTCAACACCATCAAGTGGAGCCATAGAGTGAAGCAGTGGTGGGAAAGTTGTGGTCCCAGATCATGACAATCTTCGGCTTCGTCGGTCGTAAATGAAGACGAAGAACAAGCAGTTTAAAAAAAAAAATTAAAATAGTTAACCAACATTTTTTTAAAAACTAAAATGACCATTTCCTAATTTGTTTATTGTATTTTGTATTTGTTTTATACTCCAAATTCACTTATTATAGTTTTAAATGCCTCCCCGCGGGGGAGGAATTCAAATAAACAATGTCTTCAATATTTCCATAGTACAAAAAAGGAATCTTAATTTCCTGGACTAGTAACGCCTTCTTGATTTTTTAAATTAAAATTGACGAATTTTGTATTAAAAGTTTATTTTTAGTAAATAATAAAAATTATGTTCGACAAATTAAAAAAAAAATAGTCAAAGCTTGTAAATATTGTGCCGAATGAGCTGATGAGCTGACCCGACAAGGATTAACCCTTCAAGATTCTGTATTTCAAGGTTCGGCATCTGCTTAGTTCTATATTTCTTGTTGAGAATCAAAGAGTTGGTGATAGGGATGGAAACGACCAATTAGAACCTGGGCCATCTACATCAGGACGCTCTGATCCCTCTGATCCAATTGCATTGTGTTTGCAAACACGATTGAATAAAAATGAAATGGGACAGACTTCTTCTTGGAGTACAGGTGGTTTTCAAAATGCAGAAGATGCAGAATTTCCACAGCCAGATCACTCAAGTAATAAAGATAAAACACCAACTGAACTTTTTGAGGAGTTTTTCGATGAAGATGAGAGTATTTACGAAAAGAAACTCAAATATAAACTCAAAAAAATGTAACTGATGTTACTCCATTTACGGTGGAAGAACTCAAATGATTTGTGGGGATTGTTGTCCTAAGCGGCTATAATGTTCTAACTTCTTCTCGGCATTATTGGGATCAGAAGGCTCACATGTACAAATGCCCTCAATGATTTACCGTTGTAACAAATAAATTTCAGGCGCGCAATCGTAGAGACTTACCTTACAAAATATGCAGTTTCGGAGAAAAATCCCGGACCTTCTGGAAGGTATATGTATCTCTTCGGCCAGAGTGCTGGACGCAGGGCCGTAGAGAGGAATTCCGGGCCCCGGAAGGAAAAATCTCGCCCTACCATATTTACCATTTTTTTCAAAGTTCAAGTCTACTGACATGGTACGTTCTAATTTCAATTACGAATATCATGAAATTGGTTGGAATTAACGGAAACGATAATTTTTTGTTTGCAAAGTGAACCGAAAAAAAGTGTTAATCATCAAATCAATCTCACGGGTATCGTCCAGTTTAGTTCAAATGGAGGATGGATAGAAAATAATTCTACGTGCGAATAGATCAGATTCCGATCATAATCATACATTCAATTCGATATTGCCAACGATAAACCACAATTGAAAAACGTTTGCGTGGGATTTTCCGGTCCCCCGAATTCGAGTCAAAAATTTCGTTCCCACCAGAAACAAAAATAGAAGAGAAGAAACTTTATAAAAACAGAAACCGAAATAAATATTTGTGTTTTGTTTTTAGTTGCCAGGCCCCTTATTTTGACTTTAAAAATGTCAAAAATGTACGCCAATAATAATCAGGGGCCCAGATCGGCAAGCTTGTGACTGATATATTAGTAGATAACATGCAAACAGGGGCCCTATTGCAAAAGCATGAATGATTTTAAATTTTCGGGCCCCTAAAAATAAATGGGAATATGCATGTTGATGATGAACATAGAGTACCTACATACATATATTGAAAAAAAACACTCTCCTCATTGCTTTCAATGGTTCTAGGTAATCCCGGGCCGGGGGGTTTCCCCGCTTTCCCCCTCTCGACGGGGCGACGATGTAAGGTTTGATCACAATGACCATTAGATTGTTTCTACAGCAGACAAAAAAGGAAAAGATGAGCTCCGTTAATTTGCAAACCTCAAACAAGAACAATGTGTGTTGATTGTTTTATGAGTTTTCACTTAAAAATGTAAACATTTAAAAACAAATTCTTTTGAAAATAAACTTTATTGTGATTAAAAATTCTTCCAGTTGATTTTATCTATTCATTTTTTTTGGTAGCTAAAACCCATATAGGGTATTTAGGTCAAATGCCAGCGATGCCATATGGCATCGGGTAGTTCCAAGAAATTGGGGATATCAACATTTTTTTTTATATTTTTCCTACGTCCTAAAAGTCATAAGGAACAATCTGAACAAGTATTATTAAATTTTTGAGCAAAAAAAAGATACGGGCGTTAATGGGTTAAATAATTTCTATTTAAAACTTCCTCTTTGTTACTATCCTTTCGGTTTGTCTTCATTTCATTTTATTAACCCAAATACATAAATGGGGGATTCGTCTTTACAAAAATCAATAAAAAAAATAACCGCGGTGCATGGATAGATAATAACCATTTCATTGATATTATGGTTTCCCCTTTCCCATTTTCAAAATTTTTTGTGCATCAAAATAAACAATATTATCCACCCTCATTCTGTATTAAAAACCAAATTATTTGATATCCCCACTAGTAAAACAAATACTTAAAATGGTTCAATTTTATGAGAAATGCATTTAATTACCCGTTTCTCAGAAATATAGAATTTCCAATCAACAACACACCCGCTATGTTTTCTTTTTTTTTGCTTTTCTAAAAATAAATACAAAACTGCAGATACAGCTGGAAAAAAAAATAAATCATGAAATTATGTTGCTCGTTTAGTGTTTCAGTCTCAAGTGTATAGTCTCACTCGGACTCATTAACGATTAAATTTCACATTTTCATTAAAAACAAAAAAAAAAAGGGGTAAGAGACACTCCGAATAAAGCAGTGGAGCTAATAATATGATGAATGGCCATCTGGTGTACTTTGCTTGTGTAGTTTGTAAGTGGAGAGCTGCTGGAATGGAATTAAAGAACTGTTCTACTTTTAGTCGTATATTCCCAACCATAATCATACACCACACTCATTGTCATTATGCACAATAATAGATTTCCTATTTTATCAGCTTTAAGGATTTTGTTTTTTTTTTAAATAGAAACAATTTATAATCCTGAAACAAAAGTTATAAATTATCTCATGTTTAAATATTTTTGTTAAATTTAATCAGTATAGGAATTTTAAACAAAATGTTAAATATTAAAATTTAACAAAAGCACAAAATCACAAAATATAATCCGAAATTTTAATTAAAGACCAAAAGTTATCGAGGATTACCATAGGTATAGAATTTATTTTATTGTAATTTTTTTTTTGGCTTATTTATGGAGACAAAAAATAATCTGGAACAAAACATTCACATCGCTATTTTATCCAAAACATAATTCAATTAAGTTGAAATTTATTCAGAATTTGTGTTTTGATTTAGGGAAATCCTCCTTCATATGGAACAAAAAAAAAAAAAACTAGACAGCAACATGTTCCTCCCCAAATAAAATTATAATAAATATCTGCAAAGGCAATTTTAATTTTTTAATATAAAATGTGTATGAGGAATATGGAAACATGGAAATGTTTTACAGAACACAAAACAACAGGAATAATTTAGGAATAAATTAAAACACAAACAAAAAAAAGATTATAATAGAATAGATACATTGTTCCTCTATAAACAAGCCTATAGTGGACCAGTAATCATATTGGCCACGCCATCATTCATAACATTTTTGGATTTATTCCGGATCACATAGACTAATCACAACTCAATTGGTGTTCAAAATTAATTTCCAGAACTGTATGGGAGGACCGGAACATTCTGGACAATGAATCTTTACACTTCTACACTGATGGTTCAAAAACCTACGATGGTGTAGGAATTCTCGAAAAAACTGAATCTCAGTCTATTCTTCCGCCTACCAGACCATTGTAGCGTGTTCCAAGCGGAAATTCTGGCGATTAAGAAAGTTCTCTCTTGGCTCAGAGAAAACGTAAAATCCACCACGGTTATTCGGATCTTCTCAGATAGCTAAGCGGCTATTAAATCTCTTGCCTCTGTCACTACGAAATCAATTACGGTCCTAGACTGCCCAACATCTCTGAGGGAGATGTCTGAACAGTTTGATATTTACTTCATATGGGTGCCGGGACGATTGACATTCCGGGAAACTGTAGGGCGGACGAACTCGCCAAACAAGGAAAAATAACTCCTCTACAACCAGAAAGGAACAACATAGGTATACCTACCGCTACATGTAAACTCATGCTAAGGCAGGATGTTTTAAAGAAAACCAACCTCAGATGGACCCAGGGTAATACCTGCCTGGAAACCAAACAAATATGGCCTAATATAGACTTGAAACGTTCAAAGGGGTTGTTAAATTTAAATCGACTGCATTTAGCTCCACCATAGGCGTCGTTACATGACATTGTTTAATAGGTAGACACGTAATTCGAATGGACGTGTTCTCCAACGATTTCTGCATGGACGAAGAACAAGAGGAAACAGTTCAACATCTTCTGGGCACCTTCTCAGCTAGAAGGAGAATTCTTCTATGAGGACACTAGTTATCTATTGAAAACGGACGCTAAATGTCTATCCCTATTCATTTAAAGCTCCGAGTGGTTCGGCTAGTGAGATCCTATCTGGCTAGTTTCATGGACCCATAAGGGTATAAGTGTGTTGGATTTCTTGCCCGACAGCCATTTTAACCTAACCTGTATAAGCATATTTATGGTGACCATACGAGTTTTTTTTATGTGATTACGTTACCGTTACCAAATTAGATAAGATTGAATTGGATAGATGCAACAAAAAATTGGTATACTGATGATGATGATGATGATGATTAAAGCTCTAAACAACACCTGGTAAAGGACATAGACGGATCACTGCTAGTTTCGGATGAGGACCAGCTCTAAAGGTGGAAGGAGCACTTCTCTGCGGTTTAAATCGCGTTTTCACCAGGGAAGTCAACCTATCACCCAATGAACCGTCGTCCGTAGTAACAAATTCCCGAATACGCACTGTATAACCCAGTAGAGAAGAAATCTCAACCGCAATCAGAGCACTGAAGAACAACAAAGCGGTTGGACTTGACGGCATTCCGGCAGAGCTCTTACGAGCAGCGCCAACAACTTCGTCTGAGCTCCTGCACCCACTCATAGAAAGAGCCTGGGAAACAGAAAATTTTCATGAGGAGTGGAAAAAGGGGATGATCGTCAAGCTCCTAAAGAAAAGAGACCTAACTCAGTGCAATAACTGGAGACAAATTTGCGTGCTGCCTGCTGTAGCGAAGGTTATAGCAAAAATCATCCTAGAGCGAATAAGAGACCACCTAGGAGACACCTTTGACGCCGAACAAGCGGGTTTCCGCACTGGATCTTCCTGTGTGGGTTGTATACTGTCAAAAATACTGTTCCTGTTGGTAATAAGTGATGTACTGCATGCAGCTTTGTCGACTGTAAATTGAGGAATTCAGTGGAATCTGCTATCACACCTTAAACATCTAGACTACGCAGATGACGTATGCTTACTCTCTCATAGGATCATGGATCTCCATCAAATGACAACAAGTGTGGAGAGAGAAGCTGAAACTGTTCAGCCTTGGTTCAGCCGATCAGCCTTGGAACTTCCTTGGAAAAGCAAAGATTTGGAAAGAAATCCCCAAGCTGAGACAGAAAAACCTGTTATTAAGGAAAGTGAAAGTATAACCGGAAGCGTTTCCTATCTTTACATCAGCTAAAGTAGAAATAACTTCACAGGCCGAATTGTAGGACAAAGAGACACCTCAATATTCTCGTCTCAAAGGAACGAATTTGGAGGGTGACATCGGACGAGCGAGGGATTCTACGGAGCGGAAAGTTCTTCGATTTTGCTACGAGGTAGGTATAGTCTTTCGACAGCGCTGTTTAGAACCATACCATGCTCAATGCTCTAACATTTATTTTTTACTTTTAAATAGTAATATAAGACCAAAAAGAAATGTCTCCCCTTTAACTAAAATATCACTTAGATAGCAACGAAAACAAAAAAATATTCTTTGAGCTTAAGAAAAATAAAAGCAAAATTATTTCCTCACAAGTATCTCCATCTAAATAAATTTATTTTAAGATAAAAGCCGGATACAAAATAAATTATGTAAAATTTTTATAAAAAAAAATAAAAATCAAAGAAGTGTATATATACAAAACTTTGATTTAGAATTAGGTACCTATAACCTTAAAACTTTCTAAAGATATTTATCACCCATCAGTTCATATAGCAACGCAATCTAATAAATTCCTTTTCTCTCTCCATCCTTTTATATCTTATATCTTCTTGAAACACAAAAAAAAAAAAGAATGTTGACTGAGGAAATACCTATTCAGAGAATTCGTCTTATCGAACTTTTGCAAAGAATATCTATATACAAAGTAGATTCACAGACAGAAACAATTGAGTTTAAAAGCAACAAGGCCATATAATATTCAACAACGACCGCAATGTGTTGTTTTTCCTTTCATTTCATTTGAGATTGATATGATTAAGCACGATATAGCAACAATCTTGACAACGAAGACGAATCCTTCAAAAACGACCGACGACGACGCACGGTTATCATACTGAGGAAGAGCGAGTGTCACAAATGTTTTTGTTGGATGGTATGAAGAAGAGATGTAGAAACTATGGCGTATAGAATATAGAAGTCTAACCCCAATGATCTCATTTAGCCATAATACATTTTTGACCTCCGATGAAGATTAAATTTATAAATAAATATGTCCTTAAAAAAAGCACTACTAAGCTTTTTTTCTTAACTTTTTAAATGCAGCTGTGATTTTCTAACTTTTAGAAAACGACCAACAAACTAGGTTTACTGCGACTCTGATACCTTCCTTTCTTCCTACCTTCATGTTGTGTCATCTCGTTTTTGTAACTGCACCATAAATTGTTGACCATAAATAGGGGAAAGTTGGGCATATCGGGCACCCGGGATATAATGGGCCGCCTTCGTATTTCTTGGTTGTATAAAGTGGGAGCTCCGAATTTGCATCTATCATTTTCAAATTATCCCTAATACGGGGGAATCCCTTTTTTAAGCGAAAGTGACACTTGTAGAGAGTAGTAAATAAAAAAATAGTAAATAAAACATAAATTTGCAATTGTTTTTATAAAATAGCACATGGGGCATAACGGGCATGGGTGCCCTAGGCGCAGTGAAAAAAACAGCTGTCATAAGGAATCGCCGTACAAGGCTCAACTTGAGGCTGAAGCTCCAAGCCTCAAATCTGCCTCAAAAAAAGAAAAGATCGCCTTAAAAATAAAAAAAAAAGGGGGAATAAAATTTTCTGAAAGGGAAGTTGACGAGAAATGCCTTAATTGTGGGCATTTATATTTCCAATCAAAAGAAGGGTGGGTTTCCTGCAGAGCCTGCGAAAAGTGTGCTCATTGCTCTTGTGCCGGCAAAGATGGTGCAGATGAAGAATCAAGCCACATTTGAGCACGCTGTGCTAAAGAGCATAAAACAATTCCCAAAGTTCTTTTACTGTGTCCATTAGGCCCCAGGCACGGGGCAAAATGGGCAAATGAAGCAAATTTTTTTGTTTTATCACAAATTGAAGAATTTTTAATTTCATTAATTTTTTATCTTTTTATGTTTTAATATTTGTTTAGATAAATATTTTTTTTTTGAACATGAGAAATAAGTTTTTGGTTTAAAAAAAAAACCTTAAGGGGCCCGATGAGACCCGCTTTCCCCTACGGAAACTTAGACCTTCTAAATGATACTTGTTGTCAATGTGTTCCTGGTTTCTTTCTTAAACCATAATGTCCTTGTCCCATTCAACAAAAGTCAATTGATAGTCAATTCACTGAAGTTTTTTTTAAATTTCATTTTGAACGTGTATCTACTTAAATCATTCTTTAAAAAAGAAAAAAAATGCTGAAATAAAATAAAAAATAAATTCAGGCATTCTTTCGGCTAAGTTAGAAAAACATACTTTACAGGAAAAAGAAAAACCAAAAAAAAAAGGATTATTCACTATACTAAAGGATTTTCTTAAAAGCTTAGTGCTAAAATAACTTGGAAATATAAAAGAAGATGAACAAATTCCAAACAACATTGGATTATTTAAAAAAAAAAAAACAACCCAAAAGAAAGAGAAAACTATGTACATAGGTACATGAACATACCTCTCTACCTTTTCACTTGATAAATAAAAGAAAACTAAAGCTTTGGTGGAAGGATTAAACTGCCCTAATATAGCATTCGAGAGAGCGGTTTACTCTTTCTAGGGTGCACTATACCATAGAGCCATAGAGTAAAAGACATTGACGGCACAGTGATGATGATGATGATGATGAAAGAAAAATCCAAGAACAATGACTCATCTAAAATAATAAAAAAAAAAACAAGGGAATCATCAGCATCGTTCTGAAAATTCATTGTCATCGTCATCACGGCGCGCACGTTGCATTGGTGCGGTCTTGACGATTCTCGAGGGCAATGTGGTCTTCTTAGGGGACAAGAAACAAAAAATACTTCCATTTTGGATTTTAATATCAAGAGTGTCCTTTTGCAGTTTATTTTTTTTTGTTTTCTTTACTGTTGATGGTCGTGCGTTTTTTTTTCCTAGTACCTACATAAATCATCCTGTTGTTCTTCTATGTTGATGGTTTTACATTCCTGTTGAAGCAACTTATTCAATTCGTGTCGAATTAAATGAAAATAGAAATACGAATACTACATTTTTTTTTGGTTGCAGCATTGTCAGCAATGCCAGGTTAAAGAATTCTTAATATTAAAATGACAATTATGTCGCAGTATCAGTCAGGCTTAGGACAGAAAAACTCTATGTTAAAGTTGTGCTCGGAAACTCCAAAGAAATAGTAAAAGATGCAAACTTCTTCGATGGATGTTTAGCATTGGCTTCTGAATGAGATCAACTTTGTGAAGTTTTAATAATACACCGATAAGTCGAACTCAACAAAAAGACCCTTTGTTGCGAGGCAAGAGGAGAGGAGGGCGTCGGTGTAGTGGAAAGGGTAGGAAAAAGGAAGAGGTAGGAAAGAGAGAAAGGAAGAGTGGAAAAGGGGAAGGTGGAATGTTGAGCTCCGGGGACGCGGCCTGCTTGCATATTGCACGGCGTCAGCTCGTCGGACGGGGGGGATCTTGTCCCCAGAAACTCAACCTCGCCTGCGGACAAAAACATAAATCAGGCCAAGGAAAACTAGGGATAAAAAAAAAGAATCGGACTAGTGAAGACGCGGACGGACTATCGGCACATCAAGGCACTGCGGATGTTGATGCAGTGAGGCCATTACCCACCCAACCGTAGGAATCCGCGGCCATTTTTGGATTCCCCCAAGATGGTGGATGATCGGTTTCGGATCATACCATCTTCACCGAAACTCAGCTACCCTTCACACCCCTGAAACATTACCGTCTCAACCTAACATAATTTCTTTACGAAACCAAGAAAACAAAAATCTTCATCCAATGGAGACATATGAAGTTTTATTTAAGTTCACAATTAACATGAAGACTAACCAAAAAAAAAATCTATAATAATAATTTTTAACCAAAAATTATATCCAAGAGATCAAGCAAACATTATTTTTCTCTTTCGGGCAGGATGCTAGACAAAACTAAGTAAATATGACAAGGAAAATAAAGGAAAAGAACAATGAAAAAAAAAGATGTGAGGTAGAATTGTCCCTCCAACAGGGCCATCAAAATCTCGGACCAAAGAATCAATTAAAACCAAGAAAAGAAAACCTCTACCCTAGAGCTCTATGGAATCGGTATAAATGGTTAATCAAACGCAACACAAAAAAAAACGAGCAATCAAAATGATGGGCCTTGGTCGAAAACTGTACGCTCACTTACAGTTCGTTAAAATTAAATAATTTACGTTACCAAATTTAGGAAAATTTTAAATAATAAATTAAATATATAGACTAATAAATATAATAATAAATAAATAAATAATAAAATAAACAAATAAGGAAAAATGTACTATATAAAAAAAAGAAAAAAAAATAAATAAATAATTAGAAAACTTCAATGTCTCGTTACACAAAAAAAATTGAAACGGATTCTGGGACTGCTGGGACGCCAATGGGGTGTCCTTATTGCTTCGCACTAGAAGACAATTTTGGACTTCTTCGTCATTTTCTGTGTTAATTTTTGATTGATCTTTGTTTTGTTTGTTTTTTTTTTCCTATTCAAGGCTCACTGTACCAGGGGTTGCTGGAGGGCGGTAATTTGGATTGCCCTCGGAGCCCCACACTTTGCTGGGTATTGGAGCACCTCTAGACCGGATCAACAAGGCCGGCAGCTTTAAAGCCTGAGTTCAAAATATTGCACAGGAACAATCGAGAAATCAAAAATGTGTTCTGCCAGAACCGCTTTCTGAGACCAGGAAAGACAACTCTCTGCACAATTCAACAAAAAAAAAACGTTGGCAATAATAAAAAGTTCGGCGGCGGCCCCGTACTGGGAAGCTTCTTAGGACCGCCGAAAAATTACCTAGAATTTTATTCCCTTTATTATGCTTTCAAAAAAAACCATTTAAAAAAAAAACAACTCACCACTTGGATTGTTTAATCGAATTTAAGAAAAAAAAACACCAAAGGAGATAGATTGAAAACGGCCCGGAAATAAATCTTAAGAAAAAAATTTAAAAAAAAAATATTGAAAATTCACTCTAAACCACAAATAAAATTCAACACACCGAATAACTTTATTGTTTTGATTTTTAATTTTTTTAATTTTAAATATTTTATATTTGCTCTTTTTTTTTTTTTGGTAATTTCAGCTAGCCGTCGTTTTGAATAGTTTTTTTTTTCTTATAGTAATCCCTTTTAAACCGCGGCTACTGCATCAACGGTCAAACAAACTCTTGCCTAACATATGCATAATTGAAGTCGTTTTCATTTTCTTCTGGTATTGGTGTGCAAATCTGAAGAGACCAGGCGAAAACTATGCAAAAAAAAAGGTCGGGTGATTCTGCTCTAACTGAAAAACATCATCCGATACCCATCTCTGCATACAGAAAACTCTTAACAACAAAAATAACAATAACAAAAACGTGAACAAAAAAAAACAAAAATATACATATTACAACTATATTCGTCTCTTTCTCTTTTTTAAATTATTTTTCCATTTGCCCTTTCTTCTAATTTTGGCGGGGGGTATGTCCAGAAATAATGGAGAAACAGGGGTTATTTGACGTAGTTTGTTGTCAATAGATGGGGTTGGCGAAAATTTGGTTTTCACAACGATGTTAAAATAAAATAAAGGCCCGGGCGTCCGCAACAAAATTCGATCTTTCATCGGATATATTCCGAATGAAAGATCGAAGAAAACGGTTGCCCGTAACTTTATTGAGTTAGTGAAATTGCCGAAAATCTTCCTACAAATTTAATTTTAGCATCTAAGTGAGATGAGATGACCTCAAATATTTCAAGTTATTTAACAACAAAAAAAATCCCACTGACAGCTGGACGAAGAGCCTACCTTCCATACCTCTTACATCACTACAGGGCAAGACATTGACGTATACATGAAAAGCCCAATAGATCGTTTCATGTGGTGGAGATCTTTTACATGGTCTTTGGTGTTTGTCTCCTTATTATTGTTTTCGCCTATTAGAGATAAAAAAAACAATTGACGTTGAAATGGACGAAATCACAAAAACGTGCAGGTTGCAGAAGTTATTTGGTAAGTATTAATGGGTTATTTTTGTTGCATTCATTTGTAAATGTTAATATTATTTTATCTTTATTTAAGATTAATCAAATACCCAAGGGATTTCTCCACGTTGGACCACCACTTCAGGGATAATTGGCTTGGTACAGTGGGGAGCTACCCACGCTTAAGCCGGGCTAAAAGAAAATTTCCACCAGCCATTTTCCGAGGTCGCCGAGCACCGACGCCAATTCCTAACAGTACAAGTAAGTACCGTACATAACTATAGTGCACTTTTATTAAAATTTTTTTTCCTTATTGAAATTTTTAGAATGCCTTACTTCGACCGAGGTCAACGACCTTGTAGAGCATTGCCTACTAACACGCTGACGCTACAGTTTGGAATGTTCCCTGACCTACCTCTCTATCAACTCATCGTGGGATAATTTTTTCTCTATTTTATTTCTGGTGAGTGATCTCAATTGTGTTTAATTATTTAAAGTATATAGAAAGTGTTAGTCTAAGGAAAATAAATGAATAAAATTAATACACATGCAAAAGAAAGTTAAACTGGTGGTATAAATAAATAAATAAAAACTAAAGCTAGTATCACAGTTTAAAAGTCAATTAGATAAAAATAAATAAAAAAAAATGTAAATATCACAGTTAATAGTTAATTCTAATATCACAGTAAAAGGAAATATATATATAAATAGAATAAATAATAATAATTAAAGTGAATATCACAGTAGTTTTAAATCATTACGGATTATTTATCACAGTTACGTTAATAAAAAAAGAAAATATCACAGGTTGTTAAAAATAAGTACCTTAAGTAATCAGTCTCAAAAAAAAATTAAAATTAATAAAATATCACAGAGGTTTAATATTGTTAGTAAATTACTAGTCTTTATAATAAAAATATATCACAGAAAGCAAAGTGGTTAGTAAATAAAAACTAGAAATCACAGATGCTTGTTTATCAAAGTTATTAAAATATAGTATTATTGGTAAATAAAATACTTTCTGTTTTCAATAACGGAATTTCGAGGCGCTGGGTGAACACAATAGGGTGCTTCGATTTCCATAACTTTTTTTTCAAAATGTGTATACACGGTTTTTGAATCGTGAATAGAATCCGTGTCTTGAAGACAACTTCGTGAAAAAAATAAATTAGCAAATACAACGTTACAAAATAAATAAATAATTAAATAACCGAAAACAAATAACAAATAAACAACAACTGAGAACAACCATGAGAAATAAAGGCGAAAAATTTAAAAAACATAAGTTCGGTGATGATATGGTGCTTGTATGAACACTAATATTTAAGACACTTTGAGCAGGAATGCCTGAACTTTCTACATGAAGAGATGGGTATCGGACACATCCGTAATTAGAGGTGAGTGTAAAACTCGGTGCTTAGCACCTGTGTCTAAATTTTGAGTAGCGGACCTAGTAATTCTTGCCTCCTCCATTTCAGCCTCCCGGATCATTCGACTGATGCGATCTTGTTCATCTTTATCGGCATGAGCCATTTTGACTTTATTTTGAACAAATTCGATCACAAAAAAAAAGGAATTCAATGACAAGCAAAAGTGGTGAGTTTTTGAATAAAATGTGATTTTCCTTTCTAACTACTAAACTTATTTTTCAGGATTCTTATATTTAGAGAACTAAGAAAGAAATAATTGTAAATTTTTCAAAAACTCAATTTGCGTAACAAAAAAAAATAAATTAAATAAATAACAAAAAAAATGTATTAGATCACGAACAAAAATAAATATGAAACAAAAGAAAAATATGTAAACTTTACGAAATTTGAATTTAAATAACAAAAAAAAGGTAAATTAATCAAAAAACTTGTAGATTACAAAAAAAAATAAATTAACAACAAAAAAACTTAAAAATTGAATAAATAAGTAACGTAAATAAGTAACGAAAAATGTAAATAAATATCAGAGTAAATGTAAATAATCTTTTTGAATAGTTTTCACAAAAAGAAAACGAATTATATATAACGAAAAAGTTAATAAATAACAAAAAAAATTAAAAAGTGATTAATAAATAAGAAACAAAAAAAAATAGAAAACTTGAACCAAAAAAAAAAGAAAAATTAACAAAAATAGAATAAATTAATAACGAAAAGGTTTATGCAACAAAAAAATTAACGAAAACCGTAATAAATAACAAAAAAAATTGTAAATAACTATTTGAAAAGCTTACAAAATTGTATTTAAATATCAAAATTTCAAATTTCGTAAACGAAAGTTTAATAAATAAGAAAAATAAATAAATATATAGAAAAAAAACAAAAATGTATGTAAATTCGAACAAAAACAAACAAAATTTGCAAACCGAAAATTAATAAATAACAAAGATTAATAAATAATAAGAAAATGTATGTAGACTCGAATAAAAAAACTATGTGTAAACCAAGAAAAAAAAATTTAATAAATAACGAAAAAAAATTAATAAATAACAAAAAAAAACGTATTTCTTTAAGAAACGAAATTGAAAAACAAAACAAAATTATCAAAAATATTTGTTCTAATGCCTGTTTTTGAAAAATTTAAAGTATTTTTTTCTTAAGAAAAAGAACCTAAATCTAACAAAAAGAAATAGAATATTTTTGAAAATGTTCTTTAATATCAGAATTTAAGACAATATTAAAATCTGAATTAAAGATTACGGAATACAAAAAAAAACTAGACAAATTAATAGCTAAATACGAAAGAAAAAAAAATATAAATTTGAAATACCTTAATAGGAATTGTTAAAAAAACTAAGTTTTTCAAAATCAGGTACATATATCCAAACAAAGTTTTCAAGAAAAAAAACTAACTAAAACTGTAACTTAACTTTTTTTTTTTTTAAATTTCCTTTGTAAACTTTAATTTTATTTTGTATTTTAACAAACAAAAAAAACAAATTCAAAAGGAAACAAAAAAAAACGATTGGAAAGACTGAATTTGATAAATTTTCTCACTTTGATTTGAAACTCTTTAAATAAGAAAAAGCTTAAACCTGTAAGAAAACAATTATTGACTATAAAGAAAAGAAAAATGTAAACAGATAAACACTTAAACGAATGTCGAAAATTAGCTTTTACGAAATTTAATATTAAGATTTTAAAAGTATTATTTAATATTTCGAGTTAGCAATAAAGTTACTTAAATTTTCCAAAAAAAAACGAATAATGTTTAAAATTTTGACCAACCAATTTATATATTTATATAGAACTAAGTATTTTATGTTTGTTTGTATCGTAAGCTTTCGGGGTGCTTTAGGTAGCTTCAATACTCGGTGGTTTCTTAGCGACATGGTATGATCCTACTTACGACATCACTAAAAAACAGACATCAGACGGACGAACGACTCCCTGATGTGACAATAATAGAATAGGAAAACTACTAGAAACACTAACAAATTACATGACAAAGTTTTCCCTTACCGTTCCCGCAATCCTAGACAGTCTCAAGGACTTTGCTAGAAGACATGAAACGATAAGGTAAAACTTACAAAAAATTTGGAACGATGATGTTGGACTAAACGTCACACACAATCAATCGTCCAAGAAAATGACAAGACTAGGGATAAGAAATTGAAAATTTAGAATTGAAAGAAAAGTAAAAAAAATTAGGATGGGAATAGGAAAAGACTACAAAAATGCACTGACTGACATTACTAAAGCTTTCACAAAGGAACGTCGCGATACACCTAGGTTCGCCTGTGGCCTTCCTGGTGCAGACATACGCCCTTTGTAAAAACTCCAGTAACCCCCGACAGGAACATTACACTTACTAACCGCAGTCACTGTGAATTTTCAAACACTCGTCGCAATACGACTAGGTACGCCTGTGGCCTTCCTGTCGCAGACATACGAGGTTTAAAAATTCACAGCAAGTTTGGTTGGGACAATACGACATGAAAAAAAACTGAAACTAAGACAACATTAACTAAATTGTCAAAAAAACGGTCCAACAAGGTTGGACAAACGTTTTAGCGACGTTGGGCGCCATTTTGTTGCGAGGCAAGAGGAGAGGAGGGCGTCGGTGTAGTGGAAAGGGTAGGAAAAAGGAAGAGGTAGGAAAGAGAGAAAGGAAGAGTGGAAAAGGGGAAGGTGGAATGTTGAGCTCCGGGGACGCGGCCTGCTTGCATATTGCACGGCGTCAGCTCGTCGGACGGGGGGGATCTTGTCCCCAGAAACTCAACCTCGCCTGCGGACAAAAACATAAATCAGGCCAAGGAAAACTAGGGATAAAAAAAAAGAATCGGACTAGTGAAGACGCGGACGGACTATCGGCACATCAAGGCACTGCGGATGTTGATGCAGTGAGGCCATTACCCACCCAACCGTAGGAATCCGCGGCCATTTTTGGATTCCCCCAAGATGGTGGATGATCGGTTTCGGATCATACCATCTTCACCGAAACTCAGCTACCCTTCACACCCCTGAAACATTACCGTCTCAACCTAACATAATTTCTTTACGAAACCAAGAAAACAAAAATCTTCATCCAATGGAGACATATGAAGTTTTATTTAAGTTCACAATTAACATGAAGACTAACCAAAAAAAAAATCTATAATAATAATTTTTAACCAAAAATTATATCCAAGAGATCAAGCAAACATTATTTTTCTCTTTCGGGCAGGATGCTAGACAAAACTAAGTAAATATGACAAGGAAAATAAAGGAAAAGAACAATGAAAAAAAAAGATGTGAGGTAGAATTGTCCCTCCAACAGGGCCATCAAAATCTCGGACCAAAGAATCAATTAAAACCAAGAAAAGAAAACCTCTACCCTAGAGCTCTATGGAATCGGTATAAATGGTTAATCAAACGCAACACAAAAAAAAACGAGCAATCAAAATGATGGGCCTTGGTCGAAAACTGTACGCTCACTTACAGTTCGTTAAAATTAAATAATTTACGTTACCAAATTTAGGAAAATTTTAAATAATAAATTAAATATATAGACTAATAAATATAATAATAAATAAATAAATAATAAAATAAACAAATAAGGAAAAATGTACTATATAAAAAAAAGAAAAAAAAATAAATAAATAATTAGAAAACTTCAATGTCTCGTTACACAAAAAAAATTGAAACGGATTCTGGGACTGCTGGGACGCCAATGGGGTGTCCTTATTGCTTCGCACTAGAAGACAATTTTGGACTTCTTCGTCATTTTCTGTGTTAATTTTTGATTGATCTTTGTTTTGTTTGTTTTTTTTTTCCTATTCAAGGCTCACTGTACCAGGGGTTGCTGGAGGGCGGTAATTTGGATTGCCCTCGGAGCCCCACACTTTGCTGGGTATTGGAGCACCTCTAGACCGGATCAACAAGGCCGGCAGCTTTAAAGCCTGAGTTCAAAATATTGCACAGGAACAATCGAGAAATCAAAAATGTGTTCTGCCAGAACCGCTTTCTGAGACCAGGAAAGACAACTCTCTGCACAATTCAACAAAAAAAAAACGTTGGCAATAATAAAAAGTTCGGCGGCGGCCCCGTACTGGGAAGCTTCTTAGGACCGCCGAAAAATTACCTAGAATTTTATTCCCTTTATTATGCTTTCAAAAAAAACCATTTAAAAAAAAACAACTCACCACTTGGATTGTTTAATCGAATTTAAGAAAAAAAAACACCAAAGGAGATAGATTGAAAACGGCCCGGAAATAAATCTTAAGAAAAAAATTTAAAAAAAAAATATTGAAAATTCACTCTAAACCACAAATAAAATTCAACACACCGAATAACTTTATTGTTTTGATTTTTAATTTTTTTAATTTTAAATATTTTATATTTGCTCTTTTTTTTTTTTTGGTAATTTCAGCTAGCCGTCGTTTTGAATAGTTTTTTTTTTCTTATAGTAATCCCTTTTAAACCGCGGCTACTGCATCAACGGTCAAACAAACTCTTGCCTAACATATGCATAATTGAAGTCGTTTTCATTTTCTTCTGGTATTGGTGTGCAAATCTGAAGAGACCAGGCGAAAACTATGCAAAAAAAAAGGTCGGGTGATTCTGCTCTAACTGAAAAACATCATCCGATACCCATCTCTGCATACAGAAAACTCTTAACAACAAAAATAACAATAACAAAAACGTGAACAAAAAAAAACAAAAATATACATATTACAACTATATTCGTCTCTTTCTCTTTTTTAAATTATTTTTCCATTTGCCCTTTCTTCTAATTTTGGCGGGGGGTATGTCCAGAAATAATGGAGAAACAGGGGTTATTTGACGTAGTTTGTTGTCAATAGATGGGGTTGGCGAAAATTTGGTTTTCACAACGATGTTAAAATAAAATAAAGGCCCGGGCGTCCGCAACACCTTAGTGCAGAGCAGTGGACTGGTCACTCTAGACCATGACCATCGCGATGCATCGTCGTCGATTAAATTAGAAGAAGAAGTTCAAAAGCCAAAAATAGATACCCTTTAGAGCATGGGACCACAATATGAGCTTATCGACAAAATTAAGGCATCCACTATCAACTCTAAAAATCCAATATCGGGTGTTTCTCTTTTTAGTTCAGAGCAGAGCCTGAACTGTCAAAAAAAAAATCGTTTTTCTTTCTTAGCTCAGAGCGTTCAGAGCTTCAATTTAGTGTTTCTTTTTTCGCTCTGGACATGTTCAGAGCGTACTCAGAGCGCGCTCTATGAGCTCAGTATAAAAGGATAGAGCAGACGGAGTTCAAAAGCTGAACACGAAAAAAGTCAAACACAAAAAATGGCGGATGAAAACCAAAACAGGCAGGTGTGTTTCTTAAATAAATCGGAACACTCAGAACAGAGCACGTTCAGTTCAGAGATCGTTCAGAGTATGCTCAGTGTTCAGACTCTGTTCAGAGCTCTATTTCTGAACTAATAAGAAAAACGCCCATCAACTCTAAATATTTTCTTGTTCCGGGAAAATTCAGAGCTTGACTGGCAGAGGCCCACATGGAGAAGCCTAGAGTTGTGAGACTTTACCGAGAGCACGCTATAACTTACCCGGTGTGCATTCACCTACCAGAGAGATCACCTCGGAAAAAGATAAGGAAGTTGCAGGCGCAAAAATGAGCAAGAAAAAGAAAAGCATTGAAGGAAACAGAGTACGTAAAGATTAAATTGAATTGAGAGTGAAAATATTGGTCCCGATCGTACTGATTTATTTTACATGAGATTAACCATCATTTATTAATAGATAAAACAAAATATAAGTAATCAAACAAACCACTTACCACTCATCCATAATCAATAATAAAAACACTTCGAGCAAATTGCAAATAAAATTCTAGTTCCCACGATGCGTGGTAGGTAATTAACCACGTTCATATTTTAAACTAAAAATGAAAAAAGGAAAACAATTAATAAACAAATCAATATTCTATTTTGGAGTATTTACTAGAAGTTATTTTTTAAACCAAAAATTCGAGAAGCTTCTGCGAGGTCTGGTTCCAAATTTTAGACATCCATAGTTTGTAAAACTTGACCACTTGATAACCTGTAAGTAAATAAAAAAATAAATAATTAAATGTTTTTTTTCAAACCACAGTCTCACATTAAAATGCTTTATTTGCGAAATTGATTGGGACATATTCATAATCAAACTTTAGAACCGAGTCCAACTGGCTTCGAGTCTGAAGTTACACACAGGTTAGAAACAGCTGCTATTCATAAAGAATTTGGCAGCTCTGATTAGTAAAAAACAGAGTTCTACAACTATTGCCTGTCAATCAACTTCAACTTCAACAACTTCAACGAATGACAACGGCGAATAATAACGACGAACATTCACGGCAAAAACTACTCGTACATCCGTCCGTCGCCTTATTGGAAAAATGAAGAAATTAAATTTTAATTTTTGGAGAAAAAATACCTTTTTATCATAGAAATCCAATTATTATTTTTAAACAAATATTCTTCACATCTTCACAAATTATTTAATAATAATTTTGCGACCGAATATTAAGAATTTCATGAGGAAAATAAATATTTTAATTTATCCGATCGCGGACGCGGAAACATTTTTGCATGCGCAATTTGATTTACACAAAACTCAAACTGACAGAAACTGAATTTGCAGCGAAAAAAAAGAAAGAGATGTTGAACATCGATATTTGATGTCGATAGGTAAAAGTTAGGTAACTGTTAATTGGTTGAGCTTTAAGGTTTAAGGTAGAACTATAATTGTCGAACGTCAGCTGAAGTGCTCCTAAGAAAACGATGCAAATACGAGGAATTTATTGACGCGCCCATTATTGCGATTCGGTGCCTTTCGTTAGGCTTCGATAACTTTCGCTATCGATAGCAAGAGCGCTCATCGAACGCTCCTGAGAAATTGAATTGACAGATAGATACAAAAATCAAAATGGTGGAAGCACATAATATGGCTGACTTCTCCATTTGAGTGTTCGGAAAGCTAATTTTAGTTCGGTTTTGACATTAGCTTCCTACCACGTGAGTGAGCGAATTCGGGGCATGGATTAAGGTAGAACTTAATCGTCGAACGTGTTGAGTTGAGGTTGTTTGATATAGTTTTGCAAAGAGAAAAATGTGTTTCCTAAAATGTTGGCGTATTAGATAAGGAAAGGAAAGTGCATATTATGTAAACAAAAACAAATGTAGCATGTACATTGTATATAAAACTTATAGTACTATCATCACGATGGTTTTTGTGTTGTGGGATGTGGTCGTCTGAGGGCGCACTTGTATATACACAGAAACAGCAACCAGAAAATTAGTTAGGGGTGTGATCGCTAGGTGGCCGACGTGTGGAACGTGTTCATGAGGGTTGGTTATATTAGATTGCATATAATGGGCACTAGCTGAAGCAAAAGTATTCGAACGCTTTTTGACAAAATATGTCAATTACCCAGAAAATTAAAATTAAGTCAACCAAAAAACAAGTTGGTAATTGAAGATACCTAATTACCAAGAAAATACAGGGAATGCCCTCGTGAAAACTTTTTAATTCTCCTATACACGACTCAGAGAACGTCAATTTGATTTGTATTCAAATTTGGAAATGAAAGCCTATCAATGATTTTTGTTTTCTTTTTTTAAAACATGGCAACGCTTCTTCTTATGTTCTTCCATACACCACATTCTATTGCTATCTCTACTTACATGTTACATTTATCCATTGGGATATTTGTTTCTCAGCCCGGTTTCTACCTTTTTCTTTTTTCTTTTTTTTTGTTTCTTTGTTGTTTCTATTTGGCCTGGTTCCTGTGTGTTAATCCTTTTCACAGCTTCATTTTTATCTCCCAGTCGAAGGATTAAATTACGTATGCTGAACAGGATTCTGTTTCGCTGCATTAATTATGCTAATGCATTTAGTGAGGGAGAAAGCATGACTATACGAGAACGAATATACACTCGTGGCCTGGTTGATTGTGTTTCTCTAAAAATGGTTAACTGTGCGATGAGATAGATGTGTGTAGAGTGAGTAAGTCTGTATATGGACACGGATGGAGGACGAGGACTAGGACGAGGTTGCTCAGGATCATCAACACAGAGACTCCTTCGGTTCAGTGGCATTGTCATTTGGATGCATAATGTCAGAGAGATATATACCTACCTACAAAACATATACTTATATACAACAAACGCTGTGCTGAAGGATAATTAGCACTGAAGTCAATTAAAGACGTTAGAGAGTATTTTGTGGGAGTACGTGAACGGGCGACGAAGACTCGCGACGAGTGCGGTGGTTTTGTTGTTGTTTTTTTTTTTTTGTTCTGGTACACGCCTTGAAATGACATGCAATGGCTGACAGATCAAAGGAACGAATAGAATTATTTACTTAATGAGAGCTAATGGAATGCGGAAGAAATTGGGCATTGTTGGTTAGACTCTGGATGGCCGGTTCAATGGTAGATACATATAACGAAAATGTCTTAGGGTGGTTAAGACTACAAGTTTGAAGTAAATTAAGGATTAAATGAAACAGGAATATCTTTTTTTTTTGTTGTTGTTGTTGACCTTTTCAGCTTCGTAAAGAGTGGTGGAAATGGTGATGGGTGTTTTATTTATCATGTCTTTTGTAGAAGCAAAAGAGTTTGTGTTCCTTGGGTTTTTGAGTTGGTTCTTTTTTTTTTTAATTTTGATTTGTTTTAGCAAAGTAATTAATTCTGGATAAGATTCTTTAATGAAGATAAGAAGACATCGTTATAGGAAACCATTTCCTACCTATCTACACTTTGAAATAATTTGTAATTTAAAGATATGAATGAAATGTGAAATGAAAACATTTCTAAACTTCACCAATGCATCGATTTAAGAAAATTCAGTCTCAAAAATTCTGCAGCGCGCACTCAAGGGAATTTTATGTACCCTTTATATGTCAGAGACACAGTACGAGCCTTAGGTAAGTAGGAGGGGATTTGAAAGGAGATGGCGGTGAACATTAGTCTTGAATTTCAGTGTATCACAATGAGAGGGAAAGACAGAGCGTGGAAGGTTATTCCACATTCACGTAGTACGGCTGAAGAACCTGTACTTAATAGTACCACCGAAGTTGGGTTCAAGAGTAAACTGATGAGCATTCCTGGAAGCGCGAGTATTACGGTTGAAACGTTTAAGGGGAAGAATGCAACTGGCTATTTCATTTGAGCACTTACCGTAAGAGTAACGATGAAAGAGTGTGAGACAGGAAACCTTACGCCAGTGTTCGAGTGACGTAAAGGTATCGATGATGTTCCTGTCTCCGATCATTTTGAAGGTTCGTCTTTGTATACTGTCCAAGAGGTTCAAGTAAGTTGCTGGAGCACCAGCCCAGAGATGGCAGTTCAGGAGGGGAATAAAATTTCTTGCATCTCCAAAGGAAACCTAAACATCTTGCGGCATTTTTGGCGACCTTAAGAATGTGATCATACCACAAAAGATGGTTTGTGATACACATACCTCAAATCGCCAGGTGATTAGTTGCTTCGATGCAAGTGCCACTCATAGATAATGGGAGGGTGGTTTGTCTCGCTTTATCGACAGAAGGCAGCATTGAGTTTTCGAAGCTTTAAATTCTACGCGGTCTAAGTCAGAATTTAATGAACTTATCATATTTAGCCGTTTCAGCTCCACGTCCAAAGAGAAGGGAATTGAATCTGAAAACGAATATGAAAAGCAAAGGGTACTATCGTCAGCGAAACAATTTAATGGATTAGTATAGTTGCAGACAGGAGATCATTAATGAAAATCAGAAAGAGGGTCGGAGACAAAACAGAACCCTGTGGCACACCAGCATTTATGTTGTGGGTTTCAGACTTGAATCCGTCTAATACTTCTTGTATAGAGCGATTCGAAAGAAAGTTACTAATCCAACGAAGAAGGGTTTCATCGATAATCTTGTAACTGCCAATGCAAATAACCATCAATAGTGAAGTATGTAATGATTGCATAAATATTTAAAATCCGCCATATTCATCGAAATAAGACATTGAAGTTATCACAGCAGTACTACGTGCACTTAGTCTAAATAGATTTATTGAATACAAGGCGAAATAAGTTATTTAAACCCCAAAACTGTCAGGTTTTATATTTGATAAACATAATATGTATTGAATGCAGAACTCAACGCATTATTCTAAACTCATCACAGATTTCTAACACAAAGTTAAATATATGCAAATTATGTAATGAGTTCACATATTCATTGTGATGTCAATAACTACAAAATTAGTTTTTATAGTCAGTAAAGATTTCAAAATGTAATGATTACAAAATGAATATGCGCAAATATAAATTATGTTGATGCGAGGAGTAAACGCATTTTTTAGATGATTGCATACATTTTAGAGCTGTAAAAGATTGCAAAAATTTTGGGAATGCAATCTTTATTGACTTCAATGAAAAGATTGCATTCATTCAAAAAAAAAAAAAAACGAGAAGAGGTTTCGACAGTCAAATTTCCAACAATGAATACAAATTTGTTTCCAAAGGAAGTGTCGACATAAACGTCAGCATAACCTTCCAGTGTCCAAATCTATCAGTCTTCAGTTGTTTTTAATCCATTCCTATACCTACTCACAACCATCGATCCATTGACAACAACAACTCAACAGTAGTTCAAACTCTCTTTTTTTTGCAAAAAAAAAGAAAATTTCCATCAGATTGCAACAAAACCCATAAATGACTGTCCTGTCAATTACAGACATCACCACTTTCCAACCCAAACCAAACCACAACTCTGATGTGTGAGCTGCTGCTTCTGCTACTATAGATGTGCAGCAGTCTGGAACTCTCTTGATAATGGAAAGTTATGTCGAGAGTAGTTTCAACACTTTATCCATGCGGAAGTACAAAAATCTTTTCGCTCCATTTAAAATCATTATACGATATAAGCAACTATGAACATTCCTGCTCGTATGTACATATTTTATAGAAGGAAATATGTACGCATAGAGAAAAGTTTGAGTTCGTGGTATACCTTCCTAGAAAAAAAAATAAAAAATAAAATAATAATAATAAACTCGGGACATTTTCCTCAGCGACCAACATATTTTCTAAGTGGGTATAAACTACTCTGCCAAACAAACAATCATCTTCTTTATATTCCTCTACTTTAAGGTATGGAACTTTGTCTAGGAACGAGTAGGCAGAAGGTACCCATAGGTACATACTTTTAAACACAAGCCACAGGATTCTAAAGTTTAACATGCAAAAATAAAATAACATAATATAACAATGGGTATAAACTTTAACGTTCTGATTCCTACCTTCATGAGCTGTATAGAGTTTAATGTGTCTAGCTTTACAGGGTGGTTCATTTTAAATTAAAATTTAGTCTCGACTGAGAGTACTTACTTTGAGTTAGTTTAAGTGGGAAAAAATTGATATATGTCCACTGATGTAAAAGATATAGTTTATGTACTCATCGGTCATCAAATAAATGAGTGTCCTCATAGCACATATAAACTTTGTAATCATTACATGTTGTAATATTTATGGACCACAAAAGTTTATTGTGCAGTTATGAACCTCTAGAGCCGTCACAATAAAAATAGTTATGTGGATCAATTACATAATACCTACTGTATCAGATATCTGTGATGAGTTCAGAATAATGTACTCAATACATGTCAATCACATAGTGAGTGCAAGTTGCCTTTAATCACTACATACTTTCCACTTGCCACTACAGGAAAAATTCCGATTTGTGATTGAGATCAAACTTAACAATAGGGAAGTCAAAATTCTGTGTGAGTCAGTTTGTCTTCAACAAAAATCCTGAATCCGTTTCTTTAATCTAGGAAATGAGTACAAACAGAGAACCATACAAAACTCTTTAAAAAATCTCTATTGAATGTGGCACCTTTTCAGAAAGGGCTCTGTGAGATAACTCCCCAAACAAAAAATTTGAATAACTCCCCAAAAACTGTATACTGATAACATCATCATCATCGGCTCGACAACCGGGGTCTGGTCTCTCCACCTATCCCGATCTTGAGCCGGCGGCGGCGCCAGTTGCGCACCTCAAGGCTTCGGGCGTTCTGGTCCACGCCGTTTCTCCAGCGCAATCATGGTTTACCAAGCTGCCGTCTACTATAGAATGTACCACAAAGGACTTTCCGAGCCGGTTCCTCTTCACTAATGCGAGCTAGGTGCCCTGCCCACCGGAGTCTACCGAGCTTAATTTTTGTCACTATGTCTGCTTCAGGGTAGATTGCGTACAATTCATGATTGTACCGTCTCCGGAATCCTCCTTCCTCACATATGGGGCCAACAATTCTCCTTAAGACTTTTCTCTCGAACGCGGCTAAGAGGTGGGAGTGTCTTTTGCTAAGCACCCAAGTCTCGGATCCATACGTGAGTACTGGCAGGACCGCATGGTCCTGTACAGCCGCAGTGCTGAAGTTATGGTGAGATTTCTGGATTTGAAGAGCTTTGACAGACTATAGTCAGTATTCCAACAGAGCCTACTATACCTCTGTTGGAATACTGATAACGCTGTTTTTTAAAAAAGGAAATAACTCCACAAAACTGGGGAGTTATTTCGGAGACATAAAATTCTTTCATTGCTCTTTGGGGTTTTATTTAAGATTTGAATTTTGGGATTTCCCCAATTGTAGAGTTGTTACAGATTCCTTTTTGAAACACCTTGTTTCAAACCCACCTGCACACGGTGGGTTACACAAAAAACACCCTTTTGTCTATTACTACCAGCTACAACCACACACAATATTACTTACTATATACGCACACGACTTTAAGAGCTTTGGATTCCGTTTTTACCCTGTAGGCTTAGCTAAGAGGTTCATAACACACAAAAATAACGGTATTTGTAATCCTTGTTTATTGTCATTCTTGTCACGCACAAGGGGTGGGCTAATCTACATAGATGGCTACAAAGTTGGGTATGGGTATGGGTAGGCTATAGCTTGGTTTCGTTTGTTTATTTTTTTTTTGTTGTTGTTCGTTCTGTTCTGTTCCCAATAGCTTTTGATATATTCGGATTCTTTTTTTAAGAGCCCATGGGCTGGTATGCAGGAAGAATAAGGGAGCTAGTGTCAGTCGAAATGTCACTTGATGCCTTTGACAAACACAAAAAAAAAATGTATCTCAAAAAGAAAAGGGGAAAGGAAGTTCTAATTTTTCATTCCACTATATCTCACTATCTTTATTATATTTTGTGGGTGGTTGTTTTATTTTGTATATATCCTAGGTAGTGTTGTATTTTTTTTTGTTTTTCTTATTTTACTTTGTTCCGGTCTCCTGGTTTTGGTTACGTTCAATTGCTTTTTTGTGTGCAAAAATTCTCTTGAAGAGACCTTAGCATAACTTAAACCCACTTGTAAATGTTAATTTCCATATGCGTAATCAAATATGTAAGAATTATATAGGGACTAAGACCTTAAAGATATCTTCAGCCGTAGACGATGCGATGTGTCCCGTCGTTTTCATTTTGAGGGTAATTGCAAAGAAAGTTGGCAGTTGTCACGGAACGGGCATGAAATTGCAAATTATAAATATTTGACACCTTTACGAGTTATGTGTGCGAAGGGTAAGTTTAAGTTATCATCCTCTTCGTTTTATTTTTTTGATGTTAGGTTGATGGTGATGTGCGGGATCGGATATAAAAAAAAGGCAAAAAAGATAAAGTTACAGAATAAAACTCAACAGTGAGTTTTTGTTAATAAAAGTTGGTGGGTATATTCTTAAGGGACAGGACATTTGTACCTATAGTAAACACAGGTTGATTGACAAGCATGAAAATTTCATTTAGCATTATATGTGAGGGTTGGTTTTTGTGTATTAAGCTTCTTTCAAGAGACTATAAGGAATGTAGGATACATTGTAAGACATATTTTTTTTTAAGCACACATTATTGCGTTTTATGTTAACCTTCTATCGACGCTATGGGGGGTATAAACGTGTAACATAGGTTTTTAAGGATTTCTTGAAGATAGTGTTTATCAGATTTACTGCATCTTAGGTACTGACGCTACTGATATTTCGAAACTCTATAACTGCAGAGACAAGTTTAAATAAAAACAAAATTGTTTCATGATAAATTTTTTTTTTATGTAAAACGAAATAAGTCAATTATTTGTTTAATTGTTTTTTTTTCAAAAAAAATTAGATTTTAAATTGCAAAAGTTTGTATTGAAGTTAGATAGTTAATTTTGCTGATACAAATTACCAAATGCACAAACTTAACTTAACTGCCATATACCGTGGTGGCAACAGAAATAGCACACTTTGTACCTACCTCTTATTAAATTTATATTCTTAAAAATTTCAAATAAGGTACGGGGGCCAAATAAGGCCCTGTCCTAATAAGGCCCACTTCTCAGAAAACACAGAAACGAACAAATAACGGGACTTTTTTTCCTTTGCATGAGTAAACCGTGTCTGCAAGAACACACACAAAGGAAAAAAAGCCAGCTGCGCGATTCTTTCGTGTCGTGACCTGCAGCTGCAGTTGAATGAAGTTCGTTGACGGGTGAAGACCTGAAAAATTATAAAAAAGTTGTGTGTTTTTTGTGTTGTTTTTACGAAGTTCAACAAAGTAAGTACATATTTTTTATTTTTACCGTATAATATATAATATTTTGAGTAGATAAAAACATTTGTTTGTAAAAAATGTTTGATAGTTAGTTTTATATAATTTTGTTTTTAAAAGTCTTGCATGTGCCTAATAAGGCCCAAAAAAAAGGGATGGACCTTATTTGGCACACGCAAATTTTGTTTTTAAATTATTGGTTTTTATTTTGTATTTTTAATGTGTTTCAGGCAAAATGTCAACTTTACCCAAAAAACGAGTTTCCAACTGAACAGAAGCCGAAATGGAAAACGCGTTGCAGGCGGTGAGACGCGGAGTAACACAGCGTGAAGCCTCAAAGCGCTTCAACATTCCACGATGAACGCTTAGAAATCATATCTCGAGTGGTTCATCTAAAAAGAAACTTGGGCGTCCTTCAACATTTACGGCAGAACAAGAGATAGATCTGTGTCAAAGGATCGTGAGGCTATCTCAGGTTGGCATGCCAATCACTCCGAAGATGCTCCGAAACCAAGCCTCCGTTTTCTGCAGATTAAACAACATCCCCAACAGCTTTTGCACATCAGAAACTGGTGCTGGAAGAAAATGGCTACGGTTATTTATGAGACGTCACCCAGAATTATCCGTGCGCAAGGCGCAAATGATGAATCCAGCTAGAGCTCAGAAATTAACCAGGCACATTGTCAATGATCATTTTGAAAAAGTAAGGATCCTAATGGAAAAATTAAACATCCAACATAGACCAGAGAGCATATATAATATGGACGAGAAAGGCTGCAGGATTTCGCTCCACCACCAACAAAATGTCATAGCTCAAAAAGGGTCGAAGAGGGTGCACCAAATTTCCAACGAACACGCCGAGAGTGTGACGATTGTTGGCTGTGTCAGCGCAATGGGAATGGCCATTTCGCCAGCTGTCCTTTTCAAAGGAAAAAGACTGAAGCCCGAATTCACGGACAATTTGCCAATCGGGTCTTTAGTGAAGCTGGCTCCCATTTGGGCAAGTTCAAGGCTCCGGGGCCATGTTTGTTAATTTTTGATGGTGCAGCCTGTCACCTGGACTATTCAATCGTTGAGGAAGCAGAGCGCTATCAAATAACTCTTTATTGTCTGCCATCAAATACGACGCATGAACTGCAACCTCTGGATAAATCAGTCTATCGATCTTTTGAGCACCATTGGGATCAAGAATTGCTCAAATTCACAGCAAAGTATCCCAATAGGAAGTTGAACAAAACAAGTTTTAACGTCATATTATCTAAAGTTTGGTCCAAATGTATGACTTACGACAATATAACGTCAGGATTTCGCGCTACAGGACTGTATCCCTTCGACCCAGACGTCATATCTGAGCTTGCATTTGCTCCGTCTGCTCTTTCGGAAAGACCATATCCAGATCCTCTTGACAATACACATATGAACGCTTCAGTGCCCATGCAACAATCTAACGCTTCGGATAATGAGTCAGACGATATGCCTCTTTCCACCCTGATTGAAAATGCGAATGTCACTGACGTACCGGATCCAGAACCTCGTTTTGGGCTAGCCGTAATGCTTCAAGCTATCGAGCGCATGGAGAATGAGGAAAAAAGCAACACTGTTATCTGTTACTTCCATTCCAAAAACTCCTTCCAACGCCTCAGTTCAAAACTAGAAAAACGCTTAGAAAAAAGGCCTTGAACTTTAAAGGTCAAGAGGTGGTTAAAGACTTATTCTTGGACAAAAACGAGTCCCCGAAACCATCAACATCAAAAAGTGCAAGGAAACAAATAAGTGGAACTTGGTACTGTCAAACTGTCTTGTAAGGAGGATCGAATGGAGGACATGCGGCAATGTCAGAAGTGCGAAGCTTGGTTCCATGAGCTTTGTGTTGGGTTGACATTAGAAGATGAGGAGTTTGAATGCCCTGGAGGATGCACATAAACACCTTTAAATAATTTAATCATTAATTTTTGTTCCTATTGTTTTTTTTTGTGATATTTTTTTTGAGGATAAGTATTTAAGTTTTATTTTTGTTTAAAAAAAATGAAGTTTTAAGTTTTTTGTTTATTTTTTTT
The DNA here is from genome assembly GCA_958431115.1 of Syrphus vitripennis. NCBI lineage: Eukaryota > Metazoa > Arthropoda > Insecta > Diptera > Syrphidae > Syrphus > Syrphus vitripennis. The sequence goes on along the minus strand of OY288108.1, from coordinate 103,651,014 downwards.
TGTTAAAATTAAGTTTTTGTTTATTTTTTCTTATAAAATAAATTTAAAGGAATATATTTATTAAAATACATTGATTTGTTTGTGTTTTTGTTTTCAAAACATTGTTTTCTTGATAAAAATTTTGCGAAATTCTTAAGGAAACTGAGTGGGCCTTATTAAAACCCCATGGGCCTTATTAAGAACAACATAACATAAGCTTTTTTTGAATGTCAAAAAAATATATTTTTCAATTAAAAAAAAAAAAAAAAAACAAATCTATGTATTCATGTATATAAAATGACAAAGAATCATAAAATTTTTAGTTTACTCGGATATTCTCAAAAACCTAAAAGATATTTAGAAAAATCTGTTAGGTGGGCCTTATTTGGCCCCCTACCTTATGTATCAGCAAATACCATTACAAGTAGTTGTAGTAAAATAAGAGAGCTACAAAAGTTTTTTAAATAAATAAATTAAATAAAACAAAAACGGTTTTGGATATCAATGAAATTCTTTATTTCTGCGAAAGTACGTTCGATGCCATTATGAATGGAACGCGATTTCTTTTCCGTGGCCACCACGGGCAGGCTTGCAGAAGTCCAGACGCTGAACCCAATTTTCGACGCTTTTCAAGCATAAATCGGCCGATACCTACTGCTGCAATTTCACGTTCGATACTCGTACGAAGTTCATCAATCGTCGCTGGCTTGTTGGCATAGACCATGACCTTGACGTAGCCCCACAGGAAACAGTTTAACGGCGTCAAATCCCACGACCGAGGCGGCCAAGTGACTGGACCATTTCGTGAGACAACACGTTCTCCAAACTTGGTTTCCAATAAATTGATTGTGACATTCGCTGCGTGGCTTGTGGCACCGTCCTGTTGGAACCACATGTCCTCCAAGTCCATATCATCCAATTGGGGCAAAAAATATTCGGTTATCATTGAACGGTAGCGATCCCCATTCACAGTAACGTGCCGGTCTTGATCACACCGAAGAAGTTCGGCCCAATGACGCCGCCGGCCCATAAACCCAACCAAACCGTATTTTTTTTCGGGATGCAATGATGACTCATGGAGTACGTGTGGATTGCTGTCCGCATATTTTGTTTATTGACGAAGCCATTCAGCCAGAAATGAGCCTCATCACTGAAGTTGAGACCATATTGACTCTGAAATTCGGTAGTAAATTTTAATAATTTCAACTCGTTGTTGGATCTTATATCTTTCCATGATGAAATGGCGAACCTTATTTCAGAGAAATGTCAAGAGAGCGGGAAAAAATATGCCGTCGTTTGCACTTTTGCAAATCACTAAAATACGTTTTTTAATTCCTTAGATAAATTTTAATTTCAAAATTCATACTTAATTTCTTAAAAACTCATATAATACCATTTAAGTACTTTTTTAATTCCGTTTAATTTTTTTAATACTTTAAACTAAATTAAGAAAGTATTTAAAATTAATTATAAATACTTGTGAATTAAGTACTTAAGTAATTCAAAAGTACTTTGGAATTATGAATATTAAAGAGATTAAAAAAATACTTTCCAAAGTAATCGAAATGTAAGTACTTTTTTTTTATTGAATATAAGGAATTACAAAAGTACAAGCACTAATACCGGTAATTGACAATTGTTCAAGTACATGGTATTTGTTCTTGTACCTACTTAAGTACCGAAATATTTATATATTTTCCAGCTCTGGTTTCATCACATTGTTGAAGGTGCCCATGATTTTGTTTAACAGAATTATAAATTTATTTTATTAAGCTTTTATCAATATTCCGTGCAATTAAATATGTTGATATCCAGTCGAAAAAAAAAATGTATAATTCATAAATCATATAAACAAATACCCAGGTATATAAATTTAAATTTTTACAATCCATCCAACCGATGACAAAACACCAGTCACTCAGTTTCAAATAAACTCGCCCAGTAATCAAAATATAAATAAATTAAATTGTTTTCAAGTTAAAAATATGATATAGCTGTATAAATAAAATGTTAAAAAAATATGTAAAACTGTAAAAAAATAAATAAATAATCCAATTTACTGGCCCAACTCATCACCAGAAAAAAAAATAATCAAATAAATCTTCACTATTTTTTTCAAAAAAATATTCAAAAATAAAAACAAACAATAAAACAAAGTTGCCTTACTCCAACCTCCCTGAACGCCCCCCATTAAGCCGCCCATCCGCTGTCGATGCTTCTTTCCTAAATGTAGGTGTGCTCTATCCATACGCAACATTTATGAAACATTAATTTTAATCTACCGTGACCAAAATTTAATATTCAGACAATTTGCCTATTAAAAATGTTCATTTTTGACGGCACCAACAAATACAAATGGTGGGATTAATTGAAAAATAGAACAAGCATAAAAATAAAAACCAAAACCACATGCCGCGCCGCCGCCGCCGCTTTGAAAACTTCCATCACTAAAACGAAGGGTTAAAGTTATGTCTATTCCCCTGACGAGCAGCCCCCCAATGCATTCCTCGTCACACAGAAATTCATGATTAATTTATTTATGAAATAAAAATTGTAAGTTGCTGTCACCAAACCGAAAGTAAAAACAAATTAGGAGGATGGTGAATTATTATATTTTAAGTTGTTCAGGCTGTGGAAATTGAGTGAAAAGTATATTGGAGACAGACATTAAAATAAAAAAAATAAACCAGCAACGGATATGTTTGTTTCTAAAGCAAGCAATTGAGGGATCTAAAAGATTTCTTTATATGATGGCTTTTTAAGAAGAGTTTTATGACATGGTGACAATTTGGTTTCCTGTTGGGAATCAAGGATTATAGCACATTAGAAACATGTGGAATGTGCATGTCTTTTAGTATTAGACGACCGTCGAAGCGAAGCAGCAAAGGCAATGGAATTTTTAGTTATGGAATTGATTTAATAGCCTGTGACAGAAGGGTTTGGTGCAGCGATTGTAAATAATGTCTATATCACGGATAAAACTAACAAAATTGTTCCCTGGAACTGCAGCTGTTCTAAATTGTAAAGGAAATGTTATAAATTAAATGCTTATAGCTTATGAGCTGAAATTTTATAGAATTTTCTTTTGTTAAGACCGGCGGCGTTTGATGGAACTAAATTTTAGGGAATGGGAACAATAATTTACAAATAATCAAACATTTGTTATCCAACTGAAATTTCAACTTATTTTAGCATAGAAGTAGTGATAACGGCGGCGGGTTTCAATTTGTATAAGGATTCTATAAGGTTTGTCTATTTTTATGAAAGTTATAGCTTCCTTAGAGCTTCTTAAAAGTAATAAGAGACAGAAATATGAAAGAGTTATTAACTTCTTCTTAATTAAACTTAAATGAAGCTTTATTTTGACAGATAGCTTTTTAAAATGTTCTTTCAAAGTAATCCAACCAGCAATTCTTTTGTAAATTTTTCAACTTCGATCAGATTGTATAAATATGATACTGTCTATAAGAATTTGAACTTTATAATGTCTTCTATTAGTGCTCTAATCATCATCATCATCGGCTTGACAACCGGGGTCCGGTCCTGGCCTCCTTTAACAAGTCTCTCCACCTATCCCGGTTTCGAGCCGACGTCAATCAGTTGCGCACCCCAAGGCTTCAGGCATCCTGGACATCTCTCCAGCGCAAGCATGGTCTACCACGTTGGTGTCTTCAATGGAATGTACCACAAAGGACTCTCTAAGGCTCTTCGCTCATGCGAGCTAGGTGCCCTGCCCACCATAGTCTACCGAGCTTTATTTTTGTCACTATGTCTGCTTCAAAGTAGATTGTACCGTCTCCGGAATCGTCCTTCTTCACATATGGGGCCAACAATTCTCCTTAAGACTTTTCTCTCGAACGCGGCTAAGAACCCATGTCTCTGGCTGGACCTGTTGACGATGGTCCTTCTTGTTGCCGTGTCAGAGTCAAGGATTGCTTTTCAAACCATCCCCTTGTCGGAGTCCATTAAAGATGTTGGCTTGTTACGTTGGTCATGGTCAACCTACAAAATCGTATCAATTTATTTGGGAAGCCGAATTCTCTCATGACTTTTTAAAGTTCTACCCTGGCTATGCTATCATAGGCGGCCTTAAAGTCTATAAACAGATGGTATGTTGGGATGTTAAATTCTAGACATTTTTCCATCGCCTGCCTAAGGGTAAAGATCTGATCAGTTGTTGATTTCCCTGGAATGAAACCACACTGATATTGGCCGATTATGGTTTTAGCGTATGGGGCTATCCGTTCTTTTGACATCTCCTTTCTTATGTATGGGACATATTATACCTTTTCGGCAGTCTTCTGGCATTTCTTTCTGCTCCCATACGTGCACTAACTAAAATATCATGAATTGCTTGACATAAGGCTGGCCCGCCGCGATGGAATAATGCAGCTGGTATGGCATCGGGTCCCAGGGCTTTGGTTTTCTTAAGCCGGCCTATAGCCTTCTCAACCTCTTCTATGATTGGACCCGGTGACATAGGGTATTCTTCTTGAAGTAGTGGAGCCTCTACTACTGCAGTGAAATGACTATTTACCATTGAAGTACATTTCCCGTCGCTAATCGTTTTTCCGTTTTCGTCCCATAGTTTGTCGGCCTGAGATCAGTCCGTTTCCGAGGCTTGTTAAGGGTTTACAGAATAGGGAATTAGCCTGTTGCCAACCTGTGGAACCAGCCTGATCATATTAGTCAAACCTTTTAAAGACTTGTTTCTAGCGGCCGCCGATAGGATAGTTGGGGCACGTGCATGTTTTCGTATGTTACATATTATTCCCCTTATTCGGCTGATGGCTGACCGCCATTAGTGCTCTAATGAAAGTTTTTAATAGAAGCTTCTATAATTTTCACCTTTTGATAATTAACGAAACTTAACAAAAGCTTTAAAGAAATAAGAAACTTTATTCTAAAATGCTGATTCGAAGTAGAAATTTATTTCTGAATTTCTAGAATTTTCATATTTCGAGTTCTTACAGCAACATATTATGTTGTTATAGATCAACGTAAAGTCAAGATTCATCCGGATATTGCCTACAGCTGTGTCTCTACTCTTCCACACCCTTTGGCGAGTGATTGCACACAGCAACACCAACAAAAAAAAACAAAAACACTCCATTGTGTGCAATAGAGTGCCATGGCCAAATTGGAACTGTCACTTGCAGCAATGAGAAGAGAAGAATGAGGCGCATTTTATCCGCAAGAAAACCGGCCAGAGATATCACACAAAATCACACTTTTTCTGATGCTCCAAATTCGCAACCCCCGAAACCCTCTAGGTAAAGTAGAATAAGCCAAGCCATCAGACATCAGCTATGGGGTGGAATTTATTGACACGATTCCAAGAGTTCTTTTTGTTATACAACAAAGTTCAACTCTATGTAGGTAGGCATGTTTATACGATTTGGTTAGCAGCTGTGAGTTTTGTCGCTTTCGCAAGTGATAGAGCGCATTGATTGAAAAATACGTAACCACTGAAGTGTGACATTGTTTTATATCTACATATATATAAATTGTAGATATGTATGTATGTGTATGGCATTTGTATAAAAAGAACCCATTTACGGAAACAGGGGTAAACAAACACAAAAAGGTGGTCAACCAAATGGCACACTTCCGGTGTCAAGCATTGATTTCTCTTGATTTGCATTTTCGAATTGGAATTTTTTTTAACTGTTCGGCTATATGATAGAAGTTGAAGAAAAAAATATAGAAAAATCATTTTCACAACAAAACAAATACTTATTGTGTCCCTCTTCTGAAAACAGGCTTTTGGCAGTCTGATTGGTTAATTGTTTAAAATATGTTTTGGACTTCTTCTGAAAATTGGTATTCGACGTTAATGAAAACTTCAATCAAATATTGAATTTCTATAGAATCTTAATGTTTCAAAAACTTTCAGTTAACTTCTTTAATTTAAGGAATTCAAAAATAACTTCCCATTAGTAGCCCGTAGGGTAATGGTTACTGTGTAGGGCTATCGTACCAGTTTTTGGTTCGAATCCTAGACGAGCTATCTCGCGAAAAATCGGACAAAAAAGTATGAAAGAACAGAGTGCTAGCCCTACCCGTCCAGATTCGGCTTAGAATTGTTGTAGGTCCCTTCTATTCCAGCAATAATACGCACACGGGAATGATTGAGAGTTGTGAGTCTCAGCCGCCTAACTGTCTGTAAATGATAGAAGTATTTCGGTTTTGGTTTGTGTTTTGATTAAGTAATTTACATGCTTCCCTTATTCCCAGCAATTCAGCTTGAAAAACGCTAAGGATTTAGCGACATTTAAAGACTCGGAAAAGATCCCTGAACACCACACTCCATCTGTGAGCCTTCAGTAAAGATGGTTGTGTCGAAGCCTATCGTCACTATGTCATCCAATCAATCTTTTCTGGATGGGAGAATAACCTTAAAATCCTTACTGAGGCTAAAGGTAGGAGTGCAGTAGTCAGTGCTTGCTGAGATAATATCCGATGGAATCAATTCTGTTATGTTGCTATGGCCGTATGGTTTTGAAAACCAACTATTAGATTCTTTTAGCCTAATCGCGCTGCAAGAGAATAGATACTTAACAAAGAGGTCGATTGGTAAAAGATGCAGAATAACACTTAAGGCATCCGTTGGGCAGGTTCGTAGAGCCCCTGTGGTGCCAACGCTAGCTGTTCTCTGAACCTTCTTTAGCTTATCAATATTATAAGCTTTGCTAAGAGCAAGCCACCGCACAATCGAACCATATGTTAAAATTGGACGGTTGTGTACGTCCACAAGATCATCTTCGACTGAAGTCCCCACTTTTTGACAAATGTTTTGCTGCAGGCGTAAAAGGCAACGCAAGCCTTCTTAAATCTTCAATATTTTAATTTAGGGTCGAGTATAATTCCCAAATATTTTGCGATGCAAGACATTGACAGATTTTGGCCGTTAAGTCGAGGTAGCATGAAGGGGGGTACTTTAGTTTTGGTAGTAAAGAGCATCAGTTCAGTTTTACTTTGGTTAACCCTTAGTCCACAATTCGTGGCCCAGTTGCTAACTTTCTTCAAAGCCATCTGCGTGATTTCACTAGTCACAGAAGTGAACTTCCCTGACACCAATAGTACCAAATCATCCGCATAAGCAACCGCCTTCACGCCACATCGCTCTAATTTAACGAGAATAGTTTTCATAATTAAAAGCCATAGAAGAGGTGAAAGAATACCACCCTGGGGTATTCCTCTACTCACCCTTTTGATTGAGATTGTATTGCCTAAAGTGGTTCGAATCATTCTATAAGACATTCTATATTTCATTGGCCTTGAGTAATAGAAGAGCTTAGATTTGACTTTCAAACAAATTTCCCTCCGAAGGGGAATTTTCAATTTAAGTGATTTCAGGTCAAATCTTCAGATCTTCCCAAAGAAAGTTTTGTGGTGGTTCTTAAATCTCTATTTCTATGAGGCACATTGATTTCAGCTCAAATCTTCTTCTCAATTGATTTTGAAGATTTCGAAATGCTAAATTTTTGAAAGAAAATTTTTCCTAATGACAGTTTTTGACGTTTGGTTCAATTTTTTTTTATCAGATCGAGAATCTGTCGAAACGTGGAAATATAAAAAATATTTTCGATGCATTTTTCACAGATCCAAAAAGGGACACTAGTTGATGTTTTTTTTTTTGCAATTAAGCCTGAAGCATACACTGCGTATCTACTGCATATGTCATTTGCCACAAATATTTTACCAAACTTAAATTTTGGGGCGTATGCTCACTTTAAAAAAAAATTATTTTATTATTATTGGCAGATGTTCCGGTTATTATAGTTTTTTCTACAGTTATATTGTTTTAGTTAAATATTTTCTAATATGAAATACCTTTTTTTTATAAAATTTTCACTTTCTATTTTTATAAAACTGAACAGATACACAAAACTCTTCCAAAGATGAAACAACCTTCTTTCTTTCTTTCTTGGTAGGTGTATTAAAAATTCAAATTAAATGAAAACCCTTTAGCCTATGGGCGTCGCATATTTAGATATTTTACACACAATAAAAAATAAACCAGGGACAATTTAATTTTTTTTTTAAACAAATGTTGATTGTCCACCCAGAGGCTTATAAGTAATTTTTTTTCTTTAGTGTTTCAACGATAACATTATATTTACTACACTCTTTACTATATATTACTTTTATCAGTAACCAAATCTTCCTCATAAAAAATGCTGCTTTATTAAGTTCAAATCTCAAACCAGTTGTTATCAGGTTTATCTTCATTGAAAATCTAAATCCTATAAGAAAAAAAAGAAAGCAAAAATTCCTCTGGCACATATAAATAGATGTACAAACATATTGTGCGCCTATCTAAAAACCTATTTCCTTTTTTTTTTTATTATATATTTGCCTACCCTTGGCAATACTCACAATTCACACACATCTTAAAAATACTGTATAGTTATTTTCATGTGCCGAGAGCTGCTGTACGCATCATAAATAATATGAGCTATATGAACATTATTGACCATGAACTTATGTATTATCTTTAATTTCACATGATCATACGCATGAAGAATTTGAACACACGCGTCTGCACGCTATCAGCCATAACGAAACCACCACCGTCTTTATAAAACAAAAAAAAAAGAATTGAGGTGGTATCAACCCCTTTTTTTCCGGTGACATGAATTTGAAAAGGTTATTTTATCAGTGACTTTTTTTTTTGGTTGCTATAAATAATATAGGATATGTTTTGGAAACAATAATAACTTAACATTAGGAATATTAAATATGATGGGGAGAAAGCTTTCCGGCCTAACTGCACGTTTGTTATCGAACGAAAACACCTTTGAACTTGACATTATCTATAGATTAAAGATACATCTGATATAAACCAGATCCTTCGGTTACCAAATCGATAATCCAGATTTCAAAAAATTAATAATCTAAAACTTTAGCAGCTGATGTCAGTTAGGCGAAATGCTGAAGTCCATAAATTTAAGCCTGAGTAAAATTTGGAATTGAGTTAAGAAAAATCCGGTTCTATGATAGGTTTACGGTACCTAAGGTTAAGGGTTTTTGGAAAATATTTTTGACCAAATATTTTAAATTACTTGAAAACTCACTGAAAAAAATTTCATTAAATCGTTAGAGCTGTTTTCGGAACAAAGATGAAAACCCGAAATGGACTTCACAAAAATACATGAACCGTGAACATGGACCACAGTTATTTGTGGACAAGAGAACATGGACAAAAAATTGTAAGTTTTTTTATATTTTGATAAGAATTGGGCTTAAATTTAAATTTTAAATTTACGAAAACTAAAAATTCAGAAATTTAAAAACTAAAAAAAAAAAAAAAAAAATTAAGGCTGATATTAAAATTAAATTTAGGTTTTAAAAATAAAAATGCAAAGTTTTGAAGTGTTTAGAGATTTTTTTTTTACATTTTTCGAACTAAAAAATCTTGAAAATTTCTGAAAGCCTATTTTCCATTGTATTTTGGGTTTTCGTTTTCGGAATTATTTGACGTTGTTACAAAATTTCAGATTTTTGAATATGTATTAGGTTTTCGGAATTTTAAATTCAGTATTTCAAATTTGTATTCATTTTTCATTCGAAGAACTTGAAATTTATGATTTTCTTATATAGCTATGTAGAAAATAAATCACTTTCAGAGTTTGAACAGCACCGTATACAAAGTTACATTAAAGATGCGTTGAGATAACGGACCACCACTATATCCTGGCATAAACGATTTATATCCCACTTCACCTTTAAGCTAAGAATAATGTGCCAAAGTATTGATTATGGACTTTTCTCATGGATCTCCTCTATATGTGGAAGTTTTTTTTTTATCGACTTTTTGGTGGCAAAACAATCACAATATTTTTTTTCTGCTCATCTCGAATCACACTTTTCGAATGAAAAAGGATTACGAAGCAACCCTAGTGGACTACTTTTTAAGGATAAGGATAAAATACCCAAAATAACCTCAAGGATAAAAAGGGAGAGTGATCTCTCTTTCTCTCTCCCTCCCGAAAAGAGGCAAAAAAAATATCGAAATAATGGTGCATAGCATGACTGGCTGTGTCTGGTGGTGTTCCTGGTTATCGTTTTAAGGAAAAACCAAAACAAAAATAAGGCTTTAGTAAGTGTAAGGAAACCATATTTTTTTTTTTTTGTTACTTTTCTCTTGGGAACCTTGTCCGACGTATAGCTTCATATAACAGCCAGCATAGGGATAAATACAACTATCTATATCTAGTAAATTTTATTAAAGCTTAAACGAGATATTAGCTCAGACAAACAAAAGAAAAAAAAAATATCTTCCTCAATGTACCTTTTAATGTATCATATATTATAGATACGGTACTTTTTTGTGTTGTCGTAAGTACTTGTAATATAGCTTATGAGATAAATGCAGCATTGTATGGTGTGTTGTGGGTCGTGCCTATAAATCTATTGAGCTTATTTTCTGATTTGTTTTGTTTACTTTTTTTCTTCAAGTTTAATCTTATTTAAGAATGAGTCAACGTTTAAGGGGAAAACTGATGATTTAGCTTTAAGAACATTAATTGGCTGACCTTGAGGCACAGTGGTGGAAAATATTAATAAAAGGAACATAGGGAATGGAAGTACGGCAGTAGAAGAGAATCCCAAAATCCAAAATCCAGAAAATCAAAACCCATAATCTTGAACACTCAATATCCCAAGAACTGCAAAAACCCAAAAATTGAAAATATTTTGATTTGTGTACATAAATATAAATTATCAGGACTTACGAACTCACATTTTTGTAATTTTAAGTTTTTGCGATCTTGGTTAAGATTATTTTTTGAGTTTCTGAAATTTTTCAGAATTTTTATTTTGTGATTTTGGGTTTCAAAGTTTTCAGAATTTTAGATTTTTGGGTTGTTGAGATCCCGGGTTTTTGAGAATATATAAAATCAAAAATAGAGAAACCCCGAAAAGTAAAACTTGAGAACATTTAATACCTATCCTGATGACTCAAAATTATCATTCCAAAAACCCTAAGCTCGTAAAAATCAAAACCTTGCCAACAGATGTCCCCAATAAAATCTCTCGGTTTCTATCTTGGGAAACCCTAGTTTTTTATATTTTGGGTTTTTGGGATTAAAGATTTTGGGGGTTTTATGGGGATTTCGGGTTTTCGCAGATAAAGCTTTTTGAAATGTAGGGTTATCATTATCTCGGAATTTTTGTGTTTTTAGATTTTGTGTTTTTGAAATCTTCGGTTTTTGGTTGTTTGCAGTTCAATGTTTTGCTTTGCGATTTTGATTGCAAATCACTTCTGGATTCTATTCCAAATCTCTAAAGACCCTCTCTTCAGTGTAGAAAGCTTTAATCTAATATATCTCTCAACCGCCGCAACTTCGAATATGCCTTTAGCTGTATGCCTACATATTTTCTATAAATAATGAACAAACAATAAAGATTGTTCATTTGATTTCAAAGCAAAAGGCAAAAATATTCCCTGAACTTTAACATTTACATTATAGTTACCATCAGAATCCACTTGGCTTCGTCGTCTTTTCCTTCTTCCAACACCTACTTGTTGTTTTGTGTGTCAAAAACACATTTCTTCTAATATTTGTCTTACTGATTAAATTTACTTTCATTTGTTCTCCCCTCTGGGAGACAAACAACAACAAAGACCATCATGATGGTTGAACACCTGTATCTCGCCTTACCTACTAAATTCCATTCGTAATTAATTTATTGTCAGAATCTTCATTTACCCACGATACGACCGATGACGCGGTGACGTTGAGACATAAACTTCATTTATATATACTTATAGCTATAATCAAACATGCGCTGAAATTAAAAAAAAAAAAAAACAACTTAATACACCACCAACCACGCTCTGTCACCAGTAAGGCTACATAATTATTTGCGCTATATTTAAGTGTTAGCATCCCAAAGGCGCAATTTCCTGAAACGCAAATCTTTTCCGTTTTCAGTTAGTCTGTCAAAAAAAAAAAAACAAACACAAAAAAATCCATGTTCATTAATAAATGTATTTGTTTGCTGCTCCATAGAAGAAGTCTTGCAGCTGTCACTTATTTTCTTCCTGCCAGCTTATTATATCAAATTTGATGAATAAAAATGATGATTCCAAACGAAACCGAAACTCCCGACACATAATTGTATGTATATTGGTAAACAAGTGCTGTAGGTATTTTGTACTCTCAATATAGCAACGTCTAAACGTCAAAAAGGATGAAAGGCATATATTCACTTAACACACTTGCCTTGATGTTGGCTGTGTTGTGTATATTGCTCCTTTTTAATTTCATAAAAGTTAAATGAAATTTTTATGAGTTTCATCAATCGTTCCACCTGCTTTCTATAAATCAAAAAAAAAAAAAAATAGCAACACAAAAAATTGATAAAGTCAATACGATGGCAAATGAAAAGACCCCCGCTTCTTTGCCATTAAAACCGCACAAAAGTTTTTGTAAGTATCTATGTACATGAGTTGCGAATATGTACATACATAGGTAGATTTATTTCAGAGAGAGAGGGTAAATCGAGGACGTTCATATTTTTGTTTTGTGTTTTCTATATCTATAAATTTTTGTATTTCATATGATTTGTCCCGTTCTTTATGATGCTTTGGCCAGAGTCGGAGTTTGTAACTATGGGACAGAAGGCCTGCGGGATAAGCGTTGCGGTTCAACAATCCAGTGCAACGCAAACCAATCCAATATAAATCAAATCCCATTCAGTCCAGTTCAATCCATTCAATTCAATCCAATCAAATCCAATACAATAGAAAACACTCCAATACAATCCAATTCAATTTAATTCAACTCAATTCAGTTATATTCAATTCAATTCAATTCAATTCTATTAAAATTGGTCATAGTCCAGAGTCTCCTGTATACAAGACTGGGAACACAAACCCTCCCACTCAGCTGCTACAACACACTAAGACCCAACTTGAAGGTTTCATCGGTCTGACCTCAGGAAACGTCGACGATCGTGTTTGAGACCAACCAATTCTGCTCGTATCCAATCTAATCCACTCCAATGCACTGCAATCCAGCCCAATACAATCTAATGCAACGCAATGCAATAAAATTCCATTCAATTCGATTCAATTCAACTCAAAGCAATTAAATGGAATTCAATTCAATTCAACACAACACAACAAAACGCAACACAACTCAACTATACTCAAATCAATGGAGTTCAACTCAATTCAATTTAATTTAGTTCGATCCACTCCTCTTCTATTTTTACCGACGAGTTGTGACGGTGCAGTGGTCATAGTTCAGAGTGCCCTGTATAGAATACTGGGAACACAACTCTGCCAATCAACTACTTCGCAATAAGGCTCAACTTGTACGGTTAACCGGCCTGACTTCAGGAAACGTTGACACCTCCGGTATTTGATTGTTTCATGTCTGAGGCCACCCAATTCAACTCTTATCAACTCTAATATCCACTCCAAAGCACTGCAATCCAGTTCAATACAATCAAATGCAACGCAACAAAATTGAATCCAATTGAATTGAATTCAGTTCAATTGAACTCAACACACAATGCAATTCAACTTTACTCAAATCAATGGAATTCAACTCAATTCAATTTAATTCAATTTGGTAAGACCGTTAAAGAATTTCTCTGCAACTCGTAACCTTTTAAATCCGCCACTGTCCGTTTGCAAATTGGGAAACATATTTTTTTCCTTATTGTTGGTAAATATATTCCTCAGACCCATCAATATTATTGGAATGTGATGTTTTTTTTTGTTCTTGGCCAATAAATAAACTTGAAAGGAAATGAGTCCTCCCCAAAATGGTTAAATATAGAATGAAGCATATTTGCCATATGGGGATCGAATCCAATTTGTTTTTCTCTTGTGGATTTGAACCAAAGCAATATTTAATTGAGAAAACAAATATCTAATAATAATAATAATAGAGTTTGTTGCGATGTATCGACTGAATAAAATTAAAAATGAAATTAGAAATCATACATAAATTTATTGTACGATTGATAGTAAAGGGGTGTTTGTAAATTCAAGTGTCTACTTTCTACAAACGACAAAACTATAAACTACTTAAATTTTTTTTAATTGAACATTTTGAAGGTCAATTCAGTCAGTCAAAACAAAAAACTGTAGGAAATAATTTTTTTATTCTGTCTTTGAAAATCTGATGAGGTCTTCGAGAAATTTGCAAGGTTTATTGTATTTAAAATATAACTTTTAAAAAAATCTACACTTTGAGTTACTTCCTCTTCTGTACAACTCTTAAGTCGTTTCAATGCTTTTGTTTAACCTCTCTCTTTATGGCCGCATTATCTGCAAAAAGATTTTTATAGACATTTGCAGGGATTTGAAAATCTCCTTAACAACATTGATGTTCAAGTTTATAAGGATTTAGAAAACCGTTTAAATATCTTACCCCCTCAAAGCGAATAAATTCTCAATCGATTTTGAAGATCCGCGTCGAGAAGTCTGTAAAAAAAAAAAAACTTTCTTCAATTTCCTTTCTCTTTCTGGTGGATTTAGTGTTCTTTTTTTTTACTGCTGTTGCTGCTTCTGTTACTGCTACTGCTCCCTTTTTGTGGTAATTGAATTTTGGAAGAATTAAGACTGGTTACATATTCTTATAGGACCTCTATAGGAAATGCAAGCTTAAGGCAGAAGCATCACGAGACAAGAAGAGAGAGAGAGCCGCCGCGCGCCGCCGCCGCCGCCGTCTTCCATGCCACATTGTAGAGGCTATGTTTTACGAGTTTCCTTTATATTTTTGGTAATTTAATATAAGGACGTCACCACCATCGTTGTCGTTGTTGTATTATTATCATCACTTCCTTTTATTTTGGTGGTTGCAATTTATTTTGCCATTTTGTGGGAAATTTCAAATTAACAACGTTATTTCAATTTTGTAAATTTTTGTTCCTCGCACAAAGGGCCGGAGTAGAGATGCGAGTGGAGAATCACCCCACCTCCCCCCTCACTTAAAAAAAAAGAGAAACTGCGTAGCGTGGTTATTTTTGCATAATTTTATAGCATCCACATACCAGCTATATACGCAACAACTCAAGGACTTTTCAAGGCAATGAAATTCAATTTACGTTCAATGCTTTTGCGGAGTGCGTTGAGTCGGTCGTGCTGACAATATTGGGGAATTTTATTTCACAAAAAATATTTATTTCTGGTTTATTTGTTTTGTTGGTTTTTTTTTAAATATATTTTATCTAACAGGATTTTTTTTTGTGGGTGTCTATAGTGATTCTTAGAGAGAACAAACGGAAATAGCATTTGAACTTTATTTCTAACGGAAATTATTTTTTGTTTGTTTTTTTTTTCGATTTTAGGTAGATGTGTTAAAGTGATGTATTGAAAAGTGTTTGTATAAGTTATGTCAATAATTTAAAAATAAATTTAATTTCTATTTAAAATTGTATATTTTTGGATTCGGGATCTGGTATGGGCAAGAAGGTGTTTCTTAAGCCTACGCACAGATGATCACATGGACGCATGTACGAGCAAATTTAAACAATGGTAAGATGGCAGGAACCACCGATGAGTTTCCAATTAGAGTAAGCGGCACCAGGGAAGTGAACTCAGTCCTTTGCTCTTTTTTTTATTCAGGTTTACAGTGACGGATCCTAAAGTGAATCATTAATTCTTTGTTGACGATGTAACCATTCAACGATGTGCTGGTTGCAAGAATGTAAGATCTTCATTCTTGCAACCAGCACTTGATGTTTGGTTTGATTTTCCGAAGGGTAATGGCGGTATTGCGGACATCTATTCAAATCTAACAGCGCTTCCGAAAAACGAAATGCTTAAATATCTTGGCAATAGAACTTGACGTTACAAATCAATCACGAAAAAGAGTGCAGGTGCTTAAACTCCTGAATATAGTTGGCCTCAGACATGGAACAATCCACAACCGGAAGATTTGTCGTTAGTTTCTGAAATCAGGACGGCGAATTCCACAAGTACAGCCTTGGTGTGAAGCAGTGGAGTTAAAGTGACGTAGTTCCAGTGGAGATTATGATAAGAAATGGAGATTATGCAGCGCAGAGCAGAGCAAAGCAGAGCAGAGCAGAGCTGAGCGGAGCAGTGCTGAGCGGAGCTGAGCGGAGCAGTGCTGAGCAGAGCTGAGCGGAGCAGTGCTGAGCAGAGCTGAGCGGAGCAGAGCTGAGCGGAGCAGAGCTGAGCGGAGCAGAGCTGAGCGGAGCAGAGCTGAACTGAGCAGAGTTGAGTGGAGCAGAGATGAGCGGAGCAGTGCTGAGCGGAGCAGAGCTGAGCTGAGCAGTGCTGAGCAGTGCTGAGCAGAGCTGAGCGGAGCAGTGCTGAGCAGAGCTGAGCGGAGCAGAGCTGAGCGGAGCAGAGCTGAGCGGAGCAGAGCTGAACTGAGCAGAGTTGAGTGGAGCAGAGATGAGCGGAGCAGTGCTGAGCGGAGCAGAGCTGAGCTGAGCAGTGCTGAGCAGTGCTGAGCAGAGCTGAGCGGAGCAGTGCTGAGCAGAGCTGAGCGGAGCAGTGCTGAGCAGAGCTGAGCGGAGCAGTGCTGAGCAGAGCTGAGTGGAGCAGAGCTGAGCGGAGCAGAGCTGAACTGAGCAGAGTTGAGTGGAGCAGAGATGAGCGGAGCAGTGCTGAGCGGAGCAGAGCTGAGCTGAGCAGTGCTGAGCAGTGCTGAGCAGAGCTGAGCGGAGCAGTGCTGAGCAGAGCTGAGCGGAGCAGTGCTGAGCAGAGCTGAGTGGAGCAGAGCTGAGCTGAGCAGTGTTGAGCAGTGCTGAGCAGAGCTGAGCGGAGCAGAGCTGAGCGGAGCAGAGCTGAGCGGAGCAGAGCTGAGCGGAGCAGAGCTGAACTGAGCAGAGTTGAGTGGAGCAGAGATGAGCGGAGCAGTGCTGAGCGGAGCAGAGCTGAGCTGAGCAGTGCTGAGCAGTGCTGAGCAGAGCTGAGCGGAGCAGTGCTGAGCAGAGCTGAGCGGAGCAGTGCTGAGCAGAGCTGAGCGGAGCAGTGCTGAGCAGAGCTGAGTGGAGCAGAGCTGAGCTGAGCAGTGTTGAGCAGTGCTGAGCAGAGCTGAGCGGAGCAATGCTGAGCAGAGCGGAGCAATGCTGAGCAGAGCTGAGCGGAGCAGAGCTGTACGGAGCAGAGCTGAGCGGAGCAGAGCTGAGCGGAGCAGTGCTGAGCAGAGCTGAGCGGAGCAGTGCTGAGCAGAGCTGAGCGGAGCAGTGCTGAGCAGAGCACTGCTGAGCAGAGCTGAGCTGAGCTGAGCAGTGCTGAGCAGAGCTGAGTGGAGCACTGCTGAGCAGAGCTGAGCGGAGCAGTGCTGAGCAGAGCTGAGCGGAGCAGTGCTGAGCAGAGCTGAGCGGAGCAGGGCTGAGCTGAGCAGAGCTGAGCGGAGCAGTGCTGAGCAGAGCTGAGCGGAACAGCGCTGAGCAGAGCTGAGTGGAACAGAGCTGAGCTGAGCAGTGCTGAGCAGAGCTGAGCGGAGCAGTGCTGAGCAGAGCTGAGCGGAGCAGTGCTAAGCAGAGCTGAGCGGAGCAGTGCTGAGCAGAGCTGAGCGGAGCAGTGCTGAGCAGAGCTGAGCGAAGAAGCGTTGAGCGGAGCAGTGCTGAGCAGAGCTGAGTGGGGCAGAGCTGAGCTGAGCAGTGCTGAGCGGGACAGTGCTGAGCAGAGCTGAGCGGAGCAGTGCTGAGCACAGCTGAGCGGAGCAGAGCTGAGCGGAGCAGTGCTGAGCAGAGCTGAGCGGAGCAGAGCTGAGCTGAGCAGTGCTGAGCAGAGCTGAGCGGAGCAGTGCTGAGCAGAGCTGAGCGGAGCAGTGCTGAGCAGAGCTGAGCGGAGCAGTGCTGAGCAGAGCTGAGCGGAGCAGAGCTGAGCGGAGCAGAGCTGAGATGAGCAGTGCTGAGCAGTGCTGAGCAGTGCTGAGCAGAGCTGAGCGGAGCAGAGCTGAGCGGAGCAGTGCTGAGCAGAGCTGAGCGGAGAAGCGCTGAGCGGAGGAGAGCTGAGCTGAGCAGAGCGGAGCAGGGCTGAGCTGAGCAGAGCTGAGCGGAGCAGTGCTGAGCAGAGCTGAGCGGAGCAGCGCTGAGCAGAGCTGAGTGGAGCAGAGCTGAGCTGAGCAGTGCTGAGCAGAGCTAAGCGGAGCAGTGCTGAGCAGAGCTGAGCGGAGCAGTGCTAAGCAGAGCTGAGCAGAGCTGAGCGGAGCAGTGCTGAGCAGACCTGAGCGGAGCAGAGCTGAGCGGAGCAGAGCTGAGATGAGCAGTGCTGAGCAGTGCTGAGCAGTGCTGAGCAGAGCTGAGCGGAGCAGAGCTGAGCGGAGCAGTGCTGAGCAGAGCTGAGCGGAGAAGCGCTGAGCGAAGGAGAGCTGAGCTGAGCAGAGCTGAGCGGAGCAGAGCTGAGCGGAGCAGTGCTGAGCGGAGCAGAGCTGAGCTGAGCAGTGCTGAGCAGAGCTGAGCGGAGCAGTGCTGAGCAGAGCTGAGCGGAGCAGTGCTGAGCAGAGCTGAGCGGAGCAGAGCTGAGCTGAGCAGTGCTGAGCAGAGCTGAGCGGAGCAGTGCTGAGCAGAGCTGAGCGGAGCAGTGCTGAGCAGAGCTGAGCGGAGCAGTGCTGAGCAGAGCTGAGCGGAGCAGAGCTGAGCGGAGCAGTGCTGTGCAGAGCTGAGCGGAGAAGCGCTGAGCGGAGGAGAGCTGAGCTGAACAGTGCTGAGCAGAGCTGAGGCGGAGCAGTGCTGAGCAGAGCTGAGCGGAGCAGTGCTGAGCAGAGCTGAGCGGAGCGGTGCTGAGCAGAGCTGAGCGGAGCAGTGCTGAGCAGAGCTGAGCGGAGCAGAGCTGAGCGGAGCAGAGCTGAGATGAGATGAGCAGTGCTGAGCAGTGCTGAGCAGAGCTGAGCGGAGCAGAGCTGAGCGGAGCAGTGCTGAGCAGAGCTGAGCGGAGAAGCGCTGAGCGGAGGAGAGCTGAGCTGAGCGGAGCAGAGCTGAGCGGAGCAGTGCTGAGCAGAGCTGAGCGGAGCAGAGCTGAGCTGAGCAGTGCTAAGCAGAGCTGAGCGGAGCAGTGCTGAGCAGAGCTGAGCGGAGCAGAGCTGAGCTGAGCAGTGCTGAGCAGAGCTGAGCGGAGCAGTGCTGAGCTGAGCTGAGCAGTGCTGAGCAGAGCTGAGCGGAGCAGTGCTGAGCAGAGCTGAGCGGAGCAGTGCTGAGCAGAGCTGAGCGGAGCAGAGCTGAGCGGAGCAGAGCTGAGATGAGCAGTGCTGAGCAGAGCTGAGCGGAGCAGAGCTGAGATGAGATGAGCAGTGCTGAGCAGTGCTGAGCGGAGCAGAGCTGAGCGGAGCAGTGCTGAGCTGAGCGGAGAAGCGCTGAGCGGAGGAGAGCTGAGCTGAGCAGTGCTGAGCAGAGCTGAGCGGAGCAGTGCTGAGCAGAGCTGAGCGGAGCAGTGCTGAGCAGAGCTGAGCGGAGCAGTGCTGAGCAGAGCTGAGCGGAGCAGAGCTGAGCGGAGCAGAGCTGAGATGAGATGAGCAGTGCTGAGCAGTGCTGAGCAGAGCTGAGCGGAGCAGAGCTGAGCGGAGCAGTGCTGAGCGGAGCAGAGCTGAGCGGAGCAGTGCTGAGCAGAGCTGAGCGGAGCAGAGCTGAGCTGAGCAGTGCTGAGCAGAGCTGAGCGGAGCAGTGCTGAGCAGAGCTGAGCGGAGCAGTGCTGAGCAGAGCTGAGCGGAGCAGAGCTGAGCTGAGCAGTGCTGAGCAGAGCTGAGCGGAGCAGTGCTGAGCAGAGCTGAGCGGAGCAGTGCTGAGCAGAGCTGAGCGGAGCAGTGCTGAGCAGAGCTGAGCGGAGCAGAGCTGAGCGGAGCAGTGCTGAGCGGAGGAGAGCAGAGCTGAGCGGAGCAGAGCTGAGTGGAGCAGAGCTGAGCGGAGCAGAGCTGAGCGGAGCAGTGCTGAGCAGAGCTGAGCGGAGCAGAGCTGAGCGGAGCAGAGCTGAGCTGAGCAGTGCTGAGCAGAGCTGAGCGGAGCAGTGCTGAGCAGAGCAGAGCTGAACTGAGCAGAGCTGAGTGGAGCAGAGCTGAGCGGAGCAGTGCTGAGCGGAGCAGAGCTGAGCTGAGCAGTGCTGAGCAGAGCTGAGCGGAGCAGTGCTGAGCAGAGCTGAGCGGAGCGGAGCAGTGCTGAGCAGAGCTGAGCGGAGCAGTGCTGAGCAGAGCTGAGCGGAGCAGTGCTGAGCAGAGCTGAGTGGAGCAGTGCTGAGCAGAGCTGAGTGGAGCAGAGCTGAGCTGAGCAGTGTTGAGTAGTGTTGAGCAGTGCTGAGTAGAGCTGAGCGGAGCAGAGCTGAGCGGAGCAGAGCTGAGCTGAGCAGTGTTGAGCAGTGCTGAGCAGAGCTGAGCGGAGCAGAGCTGAGCGGAGCAGAGCTGAACTGAGCAGAGCTGAGGGAGCAGAGCTGAGCGGAGCAGTGCTGAGTAGAGCTGAGCGGAGCAGTGCTGAGCAGAGCTGAGCGGAGCAGAGCTGAGCTGAGCAGTGCTGAGCTGAGCATTGCTGAGCAGAGCTGAGCGAGCAGAGCTGAGCGAGCAGTGCTGAGCTGAGCTGAGCGAGCAGTGCTGAGCAGAGCTGGGCGAGCAGTGCTGAGCAGAGCTGAGCGGAGCTGAGCAGTGCTGAGCGGAGCAGAGCTGAGCTGAGCAGTGCTGAGCAGAGCTGTGCGGAGCAGAGCTGAACTGAGCAGAGCTGAGCTGTGCGGAGCAGAGCTGAACTGAGCAGAGCTGAGCGGTGCAATGCTGAGCAGATGAATGTATTTTAAGAAGAAGAAGAAGAAGAAGAAGAAGAAGAAGAAGAAGAAGAAGAAGAAGAAGAAGAAGAAGAAGAAGAAGAAGAAGAAGAAGAAGAAGAAGAGAAGAAGAAGAAGAAGAAGAAGAAGAAGAAGAAGAAGAAGAAGAAGAAGAAAGAAGAAGAAGAAGAAGAAGAAGAAGAAGAAGAAGAAGAAGA